>OU753554.1:18755000-20005000 GCA_916701695.1 Agrochola macilenta | reverse complement strand
ATATAAGCAATAGCAACCTTTCGTTTAGGACCGCAATGTTCGATACAACAGCTTGTTGTTCATCTTGCACTACCTACCTATGCAAAATACTACACTTTACAATAATTTGAAGCTAAGAACGGAAATTAATCAACGCAAACTTTACTCACAAGTCGCAACTAATCCAACACAAAACAAAACAAATTATCAAAACTGAAAAGTCGAAAAGTTACGAAAACCGCGTAAAATTGTCTATGGTGGTTTTTTTTTTTATTAGCCACTCAGAACTTCAGAAGTCTCAGACGCCCGAGCGAGGCCATTAGAGATGGGTCGGCAACGTATTTGATCCAACTTCGTTCATCGACTAATCGATTAACTAGTAGAATTCGTCGACTAGTTTACGCGTCAACTTGGATAAACTTTGCGACGAAGTCAAAGATGACGACGGAAGGTACCTATTAATTTGATCTTCCCTTCATACTTTTCCAGGCTTAGGATTCGCTGAATACTGAATCACACACTGAACATAAAAAGTCAAAACAAAATGAACAACTTACTATCAATCAGAAACAAGTACAGACCGGTTTGTCCCGGTGTCTCATTGTTCGACCAGTCCATCACCTTACTCTTTTGCACAAGGGAAACTACCATAACGCCATGCCATCCTTTTCTTCACTTAACAATAATTTCATTCGACCCGTATAAATATCAACTCCCTTCTACTAGATTTAGAGTTTAATTTGTTTGCTTTATTTCAACGGACGAATGAATTTGTACTACATTCTCGCGTCGGTCGTCGCGTTGCGAGTTTCAGTTCAATCGTTCGACTAGTCGATCGATTATCGGTGAACCGTCGATTCGTTCACATTACGTCGACAATCGAATTAAC
The DNA here is from genome assembly GCA_916701695.1 of Agrochola macilenta. Classification (NCBI taxonomy): domain Eukaryota; kingdom Metazoa; phylum Arthropoda; class Insecta; order Lepidoptera; family Noctuidae; genus Agrochola; species Agrochola macilenta. The sequence continues at coordinate 20,004,132 of OU753554.1, read as the reverse complement.
TAGTTCGTTATATCAACGCCCATCACTAGAGGCCGTCGTACTTGTAGTCGCCTGTAACACCCAGGAACGAAAGCAGAATTTCTCCCTGTGCCACTTCTAGTAAATTATTGCAGCTATACCAAAATAAAAAATACGTATGTATAGAATAAAAATAAATTATTTATCACCAAGAGTTACTGGATGACGTCAAACATCTGTCAAATCTAGTATTCATTTTATGTAGTTCCGTATTTCGCCACGGTCTTTACAAGTTGTAGATGTAATTACTTTATTTTATTTCATTGCTACGCCTTTAGAAATATAACCACGCAATCGTAGTCGCGCAAGCATTTAAGTATGAACTAATCTGAGTTTCAAGGAAACAAAACACCTGTGTTATCAACACAGACTAGTTAGCTGATATCGATATATCCCCGCCCATTTTGTAACAAGCACGAGCACCGCGGTTTGACATTGACGCGTGCGTCACGTCACTTTCAACATACAAAAAAAAACAATGTGTTACGTAACATTTTTTCAATAAATTAGTTGACGAGAACCGTCACGCCGTATAGTGAAACAGCCCACAGACCATAATTTTACAAAAAAAATAGAGATTTAGACCGCGTGAGTTGACCGTCGCGCGTCGCTTAGAAGCGACAGCGGGGCTTGACGGTAGGGACACTACGTGTCGCCTACATGCGACGCCACAATAAATCTCAACAATGTCAAAGTAATTTAAAATTCTTGGTTTCAACACTGGCTAGCGCCGCAACGTTCTAAGTTTCAAAAATAACTGCAGCTCTATTATAAACAAAATAAAATGAATTTTTGAATTTTGTATCTAGGTACTTTGAAATAGTTTGAATAGTTTTAACCTAACGATAATTAGGTAGTTATTTATTAATTAATTATTTTTGAACCGTCCATGGTTTTTTTGTTGATGTTGATTACTAAACTTCATCAAATCGAAATCTTAATAATCTGTGGTGAAATTGTCTATGGTTAGCCCTGCAACTTTTTTCTGAAGTGCATTGTGAAGTGCATTTGTTTGAACTTCCAAACCAAAACCGGTTAAATTAATTACAACATCTATAAAAACAAATGAAAGTTTGAATTATTTAGTACCTACTTTGAATTGGTTTATCAGTGACAATAATTATTATTAGTGTGTAATCGTGAATGTGACAATATGACGTAGTGTTGACATGTAGATACTGGTAAAAGTATCAAAAATACATTTTGGCGCGGCTTGTGGCGCCGTGGTGGTGCTTGGGAAGGCCCATGTCCAGCAGTGCACATCTTTCGTCTAAAATGACGATGAGGATTCCTAAACTATACAATTCCTGTGTTACTGTTCATAATAAGTGATGTAGTAGATCATCAGTCTGATGGTTAGCTTTGTAAGAACGAGTGGTGGACTGGTCAGTCAGGTAGGTAAGTATGCCAAGTATCTACTTAGTTAATTTGGTGATAATAATAGTTTTCAGGTAAAAATAGGCCACGTGCCACGATCGCCACACAGTGGGTGCCCGAGACCGTGGCAGGCTTAAGAAACGCTGTCGTGGCGATTTGGACTCGTTCCTGACCGATTGGTATACTTTAGTTATTTCCATAGTGTAATGTCGTATGGAATTTTGTTGTGGGGAAATGCAGCCGACTTTCAGGCTATATTTGTGCTGCAGAAACGTGCCATTCGAGCAATTTATAACCTAAGTTGTAGGCATTCACTGAGGGATCAATTTAAGGAAATAAACATAATGACAGTCGTGTCTCAGTATGTTTTCTGAGAACCTGATTTATGTATAAAAGAATATAAATCTATATTCTAAACACAGCGACATTCATAGCTTAAATACTAGAAACTAAAATTTAATTATTGTGCCGAGGACTAGGCTACAAAAAATTAGTAAGTCATGTAACTGCCAAAGTATATGTTTTTACAACAAACTCCCAAGCCATGTCAAAGAACTGAGCATCAATAAATTTAAATCATTTATTAAACAGAAACTATGTCAAAAAGGTTTCTACAAAGTTAAAGATTACTTAGACGACAAAAAGGCTTGGGACTAATTATTAAGCTACTCCAATGTACCCCAAGCAACAAACAATTATTTTAGACTATTTTATTTTATATTAGCATACTTAAAACTGTTTGGATTATTTTATTTGACTGTAAGTCAATTTATTTTAATTTCATTTATTGTTGACACAATCTACTCATTAAAATGTTTTTATTTTATGAGTTGTATTGCAATTTGTGGTAATGTAAATTATTTTAGCAGCACTATTATATAGAATCAAGTTTTTTCAACTGAACAGACAGCTGTGCTGCTGGGGAGTTTGTTGCGCCACTTCTTCTTCCCAGCTTAAGCACTAGGAAGTGGTGAAGGGTGGACGTTTTTGGGGGACTGTCTTATGTAATTTTGATGTTCGAAAAGTGCTGATTCTCAGCCTAGTTTGAATAAATGACTTTTGAATTGGCCGGTGAAGGCACAACTTATGGAAAGTTAACTAAAAGAATAGGCACACATTTAAAACAAGTGAATATTATTAATCTGATAAATATTCTATCTCTTAGCAGATGAGCCCATGCGACCCAGCAGCTGCTAAGTAATGCCTTATGAACTGAAGACAGTAAAGGAACACCGCCTCTACTTGATTTGATCACATCAATCCTGGTTAGTATTCAGTATTGCACACACTTTTTTTGATAAACATAGGTACATAATTATGGAGCAAATAAATTGGAGCAGGAGCATGGAATGAATAAATGTTGCAACTCATTGTACTCATAATGATTGATTGAAATGAGTACCTATTATAAGTAATTACTTATTGAAAGTACTACATTACTATACTGATGATAATCACAATATTATTTCAATTGATTGTAAAAAATAATACTCGGATGAGTGTAGGAATGAAATAAATCAAATAGTAATAAATGCTTACCATTATTTCCAGCAGTGGTGGTGTGCAGTCCACACACATCCGACAGCGCTCCGTTCCCAGCCTCAAGAAAAATGTAGCAAAAATGTATTAGCAAATTGATTTGATGTGATGCAAATGAATAAATTCTATTTATTTATTTATATAAGTACACACTAAACACTTAATAATGTAAAATAAATAAAGATTTATTATTAGATTTTGTTTCCAGCAGACCTGCGACAGGAGAATTGGATGACAGACATAGTGTCGATTTACATCTATGAGACATATACAGTGTGTAAAACAGTACCTAAACAGACTACAGCAACCTAAACACACATAATTTTATCAGCTTAAAATAAACGCACATACACTTCTTAAATAAATAAATACATATATTAATTATAATAATTTTAATTTTTCTTGTTTGCAAGAGTGAAGCGCAATTTGTGTGTAGGTATATTTTTATGTAATATTTATGTTACAAGGTTTGTATCTTGTACTGTGGTTTATCTCTAACAATCTAGATGATTTGGTATTACTGTGTGGGTCTATCTGGCAGGCCCCAACGAGATTTATCAACAGGTTTACATAAGGACATAATTTTTTACCTATAGAAAATAAATAAGATGTATTTTGTACTTCGACAGTTTTTGATTAAACAACGTTTCTATGAAGTGTCTTGCTAGCGGGCCCCTTGTGATTATTTTTATTGTTATTTTACTTTCAGATCGCCCAGTAGTGCTCGGAGTTAGACACTATTATGTACCTACCTTACAAATCCAAAATTTCGACTTTCTGTGAGCTATACTTTAGAACATATTCGTTACTTACTTAGACAAACATCCAGCGAGCGGGCCCCTTTTTTAAATACTACTCTTTAATATCCTACAATAGCATAAGGAGCTTGATACTATTAAGTACCTTACAAATCCAAAATTTCGACTTTCGCAAATTTAACTAGGTCCGTTGGTTGAATATTTATTTAGATAACGAATATCCTCTAAAGTATAGCTCACAGAAAGTCGAAAAACAAAAGCTGTCGAGATAGAAAATACATCTTATTCATTTTATATAAGTAGGTAAAAAATAATGTCCTTATGTAAACCTATCACCTGTTGATAAATCTCGTTGGGGCCTGCCAGATAGACCCACACGATATTACTACCTATGTTTTACGTATTATGTATATAGGTAAACGAACACTGAATACCTACTTGCCTAGCACAAATTTTATGAAGTTGCTCAATCTCACCTTTCTCAAGTAAAATCAATTTGTTGAAATAAAATGTAGGTCTAAAAGCATTGAAATAAATACTAATAAATTATTGTCTGTGAATACGAATACGCATGGAGACATGGGGCCCCCAATGACGGGAAATAAAATAGAACCTTAATGTGATATCTATGCAGCGTCTGGTTGCCAGGCAACAGCACTTCACTCCGTGTGTTACATCTATGCAGCGCCTCGCGCGCATGCGCGGCGTGAAAAAGTTCACCTCACGCGATTCTGGTTCCCATGGAAACAGCACTTCACTTCGACGAGGTGCAATGCGCGCGCTATGTCAGTTGAACTTAGTATTAATTTATGATGTTGAATAAAATTTGATGAATATTATTTTATTATTGGCAACGTTTAGATAAGGAGGTACAATAAAATATTAGGTGATTTGATAAATACACACATCTTATAGATAGGTAAGGCGCATCTCATCACGCTAGGAGTTTGATTGCATTCAAGTCATCAGCTGACAATAGGTTCTTAATAAAACAAACATAAGTAACTATGCGCAAACTACGAAAAGGCGCTTTGTAGCAGCTGTAGGTACTTACTTATTCGTATTGCATTTTATTATTTAAGGGGCATGCGCTAAGGTAGCCCGCGAAATTCTAATTTTCTTTAGTTTTTTACATTTTGCAGGTAAGTGTGAGGTTTTATGTTGATTAAAATATGATTCGCGACCGTAACCAATATGGCTTTACATAATTATAATCATTACAATCAGCAATACAACTCCATATGTAAGCACAATCGTCAAATGTCATGATTTCATGAAATAGTCATTCAATGCGATTAAATGAACTTAGAGAGTTGTATTGTTCATTTTTATGATTATAATTCTATAAATAAACATTTGATACGGCCGCGAATCATATTTAGACCAACATACAACATGATACTGACCTGCAAATTGCAAAAAACGTAAGAAAATTTGAATTCGCGGGCTACCTTGACGCTTTCGCCTTAAATGTTCTGACTGCGCATGCGTGACGCGTTACATACCTGCAGGTTAAATAAGTGGTAAGTAGGTACCTAGTTCATTTAAAAATCAGTTTAATTTTTGAATACCAAATGTAGGCAATAAACTGACTTTTTAATGTACAAAACGGTATGATTTAGACATTGAATTATCTAAAAGTATTGAAATAAATAGGTAGGTACTAATTATTGTCTCTGAATACGTATAAGCTTATGGACATGGCCGTCAAAGAGGGAAAAAAAAACAAAGTGAGTAACAACGCGGCTGCGCGGCGTGATCACTTCATCCGATTCTTTAATATAGAATCGGATGAAGTGATCACGCGCGTGGTCTCCATGGTTACCACCATGATATTATCACAGTGGTTACCTTAAGGTGACCACGCGTGTTATTTCCTTGGCGATAACACTTCGGTGATGTGATGTGCGCGCGCTACAAGTGTCAGTTTTACTTGGCTTATTTATGATGGTGATGAATAAAACATTGTAGGTACTTATTAGACGTTGGTATTTAGTACGCAAGTACGTGACGCGTTACATACTATTTAAATAAGTGTAGGTACGTAGTAAGTAAAAAAAATCTCAATGTGATAGTGTAGCGCCTAGCGCGCAAGCGCGATTCTTACCACTTCAACGTGGTGAAGTGATTCGGTGTGCGCGAGCTGCAAGTGTCAGCTGTTGAACTTAAGAATTTTGTAATGATTTGATGAATATGATTTTATTCAACGCTTATGTAGGCTATCTCCAATAAAATATTCGGTAGGTAGGTACATACAATATACACATCTTTTTATTTAAATGACTACATCGTTTAGGTAGGTTCCCACATAGTTTGTATGGGGTTAAATTACACACCATTAACACTCGATTGCGTTTACATAATATAAGTTAACAATGGGTTCATAATAACAAACTATGTCAATGCGCATTTCACAACGTGTAGATATGTATGCTTTATTTTATTTATATCGTAACGCGTCGCGCCTCAGGCTATTTATATCAAAGGACTAGTCTAGGAACAAAATATAATAAAACAAAATTGAGTGTCTGATTGGATATCTGTTTTGCTATTTTATTTCACTTGCGCGCTAATCCCCTTAAATAGTCATGTTTAGACATTTAAATACCTACTAGCTTTAGAATACTTAGTATAAAATGATCAATAGAATTAGCATAAAAAATTTAATTAAAATCTCGATTATGATTGTAAATGTAATGCTTGGTCAATCCCTAGCATCAGTGAAATGACACTGACAGCTCACTCCACGCAAGTTTTCACGGTGATATTTTTACAGAATCGACATGCAGGTGTCAGAGTTTTAAAGCCATCCATGAGCCTATGACTTGGCTTCACATGCCGTCTAGAAATATCTCTCAAGCATGTCGGTTTCCTTCACCGTTTTTGAAGCAAGTGACAATTATACAATACGCACATGAATCCGAAAAGTCAGAGGTCTTTGGTTCGAACTCAAACCTATGACTTGGCAGTCTGACAGTCACACCACTAGACTATCACTGCCTGATGTTAAATGCAACGATAACATTGAAGAGTAAAATTTCTCAATTATTTGTCTCGAATTAATGACTGTTTTTAAATTAATGTTACCTCCATTAATCGGTCGAGTTGATGCCACCTCATGTAGAGAGCTTCGAAGCCGTTTTTGTACAGTTCCCGTAGTCCATATCCGTACATCAACCGTACTAGGAGGCAGAACGCTTGTTCTTCTGGCATCTGAAAATAACATAGAAAATCTTAAGAGCGTTTATTCTGAAGGTGGGCAACGTTGCAAATAGATGTCAAATATTGCACTTTTTTGATTAATTTAGCAATATTACTGTGTGGAAATAAAAAATGTGGCGAACTAGAATATTGATTATGAAATGCAATAATTAATATCGTAACACCGAATGTTTAGTTTTAGATGTAAAAAACTATTTGGAAACTTTCCAAATGCGTTTGGCCTTGGCCAAGAGTTGACCAGTCCCAACTGACGGCGCCCGTTCACGAACATGAGTTTAGTCAAGAGAACACGGGAAGACCATATATGACCTCTTAGCTCTTAGCTAACCTCAGTAAGTTGAATGCTGATTCATGGTCTCCATACTTTCTTTCTCTCGAATAACTATACTCACGTGTAACAGCAGCGTGGCAGCTAGAAAGCCGAGTCCCTGACAGTATCCAACTTCACGGTCGTACACGGCATACGCCCTCGCCATCCGCAGCAGCGAGTCTTGTCCCGAGCCGCCTGCTTCGCGGAAGAAGTCATGTGCGGGGAACGTGCGGTCTATGTCGCGTTGGATATCTGCTTCGAAGGAGCACTCCTGTAAATGAAAGGTTTGGTTTAGTATAAATAAAGTTTCATTTCTCTTCGTACAACTTAGTATAGCGCAGAAATACGATGTTAGAATCATGAATAAGGTCTGCTTTGAGCCGGAAATACTCAATTTATCATCATCAAACAGGCAAAAGACGTCATCGGCCTCCCTTAAGGCTAAGTGTATGCTATGCTAAGTGTGGTCCACGCAGCGCAGGGCAGAGCAAACGTACGTAATGAACGTACTGACAGCTGCGTACGCGGCGGCGCAGGCGCGACGCCGACATGTGTCTGTTCTGCTCTGCTTCTCGTTGTAGTGCCGGCACAGATTTCTGCGCGACACGTGTAGGTCGAGACGTGTTTTTTACAACACGTCTATTGTTTGTACTAGCTAGGACGCGAATATGTCTGTGTAGCTGCGTCGCAGCATACGCTCGCGGCGTATGTACCATGCTACCTTGCGAGTACTAAGATGTTTAAAATATGGTCCAGTTTCAACTGATCAACACTCTTCTCTGCCAATTTATCTATATTCATAACCTTTAAGTAACTCACCTTGCTTATAAGCGTCCTATACGTCTCCATAAGCTTGTCGTTCGGATCCACCCCGGCAAGTCGCAGCCACACCTCGCCACGTAACGCTTCGGGCACACCAGCGCGTACCAAGTGGTTCAACGCACGTGGACGTGGGCCAGTCCAACTGTAAATGTACGCGTAAAAATATGATTAAATTAAGCAATATTTATTTCTTGTTTATATGACCGAAATGGAGAGGACAAAAGCAGGACGGATAAAAGCTAGTGGATGATGATTGTCAAGCCGAGAAGACGTAGTACAAACGCGCATCTTACCTCCTCAGCACTTGAGCCCAGTTGACAAGTACGTCCTCTCCACAATCTTTTGATACTTCTCCGGTTCCACTAAGTAGAGGTTCATCGCCATCTGTAAGGAATTGATTAGGTTAACTTCGTGTTAAGAAATCACATGCTCATAATCCTCTGAAACGTCTACTTCTTGTAAGTTTCGCAGACCTAAATGCTATCAAATTCGCAGTAAATATCCGCGGTGCTTACATATAACAAGCTTCTGTTACCACTGGTGGGTCTCCGGCCTCGTCTCTCTAAGCACAAATTAATACAGATGGCTCACTCCGCAAAATCTATATATATAAAAATCAATTGCTGTTCGTTTGTCTCGCTAAAACTCGAGAACGGCTGGGCCGATTTAGCTGATTTTGGTTTTGAAATGTTTGTCATAGTCCAGGGAAGGATTAAACGGTGAGAAAATTTAGGTAGGTAAGGTGGGTAGGTAGGGTAGGTAGGGTTAAGTGCTACCCGTGCGAAGTCGGGGCGGGTAAAGCTAGTCATTTAAATAAGAACCGACCCTTGCCACGACACAATAAAGTGCAATTCAGGTCGCACAGCGCTCATTACCTACAGTTATATTCACCTAGCTAGGAGTTGCGTTACGCCCACTGAATTGGCCCGACAAGACGAGCCGCCGCGTACTTGTAGCTACATACCTAAAGGGGAGTGCGCCTTGTATACTATTCTCGAGATCGATTTTATTATATTTAGAGATTGCGGAAAGCGATAAGGCCGCCCATTGTATATTTTGTAGTGTTTGATTATATATATTTTTTTTTTTATGTATTATTGTGGTGGACAATAAAGTATATATAAATAAATAAATAATAAATATTCTGTGCTCTAAGAGGGATCAGACCGTACTCTACCCCTCAAGTCCATTGCAGGTTAGAAGGCAGGCCGAGTGCAGGTTGCTATGATCCACAATGCTTGTCTAAGCATGTTATTCAAGACCCGCCACCTCATAAAATACTGCCTCATTTTACCAGTACATACCGGAGTCCGGCTCTGAAGGCGAGGGCGGCGCGGGCGCACTGGACAGCGGCGACGGCAGCAAGCTGGACAGGAGCGGCAGGTTCAGGCGCGAGCGGTCCAGTTCGTCTGAAGTCTCGATGCTTGCGACTTCGTATTGGAGCTGGCCGATTGTGTCTACTGACTAGGAGAATAAAGAACATCGAATAAAATTTACTGTTGGATCTTTAACCGGAGTCCTAATCTAAAGAGATCAACGTTACGTTTACGATTTACGATTAACGGTTTGCATGTATTTTGACGTACCACCGCGGTTTGATTGATCGCACGACTATGTCATATTCATGTAAAGGACGCGGCCTCAGAATTAAAGCGATATTTACATCACTAGCATTTAGTAAGGTCTATTTAAACATCAACTTTATACGAGTGTAAATAAAGTTGATTTTAGACTGACTAATGCTTTTGGAAATGTCATAAAAAAAAAGTATAAAGTTGTAGCGCAAACTGAACCTTATGATTAGGTTTTACAGTTGCTTTTCCTAAAACTCGTGTTTGTTTACATGTTTGGCAAATAAATTGCGAACGCAGATTAGTTATAACGGATCAGTGAATAGGGTCAGGCGTGTTGGCTGAATATAAAAAATTACGTTGATTTAGTTAATGGCATGGCACATTAGCTTGTGTGAAAATAAAGCAAAAAAACACTACATTATGGTAAAAAAAAATCTTATAGTGGAGGTAATAAATGTATGTTTTTGTGAAGGGATAGAAGGTGTAAGCGATGTGTTCTTACCTCTTTGAGATTGATATAAAACTGTTGCACAAGTGGCCTCTTTGAATAATACCAGAACCTCTCCGTAGGCGGGAATATTTTGACAGGAGTCTCGATGACCAACCTGCAGGAACACCAGTTGTTTTTGAGAGACCCATTATGTAATTTAATGTTGTAGATAAGTTGTCAAGCAAAACATAGTTTTCTTTATCAGTATCAATAAGAATGTTATTCCTATATTATTTTTAAATAGGACTTACAGATTTGCCTATTTTTAAATAGGGTTCAGATACTCGGCCAACTAAGGTCTCCGTCACAAGAAGCTATAATTTTTTTAAACAAAGAACTTCTACTTAGTTACCTAGCGAAACAAATAATACCAAATTCAATCAACTCAAAGCAACATACGTGTACGAAACTAACGAGCAATTCCACTTGGTCGGGTTATATTTTACCAATATAAACCGTTGTCGTCTAATATTTTGTGGTACGCAACGCGACTGAGTTCCAGTACCACAAAACATTAGACGACAGCACTTTATCTTTGTTTACAAAATTTATAGCTTCTCGTGACAGTGACTTTAGTCCATTTATTTATACTAAATCACATAAAAATATGTTTAAGTAAATAAAAACAAATTACTAAATAATACAATTATTATTATTAATTAAAGATCTCACCTCAAAGGATCCGGAATGCCTCTAATAACGAGATCCAGTGCGAGTGACATATACGCCGGAGCGCCGTCACCACTCGCAACATTGAAAGCAGCTAGCGCAGACTCCCCAGCGTTCCATAGCGCACACACTGAGCAACCAGACCCGCCTGATGAACCGCTTACCTGAAAGATTAATGAGTTTTATTAGCATTTATCTAAAAAAATATTTTTCTGAATCGCAGGTCTATTTGCAGGTGCGATTCCCGGCCACCGTAGGCGCGAGCTTGCGGACGGTGAGCAATGGGTAGCTCGCCGTCCGATAAGGATCAGGCCCGGGTCGACGACGCGTTGTGTTGTGTTCCACGCGCGCCTCAAAGAGATGTCAGCACAACGGAAGGGGTCCGCTAGGACCGATGCCTGCCGGGGTCCCGGGAAAGTCCGAAAGGGATACCGTGGCTCCTGGCAACGTACAGGCAACGGAAGGTTTTAGTCAGTAAGAGTTGGTCACGCACTCCCGCTCCAGAGCGGGAGAACTTATTTGATAATTTCCCACCCTAAAAATGCTTGTTAACACATAGCTTGTAAACACACGGTACAACTATCTGTGGACCAAACAAATATTTATTTCGTGCGAAAATCGAACCCTACGAGGCATAGCATAAAACACAGCCTACGGAATAGTTTCCGTAGGCTGTGTTTTATGAAGAAATAGTTTTCGTCCACTTGAGAGGGTCATTGCCGCCCGGTCCGTTTATCGTCAACGCGAGCATGGTCGAAAAGCTTGTTGTTTCATCGAGCTCAAGTGAGAACTGCTAACAAAAAAGCGAGAACGCGATAACATTGTACGAAAAATAGTTTGTAAGAAATTGTATCAGGAAATACGTGTTTTTGAGTAAACCTTACAAGTTTGTGAAAAAAATGTTTGTTATTTAGAATTTCCATTACATGTGCGAGGTTTTCTTTACTTTTACCAATTATGAGAATATTATGACCGGCCAAAGTTCGGGTAAAATTTGTGCAAAAAAGCAGATTTTTGGACGCTTATACTGAATTTGTTTCTTTAATTTTTACTTTCATAGAAACCTAGATATAGTGCACAAGACACATATTAGTTTAAAAGTTTCAAAGAAAGATGTGGAACTACGCCATAATCACGTACGAGCGTTTGTATGAAAAGTATGACGGGTTGGCCGCTCTTAAGCACAGATAAATACAGATGGGACACTCCGCATTTTAGGTATGAAGCTACAAGTAGGTACGCGGCGGGCGCGACTTGTCGAATTCAGTGGGCGTAACGTAGTCAGAAGATATAAGAGTCACGCGATAGAAAGAGAGGCAACTTCTAGGTGAACATAACTGTAGGTAATTAGGGCAGCGCGACCTGAATTGCACTTTATTGTGTTGTAGCAAGAATCGCTTTTTATTTCAATGATTCCCATTTGTACTAATCTGTGATATGAGGAAAAGTTTATTATCTCAAACCGGGCTTAGAGTGGGCTACAAAAATATTTGAAAAGTAAGGTATTCTTACCATTTCGAGTAACCTCATGTCTGAATGCTTCACACTCCTACCGGGAGCTAGGAGGATACCGAAGCAGCGCTCTATGTATAATCCTCCAGTGTAGGTTGACTGAAACGAAAATAAAAATAGTCATTGACGAATGACGAATCATTTCCATTGTTTCCTTAAAATCAAAAACACTGATCGAAATGAACAAAGGTAACCGTTTTAATACGCAAACTTCCTGACTATATTTGAGAATCTGATATAAATAAAAGGTTTTGGAACAACAAACTCAATTTCATTCATGACAAAGTTTGAGTTCCATTGCCACCAAATTTTTTAGAACCTTTTCAATACAAATGGTCTTCGTCAAATGACTTTTTTTTTATGATTTCTTACCTGTGGATCATCAGATTCGGCCTGTATGTTGTTGGTGACTTGTTTCACGTTGATGGTCACTTGTTTGTCTATGCCACCGCGCAGCTTAAACCCAAGCCGTTCTTTCGGCACATGGCTGAATGTACCCTGTAAAGAAATAAGGAAATTATAGTTGAGGTAAAGATGCCTTTTTTATTATTTACAACAATGTTCTATGGAGTTACTGTTATACCAATAAGACATGATTGATACAATAATAAATAAAAAAGGTTTCGTGTTTGGAGCCTCCTTTTAAGAAAACAATGCCTGTGTTAGGAGACTCCGTTCTTCCATATTACAGCATAATTACTTAGCGCACGTTCGCAAGGACGTAAAAATATCGCGGCGGAATTTTATTTGCAAACTTCACGTAAAAAAAAATACTGTACAAAGGCGGACTTAATGCCTGAGGCATTTTCTACCAGTCAACCTTAGGGTGGTGCAGAGACAAAACATGGCAGGTGCAACATAAGGGATAGATAACTTGCAAATTAATACATACTTATACATAGATACATACATACATACGAGTATAAACCGAATAAACTTTGTCAGGAGAAATAACGATAGGTAGAGGAGAACAAATCCAACAAATCAGCGCTGCAATGATTCTGCCAACTTTTTACGAATATGTTTACGTGCCTTCACTTTGAAAGAAAATCGACTGGTTGCCATCCTGATGTTCAGAGGGAGCGCATTCCAAAGAAAATCGACTATCGTTTATCGTTTTATCGACTATGAAGAAGTTAAACGAAGGATTTTTTCGATGTACACATAAAAGATAAGGGTCTTCTAAAGGTGGGATGGGACCACCCGCTCATCATTGGTTTCGCTAAAAATGAGTGGAAGCATGCACATTCTTTTCGATTTGTTCATTTCGCTCGTACTTATTTTGTGTAATCGCACATCTGGCATCAACTTTCGAGACCAATTTGTTCGTTCAATCAAAACTATCGTCTGACAATTTTTTCTGGTGAATATAATACTCAATACTCAATTCTTTATTGCATTCTACAATGTATGTGCTTAGGTGGTAAACATTTGCTTGAGGAACAATCGTGGACCCTGTCGGGCACAGCAAAAGAAAGATAGTAGAAGGGTAGAGATGAAGACTTATCGTTTAACTTATAATGTAACTTATTCTAAAAACAAAAACTTTTTTTGTGTATTTTATATGAGTTTCAGAGATTTATCATTTAAATATTCGTTTACACTGTAATAACATTTACTTAATAATATTTTTTTTTAATTTATTCGTGAATAGATGGATCTTTTTTACATTTCTGATTGATTCGGGTAATTTATTATATATTTTTATTGACATAACTAGAGGGCTTGTTGAATGTATTTTTAGGCGGGATTTTGGTAAGTTTAGTCGCGTTTTGTATCGGAGTGTGTATCTTGTTTGTATGTCTTCTCGTTTAGTGTAGAAGTGTTGGTGTTTATGAGCGAATTTGCATATTTCAAGTAAGTATATATAAACATGGCAGAGTTAAAATGTTCAGGTTTATAAAATGGGGCTTGCAGCTATCTGTTGTATATTTACTAATACACGGACAAATAAACCTTCCTTAGCATCAGTCTCCTTGATATCTACGGTACATTCCAACACTTGCATCAGCTGCATCGGAGGTACCGCAGGCCCGGTGATCTCGGTCAGCGAACCAGTAATTGAAGAGGCCGCGCTCAGGTGACAATAGTACTGACCATCATTATTCTTTATCAAACCCTTTCTAACTCAAACCTACCTTAGCATCAGTCTCCTTGATATCCACAGTACATTCTAGTACATGCATGAGCTGCATCGCGGGAACTGCAGGCCCGGTGCCCTCGGTGAGAGAACCAGTCATTGAAGGGGCCGCGCTCAGCTCACCCACCAACGATGACGCCATTGAGCGAGGAACAATTCGCTCGAATGCTTTTGCGAAGCAGCCTGAGGAAGATATAAATAAAAATATATTTAGTTAGAAGCAATGTGCCCAAAGCGGTTTAGGCCATGCGTTGTCTGTCTGTGAATGAATTAATCGATGAATTTTAATATTTTTATTAAGCAAACTAGGTAGCCCGCGGCTTCGACCACGTGGGTGTCTGAAAATATCCCACCGGAACGTACTTCCGGTATTAAAAGTATTCTATGTGTTAGTCCAGGCTATAAACTATATGTGTGCCAAATGTCATCTAAATCCGTTCTGCCGTTTTTGCGCCAACCCGGAACATACATCCAGACAAACAGACAAAAAACTTAAAGACTTTTAGTCTTTATAAGTCGGCATCAGACTCTTTTCCACCACGTAGCATTTTTTTTTTTTTTTTTTCAAAAATATTCAATGTTCAATTTCGTCTTCGTTACTATTTTATTATACATAATAATAATATGTTAGATAAAGGGTTGGCATAAAACTTGTATTCATTGCAAATGTTTACGAATGTTGTTTTTGCAAATGTTGCCATCGTTCTTTACTGGCGTATCCAAGGCACAAAAAAGAAAAACCAGTTCAGTCATTTTTGAGTAATATTTCATGTTTACAGCTCTTATTTACGTGAAAAATATTTACAAACTGCACTATATTATCAAGAGCCTTGCACCGCACTAATAAAATACAGACCATAAACTCACTAACCATACAAAGTTACAAAACTAATACTTATTCCAATAAAATCAATTGAAAAATGGCCCTAATTGTCACATAGTTAATGTCAAATCGCAATCACCTCAATACATCACAAGTCCGTTCAATTGACCTCGATTGCGTAAACAATAACATTGTTATCTCGAAGTGTGCTCGACCGTTAACCACTGCACTTGGTTTGGCGTATTTGATCAAATATTGGCGCAGCTTGGCTAATTCAAAATAAACCCTATTTCTATTGGTATAAAGTTTATTTTGCAACGCGAATATTTGCAAGTGCACCGCCTTTAGATAAATATACTTATAACGAAAACTAAGCAAGACAACCAAAGCCTTAGAGGCTGATGACCTGTAATCTGACTAAGGACAGCGGTTTTAACGACTTAATAGATATTACTTCAAACAACTCATTTATTTTGTACGCTTACAAAACAGTTCCGTGACTAACTAACAGCCTAAAGCCCGAATGTTTCGTCGGTTATTGTTTTTTAAACAGCTGTTTCATCGAAAAGTTCAATACCTACGCGGTTAAAATGTATGGAACATCAGTTTTTTTTTTTAAATAACCGTCGATATATGTCAACGCAGGGGCGTTTAGAATTATGTACCGAATCCATGGTAAAAGTTTTCGCGTCGATCCCACCTGTATACCGAAGTTAATAGGAAAACTATCAGCTAAGTATGCTTAACGAGTAATAATCGACCAACTTACATTTGCAGTTGGAATGTATGGGAGAACATGTTTTTCTACTACAATGTTAAAGTTTGTTCTTGGGATAAATTCATTCCAACTACGGAACCCTTCGTTGTGCGTCGTCCACACACTTTGCCGGTTTTTAAATTTGAATTTGACGTACTGTACGATGTCATATTTTTTTGATAGAAAAAAAAAAGTAGGTCATCGCTGTCAAATCATAGAAGAGCGTTGGAAACTTACAATATTTTCGAAGGCTAAAACTACAAAGCATGGTTTGTTCCTGCAGGGCTACTCTCTATACACGATACCTGAAGATTCGGCCAAAGTTACGGGCGATTCCTACTCCTTATCACCTACGGAGATAAGATTAGTTTGGAGACCCGATCTTAGAATGAAAGTTTAATAATAGGGACATCGACAAAAAAAAAATTGTCCGTCAGGTAGATTATAAAAAAATATTATACACGTATTTTTTCTTTTTTTTTGTAGTCAAATGATTACGGCTTTACATTGAGTAGGCAATGCGTTAAAATGTGGCATGACGTCACTGTCCGGTAGATTTTATACTGACTTAAGCAGCAAAATATGTCTTGTAATTGTCCTGGAACCACCATTTCATTAGGACTATAACGAAATAGTAAGCAATTATAACCACGGAAAAGGGCCCAATTTATAGGCGTATTTTACCTAATTAAATATCTATAGTAGACTTGGTTAACACCACTTTGACCAATAACGACCTTATAGTTGTATTACGTAAAACTTCTTGCGCCCGCGAAGCAAACTATCAGCACTTAATAGAACCAAACACGACAATAACGACCTTATAGTTGGATTACGTAGAACTATTTGCTCCCGCGAAGCTAACTTTCAGCGCTTAATGGAACCAAATACGACTATAACGTACACAGAGAATCTCTTACAAGCTCATACAAAGTGTTATGAATTGTTGAATGTTGCTGCGCACATTTGTAAAGATTAATATTGATAAAAGTAAGTTATTCATCCATTTCTTATAAATATTATCTAGAATATCAATTATGAGTATAATAGTGTTAGTTAACAATAAGTCCAAGATGTATAATGTGTTTGAATGTGCATGGCGCACGTATATTTTCAGTGAAGTATAATAAGTTTTTTATCAAAATTTTTACGCGCCCCTTGAAACTTGCGTTTTCATTAAGTTGAATTTTAAAATAATGTTGGTGTCAGTAAGACTTATAACGAAAAGTCGCCATTTTGACAAAGTTGATTTTCCCAAATACATTAACAAACCGTTATAGGCGTACTTTGTTTAATAATGGTAAATATCAGAACCATTGCTTGGCCATATTGTTTGGAATTAGAGTTCTGCAAATATTTCTATAACCTATGTTTTATTTTAATGTTTTTGTTTAGGTGTCAGCATTGAAAATGGTAATGTTTCTGGACGTCGATCGCTTTTTGACTAAAAGGGATTTCCGAGCTTTAAAAACATTAAGGTTGCCTTGGAATGAAACACTTCTAAAGTTTCAAAATATCTTGCAAGACGGCCACGACACTTCGTTCTGAATAAAGAACACGATCATTATACTTCATTGTTAAAAGAAGATAATTTCTGGTGTGAAAAATGCTGCTTCTACTCAGTTTATGACCACTTCACCAGTTACGAATATGAACTTGGCAACTTACTCAATAGTACCTCATTTCTGTCAGTTTAGGTTTAATTTATCTGATTTCACTTTACCTATAGTCATTGATTTATACAGTATATAAAAATGATATACTTATAGCATTCAAAATACCTATTATGTAAAGAAAGAAAGGAAAGAAAAACTGTTTATTCTGCACAAACAAAACGCACATGTAAAATACACGTATAGATATTTGTATATAAATACACTATGTCATAAATATCATAAAGTTTGCATTATAACATTTATAATGAATGCACCAGTTTATGAATAAAGAATTTAATGCTGGATGTCGTATATTTTATTCTACAGCCCATTTTCTAATATTACTATGAAGATGAAAATTGGAATAGTCTTCAATATCGCTTTCATCTTCTTGGCCTGTCCAAGAAGATGAAAGCGATATTGAAGACTCCTCTATTCCTCACTAATACAATCTTCTAAGTCCAAATTTAAATCGCTTTTTATCGATAATACGTCGTTTTGAGCAAAATTATTCTTGTAAACATTTTGTCAAAAAATTTCACAGAACCGGAACCTTTTCCTATTTTTACGATTCGTTCTTCGCCAGATACAAAGCTAGAACCCGACGCCAGTTTTTTTTTTTTATAGGTTTTCTGTTTTTCGTTTGTAATAACCACTTCTTTTTAGCCGTTTCCATTTATATAGATCCATTTTTGAAAGAAAAGTAAATAGAACAGCACGTCGGCAACGAATACGACACAACAAAATCAAAATGTCCGTACTGAGACTATAACAGCATTTGCAAGACCATTATAAACCAATGTATTCTTGTACAGGACACCACGGATGTAGTTTTGGAAACTAAGTATATTATATTAAATCTTTATAATCGGGTTAAGATTATAACAATATTGGTTTATACCACTACAAAACCGCTCCATTTTACTTATAATTGTTCTGTTAAGTGAATTTATAAACCCTTATAAAACCAAGTAATAAATGCAAATAGTTTCTAGTATGTTTAGTTCTGTTTATCACTCTTATTGGCGTTCTTTACTTATAGTAGTTCTATAATGCTTCTTGTTAGCAGTTATAAGTATAGCTTACCAGTTTATCTACTCTTGAGTGCATTTACACCCTCGCGATTCTTTTATAGGTCACCCAAGCTTATATTGCACCCTTAATTTCTACCTATAAGTAATTATAAGTTAATTTATAAGATCAGATATACTATAAGGCCCAACTAACTCCATGCTTGCTATTATAAGCGTGGCAGCAAATACAAGAACCGTTAAGAGAATATTATAAGTGCTGGAGGCCTATATCATCTGCACTATAGGATAATTTTGCTGCTTGGGTTGTGACGTAGCGATCCCCCACTCCCCAACTTTACTGCTTTATATCTAAACCATTTTTTATTAATATGATAAAGCAAAAAATACGTGTCTAATATTTTTTTATTATCTGACTGACGGACTAATTATATTTTTTTTTCCCAATTAACATCCATATTGTTGCAAAAAAGTTTGTGCTTCGCGAGGTCTACTGTTCGCAGAACTACTAGTAATATTAGTGTAGATCTAAGTCGCGGATAACATCTAGTAATAGGTATACAAATAGCTCTACTTGAATGCTGCACCCAACCAAAATTTCAGCTAAAACCAATTTGTTTATAAGCATTCGGTGCTAATTGACTAAAAGTTGTCCTTGTGTTGAAATAATATGCATACGGTCATACGAGGATAATTCCATGATGCATTAGTATTTTAGTCAATCACATTGACGCAAATCAAATGAGTGGGCGGAAACCAGATATAAAATTAGAGTATTCATTTACGAGATTAAATTTAAATTGAGATAGTTATGTAAACAAATGTAGCACTATCCTAATTTGCCAAGGCTAATTAACTAATTAATGATACAAAAAACATTAGGTTTAGTCGCGTTTTTCCTTGACTGAGCAGAATCAAGGTAAAAGAAGTAGCTAGCTGTTATAACAATATTTTGATTTAAAAGAGTGTCAGTGGAGTTTCTTGCCCGTTCTTCTCCATAGGAACGTACTACGCTTAGGAATGGGCAACTAGCTTCATCTTTCTGACCGACCCTTGACAACTCAAAAGTGCCTGTAATTGGTTTATTTGAAATAAATGCTTTGAGTTTGATATGAATAATTATTTATTGTAAAAGTTTAGTTTCTTAACGCTCTGGTAGTACTAATGCTTACCTCAAGGTCAGATTTAAAATGATTCACTTTAAAACAAACAGTAACTGTTGACCGGTACACACCTCAAATCACATCACCAAACAATAACAAACTCCACCCAAACTACACTTTTAATACACAAAACACAGTTCAAACATCGACCTATTAATTCCTCGAACCAAAAATACTTTTATGTAGCACTCAATATCATTTGAAAATACTGTAGGTACATGCACTGTCCACTAAAACAACAGAGTTAATGAATAACAGAAAACCGCATCCAATCGACTTGATAACGAACAAATCGAATGGCAATCGTATTCTGATTCATTAGTAGCGATTTAGAAACGAGATATTCACAGAGTTGTTTTGTACAGTGATTTCTGTTTATTTTGGTATGTAAACAGAGGATTTTTATCGTGATGTAATCAACTAACATTTTGGATGTGTTCGTATTTTTTTTTACTGAAAAACAAATATGTAAATTCCGATGCATTACAAAATGTATCTGAAGGGAAAACAGCGTACAAACATATATAGACCTCTTTTTTGAACTCGGTAATAAACAAAACCTACAGCTTTGACACTGACAGAACCACTTTCCACATACTTCGTCGACGTTGACGTTCGACCCCTGCACAAACACAAAGTGACTAATGAATTCAGTAGCGAACCAATAATAAATAAAATATAAGTGAAGGCCTCAGCCTCGCGTCGTCGGCGCGTCAATCGGGTCATTGGGCAGCCTTCAGGCCAGACAGACGTTCAACTCCACCAACTTTACTGACGTCACACGATCGATATGACGGAAGTTTGGACGAAATTATTAATACACTCAATAAATACTAGGGTAGTTTGGGCTATATATATACATTGTTTATTAGAACGTTAGTTCTAATAGAGGACATACCATTTGATATGACGTCATATTTCATTTGAACCGTTTTCATGGACATGTTCTATTGATTGAACTGAATGAAGAGCAATTACCATGAAATACCATGCATGTAAAACTAGGTCATAAATGGCATACGTACGAGACAGTATAGAGACAGTGCAGTTTTGTCAAACATTGAATATATGCCAGAATACATCATGAGAAAGCTACACGGCGTATTTTGTGAACATAGTGTTAAACGTCACCCGGGCTACATATGCCGAAAGCCATAAAAAGGCGGACAGTATGCGGAAGGCAAGGAAACGGGTATTGCAGCGCTACTTGGCAAAGGACTATGACGAGCAGTGGACTGCGAAAAACTAGGTTGATATAGTTTGACCGAAACCTCTGTAACGCGCCTTAGGTATATGCATGGCGAGACGGGCGGGCAGTGCAGGCCGCTCATTCGACAACGCACAAAGCGTCTCGTCCCCCACCTTGCCCTGCATTCGTAAGGCGCGGAACAGCGATTTCGGTCAAACTATAGTTGAACTGTGTAACAGAATAATACAGCAGTAACTCGATACGTAAGCCATTATCTATAGACAACTGTGTCGATGACTGTACTGGCATTTGAGTCAACGGATACTTGGAGGTTGAACAAAATTAGTACTCTTTTATTTTCCCTATCGCTCACTGTATCAAATAGCAGATAAAGTGAGAATGAATCATCTCCATTATCAGTATGCGATAAATTTCTTGCTTTCTTAAGAAAAATAAATAGTAGCGCGTCATTTTATGTGATAACTACTGTCATATAGATAATCCTGAATTACGAAGAAATAATATCCAGATAATAAAATATTACAATTATGCCAAACTTTTTAAAGGAAGTATTTTCTGTTCGAATATATTTCTAAATAGTGCTAGTAATATATGTGATTAACAAGTAAATTATCACTAACAACAGGTAAACAAATTGGATAAAGATTTGGTATAAAATAAGAATGTTTCCAGATTAATTGCTTAAACGGAACCGAGCGCGCCGGAACAAAAAAATATTTAATAAAGAATTATTTCATGTTATTTAAAACTTCTCATTTTTATAATCTCATACTTAATTTTGTTTTGTTTTAAATGTGAAACATTACGAAAATGATTGTTGACAGAGCAATGATAAATAAAAAAAAAATTAACAAAACTATCTACGTATAAAACTTAAAAAAAAGACATCCTACTTCTAGAAAAAAAAAAAAAATACGTATTGAAAAATTCTTTATGTCGGAAGTCGGTCTTTGGTTTTGAATTTTCGTTTTTTGCAACCGACTTCCGAAATCAACTATTACGGGAGTTATGCCCGAACATAGATTAAAAAAAACAAACGAATTATAACCTCCTCTTTTTTTAGAAGTCGTTTAATAATAAAAACATACTTTACCTATTAAATTTTGCACACAACAATCCTTTAAACACTTCAGATATACTAACAATGTGACACAACACAATTTACTATCACAATTACACTGTATACCAATAAATAAAACACAGCTTCACTTAAAAGGAAGTGAAAACTCGAACACTTAAATCACCAACACAAGACAACCAGATGTTAGTAAGCAATTACATGACTTCTAATTTTATCTCTATGTTTATTTTGCACCGCAGTACACCGCGCGGAGCTGCTATATCAATCAACAGAAAGATGAAAGGTGTTATCTCATTTATGTTACGAGGTATACTGACGAATGCTTTGACATTTTGTTGCCGGCAAATGCACCCACTTTACGTAACAAAAAAGGAAAGACAAGTTTGTACTTAATAGTTTTCAAGTTAGTCAGACGTAGGTAAACCACTTTGTTGATACTATTTATTTTGTAACGGTTATAAGTGGACTACACATTAGTTGTTTGTACATAAATTCACACCTACTTCCCATGGGGGTAAGCAGACACTACAGATCGCCACCTGCTGTGATCCTGTTTTATATTTGACACGGAAGTCCTCTTGTCTTTGTTGAAGACAGTACCTAGTTATTGAACAGGTGGAGCAAGCTGGCGTTCATTTGTTTCGGGTCATACGCCCTTTTATACAATGTGTTTTTTTTTATATCCCATAACTCTAGGGTATGATTGAGACCATATCAAAGAACCAACTGGCATATGAATTATTCTACAATCATAATTTTTTTTTGTTTTCATTTTTCATACAAAATAATTCGACAATGTCACGATTATTAATGTAAAACACCCTTACGTGAAATAGGACAACGTCGCATTTTCTTAGCTTTAAATAATGAATTTAAAAATTAAAATTTAGAGGTTTGAATAAAAATAAATTACTTTACGACACTAAATGGATTACTTTACTACACTACTGCGAAGTTTGGCAACATCGCAAAAGTAAAGATTCGTCATACTGGTGTCAATTTTTGCCCTAATTTAATTAGTAGTAGTTTCCTAGTTCTTTTTACTTAAATAATATAACCCTAGAGTTATGAGATATCAAAAACAACACGTTGTATAGACTTCAATACAGTTGAACAATGATAAACATAAAGTACTCGCTCTGAATCGAACAATGAAAAACATAAAGTACTATGAAGAGAGTAGCAATATTAAAAACTAAAATACTGGTACCTTTTCATCTCAAAAACCTATAGACTTCAATAGAGTTGAACAATGACCAACATAAAGTACTCTCTCTGAGTCGAACAATGCAAAACACAAAATACTATCAAGAGAGTAGCAATATTAAAAACTAAAATACTGCTACCTTTTCATCTCAAAAACATATAGACTTCAATAGAGTTGAACAATGACCAACATAAAGTACTCACTCTGAGTCGAACAATGAAAAACACAAAGTACTATCAAGAGAGTACCAATATTTAAAACTAAAATACTGGTACCTTTTATCTCAAAAACATATAGACTTCAATAGAGTTGAACAATGACCAACATAAAGTACTCTCTCTGAGTCGAACAATGCAAAAACAAAGTACTATCAAGACAGTAGCAATATTAAAAACGAAAATACTGGTACCTTTTTATCTCAAAAACCAACAGTATATCTTTACTTTAGAACAGAAACGATAAATTAAACAAACGGTTATCTAATAAATAGAAAACACTGTCACTTTCACTCATGATAAAAAAGTTTACACTAGAGATCAAAATAAAATAAAATGTATGAATTATTAATTAACAGCTGTTTTAAACACCACAGTTTGCCTAATTCGTGTACCGCGCATCGGTTCTGAACGCGGACTGTGCTCAATTATTTGGACAAGCCACACTAATGTATGGTAACTATCACAACAAATCGTAATAAGTGGTAGGACAGACACGTGAATTTGTACAAGCAATTTAAATTCGTGCGCCGTTGATGTTATTGTGCCTCGTTTTCAGTACTGTTGTTGATAATGTGTTTTTGAAACGTGAATATGATGATTGATGTATCAGTCACTTATAAATAGAAGGTCGAACGTAATCATAGATTGTTTAGCAAATAATAAATCATAACCATGTTTTTCAAGGAGTTTCAGAGAAGAATACACAAGAGTTCTTCAGCAGAACGGGCAAAAGGCATTCTCCTGCATGCGTGTATTAATTAGACCCATTTTTGCAAACAAGAACCAACCCACAGCAAACCTGCTGTGAGTTGGTTCTTGTTGCAAAAATTCTTGCTGTAAAGACCTATTTATTTGTCAAATGATCGTGGCTTGTTCATTAATCAACCGACAATTATTATACAATTTTTTTTTTTTTTTTAATCTGCTGTTCCATACATTTTGACCGCGTAGGTATTGCACTTTTCTATGAACCAGCAGATTTAGATTTTGACCGACGAAAAATTTCAACGCCCCTGTGTTGAAATTTTTGTGTCGGTTATTTAAAAAAAATGATGGAATGAAAACGTCATGATTCTGAACCTCCCTAGGTTCAGAATCATGTACTTAATTCATGGTAACAGTTTTCCCATCGATGTCCCTTCCACCCTGATGATAGACCAACCATCATCTTTGGTCCGTATTCTAAAAGAACGCACATGAATGGTCTCGATTATCCACCGACTCGCTCTGGCCATCACTCGTGATTAGGGTTACTATATCTCAGGATTTTTAAGCTCTTGGCAGGATTGCGGCCGGATTTAGGAAATCTCAGGGTTTTACGATTGTTTAAGAAAATACATACGATTTTTTTTATTTGAAAATTACTATCAACATAAAAAAAAATTGATCATCTTTGTATATTGTTGTTATATTCACAAAACAAATCAACATCAACATCTTTTAAAACATAGTTAATCTAATTTACCCACTTTGGTTTTAAGAAGCAACTTTTATTATATGAATTTAACAAAATATAAGGGTGATGTGCGTGGCATGTTTTTTTTTTTTTTGTGACGTGATTGTTAATTTGTTTGCGACAACATCTGAGGGCAAACAGCCTGATTTTCATAGAAAACTATGAAAATCAGGCTTTTTGTTTTTGTTTTGTTTTTGTCTTTTTGTTTTGACTTTTCAATTTACTATATGGTATTCGTGAACTATAGCCATAGAGAATAGAAGGCTAATTCTCGTAGCTAAAAACGTTGAAATTCAAGTCGTAATCTATCTCAATGACAATGAATGTCATAAACTCATTAAAAATGTAGGTAAATTACAGGTTTTTTTGACAGATTGAGACAGATTAGAAAGCATAGGTATTTTTTTTTTATACGTGAATTGCCCCTTAGGCCGTTTGTCCACAACTGACTGAGTGTAAAATCCAGATTCATGTTTGAGCGTTGGAAATACCAACGTTAAGTTTCTATACTAAATATCATTAATTAGGTAGATACTTAAAACTTACTTGACACCTGATTGACAGCTTCAGCGATATGACAGCGGAACACATGGCACCTATAAACAGCAGACTCCTTGGTCTCGCCATGCGACCAGGTGAACGCGAAGCACGACGCGACTGGCGACCCAGCCGCGCCTCGGGCGTAGAACGAGATACGGTTCACCGCGTATCGTGTCATCACACTGTTTGAATCTGCTTGGTATAGCCTGGGGATGAAATGACAAGAGGTTAGTGATATCAGTGTCATGGTAAGTATTCCCAGATATGTTAAGAGGGTTTATCCTAAAAGTTGGCAACGTCGCAAATAACTGTCAAATATTGACCTGTTTTGATTCATATAGCAATATTACTGAATAGAAATAGGAAATGTGGCTAACTAGCGAATTAGAATATTAATAATGAATTGCAATTATAACATTGAATTTTATGTTGTACCCATTTTAGGTGTAAAAAACGCATTCGGAAAATTTCCAAATTGATTTTTTACATCTAAAACTAAACATTCGGTGTTACGATATTAATCATTGCATTTCATAATCAATATTCTAGTTCGCTAGTAAGCCACATTTTTTATTTCCATACAGTAATATTGCCAAATTTATGAAAACAGTGAAATATTTGACATCTATTTGCGACGTTGCCCACTTTCAGAATAAACGCTCTTAACGTAAACGAAGCAATAGGAGTATGTAGGGATCGTAGCAGGTGGTTTTCTGACTTTGTCTACTAGTGCTGACCATCATGGGAAAAGGCGTAAGTAAGTTTATGTAAGTGCATTATTTTAAGGGTGATATTATGTGAGTTAACAGCTGATTGACTGATGGTCTTTTATATCAGCGTATTGGGAAATAGTTATTTATGCTATAAGTGCGGAAGGTAGGTGATTTCCGATGAGTGTATAAGTCGACACGAGTCGGAAATCATCTTACGCACGTGTATCATACAACGTTTTACTATGCATTGTGAGAGAAAAAAAAACACTTCGACTTCGACTTCGACTTCGACTTCTACTTCCACTTCCACTTCCACTTCCACTTCCAATTCCACTTCCACTTCCACTTCAACTTCCACTTCCACTTCCACTTCGACTTTGTCTTTGACTCCGCCATTGCCATCGCCATCGTCATCGATATCGTCATCGCCATCGCCATCGCCATCGTCATCCCATCGCCGTCGCCATCGCCTTCGCCATCGTCATCGTTATCATCATCATCTGATTTGTAAAACTTTTCTCAAATAATAAAAGCTCTTTGCAACGGGCTGACGACGGCCACCAAAATTAAAAAAAAACAGAAAAGTAAAAAGCACTAGTCAAAAAAAGTGACACTTTCCGCACTAATTTACTGCTTGGAAAAGGCTCTTTTCGAGCAAATGCATTGTAAAATTGTTTTCAGTCAGTTTCCAGCACATTGTTTTCAATTTATATGTGTCATAAGATGATTTGATAATAGGGATGATGACAATTTTTTTTAAAATCCGCCATAGAGATTATTATGTTGAACACGTATTTTTTCATTTAAAGATTACGGCGATACATTGAGGTAAAATGTGCCATGTCGTCACGAGTATATAGATTTTATACTTACTTGTGGCGTAGCGACCCCGACTCCCCAACTTTAATGCCTTTTATCTAAACCATTTTTTTATTAATATGATAAAGCAAAAAATACGTGTCTAATATTTTTTAATTATCTGACTAACGGACTAATTACTTCTTTTTTTTTTGTACCCAGACATCATCACTATTCGTATTTTCGCGAAATCCCTAGGGATGTTGCGAAAACACTGATAATTAGACAATGGTAAAAACATTTCTGCGAGCAACTTGGAAGTAGCGCTCGTCGGCGGCTGTCGTCATATTGAACTAGGTGAAATAGGTTGAACAACCGCGCGCGAGCCGAGCGAGCGAAGCGAGTGGTGCCGCGGCAACCGCAGGCGAGCGCTACTTCCAAGTTGCTCGCAGACATGTTTTCACCGTTGTCTAATTATCCGAATTTTCCCAATATCCCTAGGGTTTTAGCGAAAATTTTAATTATCAAATCATCCTACGACATATGTATTGCGCCAATGCTTTCAGCTAAAACATCCGAAGAAAATAATGGAGATGTTTATATATGGCTCATATGATTTTACACGGGTTGCCGTTAAAAGCTAATGTGCTATATCACCTACATGGTGATAGAATACATTCGGTTTTAGACCCTGATCATTGGCCGCATAGAGCGTGTCATTTAGACAACCTCTAACTTGCCCTGGATTCACTATAAAGATAAGCCAGCCAGTTTGAATAATGACAAAATCGATGTACCGTAATGTCAATGTTGGGCGAGGGCAAAAAGCTGCCGCTCCCTTAACTTGCCGTCTGTTATCGAATTGCAAGATAAGCTTAATTTAAAAAATGCAAACAAGAATACTTTGGCAAAGTGTGGGCTGGCTCGACAACCTACTGAAGGGCGCGAGAATTTGCCGGATACAAGTAGCGCAAGACCGTATATTGTGACGATACTTTGGGAAGCCCTATGTCCATTATTGGACATATATAAGTGCTTATACACACGAGTGATACGCGTCAACGGCAGAGGCAACTGGGGCCATTGACATGCGGCGACGGCAGCCGCAGCTAATACCAAAGATAACGCAGGTGCGTTGCCATCGCAGAGCAAAACAAAAATATGTATATCTCATGTGCCTGTCATTATATCTATACAAGAATCTTATGGCGCGTGGCCAAAATCAGAACTATAGTTTGACCGACACCGCTGTTCTGCACCTTAGGTATGTGCGTGGCGAGACGGGGGGGCATTGCAGACCGCTCATTCTTCAATGCTCACGGCGCGCAGCGTCCCGCCCACCGCTCATTCGTCAACGCTGCCCCATGCCTCGCCGCGCATTCCTAAGACGCGGAACAGCGGTCCCAGTGCGGTGCTATCTTGTTTTTCCACTACATTTCACATTTATACGGGCGCCGATACCATTCAAGCTGGAACACAGCAATGCTGTGACAGTAAAAAAGGTATGGTGGCAGTACTTCCCAAGACAAATTCCTTCACAAATGAAATGATGATAAAAACGTAAAAAATACTCACACGACAAGCCCTTGAGAGCACACCGGTATCGATATCGATACGGCGATCCCATCTCTACTCTCGGGCATAGAGCTGAGCTCCTTCATGATCCGTTGTATGTCATTCTCGGACTTCGGATCCGATATGTTTTGTGCGCCCAGGTAACTGACACCGCTGAACACAGTGCATTCTTGGTCTACGTCTGAAACTGGTTAGATTTCATTTCATATTGGGGACATCGTATTGCTTTTTCAATTCCAAAGAGCGGCGCTTTATAAAGGATTTGCCAAACATTTATCGACGTGCTTTATGGCATCCTTATTATAAAAAAAAAAAAAAAAAAACTTTTATTTACAGACTACAAAGGCCCACATTGTGTTAGTATCTAAATTTTCTTATAAACTATGTTAGTATATACTAAGAACAAATATACCGTTTTTTTTTAAAATTGTTCTGGTGATAAATGGGTTATACTAATGTTTCATAATATTTAATGATTCTACAAATAGTTGCTGATGCCAGTCGGAACTCCACAAGACTGCTAGACTACCGTCTCTCAGATATAATTAAGGCAGGTCGATTTGAAGGCATAGCTGGTTGGTGGCATGGCTGGATGGCTGGTTAGCTGAAGCAAAACCAACCATATTGGGAATAGGCTAAGCTGATTATATGGCAAGTTATTATTAGGTAGCTAGTATTTTACCTTTTCTTCCTATTCCGAAATGAAACAGACATTCGGATTGATAATAATTACTTGAGTTAAATATTGGTACATGATAAGACCATTACGGCATTTTGAACTCTAACTCAATACATTTCAGTTTAAAACAAGACAATCACCTTCATCGTCACTCTCTGTGGGCTTCATGTGGTCGTGTTTCTCTGTAGGGGACGGCGTGGACACGTCAGCAGACGTGGCACTGTCCATCATCTCGTAGAACTTGGACCCGCCGACCAGCCGGCACGACTCCTGAAGTTTAAGAAAGAATAGATGAGAATTTTAATTTGAAATTGGAAGATGTGGTGTCTTCTGTCTTTACTGGTTGGCACTTGTTTTGTGTTAAATACTGAAGAGTAACGTTTCTCTGGGACTGTCAGGAAACTGACACAAATTCAAATTCAAAATATTTTATTTCACATAATTACATGGGGCATGGGGATTACATAGAGAAAAAGTAATACAATACAAAATATACAAAGGGCGGCCTTATCGCTTACTGCGATATCTTCCAGGCAACCTTGATCATTATGTCAAGAATGTAAAAAAACCCACAGTGTCGGATAGTTTAGAATGCTGATAACATAATGTGTGGAAACTGAGATTTTTTTTTTGAAAATGTACAAAATAATAGCACAAGTTGGTATAATGATAATTGTAGGTAGTGATAAGATGTAAGCGCCGGCTTTTTAATAATTTCCTACAAAATTGATAAGCCTAACCTCTACACCTCTCAATTTTGTCGATTTGCCTTCCATATAATCCATATAACCTTGGGCACTAGCTAGCGAGTGAGTCATATGGACGGACGACAAATCCCCAAATAAAAAAAATATCCTACCTATTGTAATAAAACTCATAATTCAAAAAGGGGTTTAAAGGCCACACAATTTACTTTCAAGAAATAACACCATCTACTTTTTACCCTTTACAAATAAGACTCAAACAAGAAACGCGTAACGGTGTTAGGAATATTTCTATCAACTGTCCGTCTTCCAGTGTAACGTAACCTATAAAAACATCCCTTTAGCACGCCTCCCACAGCAAATACTAAACAATGTACCTACACACAATAGTGTAAGGGTAGAGCTAAAGGTCACCACAAAGAGGAAACCAAGAATTAGGGTCATTGCCTTTTGTCATTAGATTCACAAGAACACTGCTTCTTCTGCGTTGACTGGGAAAAAAAAAATACATTTAGTCCTCAGTCAGATAATAAAAAAATATTCGACGTATTTTTTTCTTTATCATATTACTAAAAAAAGGTTTAGATAAAACACATTAAAGTTGGGGAATGGGGGCTCGCCACGTTACAAGTCAGTAGAAAATCTACCAGCGACGTCATGCCACATTTTAACGCATTGCCTACTCAATGTATTGCCGTAATCTTTCGACTACGTAAAAAAAGAAAAAAATACGTGTACAATATTTTTTAATAATCTACGTGACGGACAATTTTTTTTTTGTCAACATCCCTACTAAGTACTTTAGTTTTAACAATATTAGGTCTTAGGGAACAAGTCTAACAATGCCCTACATTCTTATAACTAACTTAGTGTAACTCGTGACTTGAGACTTTCGGGCTTCTGACGACCCGTAACGACTGTCAAAGATCCACAAATGACAGCCTTGGCCAACGGTTTAACGTGCTTTCCGAGGCACGGAGGAGTCTCGGTATGTTAAGATGGTCACCCATCCACAGACCAACCCCGGCAAGCGTAGCTTAACCTGATGGATCTACCCGTGCGGCTGTTATTACTTATCCACGAGCTCCTCCTTAGCTGTCATTACCAAAAATCCTAATTAACAAAAAGTACTAGGCATGAATTGCATGAATTCACGATAGTACCTATTTCAATAGGTAGGTATGACGGAAGGTAGCATAGAAATATAAAAAACAGCTATGGTAGGTAGGTACTGTATGAAGTTGCTATGTAGGTATGTGGATAGGTAGGTAGGTAGGTAGGAAGGGTAGGTAGGTAGGGTAGGTAGGGTAGGTAGGGTGTCTTACATAATTATCATAATAAACGACGAATAATAATAATAGGCGTGAATTAATAATGTAATAATGACTGTATTACAGGAACTTGGTAAGGGCAAACATTTATTTCGTTAGTGACTCATTATTAATTTATAAATAATTGAATGAATAATTTATCGTGGTTTTTGTCATTAAACCGAGTGTAAAATCGTTCCTTAAATGGCACTGAACGAATCGTTTATATTATTGTAATATTTTCAGTAATATTTTAATATTATCGGAATAAAGTTCAGTGTTTGAATGCCACACTACATAATTTTACATATTTCTTAGTACATAACTAGATACATTGTAAATGTTAGTGGAAGTAAACTAAGCAACTGACAATGGGAACTTTTCCTATGTAAACAAATATTTTACACTGTTTATAAGCTTCTAGTTTGCATATTAAAGGATTATGTATTATCTCTAGCATGTTCTTCTAATTGGAAATTTATACTAATAATACATTATAATAAAAATTTAATAAATACTAGCCTGTTACTGTCCCACTGCAGGGCAAAGGCCTCTTCTCATACAGAGAAGGCACGAGCATTGATCACCACGCTTGCTCAAGACGGGTTGGCGATTTCAGACTTATATTAACTATAAGTCCAGGTTTCCTCACGGTGTTTTCCTTCACCGATGGCGGTAATGTCCAAGATAAACTCAGAAAGTACATATGAATTGAAAAAGTCACATTGGTATTTGCCCGGATTTGAAGCCACAACCTCGTGCATGAGAGGTGAGGCCTTAACTACTGGGCCATCACGACACATACATTAGCTTAACACAATCCTAACTGATATTATAAATGCGAAAGAGAGTTTGTGTAGTTTGTTACGCTTTCACACTAAGCCGGCTGAAAGTATTTGGATGAAACTTGGCACATGGACATGGTCTCTGGCTTCTTTACATCCTGGATCGCAAACGAAGTCGCGGGCAACAACTAGTATTAAATATTTTCACTAAATAGAAAACTTGCGCAAACAACAAGAATTTATGATTATTTAAATCTGAAAACCGCATTTTATTATATTACTCAGGTATATAATTATATTGTATGTAGAAGTTTTGTACTTTCCCTATAGCAACATATAAAACTTAAAGCAGCCATCAAAATAAAATTAACTAAATACCTTTTCCACAATTTGTGAATATCTCCTAGTGTGCGTCATGTTTCGATGTTCACTTTAAACTAATCTAAATATTTTATTAAATTAAATCACAATATTTTATTAAAGTTCGAATGTTTAGTGTAAATAATTTCCAATACATTTGATACGTGTGCTTGCCATGGATTGAATATTAAACTGTTTATATTGCTCCCTATGAATCATATACGCCGACCGCAACGTCTCTACATTCATAACCGTAGTTGGTTTATATAGTATTGTAATACATATATGTACATGTCTGTAGTAGGACTGAACAATTATTCACATAATCGTGATATCATCTGGATAAGAAACTGTCGATGACATACTGATTTTGAACCTTATTTTACTATCACATGAAATACCAAATAATTTACTGCTTTGTTAATAACAGAATAGTAAAGTTACCTAACCAGGAAATAAGGAAAATAGAAGCATTGAAAACCCGTTTTATAATAAGTGAAACCTACACTTTAACATCGAGTAATTAAATACGAAAATCGTGTAAATCCGTTAAGTGACAGAGCTATAAAATAAGGATCGATTGTTACCTTCCCACACAGAATGATCGTTGCCATGTCCTTCGCCTTAATGGTAAACAAAGCCCAGCCTTCTTCACTTAATTATATCGTCAAAAGATATTAGCACAACACTCGTTATAAATCGACAAAAGGAAAATATAAAGGTATTTTTATATCGTAATAAGAGCCACAATCAGGCGATATGTCGAGGTGACCGCCCCGGCGCTGGTAACAAGCTTAATGGACGCACAATGACTGGAAACCAAAACAACCCAGCGACAATTAACGTACACGAGCACCGATTGTAACACATAGGACACACTGGTCAAGATTAGAACACGATATATTATGACGCGAAAAATAGAAATGACCGGTGAAAATATTCCAAGAGTTTTTGGGGACGTAGTTGGAAGGTATTCCACTGTCTCCTTTTACACGTATTGGAGGTGAAGTTGTAATCGAGAGCGGAAGTGAAACTCCAACTTGTAGTTAATGTATATATATTTATCAGACACGTATCATAGTTTAAAGCTGGGGTACACTAGTACACATATAACTGATTAAACTAGTAGGGACAAAATAAACTAATGACCTAAAATCTAGTTTGTGTGCCGCTAGTGTTGGCAAGAAAGCGAGAGACGCTACTGAAAAGGACGCGGGACGCTATGGGCTTATGGGCTATGGGTAATGCCCCAGATCGTGACTTAGTGTTCCCACTTAGCAAGGGTGCGTTCCTGACTAACTTATAAATACTTAACTAAACATAATACAGGTGACGCCACGTATACTAATGTGCATTCACAAAAATACGTGACGCCACAAGTTTTAAAGCAATAAATTTTTGTTACATTTCTGTATCAGAACATGTTATTGCGATAAAAGCTTTAGATAAGACGTCAATGCAACACGTGGGAGTGACTTAATCTGCATATGTTTTTATTTACAACACAAAACAGTGTTGGCATTCGGGCTTTGACCTCTGTTAGTCAGGCTCACGGAATAGTCTACTCCGTGCTCATTCAGGCTATAATTCATTCAAATCTAATCATA
Organism: Agrochola macilenta; assembly: GCA_916701695.1. Taxonomy (NCBI): domain Eukaryota; kingdom Metazoa; phylum Arthropoda; class Insecta; order Lepidoptera; family Noctuidae; genus Agrochola; species Agrochola macilenta. The sequence goes on along the minus strand of OU753554.1, from coordinate 19,970,029 downwards.
AAAGTGTCGTCAAATTAATGAGATTTTGAGAAGATTGAATTCCCGTAGATTCAAGAATATGCTGTCAAAAATTGATCTATCTATATTTATCGCGACTATAATGTAACCGGCATGATTGAGTCATCATTTCTTTCTTTCTGTTACTAGTAACCGTCAACCGTCTACAGCTAAAGATGGGCCTCCTCATACCTACATATCGACACAATAAATGGTCGTGAGAAAAAATATCATAGGTTTTATGTCTTACGTCTAACTTTGCCATTGGTGATTGCAGTAAGTATTGTTATACTAGGGAATATGCTACAAAGTCTCTTTACATTCTCTCGTCATAGATCAACTACGATAAGAAGAGACAGGGTGTGGCCTACTTTTTTGCAAAATTAAGTCATGGACGAACAAACGGATACAGAGAACTAAATTCACGAAAGCTGCGCAAATGTGTGCTCCTAAATTACATTTATTGACATATCTGCCGAAAGCTGATTAACTAAAAATCTAACCAAAGGTTACTAACCCCTGTTTTTTTTTTGGGTGGGAAATTATCGAATAGCTTCTCCCGCTCTGGGCGGAGCGGGAGGGCGTGTCAGACTTTTACTGACTACCCCACCCGTGTTCCTTCCGTTGCCTGTGTGCCGGGGCCGCGATATCCCTTTCGGACAAACTCTCAACCACAGGTTATTAACCTGGCAGCCTTGTTTTATGGCAAAATATCTGCATTTTACCACGTTTCGCTCTTCACAAAAAGTTTATCAAGGACGCTTCATTCATATTCTATTGCGAGTATTCGCCGGCTGCGTATTCACCGCCTAATTTGAAGTTCACACAGATAACACAGACCTAATAGGCACGTGATTAGTTAACGTGACGTAACTTTAGGACCAACATTAAATTTTATAGGTCATTAAATTTATTTTATCGATGGCCGATAAACGAACTATTGCAGGTCAGTACCTTAATTGCGTAATACACGATTAATCAGAATCTGGATCGTTTTGAAACAGATTGCTAATCCACTGCTTCATAAGTTCGAAAAAAAAATCTGCTCAACAACGTAAATAACGCAATGAATGTTGTTGAACTGTCAAAATGAAACAGATTAGTTGTAATCGTTTACGAAAATGTGTTACGTAATTAGATAGCTGGAGCCGATTGCTGTTTACTTAGTGCCTATTTATTTTTTTTGGAAACACAGGTAGTAAGGTGTAGGCCTGCTGGGGTTGCAGGTTTGTCCGAAAGGGATATCGCGGCCCTGGCACACAGGCAACGGAAGGAACACGGGTGGGTTTTAGTCAGTAAAAATCTGACACTCCCTCTCGCTCCGCCCAGAGCGGGAGGAGTCATTTGATAATTTCCCACCCAAAAAAAAAAAAAAAAAGGGTGGGCACTTTTCATACTGCCACAGAATAAATAATAGTAGTACTAACGTACTGCTTCTAAACATTTTAGGTACGTCATGGAAGGAGCTACGTGGTATTTTTCCTATATTATCTTTTTGCGACTGCTCTGTTTGGTGAATGGGTCTTACAATACGCCTGCGTAGTCAAAGTCAAAAGTCAAACAATTTATTTCAATTAGGCACATAGAAGGCACTTTTGAACGTCAAAATTTACAAAAATATTGAATTGATTCTAGTCGCCCCTTTCAAAAGGTAGTTTTCGTATGGAAAAGAATGGGCAAGAAACTCTACCGTTAGTCGTTTAAAGTGTTTTAGTGTTATAGGATTTCATCTATAAGGAGATGCTCAGTAGCAGACCAGAAGGCCAATTCTCGTACTTAAAAAACGTTCACATTCTAGTTGCAATCTGTTAAGCTTGTCAAAAATGTTGGTAAATTGATTGTATTTTGACAGATTGCGAATGAGATGCGAATGCGAACGTTCTTAAAAGTTACGGGAATTGAAGTCTCGACTTTCGATTTGTGCCCAGATAATGTAAATAATCTTTAATAAAAATAACTGTGAAATGCAACCATAAACACACTTCGGCCTGTCCTTTCAGTTATACATTTGCTTTTATGTATTTCCCAACAAAAAAAAAAATTCTTTAGTAAAGTTCTGAGAACTTTATGAACAGTAAAGAATCCCACAATTTTTTTTTTTTAAACGTTGCCCCACACTTAGAATTTCTTCTTGTATCGTGGGTGCGTTTACACACATAGAAACTCACATACACTAACACCCACACCCGGAACAACTACTTGCAGATCATACAAATATTTGTTCCGTGCGGGGATCGAACCCGCGACACGTTGCGCAGCAGTCGATCGCTCAGCCACTGCGCCAACCGTGTCGTAAAATTAAAAGCACTGTTATTGAGATCTTCTGAGATCTCAGTCAATGTTTTGGCAACCGTAACATCAGAACTAACTTCCACGAAGACCAGACGAAGCATCAAAATTATTCATTCCTAAGCAAACTTCACCCTACTTCAAATACCTATTTCCTAGAATTTTTATATTCCATGTTACTTTATCTTTTTTTTCAGCAGACATTATCATATTTGCAGTATTGCAAAATTGTTGACATTGCAAACTACAGTGACGTGCCTTGTAGCCATATCTTCAAAACCCTGTTTGTTGAGGTGCTTGCGGATTGTCCGCTAGTTGTTAGCCTTTCAAATATGTAAACATTAGATACTGCACCTATTTACGCAATAATAAGTTTGTTGTACCATCAAAGAAGTTCCACCATCGTAAGGACTATTCTTGCTTGCAGAGCTTAGCGACTATAGCACCGGGCCGGTAACAGATGTGGTCATCGTGTTCATGGGATTTTGTTTTGAAACTGGTTAGATGTGAACTTCTTTGATGGACATACATGGGACTACCTATAACCACAGATGAATACAGATGGGACACTCCGCATTTTAGGTATGAAGCTACAAGTAGGTACGCGGCGGGCGCGACTTGTCGAATTCAGTGGGCGTAACGTAGTCAGAAGATATAAGGGCCTGTGCACACTACGTTTTGTAAACCGCCGGCGACGCGCGTTTTAGAAACGCGCGTCGACGGCGCGTTTTTATCCTACAGACAGGTGCGTATCGCGTCTGTATCGCTACAAACGCGCGTCGACGGCGCGTTTAAAAAATGTTACGCGATAGAAAGAGAGGCAACTTCTGGGTGAATATAACTCGGTTATTAGCGCTGTGCGACCTGAATTGCACTTTATTGTGTCGTAGGAAGAGTCGCTTTTTATTGAAATGATTTTGCGGAGTGTCCCATCTGTACTTACTAATCTGTCTTATAACGCACACATGAACTTACTTGGCGCACGAGGTAGCGGCCTATAGCGGTCTGCAAGTTGCTCAATTGATGACAAAAGTAAGAATTTAGCCATGTGAAAAATTGTGATGGGTCTTTTCTATTCACTAACCAATTTGTCATTTCCTACCTTGACACCGGGAAAAATCTTAGAACAAACCTGACACAGCCACGACCAAAAGATAGTATTAGTTAGATAATTTTATTTTATTATACATTAAACGAGCTTTACAGAAGTCGCACATGATGTGTAACATCTGACATCTCATCTTGGTAATAGCAAAATTAAAAGGCCTGGGGCCTCGTCAAGGTCGTTTGAGGGCCAACTCCAGCGCAGCGCGCGCTCTTTGGTCAAATCAAATAGCACGCGCTTCCCCGGCTTCATGTAATACACTTCCGTCCCTTTTCACGAAATCACTCCCACATAATTCCCACTCCACAGATTGCGGGAAACCGAGAGGAAAGATGGATTACACATCAAAAAATAATTATCTGGTGAATACTCTGTGTTCGCAATTTATTTGCCAAACACGTAAACAAACACGAGTTTTAGAAAAAACAACTGTAATGCCTACACATAAGGTTCAGTTCGCGCTACAACTTCATATTTTTTATGACTTTTCCAACAGTATTTAATCAGTCTAAAATCAAATTTATTTACACATGCATAAAGTTGATGTTTGTTTAAGTGGAAATAACATCAATTGGAAACAAAGACTTGAATAAACCTTACTTACATAGGTAAGTCTGGCCACAGGGTGAAGATAATAAAGTTGATCAGCCCGCCGCCGCGCCGACCTAAACCAATTTACCGCGGGAATTGGTGTCCCACTTGCAAGTTTTACGGTCAAATAAACTCAAATAGTCCCACACGTAATGCGGCCGTATCGCTGCGTTGTTCGTTAGATTTATATTGCATTTTAACAATCCGTTTATGGGTATACGTAACTAGTACGTAGGAAAGGTATATTTTATTTAAGTAAATGCATTTATTACGATATGGAAATTAAACACGTGCGTAGGCGGCATGTTGTAAGAGAGTTATCACTCTGACGATTTGCTAGCGTTTTTTCAGCGAAGCGATTTGTAAACGTTGTCTCCACGGATGCGAAGCGAATACGCGACGACGTGTTCTACGAGTTTTCATAATTGTATACACTCGGTTGTCTCGCTCTCCCTTGTACACTCACGTCAATCGCTCTCGTTACGAAATCGCGGCAAGTCGTTGCTCATACGTGGGGTGCTCGCTGCGCACACGCAGCGAGCGCGCTAAACAATCGCCAGTGTGATATGGCCCTAACTGATTTAGAGTACATTTTTACAGCGCAATTATTCGACGATCTACGAATGATTTGTTAACGCAGTTAGTTTCGCCCTTCCGATTGGCCTCAGTTGACTGCGTAGCCTGGCTCCTATGATGCCATGTCATGTTTATCAAGGTGGACTGCTGGTTGCACTCATGTAGGCGTACACTTATGCACAATAACGCGTAATAAATAATCTCCATCGATCATTCTCTACCTAAAGAAGTGTAGTGAAGATAGAATAGAACTATTGATCAATATTATCTTTTTTGCAAACTAATGGCGAAAATAATTCGATACTAGACCACTCCTCTTTCATGATAATTTTTTTCGTCTAATCTTTTGTGTTGAATATTGAGTCACGTTCTAAAACGAACCTAGCCGTGAAAAAGCAAGTTTCTTGCAATACTTCTAATAATGGAATCAGCGGTGGCCAGTGGTGTAAGTTGCTGGGGTCAGGAAGGATCGATTTCGTGATGAAAAGATATGAATCCAGTTCTACCCGTCATTATCTGTCTAGTCGGCTACTAGTCTAACCGGATGCAGCTAAATGGTTACCAGTACTTTACATGGTACGACTGCCTATCTGACCTCGAACCAGAAAGGCTCTGAGTCAAAAAACCAGCGCTTAGCAACCCGCAGGGGGACCTAAGCCCTAAGCATAATGCTGCCGCTTAAGAACCTCTTGCTTCCGGTATTATAGTTCTGTGTATGTACTTACTACTACTAGCTGTAATACTGAAGACAAACGTTTGCGCATTCTTATGGGTAACACGACTGACCCATCGTTTATGATAAATAAACTAACCTGCCTACAAGGACTAAAGCACTCGGAAACACTTAACATATTACAAACACGTGTAAAGCTGCTGAAGCGTAACATAAAGTAACATTGACTGCCTCTTTCAAGTTTATTTATTTATGTACACACAGTAAAATACAAAGAGATATGACATAATTATAATTTGAGTAGGAAGGTACAAGTTGATATCAATCGCATCAAATCTCAAATGAAACGAGTTGTTTCCATGGTTCATGATTATAATTTATCATGTAAATATGCGAAGGGATAACATGCAGATTGCAGAACAAACAATAAATAAACTCGTTTGAACTCTGAAGCAGTAAGTAGCGTGGCGAACGAACATAATTTGTACAAACAAATTATACCCAAACGGCCATTTTTGCGTTATCTCGCTGCGGGGGTCTTAGCAATGTTCACGATTTCCGTAATTACGGCCAAAGTTACGGGGGTCCCTGAGTCGTATCAACTACGGATCTCAGATTAGTTCGGGACCCGAACCAAGAACGAATGACAAATCTATATAACCGTGTCCGTACTCCAAATGTGATTTTGCCCGTCCGAAAAAATTAATTATCGGGAGTAGGGTTGATTCCGAAGTACTTTCGGACCTACCCGTATCTTCGTTGCCGGATTTAGAGAATAGGCCCGCACTAATACTACAAAAAGACTTTTCTTTATGTATCAATTTCCTAAAGCAAGTCGCGAATACCTGAGAGACACGAAATACAAAGAAACATTTAAGTTTCTAGTCTCTATAGCTTGTATAGTGTAGCCGTGCAGTATAACAATCACTGAACCTTGAAACGAGGCGCGACGTTACTAGACGTCCTTGGTTAAGGATCAAGAACTAAGTATATAATATTTACACCTCCACGAGGACCTCGTGGCTAAATAACAATCGCAATACTCGTTTAGAGGTATGAGGAACAGTTCACTCATCCTCTACTGAAAAGGGAGGATCCTCCGACCAGACGGGTCTCGTGTCTGGCGGGCAACTGCCCAATGGTTGAAGTCGGGAGTTTGTATATGTATATGTTGATCGCGAGATAAACTCAAATTGCACGATGCAGGATTTGTGTGACGTCAGGTCTTTGATGCGTAGTTTGCATCTGGCGATGTAGATGCCGCCACACTTGTATTCAGCTGCATCCAGTTAGACTGGAAGCCGACCCAGATATAGTTGAGTAAAGGCTAAGCAGATTGTATTGGGTCGATCGAAAGTTTAGCTACGCTTGCCGCGGTCGGTTCGTGGCTTGGTGACTATCCATTACATTTCGAGACCCCTCCGTGCCTCGGAAAGCAAGTTTGGGCCCGGTTTGAGCCTGGCTGTCATTCGTAGATCTTTGACAGTCGTCACGGGTAGTCAGAAGCCCAAAAGCCTGACAACCGATCTTACCAAGGTCCAAGGGGTATCGTGTTACCTAGTAACTGGTTTGTGGAGGTCAGTAAAATATTGGTTTGCAGCTGCATCCGGTTAGAATTGAAGCCGACCCCAACATAGTTGGGAAAAGGCTAGGCAGATTGATTGATTCACCTATCAAATAGTAATTGTACCGTCTTCAAACGAGGATTATGCGCCTTACGTAACGACTGCGCCCGAGTGAACTGTAATGCGATTTATCAAAACGATGCAATAGGTGGCCTGTTGAGGAACTATAACAATATAATAGATTGACCTTCTACAACCATTTTCTTTGGCATTGGTAGAAACTTTGTTTATCATTTTTTTTTTTTTTGCAGAAATTTAGGTAGACGTTTTGTTAGTCAATGAAGTGTACAATTTAGGTGGATTTTGGCACATAAGTGCTACTAAATAATTCTAGGACATACATATTACGGCCACGAATTACGAGTGGTAGTTGTAGGTCGTAGGTTCGAACCCTGACAGGCGCTTTACTTTATGTAAGTTATTTCATCACCACTGCTCTCAATATGGTTTAAGAAAACATCGTGAGGAAACATGTCCTTGAACCAAAAATTCGAAGACATGGAGAATCTACCGACCCGCACTGGGCCCGCGTGGTGGAAATATTATAAGCTGAATATGCTATACATACAACAGACAACTAAGAATATTTTATTTTTATTACCTGGCATCTACTACTACTACAAAAATTTATGTTTATACCTGATATTACCAAGCAAGGTTTATAATCACAAGTCATGCTATAGTACGTTTATAAGTATATTGTAGTGTTCTACACCAGTTTTCTTTTTGTATGTGTGCAGTACACAATACATAGACAAAACAGGGCCCAGCCCATTGTGCATGCACACAATTGACACAGTGCATTGCATACAATACAATGTACATGAATACTGATGTGAAATGTACTCTCAAAAAACATGTATTCATCCAAGAACAGTCAATACGAGCTTAGCATTTAGATAGTCTTAATATTGGAACAGATAACATAAGTTATACTAACACTAGACAAAAAAAAACTCATGTGAATAAAGAATATGTTAAGAATATGATAACTTTTTTAAATAATATATTACAGCCATCTTTTCCCAAGAGATGATGCTAACTGACAATAACAAAAAGATAGTGGTCAGTCCTCGGCAGCTCGAGACAGAGAGAGGTGGAAAGAGAGTAGGGAGGCCTTTACCCAACAGTGAGACAATAATGACTAACAAAAAAAGTGGTCAGTAAACTATTAGAATGAAATTGTAATTGTCATATTGAACAACACCTTTACCATTATGGTCTATTAAGCTTGAGTTTCTTATGGAAGCAGTTCTTTCATGGTACGGCGGAAAATCTGGTGTTATCACCAGTATTTGACAGCTGTCATAAAACGCTTAGTATTTGGACAGCCATTATTGTGTGACCGTTGTCAGTAGAGAATGGTCACACACAACACGGTCAAGACAGTAGTCTTAGGAAACCAAAGCCAGGCTGAACAACACAAGATACACAGCTATAAAACAAAAGACTAACCTGTTCACTCACTGAGTTATTCTGTACACTCAACGTGTTATTCTGTACTGCGGCACCGTCAACTTCACTCATCTTAACCTCTGTATCACTCTCCACCTCAAAGATAACCTTGTACAGGTCTAATCCTTCTGGTACGTTGGACTCAATGTTAGCCTCTGGTCGGATTGTGAGCTCCTGGTTTATCAGCTGACTGCGACTCACGCGGAGAGAGCCCTGCAGCGTTTCTGATATGGCCTAAAAAATTAAATTTATAGTATACGTTTTAGGCTTATTTTTGAATGTTTGGTTTATGAGTAGTCAAATGATCCAATGAGTAAAGGTGACTGCTCATTTTCATATCTTGCAGCCGAATCATACATTTAAGCAGTGTATGCATTCTGTTACAGGAGCATAATTCAAGGTCAGTCCATTAAGAGTTAATGTATGAAAAAGAATCAAGTTACATAGTGTAATCATAACTTAATAGTAGCCCAGTTTATTTTTTTATCTATTAAGAGCCTAATGTTGTAAGATAACAATGTTGCTATGTTGATACCACTATACAAAACCGTGAAATGACTAAATCAGTATAAAAAATTATCAATCTTTGAAATTCTAAAACTTAAACAAATAAATTGTCTGAAGTTTGAATTAGAAACCGGTTTTCCTCTTAGTTTGTACACAAACACATTATAACTTAACATTCCCGGCAGGTTATGAGAGCAAACAAAAAACTCGTTGATATGCAGTTATATTATGTATGTAAATGTAAATAAAATACAATGAGAGACTCACCTGAAGACTGCAACGCTTTTAAACAAACAGTCGTTTTGTTGCGTTATCCCCAGTCTCATTTATGTTTTAAAGTGCATTCTTACATGCGAAACGATGAAAAACCGCGTGAAAAACTAACATTGTGCACTTACGTCGCTCAAAATGTCTTCCAAATCGCAACATACATTTGTGGTAAATACGGGCGTCGGGCTCGGTGTTCTTGATCGATCACAGTAAAAATCTATGTCTACCGGGTCCAATACCTCTTTTGTCTGATATTCATTGAACTCCATTACTGCATGCTGTTGGGAAACATTCACAAAAAACTATTTATTTCACAAACACTGCTGCATATGCGATACGACTCGCGCATGAAAACACTATGTTATCATAGTTAACACAACGCAAACTAACACAATCTTACCCATTGAATATTAGGTTCTCTTGCGAGAACAAAACATTTTAACAATCGATTCTTTTATAACATATTAAGCGAAATTAAATGAAAAACTGCGGTAGGTATTTACCGATAGACGAATTGATTGAAGAAAACAAAACGTCAAATTAAAAATGTCAGCCGAATAGAAAATCCGTTCCACGTAAGTTTTTTTTCTAGAAATCACATTTTTCACAATAGAAGAATATTTTCAATGTAACGCAACGTCCTGCAAATATAATCTCAATGTAATAAAAAACATAATCTAGTACACAGACTAAGTAGTACTTCTAGTACAATATTTCTCTTCCTTAGGCAAACCTTACTACTTATCAAAGTATTTTATCCTGAGTAGCACCGGGGATTCTTTTTTTTATATAGTATCGGTTCAGTTCAGTCCAACTTCTGTACATTTTGACTGGAACTCAAATCTGAAAACGTGTGGTCACCAATTATTTCAAGCAAAACCGGCTATCTAATTGCGTAACTCATTTTCGCAAGCTTTCATTTTGACAGTTCAACAACATTCATTGCGTTATTTACATTGTTGAGCAGATATTTTCTCACACATAAGAAGCAATGGATTACCAATCTGTTTCATAACGATTCAGATTGTGATTGATCGTGTATTACGTAATTAGGGTACGTGGTTGGTCATTTACGAGACGGTGTTATTCAACTTATGTGAACTGCTACTAAGCCATTTTTGTTTCATTGTAGGTAATTGAGAAAAAAAAGTTTCAAAGGCCGTTTTGAATTTTCTCTACTAAGGAATATAGTCCTGCTGGCCTTTACTTTACCCGGCACGAATGGTGCGAACACTGCGAACCTTACCCCGGGTCCACACTCTCCAGGAGGTGGACGAGGTTTTTTGACCGGAGTCAAAGGGTGAAAGGACGCAAACCGCGAGAAATGACGGGCAACTGAATAAAACGAGAGTGTGGATGGGTAGCACTCGTGTAGCCTGCGCTTGCCGCGGCTCGTGTAAGGGACTTGAAGGGGCTCCACGAGGTGCACTCGCGAGAGCGTGGACCCGGTTAGACTTTTAGACCATAGACTCTTACGAGATGACGAGATCCCGTTTGGTTTGAATTTCCGAACGCACCATACGTCAATGACGGCGTCCGTTTATAACGTCATGTCGTGTTTGTAATTTTGAAAATATTTACTTGTGCTTGTTAATATAGTTGAAATAATAAGTTTTATAATTGGTGAAAGTGATTATAATGGAGAATTCTATGAATGAGACTGAAGCACATCAATCTTTTCGGTCTCCACCGAGAAGAAGACGCTCAACTTTCTTTGAACGAAGAGACTCAATAGGTGTGCTGATAATTGAGCATTTTATTTAAATCTGTGAAGATATCCCACAGTGTGTTACGTTAAAATACCTTTGGCATGTCCTGGTTGATTGAGTGAAATGATTTATAATTTAAATTCTCCTTTCAGTGCCTCATGCAATGTCCGAAAATGTTAACCCAATTAAGAAAGAGTCAGACGTGAATGAGAGATGCTCCGAGGATATGACGAGGTAAAGATACTATTGCTAATATCAGTAACAACGCTAGATATATATATATATGCTAAGTGTATTTGTGTCAACATTGAGCATTATTGTTGTGATAATGTTTCAGATATTATCAGAAACTTTTGGCTGAGAAAGATATGTGGAAAAAGGAAGTAAATGAAAGGCGAAACAAATATCATGACCTGAGACAGTACGTATTTATCTTATAATCCCACAAACACTGCTACTTTAACCAAACTTAGTATTTCAATTTCCAACTTAATATTCAAACCTTTGCAGACCTCTTACTACTTCACTGATAAAGCAGATAATGTGTCATCAGTTAAATGCAACCTATCATGGATTGTTGCTGGATATAAATCAATTTAGTAATCGCAGATTGTTGCTGTATAACTTCTAGTTTCTGCCGGCAACTTCGGTCATGTGAAATTTCTTATTTTAACATAAAATATATCCTATAGCTTTACCCCGTTACTCCGTTTTTGTTTAGCCGGCTTTTAGACTTTTTTTTGCTTGGCTCCTAACAATTATAATGTGATGTTTAATAGCCTATAACCTTCCTCAAGAATTAGGCTATCAATTGCAAAAGGATTTTTGTAAATTTGACTGGCAGTTTCAGAGATTACATTCAAATAAATAAAAAACATCAGCTTTATTATATTAGTATAGATGGATAGGTATAAGCATTTAATTTTAATTCCGAATTTTTGCTTACAGGCAATACCAGATGGCAGTAAAAGCACCCAGTAGATCAAGAATGGCCTACTCTGCCTTATCAAATGAAGACATAGAATTCCTCAAAGGAAAACCTAACATATCCAAACTTGTTGACAGTCAACAGAAGCTCCACAAATCAGTCTTAGAGACGAGAGCATTGTACCGAAGAGCGAATGAACTTGACGAAGTAATATTGGCTCAAAGCGAAAATATTGTCAGCATGGTCACAGATTACATATTAGAGAATAGTACTGTTGGTTCAATATAATGAAATAATAACACCTTCGAGTTGTACATAGTATATAGTTAGATGATAGAATGTCTCTGGCATCAGGTTAAAATTATTGTATTTGTATTTTCCATGTGAATGAATTTTGGAAGAATTGCAGCAGCATTGTTTTGTAAGTCTATGCCTATGTAATTAAATCCAAACATGATATCAAAAAAAAAAAAATCCTCATACAGCAATCAGTAAGTCACCCTCATGGCCTGCACAGACTGGCGGACGGGACGGCAGAGGATTTGATCGACCTTGGAGCATCTGCGCTGCGATGCTCCAAGTTTTATATTTCAATACTCAGTGGTCAAGACCACTGAGTAATGAAATATATAACTTATTTCGATTGGATAATTCGGTTGATTAAAATCCTCTGCCATCCCGTCCGCCAGTCTGTGCAGGCCATATGTCTCATGCTGTCTCTGTTAAAATCATAATCAATACAGTTTATTTCATATAAACCTACATGGGCACTTATGATATGCCAGAAGCTAGGTGCATGGTTCCAATTATGTAGTTGTTTCCTATGGAGGAGAGCCGGCTATGGGACTAGAAATTCCATGGTTACTCTTTTACATATATGTAATTGGCTTTTACAATATTTCTAAATTACGGTGTTAATGTTAATAGGTATGCGAGATGTAGGGACAAAATTACTTAAATCTTGTTTGAGAATTTGGGGGTCTTCTAAATCAACATCCAAAGTGCATCTGTGAAAAATGTGCCATTAACATGTACAATGCGCTCATTATAACTTGACCCTTGACGCGATTGGTATCACTGAATTTTGCAGTCATGTTATTGGTAGTACTGTTCTGTCAGTCGCCATTTTGAACTCTATTGGTATTTAAACTAAGACTGCAAAATTCAGTGCTATAGTTTGACCGAGACCGCTGTTCCGCGCCTTAGTTATGTGCGCGGCGAAATGGAGGAGCAGTGCAGGGCGTTCATTCGTCAACGCTGCCCCCCGCCTCGCCGCGCATTCCTAAGAAGCGAAACAGCGCTCTCGGTCAAACTATATCAGTTTGTAACACCGCAGCGGCGCCAAGCCGTAAAGCGCATAAATTGTCATTTGTCAAACAACACATAAACAACTGAGCGGTGCCGCCCCGGTGTCGCAATGCGTACACCCCTCCCGGCCTCGTCTCGCAGACTGCAAGTCCGGTGAACGTGCGGTGCGACGCCGAAACGCACTGTGTGGCATATAATTATGGATTTTGTATGTAGGAATCCGCAGCGACACCGCTCCGGCGCCGCGCCGCGCCGCCGCCGCCGCTGCGCATCGTATGCACAGGCTCTTACGGGTCAAATTATAATGAACGCACTGTAAGAAAAAACTTGAATAACAAAGCTACTAATTTGCTGCCATATTGTGAGGCAATATTTAATCTAGGATATAGTATCAAGCTGTTCATATATCAGTAGATATTAGTTGTAAATATAATAATATCACGAATTAACTGTGTAAATATTTTTATAATAAAAACACTAACATTATTTAATTTGTGTTGTTTGCTTCCAGAAATGGGGGTGTAGAGGTATAATAGAAACCAAGGACACAATTTTAAATAATGAATAACAACTTTATTTCATTGTAACTTACATTTCATTCATGATACATAAATTCGATTCATACAGAAATCAACATTAAATCATCACATAAATTATTTCATTCATACAAATATCAGGATTAAGATTGTACATTGAATATTTATGAAGCAATCCATTGCATACAAAATGCTTTCATTAAATCAAAATTAAGTATAATAATTGTTCATACAAACATTTTATCAAGTCACAACAAGTTCAATATTTCATTTCCCATACATATTTAATCATCATAATAATATCTATCTACCCAATGGTACAAATTCATTACTAATTACTATTTTAATAAGGCACACAATGGATCACTTCCAATAAAAAATTGAGCTGTTTCTGGCAGTGGAGGTTTGTTCATAATCTGAGCGGCATTACAACATACTAAGTGCAGATTTCACCAATGAAATTGAACGCGTTCAGCACATCTAAACGCGTTCAAGAGCTGTCAGTGTACAATATTCCATAACAATTTTGACACTGACAGCTCTTGGACGCGTTTTAGAAATGCTGATCGCGTTCAGTTTCATTGGTGAAATCAGCCCTAAGTATAAAACTTAGAATATATTTCATTTTGTAAGACGACGGGTTAATATCAATGAGAATTATAATTATCGACAGTTTCGGTGGTAACATCGCCACTAGTAGCAAATTTTAGATTTAATTGTAAATGCAAACACAAGGAAGTGCGTTTTGTTTAAAATTGGTGGCTTTCAGAGGAACTTTAAATGCACATTTTTTAAATAACAAAGCCTGGCGAGTAGTTCTTTTTAAAAATCTTCTACAGTATGTGAACAATTTTGGGGACCTTTTAAATCATTACTGATAATAATTAAGATTAATTCTTTATGATTGCAACTAGTGGCTATGTTTAGAAATACTAAGAAGAATAAAAGACATCACAGTTTTAACTATCCGAGACATCTTCAACATAATATTGCATTGAATTATATTTGCATGAACCCAACAGGATTTCTGTACGACGTTAAACGCTATAATTAATAAATTCTAACGCAACTTAAATATGGACGAAAATAAGTTATTACAACTTAAACGAATATAATACATAAAATTTAAAACGCAATACTCATTTACGCGGAAATACACAACACTCTTAAGATGTTACAAATGTCTTACTTCTAAATACAAAATTATTAAAAATTTAACCTTACGTCGATTCACATTGTAGCATAATTATATACTCTTCTGGAATATTTTTAGTTCAATACAATATTTCATTGTATCGTATTGTATTCAGTTCTGAACGTATTGCTTCATTTAATACGAAGCAAACGCATTGCTCAGGAATACACTCCCCTATTATCAGAAGTATAAGATTTATTTCGGAGTGCGTGCAACACTACAATATAAACCGATTCTTATTGTGAACAAATTTATTTTCATCGAATTTTATTTAATGGCTTGAAGCCTCTTTCACCAAACATGCCTTGCACTCACTAAGCCCATTTCAAGCATACACTAAACCAGTATTTTATACATCTCTTCAATTATAACATATAATGCTGATTTAAACTGAGAATATACAATTCTATAATATCGAGGATAAATACGTCCATTTGTAATTATTCAGGGCAGGAAAGGACTAGATTATAATAACATAATTTTCCTGGTTAATTAAACCTAAATAATTCCGAACGGTTGAGATATGCTTATATCAAACTTTTCTCTCCAATCCCAGCTTTATTTAAATACTAGATGTGATTGACACCTCTACACATTGGGTCTTGGTATTTTGGGAACTACGTTGTACCCAACATGTGAGACCTTCGTTATAAATTTACACTTCGATTCCTAATTATGTATACAGTTTCGCTCGCTAATCTTAAGAGTGTATTAAAGGAACTTTTGCAGGAGTATATTACACTGTACAGGTATATCTACGAGACTCAACTCATATGTTTGGTGTGAAAACTTCGTCTTGTCTGTATTTTCTTTTCTTTGGCAGTCTTGTATTCACGGCGGCATGGGCTGTTCCTTAAGTCTAGTATCGTGTTCACTTTCTCGACGATTTCTTTAGCCATGTCGTGTTCGCATTCAAAGTCGTGGAGCTTGTATGTCGCGTTTGGCTGGAACATTGTGGTGTTGCCTAGAAATTTAAAAGTATTGTTAGAATATTTTCATTTAAAAGAAAAATCCATGATTATTTACAAGTGGATGTACTTAAAGTCTCGAGAATATTATGGTGTGTTGTGTAAGTGGAACAGAAGAATTACCCGGGAATATTTGCTTAGTAACATTGGACCACGCGGGCGGGCGGGGATGCGCGAGCGGCTTGTGCGCCTGCGAAAGGATATCAAAGAGGCCGACGGCAAGTGCGGCGACTACCTATCGGCCGCTAAGGAAAGCTACGAATTCATTGATAAATTCCGCGCATTTAGTTGGGTGCGTATGATTTGAATTTCGATATTTTAAATCGTTTAAAAAAAAAAACTGTGGCATAGGCTTCTACTCCGTTCACCTATTATACCCTATTTTTTTCGGGACGGTAAAAAAATCATGCGGTAACATCGTGGGGAAACCGGCATGTTCTAGAACCAAAAATTCGAAGACATGTGGTATCTACCAACCCGCACTGGGCCTGCGTGGTGGATTACAGCCCACTCCCTCACGAAGAGAGGAGGCCGGTGTCACAGTAGTGGGAACTTTATAGTCTGATTATGCATACTGCTCTCACGGGCCCATCACTTCTCTCAGCGCGGGGCCATTGAATGCACCTTTAAAATGAAAATGGTATAAATAAAGAGGTATGCAATTACCTGCGCTATTTCTATCTCCATAAGCAGCATTATGACTAGGTGAGTAAACTATCCTGAAAGTGGTCCTATTCCCCCGCGCCTCCAGGATCTGACACCACGCCACCGAGTCTATGCTGTGTAGAAAGTACTTCGATCTTGACTGCACATGGAATGAAATGGGAAAATACATATAAAGTATCCTGTTCATTTAAAAAAACTTAAAAAAAAAAAAAAACATCCTACTTCCAAAAAAAACACTACATTGTGTGTTTAAACAAAGTGGCCCTCACACCACACGCACATAAATAATTATGGTTGACGGCAACGCGGGCGCAGCGGTAGGAGTCAATGACCTATTCCTCTGGTATTAGGTATGTAAACCCGGTAGTACACACGGCTACACATCAAGCTATACAATTCCAGTTTATGCTGATCTCGCATTGTATAGGATTTCCGTACAAATGTGAGGTCAGCTTATACTGGAAATGTATAGCTTGATGTGTAGCCGTGCGTACGTTCCCGTGGGATATTTTGAGGAATCCACGCGGGCATAACCGCGTGCAAAAGCTAGTATTATATAAAGACCGGTGTTATGTAATATATTAAAAATACCCTATAATTTTCCTTATCTAAATCCAAAACAGTTCACAAAAAGAATGTTTTTTCCGCATATTATTATCCCGATTTGTTAATCTATGGTGTCGGGGAATACCGAAGATTACCACAAAATAACAAAATGCAACTGTTAATGAGGAATGTTTTCTGATAAGAACATCATTATTATTTTCACCAACAGAACTGAAACCAGACTAGGAATTTAACTTTAATGAACAGGACTTAGGTTTACTTTTGCGAGAAGTTTTCGGCAACAATATAACGCAGTTTTTTAATTAGTAATGGCATTGATAAAGCGGGACAATCATGACCAAAACCAAAATTGCATTTGAAATTACAGGACATCATCCAAATCTAGCCTTATTCCTGTGATGTGACCCCCGTCGGCGAAATGTGGGTGTACTATAAGTACACCTCTGCCGACGATCGCCTCTTCTGAGATTACAAGCGTAATTTTATGTTATGTGCGGTATTAAGAGCGTTTATCCTAAAAGTTGGCAACGTTGCAAATAGCTGTTAAAAATTTACCTGTTTTGAATGAATTGGCAATATTACTGTATATAAATAAGAAATGTGGCTAACTAGCGAACTAGAATGTTAATAATGAATTGCAATTATAACATTGAATTTGATGGTGTACCCGTTTTAGGTGTAAAAAAGGCGTTTGAAAAGTTTCCAAATATAATTTTGACATCTAAAACTAAATATTTGGTGTTACGACAAATCGACAATCAATATTCTAGTTCGCTAGTTAGCCACATTTCTTATTTCCATACAGTAATATTGCCAAATTAATCAAATCAGCGAAATATTTGATATCTATTTGCGACGTTGCCCACTTTCAGAGTAAACGCTCTTAACTAAAAGTATCTTACCCAAAATGCGTGTTTATGCGTGACTAGCGGTTCCACTTCTATCCTGTCGAGCGAGATGCCGAGTTGTACCGATGTCTTAGTTCTCACTTTACGAAGTAGTTGCACTTTGTAGGCTTTGTACTGAGGTGCTTCTGTGGCCATTATGTGGGACTGCATCTTGCCTAGGTCTGTTTCTCCACTACCTAAAAAGAAAGGGAATTAGAAATGACAGACCACACATATTAGTATTCAGTTCAAAATGGGAAGGGAAGGAATCGTTGGCGCCGATTCTCTTGTACACCGAACTAAACTACGAGTATCACTAAAATTCCTTACTTTTGGCTATGAGAATTTTAAAGCTATTCTGCAAAAACAAATCTCTAAATTAAAACATAATTTTGACACAACTTAAATCGAATTTGCCAATCGCGACTCCACCTGTGGTTTGCCCTACCCCGTGATTATATTTTAGAGCCGGAGGCGCGCAGGGGGTGCAGCCTCAACGTGTTTTGTATGGAATTTTTCACATTTTTTATGGAAAATATGAAACAAGATTACATAAATGCCAAAGTGAGTTTGTCGGTTTATTTGTTACTCTTTCACGCTGAAACGGCTGAACAGATTTGGATGAAATTTGGAACATGGGTAGACCATGACCTGGATTAGGACATTTTATCCCGATATTCCCACGGGACCGAGACTTATGCGGGTGAAACCGCGGGGGCAAGGAAACCTAAAATAGTGTTGCATAATACATCACCTTCATTCAAAGCTTTCAATGCTATTAAAACAGCTTCAGACGTTGAACTTCCTCCTGTATTGTGTCTGGATGGATTCTGATGGCTTTGACCAGAGTCTGTGACCTTTGAGAATACATGGAAGGCCCCACTCATGCCATCTTCAGGTATAGACGAAGGAGGTAAGGTCATTGCATTTTTATTCTTTAGTTCCACAAGACCGAGACATGTGAATCCGAATTTGGAACAAGGCTCGTTGGCATCAAGGCAGGGGAACGCCCAGTCAACCTCTCCATCATCCTCAGCTATACAAAGTCCGTAATCGTGCACCGATCCAAGTGATATGTCTGGGTGTTCAATGCTGAAGAGAAATACTTATTATTGTTTATTGGATCCATTTAGAAAATAATTTAAGAGCGTTTATTCTGAAGGTGGGCAACGTCGCTAATATTACTGTGTGGAAATAAAAAATGTGGCTAACTAGCGAACTAGAAGAAATGCAATAATTAATTTGTGACACAGAATGTTTAGTTTTAGATGTAAAAAATTTATTTGGATACTTTCCAAATGCGTTTTTTACACCTAAAATGGGTACAACATCAAATTCAATTTTATAATTGCAATTCATTATTAATATTCTAGTTCGCTAGTTAGCCACATTTCTTATTTCTATTCAGTAATATTGCTATACGAATCAAAACAGGTAAATATTTGACAGTTATTTGCGACGTTGCCAACTTTTAGGATAAACCCTCTTAAGCTAATAACTGTTAATGAAATTTTTCACCTTCCTGGCCTTGTCCCATATATCGTGTATCGTGGTCACGCATATCTAACCACTTTGAAAACAAAATCCCATGCACACAACCCCTTTTTTTCGTAGGTAAGCGTTAACTATCTCAGCCGAGCGCTTCAAGCAAGAATAGTCCTTACAGTGTTCAGATATGCGTGTCCATGATAGTACATGGGGGTTTACACGTTTTTTTCTTCCATTCTCCCCTGTCAGCCCTCACTCTATCATTCACATAATTTTTAACCGACCAAAAAGGAGGAGGTTATATATTCGTCGCGTATGATTTTTTTTTATGTATGTCAGTCGATTTCTCCGTCAATTGTGGACCGATTTTGAAAATTCTTTTTTTGTATGAAAGGGTATGCTCCCGAATTGGTCCCATATAAATTTTATTAACTTTGCTTGGATAGTTTTTGAGTAAGCTTCAATAATACGTATTTTTCTCACTTGTATATGTGGATGTTATGATGATAACTTCCTGTGACTGTTATTTACATAGCAGGTAGTGGTATTCTAATTTGTGGGGGGTAGCTACCACAACTAAAAAGTGAAAAATAACTTTAATTCGGAAGTTGGTGGCAAAAACGAACAATTCAAAACCAAAGACACCGACTTCCGAAATTAAAGTTATTTTCACTTTGTAGTGTTTTTTTCGGAAGTAGGTTGTTTTTTTTTTTGTAAAACGTTTTTATATTTAATATCATCCCTCTCGCTGTCCATCCATCAACATTTATATTTATTACTCTTTAAGTTATGTTAAATTAATATAATGAAAGTAAAAGGAAGGTAAACTATTTAATTAATGACATTACCTAATCGATTTAAATAATAGAACATTTACCTGTATTTATAGCATGTAAATCCAATTAAGTCCTTGATCTTAGCACTGGCAATGACACACACAACTAGGGGGTAATTCTGATGCTTCTCGGGGAGCATTGTCATGAATATCTTGAAAGACTTGGTAGGCAATCCTAGTTGTGCGTTTCCGTCAAACTTCGCATACTCCAAATACTGACGGTGAGGTAGATCCGGGCAGTTCTGAAGTTGTTCAGCTAATAAAGACTTCTGTTTGTCAGGCTTTTTAACTTCAAATTTTGAGAATACTTCTACCAGCTGATCTGTTGTGAGAGGCAAGGAGTCCTCCCATTTTATTACTTTAATTTTAGCTGCCTTTTTTAGGGCTTGCTCCTTCTTGTCTAACCATTGTGCTGTGTTGGATCTTTGTCTAGAAAATTATAAAATTAGGTCAGTCAATTTAATTAACAAAAATGTGGAACATAAACAATATAGTATTTATTGGCTACAACTGCTATACCAAAATGATGTCATATGTGAAACAACAAAGTATGACATAACTGACATAGCATCACACTTAAAATCTGCAACTGGGTCAGTAGAGCAGTGAGTCAGTGTGAGTAATATAAATGTTTTTCAAAAGGAATAACAAACTGTTCTGTTTAGATTAACAGTATGGTCTGGAGAACATTCTGGATGGTGATGAAAAGCTGATGTGATCAATTTTTCTCTATTACAACCAGATAAGCAATGTAAATGTGTGACCCAATTAATACAAACACATAGATGTTTTATGACTGAAAGGATATGCAAAACCATACCTGTGTCCACCAAACTCCTCGTAGCGCACGTAGCTGCCGCACAGCGGGTCGTCATCCTCACTATCATCCATATCAGGGTAAGGATCGAACTGTGTTACTATTTCTCTTCCCACTTCCTCCTCAGATATGTCTCCCATGCCATCTTTACCTTTGCTAGGTCCTGGCTGAGTCAACCTCAATTCCCTTATCCTCTTCTTCTCTTCAATAGCTTTATTTTGAAAGACTTTCGAAAAATCCTCTCCTGCCATAACGATCTCACATAAACCGGTGTCGTCGGTCGCAATAAATGCATCTCGTATGTTTTTGAGGAGCCATATTTTATTATCGTATGTAGCCATTTTATTAATAACACTAATTAGTTCAATTTTAATCTTATTTCTTGTTTTCGATCCCCAAAATTGAAACACATGTCAAAGTTGCAGTTCCCAAACAAAATGCTTTTCGCGTGATTCATGTCCGCAGTTTTAGAAATGTCGTTACTTAAACATTAAAGCTGTTTAGAAAGAGATAGATCTTTGTATTCCCAAAGAGGACGAATTTTTTACTTTGTCTATTTTCATGCTAAAAGACAATCATTTTGAAAATCTGAAACGCACTTTGACATGTCTGAGGTTTGTTCCATTGAGCTCATAAGTTTGTTCTGTCTGAGTAGCAAAAACCTGTTACTTGATTGACAATGGAGTCGAAAAATGAACACACCTAACTTGACATCGTAAATCGTATATTTTGACAGAATGTAAAAATAAAACCGGCCAAATGCTGGGATCTCAGCTGGGATGAATATTCGCATGGACAGTACCGTTTGTAGCAAACGCAAAAATAACTGCTTCTTACTTTCATAGTATTTTTCGAAAAAAACTATGAAAAACAAAATTATTTCTGCGGTCATGATATATAAATAACCCATAAATAACCCTTGCGTATGTGCCGCGCGTTCCTCTCTGCTTATCTCGCAAAGAAGAGCGTAAAGTTGAGGCATTAGTACATTTATTGGTCAGTGGGTCGTCTTAGGGAATTTAGTTTTCATCATAAAATAACTCTTTTTCAAAATGTTTATTTTTACACTAGCTTTCGCCCGCGGCTTAGCCTGCGTGGAGTTCGGAAATTCATCATCCCACGGGAACGTAAAGCCGCGTCCCCACTAGGGCCGCGCGGCCCGTGAGGCCGAGCCACGCGGCCGAGCCTCGTGAGTGTGTACATACGTTTACAAACTCACGAGGCTTGGCCGCGCGGCTTGGCTTCACGGGCCGCGCGGCCCTAGTGGGGACGCGGCTTTAATATCGAGTTATTTAGTATAAAAATAATTATAAATCTGTCAAACTTGTCAAAATTGCTTGTATTTTTGACAGATTGCGAATGTGAGATTGGAATGCGAACGTTCTTAAAAAAAAAAATGCTTGTTGGGTATTGAATGAAATTTGGCAATATTACTGTATGGAAATATGAAATGTGGCTAACTAACGAACTAAAATATTGATTATAAATTGCAATTAACATCGTAACATCGAATATTTAGTTTTAGATGTAAAAAATATATTTGGAAACTTTCCAAATACCTTTTTTATCCCTAAAACGGTTACAACATCAAATACAATGTTACAATTGCAATTCATTATTAATATTCTAGTTCTCTAGTTAGCCACATTTCTTATTTCCATATAGTAATATTGCCAAATTAATCAAAACGGTGAAATATTTGACATCTATTTGCGACGTTGCCCACTTTCAGAATAAACGCTCTTAAACCGCGGACAGACAGACAGATGGACAGACTTACAAGTAATTTTGACGTTCGAAAAGTGCTGATTCTCAGCCTAGTTCAATTGAATAAATGACTTTTGAATTGAATTTGACTTGGCAAAACATTCCTTGTTTTATTACGGAAAAACGTGTAACAGGGTGTTATACATTTTGACATTGTCTGTCACTGTGCATTCCACCAATGAATGACATATTGTTGTTGTCATAGTAACGGAAAGAAAACGATCGTATTTTTTGGAATTTTTAGAACAAACGCTGAACGATAATTATTTTTCTGGACTTTCCTCCAATGAAATGTAAGTTACAATAAATATATATCACAGTATTATATTTACTGTTAAACAAATCTTTATAAAAAAATCGGTTCATTTGAGGTTAGTAAGTCAAGAAAAACAAAGATAATTACTCGAAAAATTATAAAAAATATTACAGTGATAACATTACAATAGATGTGGGACTGCTGGATTGTTATGGTGGTTACAATGCGACTGCCGCACGGTGGATCGAAAATCGGCTGTAGAAGACATAGGATCTCGATTTCTTAAATGTTATTTTTTTTGCTGGAAATGACTTCTGCTGATCATTACTGTTCTATAAAATGTCATATGAAGTAAATGTGTGCACAAATGGAAGAGTTATAATTTTTATAAGAAAAAAATGTATGGAGCTAGTATGAAAAATCGAATTATCTTCTAAACGGCATGTTTAACCGTAATATCCTTGGAGGTGGTCATAGTGCTAATTATTTATAATTTTTTGGTTGCGGATTTGACGAAAAATTTCATGCCGTTTTTTTTTAAAAATCGTCAAAATATTTTCATTTGTTTTTTCATATTTGTTATTCCTTTTAGTGTTTATGTTGAAGAACACGGACTTTTAACTACACGTAACATAAAATAGCATCACTCCTATATTTCCGAAGGAGTTGGCAGAGGTTTATAGTACACCCACACGTAGACAACTATGCTTGAGCTAGATATTTATCAACACATCATGAGTTTTAAAACTTTTCATACAACCAAATTACCAATTGTTTACTCTTCTAATGAGTCCGAAAAGAAGTGATTAAGTAACTACACTGATTAGGTCTTCTAATGAGTCTTTATTTATTTATATGATTTAATGATTTTCAATATCTCACGACAATGCCAACTATGGATTACATTCAACTTTTCCTGATAAGTAAGCTAATTTGTTAATTAGCAGTGCTATGAGTTCTAAGAATAGTTAGTGACAATTATAAATTTTCATTAGCTAATGAGAATATAACTAATGAGGGTAGTTACCTAATTATTGGCGTTTTGCAATAAAAGGGCTAAAGTTTAGTTTTATAATTTAGTTTGTTCACAACTGTGTAACTGCTAACACTAAATCTGCGACTATAAAATCTTAGAATGGAAAGTTTAATCACGAATTTAGTCTTGTTTGTTCTTCTACGAAGTGAGAGTACTTCATTTGATCATGAAGTATTGTTCAGTGCAGTTGTATCCCGCATAGGCGATTGCCTGTCTGACGAAGATCGTGTTGTTCTCAAAGAATTTTGTCGGAGATTTACGCGAGCCGCTTTACAAAGGTGGCAGAAATCCAACCGATTCCTTGATAATTTCAGGAGAAAGTACGAGAATTGGTTGGGAGCAAATATTGATTGGCCGAGTTTTGTGCAAACTTTAGTTAATCAAGAACCAAGTGTTGATGAGATACCAAGAGCGCCCTCAGTCTCTCCAGAACCGTCGACATCAACGTCCATTGGAACAATGACGAAAAGATCCCGTAAACCATTCGAAGATCTGGGAAGTAAACAAAAAAAGAGAAGATCTGATGAACACACAGGCGAAGATTCCAGTGAATTGGCATATGCAGCTGCAGCACGTTTAAAAGAAGAAGGGCATGGAGATATCGCCTCTGTCATCGAATACATGATGAAAAATCCTGAAGCAGCCGCTAAATTAAATGAAACGCTTAAGAAACCAGCGAAAACAATCATATTTACGTCAGAAAAGGCGCTTGGATTGCTTCTTTCGCTAAAACTCTCAAAGTGGCAATATATTACGTTGCGAGAGGCTGCCATTCGGGAAGGTGCTAAGGATATTTATCCATCTTACTATAAAGTGCAACAAACTAAGCTTGATTGCTACCCTCCGAAGCAATCAGTGACAGTTACTGATTCATCGGCTAGGATTACACTTCAAGCTTTACTTGATATCACAGTTACAAGAATCCTTCAAAGCCTTTCTAAGGAAGAGCATAACAAGCAGTTGAAGCTGATATCCAAGTGGGGATTTGATGGTGCTTCTAACCAAAGCCGATACAAGCAGAAAATGGAGGGTGAGGAAGATGACTCGAGCATTTTCATGACCTCCTTGGTGCCACTTAAACTGACAGATGGAGACAACATCTTATGGACGAACCCAAAACCATGCTCAGTTTTGTATTGTCGTCCAGTTCAGTTTACTTTTGTAAAGGAGAGTGAAGCAGTTGTCCTTGAGCTGAAAAAACAAATGGATGAAGAAATTGAGGCCCTTATCCCCACAGAGTGCAATAATAATAATAGGGTGACTCATGAACTAATGATGACGATGATCGACGCTAAAGTTTGCACTTACCTTTCTGAAGCTAGATCAAATGCATCGTGCTACCTGTGCTTAGCAAAGCCTACAGAAATGAACCGCTTAGATGCTGTAACATCAAAAATTGTGTGTTCTGACCTGTATGAATTTGGCTTGTCATCCCTACACGCCCGTATAAATTGTATGGAATGTCTGTTACACATTGCATACAGGCTCGACTTCAAACGGTGGGCAGCGAGAAGTGATGAGCACAAAGAAATGCTACAGACAAGGAAGAAAATAATTCAAAATAAATTCAAAGATGAGCTCAATCTGTTGATTGATATAGTAAAACAAGGCTCGGGAACCACCGATGACGGGAATACTGCAAGAAAATTCTTTGAGTTTCCTAATAAAACCGCAGCTATAACCGGTTTGGATGAAGACCTCATCAAAAGATTTGCTGTAATTTTACAAGCAATTACGTCTGGAGAGCAGGTCGATATAATAAAATTTAGAGATTATGCCCGCAAAACAGCAGAAAAGTACGTATTATTATACGACTGGTACTACATGTCGTCAACCGTTCATAAATTATTAATCCATGGGGCTGACATAATTGAGAAAAATAATATTGTGCCGATTGGGACTCTCTCGGAAGAAGCCTCAGAGTCTCGAAACAAAGATTTTAGGAGGTTTCGAGAACATCATTCGCGGAAAAGAAGCAGGCAGGATTCCAATCAAGACATTTTAAATATGCTTGTTTCTTCGGACCCTTTGCTAAGTGCACAAAGGCCTAGGTTAGATGCCAAGAAAAAGCAGAGCTTTTTTGCTGAAACTCTCGACTTAATTCAATTTCAGGAAACTGAGTTCGAGTTTTTGGATATATCCAATCTGGATGCTGACTCAGAATTGGAGTCTGACAACGAGAGTGATAAGGAAACTTTGTAAAAAAATTATATATGTACTTATTTGTAATCTCGGTATTTGTATTTGAGTCTGTTTGGGTTTTTTTTTTGTAATATTTAATGATATTTTGTCTTTTTTTTTATTTATTTTACTTTATTTTACAAATGCTTAGTATTAATTCCTTAAATTAAATTATTTTGTATATAATATAACATTATATGTTACTTAAATAAGAGTTTGATAATCTTTTTTTATTTAAATTAATAAAAATGTGTCAAAAAAACAGCAATTTTTTTAATATTTGGGTTAATAACATATCGAACTTTTTAACTTGGACACTAAAAGGGATCGTTTTACATGTAAAAATAAATAAAAATATTTTGACGATTTTTTAAAAAAAACGGCATTAAATTTTTCGTCAAATCGGCAACCAAAAAATCATAAATAATTAGCACTATGACCACCTCCAAGGATATTACGGTTAAACATGCCGTTTAGGAGATAATCCGATTTTTCATACTAGCTTCATACAAATTTTTCGTAAAAAAAATATATTTCCTTCGTTTTTGGGCAGAATTAACTCGGGTGTCATTTTTGTACATAGTAATGATCAGCAGAAGTCATTTCCAGCAAAAAAAATAACATTTAAGAAATCGAGATCCTATGTCTTCTACAGCCGATTTTCGATCCACCGTGTGCCGGCAGAACTGACGACTGCTTTGATTTTTAGCTCAAAGAATAACACAAATACTTATTGGTTTCCCTTTTGTCAATAAGCGCTTTGCGTTTTGACATTGCACGGAATCCTTATACTCTTTGGGCAATGCGTTTGGATTGCTTACTGGGTAGGAAATTGAATAGGCGTAGGCGCGTGGTAATAAACTATAAACAATTGAATAAAAACAATGTGTATGGTACTTTTAATTGAATCTTAATAACATATTTTTCTAAATTAGTAGCACAGTTATAACTTTGGTCAGTAAAAAACACACGTAAAACTCTTACATTTGTATAAAATAACTTCAATAAAAAATCTACTTCTTAACTCAAACATAATTAGAAAACACATCTACAAACAATTTTAATAAATAATATTGTCCCAGTTACTGGCAAAATACGAAACATTTGACATAAGTATTAGTAAACATGTAACATAACCAGTACACTTTATTTTGAGCCACTACCATGCGGCCTACAGTAGTACCTGACTATACTTCTACACAATACTATAGTTTCCCATAGCTAACATACAACGCCTAAGGTCTTGAACACAATCATAGTAAGACCTATATGGAGGGGACAGTGTTTCATCATAAAGCTTGAGTACAGCAACAAACTTCTTCATTGCTTCTCCATACTGGCCTCCCTCCATTGCTGCACGGCCGAGACGGTACATCATTTCTGTGTCCTGAGAAAAGAATTGTATAATACATATTAAAAAACTATTTGTGGATTTTGGAATGTTTGATTGAGGTTTTTGTGTTCTTTCTCTAAAGCCGCAAATGTGGCGGGAAATCTAGGTTTTTGTATTGTTTCCAATGTAATAGTATCATGGGACCAGTGGCGTAGCTAGGTAACCAAAGGCCCTGGGGCAAAAAAATAAACTAGGGCCCCAACCCAACTAAAATATTTAAAATCGTTTGTTCCGTATTCGTCGTGTTCCGAATTCGACGTACTCCAGATTTGTCGGAATCCAGACAGTAGATTTCGTCGTAGTCGAGCTTTGCCCATAATATACCTGAAATAGTTTTTTATAATTTTTAATTTGCTAAATTATCTTTCAGCTTCTGCAGAAGTGACAGGGATTGTATGGAACAGTAACATTGCTGTAAATACTTTACATTCCAACACTCCTTATTTGCTCATTATTTCTTTACAGAATTGGTGAAAAGTCCATGTTTTTGCCTTAGTTATCTCAGGTAAAAGAAGGTGGTAAATATTAAGAAATTGAAGGGAAAAGTTAGGGTCTATTACGAGTATATCAAAATATTTACGTTGGAATTGGTCACAGTTTTGTAATAAAGTTGTTTCATCTGCATCCAGTAAAATTTTTAGTGTTAGAAAATTAAATACTTGACTGACTGCACTCATGCCAGTAAAACGTGCATTTAACTGAGTTATTATTGTGTCTAGTACATTATTGAAAATAGTAATTTTAAATATTTCTTCCCTGTTTTGAAATCGGTAATCTGAAGATAATTCAGCAAAATGTTTTTTTTTTTCCTTTGCCTTTTTTCTTTGAAATGGGGACCTATGCCATATTTTGTTGCAGTTTCACTGGCTTTGCGTTTAAATGATTCAGTCATTTCTATAAATTTGTTTCTTGTAAAGCTCTACTTGCTTCGTCCAAATCAATGTTGCATTTTTGGAAAGTTTTAGATGCTTAGGTAATTGATATCATTCATTATGCAGTGCATGAACTCACAAAGGAACACAAACTCGAAATTTTGCATTTTTGTTTTAATATTTTCTGCTTGACTACCCTCATCTTTACTGGAACTTTTGAGAGTGACTTCTGATAATGCTTTGATTATATCGAAATAACGAAGTTTTACTGCAGATATCGTATTGACCCTACTGGACCATCTAGTCGGATTTAGTTTTTTTATAGTGGTCTCCGATTCGCCAGTGAATTTTAACAGCAGATCCCAGCGTTTGATTCTATGTTAAAAAAATTAGTTACTAAAATTCCCCCGTATTTTTTCAAATAAGATTATTAAAGTCGCGTTCCTGGAATTTAGTTTATTTATATTGCGAATGTGGGAGAAATGTTCACTAGTTCAATTTATAGTTTGTAAGTCAGAGTCCGAGGGGCCCCCTGAGCTTGGGGGCCCCGGGGCACTGCCCCGTCTAGCCCTCCGGTAGCTACGCCACTGCATGCATGGGACAGGGGCAGAACGAAGAAGGCATGTAATTCTGAAAGAATTTCATTTTTGAGGGCAAATCCTAACTAATATTATAAATGCGAAAGTGAGTTTGTTTGTTTGTTTATTTGTTACGCTAAAATGGGTGAGCAGATTTGGATGAAATTTGGCACATGGTAGACGATGACCTGGATTAGGACATAGAATATTTTTTATCCCGATATTCCCACAGGATCGAGACTAATGCGGGTGAAACCGCGGGGCGCAGCTAGTCCTAAATAAATCAATCTGCCTAGCCTTTTCCCAACTATTTTTCGACGGGTCGACTGCCAGTCTAACTGGATGCAGTTGAATATCAGTATTTTACATAGAGCGACTGCCTATCTGACCTCCACAACCTGGGTAATACGATACCCCTTGGTAAGACTGGTTATCAGACTTTCGGGCTTCTGACGACCCGTGACGACTGTCAAAGATCCATGAATGACAGCCGAGACCAACGGCTTAATATGCTTTCGAGTCATGGAGGAGTCTCGGAGGTATGTAATGGTCACCCATTCACAGACCATCCCCGGCTATTATTACTCAGTCACATGCTAATATTAATAAATAAATAAATAAAATCAGACTGTATTTAAATCCTTATTAAAATGTAATAAAATAAATGAAGAATGTTTGTTCTTTTCAGATAGTTTACTTCTCATGCTAACAAGCTCCTAATCCATCATGGCAGATGAGGACGAGGGTAAAGTACAACTGGAATTATACACAATCAACCTATTATGTTCCAACTGCTGGGACACTCTTTGAGAGGGAGTCGGCCCTAATCCACCACGCGTGCCCAGTGCGGGTTGGTGGATCTCACAAGTCTTCGAATTTTTGGTTCTAGGGCTATTACACTATCATATCTATGATCTATGATCAAAGATATAAAATTGTAAAATAGACATTTAATATGGGTATATCCCCCTTTTTTTTTTGAGGATGGGAAATCATCAAATGACTTCTCCCGCTCTGGGCGGAGCGAGAGGGCGTGTCAGACTTTTACTGACTAAAACCCACCCGTGTTTCTTCCGTTGCCTGTGTGCCGGGGCCGCGATATCCCTTTCGGACAAACTCGCAACCCTGGCAGGCATTGGCCCTTACGGACCCCGTCAGTTGGTGCTGACATCTCTTTGAGGCGTGCGTGGAACACAACGCGCCGTCGACCCGGGCCTGGTCCTAATCGGACGGCGAGCTAATAGGTATATCCCCCTTAGGTGTATATATCCCCCTTGGGGGTATATGCCCCTTAGGGGCTAGGAAATGCTGGTTTCCTCAAGATGTTTTCCGTCATCGTTTTGAGTAGTAAAGTAAAGACCCTGCTTGGGTGAACCCACGACCTATACTTGTAAGTCGGAGCCGATACTACTGCGCCACCACTGCTCCTATTTTTTTTTTAATGTTAGCCTTCGCTACACTGTCCCACTGCTGAGCAATCCTTTATCAGGGCCACCTCAATCAAACTTTGTGATACGCGTCTAGGATGTTGCAGAAGACTCTGATAAAAAAAAAAGGATCTATATTTAGGGTGGATTTTTGAGATGGGCAGTAAGGACAGCTACCTTAACCGTTATCGCTAGAAGAAAACGCAACCTGTAGTTGGGATGACAAATAAAATAAATGCAGATCGTAATCTTTCAAAAAGTTAAGGACAGTTTCTTAAGGCCGTTTGCCTGTAGCTACAACGTTTAAGGTAGCTATCCTTACTGCCCCATCTCAAAAATCCACCCTGTATATGATTTGTAAATGAATTTCTTACACTCCTGATAACAAAAATCTCATCCGATTTTTAAATAAACTGAATTCAACAAAGAAAAATCCTAATAATCCAGGACCCGCTGTACCGTTTTACATGCATATTTTCATGTAATCTAATTCAAGTCTAATTAAATGTATTGTTGATTTCAGATATCGATGAAGAACCAACAGTGATTGAAGAACCTGAAGATAAACCACAAACTCCAGTCACTCCAGTAACAGAGAAGGCTCTTGCACCTCCTAAATATGAAGTGAGACCTGGCCTTGGGGAAAAGTAAGATAACCTTTTCATGATTTGAGGACTATATTTACTGGCGAATGACCAGGGAATATATTTGTAAGATATAAAGATTACTGAAATTTAAGTTTATGGTTAATAGAAACAAAAATAGTTTTCTATATTGTCTAAATAACATTAATTTCATCTAGCGCTTTCCTACTTTGTCGAAATAAGCACTTTAAAAAATGCTTTCGAATGGTGAACTTTGTATGTTCTAGGGTTCCCAACCATATTATTAAAACAACAACAGTATTACCTATACTGTTTTTTACTCTAAAATACTGTTTACTGTTCAACAAAAATAAAGTATATGAATATACTGTTTTCACTGTTCCTAAATAAAAAGGAAGTCTGTGTCAAAAAACCAAAATACAAAACTAAATCGCCAACTTCCGAAATTAAACTTTACTATTTTTCATTTTGTACTGTTTTTTTGGAGTCGGTTGTTTTTTATAGAAGATTTTTTCCGAGATACTGTTTCTTTTTCCGAAATGCTGTTTGTTTTCCCACTTTGAGCATAAATACTTTATTTCTTGTACAAAAAGTTGGCAACCCTATGTGACACGTTCCTCAGGCTGAGGCATCTGACATATAAAAAAAATACATTTGCAGTACAGGTGGCAAAAGTGTATAATTTTTACGATTGGAACATTTGCATCTGGATCACTGAAATGATCCGATTATTGATATGTTTCATTTGAATCATCGACTCAAAGGATATAAAAATGGATAACGACAACGGAAAACTGTGAGAATATGAGTGATACACATGTAATTTGGTATCTCTTTCTGACTTAAATAGATTGTAATGTATCACCCGCTCACTCGCGACTCGCGAGTCAGTTCAGTAGTACTGACTAAAGTATCGTAACTCAGTGTCTCAGTCTTTCTCTCTCGCTCACTGCTGCGCAGTCGCCTCTCAAGCGACGGTCGCACGGAAACAGCACAGAGGCAAAGTAATGATTCAGATTCAAATGATGCGTTTGAAACGTTACTGAAACAATCTATTGGAACACTTCAATGATCCGGATCAGTGAGTCGGTTCCGTAAAGAGTTACACACGCCTAATTTGCAGCGGATGTCTCGCACACTCTGGACGTACTCTTTTGTATTGTATGTTGGGTTAGTGGGCAACTGGACGTCCAAGCGCGTATTTTGCGTAGGTACAGGCGCTCCCTAAGAAATATTTTACTTGATAGAAATCCATGTCTTCACAAATATAATAATAATCCAATGTATGAGGTGTGTGACTTGTCTTCGTGTTTCAGATTCCAAGCAGCCAACGTAAGGGACATAATCCTGTCGACGATGCAAGAGCAGCTGATAGGGCGCCAGTACCGGTCTGACCAGGCGCCACGCTGGGCCAAAGCCATCGCGAACGGAATACGACAGAGAGTACAAGAACTTGATATGAAGAGGTACTTGTTTTATTATAGTACTCGCTTTTGCGCGCGGCTTCGCCCGCGTGGATGTCGGAAATTATCCCACGGGAACGTACTTCCGGGATAATAAGTATCAATCTGCCTAGCCTTTTCCCAACTATGTTGGGGTCGGCTTCCAGTCTAACCGGATGCAGCTGAATACCAGGATTTTACATGGAGCGACTGCCTATCTGACCTCCACAACCCAGTAACTGGGTAATACGATACCCCTTGGTAAGACTGGTGTCAGACTTTCGGGCTTCTGACGACTCGTAACGACTGTCAAAGATCCACGAATGACAGCCGGGACCAACGGCTTAACGTGCTTTCCGAGGCACGGAGGATTCTCGGTATGTAAAGATGGTCACCCATCCACTGACCAACCCCGGCAAGCGTAGCTTAACCTGATGGATCGATTAGTGCGGCTGTTGTTACTTAGCCACGGGATAAAAAGGATCCCATGTGTTAATCCAGGTTGTAAACTATCTGTGTGCCTAACTTCATTCTAATTAGTTCAGCCGTTATAGATAGCAGTAATAGCCTAGTGGTGGGACCGTTGGACTGCCAAGTCAAAGGTCTCGGGCTCGAACCCAAGGCACCTCTGACTTTTCGGATTCATGTTCCGTACCCGAAGGGTGCCAAACGGAACCCTATTACTAAACTTCTGTTGTCCGTCCGTCTGTCTGTCAGCGAGCTGTATCTCATGAACCGTAATAGGTAGACTGTTGAAATTTTCACAGATTGTATATTGTGTATGAGTGTGTTCTATTGCCGCTATAACATAAAATTATAAAGATGAAATAAAGTAACAAAATTAAACGCCGAAAAGAGTGAGTTGAGTTTGAGTGTTTTTTTCGGCGTTTTTGATTTTTTATTGTACGGAGGTACGGAACCCTTCGTGTGCGAGTCCGACTCGCATCTTGCCGGTTTTAAGAATAGGCATTTTTCTGGGGCAGGCCTATGTCCCGCAGTAGACGTCTTTCGGCTGAGTTGATGATGAATGTAGTTTTAGAGGCATGAGGAACAGGGTGTAAATTGGAATTCTCCGACCAGACGGCTGTTGTGTCTGACGGGCAACTGCCCAACGATTGATGTCGGGTTCTTGTATATATGTTGATCGCGCGGTAAACTCTTATTGCGCGATGCAGGATTTGTGTGACGTCAGGTCTTTGATGCGTAGTTCGCATGTGGCGATGTAGATGCCGCCACAAAGTTATAATAGTATTTTTTTACAACTCTTGCATTTTCATAATCGTTTTAAAAATATGTCCCTCATTTCAGGTACAAGGTCGTAGTACAAGCAACGATAATAGAAATGAAGGGTGCAGGTGTGAAGTGCGGCCAGAGATGCATATGGGATCCTGAGACTGATGATTACGTAGACGAACAGTATAGGAACGACACTTTATTCTGTTATACTACTGTTTACGGTATTTATATGTACTGAACTATAGTTAAACGTTTAGAGAGAAAGCTCTGGGTTAATTAACTAAAGCAATGCGGCAGGTATAGAACAGTCAGAGTTTGGTACGCAGGCAGAACATAAAGGTGCTGACAGGCTTGAGCATTCACTTGTAATGAGCATTCTAGAGAATGTTACATTACAGAAAAAAATAACGGAGTGTTTTAGCGAGCATGCTAGCGAGTGTTCTATCGAGCATTCTAGCGAAAGGACAGTCAATTTGCTTCGACCGTTTTGCCGAGCCGAGTCATTCTGTCATTGTTCCGTTTCCATCTTCGTGAATAATTTTTGAAGAGCATTGACTAGAGCGTTCGCTAGAATGATCATGAAAATGGTCGTAACGATGTTTGGCTCTGTTCGTTGTTCAGTTCGACAAATTTAAAAACGGTGATTGTTCAATGTTCTGTTACGAGTGAATGCTCAAGTCTATCAGCACCTGAAGAGATATGTGTGATACAAAGTCAATGCGTGCGAAAATTACTTTTTAAACGTTATATATTAAAAGTTTGTGTATTACATGACATACGATAGGATAGGAGCACAGAGCACGGAAGCACCGCCGGCAGTCTACAGACAGCAGTACTAATAAAATATCTAAGTACTAATAAACGAGCACACAAATTCTGTCCCGAAACGCCTTCAAAGCCGTTTTTTATACGTCATTTGTGTCGTAGTGCAGGTAAACGTTTTTTTTTTTATGAATGGCATCTCGCAGGTCAACCCTAGGAGGTTGTCGGCTGCTTAACTGGACTTTCCTGTGGATGCCTCAATAAATTAAGGCCTCCAGCCAGGGCAAAAATCTTAGAAACTAGGTTGTAGGCCGGTTAACTGAACTTTCCTGTGGACGCCTCAATAAATTAAGGCCTCCAGCCAGGGCAAAAAAATTAGAAACTAGGTTGTAGGCTGGCTATCTGGACTTTCCTGTGGACGTCTCAATAAATTAAGGCCTCCAGGCAGGGCAAAAAACTTAGAAACTAGGTTGTAGGCTGGTTAACTGGACTTTCCTGTGGGTGACTCAATAAATTAAGGCCTCCAGGCAGGGCAAAAAACTTAGAAACTAGGTTGTAGGCTGGTTAACTGGACTTTCCTGTGGGTGACTCAATAAATTAAGGCCTCCAGCGAGGGCATAAAACTTATAAACTAACCGATTACACACTAAGGGCACCCCCTGAGGGTTACGGGCCTCGGCTTAGGGCGTCGCTGGGGGAGGACAGCAAGGGACAGGCTGGATCGAATTAATCGGGTAAACGGTGACGCTTGGTTTATATGGAAGCTGTGGCCAATGCCGCCTGTAGCAGAGGCGTCTTCGTGCTCTATGGATAGGGGATTTCTCATCTCTTTTGTTGACGGTACCTAGGAGCATAGGTGGACTCACAAACAATACAGTCGCACATTATCTTTTAATTTTAGTTTAATTGTTTTAGTTGTATGTTTGTGTTATCATGTATTATTTTAAGACATTGTCACATAATGTAGTGCCTTCTTCATTTTAGGAGATTGAAACTTGCACCTATTTTATTATAAATTATGTTGATAATTCTATTGAAGCATAGATGAATGAATTTGAATGTGACCTATGTGATAAAGTTCAACAATTATGTACCTAAGAAGGTTGCGAATTATCTTAATAAATTTTGTACATAATGTTACTAATGTTTTTTTCTGTACTTCCTATCAATGTTTTAGAGCAGTTTTCTTTTCAGAAAGAACTGTCTCTTTCAGGCTGTCTGTAGTTTAGACAATTATATCAATAGGCACAGTTTTCATATTTAAATATTTTACGGCAATCATTGCAATTTAAACTTTATGGTAATGTCATAAGTCACATAATGATACAAATCATTTCATTTCCTCAAATTCAAACACGAAGCATTCATTTCAAATAGACCAATTAATTACAGGAACTTTTGAATTGTCAAGGGGTCGGTCAGTCAGAAAGATGAAGCTAGTTACCCATTCCAAAGCATAGTAGGTTCCTATGGAGAAGAACGGGCAAGAAACTCCACGGACACTATTTTAAATCAGAATATTGATACAAAATATTGGTTACATCATTCATGTTGTAATTATACATGTGAGAACAATGTAGAAAGACGTGCACGTTAAAAGCGTCCGTAATAAAAAGATAACAACTATTCAAAAATTTAAATAACCTGTGGCAGCTAAGAGATGACCAGCCCCTACTGATGGATCCGTACCCGTTCACGAATATGACGCATTGATTTCCCTTCAAAATGGTTGAGGTGAATATTCAGCACCATTCAGCTCAACCATTTTGAAGGGTACTTAATGATCCAACACACGCCACGACCAGCGAGACATTTGAGTGAACATGACATACTCTCAGCCGCCAGGGCACATTCAAATCAATGAAAGTGCCCCTTTTTCAGTAATTATTACATGTCATATTCACGTCGTCTGAATGATGACATCGTCACGGAATTTTCATAAAGTTTTCAGTCAGTTTACTCAAACAATTCTCACATTAGCACATAGACATATAAAATATATGTTCCATTATTGTATATCAAGTTATATCACTTATGTTTATTGTATGATTTTCATGTATACTCTAATTTATTTACGTGTCTTCATACGCGGATATCTACTGAAATACCTGTATTTGATGTACTAATTTGGTTAGTCTACTTTACTTACATATGTTATCAATATGAAAATATTTCTGTCGGATTCATTCGAAACATCTAAAACTTTTTGAAAAAAAAAAAAGGCTTCCGAAAAAAAACACTAAAATGTGAAAAATAACTTTAATTTCGGAAGATTTTTTTTTTCCGAAATTAAAGTAATTTTTCACTTTGTAGTGTTTTTTTTATTTTGCACTTTTTAGTTGTGGTACGTAGCTATCACAACTAAAAAGTGAAAAAGTGAAAAATAAAAAATACAATGAAAAGTGAAAAATAACTTTAATTTCGGAAGTCGGTGTCTTGGGTTTTGAATTTTCGTTTTTTGCCACCGACTTCCGAAATTAAAGTAATTTTTATTTTTCACTTTTTAGTTGTGGTACCTACCCCACACTAATTCGAATACCAGAACCTGCTATGTAAATAACAGTTACAGGAAGTTATCATCATATCATCCACATAAACTAAGTGGGAAAAATACGTATTATTGAAGCTTAGTCAAAAACTATCCAAGCAAAGTTAATACAATTTATATGGGACCAATCTTTTGAAAATTATTTTTTTGTTTGAAAGGGTATGCTCCCGAGCATACCCTTTCAAACAAAAAAATAATTTTCAAAATCGGTCCACAATTGACGGAGAAAATGACAGGCATACATAAAAAAAAATAAAAAAAAACACGCGTCGAACATTATAACCTCTTCCTTTTTGGAAGTCCGTTAAAAAGTTAGGTACTTGCCTACCTATCTTAATTATTTTCGTTGTTCATTGAAATGTTATTGGTTTCTGTATTCTGTATGTATCTACCTTCGGGTTGCTAGATGTATAGCTTCTACCCATAACCACTGAGCTGACTAGCAGAGTCAGAAGATCTTGCCTACAAATAATATTCTTCTCAGTTGGTGGACTGGGTTTTGAAAACGTTCTCGAAAAGGAGTACCCATGGTCTAATAAAACAAGGTCTGGCATTCCGGGACTAACACATGCTTACGTCACTATCCAGTTGCCACTCTATTGCAACAAAACACGATTGAGGAAAGATTTTCAGAAACCAAAGCTTTTAAATTGTCGTTTCGTATGTCTAATCAAACGAAACAATTCAATTTAAACATAAACCAACGTAATTGTTAATTGAAACCTCATTGTTTTATCGGATTCGCACAGGTTATAAAGGTGGTTGGGGAGTTATTATTACAAACTTCTGGTAACACAGATGTGATGACGTGTAGACTTGTGTTGCCCATGTGACCACTGTGTTTCGGAATGCCATACCTGGCGAAGTATATTATTAAACCATGGGAGTACCTACTAACACAATGCTTTCACTCAATTGTACGAGATGAACATCTAAACTGGCATAAACAAAAAATGGGTGTTGGTAAGTACCAAGAGTGAATGTCCGCGTCGTCATTTATTGTAGGTACTGAGGGGCAATTCCCGTAATTTTTATGAACGTTCGCATTCGCATCTCCTACGCAATCTGTCAAAAAAACAATCTATTTACCAAAATTTTTTGCCAAGTTTGACAGATTGCGACTTGAATGTGAACGTTTTTTATTTACGAGAATTGGCCTTATGATACCTGTACGGAGTGCGTTATTGTAAAATGTTAACTTACTTGCAAAGCTTTCAATCCCCTCAGTATGTTGGTGTACTGCTGGCAGAGGCCGCATTGCACCATGAACTCCTGGCTGTCGTATGGAACTGCCACCACGTTGGGACAGGGACGGTCTGAGTTGCATCTGTAAGTAACGGCAGAAGGATTGTGTCTTATCCGTAAAAAATATAAGCTTGGAGTGGGTTCAATCGGTTTAGCGCTAAGTTACAAAAATCGTGCCGTCGCAACTTCTCGATTCATCATCTAAAAGTTGAGCAAATGTGCAATTTAAAAATAAACATCGACGTTGAATTAAAATTTTCCAATCTGTTTTTCACGTCGCCAACAGTTCGAGTTTCCGAGTGTACACTATTCAATACTAGATGGCGCTACCAGTCTCAACTTGTGAAGTTATTATCGGATAAGTAAACCACGTAAATTAATTCGATTTCAAGAGTTGGTATCTACTTCTTATTTAGTCTGCAGAAAGCTTAGAATTAGTTTAAAATTAGGGTACTCACTTGAATCTCATATAATTTTCTGTCATTTCTTCATACATGGGCCACTTATGTTCACACGGCGTGCACTGGCAGTCGAACCAGTACTGCTCCTTCAACTCTGCCTGCCTCTTCACTTTGGGAACTGTCGTGAAGATAGGGCCGTAGTTCTCGGACACTTCCTCGCCTTTCTTGATGTTCTTCACTGCGCGTACGACGATGTTATTGCCGCAGAAATATCTGCAATATGAAATTTTGTGAAATTAAGACAGGTAACACGTATCTACTATATGGGGGTTCCTATAGTGTGTGCTTTTGAATACGTCTTTAGAATAGAAAACAATCCGCAACCGTCAAAGAAAACGAAAATTAGACCATCCATGGCAGACAAAGACTATTAGTGCCTAAATGCGTCCTGAAAGCCGGTTAAAATTTATATACTATTGTAAATTTATACACAAGATTGTAAAAATGCGACGACCATTGTAACTGGTAATCAAAAAACAAGCCACGCATATGATTTTTTAAGTAATTATGGTAATTATCGAGGAAACAATTTAACAAGGCTAAACTTGGCATAAAATAAAAAGCATATCAGCTCACCTCACAACACCAGGATCACAAGAATGATTGAACAGCGCAAGAGTCGGAAACACTGCTCCCGCCAAAAACACTGACTTTCCTTCATGTTTGATAACATTCTTATCTACTTTGGGCTTTGGACATTGCAGCTCAAATACTTCATGAGCGTTGAACTTTAGGATTTGTAGATTCTTCAATATCAAACCACCGATTAGAGCCACATCATCCTTATATTTCTCATCTACAGCCATAGTCTTCAGCTCACCAACTTCCACAGTATTACTTCTAGGCTTACCATCGAAGTAACCACTGATTTCCAGTAGTTTGACGAAGAAGGCTGTCATTTGAGTTCTGTGCAAGAAGTCCAGCTTAGATCTTTTATCTTCATGAGCTACCAAATGATAGATATTTCTATAATCATCAGTTTTGTAAGGCCCTGTTGGTTTGGCATCCAGTTCTTGACTAACATTGGTGAAGTACTCTTTTTTGCGTTGTGTGATCATCCTCAGAGCTATGTGGCAGGTGATAGAGCATCCTGACTTCCATACGAGCGGGAGGATGTGGCACTCGTAGGCGTGATAAGATTTCAATGCTGCTTCTAGACATTTATCGCTGCAGAATACGACGTTCGGACATTTTGGACAGGGTAGAGGGATTGGACACCTGGAAACAACAAAATATTTAATTATGCAGCCGGTGTATAGAAACTGATGCTTAGGGCTGATTTCACCAATGAAACTGAACGCGATCAGCATTTCTTAAACGCGTTCAAGTGCTGTCAGTGTCAAAATTTTTATGGGATATTGTACACTGACAGCTCTTGAACGCGTTTAGATGTGCTGATCGCGTTCAATTTCATTGGTGAAATCCGCACTTAGTATTTTTTATAGAACCAAGACATACTTTATGAAACAGTTCTGGCAATGTGTGGTGGAGTATTCCGCCAGTAAGACCCCGCTATGTGGCTTTTCTACTAACAGAACCTCTCCCGGTTCTATATCTTTTGTAGCAGTTGCAAATCTCCCTTTAACATCATCGTTATC
The DNA here is from genome assembly GCA_916701695.1 of Agrochola macilenta. Classification (NCBI taxonomy): domain Eukaryota; kingdom Metazoa; phylum Arthropoda; class Insecta; order Lepidoptera; family Noctuidae; genus Agrochola; species Agrochola macilenta. The sequence continues at coordinate 19,929,630 of OU753554.1, read as the reverse complement.
AATCTGGATCGCCTCTGAAGCTGCAGGATATTGAGAATTGTTCTTCCCAGGAAGTTTGGGCCTAGGTGGAGTTCTCTTTAAAGGTTCTGGGTCCTTTGGGTTTCCAGCCAAGACGAGACCTTTGTTCAATATTTCCAGCATGAGTTTGGAGTCTGTGCGCATCTTCTGCCTTTTCTCTTTGTCGAATTTTGTGGCTTCATCGAGTGAACTGATGGTGTCTCTAAAATTGAAAGACAAAACATACCATGAATTTTTTTCTTTTAGTTTTTTTTTTACGAATATCGATCATTCTGAATATCTTACTGAAAAGCGCTGATAGCTTCTTTATTCCTCTTGAGAACTAGGAGGCACCTAGCTCGTCTCTCGTAGACCTTGTACCTGAGGTGACGAGGGTACCCGAGAGCTAAGCAGCGTTTGATATCAGACAGTGTGTCCTCGTATTGCTGCAAGTGATTCAACGCCGCAGATCGATTCGCCAAAACTATTGAAAGCTCGTCAGCTGTAAAAAAAAACCACTTTAATATTATTTTAGTCTTCATAAAATCTAGTTCTTAGTAGGCAGGAAATGCCCTATTCATTGTGCCAACAGATGTGTCTCATTTCGTCGAAATTTTAACGTGTAAAGTAGGTACCTATACCTACCTACTTATTTGTTTTTTCTGTGTCGTTTTTACTAAGAAATGTACCACAGTGATTGAACAACAAACATGTAAGCGACACGTAAATTATATAGAAATAAATAAACTTTATGTCATTATTTTCAAATAACAGGAATTGTTGAGGAAAACCTTGGTTTGGTTAAATTGTTTTCAGTGCTTTAGCTGAAAACTTATTTGTTCCCTAAGCCGCATCGCAGATACCTAATGACTTCGCAGAATACTAGCTTTATTGCGTACTAATATTAAAAGCGTTTTCGTACTAACAGGAAAAACATTTTCACAATAATATGTTAGTAAATATCTATTGTGGTTAAATCTAACATCACTTCTTGGAATGTCTATAATGGTAAACAAAAATAGTTTCATTCGTTAATAATTGCAAAATCAGAGCATTTAATGAAACATTTTCCTTAATAAACTGGTTTTTTGTAACAAAATGCTCTGTTTGTTTACATATCGCATGACCTTTTACGTGAACATGCGCAGTTACTACCCGTAGTTACCGACGGACTTACTTTCCTTCTCCGGCATGTGAACCATGCTCTGGCTGTATAGCTGCATCGCTTTCGCCCAGTCACCTTTCTGCACAGCTTTATTTCCTTCATCCTTCAAGTGTCGCGCTCTTTCCAAGTCTTTTTTCACGGGAAACTCGCCGCCTGTCTGGCATTTCTGCAAATCGTCGATTAAATTGTAATTTCTGACGATCGGTAGACTGCACAAGTAGGAGACTCGCTTCGTGTTCGACTCTAAATTGGCGAAATTGTTCCTCGTCACGTCATCCAGAGAGCCATTAATAGTTTCGTGGAACTTTTTGAAGAAGCCTTCGTCTAGAGACATTTCTGCTAACTGGGAATGATGCACATGTAATGAAAGGTTATTATAATTTGTCTTTTAGGTTAGATGTAGAAAGCCGGTGTAAAAGCGCGCGGAGTACTGCCGTGTTTCTATTTTTATATTTGGGACGTCGATCTGTTCTTCACTTCAGACAGTTTCGGCTCTAGAATCGTACAGTATTATCGATGCATTTGCGTAGAGACGTGAAGTAATCTTATTGTTAGGATTTATTTAAAAGTAAATAGAGCTAAACCTGAGAATCGTGCACGGAACAAACTTAGTAGGAGCGTACCAATTTAGATTATATCAGTCTGTGATTCGTATCTAGATTAATTGTGTAAACTCAGTTTTTATGGAAAGCTCTCGAACCATAAAGAATCGGATGGAAAACAAAGGACACAACAAGACGATGCATCTGATCGTGGCGATAACAACGCGGACGTTAACTCTGCGAAGCACGCGACCGTTTGAGTGCAAGTTTTACGTTCAACTTTGACCTTAATAATAATTTGTGCTTGCCACTTATTCAATGAATTCTAGCTATTTATAGAAGTGTCTGAAAACGTAATTAATTACGGTCGTAAAAAACTTGAAAAACACCTAGAGTATAAGCGATATTATTTTTGTATTTTTCTTAGTAGATACCTACAAAAACAAACTGACATTTTATACACTAATGACCTGCCCCTGTTTCGCACAGTTTTTACGACTTGAAAAAACTATGACTAAGTTGAATATTAATGTAAGTAGGTATTATACACGTCGACCTTCCTCTAAATGATGGTGAAAATTGCATCAAAATCTGTTGCGTAGTTAGGAAGACCAAGGCGGTCACACAGTCAAACCCGAAAAGCAACTTTAATTAATAATACAGGCTGGCAGGGACATCGACGCAAAGCCTGTTACCACGGATTGAGTACATGATTCTGAAACCTCTGCGTTGAAATTTTACGTCGGTTATTTTTTTATTTAAACCGGCTGTTCCATACATTTGGACCACGTAGGTATTGCACTTTTAACTTTTAACCGACGAAAAGTTTCAACGCAGGGGCGTTCAGAATCATGTACTGAATCCGTCGTAACGGTTTTCGCGTCGATGTCCCTGACACCCTGTATGTATATAGAATGTGTGCATACAATGATAATAACAACCACGTTTTGTTTATTCAAGAGTTATCATCGTGCAAGACTCTAAAATTAATAACAATATCATCATTGTTAGCAACTTTGCCAGGAGTTAGGTATTTGATCACCCATCACCGTATGAATAATATTCTGCTTAATGCAACGGTGCACAGATGCGTCATATAATAACAAAATGCATTTAAAAGTAGATAATTCGAGACAAAGCAGCTTCGCCATTTATGCCATAGAAGCAAATAAAAGTATTCATAATTCATGGAAAACACGTAAAGAGGCTGCAATGCTAGGTTTTCTGAGTACTAGAAACGACCTTATGGATGTTACTGTGGCCAGCATAACATGGCTTCTCATACCTGCGCTGTTGGCTTGGACGTAAAGCTTGACTCCTCTTTTTGTGCATGCCAAGCTAAAATGGTTGCATATGCAGTTCCGAGTATTCTCCTCATACCTACCTCTTCAACGGAATTAGATAAAAGCTATACATTGTAACATTACGTGTCCATCACAGGAAATAACAAAGAATGATCCTTATTATTGTTGTATTATTTAATTGTTTGTTATATTATTTTCATTTTATATATTGTGGTAGATGGTAGATGTATTTATTTGTTTCGCTTATCCTTTTAGTTGTTATTTACGCAGGTAGGTATCTATTTATGTATGTAGTAATGATGAGTTGTACCATTGTATTATTATGTTGATCCAGATAGTACCTAGGTATATTATAATAAGTAATTCAACGCGTGATCCATTGATCTGGTTCCGTTGTTTATGTGTTTTGCATTTCAGTAGTGTGTGTTTTCAGAGTTTCTTGCCGGCTCTTCTCCGGAAACGACCAATTGGAACCGTGCACCTAGCTTCTGACGTTTCATACGTGCCCATGAAGGTTTATTTGAAATAAAATATTTGGAATTTTGTTTTTTTTTAAGTTCCTAAGTAAATTGATTATTTTCCGGTATAGATAGAAGAGTTAATGTTCGCTTAGAGAATGCATTCCTGACAGTTGGGCAATTTCTAGCAGGGCTCGGAAACGTTATTTAAAATAACGTTTTTAAAACGTTTCTAACAGTTCTCGTTCTTCTTTGTACAACATTTTGTTCGGATCGAAGACGAAATGAGAACATTAAAAAAATCCGGTTTATTCCGTAGGACGCAGCCACGCACGGTGCCTGCGCCGGCACAAGAATGAACTTGTTTAGTTAAATTGTATCTTATCTTCATTTCATTACATCATTGATTCCAATGCGCTTCCCGCTTACATACGTATAGATTAGGGTTGTGTTGCGAGTTTCCTATCGATCAACCCAAAAATGGTTAAACACGTTTTATTAACCAAGAACGATTCTAATTTTGTTTTTCATCAAAAACGTTTTATTCGAACGTAACCGAATCAAATTCTTTTTAGGGTTGTTAGGCGAAAACGTTTCGAAAATACAGGATGGATTTTTGAGATGGGGCAGTAAGGACCTTAACCGTTGTCGCTAGAAGAAAACGGTCTTAGGAGACTGTCCTTAACTTTTTGAGACATTTTGATCTGCATTCACAGATTTTGAAAAAAAAATACAGTCAGCAAGAAAATGGGCAGTTGTCACAAAAACTTTTTTGATGCCAATCGATCCTGTTTCTTATAAAGATCAAAAAACAGGATCGATTGGCATCAAAAAAAGTTTTTGTGTAAACTGTGAATGCACATCGAAATCTTTCATAAAGTTAAGGACAGTCTCTTAAGACCGTTTTCCTGTAGCTATAACGTTTAAGGTAGCTGTCCTTACTGCCTCATCTCAAAAATCCACCCCGTATACCGTTATCCTAACCCTGATTTCTAGTAGTATTATGGATCAAATTCGCAAAACACGACATATTCGTTAGATTGAATCTGACAGGTGTCAAGAACGCATTCTCTCAACGTGGAACGGCCGGACAGTAAGGAAGTTACGAGCACCCCTAAAGATTCATTGAATGATATAATATACCTACAGTTAAGGTTACATAACGTCAGTAAATGATTGAAACAATTAAACAGCGCCTGCTGCTGGGTCAGCAGACTTGACAGCCCATCATCATGAGGGCACTGGCTCAGCCCACTAATAATCGATCTTTGTGTCCAATCGTCCTACGTCACTTTGCCCAAGGTCTACGTAGAGCCACAGAATACTTAATATCACAAGTACAGAAGATTCACTTCGCAAAATCATTTAAATAAACAGCGACTCTTGCTTTGACACAATAAAGTGCAATTGAGGTCGCACAGCGGTAATAGGGAATATGCATGAGATTCAAATAAGGGTCAATTTTTTTTTTTTATAAACTATGTTACTTCAGAATTATGCCTCCATCAATATTTTTTATTATAATTTAATAATGAGCAAGAAATTAATTTTTTAAAAGTGCATCTGTGGGAAATTCAAATACTTGAAAAGCGACGCTATTGGTCAGAGCCATGTCAGAGCGAATGTGACGTAACAATCTATGTCAAAAATGTAATGTCAATGTGTTTTGTAGGAGTTTTTGCGATTCAGTCAGTTTTATTGTGATTTTAGTACACATTTAGAAGTAATACATTTGTTAATACACGAAAGACTCTTTCGAAAATGACTGAAAGCGGTTTTGTGAAAGCCCAATCGGATAGTTGCCGAAAGCTGATGTGTTCATGATGACCACATTTTTACATCAAATACCGATTTCACGTCTGTTGAAATCAAAAGAGTGAAAGCTGGTAATTCCGTATAACATATAGTGTTTATTTTATCTTCCACACCTTTTCCGGAATAATTTAGTTTTAAAAAGCATCATAACCTAAAACAAATAAAATAACATAGCTTCGCAAATTATCGAAATCTAGATTGTGTTAAGTATGGAATGTTGTCATAATACTAGGATATTGAAAACAAGTTGGGAGATGCATGTTTCTTTTCATAATTTTACACCACTTTCTCCGTAAATCCGAACCTCTCAGGACAAAAAAAAAAACTTGGTCGGGTGTATTTCATAATGTATTTCTGCACTTAGGCACAATGCAGTATTTGTATGTCGGTTTTTTGCATTGTTCTATAGAGGGAGAAGTTGGTTCCATGATGATGTATTAGTCGAAAATAGAAAACACCGTATATTTGCAGCAGAGCACAATATTTCTTCAACATAACCTCAACATTTGACATTTGTTTTTGTTTTTTGTTGTCATAGACTGTGACGTCACCACACCAAGCGCGCCAAAATGGCGTTTACATAGCCCGGGTCGGATGGTTATTTTTAACTTTTTTTTAAAGTACTTTGAATTGCTTTTTTGGCGTTGAATTTTTTTTACTATTATTTGGCGATGTAAAGTATCGAATAAAAAAATAAAAAAAATACATGCATATTAGGGAATATGCATGTATATTTTTTATTTTTTTATTCGATACTTTAGGTAATAGGGATTACCTACAGTAATATTCACCTAGAAGTTGCTTCTCTTTCTATCGCATAACTCTTATATCTTCTGACTTCATTACTCTCACTGAATTGGCCCGATAAGTCGAGCCCGCCGCGTACTTGAAACCGAGAAGCAGTGGTGTCCAGTGGGCCCAACTTACGTGTCAATACTCAACTCAATATCTTTATTGCTTTACCATAATGTGTACTTAGGTGGTAACCATAGATATAAGAAAGAAGTTATTTATATTTCTATGGTGGTAACTATATGTATAATTTAGATCATTATGGACCCTGTAGGGCACAGCAAAAGGGTAGGAGAGAGGAAGCCCTGCATAAGGAGATCGTTAAGTTGTTATTGTGGGAGCAAGTTTTAACTTACATTTATTCAAAGTCAGGAGATATCAAATAAGATGGATGTTCAAATTCAAATTCAAATTCAAATTCATTTATTTGCCAGAATGTAGGTTTACAATGTATGATCTTAAAACTAAAATGGCCCCTTTACATTCTACCATTACTTATGGTGTGCAAATCTTTAATTTTAACCTATACAATTACATTCCTTTAGTTATAAGGTCCAATAAAAACAGAAAATAAAATAAAATTATAGACAGTAACAACAGATAAACCAAATAGGTAATGTCTCATGCATAATAAGTATTTAAGGAACAAATTAATTAATAGATGTCAAATTATACATAAAATCTTCAATAGTTCAGCCGATCTATAAAGTTTAATAAAAATGTCAGATAATAAATATAAATGTCATTATAAATTGTAATTGATAATGTCATAAATAGTATAATGTCACAGTGGTAATATATTAAAATTTGAACATTAATAAATTATTATAAGGTATATTACCATTCCAATTACTCCAATTACCAATATCATTTATCTTAGTTCCCTTCTCCGCGATCTGACATGTATTCATTAAGATTGTAAAAGCATTTTTCTTTTAACCATTGTGTTAACTTTTTTTTAAACATTGTCAAAGGTAAATCTTTAAAAGCGTCCGGTAATTTGTTATAAACCTTTACAGCATTTATGTACGAGTTCCTCTTAAACAATTCGAGCCTGTATTGCGGTAAACAGAGCTCATGTTTAAATTTATTTTTATTTCTAGGAGCTACATTTCGTTTAGTTACATCTTTGTATTTAGTGAAATATTCAGGATGTTGTTGTACAAATAGACATAATTCTCTAATGTACATACACGCTAATGGCAGAATATTGAATTTTTTAAACAAGGGTTTACAACTATCCATATACCAGGCTCCAGAGATTGCACGTACACATTTTTTTTGAACTATAAACGCTTTTGTAATATCCACCGAATTACCCCACAACAAGAGACCATAAGCGAGTACGGACGACACGTATCCGTGATATGCACAAAGAGCAGCATCTGTTGATACCGTGACTCTCAATCTTTTTATTGCGTAGACAAATCTGTCGAGTTTATCACAAACGTAATCGACGTGTGTTTTCCAGTCGCAATTCTGATCCAACATTATACCTAGAAATTTTGTACTTGCAACTTGTTCGATAATAGTCTTATTATATTTAACATTTAACGTCAATGGATTTCTTTTATGGGTTTGGAATTGAATCATTTTAGTTTTCTCCATATTAATTTGTAAGTTGTTAGAATGTAGCCAGTGTATTATGTTGTCAATTGCTTTGTTTATGTCTTGTTCATACGTGTCTGCATTTTCACATTTCACAATGAGAGTTGTGTCATCGGCAAACAAGATCGTGTTATGGCAAGTGATATTTGGTAAATCATTAATATACATGAGGAATAAGAAAGGTCCCACTACAGTGCCCTGTGGCACTCCAAAATTATTTCGTCGATATTCACTTCTATGTACAACTTTTTTGTTATTATGTATTTTAGAGATTTCCACACATTGTTTTCTGTCATTTAGGTAATCTCTCAACCAGTCGTTCGCTTTGCCTCTTATTCCATATTTTTCAAGTTTGTGTAAGAGCAACTTGTGGTCCACGAAATCGAACGCCTTACTCATGTCTAGGAAAATCGCAGCAGTTGGTAAGCCATCATTTATAGCCTGTGTGATAATTTTGATCAAATTGAAACATGCCAATGAAGTGGTACTATTTTGTCTAAACCCAAATTGCTCATCTTTAAGTATCCGAAAGCTTGTTGTAAAGTCTTGAAGCCTAATTAGCATAATTTTCTCAAAGATTTTTGACATAATTGGTATTAGCGTCACTGGCCTATAATTATTCATGTCAGTTTTTTGTCCTTTTTTAAAAAGTGGCCTAATTACTGTTTTTTTCAATATGTGTGGAAAAGTCCCTTCCTCAAATGATAAGTTTATTAAATAACACAGCGGTTGACATATGTATGGTGCGCATAATTTAATTACATTGGTGGTTATGTCATCTACTCCAGCTGCGTTTGTGTTATTAAGATTTTTAATTGTTCGAAATATTTCCATCGCATCAGTAGGTTTAAGGAATATTGTATGTTCGTTATTGATATCGATAGTTTTGTTTATCTCGTCTATATTATATTTGAAATTCTTGCTATTTGTCAATTGTATATAAAACTCATTAAATTTGTCACTTATCTCCTTTGGGTCTTCATATATCCGATTATTGTTGATTAAACTGTCAATTTGTGTTATCGTAGTAATGTCACCAATGTTTTCATTAATTACTGCCCATGTGGCTTTACATTTATTTTTATTAGTGTCAATATATTTCTTATTTTGTAGTTGTCTCGATTTATATATGCACCTTTTGAGTATGTCGCTGTATGATTTATATTGTTTATTTGACTTTTTTCTGTTTTTTTTGTATTGTTGGGTAAGATAGAGATACCGTTTTCTAATACAGGATCTTCTTATCCCCTTCGTCAACCATTTATGGTTCCCTTTTTTATTTGATTTCTTAACTGTGTTTATTGGGAAACACAGATTGAAAAATAATGTAAATAGAGCATGAAATTCGGTAAACGCTTCTTGTAATTTATTTTTTTCGTATACCTCTGAGAAGGTAAGAGATGACATACAACTATAGAACTTGTCCATGTTTTCTCTACTATAATCTCTGACATTCTCATACCAGCTGTTGTAGGTCGAGAGTTTGAAGCCAGGCAGGCGCTTTACTTTGTGTTATTTATTTTATCACCACTGCTCTAGACACGGTGAAGGAAAACATCATAAAGAAACCGGCATTTCCTAGAACCAACAATTAAATTACAAAGACACATTAAAAACTATGGCCCACTCCCTCTCACCTAGAGGAGGCCAATGTTCCAGCAGCGGGAACGTTATAGGCGAGTATGTCATTTTTATGCTATAAAGAAACCGAAATATAAGCTTACCGTCCAGTGCAAATCTTATCGTGACCATTTCAGTCAAACCAACCTGTTAAACTACTACGGTCATAGTTTACTTCAACAAAGTTCCAAGTCGAAAGAATACTCGTAAAGAGCTTTCTTTGGTACCATATTAAAACTAGCACACACGCCGTACTAAAATTTAAGATTATTCCAATTGCGTAGCCAGACTTTATGCGCTGACGATCTAGATTTAGGTACTCCAGACTCACTTGACATGAATCCCCTAAAAAACAGGCATGCTCCTAATATATGATGACGTCGGAACTCGAAACACGACCCAGAATGTTACTCGATCGACGACTAAAGAATGAAAACTTTTATTTTATTTTGTTTATTTAATTAGGGACTTTCTTCATCTAAATTATACATATAGTTACCACCATAGAAATATAAATAACTTCTTTCTTATATCTATGGTTACCAACACATTATGGTAAAGCAATAAAGATATTGAGTTGAGTATTGACACGTAAGTTGGGCCCACTGGACACCACTGCTTCTCGGTTTCCGATCTAATTGAAAAAATAAAAGCCAATTTATTTTAATTTTATTTTCATTCATTATTGACATAATTTATGAGTTGTATAACAATTTGTGGTACTTAATGTAAATGATTTCTGCATAAGTCATATTATATAGAATCAAGTTTTTCCAACTGAACAGACAGCTGTGGTGCTGGAGAGTTTGTTGCGCCACTTCTTCCCAGCTTAAGCACTAGGAAGTGGTGAAGGGTGGGCGTTTTTGGGGGACTGTCTTATGTAATTTTGACGTTCGAAAAGTGCTGATTCTCAGAATGACTTTTGAAATTTGTTTTTTTTATTACATGAACACAAACGAATCTATGGTCTATGACCAAAACTAGACGGAAATGTCCGTGACAAAAACAAATAAGGAACCGACTCAGCTCTATGAAAATAATGTTGCCTTGCCACGACCTTATTAGTAAAGTGCATTGTAAGTAAACAACGCATTATTTAAGCATTAAACTTTAATAACTTGGTACAAAGCATCCAGACAACCTTATAATATTTCCTCGATTCTCGGAAGATCTCGGAGATTAGCCGACAAGTGATTATTATATGTCAGACTCGAGAAAAATTAAAGTTAGCACAAGTTCTTTTCCACTGACGTCAGTATAATAATACTTAAGTGATGTTATTATGAGAAGTAGGTAGGTAGGTACTATTGTTTTTGATTCTCACGAGCTTTAGTTTAGCCACAGTATAAATAAGAAAGAGTATTATATCTCGGCAGTCACCTTGAAATAATTTTCTACGGCCGCTCGGTAGATAAACATTCCGCGTCCGTGCGTAACTGCCGCGCATTCGATACTGTTGCGTACAGGGGCGGCAGTTTCGACATAGATAGCGATCGCTTTAAGACCGAATTCGGTCGCAAAGTCCTAATGGCGTTCCTAAACGCGCGTGACATACTTGACAAGCACGTAACGCACGTGGTTTACACTGAGCGCGTCGTTTTGGCCGGTTTCTATGAAGATATAATACTGTTACTTATTTATACAGTGGTTTAGCGATGCAGTTTTTTTGCTTTGAAGACTAAAAACAGCGATAGGAATTCCCAAAATTTCGTTGGCTGATGATAATTGATGTTGCTTTGCATTTGATTTGATTGACGTGATAATTTTACATTGTACAGGACCTACGAGTATCATGTATTTTTAAGACAACACTGAAATACTTACCTTAATATTTTTTTTTTCCAAAAGCAGTGTTACAGAATATTTTTCCACCAGTTATTTATAAGCAGAAACTATGCAATACAATACAGTACTTAACTTTAGTGGAAAAGATCACCTGTATCCTGTACTAGTAAAAAAAAAGACGTGTGGCACTCGGAGACTGCCGCGGTAAAGCTATTGCATAGCATTTTTTATCAACTTATGCAATTTGTGTCACAGTGATGCGCGCGCATCTTAAAATTTCACTCTATGGAGGTGTTAGGTTATTTTCGTTACGGAATTTCTGGATTCGGTCTCCACGCTCAAGGCCTGCGATAGAAGCTATGCAATAGCTTAAAAAACTTGAGAGGTGTCAAGGGACACCCGGATGGAACGAAGTTCAGAGAGAGAGAGAGAGACAGACAGAGAAACACGCGCACGCCGCACGGCTTACAACTATAGCAAAAAGTGTCGTTACAACTTTTGGTCTTAATTTTTTCCGTCTAGCCCCCTTTCGTAACGCGCGATAAGGAACTTCGTTCCAAAAACTGTATCACAGGAGACAGGGTCTTCCGTTTAAAATGAATCAGCGTATTGACAAATTTATTTAAGCCGATGTTTTTTGGAAAACTATTTTTACAATTTGTAGACTCGCTTTTTAGGGTTCCGTACCCGAGGGGTACCAAACGGTACCCTATTACTAAGTCTGTCCATCTGTCTATTAGAAAAATAAATCAGCTGTTTCCTATACATTTATGTTCGCATAACTCGCCGAAATGTAGGGAACAGCTCTTTTTTTTTCTCGATTTTAGGTTTGGTGCCATAGTAAAAGTTGTTCATAATGATGAGTAAAGTCACGTGTTAAAGTATCGGTCACTAATTACCAGTCACCCTATTAATATGTATTGTACGTATAATATGCACATGCTTCTTGTGATATTAGTCAGCATGTTAATACTTCGAAAAGAATGATTAAACTACAACTGGTCATAAATAAATTTAAATAAATAATTAGATTTTATTGTTCCTTGTCACTTCAGTTAGACATTAATTATAGGTCTTATGTCTTTAACGTGAGATCATTAATTGATGTACCTACGGATTTGGTATATTAGAAATATGATCTTTGTTCTCTAAAATTGCAACAAGCATTTCAAAGATGTACTGACTAGTTACCGACTATCTGTGCATATTTGTAGTCGGCGACTAGTCGGCACTATTCGGCAAAAAGTGCCGACTAGTCGGCTCTTTTATTCATATTTATATGCTTAAAAATAGGTGATTAAAATGAAGTCGTAACCTTTATTGTTCATATATATACTTTATTTTCGAATCAGCCTTACAAATTGTAATATAATCTAGGAACAGAAACCATTGAACCAAAGTCATAGTCAGGCCCATATCTAAAGCATTTTTACCAAATTCAAATTCGAAAATCATTTATTCAAACTAGGCTGAGAAATCAGCACTTTTCGAACGTCAAAATTACATAAGACAGTCCCCCAAAAACGCTGCCAATACCTGCCGCGTTGTCACTGAATTATAGGCACATCCGAATATGGTAGCATTATAGTAGCATACTAACATATAACATACACACAATGTTTACTTTCTACTACTACTGCTGGACATAGGCCTCTCCCAAGCTGAGCCACAACAATCTGTCCTCCGCATTCCACATCCAATCTGTCCCCAGCCACCTTTTTAAGGTTGTCGGTCCATCTAGCTGTTATTATGTTGTATGTTGACTTGAAAGAGCATGGCAGTTGGGAGTATGTCATGCTCACTTAAATGTCTCGCTGATGGTGGTGAGTGTGTTGGATCATTCGGTTCCCTACAAAATGGTTGAGCTGTATGGTGGTGATCCACGCGGCATGTTCGTGAACGGGCGCCGTCAGTTGAGACTGCTCATCTCTTATCTGCTAGGGCTTATTTTTAATCTTATATTTTGAATTGTTTTTGTTTTTTTGTTTTTACATTGTTCTCGCTTATAGAAGCGACAAGAATAATGTACCCAGGATTTTGTAATATCTATATTTAAAAGATTTTCCTTGAAGTTTCTTGCCCGTTCTTCTCCATAGAGCTCTACGTTTTGGAATGGGCAACTAGCTTCAACTTTCTGATTGACTGAGCGACTCTTTGACAATTCAAAAGTGCCTGTAAATGGTTTAATTGAAATAAATGCTTTGAGTTTGAAGTTGACACTACGCTTGCCGATAAGCGGTCTCCCCGCTGCCACTTGAGCTTGCGTACTGCCCATTACTGATTACTGATAAATAGATACAGGCCTCAAGCTCCGAAAAAGATCTTAATATGTCGTAACAGACACTTAGCAAAAGTAGAAATAATCACATAACAGCAAATAATCTGGAAACGTAGCCTAGATATCTAGAATCTAGGCAAAAGACAGTTCTGTTATAACCTGGAAATGAAACTGGAGCTGAGTGATAGCATCGGGACATGTTCACACATTATGCGTAATGAGTTGCGCACACACATTACATAACGCGCACCTGGTAGATTCGATTATTAGCTTCGTTATGGTTCAACGGTTGCAAAGATATAGTAATTCCTCTGGAAATCTAGTTATTTCTATCCCTAAATAGGAGAAATAATTAAATCCAGCCGTTACTAAAGAGCTGCTGTATTTCCCTTGATTGGATGTCTACACACTCCCATTTTTGGTAAACTACAAATTTCCTATTCCATTTTTCGTAAAATTTGTGATAATCTAAGTATTTAGGTAATCTTTCTCTCCAATTTGTTGTATTCAGTTTGTGAAAATAAAAGATATCCATCAGTAGCGAAGACAGACAATATAAGCTTTGCTTTCATCCCCTATCTCCATCGAGTGGCGGATGTGCCCTAAGGCCCAGTAGGCCAGGGCCTAGGGCGCCCAGATATTAGGGGCGGCCAATCGTGACAAAAAATTCACTGATGATAACAAGAAATAACTCAAAGTACACCTATATATTCTACGTTCGCGCACATTATGGCGGGCCGCACTGCACCGCATCGTATAACAATAATAACTTAAAACCATTTAAAAATATGTCTAAATAAATAATTGAAAACACGTCATAGAATTTCGCGGTGCCAACCCGACTCATGATTAACTTTTATGAACCGATTTCGATAAAAGTTGGCAATAAAGTAATTTCATTATGTAGTCTATATGATGGGTGCTGAGAAAGGGGCGGCTGATACATACTACATGGCTGGGGCCTAGGGCGGACAAGACTGCAAATCCGCCACTGCCTTTATACCTACAACTTTTATTCGGGTTCTTCCTACATCTTTTGTGCAAAAGCACATCCAGACACAATTCCTTTGTTTAGAAAAGGAATTGTGATAATGATGATGAGCCTATCTTAAAATGTCTTGTTGATGTCAAACATAATCGACTCATGCGCCATCCTTACAACAACATCGCCACACCACCTGCTTGTGTAATTTCCACTATCTATTCATCTGTCTGGGGTTTTATAACGCCATTTGCAATCAACTATATATTATCTAGTTGCAATCTGACACTCCCACACGCGTTTATACATGTAAACCAAGCGTATTATTGAAAAACCACGTGGGGACGCCTTATAAATCATTTATTTGTCATTTATCTTGCACCTGAGTGGAATGTATAATAAATCTATACATATTATAAAACAAAGTCGCTTTTCGCGTTTGTCTGTATGTATACGCGTTGTTCTTTTAAACCACGCAATAGATTTTGATGAGGTTTTCACCATCGTTTAGAGAATTTATTCCGGAAGATTTGTGTGTATAATATGTTAATATTAAAGTTACGTTTACTTAAGAAATCTCGATGTTTTGTCAAGTCATAAAAACCGTGTGAAGAGGGTCGCTAGTTTAATTAAAACAGTCTTGTTTCTTGTCTGTCTGTGTGACCGCCTTGATCTTCTAAACTACGCAACGGATTTTGATGCGGTTTTCACCATCATTTAGAGTATTTATTCCGGAAGGTTTATGTACTCGTATATAATACATATATATTTAACTTAGATATAGCACAGAAATCTCGATGTTTGATATGTCGCCATTGCACCCGTGCAAAGAAGGGCCGGTTCGCTAGTTGCATTTAAAGGAGTAGAATTTTCCAAGTCGTGACTGTGAAGCTTCAATGTGGTGAGTAAGTCTGAACTGACTAACGAGAATGTGCAAATGACATAATATTTATAAATTGTTGGTTGATTCCGATAAAGTTAATTGATATGTTTGAACGTGAGACTTCGATGTCGAAGTTTGCCGTAGAATATTGCTATAGATGTATAAAAATCAATTGCCGTGCATCAGGTGCAAGTCTCGCATAAACTCGAAAATGGCTTGACCGATTTGAATATTTTTTTTTTGTTTTGTTCGTCTCACTAGAGGGGCAGTTTAAGAAAAAATAAATTTGGAAAAACTCTAAGGAACTAAATTATTTTGCATAAGTACGAGTACTATTGTATATAATCAAGTTTTTCTAACTGAACAGACAGCTGTGTCAGTTTTTCTTCCCAGCTAAAGAAAGGAACTAAGAAGTGGGAACACTAGGCCGTGTCGAAGGGTGGGCGGTTTTGGGGGACTGTCTTATGTAATTTTGACGTTCGAAAAGTGCTGAGTCTCAGCCTAGTTTGAATAAATGTCTTTTGAATTTGAATTTGAATTAGAGGTCTTCGGAGGTCTCTATAGAAAGACGAGGATCCTCCGACCAGACGATTGATGACGGGAAGTTATATATATATATGCTGACCGCGCGGTAAACTCTCCTTGCGCGATGCAGGATTTGTGTGACGTCAGGTCTTTTGATGCGTAGTTCACATGTGGCGTTGTAGATACCGCCACACATATGTTAAATCTAATGGAAACAAGGGGGACTATGAGTGCTTTCCATGGTAGAAGTCATGTAGACGCGGCACTATAGATGTGCGGCTCAATACATACATACAGGGTGTCGGGGACATCGACGCGAAGCCTGTTACCATGGATTCAGTACATGATTGTGAAGCCCTCTGCGTTGAAATTTTTTGTTGGTTATTTTAAAAAGTAAAGTGCAATACCTACGCGGTCAAAATGTATGGAACAGCTGTGTTTTTCAAACCCCCCCCCCCCGCGTTGTAAATTTCGTTTCAGAATCATGTACTGAATCTATGATAACAGGCTTTGCGTCGATGTGACGGGATGCCACCCTTTAATACAAGGTTATTGACTTATTGGTTATACGTTTCAAGGTATAGTTATAATACGGTTATAATTCTCAAGTCATTTGACATTTTATATTTCAAATTATTGAAATAAACATTTATTTTGTCTGTCAGCGGGCTGTATCTCATGAATTGAAATAGATAGACAGTTGAAATTTTCACAGATCGTGTATTTCTATTGCCGCTATAAGAACAAATAATAAAAGTAAAATAAAATAAATAATTAATGGGGGTCGAATCCATCGTTTGGGAGTCCGACTAGCACTTACCCGGTTTTTTTATTTTTGTATGCACGTGTTTCCAAAGACAATTGTTTTCTTTTTTCTTTATTTATTTATTTAAACTTTTCACACTTAAAAAGTACAAAGGCGGTTTCTTTCATTACTTCAGCTCGGAATCACCCACTGCTCGGTACCTATGTTCTATGTTATAGGGTTGGTTTCCGCACTTAGTCCATCAGGTGGACCATTGTGCATGAGCCATGGCGGCCGTTTGGTGGTTATTCCAACCAGCCCACCTCCCTCCAGAAGCTAATTAAAGCTCCTAGTCTGTTTAGAACGTCTGTGAAAGATCTGGGTGACCCGAGAGTTCGGTACCTATTAGGCCTCCCTATCCCCCTGCATTTAGTCCTTCGGCGGAAGATATCGGCATATCTTCCGCCGAAGGACTAAATGCAACATCTATTTGCAAAACGAACATTTTGCATGTGTTTATGAATTGGCGAGGAAAATGCCGAGTCACATAACATATTATAGTATGTTCTCTGTACACATTATGATATCGAGTGAATGTTGAGGATGCGCGAGCGCAACTAACGGCCACGGTCAAGGCACAGGTCAGGTGACATAACTACTTCCTTTATATGATGGGGGCTTTTAACCTACAAATAGAGATACATGAGAGTATTTTGGTACGTTGTATTTATATCCAAGAAAATGAATTTTTATATATCCAGCTTTCACTCCGGATAAGACATTCAAAGGTAATAAAGAAGATTGAATTTACACTTGATAAGTATACCTATTCAATTTATTTAACCTGCACGTGATGATTTAATTAAATTGGCTGTACCGTACTTCTCATTAAATAACAGGAAGTTTACTCAAGTGAACTGTAAAATGCGCATACGCACGGAAGCGGGTGAAAAATATCTGTGCTACAGGTACGCTAATCAATCTAATTATACACCGTTTAATAAAGTAATTCAATTAATTCTTATCAGTACCCCGGATTAAATCAATCTAAATAACACTTAACATTATCCCCGGTCAATATTACGTCCTGGTAATTCATAATTGACCGGTTCTTATCCCGCTCCGTGTGCCGCTTCTGGTGCCTATTGCATGATGTTGCCAATTGCCAATGCTCTTGTGCATTTATATGCTTGAAGTATTAAATAATAAGTGTAAGTGTGTATGAGTGTGTGTGTGTGTAGTGTGTCTACGTGTGTAAGTGTGTGTGTTTATGTTTTAATTTATTTCTGTAATTTGAATGGTGTGCATAATAAAGAATATTGTATCTTCTATCTATCTATAATAAAAATTATGACTTAGAAAGAAAGAAATAAAAAGTATTTATTGAGACTCGCACAAGAAATAACAAATTAAACTATAAACACACTTAACATAAATAAAACAAAAAAAATTAAGTAATATAAAAATTTAAAGAAGGAAGTCCTGTACGAGGCCATAAGGCTCCTATCACAGCATGACGACATTGAAAAAAAAAATGTCGCAGCATTCTGATAGGGCCCGCAGTGATGTCACGGATAGATAGATAAGGAATTACATATTAAATAAAATAGAAAAATAGGTGTGTGAAATACAAAAAAAAGTAAAATATACTTACTACTTACTTAGCACACGAGGTTGTCGACATGTGGGACGTGGACTCTGCAATCATTGTACAGATAATCGAAACGGTTAATGGCCTAAAAGCGGAGAGCCTCTACCAACACCTCAGGAGGCTCTCATTGCGAGGCTGGGTCAAGGGCTTGATTCAGAAAGCAGTAAGTACTCCTAGACACGGCACGCATAGTTGATTTAATGCAGCAGAAACTAAAAAAACATCAAAAGAGTTTTAAAGTGGAGACGGCACAAGTCGCGATAACATGTTTCGAAGCACTATATAATTCTAAGTACCGGGTGCATTCTCTATTGGGAAAGAGTGGACTCTCTTTCTGAACCATTTTACTCAATTTCTACCCCTTTTCTACTCTATTTCTGAAACATTTAGCACTATTCCAATGTTATTGGGAGTTATTTGTTTGAGCCGTTTGGGGTTAAAACACTAGGGCCATGGGGTCCGAGTGCCTAGCCTGGCCGCTGCCAGCCGCTGCCATTCCAGTGTGACTCGGCCCTTATGTTCAGCAGTGGGCGTCTTTCGGCTGAAGTGTGTGAAGCTACAATCTAAGACAAATACTACGGGATGGAATCCGATTTACAAAATCCCGTTTACCCAAAACGCCATGTCACAGAGTTTGTAGTACCTAATATGAAGAGTTTAATTATCATTCTCATGCTCTCAAGGATCGCAATTTTTTTGGAATCAGCGGAACATGTCTTTTTCTCCCATACTTCTAAGTCATCATCTCGGTAGTCACCCCCTTTCTATCCATATCATCTTTCATAAAATCCATCCATCGTTTCTTTGGTCTTCCCCTACTCTTAAAGCCATTGACATTCATACTCAAAACTTTACTTACGACATTTTCTTCATTCCTCCGCATCACATGAAGAGATTAAAATGAAAAAAATTAAGTTGGTATCTAATAATGATAAAACTGGAGAATACCTGATATAGGCCCAAGGAACCAATGTATAAGATAAACAACTAAGAAAAAAAGACGTGTGGCATTCGGAGACTGCCGCGGTAAAGCTATTGCATAGCATTTTTTATCAACTTATGCAATTTGTGTCACAGTGATGCGCGCGCATCTTAAAATTTCACTCTATGGGGGTGTGTTAGGTTATTTTCGTTACGGAATTTCTGGATTCGGTCTCCACGCTCAAGGCCTGCGATAGAAGCTATGCAATAGCTTAAAAATAATGTTTGAGGTACCTAAAGATATAATTAATTTAATGCCAAAACTGTGTAACGGAACTTGCAAATCAGTAGATAGATAGATACGAGTATCATTGATCCGCAATACCTGCGACATTCAAATATCACTAACGATGGAATGTCTGCTTTGACATTGTGAAATAGACGTCAATACGAAAGGCCTTTAATGCTTTTAGGTAAAAGTTACAGCGGCACATAACTTTGATTTCGATGTGCCGACAGTCAGAAATAGATTTAAATGTTTTAGAGATAGGTAGAAATGGGGATGCAGTTGTAAATGAATTTTACCCCAAATAATAAAAAAACGTTTGTTTCTCACCAGCATAGCAATAAGGATTACATAGTAAAAGTACTCAATACTAGGTAAATAGGTATGTAGGTAGGTAGGCAGCCGCAGGCAGAACCACCGACAAGATGCGCGTGGCGCGCGGCCGCTCGCGGCACCGCGGGCGCTTTTCAAGCGATACTGGTCTTTTAAGTATGTAGATAAAGTTTATAATTATTTCACACTGACAGTGCTCGCCGCGTCGCTGCCATTCCGGTGTGACCCGACGCTAAGCCTCCCCCAAATGAGAGGGGGTTTGCCATAACTGGCACGTTTGGCAGGCGGGTTGGCAATCGCAGTATGGTGTTAAAATGCATACAGAACGCTGTTGCCCATTCTCTAGTAAGTCCCTTAGTCGCTTTTTACGACACCCACGGGAAGAAATGGGATGGTACTATTCTTTACGTCCGGCACCACAAAAGATTGTTGAATCCTTGCAGCGCTGATTTGCTGGATTTGTTCTCTCCTCTACCTATCGTTATTTCTCCTGACAAAGTTTATTCGGTTTCTATGTATGTATGTTTCTATCTATGTATTAGTACTCGTATTTATTAATTTTAAAGTTATCTATCCCTTATGTTGCACCTGCCATGTTTTGTCTCTGCATCACCCTAAGGTTGACTGGTAGAAAATGCCTCAGGCATTAAGTCCGTCTTTGTACAGTATTTTTTTACTTGTGCATGAAGTTTTAATAAATAAAAATAAATAAGATTGTAGCTTATTTCTATTCAAATAGTTCATGTGAGCTTTGCACACGCTTTACTTATTCCCATAAACAGCAAATAACAAGTTTGTAAAATGCCTCGCTAGCAACAACATCCTACGGATTCAACCGTTCAGATCGTTAGCTTGCCAAGAGGATGTGCATTCCTACCTGTTTAACTTTCCAAACCGCCACCTTCCATGTGCGTCCTCCAAATGCACGTCTAGGTCGCGACCTGGCACATTCACATGCACATCAGCTCGTCTCCTTCCGTTTATGTATCTCCTATCGACTGCTAATTATCTTCAAAGTTAAGTGTCGATTATGCGGAAATATATTTACTGGCATGTACATGCCCCTTTCTCATGACGTTAGCCAGAAACTGCAGAAAGTCTCCTGTTATGATTCTTTCATATGGCCCGATGTTTTGCGTCTATAAATCACTCTTGGAGCATCTTTTTTAATAACAAGTTACAATCCCATATCCAAAGAAGGGAAGGGGCTCGTGGCTTAGTAATAACAGCCGCACGTGTCGATCCATCAGGTTAAGCTACGCTAGCCGCTGTCATTTCGTGCATGGGTGACGATCTTAACATACCGAGACCCCTCCGTGTGTCGGACTGCACGTTTAGCTGTCAGTCGCGGCTGTCATTCTTGAAGTTTTGACAGTCGTTACGGGTCGTCAGAAACCCGAAAGTCTGACAACCAGTCTTACTAAGGGGTATCGTATTAGCCAGTTACTGGGTTATGGCGGTCAGATAGGCAGTCGCTCCATATGAAATAGTATTCAGCTGCATCCGGTTAGACTGGAAGCCGATCCCAACATAGTTGGAAAAAAGTCAAGCAGATTGATTATCCCAAAACCAGTTTAACATTTGTTTAAGATCCTTGCTGCATCTAACAATCAGCATCTTCCTGAATCAATAATGATGTCCTAGGCACTTGTATGGCTTCCGAAAGCGCCATCATCCCATCTTCCTAGTTCCTCTTCCAATTAAGCGTCTAGGTCGCGACCTAACGTGGTCGCGTCTTCAACATGCACATCGTATGTCTCCTTCCGTTGGTCTCCCTCCTTCCTCCTGCTAATTACAATGTACTCCTCATCAGTATTCTATATACACGCCTTACTACTGTCCACTGCGATGAATATTTATTTAATTGACACTTACTTTTAGCTTTACCTTCCTGTGTCGGATGTATAGAATGATGTCTTGTTTGTTTTTTATTGTCCGCACACGGCAAATTATAGTGTTTTCCTACGATCCCACGTGGTTTTTTAGGGTTGCTACTTATTTGGAATGAAGTTCCTTATCGCACTTTATACTCTGGGCACTTGGCGAATAAAAGCTACACCGAAAAAAGTGTAACGTTTGACCGTCACAACACTTTTGCTATAGTATGTGTGTTTACAAGATTTTGTGCTTGTTATTTTAATACAAAATATAAAGCGAAAGGAACTTCGGTCCAACCAGCACCTTCCACCTGTGTGCGGCACAGTGCAGCACAAATGTTTCTCTTGGTCGACTGACGCGAGTCTCATTAACGAAATGTGCGCGCACTCTGTTTGAAAGTTCGCGCACAACCGCGAACTTTTGTTCGCGCACTCGTCCGACTGGTGGAATCGCGACAGCGCACACGCACACGAGTTCACGCACTCAGTTTTGTTTTCACCGCCGCCGGAGCGGAAACATTTATTTGTTCGCGTACATTCGGTGACGCCTGGCGGATTTTCATTTGCCTGTCCACGACTGAACTGAAAGCAGAACGCTCCCGCAGAGAATATGTTCGTGTACAAATGTGCTTCACAGCACATTTACAAAAGTGACGCACAGTTTTGCTGGTGAAGACAGACAAATTGCATCTACAGCTCAACTACACGCACTGCTAGGGTTCTACACAAAATGTGTGTCAACAAATGTGCTAAACAGTATTTTGGTGGAATAGCACCTTTATTAGAATGACACAGAAATAATTGAGGAAAATGTAACTCATTGTCCGTAATTTTAATGTACGTTTTACCTCTACAGCCCTATCTCTATATGATAACCACGATGTCGCAGTAGGTACACCTGTCTATTGGCACGTTCGTCCAGCTTTGCCGTTCGGTTTCGAATACTCCCAAATTCGTCAAGGTTATCATTGTTATTAACATTAATTGAATCAAGTCTTTAGGATTTCCGAAACCGTGATAAAAGCCCAAGTGTTTATTTATTTATTTGGAAACTCAGCAGCTTATAATTAACATTACATGAGTTATGAACGTTCACCCCACTATCAGTGAACAGCTCAATGCAGTTGCGTCAAAGTTACAGCATCTTACAGTCTGCATACACTGCTCATTGATAGCGAGATGATGACACTTATCACTTAAGCCAATAATAGAATTTCACGGCATTGATAAAGCTAGGTTAACTAGAAAGTAGCGAAAGAAAAGCAGTAGCAGAAGTGTTATCACTTTCAGAAATATTGAAGGAATAGGTTGGTTCACACGTAAGGAGTTATGATTAATTCTTAATTAATCCTACTGCTAATAGCTCCTGAGAAAACCACAACAACGTTCTATTACTGTAGGACGAGTAAGGAAACACTAACGTATCAGATGAATCTGGATTTTGTCTAGAATTTTAAAATCGTCACCACATTGACTGTCGCCATTCTCTGTAATACAATGAATTGAGATATCATATCTATGTTGCCTTTATAGAGAAGATAATCCATTTCACTTTTTACTACTCAATTATAGTAGGATTTAGAAAAAAATATCCAAAAGGAATGTACGAACGTAAACATTATAGGTACTTACAATTTAAATCTACTACATTTCTCTATCTACTGTTTCGGTTCACCAGTGTTCAGAATGAGACCTCCTCACGGGTACCAAACCCTCTCGCGATATTCTCTAGGAACTTTGGCTATCGGCGACACACCCACCGACTGCAGGCTCTTATGCTGGACGAGATGAAAAGTAAAAGAAAAAAGTATCTCAGTGGTCCAATGTGAAAATTTACCAGATAATCTGAAAAAACAAAAAATGGAAAAGTAGGTACGATACGAGTATCTAATTTTGTTACGAAGGACTTGATTTGTGAACCGTTTGCCTATTTATTATTTTAACACTGCGTCCCCCGCAGGCGTATAGCAATGAAAATTCAATTGCGTGTCGTCCAGTGTCCATCAACTGATTAATCTCCCCAACATGTTCTAAGTTTTTCACCTAATTTTGGTTTCAATTGAGAAATCATAATTAAATAATAATAATAAATTAATTATAAAAAGGCTGGCCTATTCTTCGGCCAGAGAATCAGCATTGCCATACAACGTGGCAATGCTGCCAGCCTTTTGGGCACTTTTCCTGTTGACAACGATGCGGACGAATTTTTTGATGCCCTATGATTGTTCCCCCCACCCCTTTCATAAATACTTGTACATAATTATTACGTATTATTATTATTATTTTAAGTCTGTTAGTTTTTACATTGTTTCATATTGTTTAGTTAATTTAAATATTAATAAAAATAATTCTGCAGAAGACAAAAAAAATAAATATAAAAAGATGATAACAAATAAATAAATAATAATTATTTGTCGAAATTCTCAATTATTCCCTAAATAAAGATTAAAGAAACAAATGTACACAAACCAAAACAGATATTCAGTCATCTAATCAACTTTTCTCAGATATTCAGTCATCTAATCAACTTTTCTCAGATATTCAGTCATCTAATCATCTTGATAACATTATTTTATGACGTCAACGTTACTTACTACGGATTTTGAAAAGAGAAAATATTCCGTAATTTGCAAAAATCCAAACAAAGTAACTGTTAGCTTAACAAAGTGATTAAATCATGTTTTGAGAATGATAAGTGTGAATATTTGGAATACCTCATCTTTGTGATATGTTTTAACAAGGCTTGACATGATAAGTACAAAAAAATATTATGAAAGAATCAATCATTCAAAACATATGCATATCTTTTGCAGCAAGTTTTTTTTTTTTTTTCTTCTGTTTGTATGAGATCCGACTTGGGCAAAGTGTTATTGGGTTTTCCATCTGGAATTTCTCAGTAGCAGGCCGTAGTCTGGTTTAGTGCCCGGTTGATGGCAATAGGCTCGTCCCCTATTACATGGGACTTAAACATGTCTGACGAAATGTGGGTGTAGGTACTATTGGTACACCTTTGTATTCTTTTCAATCAAAACAAAAAAATAAGATTTCATTTTAAGAAGACTGCTGTAAAAAAATGACGGTCTTAAAACAATCCATCATTAGAAAAACAATTAATTAAAATATCACTGTTCTTTCACAAGATAATCATTATGCATAATGTTTGACATATATTTTATGTGCGATATCAGCTATTCCTATCTATTATCTGCACTTCGATAAAAACGTTGTTCCATTCAATGTTATGTTTATTAAGCCTGCAGATGAATTTCAAACAGTAAAATATCTATTTGTAGCACGATCCTCGCTGCTCTATGCAGCTTTTAAGACGCCGATATATGCCAGTGGCCTTGAGTGGTTAGCTTGCATATTCTATAATACTAATAATTAAATTATCTTCAAAATGGTGAAGGTTTCAGAAAAATACGATCGATAGTTTTTGCGTGATTCTCAGTTTTTCATCCGCGTAAGACATAACTTTACAAATTAATTTCACTATGTAATATAAACACAATCTTAAATATTCATATATTAAGTTATCACGAAAATGCTCTATTATAACATATATTTTTTACAAATCATTAACACTACTCGTTTAGACGTGATCTTCAGTATAAAATCATTAAAAGTCAGTTATCGTCGCCTTAAGTCTAACCGTTTTCTTCTTAGCAAAACAGTAGTGAGTAACTGCTGCCTAGTGTGTGATTTTAATGCATATACGAGTATACTTCTAGCATCATCTTCAGCGTAATAAGTACATTTAATTATCTTTCAAGGAATTGCCTTAAATCCATATAAACCCTCCACTAGACATAGGACATAATTATTCTAAAATTCACTACTCGTTTAGAAGTGATCTTCAGTATAAAATCATTAAAAGTCGGTTATCGTCGCCTCGACCTCCTCTCTGCTCAACATTGCGTAGGTTATAAAGATCTCTACTTCTCTGCTATAGTATTGGTATTGGATAGACAGGCTGGTATCCGCAACTACACTTCATAGCGCGTATTTTGCATACGGGTGGAAAAAACAATTATTAGAGTTACCCCAGATAATCTGCTGTAGTACTATGAGATTTGGATTTTGGACACACGGACTGTTTGGTCCCAATATCACGGTGAACTAGGGAAGGTATCTTTCTTATCTTGTATCTTAGAAGGCGTTATCAAGAAGAAGAAAAAGAAGGCGTCGTTGGAAAAACACCAATAAAATGAATCATAAGCCGGGTCGCACTGTCAGCGTGGTGGGAGTGCATGACCCTAGCGAGATAGCCACTATGTTCTCCCACCATTTCAGGGTGGACTCTCCTCTGGGGCGAGCGCGGCAGGAGCTCGATGCTGAGGAAGGTAGTGAGCGCAGTGTTAATTTTACTACGAAGGAAGTGTGTGCGGTGATCAGAGGCATCGTGAGGGGTAAGTCCCCGGGTTACGACAGCCTCAGCATCGAGCACCTGCAACACGCAGGTGTACACCTACCCAGAGTGCTTTCTATGTTTTTTACCCTGTGTTTAGGCCACTCCCATCTGCCCGATAATCTAATGCGTACTACAGTTGTACCAATCATCAAAAATAAAACAGGTGATACATCAGATGTAAACAACTATAGACCGATCTCGCTAGCCACAGTGGTTGCCAAAGTGCTGGACAGTCTGCTTGGTCAGCACCTGGATAAACACGTCTCGCTTTACGACGCGCAGTTCGGCTTCAGGCCCGGGCTTTCCACCGAGAGTGCTATCGTGTGCCTCAAGCAGACTGTTCAGTATTACACGAGTAGAAAGACCCCAGTGTATGCATGCTACCTTGATTTATCGAAAGCGTTCGATCTTGTGTCGTACTATATTCTATGGGGTAAATTAAGGGATGAATCTTGTCTACCTAGGGAAATTGTGCTACTATTCAAGCATTGGTATACATATCAAAAGAATGTTGTAAGATGGGCAGGCGCTCTCTCGGAGAAGTATGGGCTGGAATGCGGGGTGAGGCAGGGGGGGCTGACCTCTCCCACGCTCTTCAACCTGTACGTCAACCGACTGATCGGTGAGCTCAGCAGCACCGGCATCGGGTGTCATATAGATGGCGTGTGTGTGAATAACATCAGCTACGCAGACGATATGGTGCTGCTGAGCCCATCGATTGGTGCCTTACGAAGGCTCCTGAAAATTTGTGAGTCCTACGCGGTGACTCATGGGCTCAAATACAACACCAAAAAGAGTGAAATAATGGTGTTCAGGCCGGACAAGAAGCGATACACATTCGTTCCGAATTTCTCTTTGTGTGGTACAGCTCTAAAGAAAGTCGAACAATTTAAATATTTGGGCCACTGGGTCGCTCAGGACCTTAAGGACAGTGTGGCTATGGAAAGGGAGCGCAGAGCGCTGTCTGTCCGATGCAACATGTTGGCCCGCCGGTTTTCACGGTGCACGGGGACTGTCAAAGTAGCGCTTTTTAAAGCGTACTGTCAGTCCTTTTACAACTGCAGCCTGTGGGTTAACTATACACAGCGGACATACAGCGATCTGCGCGTTCAATACAATAACGCGTTCCGGGTGCTGATGGGGCTGCCGCGCCACTGCAGCGCCTCTGCGATGTTCGCGGCGGCTGACACGGATGGCTTTGCGGCCATCATGCGCAAACGGTGCGCTTCTATCATGCGCCGCACGCGCGACAGTCCCAAAACCATCCTGCGCGCGCTGGCGGACCGATGGGACTCTCCGATGCTGGCTCGCTGGATACGGCTGCACGCAGTCGTATAGTATCATCTGTCACCACCATCGGGGAGTCCACTAGGACTATATTGGACTATATTATTATGGCAATCAATTATTAATTAATTATTATTACTAACACTAGTTTGTAAGCTCGCAATTGTACTAACAAATATGGATGTAATCAAAAGATGAATCTGAAATAAATTATTTATTTATTATTTATTTGTTATCGCCTTCTAAGATACAAGATATACCTACCTAGTTAAGAAGGCAGAGCTCCTTTGTGTGGTAACATAATTTTGTTCGCTTATGAGCAAGTCACCAGATTCTCAACTAACCAGATTCGCAACTCACCGGATTCTGAACTAACCTGATTCTCAACTGACCAGATTCGTAACTCACCAGATTCGCCACTCACCAGATGCTCAACTAACCAGATTCGCAACTCACCAGATACTCAACTAGCCAGATTCGTAAATCACCAGATACTCAACTAACCAGATTCGCAACTCACCAATTTTTGACGTTCAAAAGTGCCTTTCGTGTGCCTAATTATAATAATAATAAATTTTTTGAATTGTATTAAATTGTATGACTTTGACTTTGAAGTAAAATTTGAGCAAAACATAGGCATAGGTTTCGTGGAACACTCGGTTGCAACGAAGTTCCTTTAGCTTTTGCACTTTTGTTACGTAACAAAAGTGCCGTGACGGTTTAAATGTTACACTTTTTTCGGTCTAGCTCTCATTCACCAAGTGTGTAACGTAGTATACCGTCCGTATGTCACTGCAGGGATCTAGCAGAATATCAGCGTCAGGTATATTTTCCTGACACATGCTGAGCTGGACTCCCATTTGGTGCAACCTTGAGACGCACACCGCACTTTTTATGTTCGATGATCCATTATTTTTGTGTCATCACAATATCTTGTTTTCTTCCTTTTTAGGGTTCCGTAGCAAACGGAACCCTTATGGATTCGTCATGTCTGTCTGTCTGTCCGTCCGTATGTCACAGCCAATGTTTTCCGAAACTATAAGAACTATACTGTTCAAACTTGGTAAGTAGATGTATTCTGTGAACCGCATTAAGATTTTCACACAATACTCGTAATAGAAAAAAAAAACAATAAGTTTTAGGGGTTCCACATACCTACTTAGAACTGAAACGCAAATATTTTTTTTCATCAAACCCGTGTGGGGTATCTATGGATAGGTCTTCAAAAATTATATTGAGGTTTCTAATATATTTTTTTTAGTTTGCGCGAGAGACACTTCCAAAGTGGTAAAATGTGTCCCCCCCTGTAACTTCTATAATGAGAGAATATTAAAACTAAAAAAAATATAGGATATACATTACCATGTAAACTTCCACCGAAAATTGGTTTGAACGAGATCTAGTGAGTAGTATTTTTCTAATACGTCATAAATCGTAAACCGCAATTTACATTTGCTGCTACGGAACCCTTCATGGGCGAGTCCGACTCGTACTTGGCCGCTTTTTTTTTGTTTGTTTGTATATTGGCTCCTTGCAGCTATTTCCTAATAGCTAATTAGTTATTATTTAATCGTGCTTTTGTATGTGGTGCTGTCTTGTGTGTGCTCTAAATAACCGATTTATCTATCTATCTAACTTCTGTTACAAAATCTTTCTTAGCCATAGTTACTATGTTAAAATATATACTACGAGAATAATTAAGGAAATCGTTATCACCTGGGTTACCGCTCTACTTATCAGCCAGAGTTACTAAGTACGTTATAAAACGTTACGGATTAATTATTTTACGAGAATAATTAAGGAAATACTTATCACCTGCGTCTTCATTTACCGGTCTACTTGTCAGCCATATTAATTTTATAAGTTTAATTTATTCATCAATATTTAGGTCAATACTCGTAAGTAGAATAACGTTTCATCCATAAATCCTGTTCAGGTATGATATGGTTTAACAATTTCTGTTATATAAATCACCTCATGTTTTACCTATATTCAATCAAATAAATGATTGAATATTGAAATATTGTTTGGTTTAATGCAACAGCATCAAATTTTAATTTTAAATTAATAAAAAATAAAACCTATTTTAACCGTAATGACATGATTGCTATTACAACTGTTACAAATCTGAATAATTATCATGTACCTACACAAAAGCCACTAATAAAGAGTTGAAATTAAATTGTAAAATGTGTTTGAAAATTTTCGGTCTTTTTTAAATCGAATAGATTATTCTTCATTTTTTTCGATATCACCATTCTCTAAGGTCCAACCTGTATGTAGACAACATAACCTTATCAACTAAACTTAATCAGTTCATCGTTAAAATCGGAGTATAATCAGAGCAGCCGCGCCGACGTCGTCAGGTGAAAGTGATAACATTGTGATAACAGCTACCGCGATGACGTATACTGTGTACCGAGTTTAAACCTCCGCCTGATATAGACTAGCGGCTCTATTGTTCTATATTATCTCACCATGTTTAGTTCACTAATATTTTCTTAAAGCAAGGTCGCGGTTGGAATTCGCAAGGCGAAACTGTAATCAGGTGGATCGGAAGACAAAAGCTGGTAAATATTTGCGACAAAAGTTCCCGAATTTTACACTTGGAATCCAAATTCGATCTGCTTATAATATTGTTTGGAATTGACTGTCGGCTTTCAACTTTATTGAAAATATGTAAATCGATTTGGGTTTTCAGTACGTAAAAACTGACTATTTCAGTTTATAAAGACATGACATGTTTGTGTTATTACGGCCTATCTATTCTGCAAAAAAGTTACCGTGAAAACTTAGGTGAAGTGAGCTGTCAATAATGTCAATCCAAGCATCAGTCGATCCATTCTGTAAAAATCTCACCGTGAAGAGTGAGGTGAAGTGAGCTGTCAATAGTGTCAATGTAAGCATCAGTCGATCCATTCTGTAAAAATCTCACCGTGAAGAGTGAGGTGAAGTCAGCTCGCAATAATGTCAATCCAAGCATCAGTCGATCCATTCTGTAAAAATCTCACCGTGTAGAGTGAGGTGAAGTGAGTTGTCAATAGTGTCAATCATCTTAGCATTAGGTGCAATGATAGCTCACATCAGGCTCGCTTCACTTAGGTTTTCACGGTGAGATGTTTACAGAATAGCACGGCCCGTAGGTGGAATGACAGCTCACTTCAAGCTCATTTCACCTAAGGCGCGGGACCGGTACACAAGTTGCGAGTGGCGCGGGCGTGGCGTTGGTGTGGCGTGAGCGTTGCGCCGCCCGTTTCATATTTTATACAAAATGTATAGGTACGACGTGGCGCGGAACATTCACACAACGCCTGCACCGCACCGTCGCCACGCCCGCGCCACTCGCCACTTGTTTATGTTCCGCGCCTAAGTTTCACTGTGAGATTTCTACAGAATCGACATGCAGATGTGAAACCGGTCCGCTGCTTTTTTAATAAACATCTTTTTCCCTTTTAATAAACATGTTTTACCTTTCGTGAATCCCGTCTCACCACAGTCGAAACACCCAATTTAGGAATATTGTTTGGTTTAATGCAACAGCATCAAAGTTTAATTTGGTGGCTAGGTATGCCAAAAAAGGATATAAGTGCTAAAATTCAGTTATTTACTGATGTTAACGATGAACTGATTAAGTTTAGTTGATGAGGTTATGTAATCTACATAGAGGTTGGACCTTGGAGATGGTGATATCGTAAAAAGGGCAGGATAAACTATTCGATTTTAAAAAGACCGAAAATTTTCAACAGAGCTATTTTGGTCTTGTTTTACCTACAATTTAATTTCAGCTCTTTATCAGTGGCTTTTGTGGACATGATTATTCATATTTGTTACTTTTGGAATAGCAATCATGTCATTTCGTTTAAAATTGGTTTTTATTTTATATTAATTCATTTATATTTTATAATAATAGATCCTATTCTATTTTGTGAATGTGAGAACGCTGTAGGGTTAGTGGACTGTAGATTTGTTGACCATTTTATATTTTGTTAAGTATCTGGTATTTGTTGAAAGACCTACACTGTGCTCTCATACCTATTAATACTGTTATTTGAAAATATTGTAAATGCCAATATTATTTTTATTAAAAGAGTACCTAACCGTGGAGTTTCTTGCCAGCTCTTCTCCGAAACGACCAATTGGAACCGTGCACTACCTTCTGACATTTCATGCCCATAATATGTGACGTAACATATTTTGAATTTAACTCCCATGTCGAATCTTACATTATGGTAAGAATAGCTTTTCCAAGTTTTCCCGAATACATTTCTGTAAACTCGAAAAACTCATTGAAATGTATTTTTTTTACCAAAACAACCTTTTAACTTTGGAACAAGTCATGATACATATTTCCGTATTTATGTCAAAGATGCGTATCGGAATCCTAACTTTAATATTATAAATGCGAAAGTGAGTTTGGTTTTACGCTTTCACGTTAAAACGACTGAACAGATTTGGATGAAAATTGACACATGTTTAGACCATGTCCTGGATTAGGACATAGGATACATTTAGTCCCGATATTCCTACGGGATCGAGAATATGTGGGTGAAACCGCGTGGCGCAGCTAGTCATTTTATATAGGTTTACCCGTACTAATACCTATTATAAATATGAAGGTAACTCTGTCTGTCTAAACTGAACCTGAGGTAGCCTGGGACCATCACCTTAATTGTGTAATACACGATCAGTCACAATCTGAATCGTTTTGAACGAGATTGCTAATCTCATTGCTTCAAAAGTTCGAAAATAACGCAATGAATGTTGTTGAACTGTCAAAATGAAACAGATTAATCGTAATCATTTACCGAATATGTGTTACGTAATTATATAGCTGGAGAAGAGGAGCTCATGACTAAGTAAGATCAGCCGCACGGATCGATCCATCAGGTTAAGCTACGCTTGCCGGGTTGGTCTGTGGATGGGTGACCATCTTTACAAACCGAGACTCCGCCATGCCTCGGTAAGCATGTTAAGCCGTGGTCCCGGCTGTCATTCATGGATCTTTGACAGTCGTTGCGGGCCGTCAGAAGCCCGAAAGTCTGACAACCAGTCTTACCAAGAGGTATCGTATTACCCAGTTACTGGGTTGTGGAGGTCAGATAGGCAGTCGCGCCATGTAAAATACTGGTATTCAGCTGCATCCGGTTAGACTGGAAGCCGACCCCAATATACATAGTTGGGAAAAGGCTAGGCAGATTGAATTAGATAGTTGGATGAGATATAAATAAAATACACGCAGACGAAGTCGTGGTCAACGCTTAGTCTAAACTAATATTATTAAGAGAAAAGATTAGATTTTTTATATGTTTGTTTGTAATGAATAAACTCAAAAACTACTTGACCGATTTTAAAAATTCCTTCACTAGTAGGATGCTATATTATCACTGAGGAATATAGGCAATCCTTATCATATTATAAAACAAAGTCGCCGCGTCTGTTTGAACGCGATAAACTCCAAAACTACCGATCGGATTTTCAAACGGTTTTCATCAATGGACGGAGTGATTCATGCGGAAGGTTTTAGTATATAATTCATTAAAGTTTTGTGTAAATTGGCTGATATATGACGGTTATTGTTGAAGATGTCGGAAAAAAGCATGCCGACTGGGAGCTTTACTGGCGTGCGCCGCGTAAACCGTAAAATATACATAAAAATTATGTTTTGCAGAAAGTTCTACAAAAAGGTCCGTGATGGCATATGTCTATCTTCTAAGGATGACCCATAGCAACCATCATTATTATCTTTCAGAATTTGATAAAAATTTAAAAGATATAACAGATTCAAAATTACGCGTAACAGAATACCTAATTATGTTTGACGGCTACGCGGGCGCAGCGGTAGGAGTCAATGACCTTTTCTTCGGCTTTTAGGTATGTAATCCCGGTAGTACGTTGTCATGGAATATTTTGCGACATCCACGCGGGCAAAAGCTAGTAATTTATAAAGATATCACTCGGGTAAAGCCGCTGGTGGAAGCTAGTCTATTATATGTATGCTAAGACCTTGACTCGACAAATATACTGCGAAATAAGTAACAATCTAAGCTATATAACTTCAAAAAGATGTCATACGTTGACAAATCAATCAACATGCATAAAAAGAGGTAAT
This sequence comes from Agrochola macilenta, assembly GCA_916701695.1. Lineage (NCBI taxonomy): Eukaryota > Metazoa > Arthropoda > Insecta > Lepidoptera > Noctuidae > Agrochola > Agrochola macilenta. The sequence goes on along the minus strand of OU753554.1, from coordinate 19,896,256 downwards.
TAGTTGTATCCTCTGTCGCAGTACCCTCTATTCTGTATCAGAGTAATGAAGACACCATTACAAGAACGCTTCCGTTGCGCAGATTGCATTATAATTGCAGCCTGCGCCCGCGCAACGTCGGGAAACTTCTACAATGGGACGCGCTACATTATTCTATTATAGTTTAGGTATTATATTGTTTCCATTGTACGGTGGATATGATTGCTGTTTTTTATTATTTATTGGTGTTCTTGAATTTCTATTGGATTTTCAATTAAGAGTCGGAAATAATTTTCATTTTATTTTTTAGGATTAGGTACAATATCTTATTGTACTGTTCTATGAGTTATATATCCGTTAAAAGTTAGTATATAACTTAGTACATAGGTAATATAAAGCTAACTTTAAGTTTAATAAAATCTGTTTTTCATTACAAACGCTAATTTATACTAATTTAATTAAAATCAATGTATGTAAATTTCAATGAGATATTTCCGTATCAATCGGTATATTAATTAAATTCATTGTGTTGGTACCTACTTGTTTATCTTCCTGGATAATTAAACAAAGCGGAAAAGCTCATTTTAAGAACAGAGAGAGATTAATTAAGCTTAAAAAGATCTCTATTCGTCTTTAAAGTTTTAATAACCTTACCTGCAACATTCTAAGCTCTACAAACTTTTTCTTAGCCTGTCGATGGAAATCTAGATTTTGTCAGCCCAGTTCTTTTAATGTTCCCCCAGTGCTTATAATATTCCCACTACTGGGACCCAGGCCTCCTCTCTGTGAGAGGGAGTGGGCCGTAATCCACCACGCGGGCCCAGTGCGGGTTGGTAGATGTCACATGTCTGTGAATTTTTAGTTCTAGGAAACTAGCATTAGTTTCCTCACGATGTTTTCCTTCACCGTTTTGAGAGCAGTGGTGATGAAATTATTTACACAAAGTAAAGCGCTTGTCAGGTGTCGAACCCACGACTTAGAACTCGTAATTAGCGGCCGTTGCCACTGGGTCACCACGATAATCCAGTGGTTGCACTAGCGATCGACACGAACTGGTCGATAGACGATACAAATTTTCGGAAGTGCGCGGGAGCGTAACGTGTTGTTGCTTTGTATACAATATAATTATTATAAAGTATTTTTAGTTTAATTTCAAAACCTCGCAGTAATTATTCGGATTTCCATTTCATATCCAACACTGCTCCACATCAGTGAAGCAGTGGTGGATGTGAAATGGAAATCCTCTTTCCAAGATGTCTACAAAATGAATTGACTAAAAGCTGACATGACGACGACATTCATTGACGTATAGTAGTAGACAGGCAAGTACTATAAAGGCGGAAACTGATTTGCAACGTTTGTTTGTTCTGATGTATCGAGTTTTTGTAACGTGTTACAGTAGTCAGTGCAGCGAGCCCAGAGGCTCGATACGAGCGCCGGATCCTCCACTCAAGTATCAGCTTTTTCGTGAATTCCTTTGAAACGCGTTACAGTAGTCAGTGCTGCGAGCCAAGCCGGTCGATGCGAGCATTGCGAGCACAAGTTTACCATGGAGGAAAAGCAAAAAAGGAGGACGCTTGAGTCAAGTACTCGAAGCGTGTAGTGTATCGTCGTTTTGTAACAAGCTCGCCTCGAATACATTAAAGCATCTACACACTATGCCGGTGACATGGCCGCCGGCCCTGCCGCCGGGCAAGCCGTGGCGCGCCCGTCCTTGCCGCACAAAGGATCGCAAATGAAATGAAAGCGCAAAAGCCGGGGGTACGTGCCGCACGGCAAAAACGGCGGCCATGCCACCGGCATAGTGTGTAGGAGGTATTAGAAACAAACGTTGTAAGTCAGGATACTTCAGTTAGATCATAAAAAACAAACGAAGGCTGACACTACGCCACTACGGTCAGCAATCTCATATCGTGTGATAATGGACCCGCAATAAACTCCGCACGTCGTGATCTAGCCCAGCAGTAGCATGGTAATGATATTAAAACGTTATTGTATAACTTTGTAATGGCGCCGGCGCAATACTACGATCTTATTCTTACTTAACAATATATAAATTACTTTAATAGCTTTGCGGGAAATCAATTTTAAAATGATTCTGTTATTGTAGGAATGGTGGAAAATATGTTAACGATATGAGTCGGTATTTTATGGGGAATTGTTATGCATAGCGTGCGTAATGATTATTTGTAGAAGTTGTTAGTAGTTGGTAAGCTTTGATCTTACGTAAGTATATAGTTGAGGTTTATAGTCACTCTCATCGATGAAATAACAGAGAAGCGGTTTCCGGGTTTGCGCTGTGTGTCATCTTCCATTCATCTCTACAAACAGTAATCTCAAAATTTCGTCTTTGTAGCTGTCATGTTTTGCATCTGTTTGCAGCATAATTCTATATTTGTATTTTCTCAGGACATAGTACTAGACATGACTCGACATCCACTACTAACGTTAAGGGAGTGTCATTAAATGTAATAAGGCAAACAGCAGGCTGCACAAATAGCTCTTTTCCACCTTTCGCTAGATTTTATAATAGGCCAATTGTCAATAATTCAAGCGAATTTGCTCATGTTGTGCTTAATGCTGAACAAAATACTTGACTAAGTATTATGAATGTTACCAATAATTATTACGTGCCATAATAAGTATAAAACTAAATTAGACGAGAAGTTCAATATTAAGATTATTTATTTATTATGGTAATTTGACTAAAACTTGTTTATAAGTTGGACAAAAAGTCCAGTATAAATGAGACTGTTTATCTATTATTGCCATTTTATTATGTCATTTGTGTCTAAAAACTAAAAGATTTTAATTTGTTATTGATACTATTTATTTATAATATCATCTTTGGGATCTCAATTTTCCTCATAAACTCTTAACATCTAAAATGTACATGTTATATCGAGAACGAAGCCGAAGTATAATAAGTGATCAAACGAACTTACCTGTTCTGAAGTTCGATCATTATTATAAGAAGGGCTTCGTTCGAAGATATAAGGAACCCTCTCTACTCCCTACCCTACCCCAGAAAAAAATTGATTCTCCTTTTACTCTAAAATAATGGACAGATGACGTATAGAGCATGAATAGCTAAACTTGTGATTTTTACTTTCAGTTCTAAATATGCGTTTGGTTGTCGACTGGCGTGAGGAAGCTGCAATGTAAATGTTATATCTTCGAAATTCTCTCAGATCACACCTCTCAGATACTTAAGGTACCTGTCAAAAAAAACTTGCAAACTTAAATTCTGGAGAACAATAAAACAAGATATATGCGAAGAAAACCTAATTCAATTCAAATCACATCTAAATAGTCTATTTTTCATGAATGTCTATGATGCCAAGGATGCAAATGAATCGTTTCAGAGTTTCATAAATAACTTTTTACTATTATATAAATTATGCTTCCCAAATAAATACGTTACTATAAAAACTAGCAAATCTACCAAGTGGATTTCCAATGGTATAAAAATATGCAGCAAAAAACAAAGACGATTACTTTGGGAATATAGAATGCAACGGAATCCAAAAAATAAACTTGCTTTTAAAAAATACTCTGCAATATACCGGAAAATAATAAGATTAACCCAAAGAGCCCAAAATAATCATTTTATTAAATCCTCCAAAAACAAATCCAAAGCTGCTTGGAAAGTAATCAACAAAACTAAATACAATTTTCCTCATGACTCAGTATTATTATTAAAAACAGAAAACCGAACTATTACTCATCCAAATGAAATTGCAACAACATTTAATAACTATTTTATAGAATTAATTGAAAATGATAATATAAAAGACGATTGTGATAATACAACTAATAACAATTTTAATAATTTGACATCTCAATCTTTATTCATGCTTCCAGTGACACCGTTAGATATAATTAAAATAATTAATGAATTAAAAAATACAAATACTGTTGGCTACGATGGCGTATCTACAAAAGTAATAAAATATGTTAAAGATTCAATATCACAGCCTCTAGCTCATATTATTAACAATTGCATAACCGATGGCATATTTCCTACACACCTCAAAAAGGCTATTATTAAGCCAATTTTCAAAAAAAATGATAAATCCGATATTAAAAACTACAGGCCAGTCGCAAAAATTCCAGTATTCTCAAAAATCATAGAAAAAGTAATATATAATGCTCTTTGCAACTACTTTGAAAAAAACAAGCTATTATGCCACGAACAAAAAGGATTCCGGAAAAACTCTACAATAAATATGGCACTTTATGACCTATTATCAAGCATAATGACGTCTGTAGACAAAAAGAACCCAGTATGCGCCATATACACTGACATGTCAAAAGCATTTGATTATGTAGATTACAACCTGCTACTAAAAAAACTATATGGATATGGAGTAAGAGGCAACATCCTTAGCCTTCTAGAATCTTACTTAAGCGACAGGTATCAATGTACTGAAATCTGTAGAATATCCCCTAAAACTAAATTAGAGACTTCCTATACATCCGCATTCAAAAAGGTTAAATACGGCGTGCCACAAGGCAGCGTACTGGGTCCGTTACTATTTTTAATATACATAAATGACCTTCCAAGAGCAGTAAAACAAAAAATGGTCCTCTTTGCTGATGATTGCACAGTAGTTATTGAGTGTACAGACCCTAACGACTACGAAAATAATATCAATGTTACTCTAAGCGAAATCGTTAAATGGCTTGAAAACAACAAGTTAAAAATAAATTTAAACAAGACTCACGTAATGCATTTTCACTAACGACGCGTAAATCCTACCATTTCTGTAGCCTACGACGATAAAATAATAGAAGAGGTTATGAATAGTAAGTTCTTGGGCATAACTATTGACAACAAGCTAACTTGGAAAGTTCATGTAGAATTGTTATGTAAGCGCATAAGTAAATCTGCCTATGCACTATTTCAGCTTTCAAAAAAAGTAAACATTGAAACACTAGTCACAGCATATCACGGAGTAGTTGGTTCAGTCCTTCGCTACGGGGTTATTTTCTGGGGTCAATCGACTAACAGTGAGACGGTATTTAGAATGCAAAAGCGTTGCATAAGGTCAATGTGCGGTCTTCAAGTAACAGACAGCTGTGTTCCTTATTTTAAATCCTTGAAAATATTAACTCTACCGTCATTATATATTTTAGAAACTGCGTTGTTTGTAAAAATGAATCCGAATCTGTTCCCTAAATTCTCAGCAGTAAAGAAAAACCCAATAAGATCTCAACATGCAAATCAATTATGTAATTTAAAATGTAAAACCGCTCTTATGTCCGGGAGTTTTTTTGGATTAGCTCCTAAGATCTATAATAAATTACCTAACGGCATAAAAGACATGCCAATAGTTAAATTTAAAACAGCTCTACAGAAATTTTTAACCGAAAAATGTTATTACAGAGTAGACGAATTTTTAAACGAGAAATAATTATAAAACTAAAAACCTTACTGTAATAGTTCCTAATTATATTTTAAATTTATTGTACTAATATTATCTAAGCATGTGAATCTAGTTATTAAGTTCTCAACAAAAAACATTTGTATGCCAATGAAGCAAAACATAGAGCTACTATTATTTTTTTATTTTAATACCATCTATGTTAAACCTATGTTTACAAATGAATAAATAATTATGATTATGATTATGAAATGAAATGAAATTGTTTATTCTGTAAATAGGATATAGGAATCACTTTTACACGTCATATAAAAAAATAATTTGCTAGATGAGTTCGGCGTTTCCTATCCGACTACTCTGAGAAGAAAGACCGAAACAAACTCAGAGGTCACAGTCTCTTTTAAAGTCCAGACATAATCTTGGTCAAGCCATATGAGGACCATGTAGATTAGTGTCTGAAATGGGCTTTTGAGAAAAGAACCACACAGATTTGAGTGGACCTGTCCAGTCAGTGCAAGCATTTGTCAGTAATCGTGGAGCTCAACTCAGAACATAAGGAGCTCAACTCGACGAACAATACCAAAGAAGGGACATTTGGGTAGGCCGCATAAACTACTCAAACCATTAGACCATTATTAAAACTATCTGAGAGAGGAAATAAAAAAAATGAGTAGAGAAAACAAAAAAGAAAAAAAAAATATCCACATAGTCCTCACATTCACAATAGGTAATGAAAAAATATAATACTTTACGAGTACAAAGTAATCATGTCATTTTGAATGTCGAACTAAGCCCTTCGTATAATAATGATCGAACTTCAAAACAGGTAAGTTCGTTTGATCACATATTATCCTCGAAGTTTTATCTAAAGCTTAGTAGCTACACTTGCTACCCCGTCGCCTTTATACTTAGGCATTCAGTATTTCTGAATTCCATCTTTGTTCAATCTATATCTATAAAAATCAATGCCACTTTTCGTTGTAGTTTTATAACTTAAGAACGGCTGGGCCGATTTAGCTTGGTTTTGAAATGTTTGTCATAGTCCAGGGAAGGTTTAAACGGTGAGAAAATTAGGGTAGGGTAGGTATGGTAGGTAGGTAGGGTAGGTAGGGTAGGTAGGTAGCTAGGGTAGGTAGGGTAGGTAGGTGGGTAGGGTAGGGAGGATAGATAGGGTAGGTAGGGTAGGTAAGGTAGGGTAGGCAGGGTAGGTAGGGTAGGTAGGGTTTAAAGCTACCCGTGCGAAGTCGGGGCGGGTAAAGCTAGTCTAATATATATACTCGTACTTACGTCGTTTTTTTATTTTGATCTCATCACTATAATGTACATATTATTATGTTTATTGTTCATTGATTCCTATGTATGCATATTTAAACAACCTTAGTTTTATGCAAAGTGTTTACTATAACGTATTGTGGTACAAATGTACAACAATTGCTTGGTGGACGCGAGTAGATTTTCAATTCCTACGTATTTACTATAACATTGAATACCATACATTACTCGTACCTATTTATTATCTGTCAAAAACACGTAGTTTCATGCATAAACGTCTGCGGTTGGTTTTTACGAATAACGCACGGTTTTTTTTTTCAGTATTTCTATTGTTTTTGAGGATATGCGTTAACAATTTATGTTTTAATGATGTCAATACAAGTTACTATTGTAACAATTATTTAAAAATAAATACCTAGATGATTAGAAGAGGAAAATGCTTGTTGAATTCTTAATAATGTAATTAATTATGTTAGTAGAGCGACATACCTACGATCAGTTAGTACGTAAGTGCGCATAGCATTGGTTTTTATCCTGTCAATGATTAGTTACAGGAAAAGCACATACATAGGACATAAACTAAGGACTTTTTCACATAGGGAATTAGGTGGATTTTAAAAGACTGGAAAACAAATCTACGTAATACTGCAAGACTATGTTTGGATTTACATTTTACGCGTTTTGCTTCATCGCCTTCATCCATGTTCATATATCTTGTTGTATACATTCGACGGTCTTGGCCAATGAGATCGACGTCCTTTTTTATTTTTTTTGGTTGGGGAATTATCAAATAACTTCTCCCGCTCTGGGCGGAGCGGGAGGGCTTGTCAGACTCTTACTGACTAAAACCCACCCGTGTTCTTTCAGTTGTCTTTTCGTTGCCAGGGGCCATGGTATCCCTTTCGGACTTTCCCGCGACCGGTCGGATCGGTCCCAGGGGACCCCGTCAGTTGTGCTGACATCTCTTTGAGGCGCGCGTGGAACAAAATGCGCCGTCGACCCGGGCCTGGTCCTTATCGGACGGTGAGCTACCCATTGCTCACCGTCCGCAAGCCCAGATCGATGTGTCCTTCCACGACGTTCCCTTTCGGCATCTTCATTACAGGATAGACAAATAAAGGTAAGGTGACTTACGAATTACTCAAAGGAAAAGGGTTCTTTCATAGGTGTCGTAACAATCTAGGTAACAAAGTGCACCTCATAAGGTAAAACCGTTTTAGGCTTAGTCAAATGGCAAAGGGAGTTTTCGAATCGTTGACAATGCTGAAGTCACCAGCTTTAGTACTTAATTCAGAATGATTCAAATAGTTTACCGAATACGTTGAATTGGTCACGAATACTACAGCAATAAAAACATCAAACATCGCAAAAGCGCACGTAATTACGATTCTTTTATATGTTGTGACGTCCCCTTTCTTTTTGGATGGAAATTATCAAATAACTTTTCCCGCTCTGGACGGAGCGGGAGAGAGCGGGAGGGCGTGACAGTCTATAAGAATATATTTTTGACGAGCATTGACTAGAGCGTTTGCTAGAATGATCGTGAAAATGTTCGTAGGGATGTTTGGCTCTATGCTTGGCTCTGTTCGTTGTTCAGTTCGACAAATTTACAAACGGCGAATGCTCGATGTTCTGTTACAAGTGAATACTCAAGTCAGCACCTTAATAGAGATAAGCAAATAGATATGGACTTTAAAAGAGACTGTGACCCTAAGTTCGTTGCGGCCTTTCTTCTCAGAGTAGTCAGATAGGAAACGCCGACCTCATCAAGTTAAAAAAGTATGAAAAGCGTTTGTACAAACCTGCTTACAAAAATAAAATCATTCAGCATTATCAGATGTATGATAGAAGAAGATAGGTATGCTGTGCCGACCCTGACTGAATTGGTATAAGAGCTGGAGGATAATGAGGACGATAAATCAACATTTAATTTACCCCACTGCTTCTTCTTCTTTTCGTGTGGTTAGTGACTAACCTGGAGTCAGAGTTTTAAAGCCGCCCATGGGCCTCTGACTTGACTTCACATGCCGTCGAGAAATATGTCTCAGGCGTTTCCTCACGATGTTTTCCTTCACCGTTATTGAAGCAAGTGATAATTTTACAATACGCACATGAATCCGAAAAGTCAGAGGTACCTTGGGTTGACCTATGGCTGGAAGTAGTTTTGGGTTTTGGTGAAGGGTTTTGGGGGACTGTCATATGTAATTTTGACGTTCTAAAAGTGCTGATTCTCAGCCTAGTTTGAATAAATGACTTTTGAATTTTTTGAGTTAGTCTTCCCCAAACTTATACCACATTAGAACAATACTGATGTTGCTACGCCTAAGACTATTCAACTGAATGATAGATAGAGTAGGCTAAAGGAAGCTCGGAAAAAATTACGCCTATCTGAATAATGGCCCAAATAAACAAATCAGTAGGCGTAGCTAGCTACCTCTGTTACGACAGGATGTGAACACATCTTACTATACTAACATTCCGTGGGTGACAATCACGGCATGTTATTTAGGTACGCACAATTGGATAATAGTAAGCATTGTTGTGAAATACAAAAGCGCAGGATACCTACAGCCAGCGGAATAGGTCCAGTAAAAATACTTGTCTCGGTGCAGACGGTTATAAATTGAAAACCAAACAGAACCCGAGAGTCGTGTCATTAAGGTATTTTTTCATTAAGGGTTGAGGTATTTTTCTATGGGCCTGTGTAGCCTGAAATAAATGGTATTATTATTATTAAGGGGCATATGTGCTAAGATAGCCCGCGAAATTCAAATTTTCTTTACGTTTTTTACATTTTGCAGGTCAGTGTGAGGTTTTATGTTGATATGATTTGCGACCGTAACAAATATGGCTTTACATAAATAAAATCATTACAATCAGCAATACAACTCCATAAGTAAGCACAATCGCCAAATGTGATGATTTCATGAAATAGTCATTCAATGCGATTATATGAACTTAGAGAGTTGTATTGATAATTTTATATGATTATAATTCTATAAATAAACATTTGATACGGCCGTAAATCATATTTAGATCAACATACAAAATGATACAGACTGCAAATTGCAAAAAAAATTAAGAAAATTTTAATTTCGTGGGCTACCCCTTGACGCACCACGTGGTTTGACTTAGTAGACTTACGCAGTAGACGACTTATGGGTCTCTTTAGCGGTATGAGGACCCTGGGCGTCATCGGGGCTGCGTAAAGAGTGCGGGAGGCGCAGTCAGGGCTCAACTTTAATGGCACGACTTGTACCTACCTATTTCTGCTGTCAGGCAACATTGGTGTGTTGTCGGTTTGGTCATGAAGGAGAAGTTACGGAGATATGAAACTATGGGTAAATTAACTTTGATTCTAAAGCCAGCAACACATTGACAGTCTTCTGTGTTTTGCAGAAGTCCCAAGGTCCACTTTTCGCCTGTTCTTCTTCTTTCTGCTTCTTCTTTTTGTTTCGACGGTACATCTATATAAAGATGTAGGATAGCCTTCACCAGAAGTGGTCATCATATTAGTGGTACAACAGCTTCAATATCATCAGGATTGTGCCGGAATATAGCAGTTCGTCGTAGACGTGGTACGACAGCGGCTCCCCTGATATCATCTTCTGTCATTAGAAGACAGCCGGCACCACAGAACACTATTATGGACTAATTAGACGACGCCATTCCCCGAGACAATCCACTAAGCCAATCCATTAATTTGTTTCATCAATGGCTTGAAGACAATCCGATGCAGTGGACTGTCCCATTTACACGATGCTATGTTCTATGTTATGGGGTTTGGTTTCCGCAGTTAGTCCTTCAGTAGACCATTGTGCGTCGGCTTACACGATGCTATTATGGATTGGCTTGGTGGATTGTCTCGGGGATTGGCCCTGTCTGAATGGTCCATTACTCCTAGCGGAGGCCGCCACGCAACCATCGATGTGACGCTCTCAAGGAACATAATAGTCACCTGACGGTCTGCTAAACTGAGAGCCAGTGTCACTCTTATCCGACCTTTTCGGTGATTCCAGTAACTTCGTAACAAAACGGGGCGGCGCCACTTGCTGTGCCGTCATTTGGGCCCAATAGGTCGCCACGTTTGTTGTGGTGTCAACAGCGTTTTTCAGATCATGCAGGTAAACATTTGGGACACTCAAGCAGATGTAACATAGTCTGTTCAGGAGCACCACACTCGCACTGGGTGATGGATGCATCGATAAGACCCCATTTCCCAAGATAATGTTTGTAGCGGCCTATTTGAATACGCAATCGATTCAGTGCTTTCCAAAATCGTTTGATAGTTGATTGCCACGTTTGTCAAATAACAGACCTAGCACCTCCACCGTTTGATCCATACTCCATGATTGCAAGTTAGCAGCCACAAACTCGTGCGATATCCGTCAAGTGTGTAACAATAAGACATTAATTGTCGATATCTTTGCATTTCAGCGACCGTGCCGCTATTGTGATCGATAACATTATAAGCCGCTGTTCTGCTGAAATCGTAGGTGATTATAATGCCCAGATTTTATAGCTTTCTGCTCTTTTTCGTATTTTTGCAACACCATGACTTATTAGCATGGCATTAAAAGTTAATGGTATAGTGACCTGGCTTAGCGCTAACAAGCAATATAAAAAGCCAATAACTTATCATTAAATATATCTGAAACCACACAAATTAGCTCCTTGAAGTAAAAAGCAACATTCAAGGGTATGTAATAGCGCATAAAAAACACAAGTAAAACTGTTTTTACTTCATGTAGCTAATTTGTGTGGTTTAGGAGATATTTAGATTTTTTTGGCACTTTGCAAGTGGCTTTTTATATTGCTCGTCAGTGTATTTTTTTTTGAAGAGGTCCATAATACTTACATATTTTTCTGCATCCGTACATACTTTGTCGAAAAATATAATTAACTCACCGCAGAATCATTTCGTCCTACCCTTATTTCATTTTATTTGGGATCGGTGCAGTAGTTACCCATGCTATTATATTATTATATATATTATTATTATATTATTGGGTTTATCCTAAAAGTTGGCAGCGTCGCAAATAACTGTCAAATATTGACCTGTTTTGATTTTTTTTATCAATATTACTGAATAGAAATAAGAAATGTGGCTAACTAGCAAACTAGAATATTAATAATGAATTGCAATTATAACATTGAATTTGATGTTGTACCCATTTTAGGTGTAAAAAACGCATTTGGAAACTTTCCAAATAGATTTAATACATCTAAAATTAAACATTCGGTATTATAATATTAATTATTGCATTTCATAATCAATATTCTAGTTCGCTAGTTAGCCACATTTTTTATTTCCACACAGTAATATTGCCAAATTTATCAAAACAATGAAATCTTTGACATCTATTTGCGACGTTGCCCACTTTCAGAATAAACGTTCTTGATACCTAACTACATTAATAATATTTTTCTTGTAACATGCTCCTCATCACAGTTTCGAAGGTAGCGTTCATACATGGACTGACAAAATGGGATCAGGAAAACAATGCTAATAAAGAATCAGACAGCTATTAAGTAGCACTAAATCCTTCATTTGTATTCCTGCGCGGACGCCGATGACATGACTAATAGTTGATACATGCTTGTAATTACTGCTTCCGTCCTTTATTTTGTTTTGCGATCTCACCTTCGCCCGTGCATATTTTTTGTAACGTAAAAACAGACAAAAAAAAATGGAAATATCTTCTAGATTGGAATAACCCCTACTATAAAATACAGTGAGTCATTTATTATAATACCTTACGTGAGAAAAAGGAACAGGTTTTTTTGGTTGATTCTGAGTAGGTAATAAAATCGGAGGCTGGGTGCAGACTGTCTATTGGAAGTAGCACCAAATATCCTAACGTCAAAGAACATTTGTCAAGATTTTAAAATTGTGCCAACACTGGTTGAATAATAATAAAGAAAAGCTTTTATTATTCCTTAATTACAAAATAAACTAAGTTCATAATGTAGTTAATAATAATTAATTAACTAATTAAGGACCCCTCGACGGGTATAGGCCTCCTCCAGTAATTTCCAGATTTTTCTGATTTTTGCTTTCTCAAGCCATGATTTGCCAATCAATTCTACTATCTCGTCTTGCTAACGCTCTGCTGGTCTGTTTCTTCTTCTCTTTCCGTGTGGGCCTTTCTAAGGGTCCACCTGTCGTCTTCTGATCGCACCAGATGGCCCGCCCATCTCCACTTCAGTGCTTGAGCGTGTTGAAGGGCATCTATGACTAGTGTCCTTTTTCTGATTGATGTAGTTCGTTGTTTGTCTCTTAGTCTGATGCTTAGGATCTTCGTTGCCATGGAACGAAGTCGTTCGTTCGTCGTTTATTTTTTAAATGTCGCAGCTTTATGCTGAGATAAGAGCCTTTTGGCCTCATACAGGACTGCATTAATTTTTGAGTTTACTTTATTTTTTATTTATGTTTAGTGTGTTTCTAGTTTAATTTGTGATTTTCTGTGCGAGTCTCAATAAATACTTTTCTTTCTTTCTTTCATCCTAACTATCAGACTTTTGGCCAACTTGTATTTTATTTTTAGTTGTGCTATTAAAGATCCACGTCTGGTAAGCGTAAGTAAGGCATGGTAGTAACACTAATCTATACACACAAATAAATAAAATGTAAGTGTCTGTTGCAATGTCAAAATAACGGCTTTTTACTAAATGCTTAAGAAAGTATGAACGGTTACGAAAATAAACATTATTTTTTAATTTTATCTGTTCTGGCTAATTTCCGTAGAGGCTGGACTGATATTGAAGGGACTTTCACTGGCAGATAGCGGATGTTATATAAGGAGTAACTTAGGTAACTTTTATTTTAGAAAAAGACTTAGGGAAAAAAAGACTTAGACTTATATATTAGGGTCCACGCGGGCGAAGATTGAGGATGGGAGCAGTCCGATCCATAGGTATTGGCTCGAAATTCATCGGGAGTGCCAACCGACGATGATGATGGTGATATTTTTATTTTTGTAAGTGATAATGTAATGTAATGAAATTTAATTTTAATGACTACACCTGACTACGCCTGACCACTTTTCGACCTTATTGGGCAGTAAGGTCGAAAAGTGGTCAGGTGCCACTGTCCGCGATAGTAAGTACTATCGCTATTTGACATAAGTATGTCAAATGAATGCAAATTCCTTCAATAACATAGGTATATAATTATGTCTACGCCTCACAATAAGGAGCATTTTTCAACCTGCATGCATAATTTTTTTTTATAAACAAAAGGTGTTTATGTTTTCGTTTTAACCATTTATTCATGAGAATTATGCAGCCCATTGTCACATATTGCGTCATTGGTTTATTCAGAGTAGCTGCGCCCGATGTCATTTTATAATAAGAAGACCTCACAACAATTTGAGAACAATGTAATGAAATTTAATTTTAATGACTACTCAGTTTTAATGGACATAATTTACTTTGTGATTTTATGGAATTTAGAGAATTTGAATTATAATATGCATATTTAATTTTAAATGATCGATTGCATTGTAATGTACTTATTTTATTTTAATGATGTAATGAATTTAATGAATTGTATGTATTTGTGATTAGTATATTGGGACATGGTGCCTTAGCAAATAAATAAATTTAAACAAACCTTTTATACAGTCCGTTCAACCGATTTTGACTTCTATACCCTAGGCATAAGGATGGCATTAAAAGTAAAAATTCGGACAAATGCGTGTTGGACCACGCACAATGAAGGGTTTATATATATTTTTTTTTTATAAATTTATCCCAAGATCAAACTTAACATTGTAGTTGAAAAACATTTTCTCCCATACGGAATGTATGGGAGATCATGTTTTCATAACTGCAAATTTAAGTTGGTCGATTATTACTCGTTAACCTGTTAGGCCTACTTACCTGTGATAGTTTTCCTTTTAATTTCGTTATAATTATATACTACTGCTGTGAATTTTTTCACAAATCCAAGTACGACCATTTAGCTGGCGGACACACACACACATGACTCTAACAAAAATTAGCACTTTAAAGCTTAATATTTCGTAAATAGATTCACAACACCCCACACCATGGGACAGACGAGAAAAAAATAAACATCTCCAATTTACGCGTAGGGGAGGTACCCTAAAGAAATATTTTTGATTTAATTTTACCACTTTGTCGGAGTGATTAATATGTATACCTATGCCAAATTACAGCTTTCTAATACTAACCGTCTCTGAGCTAAGTCGCGGACAGACAGACAGACAGACGGACATGGCGAAACTATAAGGGTTCCTTGTTTACTACGGAACCCTAAAAACGTGGTAACAATACCAACTGTTTACTGCAGCTGCCATTTGTCATGTCATCAACGCAATAGAAGTGAAAATCTGTGGAACGGATTGTAAAAAGGTTTAGTTAAATTTAATGTCTAATCTTATTTCAAATGGAGTTATCGGTAATTTAGGAACAGTCACAAACGCGTGCCGCATTACCTATTCCCTCTCGAAGATGAGAGAGAGGAGAAGAGAGACTTGGATCCCTGCAGTGCAAACATTATACAGGTTGGCAGGGACATCGACGCGAAAACTGATACCATGGATTCAGTACAACATTCTAAACACCACTGCATAAAAATTTTTGGTAGTTTTTTTTTTATCTGCTGTTTCATAGAAATGTGCAATTTACCTACGCGGTCAAAATGTATGGAACAGCAGATTTTCTTTTAAATAACCGACGAAAAATTTCAATGCAGGCTTGTTCAGAATCATGTCTGCCTATACAATAGCCTGATTATGCTATGTCTAAGAACTACGTCCTTGTTCTCTGTTCCTCGTGCTCAGCAGTAGTGCTTGCGACCACTAGCGCAAGCGCTACTGCTGAGCACGAGGTCCTGGGTTCGATTCCCGGGTCGGGCAAAGTGTTATTGGGTTTTTCCATCAGGAATTTCTCAGTAGCAGCCCTGAGTCGGGATTTGTGCCCGGTTGATGGCAATAGGCTCGCCCCCTATTACATGGGACTTAAACATAACTGGCGAAATGGGGGTGTAGGTACTAGGTACACTTCTGCCTAACCCGATTACGGGCGTGATGATTTATTTTTTTGAGATTTTACTATTTGTTCTCAAATTGTTGTAAGGTCTTTAATTATTACAAAATGACATCGGATGCAGCTATTCTGAATAAACCAATGACGCAACATGTGACAATGGGCTGCATAATTCTCATGAATAAATGGTTAAAACGAAAACATATAAACACCTTTTGTTTATAAAAATTTTTTATGCATACAGGTTGAAAAATGCTCCTTATTGTGAGGCGTAGACATAATTATATACCTATGTTATTGGAGGAATTTGCATTCATTTGACACAGGTACTATTGCGGACACTGGCACCTGACCACTTTTCGACCTTATTGCCGAATAAGGTCGAAAAGTGGTCAGGTGCCAGTGGCCGCGATAGTACTTGAAAGCATGGCTAGAGAAAGGTTTATTTAAATCTTAGGTATAATAACGGGTTGGGCACGCCACAATTGCGGCGATAAGTCCCCTCTTTAAGGAGTGGCTAGAGAGGCACCACGGCGTCCTCACCTTCCGCCTGACGCAGGTCCTGACATGGACACGGTTGTTTCGGGAGGTTCCTGTTCCGCATAAGGTGGGAAGAAACGCTCGGGAGTCACCACTGTGTGGATCGCCTGGAGGACTCGGTGGAGCATACCGTGGAGGTCTGCCCGGCTTGGGCGGGGCACCGCCGTATCCTTGTAGAGGCGATCGGCGACAGTGATCTCTCGCGTCCGGCCCTGGTCCAGGCCATGGTTCGGAGCGAGAGGGCGTGGGAAGCCGTCACCTCCTTCTGCGAAGTAGTAATACTCGCGAAAGAGGAGGCTGAACGCGTGAGGGAGACGCTAATTTCGCGGTGAGCAATGGGTAGCTCGCCGTCCGATAAGAGCCAAGCCCGGGTCGACGGCGCGTTGTGTTCCACGAGGCCCTCAAAGAGATGTCAAGCAAAGGACGGACCGCAAGGACCGATGCCTGCCCGAAAAGGATACCGTGGTCCCTGAAGGAACACGGCAACTGAAGGAACACGGGCGGGAGAAGTTATTTGTTAATTTCCCACACAAAAAACAAAAAAAAGTATAATAACGGGCGTATGGGATTGGGCAGGACATAGAACTGGTGCCTTGAGACAGTGACACGGGGTCGCGGCAGACCACGTGGGAGATGGTGGGACGAGCTGGATAGGTTCCGTCAAAACTGGAAGGAGGACGCGCGGGCTCTCGAAAGATGGAAGGAGTGGAGGGAGGCCATTGCCCAAAAGTGGGACAGCGTAGGCTAGTAAAAACATAAATAAAAAATTATATCCATAATATTATTTTTGCACTTATGTTAGGTCATAGTTTTGCTGCATCACCCAAAGGTTAACTGGTACAAATGTTCTAAGGCCTACTTTATTTATTTTATTTAACAGTTTATGTACACACATATAAATAGACAAGAAGAAAGGAACAGAAAAATACGTACAAAGGTGATGCTTATTTCTAAAGAAATCTCTTCCAGCATACCTGCGATAGGAAAGTAGTTAAAGAGATGTAGACAACGTGTGTAAGATTAGAAGAGAAAATAATATACATAAAATACAAACACTTAATTATTCACTAATTTAACCATAAACATACAATATGAGAATAAACTTACATAAATACTTCTAAACTAAATATCACTAAAATAAATATACTTAAATATAATGTAGCATAAAATAATAAATACAAAATATGCAACTATGACGAAGTGGACAGATAGTGTTCTTTCACTCTTCTTTTAAAAATTGCAACAGTTAGGCAGTCCCTAATGTCAGGCGGAAGTGAATTCCACAACCGAACCGCGTGCACGCTGAAGGAGTAGGAGTAGAAGTCGGTTGAGTGGGGAGGAGATTTAAGGAGATTTCTAAGATGCGACCTGCAAGGAGCATCAGAAGGACGGGCGTAGGAAAAGCGTTCCCGCAGATAGGATGGTGTTTTAGGGTTGTGAAGGATATTAAATAGCAGACACAATATCCGAGAGTTCCTGCGAAGTCGAATAGGGAGCCACTTGAGTATTTTGCGAAAGTTAGAAACGTGGTCATACTTTTTAAGGTTAAAAACAAAACGAATACAGATGTTTTGCAAACGTTCAAGTTTATTTAAAAGCTCCTCGGTGGCATCCAAATAACAGGCATCAGCGTAGTCAATGATGTGCTGTATGAGAGTTTGAGAAAGGGAGATTTTGGTACTAAAGGGCAAGAAGCACTGGAGGCATTTCAGCGAATGGAATGTGTAGTGCACTTTACGACTGACTTGACCAACATGGGCAGTCCACGAAAGGTAAGAGTCCATGGTAACCCCCAGGTTTTTAACGGTGTTTGCGTATTCAATCTGAACTCCATTCAGACAGAGTGGAGACAGCGACGCAACATCGAGCCTATTCCGCATATACCTGCCGCCGATAATGATGGCCTGGGATTTCTTAGGATTGATTTGTAGTCCAAAGGACCGTGACCACTCGCTAATCAAATCCAGGTCACTGTTCATGGCAGACACTGCTGCTTCCGCATCTTGCCTTAAAAAGTGAGTGTAAAGCTGCAGGTCGTCCGCGTAGAGATGGAAGTGGGAAGAGATGACTCTGGTGACAGAGTTAATGAAAATAGAAAAGAGAAGAGGAGAGAGAACGCCACCCTGAGGCACACCCGCGGTAAGAGAACACCAGTCAGAAGAAGACTCCCCGAGACGAACCCGCTGCGAGCGGCCTTTAAGATAGGACTCGAACCAATCAACAGTAGAAGAAGAGAAATGGAAAGATTTAAGGATTCCTAGAAGTATCTCGAAATCGACAGAGTTTAAGGCACTGCTAAAGTCCAGCAGCACAAGCAAGGTGAGAGATTTGTGGTCCATAGCCCAGCGTATTTCATCAGTAACCTTCAAGAGAGCCGTTACTGTGCTATGACCAGGACGAAAACCAGATTGAAAAGGACTAAGAAGGTCATTCGAAGATAGAAAGGCAGAGAGTTGCCGATGAACAATGTGCTCAAGAACTTTAGAGAGATATGGGAGGATAGAAATGGGTCGGAAATCGGTCAGAGAGACCGGGTTAGGAATTTTGGGTAAGGGATGATATGGGCTTGTTTCCAGGCCTCGGGAACAGAACTAGAAAACAAGGAGAAGTTAAAAATGTGGGTCAAGATAGGAAGTAATGTGGGGAGGATAAGGGAAACCATTCTTGAGCAAAGATTGTCATTACCAACTGCAGAGGAGGAGATAGCACAAATAGATTTTTTGACCTCACTTTCACATACAGGGCTAAGTTCAAAAGAAGGACACTGAAGCACAGGCAAACAGGAAAGTTTATTTAAAGTAGCAGATTTGACGTGCGGATCCAACGTAACAGGGGGATGTGAGAAATGCTTGTTAAGAGCACACATGTCAGTGTCATTAATAGAAGCAACTGGAGACTTACCAATGCCGACAGTTTTTAGAAACTTCCAGACTTCTGAAGAGTTACGGTTGTCGAGAGAATTATGGAAGTAGCGTCGCTTTGCATCTCTGCACATACGACTGCAGCGATTACGCAGCACCTTAAACGCATTCAAGTTGCGATCGGAAGGACAGCGTTTTAACCTCCTTTTGGCTCTGTCCCTACTTGCCATCACGTCCCTAATGGCCGGAGTAAGCCAGGGAGCCGGAACAAACTTGACTTTGACTCTTCGCTTAGGGGCATGACGATCGTATAAGCTGAGAATCGAGCTGTTGAAAATGTGAACCATATCGTTAATACAAGAGCTCTCCAAGACATCCGTCCAGTCGATGCTACCAGCATCACGCAACAATGCCTCCAGGTCTATGCCCTTGTAGTTTCTAAGGAAAATATATTGAGGCTTACGCTTGGGCGGGCGAATCCTGTAGTACATAAAGATGAGGTCGTGGTAAGAAAAACAAGCAGTAAGCTGACCGTGGACAGATACATTATTAGAATTAGAGACAATCATCAGGTCCAAAAGAGAAGGGGTGCAGTTAGGAAAATGATGAGTAGCAGAAAGAGGCAGAATACTAAGGTTAAGTGAAGATAAGATAGATTGAAGTTTGTGAGTACGACTGTCATTTTTAAGAAGGCAAGTATTAAAATCTCCCATCAAGACTACGTGGTCATAAGAGGGACAGAAATCATTTAAGAGAGAATCAAAAGAGTCAAAATAATCAATAGTAAGGTTAGGGCTGTACATCACTCCAAGAAGCATTTTAACGTGATGCAAGGAAATTTCTAAAAATAGATGCTCCGCGGACCCTGAGTAGGAAGATGGTGAAGTGCTGATAACCTTGTAGGGAATATCAGTACGCAAGTAAATGGCAACACCACCACCTCCCTTCCCAGTTCTATCATTACGAATAAGAACAAAACCAGGAAGGGCGAAGTGTATAGATGAAAGAGAGGGTTTAAGGAAAGACTCTGAGATTAGCAAAGCATCTAGATGAGCACTGTTAATGGAAGCCAGAAGATCAGAGTAATGGCATGGAACACTCTGGGCATTGATATGGGCTATGTTGAGATTGTTGGGGAGGTGGGAAAGCAAAGAGGAAATCTGATCGCCGAGAGTGAGAGGAGAGGAAGAACCACTCGCCGCACTAAGGAAACTGCTAGAAGAGGAAGAACACGAGAAAAAATTATCAACAATGTTAGCATCGATCATAGTATGCAAAAATAATAATATAATATATGAATAAAATATAATATAAAATATATAAAATAAAATATAAAACTACTACTTATTAAAACTACTTTGAAGCGCATAAAAACAAACAAATATAATAATCAAATACGCTCAACTAATAAAAGCACCTATTCGCTGTAGTTGGGAGAGATTTAACAAACCATTTATGAACTAGGTACGAGTAGATAAATAAAAAATGTTAAGGAAATAAATGGAAACACAAGACATTACAAAAATATTCTCAACAACGGGTACAAACTATGACGAACGCAGGCAGAGTGTAACGAAACGTAACGTCATAAAAAACAAAAAATGACACTGATAGACGTCACGTCAATACATCGTATAAATATCAAAAAAACATCTACCGGCAAGTTATTAAAGTGAGAAAGTTGTGAAAAGTAAATGCTAAGGGTAGAATAAAAACAAGGGAAAACAATTTATAAAGTGTACCGACACTACACAAATGGATCACAAAGCGGTTAATGCAAAACAAGTATACTAAAGGAGAAACTTTTAACTTAGCGACGAGCCTTCCTCACAATCTTTCGTTTGGGGGTTGCCTACTTTGTTGTTGTCTTATTGATAAAATTCAAACACAATGTTATTTCATAGTAGGTATTACTTAATATTTTTTTTTAAATGGTTTTCAATTTGCCCAAACTTTCTAAGTGCATAAAAAATACCTTTAAAAAAACCGAAAATTATCATAAGATGAACCTAATGTAGTATCTACTTACTAATTAAATAGCAACCAACTACGAATGCGGATTATATCTAAACTTAATATTTTATGAGAAAAGATTTGTTTTTTTTGTATGTTTGTTTGTAATGAATAAACTCAAAAACTACAAGACCGATTTTAAAAATTCTTTCGCCAGTAGCATCCTATATTATCACTGAGTAACATAGACTATAACTTATAAAGATATCACGCGAGCGAAGCCACTGGCGGACACTAGTTAGTGATAAATGAATCTAATTGGTTTTAAGTCGATGTATCCTACCTTTACATTGCTTTGTTTAGGCTATTTTTTGAATTGTAACCTCGACAAAGTACAACAAGTTTTTTTCTTAATTTATACTTAAAATACCGGTCAGTGTGACCTAATTTCAGGCTTGAATAGGTAACATTGCTTACCTACATCTTATTAATTTACTGAAATTCTGACTTTAAGTTCAGCATTGATGAAAGCCAATATAGCTCTAATAAATGTCGGTTTTGATTCGATCTCTTAAACCTCTAGTAGGAGCCATGGGTTAGTGACCTACCCAAGAATTCGTAAATTGAATGGGAAGCCCGCATCAACAACAGGTAAAAAAACCGCGTGTTTTTGCGCGATCGCAACGTTGTCATTATTCGATTTTTTGTTTCTTCGGAGTAAAAAAAAAATAAAAGTTCTGGTAATTGTCAAAAACTACCTTTTAATCGACCTCTATTGTCTCGTCGTGGATATAGAGTAGACTCTCTATCGATAGAAATCCGAAGACTGACGAAACACGAAGTTTGCCGAGCGATAATAAGAGAATAGACTGTACTTTCCTTTTATGTTTATGATAAGGTTTTGATGTATTTTTCATATCCCATCAACTGCAATCAAAATATCCACGACGTGACAGTAAAGGATCGACTTTTACTGTCTCGTCGTGGATATTTTAATTGAAAAGATAGTTTATTGCAATTTCCAGAACTTCTTTTTTACCTCACACACCGTGAGCTATGCGTTTAGCGAATGAAAACTGAAAGCCTTTTATTATGCTATTAGCTCTTCTAGTAATTTCTCAGGTTTTGTATCAGTTTTAAAGATCAAGGGACATTTTCTTCGTGTACTTCGTTACTAAAAAAAAACACTCCGAATGTCATGTCAATCACCTGGCTAAACCTATCGTGATTTTAAAATATTTACTTTATCTCTACAGATTGTGTAAACGATAATAATTTGTTATGAATTAAACTGCAATTATATTAATAAAGATCAATCAATCTGCCTAGCTTTTTCCCAACTATATTGGGGTCGGCTTCCAGTCTAACCGGATGCAGCTGGATACCAGTATTTTACATGGAGCGACTGCCTATCTGACCTCCACAACCTAGTAACTAGGTAATACGAGACCCCTTGGTAAGACTGGTTGTCAGACTTCTAACGACTGTCAAAGATCCACGAATTACAGTTGGGGCCAACAGCTTAACGTGCTATCCGAGGCACGGAGGAGTCTCGGTATGTAAAGATGGTCACCCATCCACAGATCAACCCCGGCAAGCGTAGCTTAACCTGATGGATCGACCGTTGCGGCAGTTATTACTTAGCCACGAGCTCCTCATTAATCAATAAATCATCACTCATTTATTAATAAAGATATTAGAATAAAAAGACGTACATCGTAAAATTAATCGCTATTACCTACCTACTGGTAAAACTAAGGAGGTAAGTGTTGAAGACCATACAGGAGAAAATTATTTAGTACGATGGTCTGTACCAAACCCTTAAGGCGACGATAACTGACTTTTAATGATTTTATACAGAAGATCACGTCTGAACGAGTAGTGTTAATGATTTGGAAAAAATACATGCTAAATAAGAGCATTTTCTTTATTTTCTTAATAAAGGAAAATTTTAGGTTATTTATTTATTTATTTTATTATTTATGTACACACAGTAAAATTGATACAGATACGACATAAACATAATTATGAGTACAAAGGTACATGGGATTATGTTTATATTACATAGTGAAATTAATTAGTGAACTTCTAACGCGGATAAAAAACTGAGAATCACGCAAACTCTATCAAGTGTATGTTTCCTGAAATCACAATTTTCAAGATAATTTAATTATTGATCTTTTAGTGTACGTGTTTTATTAAAATTTTGTTTTATACATTAATAATGCTTCTAATTTGGGACAGCGCTCCTTGATGGGCGAGTCCTATTACTGGCTGGACGCGTTGCGTGAGCTCAGTACAGAACACGCAAGCTAACCACTCAAGGTCACTGGCAGATAACTGCGTCTTAAATATGACCACAAATTGATACACGCTGTAGAAGGGCCGAGTACATTACAATATTTTTTCATTTTTTTATTTTATTTTGTTGACGTGTGTCAGAGATTACTAATGTCGGTAACTAATTAAGAATCGATTACCAAAATAGAAAAAAGTTAATGTGATACGGATAGGAATGCATTGTTTGATAAATTATGCAGCCCTACCTATTATGATATGTAATTATGACACCGAGTAATTCAATAATAACTTGGGTATTAGGATAAGTTTT
Source organism: Agrochola macilenta (assembly GCA_916701695.1). Classification (NCBI taxonomy): domain Eukaryota; kingdom Metazoa; phylum Arthropoda; class Insecta; order Lepidoptera; family Noctuidae; genus Agrochola; species Agrochola macilenta. Next base: position 19,872,638 of record OU753554.1, on the reverse strand, counting down.
TCAGTCACCCGCTTGGGCTCTGCACGCGTAGCATGACCATAGAAACGGATTTTGTCGACGGAAGAATAGACAAAATGACAGATTGTGATTGTGGATCTGTCATTTTGTCTATTCTTCCATCAATAAAACCCGTTTTTATTGTGATCGTGCTGCATGCGCGAAAGTAGTTCGCAACTGAGAAGGTCTGGATGGCTACCAATTAGGTACCTACCTACGTACAAAATAGTTCCCATGGCTGATGACTGGCAAATCTTTTTGGAGATGGAATGAGTTCTTATTTCGACCCGCAGTACAGAAGCGAGTTCTTAGAGGGCTTGACACTTTTTGGGCCTGGTTCTGGTATATTTCAGGTACTAAGTAAATGGTTTGTCATTATGAAATTCATCATCATCATTTCAGTCGAAAGACGTCCACTGCTGGACATAGGCCTCCCCCAAGCACCGCCACTTCGACCGGTTCGGTGCTTCCCGCATCCAGCGGATTCCTGCGACCTGCACCAGGCCATCGGTCCACCTTGTAAGGGGCCTTCCAACGCTACGTATTCCGGTACGCAGTCACCACTCCAGAAATTTTCAGCCCCATCGGCTATCTGTTCTGTGACCAATGTGCCCACTGACACTTAAGTTTGGCAATTCTTCGGGCTATGTCGGTTACCTTGGTGTCATTATGAAATTAAGGAACCCTAATAAGCAATCTGTCACCATAATTACAACTACGACATCAAGCATGACTTTTAATAGAACAATGACAGGTCTCGTGCTGATTTGTTAAGCACACCGAATCAACGTAATTAAGATGATAAGTAGGGTTGGTTTTAATTAGCTACGTGTAGTTTACAATCATTTGGATTAATCGTTCATTCTGCGATGACTTATGAGCATTAAACGCAGTCTCTACAAACTCAGGCTGCAGATTTTTTAATTTTTGAATCACAAACTTTAACGAGATGGATGTCAATAGCAGGTATGGTCGAATTTTTCGCAGGCCCGAAAATATTATGTTATATATCGTTAATTCTTTGTCCGTTGTTATAAGTATTTTTATTTGAACCTAGTCAGTGTTTTACTTTTGTCGAAGTAAGTGACGTCACGTCTTTTAACTATAAAAAAACTTTATTGAATCTTAACTGTAACTGTGATAAAAAAAAACAAAAAGAAAAGTGTTGTAAAGTGTTGCGAATTTCATGAAATGAGGTAGGCATTGAAGACTAGAACATCGGATGAGTCGCCGTGTCTTTAACTTCACTGGATCACTCAGTGTCAAATATAATGAAGATCCTGAGACAATGCAGGGGCAACAACAAAAGAGCAACGTGGAAGCAAGATGGAGGATCAAACTACACTTTTTGTTGTATTTATTTCACCGTCACCTAAATCAATCAATCGTCAATTTGATTAGACTTCAACTTCAAAATTAAACTCATTCAATGTTGAGTAACATAACGAAATTCAAATCGAATTTAAATTAATAGCCGTTTTATGTACGCATTGATAAGAACGTTATTTACTTTGTAAGAATGCATATCTAGTATGTAGTTACCGATGCATGCACGCGTGCCTTATGTGGTACACGTACCTCTGAACATGCATAAATGGTAGGCGGACACGCGCCAAGCGTTAATTTGCCCGATGCCATACTACCGTGTATATTCCAGGCTGTGAACTAAGCCTGATCCATCTCCATAAAGTGACACTGTTTATTCTATAATTTGCCACTTTATCAGCACCCCTGCCAACAAAGTTGGTCGGGATCAGTAACACTCATAGTTCGCACATCGCGCAGTACGCACGCGCCTTAACTACTACAACCAGAGCATTTCCCAGTGCGGTTAATAATCCGATAATAATAATCGTATTATTATTAGCTGCGTACGAGTTTCGTAGCAGGCGTAGTAGCAGTTGTCTACGAGGCGTCGCGTACGTTCGTTCAGTGCTCCGAAAAACGACCGGTCGTTTTATTTTTGTGCCGACTTCGATTCTACTGAAGAACAATGGCCAGCAAAACCGTAAACAGTAAGTATTTTATGTTATTATAATTACAAAAAAAAAAATATAATACTAACTCAAGTAATTATACCTAGAGGTGTCTAAGGAGTTTTAAAGGAAGGTAGAACTTCAAGCAGGTTGCATTTTCCCCACAATTTTAGGGTCGGTTTTCAGTCACAAGATGACGCAAAATATTGTTGGTATTATTTTATAAGAACTTGCGGTTCTTCGGTCAGTTTTTTGTAGTTGTTCGTCTACATTTACATAAAGAAAATATCCCAAGTGAAAAGTTTTCAGAAATAGTACTTAGTGAAAACTGTTTTCATTTTGAGCTCATAAACGGCATGCATCAATCAAATTCATTATAAAACAGGTCCTATTATCGATTGTAATTAATTAATTATTGCATGGATAGTCGCAATTCATAATTAAGTATCGAAGTTAAAAAGTTTTAGTTTTTTTTCTTAATAGTTAACAAAGAAACTGTTAAAACTGTGTGATTAAAATCTAAAGTGGAGATTAAATCTCAATACCAGGCGCCTTCATAATTAACAGTTCACAATGTTATCAAAGAGTTAAAATTAATAGTGATTAGATTGAAAGATAACGTATACTATTATCATACACCTTGATTTGCTTGAGATTGATTTGAACTGGAAATGAGAAGAAAATCCACACGGTAATCCTACTAATATTTTTAACGCGAAAGTTTGTGAGGATATATGGAATGGATGTTTGTTACTCTTTCACGCAAAAACTACTAAACGGATTTGGATGAAATTTGGCACACAGATAGTATAAAGCCTGGATTAACACATGAAATACTTACTATCCCGATATTCTTACGGGATCGAGACTTATGTGGGTAAAACCGCGGGGTGCTGAGATATGTTACCTATAAAAAAAAAAAAAGATGGAAAATTGCTTTGAGATTTTCCAAATCGTTAATATTCCATGGATGGCGGCCAAGGCTCTCTGTCCTTGCCTACCTTCTGTTGAATTGTCTGAAAATTTCCTGGAATTTTTGGCGTTTCTTTGGCTCGATGCACCGTTGCTAAAATACCCAGACAAATAAAATAATTAATAATTTTACCGATAATCGTTACGGTTAATGGCCTAAGAGGCTCGACCTCAGGAAGCTCTCATTGCGCGACTGCGTCAAGGGCTTGATTCAGAAAGTAGTACTCCTGGACACGGTATGTATAGTGAGGAGGTTCCTCTCTCTAGAGCCCTGACTACCGGCAGCTTGAACCCTGTTCCTGATGCAGATGGGTCACAATTTTTTTATTTTTTTAAATGTATTTAAAAAAAAATTTAATAAGGGGACACCATATAAAATATTAAATTCGAAAAATTACTATTATTTACTTCTACTTAATATTCAATTTACATAAATGTATAAGGTGCTTCCATCAAAGGCAATTATGTAGATAGAGAACCTACGTTACTGGAATTAAATAGTAAAGCTATTTCCAAGTAGTTATTCCTCGTTCACTTTATTCCCTCTTGATTAGTTTTTCATATCCATTAAACGCGTATTCATAGGTGTATTCAATTGAATTACCTAACAGGAAAATAATTGTACTATACTACATCTATACATATAGTCAGTAAATGAATTAAAGTCGCCGTTCTTGTCTGCTTATTTGTGACGCGTTGTTCTCCTAAATTACACAACGGATTTTGATGCGGGTTTCACCATCATTTAGAGAATTTATTCCGGAAGAGTAAAAACCGTGAAAGCAGGGATGGGTCGCCATTTATATACAGGGTGTCAGGGACATCGATGCCGACGCGAAAACTGATACCATGGATTCAGTAGATGGTTCTGAAACCCGGGGCGTAAAAATTTATCGTCGGTAAATATATTTTTTAATCAGCTGTTCCATACATTTTGACTGCGTAGGTATTGCATTTTTCGATGAAACAGAAGATTTTTTTTTTAATAACCGGCGAAATTTTTCTACGCAGGGAAATTCAGTTTCGTTTGTTTACAGAAAAACGCTATCTAAATAATTGGAATAACAAATTGTAACGTAAATAAAATAGTTGTTTTTTTTTATAAGGAAGGTTTCTAATAGATACCTATTAATCGACAAAGATAATAATATAATAGAATCCATTTAATGCTCGTAGATGATATCAAATAATGTTTTAATAAAAAATATTATAAATAGATCGAATCATCATAAAACATCGGCTTCTTTTACATTGAAAAGAGGAAAAACCAAATATCAAATTTTTTTGAAGAAACAAAAGACAAAAATTACTCATATCAATAAAATCTTATTATATTCATTATCACTGATCTATCTATAGATTAGCTATAATTACTCGTAATTAATTACTATCAGCTTGTCAAAAAAATTCAAAGGATAACACCCGTGTTTCGGATGCAGCGTCTCTACATGCACTTATAGAAATGCGAAACTTATTTCCACACGATATTCTTTCTACAACATATAAAAAAGCCCTGTCCGATCAGTGAGGGTGTCGGTAGGTATTGTACTCAGTCTATTTATGTGGTAATATTCAGGAAAAAAGAAAAAAACGCGGACGGCCGTAGTTTAGCGGGTGATTACAAGTCAAAACTTATGACCCATAAAGAAAACTTGCAAATTTTTTATGAATTTGGGAAATTTTGGTACAAAAAATTTGATTTTTAAATAGGCATTATTTTTTTTAATAATAATTAGATTTTTTATTACTTTTAGGTATTGTTATTGCAGGGTACCTATGTGCCCCTTTCGGATCGGACAGGTTTTTTTACATATTGTATATATATTGTGAAATTCACTGAATGTTTACGATACAACTTTTATTTAAAATTAATTGAACATTCCGAATGACGTAGATAATGGTAGATAACGGCAGACGGGTGGCAGACATGATGTATCGACTTCTGTGTGCAAATTGCGAACAGTATTCTGTATTAAATTAGCTTATTCACTAGAATTAGACAAGTAAACAAAAATTAAAGTTTGTGAAGATTGAGTTACATTTAGCATCGTCATTGTAGGTTGAACCTGAATATTATGCAGTCTCTTATTTAGGGAAAATAACGTCATTTGTTTTTATTTTTGTCAGTTATCGGAGTGGACTTGACAGACGTTACCCCGTCCAAATTTCAACCTATAGAGAGAAGCACCTTCGGTTTTTCCCGAGTTTTCCAATTTACCGGGAAACGTTTTAAATGTTTCTTTCCATATAAACCTTATTCGAACTATTACAAACATTTTAATTAAAAAAATAACGAAATCGGTCCAGCCGTTCTTAAGTGATGCGCAGGATATTGAATAGAATTTAATTTTTATTAATACTTATAGAAATACAAAAAGCAAAAAATTCAGCAACATTTTCTTATTCAATTGTTTAACAAAACCTGAACAAACGTAAGCAACACGATTCTGATGTTATTGAAACGTGACAATTTAATTACCCTTTCCACAATGATAAGATATTTTTTATTTTTCCCGTGAAAGCGTTGTTCACTTGTAATCATGCTCACCTTGAACATTGCATTTTGTTTATTACCATAATGTCCCTGTGATAATGTTTATTGATAAGTAATGCAGGTTAACGTGCGATCAATTGGCTGTAAAATATATCTATGTGAAAAAGAAACTGACTTTTCTTGTTTATTATACTGGCATGAATGGAAAACTTGTATATAACTTGAAAACCGTTTTGGTGTTACCAAACCATCACCCAAACAAGTGTTAACATTTGAGAGTAAATAAAGTTTAAAAAAAAAGTTATGGTAATAAAATTGTAACTAATTATTTTTTTATTTTATTATATCATAAAAATATACCTTTTATTATTAATTATTATAAAAGTATGTAATCAGTGCATTTAAATTTAGTAATGACTAAGTGCGCCCCGCGGTTTCATCGGCATAAGTCTAGATCCCATGGGAATGTCGGAATAAAAAGTATCCTATGTCCCAATTTAGGTCTTGGTCTACCCATTGGCCGTTCATCCAAATCTGTTTTAGCATGAAAGCGTAACAAATGAACAAACAAACTCACTTTCGCATTTATAATATTAGCTAAGATTGATGAAACATACAAACACACTATAGGTACTATAACAAAAGTATCGTGACGATCTTAAAAATATTGCTGTTAAAAATGTTACACTGCTCTAGCTCTCAGTGTGCAGAGTAACAACGTGTGATAAGGAACTAAGTACGTTCCAGAACTAATTTAAAGTGTAAATGTGTTACATTTATTACAAGTAATAATGTAGTTTTGCAATAATTTACACTTAAACTTATAACAAATAAATAATACAAAACTCGCGAGGCGCCATACGGCTGTCCTACACAGACAGCGATACCACGCGATGGAGCAAGACTTGAATGTAGGGATCTATTTTAGAGGCGTCAACAGGGAACATCGTGTGTCTGTCTATCAGCGCCAACAAATTACACAATCGGCTTGCTGCTTCTAGATTATGTCACACAACTGTGTGAATGAATGAGTAAAGGTGTCAACAATACATCTTTCTAGCCTGGATTATGAGATGATCCCGTTGAAATCAAACCTAAATATCATAACATCACGCCTTGTTCCCGAAGGGTCTGGCAGAGGCCTACCTATAGTACAGCCACATTTCGTCAGTTATGTTCAATGTCAGGTATGTCCCATGTGTAGATGGGGAGGGGGGGTGTAGATGGGGAGGGGGGTGTAGGAGGGAGGCGTTTTTAGGCAATTTATTGACAGTTAATTAAATGTACTTTATACGCTGAAAATGATAATTGAAGTTTTTACTACTGTTTTGGTATTAGAGGAGAACAGAACGCGCAGCATGACAACCATTTACGACGACGGGTTTTGTCGACGGAAGAATAGACAAAATGACAGATTGTGGTTGTTTATCTGTAATTTTGTCTATTCTTCCGTCGGATAAAACTCTTTTTGAACGGGCCCGCCGCTGGTGAGAAGCGAGCTAATTGCGATCACGCGCGACGTGTTCTTTGCGTTTTCACAATCATGTACACTCGCTTGTCTCGCTCTCTCTTGTACATACACGTCAACTGCTCTCGTTCCGGCGTTCGGCGAACACTTTGAGGACACGTGGCGTGCTCGCTACGCACACGCAGCGAGCGTCTTAAACAATCGTCTCATCGGTAACACGCTGGTAAATCGTCAGAGTGATATGGCCCTAAAATAGGGCAATAAACAGTTATTGCCCTATTGTTGAGGAGAGTGGGATTTACGGGTGCTTCTGTGCATTATCTAAGATAACGAAACAAGTACATAGTGTTGGTAAAGTACAATAACATCGAATGATGTAACTTACAATAACACTTCTAGAAATAATTAACGTGAATGTTAAATACGAGTAATTCCGGGCCGAAAATGGCCTAGGCGTTGTGTAACGGTGGGTGTTCTAAATAGCTAGGTATGTAAATAGCTGCTAGCTGGTAAATAGCTTATGAAAATGTTCCAACAGAATAAAAAAATGCTCTGTTTAGTTTTGCTGTAAAGGGCGAATTTTAATAATGAAACTGAACGCAATCAGCACATCTAAATCGCGATCAAGAGCTGTCAGTGTCAATATTCCACAACAATGTCACTGAAATTCGCCATAAGTTGTATAAGCTAAATAAATATGGTAAATATTTGTTTGACTTTTACTATTTGTTTCCAAATTGTTGTGTGGTCGATAGATATAATTATTATAAAAGTAGCTTATGCTCGCGGCTTCGCTCGCGTGTTCGAAAAATATCCCACGTGAAAGCTCTACCGGGATAAAAGTATCCCATGCCCTAACACAGGTCATGGTTTACCCGCCTTTCATCGAAATCCGTTTAGCCGCTTTTGCGTGATTGAGTAACAAACATCCAAACTTTCACATTTATAACATAAAATAAAATAAAGTATCTCATGCCATGCCATGTCTCTCTGGTCATGATCTACCCGTGTACCTTTCATCAAAATCCGGTCAGCCGTTTTTGCGTGATTGAGTAACAAACATCCAAACATACAAACTTTCACATTTAAATATAAAATAAAATGAAGTATCTCATGCCATGCCATGTCTAACTCTGGTCATGATCTACCCGTGTGCCTTTCATCGAAATCCGTTCAGCCGTTTTTGCGTGATTGAGTAACAAACATCCAAACATGCAAACTTTCACATTTATAATATAAAATAAAATATAGTATCTCATGCCATGCCATGTCTCTCTGGTCATGATCTACCCGTGTACCTTTCATCAAAATCCGTTCAGCCGTTTTTGCGTGATTGAGTAACAAACATACAAACATGCAAACTTTCACATTTATAATATAAAATAAAATAAAGTATCTCATGCCATGCCATGTCTCTCTGGTCATGATCTAATCGTGTACCTTTCATCAAAATCCGGTCAGCCGTTTTTGCGTGATTGAGTAACAAACATCCAAACATACAAACTTTCACATTTACGAGTATAATATAGTAGGATAGTAGGATGGAAGTAGGATAGGATAGGACGGGATAGGATAGTAGGAAAGTAGGATGACATATGATGCAGCTACTGTAAATAAACCAATGATGAAAGCTGTGACAATAGGCTACATACCTCTTATGTTTATATGTTTACAACAAAAACAAATAAACACTTCTTGTTTATAAAATTTTTTGTTTATATGCTGGTTGAAAAATGCCCCTTGTGATTGGTAGATAAATTTGTATTTATATAACATAACATCACGCCTGTAATTCGCGAAGGGTTATTCAGAGGTGTACCTATAGTACACCCACATTCACCAGTTATGTTTAAGTCCCATGTAATAGGGGGCGAGCCTATTGCCATCAACCGGGCACAAATCCAAACGGCTGCTACTGAGAAATTGCTGATGAAAAACCCAATAACACTTTGCCCGACCTGGGAATCGAGCCCAGGACCTCGTGCTCAGCAGTAGCGCTTGCGACCACTAGACCAACATGGCAATACATTTTCTAGTTTATTTAAATCTTTGGTATAATAACCTTAATATTATTTATTGTACCTATTTTAGGTAGGTGTTATGTTTATCTCTACATCACCCAAAGGTTGACTGGTAGAAATTGTCTAGAGCTTAGTCTGTTGCTGTCCAGTTGATAAAATCCAAGCAAAATTTCATAACATAAGTAATCTTACTATAATAATAAATGTAAAAAAAAAATATGTTTGGATGTTTGTTACTCAATAACGCAAAACGTCTGAACGGATTTGGATGAATTTGGCACACAGATTGTTTATAACCTGGATTAATACATAGGACGTAAGAGACTATTGTAATGAATGAATATAATGCTAATTATGATGATTAATTGATTATGAATTTGAATTATTGAATTTGTGTTGAGGTTATTTGTGTGTGATTTATATTATGGGTTATGTGATACCTGAAATAAATAATTTTTTTACTTAATTTATTTTATAGGATATATTTATATCCTGCTAGTACGTAAAGCTAGTACATGGGCGTACCTAGCTTAAGGCCCTGGGGGGGTGCAAAACAGATTTTTTAACCCGGGGCCCCTGCACAGGAGCACATGTTTTATTCTACACACTACACGAAAATGGTGTAGGTGTATGGAGTGTAGGGGAAAAACCCGCAGGAGATCCTGCTTTATAGTAAAATAAATAAACTGTGCTTGTTTGCTGCCTTCGCGTATTATGCACCATACAACATGACCGGACGTTTAAAAAAATATAGCTAAATATGTTTTAATTGTAAAGTATGTAGGTCTTAACGTGGCCCTAGCATAACTTTAATCGACAACAGTAGGTACTTAGGCATATACAAAATCTAGGGGGGGCAGCTGCCCTCCCCTCCCCCCCCCTAGGTACGCCCATGAGCTAGTATTTTACATAATACTTTTATTATCTCAGTAATCAGTAGTTTATTGTCTCAGTATAAAACTTTTACTTTACTTGTCATCTTTGTAGATTACACTAAATGTTAAGTACACTCGTCAGAGTCCATTGTGGGGCTAATATTAATACAACAAACAAATTAATAGACATAAAACCAAGCCGTCATTATTATTATCTAAGACAAACTCCTGGACAGTTCAGCTTAATGCTTCATAACAATGTTATCATAAGCTGGTGTTGCATTAATAAAGAGTGCATTCTAATGACGTCCTAGATAAAGGAATTAATGATGTATTATTTAATGACGAAAAGAATATCTCCTTGTAATCGTTTTGAAATCCTTTTCAGCCCACTTTTATCTGCATTGCACTGCACTGCACTTATGGCGGTATTTTTTCAGTAGTGAGATTAGATTAGGCTTTGTTATTTTATTCCCATTTGGCTGTTTGTCTCGTTGTTGTAGCGGGCAAGCGCGGCTGCTGAGTATGAGGACCTTTTTTTTTTTTTTTTTTGGGAAATTATCAAATATCTTCTTCTCCCGCTTTGGTCACTAGACTAACGAGGCAGTCAAGTAGTGTGTTGTTAAAGTGACAGACTTATCAGTCTTGTGGCGGCATCTACATCGCCACATGCGAACTACGCATCAAAGACCTGACGTCACACAAGTCCTACATCGCGCAATTAGAGTTTACCGCGCAAACGACATTAAGACTATCCGACATCGATAGTTGGGCAGTTGCCTGCCAGACACGACACCCGTCTGGCCGGAGGATCCTACCTTTTCTAATGAGGATGAGTGAACTTTATCCCCTGTCCCTCAACCTCTAAAATACTCAAGTCAAGTGTAAACAACTATTATATTGTGGGAATTGTCACGAAAATAAACAACAAAATCTAAAATTATACTTTAATGTAGGTCGCGTCCTCACTGAGTTATGTATATTTTATATTTTACAGTTTCATGTGTTTGTTTAAACGTTTGACATTCAAACCGATTATTTCGCTCATTTATTTTTGACCCGATTGCTGCGAAATCGGTATATAAGTCGTGACTTCAATCCGTACGAAATTGAGATTAGTTTTAGGGACGCCTAAGATTGAACAATAATTTACGGACATAAAACTGGAATATTTAGAGATGACGGTTCGATTCTCGGGTCGGAAAAAGTGTTATTAGGGTTTCCCATCTGGGACTTCTAAGTAGCAGCCTGGAGTCTAGATTTGTGCCCGGTTGGTGGCAATAGGCTATTCCCTATTACATAGGATTTCAATATAACTGGCGATATGTGGGTGTACTGTAGGTGCACCTCTGCCAAACCCTTCGGGGAATGGAGGCGTGATATTATGTATATTATTTTGACAAACCATTCGTTTCGTCGGTAACAAATAACATATCCACGCTATTTCCGATACGCACTTCGGAATGCATATTTTCGCAGGAATTCTTTATACAGGGGTGAAATTGAAATCATGAAACATCTCGTAGGGGGTCATTGTAATTCTGTTTAACTAGGAAATCGCGAAAAAAAATTGCTGTTCCCTACATTTTGACGAGATATGCGAACATAAATGTTGGGAACAACAGATTTATTTTTTCGCGATTTCAGGATTGGTCCCATAGTGATAGTTGTTCATAATGATAAGTAAAATGACCCCTTAAGAGGTGTCGCTTGAATTCAATTTCATTCTGTATATCCTATAATATAAATGAGCAATATTTATATATTTGTAAAATTACGTTCTCAAAGACGGGTCTAACGATTCGATGAAGCTTGCAATATGGGGCGAAAAATCGATCTAGCTAGGTCTCATACCTGGGAAACTGGCAGACCTCGCTTCGGTCGACCACCTACTGTGTAGAACTGTAGATAATATTCTCCAACGAAATGTTGATCCCCTCTCTATCCAAAGCAATTAATTTTATTGAATTTTTATGTCAGTAAATAATCGCAATGTTCAAGATATATTATCACATCACAAATATTTTGTTAAAATCCATTTATCAGGAAGGTGTATACGTGACGTGTCGTGACACTGAGGTTATTTATGAGATGGGTTAATATCTATTTTAATCATATTAGGTAACAGCATGTTTACAGGGAAATGTGTACCTTTTGCCGCTAAGAAGATCTTTATAAATACCTAGATTATGCTTTTGAGCAAAAGGTGATATACTCGCTGTATAAAACAGAAAAATAAAGCACAATGTAGACAGATAAAAGGAGTGATGTCAGGGTAAAAAAAAAAAAAAAAATTTAGTCCCTCAGTCAGATAATAAAAAAATATTAGACACGTATTTTTTGCTTTATCATATTAATAAAAAATTACTTAGATAAACTTGGGGAGTGGGGGTCGCTACGTAACAAGTAAGTATAAAATCTACATACTCGTGACGTCATGGCACATTTTAACTCAGTGTATCGCCGTAATCTTTTGATAAATAACGTAAGAAAAGAAAAAATACGTGTTCAATATTTTTTTATAACGGACAAAATAAAATAAAAATTGTCATCATCACTATTGGCTAGTCCTATTGCCATTACATGCATTTTATATTTCTGTTGAGGCTGGTAAGGTACTCACTAGTTAAAAAAATCTATTATGTTGCGTTTTGCATGAATTTACTTTAAACGATTAACCTTTAAAGGCTTGTACAGACCAGCGCGACTTGTCGCGCGACGCGACACCGGTTATTGTTATACTGTGAAGTTTTCTTAGAAATTGTATTGTTCGTGTCGCGTCGCGCGACAAGTCGCGCTGGTCTGTACAAGCCTTTAAGGGGAAAGCAATAAACCAAACATCACACGATTTAAAAAAAATCGCTCAACGCGTCTTAAAAAGCATTAACTTTAAAAAAAAACCGGCATCGACACCGCGGTTTTAATCAAAGGCAGTTCTACAAATAGCTTCAATTAAAACAACCTACATAGACACCTATCAGTCAATCGCATCATACAACGTGCCGACACAATGGCGACATCAATTTAACACACGGGTAGGGCTAGTGGCCAGTAATCATAAAAAATAAATTAAGTTAAAATAGATCTTAATTTGAAAAATTTAACATTTCAAATTCTCGCCAACTTATGGCTCGACTCTCTTTCCTTCAATTTGCCTGATCTTTGCAAGTTATTCGTTTTTAATTTCATTGATTAGATATTAAGAGTATGATCCGTGACCCCGGCAAATGACCTCTGCGCTACATTTCTTTTTTAAGTACAGGTTGCTGCAAGATGCTATTTTAGAAAATTGTAACCAAATCCATAAACAATAACGATTAATGAAATTCAAATATCTTCATAAAACGAAAACGCGAAACTAATACGTGTGTTAAATTAATGTCGCCATTAAAGCAGCACGCTATGTAATGAGACATAGACACGCACAATTTTATGTCATATGACACTGGCTGGACATAGGCAGACACGTTTGTCAAAAGTCCTTTTATCAGTAGAGCAAGAACAAAGTCTATTTGTCTGTGGTTACGTTATGGCTGCCTGAGTTACAATACCTGACGTGTGGAATGACGGACTGTGTCCAATCCACTGTTGTTTAAAACTTGAAGATCATGCGGATAACGTGATGGTTTTATAAGATACCTGTTTTGTATCGGACCACTTGTTATTGTTACTTATTACTTATTAGCTATGATTAGTGCGGCATTGGGCCGCGTTCACATCGTTGTCGTTGACGCCGACTGTGAGCGTAAAGACGTTTACTGCTTTTCCTTACCTTGGTTTGTAATTTTTTAGAATAAAGTGACATTTGTTGTCGACATAAAAATAACCTAGTAAATAATCTAGTTACCGAGTGACTTTCACAAAGGAGCACTGAATCATTCTCTGCATCTTAATTGTTTATCATGTTATTTTTAAAGAAGGTTGATCGTAACTGTCATTTTGGTCTAGCAAATAAAAAATCTGAGTTTATACAAATATTAACTAACTAGTTTAACTTTTAGAAAAAGAAAAGCAAGTTTTTTTTTATTCTGCACAATTAAGACGCACATTACAAAAAAATACATACAATACACACACACAGGTTCATATCGAACCTACAATACGCTATTACAAGCTAATTCGCTATTAGTGAGCCTGCTCACAATCGGCGGCTGAACGTTTGATGTGAAGGCGGCCTTTAGGGTTGCGTATGCGTATAAACGACATTTTCTTTTAGTAGAATCATTTTTGCTTGTTTATTTATTTATTTACATTAAAGATAACCTCGGTGAGATCTTCTCAAATATATCTATTACCTACCTACTGATAAAAAAAACAAGTCAGCCTTACAGTAGTCGCTTATAATGAGTTACATCTTATATCTTAGCTGACAGTACCAAACCCTCGGAGAATGGGTTGGTACCATCTGACAGCCAAATCTAGCACCGCGTGAGCTCATTGGTCAAATCAATAGCGCGCTTTTCCCCGACTTCCTGTTACACACTTCCGTCCCTTATCACAAAATCAAGGAAATATGTTACACTTCCAAAAAATTGGATTCCTTTGCACAATTCAAAATTTAGTATCCAAATCTGACCTAATTTATTTGAACAAAAATGATTTATAAAATTGGTACATAAATTTGGTTGCTCTTAAACAAACAGTAATGAGTTCTTACATACACAAGCATAACCACACAATGTAATCCCCTTTATCTACGTAACTCGCGACTCCAGAACAAATATTGAATTACACTACTTCAGTAGAGAGGTACTTAGTTGGAAAATGGGGCTTATTTACTTGATCAAACATTGGTTTAGTACTTTTGTATACTTTATACCAGCTTTTGTTACAACCGAAATAAATCTTCTAAGTTTTTCCGACGTTATGGTCTGACTGCTCGCGCGTTTTTTTTCACTCCGTCCGTTTTCGGGAAATTCATGATAAGGGATCGGGACTTTCAAAGTGTAATGGATAAAATTAAAGGAAATAAAGTGTCATGCAAAACACTTGGCCATGTAGACTCAGGGATTATGCCAATCAATAACTGCAGTGCTAACAATTCTGTGTTAATGAATCAATCGAATTCGAACAGCTCTGGTAAATCTATATCGTATATAAATAGTATAAAACAAATTCGCTTTTCGCGACTGTGTCTCGGTACAAGATTTTGAAGCGGTTGAAATTTTTCGTCGGTTATTTAAAAAAAAAATCAGATGTTCCATACATTTTGAATCCATGATTTAAAAAAAAAAATAACCGATGGCAAATTTCAACGTAGGGGGCTTCAGAATCATGTACTGAATCCATGGTATCAGTTTTCGCGTCGATGTCCCTGCCACCCTGTATACAGTATACAACTTAGTTAAAGCACAGAAAATTTATATGTTGCCACATTAGTAGATTGCACCCGTGCGAAGCAAGGGAGTGGTGGGTGTGGTGGCCCAGTGGAAACGGCCGCGAGTTACGAGTTTTAGGCTGTAGGTTCGAACCCAGTCAGACACTTTACTTTGTGTAAACTATTTCATCACCACTGCTCTCGAAACGGTGAAGGGAAACATCGTGAAGAAACCGGCATGTCCTAGAAGCAAAAATTCGGAGACATGTGACATCTACCAACCCGCACTGGGCCCGCGTGGTGGATTACAGCCCACTCCCTCTCACAGAGAGGAGGCCGGTGTCCTAGCCGTCGGAACATTACAGCTGGCTGATTATACAGCAAGAGCGGCTGCAATAAAAATAAATGCAAAAGACAATTTTAATCAATGTGAACCAATCAACAAAACGTAAAACTTCCGTGCGATCTTGAAGTACAAATATATTTGGATTCCAATTGATCAAATGTGTTTCGTCAATGAATTCTATTTGCCGCAATCTTCCTTATGCGAAATAAACTTTGCTCTCATGGCTACACAGAACGGCCATGATTTTATTGCAATATTAAGTAGAGTTTTACAATCGGTTACGAAAGAGAGGAATAGATATAGGGTCTTTGGAGTTTCTTGCCCGTTCTTCTCCATAGAGATCTAAGAATGGGCAACTAGCTTCAACTGTCTGACTAACTGCCCGACACTTTGACAGTACAAAAGTCGTAAATGGTTTAATTAAAATAGATGCTTTGAGTTTTAGTTTGAGTGAAATATAGGAAAACATGTTATTTTTTTTTATTTTTTTTACATTGTGATCGTGATAATATTCAAATCCAAACAAACCGTTGTAAATATAGTTTATCTTGAAACACGAATAGTTGATATTATAGTTGTAAAAAAAAAACGCATTTAAAACCTCATGTATTAGGCCGGCCACATAAATACGGAATTCTGTTTTGAAATATTGATTTGGAATTTCGAAGGCACCAAATCCATAAAAAAATTACGGCCACATACAGACAGAATTCAGTTTCGGAATTTCGAATCGGAGAAAATTACGAACGGAAAATGATTGTACGTGTGTGATAGATCGTTGATTTCTAATCGATATTTCGAAACGGAATGCCGTTTCGGAATTTCGTATGTATGTGACTGGCCTTAGATGTAAGTAAACACTGATCTAATATGTAGGTATATAAAAATCTACTATCAATTGTAACCTGCGTGTACGAACTCATGTAATTCCAACCCTACTATAACTAATCAAAATGGAAAGAAAAAAAACGAATCTAGTGCAGAAGAGGGTATTCTGTCTATTATTTCATACATCTCTGTCGAGAGATTGCATGTTAACCTGTCAGTTTCAAACTAACGAATATGTGTTTTGCGAATTTGATCCTTATTACTACTATAAATGGTCTAACTGACAGGTGTCAAGAACGCATTGTCTCGACGGCCGGACTGTAATTGTTAAAGTGATTTTAAAATTAGTTGCGATAATAACAAATCAATAAAAAATAATAAGTTTGTTTGCTGCATTAAAATTAGGCTTGAGATGTCAGAGGCAGGGAAATTAAATAAAGGGTTATCAGTAAATAATCTGCAAAGGACCTTGAAAAACAACCAAACGGCCTGGATTTTTGTAATAAAAAAACCAGAAAACCATACCTAATTTCCAATGAGGGTCAACAGGTTCTGCTATCTAATTACGCAACACGTTTTGGTAAGCGATTATGACTAATCCGTTTCATTTTGGCAGTTCAACAACATTCATTGCGTTATTTACGTTGTTGAGCAGATTTTTTTTCGAACTCATGAGTCAATGGATTAGCAATAATGATCAAGTTAAAATGTCTGATTGTGATTGATCGTGTATTACGCAATTAGGCTGCCAGTCCTGAATGTGAACATGAACCTAATCTCAAAAGGTTGATAACTCTATTGCAAAATGGCATGGCATAAAAATATCACGTATAAGTAGATCAATTCTTTAAAAAATAGCATTGCATCTAATTTAAATTATCTTATTGTAAATTATGGCAGTGGTGGGCCGACTTACGAGGTCTAGGTCGTATGTTCCAACCAAGACAGGCGCTTTACTTTGTGTAAATTATTTCATCACCACTGCTCTCAAAACGGTGAAGGAAAACATCGTGAGGAAACCGGCATGTCTTTTTTTTTTTTTTTTTTTTTTTTTTTTTTTTTTTGGTTTTTTTTTTTTTTGGGTGGGAAATCATCAAATGACTCCTCCCGCTCTTGCAGGGCAGAGCGAGAGGGAGTGTCAGACTTTTACTGACTAAAACCCACCCGTGTTCCTTCCGTTGCCTATGTGCTGGGGCCGCGATATCCCTTTCGGACAGACCCGCAACCCCAGCAGGAAACCGGCATGTCTTAGAACTTAATAATCGAAAACATGTGACATCTACCAACCCGCACCGGGCCCGCGTGGTGGATTACGGCCCACTCCCTCTCACAGAGAGGAGGCCAGTGTCACAGTAGTGGGAACATTTAATGCATTTAATGCTATTGTAAATTTAACAAATGAGTGTGTGCACCGACCATGCAATGTAATGACTTCTTCGAAACTACAAATAAAAATACATATCTAATGAATGATTTGCCCTGTTTCACCTCCGTGTTGGCATAAAATACACTTATCTGAGTATCAAATAATAACCGCCAAACAATAGCTATAATTACTGAGATACAATTAGTATTCTCAAAATAATTTCCTATGCAGTTTTTTTTTCACGTATTTTTGTGAGACGTATTTTCCACGTATTTAAAGGTATTTCTGATGAAGATTGATGTAATTTTTAAAATAATATTATTAATATAAATATTTTTTTTGTTTTAAAATGGTCGGAAAACTTTTCCGTAACATTTCCAAATTCGGAAAATACTGAACTTCCTTATCACTTATTATTCCTTATCCTTATGAACTATTGACATTTTGGGCCGGCCAACGTCTCTCGGGTCAGCTGGTTATCAATCATTTTTGCCTAGTCAGACGGAAAAAAGGAACATGGAAATAATAATCGGTATTGGATAATGGTTTTCCAAAGTTTTAGGGATGCAGGGAATATCGACGTGTTTTGACATATAATCGTAAAAGTAAATTGAAGATTTAAAACATAAACATTTGTATTATAGACTCGCAGTCATATATTTGCCAAATTACTAGTGATTACCTATACAGTTACAGCTCTTGTAGTACCAGCAGCCAATTTGCTTATTATTGAAATACATTAATGCATTTGAAGCGTGGGTGGGAAACAAATGAAAGAGTGTACAAAGGGCTTTACCCTTTGTACTCGGCACGGTTTTTTTACGGTACGGCGTATAAATCGCGCCGTAGAAAAAACGTGTCGGTCAACAAGCTTCCATAGTGATCCATAGAACACTGACGACCGTGCCTACACACGGCGAATAAACCGTAGTTTTTCACGGCAAGAAAAATGTTTGAGCAAAAGGCCCTTACTGTTATCGGTCATCTAAACTGCGACGGCCACAATCCCAATGTCAGAACAAACAAACAAATGATAAAATCGTATATTTAAGGTCTTTTTTTGTAGTGGTTCAAAGTCTGTCGGTAAAAACCTAAATCCAAAGTACCTAAGCTTAAATTAGGTAGGGTTAATACCACTAAAGTGTGACTAAAGTAATTATGAAAATAACATAATCATTCATGTAATGATGTAGTATTTTTATTCGAAATTGTTCAGGTCTGTAATTTTAGCTAATTAATAACGGTTGGAAATTCCGTCGGCTCTCTGTGTGTTCACTGACCGATGTCGACGTTTCTTTGACTAGTTTTAGTTTGTTCTAGTAATTGCTTCCACAAATCTTCGAGATAAATTGAACATAATGAGTTTAATGACTGCCTATGTCGTTTGTAAAGTCACTTTTGGGTATTTCTATAGAGCTTGCCAAAAAAACATTTAGAGAATTTCATCAGATAATTCACGCTAAAACCGCGTGTGTGACTGTGCTGATAAAGCATATTTTCTATTTATATATAAATAAAAATGACATCCTGTTCATTGGTAAGCGCGTCACTTGAGAACGGCTGGACCCATTTGGCAATTTGTAGTTAAAAAAATACGTAATAGTCTGAATTAGGTTTTTATGGCAAGAATAATTACTAAATATTCCCGAAAAATGAAAAAATTCGAGAAAAACTGAATGTCCTTTTTTCTGTGGGATTTTTGTATGAGTTATTGAAAATTGGACAAGACAACGTCTGTTGGGTCGGCTAGTTTAAAATAATTAATGAAGAACCTTGAAACCATTGATAAACAATATAATTAATTACCTGAAACAGACGTACCTATCCACTTGTTATTTTAATTTCAACTAAGATGAATAATCCAACTCAGGGACAGTAGGAAATAAACCACATACCACAATTTAATAGAATTTAATGGATGCCTTATGTAATTACTCAAATGTGAATTGAAGTACCAAAATCTGAAGTTCTGCTAGATAAACGGTGCGGATAATGGTAACATTGATTTATCACAAGCTTTGACTGGATTAGCTCACATCCATCAATTCATTGATAGGGAATATTGAACTGAATGAAAGATCGATATCAATGTTTCAAGTACGGAATTAATTATATAGCTTTAAAGTAACATTATCGGTTGATTTCTGACTTTGTATTCTTCGCATCAGTTCTACTTTCTATTTTGACAACGATATGTACTCGATGGTATTTTAATAATCGAGTAATGAACTCTCAATTTCCGTTATTATCTTACTATGTAAAGAAAGTGTGCATCGATTATAATGCTATCATTTGTAAATGTGACAGAAGTTTTTATTTTGGACGAGATAAGTCGTTTGATAGAGCAAATGCATTTAAAGAAAAGACAATCAAAACAGCAACAATGCAGCAATTATTTACTCTTTTGTTTATAAACAAAGGCATTGTATTGAAATATTGATACAGCGAAATATTTTTATCAATATTTGTTTGGGAGGATGCATCATTTTCATAATGTATAAAGAGCGATACGTAGGTATCTGAAACATCAATAGCTTTGTTTACCACATTTCAGGCAGATTCCGTTCCATTTTTGAATTTAATAGGTATGTGCATTTCAGACAGGTTCTCAAAATAAGTGAGGGTTGTAAAATATCGTTTAGAGAACATCATATTCAGTTCAAAGTGTGATTGCAGATGTAGAATCCGGCGAAGCGGCGCCTGATGCCAAGGGAGATGTGCCCGTACCGCCTGTCACCCGACCGCCTCCACAGGGTAAGCGCCATGCATGGCATGAGGGGCTTACCACACTGTGACGTCACAAATTCACAATAGACGGGAATTTGAATTTAGAAAATATTTTTTTTGTTGCGATGGCGATCTGATAGTAAGTGATATCACCTGTATTCTATGATGCGTTCTACGACTGTATACAAATTTTTAATACATAGTTCAAGTTCAGGAAGTTTCTGCATATCAAAATTATTCAGTCTATGGATCTGGCATACGCCAAAATGATGATTATTCACACGGATAGACAGAGGAAGATATAGTTTACACAACTTAACTAAAAGATGATTTAACTGAATAGACAGCGGTGCTGCTGGGGAGTTTGTTGCGCCACTTCTTCTTCCCAGCTAAAGCACTAGGAAGTGGCGAAGGGCGGGCGTTTTTGGGGGACTGTCTTATGTAATTTTGACGTTCGAAAAGTGCAGATTCTCAGCCTAGTTTAAATAAATGCCTTTTGAATTTTGAATTTGAAATAGAATAGTCATATTAAAACATGACTTAAAAGTGTGTATAGTCGTGGAAAGTATGATAAAATCCTTGATTTTATTGACTGTCGCGTCATCAGCGCCACCTAGTTTGTAATTGGCATGTGGTACCCTCTATGATGGTGTAGCATGGGAATTCACAATTTCATATACATTGGAGCACTCACCTATGTTTATATTTTTTATGGTTAAGCTGCTTTTCATGTCATGTATGTCGCTCGCACTTCTGTTTATATTTCTTCACGTATTTTTTGGTTTAAGTTTGTATTTCTTTTTTGGGAATTTGTGCTGTCGTGTTTTTTATTATGTCTGTCCGTATTGGGTCCTATTAGATTTTTTTTAAGTAATTTGTGTTTTCAGATAATATAATATGAACCTTCGGTAGAGCTCTCACAATCTTTGCATTAGATTCTTTTATTCACTTTTCAATTTTTACTTATTGATGTTTAATTTGTTTTCAGTAGTTGAATTGAATGATCTATATTTAAGGTTGACTCTAACAACTTAAGGATTATGTTAATCGTAGTAGGTACAAAGATCATCATCACATCATCGTACAAAATTCAAAACTTGATTTTACAAGAAATCGCACTTCATTACATTGTTGATGATGATTCGAAGCAAAATAAATTAAAGAACTAATAAATAATGCATTATAAGTGGAGAATAAAATGTAACTTGATATTAATTACCTTCTAGTAACGGCTTAATAATAACAGCCACACTGGTCGATCCATCAGGTTAAGCTACGCTTGCCGGAGTTGGTCCGTGAATGGCTGACCACCTCGACTTACCGAGACAGCAGACTCCTCCGTGCATCGGAAAGCTCGTTAAGCCGTTGGTCACAGCTGTCATTCGTCGATTTTTGACAGTCGTTACGGGTCGTTAGAAGCCCGAAAGTCTGACAACCAGTCTTACCAAGGGATATCGTATTACGCAGTTACTGGTCTGGGTTTTTGCGTTTTTTTTTTTTAAATGTGAATTGTTTATCTTTATTCTTCTTTAGGTCATGAGCTATCCGAATATCAGAAAATATTTGGGTTAGGTCTTAAAGTGGAAATAGATTCACTGTTACAATGGAAAGTAGATATGGGTTACGCAGTTACCCCGGTGATTAAAAGACGCTTGACACCAAAGATAGTACCAATGTAGGTGTCTAACAAAAAGTAGGTAGAATAGGTACCTACACCTTAGGTAAAGAAGAATGATTTACATCAATGGTATGTAAAGATCGCATGCGCCGCTCATTCAAAACAATGATATCACTAGGAAAACTGATACACGCGTCTAATGTTATTAAACTATCCGTAGGTACTGACTTATATTATAATATTAATCTTTTCATTAGCAACAATGCTGTCAGAGAATTTTCTAGAACCAATAAGTTCTTTGTTATTGATATGTGTAGTTGTTTATTTATTTAATTAACTGTTACATGATAAACGTAATTAAATCAATTGTTTTTCCTTTTATGGATACTGCAACTGGAGTCATGGTGACGGCAGTGTGGCCCGAACTTACGAGTTGGGTTCCAACCCAGGCAGACGCTTTACTTTCTGTTAATAATCTCATCACCACTGCTCTCAAAACGGTGAAGGAAAACATCGTGAGGAAACCGGCATGTCCTAGAACCAGAAATTCGAAGACATGTGACATCTACCAACCCGCACTGGGCTCGCGTGGTGGATTACAGCCCACTCCCTCTCGAAGAGAGGAGGGCTGAGTCCCAGCGGTGGGAACAATATAGGCTGACTGAAGGCGTAGAAAGATTTATCGGGATCTATTTATAAGTACTTAGTAGGTAGTTGAAATTATTTGTTCTATTATCCTTGACTAAGGTAGCAAGGCATAATCTTTTCTACAAGTTACTACTTACTGCTTCTTTTTCTATCGTTATCCCTGTCTGCAAATGCTTCGTCGTTCGTACTTAACTGTCAAAGATAGTAATATATTTGACAGATAAGTTGGCTCTTAAATCGACATTTCCAATAGCCTAGTTCCTGGTAGAGCTTCACTTCCTTTTCTGTGTCTTTAGCATATCGTATCAAATTGGTAACATCTCCACGGTTAGAAACAACACTTGAATAAGTAAATAAAATAATAATAATAATATAATTCAATTGTACACACATCACAGTAATTACATTCACACGGATAACTTTCTACTAACAACCACCAATTAATCTATTACGGTTGACGCTTCAAGCGTCCATCTTTTATTTTTGACCATCGATAAGCGTTTTGGCAGATCGAATTCGTATTGCAATCCTACAATCTAAATTCAACTGTAGTTTTTACAGATTAGGGTTAGTTTTTCAATGTTAGTTTGGTGCTTGGGTTTGTATAGATGAGTGAAAGGATTATCGGTCGTGAAAGCCTCCTGTCTCCCTTTCGCTGCGTACTTTGAGTTATTTAGTTACCGTCTTATGTATGCTCATTGTATAAGATGTTATGCCATGACTACATGAGACAGATGCACTTCTGATATAAGTAGACCTAGTACATAAGCAGATGGCACCGAGATTATCGAAAGGAGATTGTCCGTTTACGTCCAAGTGTCAATCACTAACGTTTGCGGTTGACAAGCAACGAATTAAAGTAGAATTTCCATTTCTTTTTAATTTGCTCTACTCAGGGTTTCTGTGTTTGTAACTTTGCATCTGTGAAGTTAACCTTGACTGCATCGAAGCTCGTTTGTAGGGCATAGAATCTCATAACTCAAAAGTTCAGTAAAGCCCTGAGGCGGATGACTCTCTAGACGAACAGGCACCAATATCCACTATAGAAAATAATGAAGGGGCATTCGATTATATACCTTGTTGTTTAGAGCTTTATTTACATGTACGCAATCTTCACGATAAACCAATAATACCGGTACACAGCGACCAATTTGGGGCCTCTACTTTATAATCCATTAATCAACGTTGTCCAGTCTGTCATTGTTTATTTATAGAAAAGGGAAGCGGTAGGATCTTCCTCCCGCGCAATAATCTGCCCAATTGCGTTCCATAGATCTGCAAACAGAATATAGTTTGACAGATCCTTTTCAAAGACCACCCACCGAGTTTTACTGCTAAGATCTAATGGGTGATATTTCCTGGGTGTTGTATATTACGATTATACCTAGTTGGTTTTATTGTTTAAATTGGAGTGATGATGCCGATGATAGCCCGACTGTGAATAGAAGTCTTTACTACATGACTACAAGTTTTTTTTTGCTCCGACTCGGGAAAGAGAAATGTTCTGTCAAACTTCTGAATAATTATCCAACTGTAGTAGATACACATTCACAACATAAATAGATAGCGAAATAAAGGCATTTATCTGAAATCTTGTTGGCAATTCAATTCGTGATCAATAACATTGTATCACATCGTAGGTGACACAGCTCATTCTACAGAAAATAATTAAGAATGACAGCCGACTGTAACGTCCATGCGCACAAAAAGAGCTTGTAATCGCCAATTCGAAATTCAATTCCAAATGTTGATTTCAAAAAGAGAAAAAAGAAAAGAACGTATTACTTCAAAAATGGAGGCTCGAAAGCGCCTGGCGACAGGCAATGAGTGGATTATCATTTCGTCACGCGGTTTTGGCACGTCCACACGTACCAGGCATTTCTAAAGGTTACTGATTGAAGTCGTTAGACCACTGGTTTAATTAGAGAAGCTATTTTTAGGTAACACGATTAGATAAAATGTCAAATAAATAGTGATTAGTGACATGACAACAAAGTTGACAATGTTGATATTTGATGCCCCGTTAAATTTTAATGTTTCCTTTACTTTGTTCTGCAAACAGATACGATTATTGTTAAACTAGATTTCCGTATTCATGAAATTTTTGACACATTACATATTTTGAAACATTAGCTTGTTAGTCGCAGACCCGTAGATACTTAAAAGTACAAAAGCGTAGTAGGGTATTTAATAGTGCTAGTGAGTCAACCTGCTAGTTGGGACTACTGCAAAATGTATACTGTACAACGTAAGTACCTTTGTCGTATAAGTACATGTAGTTTTGAGTCTGAAACCATAAGGTACCTATTACCTACCTTCCTATTACACCAGCTCCGAATGGTACCTAATCCTCTTGCCTATTAGTTCAACGGAGGTAGAATGGGGTAGAGCGACCGTTATGTTATCTTGCAAATAGGGTTAGATTAGGATACAATCATCGGACTAGTGAGAGCAGTGATGGCCCAGTAAGAGCAGTGATAGCCCAGTAAGAGCATTGATGGCCCAGTAAAAGCAGTGATAGCCCATTAAAAGCAGTGATGGCCCAGTAAAAGCAATGATGGCCCATTAAGAGCAGTGATGGCCCAGACAGAGCAGTGATGGCCCAGACAGAGCAGTGGCGGCCCAGTAAGAGCAGTGATGGCCCAGTAAGAGCAGTGGTGGCCCAGTAAGAGCAGTGATGGCCCAGTAAGAGCTGTGATGGCCCAGTAAGAGCAATGGTGGCCCAGTAAAAGCAG
The DNA here is from genome assembly GCA_916701695.1 of Agrochola macilenta. Taxonomy (NCBI): domain Eukaryota; kingdom Metazoa; phylum Arthropoda; class Insecta; order Lepidoptera; family Noctuidae; genus Agrochola; species Agrochola macilenta. The sequence goes on along the minus strand of OU753554.1, from coordinate 19,847,250 downwards.
TGGTGGCGCAGTAAGAGCAGTAGTGGCTCAGTAGAAACCGTGTTAACCGTGGATCTTAACAAGCCTAGAAAATATTGAGAATCAATATTGTATAGTGTCTGTATAAAATTTTGTTGTAGGTACATTATAGTATGTTCTATCTATTAAGCTTTTTCGAATAAATTCTTCGCGGGACTGTAGGTACGCAGCTTTATATCTAATTAATCGTAGTCAAACATCTACTTGACAAACCATTCAAATGTCAACGGTATGAAATCAAGTTTATCAGTCCATACGACATCCCATCACCATGATTGACATCCTAACTGTTGATAACTCTTAAAATTAATTACTAGCGCCTTTTTAAGACGTATTTAATGTACTCGCAAAAAATCCTGTTACTCACTACAGTGTAATATCATAGTTAATAGGAACACTTGAGGTAATGTACTGCAGGCCACAAAAAATGGGCCAATGGCCTGACGTACGTTTCGAAAATAGAAGGAGTGACTCAGAGTATTTTTGGTACTCTCTCGAGTACTTGATAACCTTTAAAACGGTTTTTAATATAGATTGTTTATCGTTTTGATGGTCTGGCAGTTTATGAAAACATGTTGTGTTAGCTACTTATGGGCTTTAATAATCTGAGTCGCGACGAAGATCGTCTGAATTGCAAGTAGGTAGTAGAACTCTATAACGTGTTTATTTTGATATCCCATAAGTCTAGGGTATTGATGAGACAAAGAATAAACAAGCATTTTATTTTTTTATCACTGTTTTATAGATGTGTGTATCTAAGTTTCATTGATAAGTACGAATATATCATTTTCATTCAAACCAATCATTCATATATAAAGCTAAGCAAATGCGACGTTGTCGTATTTTATTTTTAACCGAAAAGGAGGAGGTCATACGAGTATAACCTCCTCCTTTTCGGTTAAAAATAAAAAAAAATACCGAAGGTCGACGCGTATGTTTTTTTTTTATGTATGTCCGCCGATTTCTCCGTCAATTGTGGACCGATTTTAAAAATTCTTTTTTTGTATGAAAGGGTATGGTCCCAGATTAGTCCCATATAAATTTTATTAACTTTGCTTGGATAGTTTTTGAGTAAGCTTCAATAATACGTATTTTTCCCACTTAGTATAAGTGGGTGATATGATGATAACTTCCTGTGACTGTTATTTACATAGCAGGTACTGGTATTCGAATTTGTGTGGGGTAGGTACCACAACACAAATTGAAACAACGGTGAAAAATAAAAACTTTCAAATTAAAACAACCGAGTTCCGAAAAAAAACACTACAAACTGAAAAATAACTTTAATTTCGGTGGCAAAAAACGAAAATTCAAAACCAAAGACACCGACTTCCGAAATTAAAGTTATTTTTCACTTTGTAGTTAAAAAGTTTATAAACAAAAATAGTCTGAATTAAATGTTTTATATTTTTTATATTTCACGTATGGGGCTTTTGCATAAATAATCGTGACTGTCGAATTATTTTTAATTTAAAATGAAAATAAATTAAAATAATATATAAAAGCATAATGACAGTTGATTCTTTGATATGGTTTCATTAATACCCTAGAGTTAGGGGATATCAAACAAAACACCTTGTATGACTTTCATGGAGTAAATCTGTGACGAAAATGTTGCAGTGTGTTGGCACAAGTCAATAAAGCAGTTTGGAAACTTTTAATCCACATTTCACTGGATAAAGGCACTATTGATAGGGCAAGATACGATACTGAAATATACAGTAAAAAAAGTACTTACAAAGATAATAAATATGATAATTTTGGAACCATGTTATCATGAAATACCTATGTAAGTATAGTGTAATCCGCCCGTAGGTATTTGTGATATAACAAGGTGTTACTGTTTCTAGCTAATTTATGTAGGAACGTTATCAACATTACTATCCATATAATAAATAATAACAAACAAATCGTTTTATTTTCGCTTGATTATAGATTTTGATGGTTTTGTTGGTATATTGGCGTGTGTGCAGGCGTTTTTAGGGGACTGTCTTATGTAATTTTGAAGTTCGAAAAGTGCTGATTCTCAGTCTAGTTTGAATAAATGACTTTTGAATTTTAAATAGATAAATGGATATTAGAATAATGACCGTCTTATAACATTTATCGCAACGTTCTGTAGCTAAAAATATATCTTGTTGTGCTTGTTTTTAAAAGACATTAAGTATGCTATGCGTATGTGCTGCGCAGTAGTTTATAATTATTCATGTTCTTGCACATAATACGTATACACTTACATATATTTCTAATGTGTATAACCAGACCAGAATATCCGCGAAATTTCGCGTTGTTGCATAACTTTTTAATTAGTCGAGATTTTTAATTCATATTCTTTATGGCACCTCTTTAGGTCATGAGCTATCCGAATATAAAAAAAAAAATTGACCTGGCGTGCAAGGGCGTGAAAATTAATTCGCTATTACAATGTATAGTAGATTATTATATAGTCGTAAAAAACAAATAAGGCAAATCTCAGTAAGTACGAGTATTATAGAGGAGCATGGCATATACCTAACACATAAAGCTTTTCTCAAGTCAGATATGACTTTGTTTTAAAAACATTAGAAGGTATATCTATTTTTATACCCAACCGACGCAACTGTAATTACTGTCATGATTTCCCTTTGATACTAAAGAACATATAAATCTTATATTTTCACACAATGGCGTCAACTGTCAATACATTTTTTTCTCAGACCGACATTGAAGATGGTAAACACTTAATAAAGGCTTTTATTCTATTTCTGGTTGTCAACAAACAAAGATAGGTGTCATATAAACTAGGTATAATAATATGTCGAATAACCGGTCGGTAATAAAAATGGCTAGACTCTGATGTCTGTCTCTACCGGAAAAGAAAGTCGTTATCAATTAGTTCAAAACAAAAATGTATTTTTTACTTATATGTTAACTAGCTTCTTCCTGCGACTCAACCGCGTGATTTTTTTCTTTTAACGTAAAATATAACTTTTGATACTTAGCAATACCGTAGCTTCCCACTAGATAAAGCATTTTCGGAATCAGAACTACTGATAAAATCAATCTGCCTAGCCTTTTCCCAACTATGTTGGAGTCGGCTTCCAGTCTAACCGGATGCAGCTGAATACCAGTTTTTTACATGGAGCGACTGGCTATCTGACCTCCACAACCCAGTAACTGGGTAATACAATACCCCTTGGTAAGCCTGGTTGTCAGACTTTCGGGCTTCTGACGACCCATTACGACTGTCAAAGATCCACGAATGACAGCCGGGACCAACGCGCAACGGCTTAACGTGTTTTCCAAGCCACGGAGGACTCTCGGTATGTAAAGATGGTCACCCATTCACGAATCAACTCCGTCAAGCGTAGCTTAACCTGATGGGTCGACCCGTACGGCTGTTATTACTTAGCCATGAGCTCCTCACTGACTACTATTTATGACATCTATAGAATCAAACTCACGATCCTCAAGCAAAGTAGACGTAAAACAAACTAATATCTGATTTAAAACAGTTTTAATAACATGCAAATGTTGATAGACTCCATACAATGAATACTCGATGAATGAATGGAAATGTATGCCAAACATACACAAACACACACACACAGACAGACAGCATAAATGAAACTTAGAATCGCAAATATCTTGAATGTATAATAGTTAGATAATGTATTGTATTTTAATCGGGTGTTGAAATGAGTTAAACTTTCCGATTTGATGAATGGATGTACGTCTGGGTCCTGTTCTGAGTATTGAGTAAGTCTAAAGCGGTGTTTCTTTTATGTTGTCAGTAAGTGGGTACTTAATAGTACATTGAGGTCCCTGCATATGGCTATCATCCATGATAGTATACGTGTAAACCTCAGATCAAATAAAAAACCAAGGCAGAGCGCTGCGAATAATACAATGAAGCGTGCCAAAACTACACCGCCGCTCTGTGCATACACGCTCACACGCACACATTCACAACCTTTTACAATGACATTACAATCAAACTGCACCACACAAAGTGCACACATGTTTACGAAACCGGCTTCACTTCACTGTTGACTGCACTCTGTCTTGGTTTTTTATTTGGTCAGAGGTATAAAATACTAAACGTTTACTAGATTTTCATGACTCTTATTCGGTTGGTAACATGCCAAAAACAACTTAGCTTAATAAATCTCTACGGATAGCTCTCAGAGTAATAACTGGATAGCTGTGACAAATTCTAGCCAACCGCAAGAAAATCTGAGAAAACGATACTATCTTTACAACCTTACCTAAGACTTTTCTAGGTAACAATTTATAATGATGTCTTCTGTCATCGTTTTAGAGGAAACCCATGTGTTTTGTGGTGACCTCGTGTGAGTCAATTACGTGCTACTGGAAAGTCCACCGACGACCGTGCCAAGTGTAATCGGACAGCGCGATCGGCAGAAAGAAACATAAACAAAACATTTTATTTTCGGTCGCCAAACGTTTATTTATACGGAATTGAACCTTATAAGAACGTTATTTAAGTTGTCAATGTGTTTGATAAAGTGTAACGTTATGTTGGTAATGTGAAAAATCGTCGTGAGGTTTAATTTTGCATGAAACAAAATCTTTAAACATTCTGCATTCTAAGAATGTATTTGTAAACGAGGGTACGCGAGATGAAATTTTGTTATTTTTTGGGGAACTGAACTGAACCTATGGAATATGTGGTTCTTAGAACTTTTATTAATTTAATATTTCGTTAAGGAAAATACTTGAGACAGGTTGATTTTTGTATTGGGTTTTATTGAGTTCGTTGTCATTGACTAGTAGGGATGCACTGCCGTCTCATTTATCACATTGTTTTTGAGTAGCAGCATTAACGGAAATGGTTTTGTAAATCAATCGGGGATCACCCAGGATCTTCTTCTTTTCGTGTGGTTAGTGACTAACGTTTTAAAGCTGCCCATGCGCCTCTGACTTGGCTTCACATGCCGTCGAGAAATATCTCTCAGGCATGCCGGTTTCCTCACGATGTTTTCCTTCACCGTTTTTGAAGCAAGTGATAATTATACAATACGCACATGAATCCGAAAAGTCAGAGGTGCGGTGCCTTGGGTTCGAACTCGAGACCTATGACTTGGCAGTCCGACGGTGACACCACTAGGCTATCACTGCTCATACACTACCCAGTACCCACCCACCCACCGAGGATAATTAAAATAGAAATCTAAATGTTTTGTAAATCAATAGAAGTGATTGGCAGATTTATAGACTTTTGATAAAGTCTGATAAATGTGCCAATCGCTTATCTTTACTAAAATAATACAAACTAAGAAAATCCCCGAGGTTGGCCACGGTAACAATTAACAATATTACCAATAAAAAAAACCCTTATCATCTTCAAACGATAAATAACAACACCACGTATTACGCATATACAGGATGTTACAGTAGGCGTAATTTGTCATTGTTTTAGTTTTTTAGCGGGTCTTTGTTTGGCCAGTATCGAAGACTGAATCGTAATGCCATGCTAATGAGCGGGTCAACGTCTGTAATTTGCGTCTTGGAGATGTTTCATTGTTATATAAAATGTTATCACAGAATACTTAAATATAGAAGGCCCACATCACACGGCGCTGTAAACATAATTTAAAAAACACTTGCACACAAGCAAAACTAAAAAAAAACGAGCGAGCAGTAGTCGCATATGATGTGACATCTGACATCTTGGCTGAAAGTACCAACTTCTCGAAAAATGGGTTGGAACACATCTAACGGCCAACTCTAGAACCGCGCGCGCTCATTGTTCAAATCAAATAGCGCGCGCTCCCCCGGCTTCCTGTTACACACTTCCGTCCCTTTTCACGAAATCACTCCCACAGATTGCAATAAAAGCGAGAGGAAAGATGTTATACATAAAAAAACAACGCTGTATCACTTCACACTAAGATTTCTGTCTCTATTGTGTACTAGCTGCGCCCCGCGGTTTCACCCGCATAAGTCTCGATCCTGTGGGAATATCGGGATAAAAAGTATCATATGTCCTAATCCAGGTCATGGTCTACCCATGTGCCAAATTTCATCCAAATCTGTTCATCGGTTTTAGCGTGAAGGCGTAAGAAACAAACAAACTCACTTTCGCATTTGTAGTATTAGTTAGGATGGCTGTCTTCGCAGGAGATGCCCCGGGCGTCGGGAGTCGCGAGCCGACTTCCGGCCACCGTAGGCGTGGGCTTGCGGACAGTGAGCAATGGGCAGCTCGCCGTCCGATAAGGACCAGGCCCGGGTCGACGGCGCGTTGTGTTCCACGCGCGCCTCAAAGGGATGTCAGCACCAACTGACGGGGTCCGTAAGGACCAACGCCTGCTGGGGTTGCGGGTTTGTCCGAAAGGGATATCGCGGCCCCGGCACACAGGCAACGGAAGGAACACGGGTGGGTTTTAGTCAGTAAAAGTCTGACACGCCCTCTCGCTCTGCCCAGAGCGGGAGAAGTCATTTGATGATTTCCCACCCTCAAGAAAAAAAAATATGGCTGTCTTATACACCATATCACTTGCTCTATAACCTTATACAGTAGTTACAACTGAAAAATCAAAAATGCTTCCTTTTTCCTACATCGAGTTATGTATTTGATTTGCTACCTTCTGTAAATTTTCCTTCTGTGGCATTTTCTAAATCCTCCATTGCTTGTTCGTACATTGTATACTTCTTTCTAATTTAGTTCGTGCTTAGTTAATCATAGGTTTCTTATTTAACACCCACGCCAGTAATTGCAGTCTTATGTAACGTTTCTTTTACTATTTTTTAATTATAGTTACTGAACTGTTCTTTCTAATAACTATTTTTTTATTGTTCATAATTGTCTTTGTACGATCTCCGATGCTATCGACCGAATGCTCAAAAGATAATATACTTTTTATTTTGTTTCTAGTAAATGCGGTCAAAGACGGTCAAAGACACCGCTGTCATTTCTAAATTCATGACTTCGGCTTGTGGTGACATTCTACTTTTAATACATTCCTAGTATTCAGATGAATAGCTACATAGTTCTCATTAATAGATTCATTGGTCGCCTAATATTAAAATTTTCCTCAATGAATTTGTTGCGCACGCGCCATTTAGGCGCCATCCTGATTCCCGATTGTCCACGCTATCAATTCTGTCAAATTCCTCACTTATAGCATTGTATACGCGCCTTGACATCGCGTTTGATGTCAACGCAAAGTATTCACGAGGTATCCTGTCATATAAACAATTGCTTGCATCCATTATGGTGGCGACTAGCGATTGACACGATAATAGGTTAATTTTCTCCAGCTCAGAACAAACTGGTAGGAAATAACGCGTTGTTATTCTGTTTGCGTGTATCACTGTTGTGCTGTGCTCGGCTGTACAGATGCATGCGATGAACGCCGAATGTTTCGTTATTACTTTGGCTGGTGTAATGTATAGGCGGACGCGGAGACGGACGCGGATGCTTTAGCGACTTGAATGACCTGACAAAGCGGTAGTCGGACCTTTTTTTGGCCACTACTTTTTATACTCACATTATTTGTAGGGTTCAGAGCTTTCTTATTTAGTTTATATTGTATCTATTGCAGCATCATTAGCAGCATGCACGGATATTAAAGTGTTCCCGGTTTACTTTCTCCTAAACTGGTTCCAAATAGAGTGATACAAAATAAGTACAAAATATGTATTTAACTGTAGTTTGCACGATACACCTACGCAGGGATGTCAGTAAAATTCAGACAGAATACGAAAAAGGGCGTAGTAGCAATAAAAGGGCGCTTAGTTAGGCGGACGAAGCCGACCCGCTACGCGCGTAGCCGCACGATTACGCAATCATATAAGTAGTCGCAACCTACAAGTTTGTGTTCATAATATTTTTTTGTTTTTTTTTAAGTTTAACATATTTTTGTACACGACTATATTTTTTTTTATTACATAATATATTAAAAAAATATATAATTAATCGTTGGATACGTAGCTTTTATCTCAACAAAAGTACCTACTTAAGGCACTTCGTTTTTACTTTTAAGGGACCGCCGCCGCGCCGCGCCGTACTTATATTTTCATGACAAACATAATATAACCGTGGTTCAGGTCAAATTCATTTAAAAATAAAGTTAAACGATAATATCCAACAGCTAGTAACTTGTACCATCCATCAGTCTCGAGGCTACGCGTTACCTTGTTCGACACACTGCTCGCCACTGCCAACCGTGAAGGTTTAGGTTACCATCGGTTGTTGGTAGTTAGCTACCAATCGTTCTACCGTCCCTGGATATCGATAACTAGCTGTCTAGATAAGTTGCGTACTGTGGGAAGATTTTCATAGATTTATTGATTTGTACATTTAAAAAAAAAAGGCTGTTTTAAAATTCAAAATTATTCTAAATACCTGTTTATGATGATGATCATTAAAAAAAAACAAAAGGCCTATTCGTGTGCATCACTCGTCTTTTTTCACACAAATTGTTATTGTCAAATAAGCTCAATTTCCACGAGTGGCTGAACTTTACAATGTCAAGTATATTTGTAAGATTGTATAAAAAAGTTGTAACTATGAGTTAATTCGAATGTTTAGCGCCCGGTGCGCGCGCGCAGTTCATTGTCACGGCCGAGATGCTTCACCGCATTTATTACTATAATAATAAAAAGTTTATTTAAACAACTTTATAAATGTAAATAGATACGTCGTATTCTTCAGAATAAGTAAATTTAATTTTAATATTTTCTTGTTTTTAAAATATCGTAAAAATCGTGTCACACTCTTCGTCTTTAGCGATCTTACAATTATAACTTTATGTAATAAAAGCTACTGTTTTTTGGACTCCGAAAGTCGAACACAACAAAAACCGATTATGTAAGACATCTGTGTCAGATCTATTGTTAATCTCCGTATCAGATAAAAAATGTTAGGGAAATCGGAATCGCAGACACCGAGGCAAATGCTGCGAATGGTTTTTTACCAGATGTTATTTGGCACGAACATCTACAGGCGATGTCATGGTAGCGAATAAGTATTCATAAATCAAATAGTCTTGGTAGCGAATTTCCTTCCTGATGTCATAAAGTTGCAGGCGGTTCCTAAAATATTCAGATTAAAATCTTACCTTCCAATACACGCTTCCTACGTCGTAGGTCCTATGTCATCATTACCTAGGTGCTTCTCGTAGGATCCGAGAAAATGATATAAACATTTGTTACGAAAAAAAAGCCATGATTATAGTAGTAGTCAAAGCATAAGTAATTAAAATGTTTAGAATCAAAATTAGCAATTTTATTCTGCATTTTACTATTCGTCCGATTATGATTGCTCAACCTAAATTGATTGATAAATGATCCTCCTGATTGTAATCTGATAAATGATTTCAATACTTCCCGGTTCTTTACCCGCCTAAAATAGCTGAAGTATTTACATTACATTTAAAAAAAAAAGAACACAACACCCATTGTAACTGAAACCCTAGTCACAATATAGCTGGCAACTTTTAAATAATAATTTCATTTTTACGCGCGAATCGTGTCGCATAATTTGACAAGTTGGCGCCATCTTAGCTGTCATTGTCACGGCCGGCCATATTTTTCCTAGGTTTGTTTATATTTTCTGTTACTATACCGTGACGGAACAATTTGCAGATACATTTACAGAATGTCAGACAATGATAATTAGATTAGATAACTAGGTACACTTTTGTTGTGGCCTAATAGGTATTGAAATATGAACGGAGAGGTTTCGTCTGTAAACTGTAGGTACAGCTACACATTTGATTTATTTTGGCTGCTTTTTCTCCTCTCAAATTGAAAACTATTTCAGTTCAATTTCAAGACGTGTTGATAAACGGAGGATTTCATAGATTACATAGATCATACTAAATTATATTTCGTTGAGCATCGACCAACACTTTCATGTAATTTTTTTCCTTTACTTTCAATCATACTTACAAAATTCATAATAGTGATCTTTATATCTATCAGTTCCATCTGTAATCCAAACACCCATAAATAGCTTACTTTAAAATGACCTCTCTAGTAGATGTTTACGACTGCCCGTATTTAAAGTAGGTACTGGACAATGCGTATGCATCACTCGGACTGTACTAAATCATATATTATTAACGCGTTAATAAAATTAACGTCACTCCACGTCGCAGGTACTAATTTATTTTATCCCTAGGTATTCATTGTCATGGCTGCGCATGCGCAATGTCACCGCGACGCTGTAATTTTCATGCGATACGTGATTTGATGTTCTGAGCACTTTGCGAGGCATGTCATCAATCATTTTTAAATATAGCCTTAGTCCAACATTTTCCTATAGCGTTGAAATACATAATCTAGCTCCAAACAGGAAATCTTTAAATAACTCTTATTATAATATTCGTACAACCTGTTTTATAAACAGGCGTCTATTTCTAGACTTATCTGTTCGTCAATTAATAGTGAGATCAGATCATGGTGCTTATAAGAAAGTTAGCGAGTCTTACTAAGAAATATGAATATGAACCATAAACATTTAACTGTCACTTTCAACTACCATAAACAAACTAGTTTCTTTATCTAAAATACTGTGAGACTATGTAAACTTATTCTGAGAGGCTATTTGCATATCTTGTTTCTAACTTGCACACTACATTATTTTTATTTCTCAAGGAAGAAGGAACATCGGTCTGTCTGTAAATATATAGCGTGTTTCAGGAAGCTTTTGTTGTTCTATTGTTTTTTAGATTCCCACGGAATAATGAGCGATGTACCTAGTTCTATGGTGTTGCCAGTAGCGTGGGTGTTATCAGTCTTTATGGAGTGATAACGGTCACCCCAATTTGTTGCCATCATCATTAACCGAGTTGGCACTCAGAATGGCTGAGTACTTAGCAACCATGTCAAGTTCGTGCTCTAAAAATATTGTAAATATTAATGTTTTTAGAGCAATTTAATGTTTAATCTACTAACTCGGTAGATAAGGAATTTGTGGGTAGGTACTTATTATGATAATAAATTAGATATATTCATTCAAAAACTCAGGAGATCTAAGATTGTATCACAGTAACGATTTAGTAGTAGATCTCTTTAAATAACCAAAGATGTTATGTGAGTAGTCTATGGTATAATCGTGCCGAGATATTGATCAATATTTCAGAATACATTACACTAAAAAAAACAATGTTGTGTTTTTTTGCAATACATAAGTAAGTTATCAATGTTAATGATCAATTCAAATATTTCTTGTTCTCACAACCTGTCAAAATTGTGAACTTAATTGTCTATGAATCAATTTCGGTAATCGCCTCTATTGTATCATATTTTAGACACGTGACATAAAAAATAATCACGCCAAACACTAATCGGATGCCATTAAAATTAAATTGATCTTCATGAAATAAACAACAACAAAAAATAAAAAAAGATTCTACACCCGTTTAATTTTGGCACGGATATCTAAAGCAGCAGGGTCAAAGATCAAGTTGTTAGAAATAATTGTTTTATTTATATCAAACAACGCTTCCAAAAATATAATTCATACTTTATAAATCAAAATAACCTGCAATTAAGCCTACGAAAACATAGAAAAAAGCTGATAAAAACCGTAAATATTGTAAAAACCGATTTGTGTATCTTGGATATTAATTCTAAAAATACTTTGCTCAGTTTAATTTACTTTTTGTACCACGATGTAGATACTTAGGTGTATCATCATCAGTTAAAAGACGAAGGTGCATATTCATTTTAAAATTACCGTGCTCTCGTGTCTATAAAAGCATGTAGAATTATCATGAGTAATGTTATGCAGATAAATGATTAGTCACAGCTTCCACTGAATCGAATATAACTTGTTATTTGTAATGGAATATCTTGTTATGATTTTCCAATATTTCACAGAGAAACCCACCTTTCACTAGTATGTAGGCAATTAAATTTTGTAACAACTTTTGTAGACAACCTTACACGCCGTTGTCGCCAAGTTCTTGATGAATGACACAATCAAGGGAATTTCGCGCACGAAATTTAAAAATATGTGGACATTTAAAACCCTGATAAATGTTGGGTATCCACAACCAGTAACATTTATCGACCTCTCCAATTCATATTCAAAATAAAAAGTGCAATTAAGTGCAATGCAAATGCAACAATACCCTAATTTTCGATTACCTATCTACCTTTGACTAATCAACTAAACAAAACATGTTTTCTTTCTTCTTAGACTGTTAATGGAAGTCCAAATTCTGTCAGACCAAAACATAGCCAAAGTCTTCCTTGATAAAGTTGAGGTTATAATAAAACTGATATTCTTCTTTTTCCTCTTCAATAATCGCCTGTGTCAGTGCGACCCTACTTACCTAGATTATGTTTAAATTGAGTCATTAGTCATAAATTCATTAATCATTACAATACACGGCATAAGACAATTTATCACTAACAAAAACTACGGAATAACCTGTGTTTTTGAGTCAGTAATACAAGTCTAAGATTCTAATGTAGTGCCGGAAACATGACCTGAGAACTAACGATCTCTATCAAGAAACTATATCAGAAATAAGATTTAATTATAGTCATTCCAAATTGGATCCAGCCATTATAGCCAGGATGGAGTGTATTTATTAATTTCCGTGGTTCCTTAGTTAACTAATGCTTCCTAATAAGTTGTTACGTCTGTTTAGGTTGAAAGGTTTACTTTCATTTAATAAATTCATTTATTTTCAGGTAATTAACACCCATAGCCAAACATAAAATAACATACAATCAATTTAAATTAAATAAGGTTATATAAAATAAAATAAATTAATACAAAATAAATAAATAAAATTAAATCAGATGAAATCAAAATAAATAAATCAAATAAGGTTTGAATTAAGATTGGTAATTTACTATAAAAATAAAGGTAGGTATATAAAAGCGAACCTTAGAATTATTCCAAAGGGGAACACTTATATCTATATTTCAAGGATCCATCGCACTCGTATTAAGTTCATAAAGATATTCCAATGCTAATGTTATGTGTAAAGACGGGATCGGAGTCAAGTAACCAGCAATTACCAACCCGTTTATCCTGCTTTTGCAGCCGTAAGCTTTATCTTCTTTTTATACCCGTCCATGACTGTATACCGAGTAAAATTTGCAAGACCAATCTTAGCTATTCAAAGACTATCTTCATACTAAAGAATTTATAGCCAGCTTAGTTTACTTATTCTTAATTTTATTACTACAAGCCATAATAATAGTTTATTCCAGTCCAAGACTTTAGTTTCCTCTACCAGTCCACCTATAATAAAATGTATCATAAAACCGTGTCATACTTTAATAACACCGTTAAAATAAAGACGTTAATTTACCAGCAGTGTATATTACAGCTATCTCAGTCAAACAAACATCAAATGTTTTCTTATATGTGACCACGGCCACTTATCTACGGCACACAGTGTAACTACTGAATTTTTATTGTCGCTGATAACGTTTCTATAAACAGAGTTTAATTACGATTTATATGAAACTGGGTAATGTGCGGAAAACTGGGTGGCAGGTGTGTCCCCACCTATAGTCGGAGAGTATTTTAGGATGACTAAAACCCTAAAAAAGTTAAATTGATACTTCAGTTCCCTGTGCAAAATAACTGTAACACACAACTATCTAATGAAGTGTATCTACTATCAATTTCGTAGAATCGGCCTCTACGGAATCTTTGCCATCAATCCTGACGATATACAAACTGAAGCTAGAACTTCCGAACGCTACATCATTGCTTACAATCGAAAGTAACGTCACATAGATCAAAAGCTTCAGAAAGTTTATTGATGGAATTCAAAATATCAATCTCCTAGAACGTGCGTAGGCCACCTGCCAATCGTTTGCGAACTTTAAAGTGCCTTGCAATGAAGACCTTGCTAATGTTGCTTGCCTCTATACTCATTTTGTAAGCAAGGTAATAAAGCTAAGACGAATGGAACACAGAGGAGAAACCGACGCACCTGGTGTCGGTATCCCAAAGACATTTGACAAAGTAACAAGATTATGTTAACTGTCTTCTCCATATCAAGAACTTAATTATATTTTACGACTGTTGTGATAGCTCTTGTGCAAGGTGATACTGGCCGCATTTTAATAGACAACGATTAATTTGTAATGTCTTTAGTAAGCCAACTTTATAGTTTAAAGGGATACCTGATCATAAATCCCACCTGCATGCATTTACTCTTGATCGTAACACAAAACTCTCAAATCCGCTATATCATGACGACTGCTACTGATGAACTGGATGAACTTGCCAGCCTCATAACGAAGGCAGGTGACCGTCAACGCATGTGTGGTAGGAGAAAGCTGGTCTGGGGTCACCAACCTGCTAGGCAAGTGTGGTGAACGCAGGCCATACGTGATATTTGGTCGATGTGTTTGTCCAGTATCTAGTGGACTGTGATAGACAAAATTGATTGATTTAAGGTTGAATTTATTCATACAAATGCAATGGAGCATGGATGGGCAATCAATGCAATTGTCCGCAAAGTTATAAATGAGGCGTTTGATACCGGTTTGATCAAACAATGTCGTTAAGCTGAGTCTGAATAGTTGGTTAGCCGCAAATTGTTTAACTTGATGTAATGTAAATAATGTTAGGCAATATTCAGTTTGAGATAAAATTACTCAGGCATTGTGAATTTTTTCTAATTTCATATACAAAAAATAAATAAAGTTGTGATATTGCATCGCAGGGTGTTTGCATCGTAGGGTGCCTGCAAGGGATCATATTTGGACCAAGTATTATTTTCCTGTAGTAAGTACCTACTTGAGCTAGTTTTCCAGTCGTAATATTATTGTTTAATTATTTAAATATTAATATTATTGTTAAAGCATACACTATTAACTTGAAACGTTCTCAACTGATATTACAGCGCATATGAAAAGTCTAGATATTCAAGTTTGTCATTACAAATAACAAGAATTTTCAAGACTAAGTCAATTCCATTCATGAAATTCCCATTTTGATGCCTAATTTTATTTAAAGAACTATGAATAAGCCAGACAGATACAATTTAATCTGACGTATTATTCCGCAACTTTTTTGTTTCCGCAATTATGACGTCAGACGCAACGGCCAATTCTGCATTAATTCATCGCAAACATCGCGGTTCACGATACACAGAATAAAAAGTAAGGTGCACTCACCGCCCGGCGGCTGTACCTGTCATCCCCGAGCAAGATCTCGCCACACTCAAGTGTATGTAGCCACAACGAAAGGTAGTCTCATACGCACGCCTTACGAAACAACAGTTCTCTGCGAGCGTCTTCGGAATTTTTCAATTACAAATCAAATTACACTTTCACGGTGTTTTATTTAATTCATATTTCAAAATAGTGCGGTCGGTGAAGTTATAACAGCGGGGACTGAACTCGAAAGTGCTTATTTCAAAGAAAAGTTATTTTAGCCGACAAAATGAAAACGGATTACGCTATGGATGAGATGCAGAAGAGTAAGTTCTATTTTCAAAACGTGAATATTAGTTCAGTGAGAAAATTGTGTGCGATTCTTAGCTCAATGGGTAGGATGCGCGTGCGCATTTTAATATGTGACATGACATTTAAAATATTAATTTAAGTAGATATTTGTGTGTTTATTTAAGCTTTAAATAAAGTGCCAAATAAAACAAACATTGAGATCTAGAAAATCTTTTGCTACTAAACAAATGCCGAGTAAAATGCGCAATCGTCAACGGCGCATCCGCGTATTTACTTTTATACGTGTGCATAAACGAATACATAAATAACTTCTTGAATTCAATCTACCATAAGTACAAAAGACTAATTTAAATTCAACGTACCTACCTAGTAGTAATAAAATTAATGCGGTGTTTTACGTATCTCAATGTGTTTTTAAGATGAATACTTACAAATCAGAACGTTGAGAAAACAAAAATTGTTTGATAGTGGCCTTTTAAAACTCTGGACACTATTATCATCTCTATTGCTAGCCAATTTTAAAGAACACTCAAAGCATTTTAAATTATATTTCCACCAAATATTTTCATGATATATTTACCGAATAAATCTTAGCAAAGACCCAGTGACACAATTTGCAAATTTAACATTATGAATTAATGACCCACATGATTCCAACACACTTACGTAGATCATACATGAAAAAAAGCTTTATAAATGTATGGCCATCCTTATCACGATGAATTCGTAATGAGCCCGTATATTAATACTTAATACACGTTTTCGATCACACTTCGGTTAGATTTAAAAACACCTGTTTCAGACAAGGTTCGTGTTTTTTTTTTCAATAATTAATGTTCCAAAAATAATCATTTCCTCATAATAATATTTTTCTAAAATAAATTTTAATTACACATCTTGGAATTTGTTTTAAGAAACACGTAGTATTTTATAAACGTAAACTTGAAAAGATCGGTTCGGATTTATCATAATATTATTAGGTTAATCAAAAGGAAATATAATCACACTGAGCATCATCAATTCATCATTATCACAATGTAAACTCGGGCTTCTCCATAGATCACTATCATGTAGTAATAATAAAATATTTATTAATATTATCGCATTGGAACAATATCAATCAACTAATAAATTGCAAATGCATTTGTTTTTCGATGTGATATCTACACGTACCACGGAATACATAAATCACTTTATAAATCTATTCCGTGGTATCTTCTGTAGCATAATACTGTTCATCCTCTTTACATAAGTCGACAGAATGAGCATCTTCTTCCTTCTCTGGACAAGCAATAGGTATGATTCCTATGCTGGCTTTTGCAAAAACAGAGCTTGTTCTTGAAAATTTTTCGTCATCTAACATCTGTAGTTACGACTTTATCTTCATCAATATTTGTCGTTAAAATGTAAATTTTTTAATCAAATTATAAAAACAACACTTTAACTTCCTGGTGAGGAAGTTATATTTACTAAAAATCAAGATATTATAAACTTAGTCATCTTTGAACACGGAACTCACAAAATATCAACCAACAATTTTGTTGAAGAAGAGAAAATTCTATAAAAAGAAATAAATTACGGCCACAGATGTATTAAGGAGAAAATGTGATACTTTTCCCGTAGATTCATTTTTTAAATTGATGTCTGTGGCGAAGAAGCCACAATGATAAATTCTTCTTATTTTCGTGTGGTTAGTGACACTAACCTGAAGGCCAATTCTCGTACATAAAAAACGTTCACATTCAAGTCGCAATCTGTCAATCTTGTCAAAAATGTTGAAAAATTGATTGTAGGTATTTTTGACAGATTGCGAATGAGATGCGAATGCGAACGTTCTTAAAAATCACGGGAATTGACCCTCTGGTGTCCGAGTTTTCAAGCCGCCCATAAGCCTCTGAGTTGGCTCCACATGCAGTCGAGAAATGTCTCTCAGGCATGTTTTCCTTCACCGTTTTTGAAGCAAGTGATAATTATAAATACGCACATGAATCCGAAAAGTCAGAGGTGCGTGCATTGAGTTCGAACTCGAGACTTGGCAGTTCGACGGTCACACCACTAGGCTATGATAAATTGTGTTATCAAGACTACTAATAATGAACACTTTGGCGATCGCAGATAAATGGATTCTTGACATTGTTACAATTTTATTTACAGTTGTAGCTTTATATCTTACTTACTTGTAAATAGTGTTACCAAGCGGTGACTGGCGACTTGTTGATCGAATACATATTTTTTATATAGTTGATTATGGCCTATTCTCCGCTTACTTTTGTTAATTCATACACACATTGTGGTTTGCAGTTCTCAATTTTTTCGTCTTAATTGAAACATTTTAAATTCAAGGGCTTAGTAAAGACCGTTCTGCTTTTTTTGGTATAAAAAAATATTTGTTTGCTTCCTTGTTAAGTTCCTATTACTTCATGTAGTCAATGTTTCGTTAAATTGCAAATAAATTGCATTTGTATCGCGAGATTGGAGACCGCTACGGAATTTCCTATGTATTAGTGACGGCGTCTCGCGTTTAACCGCAGAATTATATCGAAACGTATGTTGATCGATCGATACGGTGTAATGGATTGATCTTCGTGTCATGATGTGTCGTTAAGGTCAGACTATAATCTCATTATAATGATATTGTATATTGCCTAGTACCTAACCTATGCAAAATCTTATTTTGAAATCTGTATCTTTATTCTAGCTTCTAGCAAAGGAATATGTTCATTTTTAAAGATTATTGTAGAAAAATCTCTATCAAATTGTTCTATGATGTGATGTGATTACAGTCATCTGCACATCTACTGCTGGATTACGATTTTCTGTCAATTCTTTGCTGGTATTTAGCCGTCTTTCAACATAGACGTAACTCCATTTAAAACTGAAGCCCTACCAAATATATGTTTTTAAGAACAGGTGAATCACCTCCTCTCACTCTAAAAAAAAATGTTTGGGTTTGTGCTTTACATGACCTAGTCAGACGGCTGCCGAACCTTGTCTAACAAAACCGTTTTCTTTTCTCCCCAGGAACCTCCTCGATCATCGGTCTCTCAGACGTGACTGACAACAAGCTGATCTGGAGGCAGCTGATCGCCGAGCTGCTGGGAACCTTCGTGCTGACGTCCATCGGCGTGGCTGCCTGCATCACCATCAAGGGATCCAATGCCCCTGAGGTCACCAGCATTGCGCTATGCTTCGGTCTACTCGTTGGGTCTATTGTGCAGGTCAGTTACTAAGTTGATAAGAGTTAGTGTATTATTGGTTGATGACATAATTCTACGATTAGGTAGACTGAAAAGAAGAATATGACAGAAGAATATGAAACATTTTAAAAGAGTAACTGTGGAGTTTCTTGCCCATTCTTGTCCATACGAAAACTACCTTTTGGAAGGGGCGACTAGAATCAATATTTTTTTATTTTCATTTTTGACGTTCAAAAGTGCCTTGCAAGGGCCTATTTGAAATAAATGATTTGACTTTGGCTTATGACTTTAGAATAATATGATGGAAGAGTCTGCTTTAGTTTTGTAGAGAAAGGATGGCAATCCATATTATTGTTTTAGAAGAATACTGTGAATGTCTGAATTCACGGGTTTTGACGCCAATGAGAATCTATTTATATATTTTGTGACATTATTATTTCGTAACAAATGCCTGGTCAAGTTTGAGACTTCTCTTCTGCTTATAATAATTCCGAATATTAATCGGATTCTTTTATAGAAAATGCAAATACTGGATGCTTATTATTCAAAACATTAAATTTATCTTAAAAATAGAATTTCTTATGTAAATAACTTGCATGTTTTAACAACCCGAGAAGCGAAAGGTAATAAAACGGATTATAATTTATAATACGTTTCATATTGATTCTTGTACCAACTGTTTATGTTTCCGATTCAGTAGCGTAAAACTATGAAATTGTAGTGAATTAAAAACTGGGTTTTATGTTATTTCAAACAAAGATAAACTAAGAATTCTGAAAGTGCTGAAGAATGTTGAAATTCATGTTCACTAGCTGTATTACTTTAAAATATATGTTTGAGGATGGGTTAGACTGGAAGCCGACCCCAAAATTGGGAATAGGCTAAGTATATAGGCAGATTAATTGATTGATGTTTGAGGATTTCGTTCGATAGAAAAAGTCATTAGCTTTATTTATGTAATTTTGTCACCGACAAAATGGCATAACATATGTCCTATGTTCGTAATAACGGATGCTCAGTTCAATCAAGCTGATCTAGCACTAGGATGTTGGTAAAGAAAGTAGATTTCACGCGTTCTAGATTATGTTCAGATGAATTCACGCAGAATGCGTCTCAGTTATGTCCATATTGTCCATAAATCTTTCGTTTCTCCTGGCGTTACGGGATTTTAAGTAAAACTACAGCAATTCTTAATTGTTACCTCATTGGCCATAATATAATACAGATCTCTCAAGTTAATTAAAAAGCGTTATTTAGAAGATTTATTCTATTTTTTCGCTTTCACTGGTCCGATCTACATACATATATAATTTTCCCCTGTTTTCGAGTTTTATTAGTCCTACTGCAACAACGATATGCGGTAACAGAGTTAGCTGAAATGGTTTATAAATAAGTAGTTATCCAAGGATCATGTGGTGCGTGGACGAAACCGCCATATTGTTTTTTTCAATTCGTTTACCAACAACGCCCCTTTCAATGTCACTGATGACATTCATTATAAAATACGACGTAATTTCGTAGGTACTCCATTTAACACACATTTTGAACAGTCCATACAATGAAGCTGGTCCACCTAGCAGCTCATTGTGTCTACATGAGGGTACTTGTCACAACACTATTGTGGCTATTGCATCCGAAAGCTTTTGTGATGTCTGTTAGTAGCGTTGCGATACACCCGTGACATACATACATATGTAGTTAGTAGTTACCCAGTTATATCAAGTTCTTTTTGTTAAATAAAATATGGGTTATTGGCGAGTAACAGCCAATGAAAAGCCACAGAATCTCTGTAGTTCTAATGACGGGTCCGAAACATTTTACTCACTTTAACAAGACTAGATTTAATGCTTTACAACCATTAAATAAAGACCTCTTACCATAATCAGCCAAAACCGTTCCCACTGCTTGGATACAGCCCTCCTCTTTTTGTGAGAGGGAGTGCGTCGAAATCCACCACACGGGCCCAGTGCGTGTTGGCGGATGTCACATGTCTTCGAATTTTTAGTTCTAGGACATGCCG
This sequence comes from Agrochola macilenta, assembly GCA_916701695.1. NCBI lineage: Eukaryota > Metazoa > Arthropoda > Insecta > Lepidoptera > Noctuidae > Agrochola > Agrochola macilenta. The sequence goes on along the minus strand of OU753554.1, from coordinate 19,826,616 downwards.
GTTCCCTCACGATGTTTTCCTTCACCGTTTTGAGAGCAAGATGAAATAATGTACACAATGGTATAGTCCCTGCTTGGGTTCGAACCCACGACACGTAAGTCGCGGCCGTTACCGCTAGGCCACCACTGCTCTACCTCTAACGACCTCTTAATTAATATTAATATCCATGAAATGCTCTCGCTAGATAACAATTTCCTCAAGCTTGTCTCACAATGTCAACTTAAGTATAGTTGAGACATTTTAATGATATCGTAACCAGTAGCTATCTAAAACTAACTTGCCTGGAGCCAACTAATCTGCTTGTACAAACATCGTCGGCGAGATAATAAGCGATCTCTCTTTACGATAACAATAGACATTGCAATAACATAATGTAGCTCACAATAACATGAAATCGGACAATTCGCGGTACGTCCGGCCTTTCCCACGCGGTCGCAGACCCGCGAGCGGTCGCGCGTAATATGTATCACACATTACATTCAATATCGTTAAAAGGCCAATATGCAAAACAGTCAATACATTAACCTTGACATACGGACTGGTTACCGACAAGTAGCGGCTTTTTGATTTTTTAAAGCGGTACCTTTGGTGTGTGAACATAAATATCATCCAATTTAAGTACAAAATCAAATTAGATTTAATTTATAGAGCATCACTTATTGGTCATCTGTTATTTTCTTTCAAACTCAATTTCATTTTGGTCTCTTTAAAATGTCATTTAAAAATAATAAATAACTTTATATTTGGATCGCTACGCAAGACTGTAACAACAATGATTGAGTGAAAATTAAACAAACACAATTCATATTTCCATGACCCATATGTCGATATTTTTCTACTGTCGCCATATATAGGTAGTTTAAACAAATTGAACGAGAGTGTAATTGAGATAGCCAAGTGGTCACGAATACGGTATCCATTCGTCACGCATTTACTTACCCTCCGGCGGTTTGGGAACTAGTCATATTGCCAACATAACGGTAACATGAAATGTGTGATTTTCTTTTTAATTTTAATAGTTTTAACCTCGAACTTTTGACAGCTACGTACATATGTAACTTTATGTAAGTGTTTTATATGAATGATAAAATGTTATGTATCACCTTCTCGATATTATGATTGTGATTATGATACTAAACTTGATGTATCGTTGACCATGAAATTGTGAGTACGTAGAGGTGGAATTATAAGTAACATGAGTGATATGCAAATCAAACTTGATCTGTACTTTATCGATGTTTTGTTTTCACTAACAATAGTGTCGAAACTATAGGCGTGTCATTTTGTTCTGTTTAATGTCTCTTCACTTGGGTCAAGGCGAATATAACGTTTATGGTTAAATGATAATTTGATTGGTAGAAAAATATTTAATTTTGCGAATTTTAACATTACACAGTGAAACGAAATACGAATTTAAACAAAATAAAATTTGAAGTGTTTAGACGTAGCAAATTAAAATTGAAATGACATAAGTGGGACTTTCGAAATATTATTATAATAATTACGATTGCTACTCATACGAGGTCAAGTGATAGATTTATAAAGGTGCATTAAATTATTCCGATCAATCGAACAAAAATGATAAATTAAGATATGTCATGTGGTTCTTAGAGATGTTGATAACATTCAATTTGTTAATGATTAATTGTAACATGGTCTGCTACACTTAGTTGGTAGTTGTTGATATGTCGATATTATTGTGACAAATATTAACGATACAAGTAATTGGTTGTATTGGTTCAAGGCTAATGTTACTGAACGAATGGAGTCCCCATGAACCATTTATGTAGGTACACACATATAAACAGACAAGAAGAGACAGCAACTTAGTTGATGCTTGCTTCTGGTTGAGTGAACAATAAACAAAAACTGCCGGCGTTCAATCAAATTAAATGGTGCCATAAAAATATATTTAAAAAACACACTTGTAGTTGTCTTCTGCAATTATTTATTACGTCATTAATATTATAACCCTTTTATACCATTTTCTATAAATTAACACCATGTCATATTAACATAAGTCGTTTGTTTCCGTTTTAGCACCTTTGTCACCAATCGACAGTAACTTGTATTTCAGTTTATGATATCATTTAGGAACCATATTTGATGGATTGCCTTTTAAGCCTTTATGACTCAAAAATAACGAGAAACATTTACCTGAACATAGGTACCTACGTAACAATTCCCAGAAATCCCGATTTTACCAATTTCCTGCGACATAATAACATAATTTGTTTGATGAAAGCATATTCCCTATACTGTCTGGGCGACCGAGCTCTGCTCTGGTGAAAATATAGAATGCTCATATAATAATATTGGATAGTTTATATGAATTCCATGCTGCCATGATAGTAGGTACTTACTAATTCCATGCTGCCATGTCATTATTCTAAGGTAGCCGTCTTGTTCTAAATTTTGGGAGAGCAAGCTCTGCTCGGGTGAAAATACGGAGAAACAGAAATTTTCCCAGAAATGAGACCTACTTAGCTAGATCGATTTTTCGCCCCCGATTAAGACAACACGATCGACGTAAGAATTATCAAAATCGGCCCACAGCGCCTCAAAGAAACAAACATACATACATATATAGGCTGATAAACTCATTACCCTCCTTTGCATCGGGCAGTCGGGTAAAAAGTAGATACTCATACTTACTCAACAAGCTTTGCCTTCAATATGAATTTCCACAATTCAATCAATATTATCGTTACCTAATAACTTCTCATCGATAATTGGGACATTTAATCATTATGGCACTTAAAGCTTCGCTTTAGAATGTAAAGTTTAGATAAACATCTTGAGTCTTGTATCAAAGGAACGTAATTACATTTATGATTAAGCTCTACTAAAGTACCCATGCATATATGTACCATGTCAATCGTATTTGCCAAATTGCATTGATTAAAACGCCTTCACATAGTACTTATCAAGTTATACAAACTTCTGATGAAATGAGCTAAGCGACCATAGACTAATTTCTGGGAATTTACTGTAGGTTGAAAGCTCTTAAGTTAACCCTACCTCGCTGAAATATTGAGATGAATGTCGAGCACTAAATTATTAAAATAAAAAATTGCTGCGCCCGCGGTTTCTCTTGCATAAGTCTATCGATTCCGTGAGATTATCGGGATAAAAAGTATCCTTTATCCTAACCTAAGTCTTGGTCTACCCATGTGCCAAATTTCATCCAAATCCGTTCAGCCTTTTTAGCGTGAAAGCGTAACAAACAAACAATCTCACTTTCGCATTAATAATTTTAGTAAGTAACATAACATAAAATACTCGTAACATCAACACTGAAATTCCCAGAAAGGTTCGGCAGATGTATACCATACACCCACATTTCGCCAGTTATGTTTTTCCCATGTAATAGGGGGCCAGCCTATTGCCATCAACCGGGCACCAAACCAGGCACAGGGCTGCTACTGAGAAATTCCTAATTATTAAAAATATCCCTCCTACTCACGTTTTTATTTTAATAAGTCGTAAAGGGGTTTTTCTTTTTAGTCCTTTAGCAGAAATAGGTATGAACTAAAAATAAATAAATTCTTTAACTTTTTTCTGAAAACTTCTGCGGAATTTCCTGACACGTAAAAGACAATTCATTTCCTTTGCTGTATGAGGACAACGAATAGAGAATGTATCTTTCTACTTACTTATGCCTTATATCAGGGACTAGCCCTGCGGTTTTACCCGCCGTTTAAGGTCGTAACGTCATGTTAAATCTGCTGGGGTTGCGGGTTTGTCTGAAAGGGATATCGCGGCCCCAGCACATAGGAAGGAACACGGGTGGGTTTTAGTCAGTAAAAGTCTGACACTCCCTCTCGATCCGCCCAGAGCGGGAGGAGTCATTTGATGATATCCCACCAAAAAAAAAAAAAGCGTCATTTTAAATAGTCTATACCCTTCCTCAACAAATACAAAAATGTTTTTTCAAATCCGACTACCGGTAGTTACAGAAATTAGTTAAAAAAAACAAACTGTTTAGCTTTATTAAGTATAGATTACTCTTTTTCTTTGCTAAGGATGTTGCTGAAGGCAATAGCACTAGGTTATTTTGGTCTCAGTTAGATTTGGACACTCTTGTTCAGCTGCATACGTATACGGGTTGACATGCATGTACCTAGGTACATCTATATTTATGTGATACCCACTATAAAACCGTTGACAAGTTCACACATGACCTTTGCAGCTACTTTGTGCCGCTAGGTGCGCAAACTGGTTCAATCCACGGCTGGTATTGCGCAATCCAGCGCCTGCGCAACTTCGTCATCTGTCAATCGCTCGCATGGATTAGCATGACAATGGAACAATGAGTCCTATGCGCATGGTTGCCATGTGTGAACTTACATGAGGATATGGATCTTGCTCTAAAATTATGGCAATTTTGTGGTTTTCGTAATTTCCATAGTATTTCTCACAGTCATTAGGACAAATCAGTTCCACAAAGATACACGGAATATTTTTTTTTCTCTGCATTCAGGTTCTTTTCGTAAATATGGAGATGAATATTTAGTAAATTTAAAAAATTAGGTTTGTTTCAAAATCTTACATTTAAAAGCTTCATAAATAAGTTCCTATTGACATATCTCAACTTTCTTCTCTTCTCGATCATCTTCCAAGCAGAATAACACTTTGTCTCAGTATCCTTCTGTAACTAAAAACATGGTACCTCGACAGTTCTAAACATTCACGAGGAACCGACGACGTCATGTCACGAGACGTCACGTTGTCGCCCCAACAATGTCAGTGTCTTTGACAGGTTCATTGTAAAGAATTGAATAGCATCTACTCACAGTTGTGATATGTTGATACAAAGCCTGATTAATAGCGAGCACCGTTACCAACACGAGGAGACCTCGAATAAATCGTAGGCAATTTAAATTTTAAGGCTTGAAAAATAAAGATGTAGATCGCAATAGTCATTACGGTTTTAATTAATTTTAATCTTCCATATCCGCTCGCGATATTTATTGAATGGAATTATTTTTGTATGTGATGCTTCTGTGCAATCTTGTGGGGCAATCCGAAGCTGGGCGCCATGTTATTTACGTACAGATTGGACGTTTTTATTTGTCTAAAGGTAAAGTTTTTGCTGCCTGAAGGAGATCAGGATTACGCAGAAGCATCAAAACTTCATCTCCACATTAATTAAGAAATCCAATACTTAACCGAACAAATAGCTATAAAATGCAGCATCATCAATTTACTCAATTTTGCCTCAAAAGTTGCATAATGTAATCCTGACTACACCATGGAAAAAGTTTCGATGTAATTTGAACCCTATTTTCCAAGTTATAGAGAGCTTTGTACAATGTACATCGGTTGTCTATTGACACGTGGGTGTCTGCATATTTGACACTTACTTTATTGTTTATGGTGAAGCAAAGAGGTTTTGTTTTATGGCGTTGTCTTAGCAATTAAGGACTATGTTAATTTACCATTATTTGGGATAAATCTACATTGCTAAAGCTACTGTTGTACTAGCGATAAGTTAGCTGTGTCTACAAGTTACAAGGTTCTCCTTACTGAATATAATAAAGCAGCCATTATAAATTGAATTGAAAACCAAAAAACCACGAACGGTCCCACAATACCAGCTGTGCAAATACACAGCGACGTAAAAAAAAGTTGGCAACGTCGCAAATAGTGAACTAAAATATTGATTATGAAATGCAATCATTAATATCGTAATACCGAATATTTGGTTTAAGCTGTAAACAAAGTATTTTGTTTCCAAATGCCTTTTCTACACCTAAAACGGTTACAACATTAAATTCAGTGTTATAATTGCAATTCATTATTAATATCACTAGTTAGCCATATTTCTTATTTCCATACAGTAAATTTGCCAAATTAATCAAAACAGCACAATATTTGACAGAAATTTGCGACGTTGCCCACTTTCTGTATAAACGCTCCTAATGACAAATACTGGTGAAATGTCAGATTTTCATGACGGCCGTTATAATATGACGGAACCGCTCACCTAGGTAACCAAAGCTTTAGAGACTGAAAGCGCTGCCGAGCTTTAACCTTAGCATAATTAATTCTTTTATTATTTTGGACTTTGCGCATTTAAACAAAGCCTAAACAAAATCACACCAGCCCAAGTTTATTGAAATATGTCAAATAATTAATAGGCAATTAACGCCTCTTTCAATTAGCTATTTGTTGCCATTTGCTAATTCGACAAAGGATTTTGTTTGCGCAGGTGTTAAATTGTCTTAATCAACATAAACCGAGCTATTAGAGTTGACGGACACGATTTTTACGATGAACTGTTGAATCGAGCTTCGTTTACTAACAAGATACGAATCGATTTGTTTATTTGCTATATTGCACGCATACACAATAGACTAACAATCTAGTAGAGAATCGTTTGATGATCGCGTTTGGAAACATCCTCTTTATTTATAAACAATTTATTGTTATAATACTGTTAATATGATGTTTGGGAACGACAATGTTGTTTAGATTAGAATATCAGCTCAATGACTTCAATGATTCGCGTCTGAAGACAAAAATATCCTGTACAACAAGATATTTTTGTCTTCCCGGCTCCTCTACAAAAGACACAAAAATGTCTATTTTTTTTTAATCGAGAAAAATCATTCCTCTAGAACATATTTAAATCTACAAATTTTTTTTCGACTGTTTCAAAGATATCGCAGTAAACATGCAAAGAAAAGGCAATCAATGGGTACTTATATGATTTTATCACACGAATGGAATAGACATTCCTTAGAGCTAAACTATAGATACAATAGACTAACTATTTGGACAAATCATCCTTTGTACCCAACGGTATTCTTAAATCTTTGATTGCTAAATAAGGAATGCGACAAAAAACAAATGAACTCTAGTTCAATGCGATCAAACAGTCGCAGCCGGGGGGTTATTGTCGATCTGTTGCGGATAACGGTACTGCTAACTACACACAGACTGTAGTGCAATTTATTTTTTTATATGATAGCTTATGTGGAACTATTAATAGAACATTTTTGCGGGCAATGATCTTAAGAAGGAAGTGTATTAGTTCTTTTAATTTTGAGAAAGGGGTAAACAGGTACTAGGTTCTGAGTTGAGCTTACTGACAAAAGCGTGCACTGACTGGACAGGTGCACTTAAATCTGTGTGGTCTTTCCTCAGAAGACCATTCCAGACACTAATCTACATGGTCCTCAAATGACCAAGATAATGTCTGGACTTTAAAGAGACTGTGATTTTGAGTTTTTTTCGTTTTTTTTTCTCAGAGTAGTCGGAAAACATCGACCTCATCTAGTTTTTAAAATATTATTGACGTATAAAACTATTTGTATAAACCTACTTAGAGAAATAAACACCATATATCATTTAAGAAACGTATGATATTGTAGGGCTATTTATTATTCACTATACGAACAAAATATATCAAACTAGTACAAGTATTACGAGACCAACTTATGCAAATAACAATGGAACCATAAATATTAACTGAGAACAGGAAATAATATTTAAACAACATCAAAGCAAATAAACTGTGTTAGTTTTTACAACAATAACGGAATTTAATATTAGTATGACCTTTGACAGAAGAATAATGACTCAAAAAATTCCACTATGTGCGACTCTACAGTTTTTCTGTTCTAATGAAGAACAAAAAATGGCATGGAGCGTCTCAATTGTGAACTAATGAACTAACCAAACGTCAGGATGAAATAATTTTTCCATTAATTATTTTGCCAGTTTGATGTTTTTGTAATCTTTTAATACACAGAAACAGTATTGAGGGATTCCCTGAAACGAATCAGACTAATCTAAAAATAATGGTTGTAAATTGTCGTTTGAACATAACAATTACCTATATACTTAGTTATGGGAAAATACCGAGAAGTGGCTAATTAATAATGGAAATAAGTAAATCAACTGACTAGGTATAACATGATGCATTAGAATCCAAATTACTTTTTTTTTACTTTTATTCAATAGGGATGTCGACTGGAAAAAAAAAACTATTTAGGCAGTCGCACAGATAATAAAAAAAATATTAGACACGTATTTTTTGCTTTATCAAATTAATAAAAAATGGTTTAGATAAAACGCATTAAAGTCGGGGAGTGGGGGCTCGCTACGTCACAAGTATTAAATCTATCGGCCAGTGACGTCATTCTTCATTTTAACGCATTGCCTAAATGTATTGCCGTAATCTTTTAATTCCGTAAAAAAAAAAACTACCTGACGGTTTTTTTTTTTTTTTTTGTCAGCATCCCTATTTTGCTATGGTGATACTAGATTGTCCATTCTCATCTTCTATTATTCCGATATTAACGTATTTATATACATATTATTATTATGCATTCTGTGGAATAGAATACTTAGATAATTTAAAGTATATTATAATTGATGAGTTTCTTCTGTAATCATGATTGATGAGCACATCCTTGACTTCGCAAAATAGCTCATAATAGCTCGCTTAACAAACAATATCTACATAATCTCACGCTTTGATCGTTTACCGAACTGAAGAAAAAACTATAATCTTTATCGTGGACAAAAACTACGATACGATACGATACGATACGATACGGCCCATTAATATTACCTGGGTATACGTACAGTCACGAACATAAATACTTTACATTTACGCAACACAAAAGTGATTTTATTTCTATTTATTTATTTATTTAAGGATTACCAACGACATACCTTACAATTATCTTTTACAATGATAAAACTTGTATAATAAATTGTAATGAACACTCGATTACCACAACTTACACATTATTGAGTACACATGTCATGCTCTGAATACATAATTAAATCAATAATACATTTTAAAAAAAATATACGATTGATGCAATTTTAATCTTTTATTAGATGCTATTATAAAAGATTTTAATTGCATCAATACAATTCAATAAAAATAAGCATTAACTTGATTTTCAATATCTATTATGTCTGAATCAATTAATTAATATTTAACAAAAATTATTGTAGGAATACAAAATAATTGTTTAAAATTGAATTACTCGTATACATTTCTCGTGAAATAACGATTTCAATTTTGAGAAAAGACCTATTTCATAATAGTTAAGTCTCAAGAATGATATGTTCGTAACACCATAAAATTTCTATCAACACTTTAGAAGAAAATCGCTTTTGTATTTGGCGTAAGCGTAAGGTTTTTATGCTCGTGATTGGGTTTTTTGCTCTTCCGATGACTCTCCTACCGATGGGACTGGCGCGCTGTGGCAGAGGACAGACGTGTGTGGAAAAGGGAGAAGGAGGACTTTGCCCAGCAGTTGGAAATTACAGGCTAAGTAAATTTAAAACGTGTTCCTGCTATTAGTAAAAATAATACAAATAGTTCTAGAACAAGTGTTCCATAAAATACATAATTACTAAGATGACATAACACTAGACTGTCGATGTGTGTAATGTGTGTAACATAAATTTCATTGATAAGTACGATTAAATCATTTTCATTAAAACCAATCATTCTTATTTAAAGCTAACAAAATGTGACGTTGTCGTATTAATTTTTTTTATGGAAAAAATTGTCAGATACCTATTTATTTTTTTGTTTTTAATGTTTTACATAAATAATCGTGACTTTGTCGAATTATTTTGAATGTTAAAAGAAAAAAATATAAAAAATATTCTTATGTCAGTTGATTCTTTGACATATTCTCATGAATACCCTAGAGTTATGGGATATCAAAAATAACACGTATTAGGGAGATATCTTCTGCCTTGACTGCCTCGTTGGTCTAGTGCGCGCTACTGTTGAGCATAAGGTCCTGGGTTCGATTCCAAGGTCGGGTAAAATGTTATTGAGTTTTTCTTTCTGGATTTTCTCAGTAGCAGCCCGGAGTCTGGATTTGTGCCCGGTTGATGGCAATAGGGTTAAACATAACTGGCGAAATGTGGGTGTAGTATAGGTACATCTCTGGCTAACCCTTCTGGGAAACAAGTCTTTTATGCTATGTTATGTTATGGATACCTTCCGAGGCCAATCGTGACGCAAATTAAAAAAAAAGCAACGTCGCTTAAATAACTTGCAAGTCTTATAATTTATTGTGAAAAATAATATTTATTTTAAAATTATACATATTATATAAAATATGTAATAAACATGTACCTATTTATTAAAAAGTTACATAAACAAAAGCAGTTTATATATTATGCACCTGGCTGTTTGTTTAGTTTTCCTTAAAATCTATTCTTAGCTAAATGATCTGCGTCGTTATTATATATATTTTAATGATTCATTTACTATCAAAAACATGACTAATACACATAATTACTCTTATATTTATTATGCAATAAAATGTAGCGAAGTCACCTATTAACTTTACATTAACAATTTTATTTATTTATTTATTACTTTAGACACCTAGTCCCAATACACAGAATTCTAATTGAACAGTTTTACTGATATTTATTATCACTAGCTTATATACAAATTAATATACGACCTCGTTTGTTAGGGATTAAAATACTACCAATATTTGTTACATCAAACACTTTTCATTTTAAACTTAATAGACTATAGACACCATAAAAAATCACCATGGAGTAATTTCTTACATCCATAACATTAAAAAATATGCAATAAATTAATGTTAAAATTATATACCTTTTCAATGTCGAGTAATATACTCTCTTGCATCTCATTGCACAACTAAATGAAGAAAGGCAAGTTATAACTGACAACATACTTGTATCGGTCAATGAATTATTTTTTAAAGTTCACGAATAATGCATTAACCGACCCAATGATTAACCATTCACCTTACCACAAATTACTATCAACAAACATAATTACCATAGAAGTTTAGCGATGTGATATGACAGATATACCGATAATATGTCGAAATATCCGGCCATATTGTAATTAAAAGGAGATTTCAGTGATACACACTGTTCAACGCAATGAGGTGCGTCGTAAATATGTGGTGTCTGTGATTGTTTTACAGTGACACTACTTTGGATAAATAATAACAGCCGCACGGGTTTACTTGCTGCGGTCATTTCGTGAATGGGTGACCATCATATCGCGATCCCTCCGTGCCTCGACGCGGTTAAGGGCCCTCTTACATTTCGGCGCTGCGCTAAAGCATTCTTGCGGTACTGAACGCACATTGCCGGCGCAGTGAAATAAATGTTACTTTTATTTTATTTATAAAAAAATAGAAATAGCAATAAAAAATATTAAAAAAAATTGTTTGTTATTAAGCAAATGTTGGAGGTTATTTTAGTATAAATACTACGTACGAAAATGATGTAGAACTTCGAATATTCAGACTTGTTTCCAAACCTTTTTAGTAGAAAATTGAATTAGGTCCAGTCATTTTTTCTTTAAATAAAAGTCATATAACAAAAAATGTATTCTATTATTATAAAATTATCGGATATGTTTAATATGAGAAAAATTGTTTTGATGAATTATATTCAACAGAATCCGCTAATTAGAGCTCTCAAATGAGCTCTACATGAGTTTTTGCCAAAACATGCATCAGGAGAACGATTATTGCTAGATAAATAAATAAATAATGAAAAAATGGCTTTATTATTATTGTAGAAGAGAAAACGAACTATGTTTACCAAGTAATTGTTATTTATACTAACCAACGAATAGTATTCAATTTCAACGAGGAAATCATGCATCTACGCGCATTTTTGTAATAGGCCCCTTAAGCAGTTGGGCCCGCCTGTCATTCATAGATCTTTGAAAGTCATTAAAAGGGTAGTCAGAAGTCCAAAAGTCTTACCAACTTATCGTATCACCCAGTTTCTAGGTTTTAGAGGCCATATAGGCAGTCGCTTTATGTAAAATACTGGTATTCAGCTGTATCCGGTTATAACGGAAGCTGACCCCAACGTAGATCACGTAGATGGGGAAAGGCTAGAAGAATTTATGGTAATTAAAAGGAGAGTTCAAGGATACACACTGTTCAACGCATTCAGTGCGACGTTAAAATGTCACGTCTGTGATTGTTTTACAATGACACTGAAATAAAGAAAATCCATTCTCTAAACTCGACCATATCTTCTCCCTACATATTTTTATTAAAATTAAGCCGTATGATTAAGAATTTTTACGTTGAAAGTTGTCGTATAAGTCGCTTAAAATCACATTAAATAGCAGAGCTTAAGTCCAATGCAAATGTGACTTTATTAAACGGCAAAAAAGATCAAAATTCTTTGAAATGTAAACGTAAAAATAAGTGACATTACATCAACGGTAGTGGATGTAATTTCTGGTTCGTGACATCCTATGTTTTTTTTTTCATTGTCATTCTTAGGTAATGATATATTATGAAAGTAGGAAAAAAAAGATAGTGACAAAATTATATTTCCTATAACCTAATTTCTTGTTGCCATGAAATTTTACGTAAATATTGGTTACTTACATGTAAAGCTTACGACTACAGGCACTTATTTCTTGCCTAATTTATGTGAAATATGGTCAGTTGTAACTCCGCAATAATGGAAGCTCACTGCTATTGTTTCGACATTTGAAAGTGCCGTCTATTGTAAGGCATTTCTATGCCTCCTCTATAAAACTTGATACATAATGTAACACTAATTTGTTCACAGAGCTCTTCTGTTAACAAAAATGACTGAATTTTCTAAAATTCGAAAGTCATCGTCAAAAAACTAGACATCAATCACAACAACATCAAAACGTAATCAAAAAAGAAAAATCGATTAGTTTCACGTAAATTCTTACAATTAGCAAACTTTTCTTCGTCGCGCATTAATCGAGCGCACGGCTATCATAGATCATTGATCGATACGCACCCGTAGATCACGGTGACCTTGACTCTGATTGGCGTTAACCTGTTCGGAGTTGTTCGGAACATTTCGTGACTGTTCGTAGGTCATGAGACCGTTGCTGATCATAATATTACGACAAAAAATATACTTTGACTAAATTAATGGCTTTAATGGCTATTTTTAATGTTTAGTTTGTAAATAAACAAATTAGTTTTGCTAATAAAACGGTAAAAAATAAAGAGCGGAAATAAGTATTATTTTTCTGATAGTGCCACTAACGGTATATTGAGTGTCCTTCAAAATTGTTTACAGAGTACAGTCACCTTCAGAATTTCTAGAATATTTATTTCGACACTTGTTCACACAGTTTACGGTGTCTGCGGATAAAAATGTGTAAAATATATCGAATAATAAGCAGGTATTAATGCAAGGAATAAAATTCTCCTTATAAAGTCTTGTGACAGACTGCTTGGAGCCATTTGTCGACTATTGAGCAAGCACTGGTCTGCCCTACGCCCATATTGAATTACATTACGTTTTAATTAAACATATCATTGGCCTTTTAATTTGCATTCTGTTCATACATATATTTTAACCCGTCTATCAATCATGCGTTATTGTCAATAAAAATGATTAAACTTATATATTAGACTTTTGTAAAGATTAAATCAGCGGACACATTAATTATTAGTAGCCATTGCAACCTTTGACTGTCAGGATGTTACTTTATTTTTTATTCGCCTTTTAAGGATAGGTATTGTAAAATATACTTAGCAAAAATCTTAAATTCACTGACAGACAACGCACGAACAAAATTCATCTCCTAGAGGGGATTAAATAAGGGGATAAAAGTTTGTATGTACGAGTATATTCGTATTTTTTGCCAATAGGAAATTCTATCGGGCGTATACGGCTTGTGTTATATTTATTTATTTATTTATAACATCTTAAACTATCATTACAGGGTTTACCCTAATGCGACAGCTAAGAACCTAAACTAATATTACTTACAACCAAATTAGAAAAAAATGCTGCTATAATTATCTTCAAATTCTGTTTTCTTCGTCTTAGTTTTTTCTTATGTGCAAGAGCTTGGCTTTTGTATAGTGAAAATAACCCTTTACATCTCGAATAAATGACCATGACATTTTCCTTAAAATTACGCAAGGCTCACTCGAAAACTTGTAAATATCAAAAACGCGAATTATTATTATTTGGCGCTCCGATTTCGACACTTTTCTTAATGATTGTACCTTCATAAGTTACTTCGCGCGCCCTAAATCATGACAACTGGTCCTCGTGTTATAATTTACTTAATTTTCTGGTTCATTCATAATTTTATTATTGAGTTCATTCACTGTACCAACTCCGATTGCAATTATTCATAGGTATTATTAATATTATTATTTCCTTTATTTAACTATATACATATAAATTATATTTTTAAATATTAGAATAAAATAATATAACTACATTTAAAAATATAAAAAATAGTAGCCCACCGGTATCGGGAATAGGGTCCAAGCTACCGGCGGTCAGGGCTCCAGAGAGAGGAACCTCCTAACAATGCAAGCCGTGTCCAGAAGTACCGCTTTTTGCATCAAGCCCTTGATCCAGCTGCCTGACGAGAGCCTCCTCAGGTGTTGGTCGAGGCTCTTGGCTATTATGCCATTGGCCGTCACGATTATCGGCATATTATTATTTTTTATTAAAGTTGCAAGTACCTACAGCTTAAGAATTTAGATCAACACAATATTTACATGAATATTGTGTTTAATCACTTATATAATATGTAACTTTGATCATAATTACTGTCTCTAAACACAACACGTGTTGCAATGCACTTAGTGGGCGTGTAATATGTACAACATATTTACAAACGCGAGTACCCAAAGTTACGTGCTTTATAATAACTTATTTCAACTTGGATGGCTTCCGCAGTCGCAAGATGGCCGAGATCTGCGTCTATTACCATCTCGTATAGCTGCTCAATAAAAATTACCGATATGATGCAACATATTGTGCATTTCCGTGTTAACACAGTTTTTCGGGTGTCTGTCGAATTACATGATACGTTTGATGAATAGATAGACAAGGTTACGTTACTTTACCAAAGGTTAATGGTTAATGTTTAATCTTTTCTTTGGTCGAAACATAGTCTATCTCTATCTCTCTATGATATTTTATAAAAACATTTTTCGAATAAACAAAGTCCTTCTCCTGTCGTAGATGGCATCAAAGATACATCATAAAAAAACGGCCAAGTGCGAGTTGGACTCGTACACGAAGGGTTCTGTAACACCGTATAATATTTAACACTACACATCTTTTTGACATATTTTAGTTAAAAAAAAACCACGGTTCTTGTATGGAGAACCCTTTAATTTTTACTTTATTTTATTTTTATTACTTATTGTTATAGCCGCCGTAATAGTTCACACTCTGTGAAAATTTCAACCGTCTACCTATTACGGTTCAAAAGACAGACAGGACGGACAGCAGAGCGTTAGTAATAGAGTCCCGTTGGCACCCTTGAGTACGGAACCTTAAAAACAAATGAAAGTGCAAGAATACGCGAGCATTGAACCGCAGACCTCCTTGTGACTGACCCGCAGTATGCCATCAATCAACATATTTCACGCTTCACCGACTCTCAAAAGCGAATTATATACGTTTATCATTTTATGTCGGTTCATTTGATACAGACAACCCTGACTTTCGACTGGATTCTATTAGCTGTTGTTTGTTGCCATTTTGCTGCCTTTTGTGGCACATAAAGGAAAATTAACGATGTTATTAGACTATCATTTAAGTAACACTTGACACGTGTGATCTTGACTTTGAAAGCTTAATTGGTTGTTTAGGAGTTTGACCGCGACTGTACGTGACTACAATGATACCAACGTTGAAAAATGATTAAGTTTTTTGATGGTCATTTTAAATATTTTATTTAGTGGGAATTAAGACAAAAGTTACCAAAAGAGTAATTAAATTCTGGTTGTGAAAGAAATGCCACAAGTTGATGAGCAGTTTGGCATTGGCATATCGAAATATCTGCTCGATCAGGAACGAAACTGATCCATCATAGGCACGAAATGGTACAGGTGAAGGTAGAAACACTTTCATCAAAAATTTAAAATTATATGTATATTCAATCACGTTTGCGGTTATCTAGACATATCTTTTAAATTATTACTTTAGCGATACTAGGAATATGATATATTATATCAAAGATCGCTGCAGCCTAACATTAGAAATTAATTTACTTTTAAATTGCTTCAGGCATCTTTATTGGCAAAAGCAAGCGCGAGTGCAATATAATAAATGATTAAAGAATAAAATTGTAGCGAAGAATTTGGGCCGTTTCACTATTTGTCTGGATGTACACCCCGATACTAACTTAATGGCGGCTCGGAACGTGAGGCGAGTCGCTGCGCAGTAACGAATTCATGGGTCAACGGGGGTGAGGGGTGCGGTACTGCGCAGCGAGTAGCGCACTTCCGAGCCGATTAACTTTGAATCGAACTGTACCTACGTTCCGGATTGGTGCAAAAACGGCTGAATGGATTTGGATGAAATTTGGCACATAGATAGTTTATAACCTGGATTAACACATAGGGTACTTTTAATCCCGGTAGTACGTTTCCGTGGGATAATTGCCGACATAAACGCGGGCGAAACCGCGGGCAAAAGCTAGTGTATGATTAAATATGGTAATTTGCCCGTATTGAATGAGATGAATGGGCACTGGGCAGGCTGTGAGAGGCTGTGTGCAGCACAAAAGTAACACGTGCAAAACAGGCTCGATACAATTATCATATGTGTGTGGACTTCAGCCTTCGATCGTAAAAGTTTGTGAGACCAAGTGTTCAAGTTGTATCGAAACTTGATTTGCGTGATCATACGGTGTGGGATATATGACTTACAAATTTACCCCCTTATTCACAAACACTGCTAGTTAAGTCATGGTTAGAGTCTGCATAACTATACGTTTTTCACGTTTAAACTCTAAACAATGTTTATGAATAAGAGGTTTAATCGTTTTACGATTAAAATTCTATGATAGAGTAGGTAAGCACAGATAAGTTTGCCATTATTTATCCATGTATGTTATTGCAAATTGTGTGTTTTTTTCTGGCAAATAATTATTTGTATAGAGAGATCATTACGTTTTTAAATCGGTTTTTTATGAATGAATGCTGTAATTTTGTTTTAATGAAGCGGAAGGGTATATTGGTACATAGTACATCATTATAAACTATTATTGTATTCTAATGATTCTTTAGTAATTGATCAAATACAATTTTTCCCTATAGGTATTGGAAAATCCATTTATGATACACTTAACTTGCTATTAATAGTTGTCAAGATGCGAAGTAAGTTTCTATGCATTAATTATTCTATTTATACAAACGATTGAGGTGAGAGCATTGACGTAACGAGCAACAAGTAAGCGTGCACTTGACCCACTTGCGACCAGTCGGACATTGGACGGAACTCTTCCTACCTTCACCGGTCGAGTGTGAATCCGGCTTTAGTTGGCAAGGGTCAACTTATAGAGCCCCGTGAAGAGATAATGCCCTAGATATAAGACCCGGGTATCCGAAAGCCGGATTTATATTACTGTGTTGTGTCGTGTCGTGAGGCCTTCTGACGCAGTGTTACTGTGCGTTTGCACTGGCGAAACATTCACAACAAAACATGTTGAAATCTCTATTTTCTGTCAATGTTCCATACAATGTTTGACAGGAACTAGAGGAGACTTCAACATGTTTTGTTGTGAATGTTTCGCGTCACATCACAACGAGTTTTAATTGGCTATAGTCCTAAACAGATGCGTTTGATTGGTGAAACCCCCGCCACGACACAGTAACAAGTCGGTGGCTTAAGACACTTGGTTAGTAAGTACCTAATCAGAAAAGTAGCCAATATTCGTAACTTTGTAGCCACCAACGACAAAGGGGTCAAAAAAGCTTCATAGAATCTCTGTCAATTAATATCGAATGCTGAAGAAAAGTAGATTAGTTACTAGAAAATACATCTAGCTATCCATCATCAATCATCTTTACACAACAAACAAAAAATAAGTACCTAAGTATTGTAGATGTAGGAAAATACATCAGCCGAGAGTCGACTTTCACACTCCAGTCAATGGGCGTCGAGGCGAGTGATGCTAGCGTAATTACAATCGGACAGGCTAGTACTGGAGGAAAGTTACTTCTATTAAAGAACGCACCTATTTTGAAGCCAGTGAAAGTGGTGTTTTGCTACTGCGACACTTTCTCCATTTGTAAAATAAAATCGATCAATTAGCGAATTGTGTTCTTGTTATTTTTATTCTATTCGAACATTCAATTGTGTGATTGGTGACAGCAGAAAATTTTCAAATCATACGTGTAATAAGTCTAGTAGTTACGGGTAATTAGAAGCCCAAAAGTCTGACAACCAGTCTAACCAGTAACTGGGTTGTGGAGGTCAGATAGACAGTCGTTTCCTGGTAAAAACTGTTTTTCTGCTGCATCCGGTTACACTTGAAGCCGACCCTAACATTTTTGCGATACAAGCCGCCTATTAATAAAATTGTATACACTTCCATTTCCTTCTTTTTAGGTCTTTTTTGTTATTTAATTAAATATTTCTGTACTTTCCATCATATTTGTGAACATAATTATTTAATTTTTCTTTTTAATTTGTAACTTAATCAACTAACTATGACTAAAACGTCCTTTAATCATTAAGTTCTCTGCTAGTGCTGTGCACTTCTGTAAGTGACGAATTCACAATACCTAAAACTTTATGTGATTTTTGTATGTGTATGTTTTAGTGAGTAAGTCGTTGAGGTGCCTTACCAATAAATAAATAGATGGAAAATGGCTCGGCAGATTGATTTATTAATAACAGTACCTCCTTAGTAATTTGATATTTATAGTTAGCACATCTAAACACGTGATGATAGACTTCACAAAGTACTGCAACATATTTTGAATCAAGTCACGACGCCATCTGATCTCCCCCACAGATTAAATCTGAAGCCCAGTTGAATTAATTTTCATAATCGACTAAAAATTAATAACTCGATCCTTAATCGCCTAGTTATAGAATCGACTCAGTGTCAGTTCAGTCACGATCGTTTTATCCCATGATATGTTTGTCCTGACGTGTGTATGTGAATCGATACAATCGATCATTAATCGGCTATCACTCGAGATGGATTGTCTATTGACAAACGACTTGTGAATGTACAATAGCAATTGTAGTACCTACAAGCACACCGTAAGTGATTCTAGACTTTATGATTTTAAATGTAGAGTTGTTTATCCTTTTTATTGCGTCTATTCATAACGTAGAGGTGTCGTACAGGTGGCCTCAGGGATCTAAGACGATCGATTAACATGTAAATTAATATTTATCGATTGTATTGTTTTAGGCGTTGGTATGTATTGTATTTTTCACAATGAATGATGGCGATCATCAATTTTCTATTTGGTGTCCATTTATTTCGCTTTATATGCGAAGGTCGTTTCATGAAAGGTCAATTATGCGGGTAACTAATTTATGTTATTAATGCTTATGCAATTTTTGATAAGTTCCTCTTGGTGATAGGTGCAGTCGATCTTATTAACTTCAATCAATTCCAAACCCCCCCCCCCCCCTGCCGCAATTCAAAACCCTCTTGCGCAGTCATTTAAACAAACATTTAAATGGCCAATTGTCAGTTTAGTTAGTATTTTTTTATTTTAAATTTAATTATATTTGTGGAAGTCATTTTTTTTTTTGTTCTGTTTTAGACCTAGGTCAACGCTGTTTTTTTTTGGCTAATGATTTTATTTTATTTTCCATTTTAATTTTAATTAATATAATTTTGTGTAATTAAAGAAGGTGGCTTTGTTATATGTAAATGTCGTGTACACCTGTAATTGGTATATATATATATAAGAGCCCATATTTGTTAACTTTGATATGTAATGTAAAATATATATGCTGTTGGCGTACCTATTATAAATAAATAAATAAATAAATCAATCAAAATCGACTCAGCCTATTGCAGTCCACTACTGGACATAGGCCTGTCCCAGGCTGGGCCACAGCCCCCTATCCTCCGCCTTCTACATCCAGTCTATCCCACCCACCTTTTTAAGGGCGTCGGTCCATATAGCTATTTACTTAGTTACAGAAAAAGTGTAATGAAAAGCTGAAGAGAAAAGCAGTAGGTACCGACGATGAAATTATGACACTTATGTAGGTACCAAAATTCAAAAGTCAAAAGTCTTTTATTCAAACTAGGCTGAGAATCAGCTCTTTTCGAACGCCAAAATTACATAAGAAATTCCCCCAAAACACCCTCCCTTCAACACTTCCTAGTGCGTTACCTGGGAAGAAAAAGTGGCGCAACAAACTCCGCAGTAGCACAATTTTTTTTTCAGTTACAACTATAAATATTCTTTATAAGTATGCAAAATAATTTACATTACGCAACATAAAACATAATTTAAATTATTAGCCATTGTCAGCTAGCACACGCCAATGTACCAACCAAAATCATCGAGAACTATGTACTCAGGCAGACCAGTGTTAGTTGTTACCAGTGTTAGCTCCTGGTCCTACTTTCCAATAAAATTCCCGGTACGCAAGTGTTCTGTGTTATCCATATAGGCAACTGTGGTACCCACATACATCAGTTACATAATAAGTCAAAGATAAACTTTGATTAATCGAGAGTAAACCATAAACTAAAATCTTTTACAGGACAGGAAACATCGTACGCTCAAACACATGGTTAGCGGAAACATTAATCTTATTAATTAGAATTTATGAAATTATATTATTAGCCCTCTTACACGTGTCTCCAGGTCGTAAATACGTTATTAATAATCATGATGATTGTGTTATGTATTTCAATATAGTTTCATACAATTCATCATCAGTTCAACAATTGGAGTGGTCACTCGGTCAGTATACCTTTAAAATTTAGTTTACAGATAAAATGTTATGCTTTTCAACTAATAAAGACTTTCCAAAAAAACTGAATAAATATAGGTGTCCAAGGAATTAATAACAGTCGGTCTAACCCTGTAAAAGTCTCATCGTGAATACTTAGTTGAAGTGGGTTTGAAGTTAGCTATCATCCCACCTAATGCCAAGAATTGACAGTTCACTTCACCTTTTTTACAGAATAGATCGGCAGGTCATTGGCATCTTCTTTATTTATTAAAAAAAAACTTGACCGTTTTGATAAATAAATATATCAAAAAGCGATTGCTAAAGCTTTAATTCTAAGTACAACCAATGAATAATTTACAGCCAATACATGATCATGAGCGTTTAATTAGCCATATATTAGAGCCGATCGTGTAGTATATAAAGTAAATATATACGACTAAAATGTTAGCGTGCATTTAAGATAAATCACAGCGCAAAAGATTCACTTACGATGAACTAAAACATGGCATTGAATGAACGTTAGATCACGACTCGTTCTTACGTAATTAATGAACCTCTTATTAAAAGTAGAATTTTTTAAATGATTTATTTTGTGTGATTTTGTAATTTGAGTGCAGTAAGTAATTGTAGGCTTATTCCGATCGGATCCCACACACGGATCCCACATTGTGGGATCCGTTAGGAACGAGGATAAAATGAATATTTTGTTCCGATCCAATCCCACATTGTGGGATTCGTTTGGAACGTGAAAAGTTTACATTTTATTCCGAACCGATTCCATTTGTGGGATTCGTTAGGAATGTGGATAAAATTAATATCCGAACGAAATGATCCTCTGCTTGAGTTGATAAATTGAAAATAAAGAGTGCAGAATATTGAAAAAATATATTATTATGGTTATTACTAAACTTAAAAAAATTAATAAACAAAGGTTTTTAAATAGGGTTGTGTTGCCATTACATAATTTGTCGTGTATGAAAATATTTTTACAACGGTATCTGCGTAGGTACACAGGTTGTAACGGTTTGCCAAACTTAACCAATTAACCAAGCACAAAATAAGTTAAAGCATTACATCAACAAATTATGAAGAGCTGTGGCCCTTATAAATAATCGGGAAACCATCTTACCAAGAAATATACCTTTCTAAATTAAAACAAATGAATGCATTTAGTTTCAAGAATGCTCTCCATTATTTAAAACGAATCTTATTCACAAGTTGTATAATACTAATAAATGTACACTTAGCTACCTAATCCATATGTATTTTCAAATATTTTACTATACACACTTTCTTTGTAATTATCATGCACTTAATTATCAAGTAGATGAAAAACTTAGTTTTAATTTTAAACCTTCGTGTAATTAGCCTGTCGTAGGTAGGTAATGAAAAAGAGAAATTTTCCCACTTGTAAAGTTTTCACTTGTATTTTACTTGAAATTATTTCCTCGTCGCCATGTTAGCTACAACTAATTAAAATGTTATTAAGATGTGATCTGCGTTCACCTTACTATCTCGTTAGCAGAACTATGTGAAACTAGTCATGAATGAAATGTGTATGAGTATACACATTTATATATACAGATACATAATCGTACTAGCTACATACTTAGAACAAGTACTTACATTCTGAATTTCCGTTATTCTGTAGGGACAACTTTTTGTTTAGAGTAAAGTAGTGCCTGATACTTTACGTTACTTGTATAAATAGCCTTATTTACTCTACGAATGAGCGTTTTAAAGCTCAGAAATATTCTGAACAAAATGTTCAAGAACCTTTTTTGAGTCAAAAAATAACAATACAAAATGTACCATATACTATTTTGTTACTTAAAAAGAGTCTACATACTAATCCCTAAGACACCATATAAAACTGTCATTCATATGGACACATGGGAAACTTTAAAGCTCAGAAATTTTCTGAACAAAGTGTTCACGAAACTTATTTGAGTCAAAAAATAACAATACAAAATGTACCATATACTATTTTGTTACTTAGAAAGACTTCATATTACTCCAAAGACACCTAAAACTGTGGACACATGGGACACGGAAAATGCAAGTCGCAAAAAATTCTCACGAAACATTCTCAGGTTGTTGTCCTACCATATTATATAGCCATCGACTTACGCACAATAATGCTCACAGAATTGTACACAGTTTTACGTAACCCAAGGAAATACCACGGATTTGTACCTATTCATCCAGGAGATTTTCCAAAGTTATCTAATACCGTTAGGCTGTGTCTCTGAATGCTAAGCACTATGTGAACTACAAAGCTCATGTGAACCAGCGCGGTTATGTACTTTGTATGTACTTCTTGTACTTGATAGCAAGTTTGTATGCACTACATGAGCGGACAGTTACCTAGTGACTCCACTTCGCAGATCACTTGTAAATTGAGCATAATTTCGACTTATTATAAAGGTTTTTATCACAAGCGCTTTCGGTTTTCTGGAATAGGTAAAGATTTTGTTTGATTGTTAGCTAAATTTTTGATGTCATCGCAGTGCAAGAGTTCCTGCATCTTCAAATAATCGCGGTCAATCAAAAACAAATCGTATGTTCATAAAAGTTAAAACTCTTTTAAACTCTGTGGAGGCTTGTAAATGACTTGTTGTCAATTAACTCACTGTTACTTATGTGTTGATAGCTGTAAGCCAACCAAATACAATAAAATAAAATAAAATAAATAAATAAAAAACATGTAAAACTTTACTAAAACTGCAACTGAACTTCCGAAACACACCATTACCATACATTGTTTTTATTTGTTATAGTAGAATAGAATAAAACATTTACTCCATAGACATAACACAACAACAACAATGACAGGAGTCAAAATATATAAAATATATTTGTAATCGCTCTCCCTTCATCGCTTGCACCACACGCCGAAAGCTCGCGCGACTTAACTCCGCTAATTTATCGGCGCCAGCCGTGCGTGCGCGCACTCTTATTGCGAACTGTAACAAACGAGGCGGCGACACTGACGGATTTATTTGCGGCCAGTACTGTTACTTGAAGTGCTCTTTATTACATGTAGCCTGAACTTGGTAGATAAATTATACAGGTTTAAATTACTGATGGATTTTTAAGGTGAACTTTTAATAGACTTTTTTTTTAACATTCATATTATTACTATTCTCTTAAAAGGTGAGATCTATCGTAATTTTGTTCCTGGTAATGAGCTAATGCCAAAATAATCAATTACGTTAATTTTTTATATCAGAAGTCGATACCGACGTCTCAATAACTTACACAAATTAATTAACGTCTTGAATATAATTTTGATAGATATTATTATTACCTTTCACAAATCAATCGGTTACATCAACCGATAAAATTAATTGTTTTTGAGTCATATGCAGATAGGACTGCAATCGGATACGCGAACATAATAAATTATCGAGTGACTTGTTCGTTCTAATACTACTAATTGAACTGGCGACAAGCCGGCTAAGAGCTCTGTAACATTAGTATGCCTAATTAGACGCACGATGCCAACCAGTCGTGAAATGTTTTGTGCGATTCGTAATTCAAATTGCGATGCTAGATTCGCATTTGTTTTATACAGAGAGAGACTCCAATCACTGTGATTTTGAAAAAAGAAAGCATAGAAGCAAATGACAATGATAAATACAGAGATACGAGTATAGAATCGACCTCCAGTTACTTACAAAACTAGCAGTCTTCATTACATCATCCACAGTTCCTTAAACCCGAGAATTACAAGAAAAACTGGTATCACCACCCGAGATCACAGAAAACACTTATAGGCTTATTCGATATTTTTATACGATTACATCGAATTTACATTCGTTAGCCGTAAATATAGGAAGGAATGCGCGGGCGCAATGACACGGGAGAAATGTATTATCATAACGGATTGAAGTCGTAAAATTACATATAAATGACTCTTGCGTAATAGCCCAAGAATATGTATGTAGTAAAGGATAGAGATTCTAATTAAAGCTAGATAGTGGATAAGGTTGATTTTAGTACTGGATAGAAAATGGGTGCCATGCAAAACACGGAATGCAGTTTATGCTTGCGTAGATATGTTTAAATTACGAGTATATATGGAACTGGGAAAGAAGAAATTATATATTGTTAACGATGGAGATGAAATCATGAACGGTAATGAAGAACTTTCAATAGTTACAAATAAAAATCTAACTGCTAAAGGAAACAAGAAATATTAGAACAAAATACGAGTATATGCAATGGAGGTCGGCTCAGGCAAAACAGTAATAATCAGTGGTGAACTATTCTATAATCAGGCACTGGATATATCATTAAACAGAATTATAAAATATAGGGCAAAGTGAATGTTTCCCGCAATCATCATGCCCTTACAGGTAGTCACGCTCAACAAATTGGAGCGCTCATTAAAGCTGTCAGCGCTAACATATACTGACCTATACGACCTAACTCCGCCTAACCCTCGGACATCCATCCATCAAGTACCGCTTTAGGACTAGTATGCGGTCATAATTCAAGGTATTCAAGCATAAATCCTCATTATGCATGCGTAGGAAGATGTATGTGCTACGGGAAAATCTATGTCTTTATGAAAACAGATTGGATCGTTGATCAACTTGATTTATGTAAACGAGCTGGCGACATCGTTCGTATATTGGTTTGCATTCAAACTTCAGCATTTAGATCAATTCATGGGATCAGCTTTGAAAATCCCTTCCTTTTCACTCGCTAAGGAAAATTTCTTTCAAACTTATGTATGTTCTTCAGTGGTAGCTTCAATTTAACAGTCCATGCAATGCATTATACATTTGTGCATGAGGCATCTTGCTACTAGCTACTATTTGCAAACATCTCTAGACGAGTAGGTAAATACCCAAATATTTGCAGTTTGCTCGATGCCAAGCCTCACTGAACTCCGTCTACAGTTAAACACATAAGAGGTACAATGTACAAATAACGGTGTAGCATTCCTTATCAACTGGGTTGTAATGCAGATCGTAAAGTCCATTTACTTTTAAAAGAAGCCGATTGGATATATTTGCGGATTTATTGCGCGCTACTTTTAGATGTTTCCCACGGTATGTAGGTTTTGTAGCAAGCCTTTAAAATACATATGTAGTTGTTGTCGCTATTTTAGCATCTTCATCCTTTAATTTGAATAACTTAGGATTAAACCAACTATTTGTAAACGAAAGATCACATCTCACTCCATCCGAGAGCTTCATAACGGCGATTTGGGTTGGTAACGCAGCCAACCACGTTCTCTTGTCTACTAATAAGAATATGCTGCTATCATAAATCTGCTAAGAGTGGTGATTATGACATTATGTTTGTCCAATGATTACGGAGATGTCATCGGAGAGGCTCATACGTTCAAAGTTTGACTTTTGCAGGCGCTAAAAATAGTCGTTAAGATCTAGTGGGTTTGCAATTTTGTATTATAACTGCAGATGTGTTTAGAATGCTATCATGTGACCTGGTTACTATAAATCAGCAGCCTCACAATCGACACGTGAGCTGGAGGTAATGCGTAGGGTTCGACTTACTTTATAGGTTGCATAGAGCAAAGAGCGCTTGTCCACTGCGTACGATTACAGTTCCCACGGCATAATGCAAGTAGAACCAATTCTAATAGCTAATGAATGGGATGCTAACATTTTTGTGGATTGAATATTTAAAAATCATTAGTTTATCTAAGAGTGGTTTCGAAATGGTCATTATGGAAATTGTTGTTGATATATTGTTGAGAGATAACACACAAGTGTATTTTCCTCGTACCAATTAAATTAATGTCTGCTCCTTAAACGGAAACCGTGAAGGATCATCGGTTGTTTCAAATAAGTTAGTCCAATAAACCGTAAAAATATTTAATTTTAGAGTGGTATATCGTAAAAGGCCATTACTGACCCAATTGACTGAGATAGAAGGGAGCCGATTTGTCCGAAGCAATTACTTTGATAAAGTATCTGAATGTAAAAAATATCCGGTGTGTGTCGTGTCGGCTTGTGTCGGCTTGTATGGAAAACGAGTATGTGTTGATATTGTGCGCGTGTTACCGTTATGGTTTGGTACAAGTTAAGAGCCTATAGGGAACAGAATTTTTGATGTTATTTTGAACATTCATAATCTGTATTTTTTTTTGTTGTAAAATCCGAATAACTTCACAAATTGTGTTAAGTCTGCTTGTTCTATTAGACCATAACACAGTTTTTTAAACTTTTTGACTATCGCAAAAAAGACAAATAGTAAGTTTTTAATGAAAGCATAATATTCGCGTAATTTCTACTTCGGACGTGCATTTCCTAACTTGGACAAAAAAACGTCCCATTTTTGTCAAAGCCTATGTCTTGTTCCGCGACCATGTTAGGGATTGTAGGCGCCCTTGGTAGCGTGGTGACCGTGCGCACGCATGGTGCGCTTACGCCGTGCGTGGTCAATGCACCGTGCGTGTGCGCCGCCCTCGCGTTCACGGTAGACACATACCGAATGTTGCCGAATGTGCGCGAAGGGTGTGATACTGTTGCTATTCACTAAGTAGGTCGATAGATAAATATGTTTTATGACCATGTTCCGTGTAACTGATTTAAAGGGCTTGGGTTAAACTACTAAATATTAAGTACTCGAACGATTGGAAATATTTCGTTAGAATTGAAATGTTCACTTTTACCAGATCCACCTACATACTCCGATTGTAATTTTGTTTAAATATTGTTGAGTGGGATTTTTAAATTTAAATTTATTCTTACTAACTGTGGCACGCGTATCTTAGAACGTGACTCTTAATATACGACATGCAATAAAATATAATTTTCACACATAATGAGGAAACTCAATGGCATATAAAACCGTATATTTAAATCATTTAAAAACAGCCATAAAAATAAAACACGACATTTAAAAGTTTAACCACCAATCATTAAAAATACGTTTCCAATTAATTAATGTCAATTCCATCACATTAAAAAGAAATATTGATATAAATAAACTATTAAGATCAAGGAAAATGTAATAATGTGCTGTTACATGAGTCTATATCCTAGGTGCGGTATCCGGACTCTGGACATGAATTATATCTCGACCGATAGACGAAATCTATATTTTTTATTTGAAATGCACCTTATATGGAGGTCATTAATTTTGGATTGCAGTGTCAACTTATGTCAGATATTTAATTAATGGCTTATTCAGCTTTATATACATATTTAATTTCGAGAATTTCTCATACAGATAATGTAACAGTGAACAAGTTGTAATCTGTTACCACTTAATTAATTTCTTCTACTTTTGTAAACTTTAGACCTCGACTTTCGACATTAATTAACTTTTTAACAAATTGTCGAAACTTTTTGTCGTAAGATACTCGTAGCATACAATAATTGATAAAACGATTAAGTAATTAAACGTGAGTGTGTGAGTAACTAGTTCACTAGTCTACAAAGCCATCATGATATTATTTGGCTTTGTAAAAAGGTAGAAATTGAAAGTAAAAGTTACACAGAAAACACAAAACTTTCGTGTTTTCTGTATAATATTCGTGTTTTCTGTATAACATTCGTGTTTTCTGTATAATATTCGTGTTTTCTGTATAATGTTCGTGTTTTCTGTATAACTTTTCCTTTCAATTTCTACCTTTTGGAAATAATTCTCCCAAACGTTTCAAAGCATGCGAACAGCTCATCACCGTTTCAACGGTCCCATATCCCAAACATCCCACTGAAAGATTCATCCGTGTCCTAACCGTGCCTAAACCGGTGCAGACCGTGACGAGCCGGGACCGTGACACGCCGCCATTACTACAAACATTGAACTTTATGTTCACAAGTTGGGTAATTTGTTAATGGTTAATGCACACCTGTCCACCGCTGAACGTCGCTTTAATTACGAAATGCGTAATTTATGCTAAAAAGCGTTGGTAAATTTAATATTATTTAACATCTTGATAAGCTCTACTTTTGATTAAGTTAAAACTTTAAAATTCTTCGCCTGAGCTTTTGAGCTTTAGTTCAAGCTTGATTTTAAACGAACGATTATTGTTTTGTATTACAGCAGCTTACTGCAAACACATCACTTAGTAACCTAGGTACTCATTCAACTGTAGATACCTGAAAGTCAAGTAAAATGGAGTCGACTCTACTTACAGGCGAAGTGGAGTAAAATTTTTGTAACGAAAATTTTCTTGTTTTTCCAGAAGCCTTAGGATAGACACAAAATTGTATTTGTAATGGATATTTTTTATAAGTCCTGGTTTATTAATACACAATACATACTCAATTAAATAAAATTACATTAATTTGTTAATGTCACACTTGTCTACCTATCGCTACATTTGCGTGTATATTATTTCATTAAGCAGATGAATCTATAATTTTCTTTATTACACACATTCGTCAAACGAGTCGGAAAATATATAAATTATACATAATATATTTACATGAGATTAATAAATTTATTCGCATCAGTTCCCAACGGCACGAGACTAATTAAATTAATCGTTAGCGACTTGATTGACAGGAACAACCGGGTTGGTTACTTTTTGAATGTATTCAAACTCAAACCATTTATTTCAATTAAACCATTTACAGGCACTTTTGAAGTCGGTTGGTCAGAAATATGAAGCTAGATGCCCATTCCAAAGCGTTAAGGTACCTATGGAGAAGAACGGGCAAGAAACTGCACGGACACTCTTTTAATTTTTTTTATTCAGTTGCTTATCACGAAATGTATGGGTAGGTAATTTGCATCATCCAAAAATAATTTTAATAATGGTTCTTAAAATTATGTTTTAAAATAAAAGTCATGAAAAAAGGCTGGTCTTCGAGTCTTCACTATTCTACTAATTAGTAACGCATAATTTATCAACTTCGTCACTCTTGCATTCCAAGTTAATGTGTAACTATTAGCACAAGTGTATTTTATTATTTTTCACACTAATTTAATAATGTTACACAGGTGATAAATTACCATTAGTTGAAATGGTAAGGACTTCAATTTTATATCTTTATAATATTTTTCACAGCAAATGATGCCGTTGCTTTTAATTGATCGATTTACCTCCTTAATTGATTCTCGTTCAAGGTTTTTATGAATCATATCTGTAATTAAACTATTTTGTTTACAAATTAGAATATATATTCTCAAAGTCAGGGTTATTTTACCGCTACATTAGCATAGCAGACTGATCTTCATATCGGGTTTAATTGAATGAATACGGCGATTATACAATTATTTTGAGCAATAAATTCGAATCTTGTACACGACAGTTCAATGTTGCTTACATCATACCTACGTCTTTGCATTTTTATTAGAACTATCGGTCATTTGTTTTCAACTAGCTTTTACCTGGGGGTTCGTTTGCATATAATCTTTAAAACCGAGCCCCTGTTAATTTTATTTTAAAGAAAATTGAAAGAAAAATATTTTATTTGGGACACGCACAGGAAATACAACAAAAAAAAAGGAACTTTAAAACTAAAAAAACATGAATACAATCGGAATTTAAGAAAAGAACATTAAAACTAACCAAGTAGTGAAAACAAAAAAGAAGAACTGTGCGACGCCAAAAGACTTCTATCTCAGCATGATGCTACGATATTAGAAAAAACAAATACCGCAGCGCTGATATTCTGATAGGACACGCCGAGTAACACTGAGTGTACAGTGTATAGTGTCGTAGTGTGAACCTAGCTTGCGACCCATTTAGGGGCAACCTGTACACATTCTAAGGAACAAAATCTTCGTCTTGGTATCTTCACGGTACAGCTAGACTTGTCTATCAGTTTGTCACTGGACTCATTGCTTATAAAGAAGAAGATTAACATATTGCTACGTAGTTTAATATCCCAAAGGTCTATTATTTATAGATACGTGGTACAATAATATTCCTCACCGTCACCTACAAGATACTTTATGTGAAGATTAATAAATGTTGCACATGTCAGAGTGTCGACTCATGCCACTCATGTATTGCCTAATTGCACAACTGCACGTTAACAACCCATTGTCCTTAGTTAACCCATAATATGCGTGGGAGTTTAATAAGCTATTGGAGTTTATATTCTAGTAATACTGCTGTCACTGCACTATAATATCAACTTTATTCCTTATTTTGAAAATAAAGACATGAAGGATAGTCACACAGGTATTTGATGTAACAATAATTCTTTTGTTGATATTCCTCTGTGGTTGAGGATTCCGGGTGAAGCTCGCTTCCATTCCTCGGCCTTATCATCACTTACCATCAGGTGAGATGCAGGCCAAGAGCTGCCCCGTAGAGGATACAAGAAAACAAAACAATAATTATATGAACACTTATCTTTTATTCTTAGCATACCGATGGCAAAAAGGTCGTTTGGCCCAAAATTCTACTAATGTTTTGAAATTATTCGCGAAATTATATTATACAGCCGGGGCATATCCATTTTCTGTGCATGAAAACAATTTGAATTTCGAACTGCAATAAAAAAATATAGACAAATTAAAACAGGAAAATATAACCATAAACCTTCGCTTAAAAAAATGATTTATTTGCAAAATAAAGTTAATTTGTACTAATTACTACCCTGACCTACATGCTAAACGCTAGATGACATAATGTCTGTTAAAAATGTAAATTGCGACTAGAGATATAGAGTTGACCTGTGACGTCAGAGTGCAGCGGATGATTCAGAGCTTCGGAGGTTGTAGTGATCTGCGTGTGCCCGCTCACGAGACCAGCAATTAATGGCTTTGGTATTAAACTGTTAGCCGCTGTACGCTTAGCGCATCGTTGAGATAAACAAGCATTTATTATGAATGATCTAGCTAGACAGTACTAGTATAAAATGTCATAAAAGGCGATATCTCTACAAAAAATTTTTCAGTGTTAGCTTTCCTTTACTCATGTACATACTTAACCACTGAACTTAGCAAGAAACAGACAAATAGATCGAGATAAGATATACCGCATGATTTTTTTTACCGTCTCGAAAAAATAGGGTATACCTAATAGACGAACGGAGTGGAAGCCCATGGCACAGTTTCTTTTGTTTTAAACTGTAAAAAATATTGAAATTCAAATCATACGCACCCTACTAAATGCGCGGAATTTATCAATGAATTCGTAGCTTTCCTTAGCGGCCGATAGGTAGTCACCGCAGCGGTATGGCTTCTGTTCCACTTACACAACACACCATATTATTCTCGAGACGGTAAAAAATTTCAGCCGGATTATGCTTTAAGATATTTCTTTGCAATGACTTTAGCCCCAAAAGTCTCACAACATAAGTTATTTCACAAAATACCATCCAGCAAACGGTCCCAAAAACGTGACAAAGTAGACATTATCTACATCACAACACGTACACCGTTTAATGACAATATAAAGGCACAATTATAAAACAATAAAGGCACTTTACATTGTTCAGATGTTCGCCGATTACGAACCAATACATCCAATTACAATTAAAGTTTGTTTGAGCGAATAATTGAGATTTATTAGGCGATAGCCGCACTTGTAGTTAACCAGTTTATCTTGGCAGCTGCGGTGAAATAAGGAACTGTATTCCCACATCATCATAGCATCGCTCGGCATCCAATACCGCGAATGTGAAATTTTTGACGAAAATCAGATTTTTAATGCAGGATCACGTATTTGAACGTGTAGAATGAAATAAAATAAAAAAACTGATTTTCAAAAATGTCACATTTGCGGTATTGGATGCCGAGCGACGAAGAATACTGATATTCAGCTGCATCCGGTTAGACTGGAAGCCGACCCCAACATGGTTGGGAAAGCGCTAGATTGATACCCACATCACCAATTGTTTCCCGAAGGGATGGCAGAGGTTGTAAAGTAGGTACGAGTAATTACACCTGCCGTTTGCCAGTTATGTCTTCAGGTCCCCTGTAATATGATGTAATCATCAGCCTATACCTAACGTTCCCACTGCTAGGAAGCAGGCCTCCCCTTGTCGAGACGGAGTGGGCTGTAATCCACCACGCGAGCCCAGTGCGGGTTGGTAGATGTCACATGCCTTGGATTTTTTGTTTCGAGGACATGCCGGTTTCCTCACGATGTTTTCTTTCACTACACAATGTGAAGCGTCGGCCTAGGTTTGAACCTATGACCTACAACTAGTAAGTCACTGCTTTCATATATGATCAATCAATCTGCCTAGCCTTTTCCCAACTATGTTGGGGTCGGCTTCCAGTCTAACTGGATGCAGCTGAATACCAGTATTTTACATGGAGCGACTGCCTATCTGACCTCCACAACCCAGTAACTAGGTAATACGATACACCTTGGTAAGACTGGTGTCAGACTTTCGGGCTTCTGACAAATCGTAACTACTGTCAAAGATCCACGAATGACAGCCGGGACCAACGGCTTAACGTGCTTTTCGAGGCACGGAGGATTCTCGGTATGTAAAGATGGTCACCCATCCACTGACCAACCCCGGCAAGCGTAGCTTAACCTGATGGATCGACCAGTGCGGCTGTTGTTACTTAGCTACGAGCTCCTCCAGCTTTCATATATGATGTAAAGCATATATTATTATTAACCGGGCCTAAATTCTGAATCTGGGCTGTAATTGTGAATTTTGTTAAGGAAAAAACCATAAAAAATAAAAGCAATAGCAAGTCGCTTTTGCGATCACTAAACGAATGAGGCAATAGGATTCCATATTTTACACTAACTTCTGTCCGCGACTTGACCACGTGAAATATCCTATGACACTCGGCAATACTGCAATGCTTCGCATTCGTGAAAAATAATTTCTAAATCGTTTAATTAGTTCCGAAGATTACCCCTTACACACAAACTCACAAATCTTACCTCTATTAAGTATAGATAGGTAGTTAGTTACCTTACCCATTATCTATGTAAGTCCTGCAATATATTGCAATATGCTGAATAGATTGATCAATATCAGCTCGTAAACGTCAACGTCGACACAACATGTTCAGTAACACTGAAGTGCCTCTCAATGAGCGATACGATCACCATTGGTTGATTGATTAATTATCGCGGTGCGGTTATTGGCAGAAAGGAGGACGCTACTGCCCACCCTATGGGCATGATTCATCAGTTACCTTCACGATGCGGGTTAAGAGCCATTTTGTGTCACGTGAACCAGGAAAAGACATTAATGTTCCAACTGGTGGGACATTTAATTTATTTATTTATTTAATTAAGGTTCACCAACAGTTGTTACAGATAATAACAGATAGGAACATATAGTTATTAGTGCCTTAAATCTAACTGCACAACCAATTACAGGCAAACACCGCATGCAAAATGCTCTTGAGGCTGTAACTTTAATTTTAAAGACTTAATTCTAAATAGTAACATTAAAGACTAATACTAATTACGTCTGACAAACGTTGATATTGAGTCTGCGTGGACGTCAACCAGGTCGCTGCGTTCGTTTATAAGTTTGCACATGCGAGGTATAAGCGAATTAGCACCAAACACTGTACGGCGAGGAGGTGGAGCTAAGGGTGTTATAGGTTTGCGAGGTGGTCTACGGGGTACTCTGAGATTGAACCTACATACCAATTGTGGGCAGTCAACGGTGTTATTGAGCAGTTTATGTGCGAATCTCAAATCCCATCCAAAGGAAAATACATTAATGTTCCAACTGCTGGGACATGGGTTACCGGCCTCCTCTCTTTGAGAGGGACTGGGCTGTAATCGCGGGCCCAGTGCGGGTTTAAAGTGTCTTCTTTTTTCAAAACTTTTTGGTTGAAAGTTTAAAGGTCGCCTCTATGATTTACCACTAGTCTACAATACTGGGAACCCTGTATATAATATACGTACATACGGCTAACACACGATAATTGCGGATTTGCCCTGAATCTTATAGATAACATTTGCAGTTTCAGTTATATCACAGATCGATCGTGAGTTGTAAATAATATTAGGTAATATAACTGTCGTAGGTACGTGGGTAATACATATTCATTAAAGGGCTAGCTGAGATGTTAGATTCGATATCAGATTTAATAAACATTATTTAAGTAGTAAAGGTTAAAATCATTTAGGAGAACCAGAGCTAGACATAACACAATAGTTTCTGTTTATTTAGTAGATCTGATAGTTTTGAAAATGCAGGTATGACTGGAATGTATCCTTTCAATCAATCTGCCTAGCCTTTTCCCAAGTATATTGGGGTCGGCTTCCAGTCTAACCGGATGCAGCTGAATAACAGTATTTTACATGGAGCGACCTATCGCGCGTGCGTACCTATCTGACCTCCACAACCCAGTAACTAGGTTATGCGATACCCTTTGGTAAGACTGGTTGTCACACTTTCGGGCTTCTTACGACTCGTAACGACTGTCAAAGATCCACGAATGACAGCCAGAACCGATGGCTTAACGTGCTTTTCGAGGCACGGAGGAGTCTCGGTATTTAAAGCCTAACCCATCCACAGACCAACCCCGGCAAGCGTAGCTTAACCTGATGGATCGACCCGTACGGCTGTTATTACTTGGCCAATGTTTAGAATGTACCTTTATCTTACTGAAATATTGATATATTGTAAAAGTATCTAGACAAGTGGGTTAAACGGTTTAACCTGAAACAACAAACGTCAAAAAAATTCAAAATGAGGTTGTAAGGGTTGTCGACCTTTGCCTGCTTGAAAATGGAACCAAACAACATTGAACAAGGGCGTCAGAATATTTATTACTAATCTATGGTCAGATTTACTTTAGGCTGGGCAAAGTAAAATACGTATTTTGGAGCTTTTATTGTTAATATTGTCGATCGAGTACAACAACAACTATTTAATTTATAACTTCTGCTGACATTTTGTTTTGTCAATATTAGGTGTGCACTTTTGATTCTCAGCATGCATATTGCACATTGTTTAGCTTAAGTAAGTGTCTAGCAATGAACAGATAAAAGCTACACCTAATGCAGACAACAATAAAGTCTAATATCTTAAAACGCTCATACTAAATCACTCCTTTCTCTTGTCCACAGGCTATCGGCCATGTCTCGGGCGGCCACATCAACCCCGCGGTCACACTGGGGTTGTTCGCCGCTGGTGACATCAAACTCCTGAAGGCTGTTTGCTACATCATCGTCCAGACCCTCGGTGCCATTGCTGGAGCTGCCTTCGTCAGGGTAAGTGGTTAAAAGACATCAAATTGCTCTCGTCATGAATTTATGAAGGAAATCAAGGAGTTCGCTCATCATTCACATTCGGGTTGAGAATGACTTTAAAAATTATAATTTAAATTATATTTTATAGATACTCTCAAATTAGTTAGAGCTCATCTAATGCGCATTTAGTTCTTTATTTCTATAATTAGACAGAAAAAATCACGATCAACCTACAAGTTAATGAAGAAATAATTATTTAATGTTATTAAATGCAGCTGTAAATGCTCTTGACTGTAATGAGTTAATTAGTTTGCAATCATGAGCAGTGCGTATGATTTGATTTGATATTAATAAATACATCTTCAATTAAATTTTAATCGTGGTTATTAGCTCTGAACCGTCTGATTATTTGACAGATCATCTGTTAATCAAGTCGACTTTATTTTAATTGAGAATAATCTAATACGCAAAAGCTTCGATCCAAGGTTGTAAGTCAATTTTTTTTAGGCTCGTTATAACGTTGTGTAGATTTTTTTCTGTCGTTTCTACCAAAGTACACTCGCAGGCTAAAAGCCAAACAAGGAGAGTGTTCTAAAAAACAAGCAGACAGACATATAAACAAACAATTTCTTGTAATTATCCTGCACTTAAACAGGCGTAGTCATCGTATCGACATTCTAATCGCCGTATGTGTACGCTCGGTAAAAAAAGTGTCTCGTTCACCGTGACACTGATGATCTTAGAATAAAGAACCAAGTGGAGCGACCTTCAGTGTACTCGTGGAACTAATTGAACACTCTGCTATAAAGCTTTTCGGAGTACTTGAAAAGGTCACGTGTTTGATATATGGCGTTATACTTCAAGTAAGCTTTTGATTAACTTCATGACATTGAGCCAAAATAATATACACAACATCACGCGCTTAAATTGCCTTGGGTTAGGCAGAGGTGTGCCTATGGTACACCCACATTTCGCCAGTCATGTTTAAGTCCAATAGGGGGCGAGCCTATTGCCATCAACCGGGCACAAATCCAGAATCTGGGCTGCTAATGAGAAATTCCCAATAACCCCTTTACCCGACCTGGGAATCGAACCCAGGCCTCATGCTCAGCAGTACCACGTGCAACCACTATACTAACGAGGCAGTCATTTAAATAATATAGATAACAGAGGATAAAATATTAGTTCAAACTAAGCAGAAAACATAAAGAGTGCTACATAAACCAATATCCAATTAAAATGTAAGGATCAAACACGAAGGCTAACTTGCACAACATGACAGGAAGATTTTGCAAACACACACTGATAATTACTTTATCTAAACGGTATTACAAAAGAATTTCGATAGAGCCTGTCTATCTCCGATAATGAAGTCAGACAATATTTCTAATGTCAGTCTTAGCGATTATAAGCACGCAAAGTTCAGCATGTAAATGTAAGTAAAATGTTGGTCGCGTATTTATAACGTTCACATGACAACGGCCTTCCTCCTACATTTCACTGCCCTGGTACTTACCAGAGAACAACGATGTTCACGTGGAGCTAGACACGATTTTAGATTACTACTCAAGTTAAGATGCATGAGTCATACGTATTTAGTATAATTATTACCTAAGTGCGTATTTCACCAATGAAATTGAACGCGTTCAGCACATCTAAATGCGTTAAAGAGCTGTCAGTGTACAATATTCCATCACAATTTTGACACTGACAGCTCTTGAACGCGTTTTAGAAATGCTGATCGCGTTCAGTTTCATTGGTGAAATTAGCTCTAAGACTGTCTCGTTGATCTAGTGGATCATGGTTGAAAGTGCTACTGCTGAGCATGTTGCCCTGGGTTCGATTCCCAGGTCGAGCATAGTGTGTTTTCTATCTGGAACTTATCAGTTGCAGCCCGTAGTCTGGATGTAAACATAACTGGCGTAATGTGGTGAAACTACTGTAAGTACACCTCTGGTCAACCCTTCAGGGTTACAGGCCTCATGGTATACGAGTATTATATATTTTTATTAAAAAGCGCTTTTCGTATCACTTGTACTTTGATATAGCAAAAAGTGGACTAGATTTTCCAAATACGCTTTATGGTACGCTAGGCTGACCGAGATACGAAGGCCTCTATAAAAAGCTGGTCAAGTACGCGCGATATATCTTTATAGATAGATTAACTACAAGAAAAAGATAAGTGTTTTATAATCTGACATATAAAAATTCCATTCTGTAATAATAAATTTCAGTAATCAAGATACGGTTAACATTAATCGGCCATAAAATGAAACAAAATTCTTATAACTTTACGATGTCAACGAAAAAATTCACTTAATCTTTTGAATTTCTCAAATACGAGTATCATTAATGCAGTTTACATAAATTAAAATGTCGAGAGCCACTGTTTCGTGGAACAGCGTTTAATCTGTATTTAAATAGTTAAGTTAATTGATATATTATCTGTGTTGCAGTTGGCCGTGCCAGAGAACCAAGTGGGCGGCTTCGGAATGACGCTACCCGGACCAGAGGTCACTGAAGCTCAGGTGGGTTATAATAATGTTGAACATTATTTTAAAATGGTTACCTTTTCTATACTAATTATTATAGAACTAGCTGCGCCCCGCAGTTTCACCCGCATAAGTCTCGATCCCATGTGAATATCGGGATAAAAAGTATCCTATATCATAATCCTGGTCATGGTCTACCCATGTGCCAAATTTCATCCAAATCTGTTCAGCCGTTTTAGCGTGAAAGCGTAACAAACAAACAAAACAAACTCACTTTCGCATTTATAATAATAGTTAGAATGAAACGAATTGTATTTTTGTTTGTAACAACTCAAAAACAACTGAACCGATTTAAAAAAATATTTCACCAGTAGGATGCTATATTATCACATTTATTACTGAGTAACATAAGCTATTATTTATAAAGATTTCACGTGGGCGAAGCTGCTGGCGGCAGTAAATATTAGTAACATGACAAGCAAAAGAAAATTGGGGTTGTTTAACATCATCATAAATTGTAATAACTAGCTGCCCCTCAGCCTCCTTCCGTAACGGTGCATTTTCTGGCATTAGTGTGGCTTTCTTTCAGTAAAAGATTTTTTGTAATCGGATCAGCATTTCCAGAGATTACGATTTACAAATATACAAACAATGTTACCTCTTTGTAACATTATTATTAGTAGATATAGATTCGTAGTCTGTTGATTACCTACAATACTGAACGCATGTTACATGCGACATGTTTGTCGTGAATACAGGGTGACAACGACGCTCAAACTGATACTAGACCCACTATTGTTGAAATCAGCTGTTCCACATATTTTAACGGTGTAGGTATTGCACTTTTGTAAGAAAAAAACAAAATTAAAAAAACGTGTTCTAGAATCATTTGCTAAATTCATGGTAACAGTTTGCGTGACGAAGTCACACTTTGTTTAGACCCTATTATATCAGAAACCGGACATAGGATATTAGGTACCCACAATCAGTCTTAGTATGCAGAAGCTTATGTTTTCCGTGGTTCCACAGGCTGTGCT
Organism: Agrochola macilenta; assembly: GCA_916701695.1. NCBI lineage: Eukaryota > Metazoa > Arthropoda > Insecta > Lepidoptera > Noctuidae > Agrochola > Agrochola macilenta. The sequence continues at coordinate 19,787,305 of OU753554.1, read as the reverse complement.
GGTCGAGGCTCTGATCACATTCTTGCTGGTGATGGTCGTGCACGGCGTGTGTGACGGACGCCGCAACGACATCAAGGGATCGGCTCCCCTCGCCATCGGCCTCAGCATCACTGCCTGCCATGCTGCTTTCGTAAGTATATTAATTTAAAATCGCACCGTTTTTAAAAGCTCAAGACTTTGCTAGAATCTTTGACGAAATAAATGCAAATTTTGGATTACGTAGGTATACAATGCTGCCCATGTTAAACCTCAAGTTTTGTTAATTTTGTCTACACCTTTGGAAAATCTGCATTCACTTGTAACAGAACATCGAGCATTCGCCGTTTTTAAATTCAAACAACGAAAAGAGCCAAGCATAGAGCCAATGATCGCTACAAAAAATTTCACGATCATTCTAGCGAACGCTCTAGTCAATGCTCGTCAAAAAACAGGGGTGCGGGAGGCGGCATAGTGGGACAGCGGAGGAACAATGACAGGATGGCTCGGCTCGGCAAAAAGTTCGAATCCCTTTCTCTAGAATGCTCGCTAGAATGCTCGCTAAAACGCTCCAGTAAATTTTCTGTAATGTAACATTCGCTAGAATGCTCATTACAAGTGAATGCTCAAGTACATCAGAACCTTAAAACATAGTCGGCGCTTTGATGCAAACCATAATTTCAACCATATTTCGTCAACATCTGACATTTCTAATGACAAAACTAGTACTTCTTAAAATAAACTCAAGCTATTGTAAGTTCAGTCAGAGAAATGAATTTCTCTGTCTGTCGTGTTTCGGGCCTCATACTTCACTAGGACACTCTTAAATTTTAGTAATTGATATACTAAAATTTAGTTTTTTTTTTTTTTTTTTTTTTAATTAAAATAAAAATGCAAATTCGTTGTTTTTTTAAGACAAACATTGATTTTGCGTGACGTCGAAACATCTGCTTTGGAACCAGCATATTTCACCAGGTACTTCTGAATTGTCAAGGAGTCGGTCAGTCAGAACTATGAAGCTAGTTGCCCATTCCAATGTGTAGTAGGTTCCTATGGAGAAGAACGGGCAAAAGTTCTTCTCTTACATGAATATGTTATTAAAACGTGTGTTTTGTCAACAGGTTCCCTTCACCGGCTCCAGCATGAACCCCGCCCGTTCCTTTGGGCCCGCTCTCGTCATGGGCGTTTGGACTTCACAATGGGTAAGTAACATTATAATGACTTCGTTAGCATTTCGAAATTCGACTTTATCTTAATAATGATTAGGTTCTTTATGGAAACAAATAAATCTTACGTCTGTCATATGACATATATTTTTCCTTCTTTTTAAGACTTTTCGTGGTGTCAAATCAGTAGACACAGTAGCAATCGATTATTATGGACCTATCTTTATCTAATGTGTAAGGAAAGATCGTAATGGATCTGTCACGATATGTTAGGGTCACGTGAGTGTGATTTAATGGATTCGATCTAGAAATCGCAACAACGGACATTCACCCGGTCGTTTTCTATAATAAACACCATACTAGTATGAAGTAACGCCCATTATATCACCCTATGTAAAATTTCAACATTTATATCTGTAATCCAAATACTTATTTTTATTTATTAAAACTTTATGAGCAAGGAGCTCGTGGCTAAGTAACAACAGCCGCACTGGTCGATCCATCAGGTTAAGCTACGCTTGCCGGGGTTGGTCAGTGGATGGGTGACCATCTTTACATACCGAGAATCCTCCGTGCCTCGGAAAGCACGTTAAGCCATTGGTCCCGGCTGTCATTCGTGGATCTTTGACAGTCGTTACGAGTCGTCAGAAGCCCGAAAGTCTGACACCAATCTTACCAAAGGGTATCGTATTACCTAGTTACTGGGTTGTGGAGGTCAGGTAGGCAGTCGCTCCATGTAAACAACTGGTATTCAGCTGCATCTGGTTAAACTGGAAGCCGACCCCAACATAGTTGGGAAAAGGCTAGGCAGATTGAAAACTTTATGCACAAGTAAAAAAATATTGTAAGGCATATTCTACCAGTCAACCTTAGGGTGATGCAGAGACAAAACATGGCTGGTGCAATATAATTGATAGATAACTCGAAAAAGAATAATACATATAAACAAAATAAACTTAGTCAGGAGAAATAACGATTTAAAGAAAAGAAAACGAATCCAGCAAACCAGTGCTGGGACGATTCTGTCAATTTTTACATACTTATTAAAGGGTTATTCTATTCTATTCTTAAACAATAGGCATTATGCATATATGAACATTGGTAGATATAGGTAAGTTTCTTTCTGCATCATCATATCTGTCATAGACTAAGGCCTCCTCCATAGTTTCACTCAGCTATTCTGGGTCACTGGCATCCAATGGTTTCCTTCCACCAAGTCTTCCGCCCATGTAGTCCATCCATTCTCTAAATAACAATTTATTTCTTAGTCATCCAAATTATTAGAATTCCCCATACAATTGTTGATAGATATCTCTCACAGATAATTATTATGAATATACTCTGATCTTTACTTTGCTAAACTAAAATGACAGAGTGACTCTCACCACGGACCACTGCATCATTATCTGCAGGAGGATCTTCACTTTTGTCGTGTTGTCTCTGTCATATTAATTACTCATCGTGTTATTTTGCAAAAAGGTCGATCTCAGCTGTCATTTTGGCCTAGCAAATTAAAAATCAGAGTTTACTTCGTTTAAATGCGACTAGTTATATCCATAGCTAATTATTGAGCACACTTTCGCCTGCCGGCGCCGACCACGACATCCTATCAAACGGGTTTGCATCTCCGACGTATTAGATGTAACTTTCCGATCACATGTGAACCCGAAACATGAATCATAGCTTGTGTAGCGTCTTGTTGTAAACAACTTAAGTTGATTAGGTTGTATAGCTTGCAGTCTTCCTTTCTAAGTAATAAGTAGGAACTTTCGTTAAAATGAAAGTAAAGTTGCTGATTTGAGTTTGTATTGATTACAATGTAATAGTAACTATTGTCTAAGGTGATTGAGTAACCGTTGTAGCATCTATTATAAGCAATAAAATTTAATGGATGACTAGCTTCTGCCTTCAACGTCCGCGTGGAAGTCAACTATAACATAAAATATTATCCTATAGCACTCGGTGATAGTGTAGTTTTCTATCAGTGACAGAATTTTTGAAATCGGATGAGTAGTTTCGGAGATTACCTCGTACATCCAAACTTTTCCTCTTTTTATTAGAAATATACGAGTAGTTTCTTTTGTTAGTCAGATCTAACTTCAATAGGTTATATTTAGGATTTAAGAAATTTTCTTTTAAAAAAAACACCAAATATATTTTAATTATGCTATGGTTTAATTTAACATGGCCAACATAGGACTATTCCATAGATGATTATTAACGATAATATTCGCAAACATAGCTTACCCCTTGTAAGCTAGTAGACATTAGTTTATGCCGTTAATACTGGTTTGAGAGCAAATAATTTCCAAGGTTGAACTAGTGAACATGATACGAGCATTGTTTTTCAACGACTGCAAATAAAGTCAAGACGGAAAATGTCATAAATGCTATGGTACCTAATACAATAAATTCAAAAGTCATTTAGTCAAACTAGGCTGAGAATCTGCACTTTATCGAACAACAAATTTACATAAGACATTCCCCCTTCACCACTTCCTAGTGCTTTAGTTGGGAAGAAGTGGCGCAACAATCTCCCCAGCACAAAACACAGTGAAATACATGTTCCTAGGCTGATAATTTTCTTGTTTTTTTTTTCAATTAAATGTATAAATTGCGTTAGAATCGGTTTCCTTTGTAGAAAGGACCAATGAAAGCGTTGAGAGCGTTGAGCGGCGGATGGCATTAGACTCGCCCCTTATTACATGGGACTTAAACATAACTGGCGAAATATGCATTTACTATTGGTACACCTCTGCCTTACCCTTCGAGGATTACAGGCCTGATGTTATGTCTTGTAAAGCGTTGGAAATCCAAGTTAGAGAAACTTAGGAAAAAGACCAGCAGAAGCCATAAGAACGTCGATCTGAAAATGTTTATAATAAAAAACTTTTTACAAAAAATAAAACAACCGACTTCCAAAAAAAAACACTACAAAGGAAAAAATAACTTTAATTTCGGAAGTCGGTGTCTTTGGTTTTGAATTTTCGTTTTTTTTTTGAAGTCGGTTGTATTTTTTTGGAAAAAGTTTTTATTTTTCACTTTTTAGCTTTTGGTTGTGGTACCCCACACAAATTCGAACACCACTACCTGCTATGTAAATAACAGTGACAGGGAGTTATCATCATATCATACATCCACATATACTGAGTGGGAAAAAGACGTATTATTGAAGCTTACTCAAAAACTATCCAAGCAAAGTTAATAAAATTTATATGGGACCAATTCGGCATACCCTATCATACAAAATAAAAAAAACAATATCGGTCCACAATTGACGGAGAAATCAGCGGACATACATAAAAAAATTAAAATAAATAAAAACCTGCGTATGCGACGAACATATAACCTCCTCCTTTTTGGAAGTCGGTTAAAAATCACTATGTAATGATTGAAGTTTTCTGAACAGAAGAACAGATTTTTATAGGTAGATAAGTTAGGTTTACTTACCACCTTTAGCATTAACCTAAAATAGGTATCGTAGTACATATTTATTAACAAATTAAATAGTCACAATAACTTTGAGTGCCTATCACGGAGTTACTATGTATTACATCATCGAGCTATCGAACTGTTTACAAATTAACACTTATTATTTTATTGTGTAATTGCTTATGTAAGTTAATCAATAAAAAGGTGTATTATACTTAAATAAATATAATAAATATCTATTTAAAAGCTTCTCCGTGTGTCATCAAAAATACTTGATTTACTAATCTTTATCTAACTCTACATAAAGCTGTTACATTTTAGAGAGATTCTCTCATGATAAAGCAATTTATATCTAAGGAAATAGATCGTATTGTAGCACAGTACCCTAATTGCGTAATACACGATCGTCAATCAAAATCTGAAAAGTTTTGAAACAGATTGCTAATCCATTGCTTCATAAGTTCGAAAAAAAAATCAGTTCAACAACATTCATTCATTTCAAAATTTCAAAAATCAGTTCAACAACATTCAACACATTCATTGCAATGAATGTTGTTGAACTGTCAAAATGACAGAAATATGTTACGTAATTGGATAGCAGGTAGATAATAGTTGTCATTTTTTGAGAAACCATTTAGTAATTGCAAAATAAGTAGTTTTATGTGGTTTTTTCACCTCAAAATATGAATATGGTAAATAGATTCGCCCCCTATTACATAGGACTTACACATACTGGCTAAATGTAGGTGTACTACTGTGTATGTAAATGGCGGAGATCCTGGTGTCCTGAAATAACGACCTCGAGCCTAGTTTAGGCACCAGTCTCCCACAATATTAAATAACAAATATGTATTTATACTGTTATTGCTCTGTTTTTTGTTATATTGTGGCGAGAGAATAAACGTTTTTTATTAGTATTATTTTATTACTACAGGTGCACCTCTGCCTAGCCCTTTGGAACACAGGCGTGACGTTATGTCATAGATTCAATAGTATATCAAGTTCTGTAAGCCTTTTAGTCGTGATACCAATATACCATATCATTTTCCGCTTCACTTACTTACAAGGGAAAGCGAACGTGAACATTGTACTTAACTATAACAGCCCTTACACATGAATGCATATGATTTTATTGCTTTGGTACCATAACTTAATAAATGGAGGTTGCTATGGTTACTCAACCACAGAAAGTGAAGGTATATCAGAGTTATATGTCCATCTAGATGACGGAACACTCGAATTAGAAACACATGTCTGTTACAGAATACTCGCTCTCGAATAGTAGGAGTGTAGTTTCAAAGGTTATTTGTTATATTATGGGATATGGGTACTGAATACATAGGACCCTACCTCTGTCTATCTACTGATCTCTGCCAATGGTTACCCATAACAGATAATAAAATTTGCTTCTCCAGAGTGGGAGGCAATTAAAAAACAAGCAAATGTTTTGTGCCTACCTGTAAACATTTGATTTTTGTATTGCGACTTAACAGATCCCGGACGTGTTCTATATCTATATCGTCCATTAGGGTAAAAAGGTGTATGTTTGTTCTAACAAATACCTCACAAAACACGTCCTATATTTGGACAGCCGTTACTGTGTGACCACTCACCGCTTTCTTAAGAAACCAAGGTTTAACCGAGATAGGCTTACAATCCAAGTGTCAATCAACCATTCTTATGAACCTAGAAATAAAGCGTAACTAGGCATATTACGCAATACAAAAAGTTCAATGTAACCACCATAATATTAAGTCATACTCATCAAGCGTTTTTCGAATGTTCGCTTAGAAGTAAATTGGAATAAATACCTACCCTACTTACTCGATGTATGGCGAGACTCGTAATATTTTCTAGGCCCTTCCGACTTTTATGTAATACCAATCAACACCTTCACGCCTTAGTTATAAATCGATGCTAACTTGCGTGCCAATGACTTTGAACCTCGCAACTACATAATAAGTAAAGGTAGGCAACACGGAGGTGTTACCAAACCATTACAACACTTGAGGAAAAACGATCGCTTTTTATAGGACCTGCAGATCTTTGTAAATAGCATCCAAAGAAAGTGTGCCCTCATCAGTCACGCTAGACAAACTTATTCGATCTTCATAATGTTGTTTTTGTGGTTCTTCCATTCTCGTTACTTTTGCAGTAAATTGAATCATTTACTTACAGAACTCAGGTAGGTACTATACGGCCGATATAACTTGGCAGTTCCGAACTTCGCGTAGAAGGCTGCGCAATAAATTTTTTTAGGAACCAAATGGTGACATGAGGCGAGTGTGAGTGAGATAACATGCGCGGAAGTTCGTAGTGCCTATGTTCAGACCTCCCAGGTTGTATCGACCGTATTGTATACATGGGCGTTAAGGATAACACATAAAAGATGCTTTGACTTACCATCGAGATACTATGTGTTACTGTTTGATTTATACTAGCCATACTATCTACATCTGCAATGTTTTACTAGCCCAGGACGATAGACTATCCAGTGTCCATACAATACGACCCTGCTTCAGGTTTGATCATGAATTTAATCTTAACGTTTGTTGTGCAGGTTTACTGGGTGGGCCCCATCGTCGGCGGAGTTATCGCCGGCCTCGTGTACAAGTACATCTTCCGCATCGGCAAAACCGGCGAGAGCGGATCCTACGACTTCTAGACGAATGCGTGGCGACTGCGTGACGACAGCGTCCCGCGGGCGACGCTACACTGTGCCTATACTGTAACTCCGCCTCGCATGTACCTACACTACCTTTTGTAAAATTGCCAAAAATGGGTCCAAATTATCGTGATATTGTTATTTGCACCTATTTATTTGTAATAACCAAAAATCGACTTGGCTAACTCGAATTCTCATAAGAACTTTCTATTCTTCAAAGACGAGTTTCCTATTAAAAGCAAGTATTAGTGTGTGCGAGGCGATAGTATCAGCTTATTGATATAACCAGTTCATATGTTGGACCAAATTGATATATAGGACAATGTCAATGGGCTTATACTTGTTTTATTATTAATTATTAGTCTGTCTATATGCTCGACGAAAAATCCAAAGGCTTACTTCAAAAATATTGTTATTGTTCTTCGAAAAAATATGAAAAATACCGATTCGAAACCGTTATGTCGGAGTAAGATATCTAATTTAAGTTATAGTTTTATAAATAAAGGTATTAAGTTTATTTATATTATGTGAATAAAGTATGTTTAAGTGGATGATTATACGAGGTCCATACTCGAGTGCCTGTGCTAGTTATGTGATTAATTATAAATATAATACTGTGAGTTAACTTTAAAGAGTATTCACATCGAAACTTCTCACATGAAATGAAAATTATGAAATAAATATAATTATTATTAAACCTTGTTTCATTATTTAATGAATCCATCCCAAAAAAAAAACTTTTAATCAAATCCCAAACAAGGCCAAAATATGTTCAGTAAGTTAAAGACAGTCTTTGTTGGGGGCGGCTACATATCCTGAATATAAATTAAGATTGCAAAATTTTCGAGCTCGCTCCGCTCGATCTAACATCCGGCTCTCTGACTTTTAAAGTATATCCTATTTATGTATGCATGGTCAAAAGAAACCCTAACACTTTGCGAGGTAGTGTGCTGAAATTTCGAGCTCGCTTCGCTCGCTCTTGAATTCTACGTTCTTCTAGTTCTCAAAGCTTTCTGTATACCTGGGTGGGGGCCCCTATTTAGTTTTCCGCACCGGGTCCCCGATAGCCTTAGTCCGCCACTGCATGTACCATGTACCTAGCTACATCTGTTCTATATACATTAGCATTTAACAACTAATATGCATTAAACATCGACCCGACAGCATGACAACACTCGCAAATTAACCTTTACGTACTAAATATCACAAATAGATTAAATTAATACAAAGCTTGCTAAGCGCGAGTAACTGTTGCGTTTAACACCTCATTTACAATCGTAATTACCTACTGCAGGCGCTGTACTGAGCAAGTCCACGAGCATTATCAGTGATTATCGCACAAAGAGCAAACTATAATAATGAAATGTTATAAGGATGTCAGAAACATAATGCGAGCTTAATGAACTTGCTATTGATAATTAATGTTAGTGCTCAAAATTTGGATCTGGAATTTGTACCCATCATTAATTATACAATAAAATAATAAGCTATCCAAGCTATTATTTAGTTACTGTTACAAGAGCTAGGGAGTCGCACTTTACCGCGTTCGGTTGAGTTACATAAATTCACACCGTGAGGAAGAGCAGCAATGGGTTATTTAAGTTTTTAGGTTTCCGTACCCGAACGGTGCCAAACGGAACCCTAATTACTAAGCCTCCGCTGTCCGGCCGTCTGCCTGTCTGTCAGCAGATTGTATATCATGAATAGGGAGACAGTTGAAATTTTCATAGATTGTGTATTTCTATTGCCGCTATAACCACAATTAAAAAAATAAAATAAAGTAAAAAATTAAAGAACCCTCTCCATAAACTACTTTTTTACTAAAGTCACAGATGAATACAGATGAGACACTCCGCAGTTTAGGTATGAAGCTACAAGTATGCGGCGTGCCCGTCCTGCTGGGCTAATTCAGTGAGTGTAACGTAGTCAGAAGATCTAAGAGTCACGAGATAGAGAGGCTACTTCTAGGTGAATATAGCTGTAGGTGATTAGCGCTGTGCGACCTGAATTGTGTTTTAGCAAGAGTCGCTTTTTATTTAAATTATTTTGCGGAATGTCCCATTTGTAATAATCTATGCTAAAGTAAAAAACGTAGTGGTGAATCCTTCGTGTGCGAATCGGACATGCACTTGGCCAATATTTTTTTTCTAGCTTTTTCGTCCGTCACCTCAGTGGTAACAGAACATCGTTAAAATGCTTGTGTTAAGTAAATAATAAATAATTAGATAGCAGTAAAAAAAAAATCTTTATAAATTTATTGAGATGGCATTTATAACATTTTTTTTTTAAAGTTATGGTTGTTTCTTAATTAATTTATTCAGTTGTTAACATTTTATAAAAAAAATCCATGGTATAATAATATACTTAAAATGGAACTGTTGATATTTCAATAATTTTACTATTATTGTTCGAAATTTAAACTGTATGGGCCAGTTTCTCATAAGCAAAATGAACCAATTCAACGCAAAAAAAAATAACAACCAATCGCAGTTCAAAAATAACAATCAAACGCCCGTACGTTTGACAATTTGTCACAAATTTTTGAGATAATTTTTGTTAGAGAAACAGGCCCAAGACATGGGATCACAGTTTTTCCAAATTTCCATTTTCTTCTGATAGCCTCTCTAGCATCATAGAGCATCTCTTTGAGTTAGACGTAAAAAAAAAACCGGACGGCTAAATCAAATATTATGTAGATACCTAAGTATATTTTACTGCCCAGCTGTGCCGAATCATGCCCGTACATGTTCACAGTGTTCACGCCTTACCAATATCTACTGGTAGATAGTTTATATTGCAGTATACTTATTATAACTGATACTGATACATTGCGTACTTGACTGTTTTTATATATATCTTAAGTATATTTTCGTTAACACAATTACCTGACAATGTGAACTAATCTTCATTTAGTTTCGCAACTGTCGTGACTGTGGATCGCTAATCATGCGCTAGAGTGCCGGCGCAGTTAAAAATGTGGCGCGGGGTCAAGGGCGAGGCATGCGATGAGCACTGTCATGGCGCATAGCGTGGGACAGGTGGGTACTGCACTAACCTACATGTATCAGAATTTGTGCACATGACATAGAAAGGTCTTCTCATAGTAAGTTTAGATAACGGCCCTTTCGATACGTTTTTGCAATGTTGTTAAGTTATATACCTAGATATTAAGATTGCTAGATTAGTTTATTCGGTCATAACGCTGTGCTTTCGAGCTCCCAGCAATTTGGATACGCAGAATTTTTTCTAACCTTAATTCAAGACGTATAAATCATTTGAACAGCTTTCGTGACTGGACCCTTACAACCGTTCAGCTGCAGAGGAGCGTTTGTCTTGCTTGCAGCTCTAAAACAGTTGTTTACGGCCGAAATTCCTTACAAGGAGTTGTAGACCGTTATTTCTGGCACACATATGTCGGAAATACGTTACTGAGTTGACTAATCGGGAAGCCAGTAGCGGCGATAGACAGAGTCTACAACATAACGCTTGGACCGGCCGGAGCTCAGCAGAGTTCATCGGTGGCGGTCAAGCAGTGAACACGTTTAGAAACTGTCGCGCATTCCGAATAGTTGTGTCGTGTACCTAGTGTGTGTATTGCTAGTGTGATTAATTTAATCGTGAATTATAATTTGATGTGAACTGCAAACCGTTTTTCTACTGTGCAATAACTAACACTATCCACAGTAGTTAAAATATGACTGATAATAACGAAAGAGACACATTATTCGTCACAAATATGGAACAGGGTACGTACCTTATTAACGGCCGCGGACTGTATATTACTAGTGGGGATAAGGATTAGAATTTATAGAAGTCTTTTCTAGAAAAAATAAAATAAAAACTCAAATTTGAAGCAGAAACTTTTTTTTATTGAAGAAAAACCAAAGACAGCATATAAAATCGAAGCACAGAATTATGTGAATACAATACTGAATAATTTAACAGTCTACAAGCATAGAAATGTGTTACACTTTTAGATTAAATATCATGTGATAATAATAATATAAAGTTTGTTATAAAAGCCTCGAGCCAGTGAAGGGATGTTCGCGTCACCTGAGTGACATGGCCTTGCGTACTGAACTATTTCATGTGCCATCTCACGACAGCACTTTATCGAAGCGTTACATCTTTCGACAAAGCGTGGATGAGATCTTTATGTCGCGAAATGGTGTTAATGCGTATATATTGTTATAGAGTTCAAGATCTGGTTATGATATTTTTATAAGTAAAAAAAAGCTGAATTTTTATAACGTTTAAAGTACAAGCTATTGCAATTTTTTAATTTGTCTAAAAACTAGATAAATGAGTAGCTAGCTGGCCATGCACCCGTTATAACTGAGGCAGTGCACAACAAAGGGTCTATCTCAAGGTTGCTCGTCTATAAGAGCTTGTAGGAACGCGTCGGGCTCGGGAATGTCTTCCAGAAAGCCGGCTGCGTCACAGAACTCTGCGAAGGACGCGCAGGGCAGTACCTCGTCTGTTAGAGTCGTTACTATGCGCTCGGCGGCCTTCCCGTTCGCTTCGTCATTGTGACGAATGTATTCGGCTAGTTTGACTGGCCACTGGTCTACTGTTGTCGCGCTGACGGTCTGTAGAGGAAACAAAATGATCAGCGGTATTTTACAAGTACGGTTAATGGTGATATACTCGCTTTTTATACTATGCTACACACAATATAATAGATGAAATGGGGGTGTACGGTCGGCAAAGAAAGTTAATCTTGTAATTCGGGATAAATGTCAAATTAAGCACGATATAAACTATTAGCTATTATGTGAAAAAAGTGAATATAATTATTTTCTGTCTATTTAGGTGATATGTTCAAGACAAACACTGTTAAGTGTTTATCAACTACTGTACACCTCTGCCTAACCCATAGTTGGGGGATGCGCGATGTTAAGTAGTAAGTTACAGTTGTAGACTCACCTTAAACATAACAGTGTAAAGTTGATCGACGATGGCTATAAAGAACGCGTAGGGCTTGTAGTCGTTCCACGTCTTGACAGCGCGCTGGTCGGGCGCCAGCGCGCGCAGGGCGGGCCCGGCCGGCGCCGCGCCGCGCACGTGCGCTACCAGCAGCAGGCGCTTCAGCATGTCCACCTTTACGGAGCGCCATCTGGAGGGGACGAGTGACACTCATCAGTGATGAGAGCTCAAATCATAAGCGAGCCGCCCACCGCCAGCTAAACTAAATTAGTATGCTGTTAGTTTTGTTTAAACTAAACAAACTGCAAACTAACTTAGTTTAGCTGGCGGTGGACGGCTCGCTTTATTATGCGCCCAGCGCAATACGGAATTGTAAGAAGTCAGAATTTACAATCCAGTCATCATGCGACCATTTCTTTCTGTCCCAATTAGCGCCAACCTCAGCATCAATTTATCGACACTGCTTATACTGTATACTAACTTGGCGTGCGGGTACAGCATGAGCATGAGCGTGACGAAGTACAGCGGGCCCTCAGCGTCGTGCGCAGACTCCAGCAGGCGCGCCGGCGCCCACGCCAGCGCCGCCTCCAGGGCAGACACCTCGCGAGCTGACACGCGGCTCCTGGAGAATACAAGTTACATTAGTTTTGGATTTACTAGGTAATTCAAGATTGAATAGCCATACAGGGTGTAAGCGACGCCCAAACTGTTACAATGAATTCAGTACATGATTGAACCTACCAGCGTTAAAATTTTCAGTTTTTTTTTATTTTTTAAGTGTCCCATACATTTTTACCGTCTAGGTGCACTTTAAAACAGCAGTTTTTTAAAAATAAATAACTTAAAAACCTTTATTCTTGGGGGTCTAAAATCATATACTGAAAAGTTAGCGCGTCGATGCCTGGAGGGCTGTATAATACAGGGTCAAATTAAACTAGTTGGCGAAACTTCAAGGACGTGACCTTTGACCACTTTTTAATTTCTGCTTCCTTATGTTATATTACACTCACGTGTTGATGACGTATAGCGCCATGTGCACGAGCGCCGGCACCAGCTGCATGTTGGACAGCGGGCCGCCGCCGCCGGTGTCGTCGTGGAAGGTGCGGCCGCGCGCGAAGCGCAGCAGCAGCAGCTTCAGGTCGTGCAGCGTGCACGTGTGGCCGATGTCGCGGTGACCGGTGCATTCCTGAACCGAACACGACAAACTTCAGTACTAACAGGAAAGAAATTGGAATATGATGATAGCATCCGTCCTGGATAACTTAATTTCTCTCACACCCATGCCAGGCTAACATGCGCAGCGCGATAACAGCCTTTCGTTACCCCATTTCGCACAAGAAAATAAAGCGTCGGCTAAACCCGAGCGACAACAACGCGGGACACGTTACCGAAGAGGGAGCGCCATATAATAACACGGGCAGCGTCCGCCAGCACGGTAGACGCTCCCGCTTCGGGCCTGCGTCCAGCGTTATGGTCGCTCAGGTTTAGCCGAAGCTTAAAGCGGTCATGAATGTGTCGCGCACGCATTTTAAGTTTCAAAACGTCATAGTACTGCTCATCCTGGCCTTATCTCAATGTATTCGGGGTTAGCGCAGAACGTCTTTTGCCTCCATACATCTCAGAATACACTTTCATCTTCGCCATACCATCTTCCACACATAACCATCCATCGTTTCTTTACTATAGCGCATGAGGGGCTCATGGCTCATGGCTAAGTAATAACAGCCGCACGGGCCCGAGACCGCTCCGTGTCTCGGCAAGCACGTTAAGCCATTGGTCCCGGCTGTCATTCTTGGATCTGTGACAGTCGTTACGGGTCGTCAGGGAGCCCGAAAGTCTGACAACTAGTCTTACCAAGAGGTATCGTGTTACCCGGTAACTAGGGTCTGGAGGTCAGATAGGCAGTCGCTCCATGTAAAATACTGGTATTCAGCTGCATCCGGTTAGACTGGAAGCCGACCCTAATATAGTTGGGAAAAGGCTAGGCAGATTGATTGTTTCTTTGAATATAGCAACACTACGGACCTGCAAATAAGTGGTGTGTCTGGCCAGACAGCTAGCGAAGGCAGACTCAGGCACGTGCGGGCCCCACAGCGGCAGTAGTCCGTTGCAGCGAGTGGATGCGTTCTGTAGCGCCGCACTCTCCCATTCGTCTCTGTAAATTAAACGATATCGTTAGACAAACCTATTATTTGTTATAAAATTTTTGCCACATTAAACCACAGATTAATACAGCAGGCTCTATGCGAAGAGCGAAAACAGGTGTCCGCACACACGCGTACATTCGTACGGATATCACAATTTATCTCAACTGAATACCGTGTGAAGAGTGAAGAGTGTCTATGGCCCGTTTTGCAGAACCTCACTCAACACTACATATAACTAGTTTGAACCAATCAAATTTCTTTAAACTAGTTTTATTGAGTAATGCTTGAGTCTTGAGTGAGGATCTGTCATACGCGCCTATGTGTGCGTGCATTTTCAATCGTTGTATAGATTTGACTTTCTGTACCATCAAAGAAGTTCATATCTAACCAGTTTCAAAACAAAATCCCGAGAACACGATGACCACATCTGTTACCGGCCCGGTTCTATAGCCGCCGAGCGCTGCAAGCAAGAATAGTCCTTACGGTGGTTAGATATGAACTTCTTCGATGGTACCTATCTATTTTGTGTTTATGCTGCAATAAATTATTTCACTGGAACTGATAGGTGCTATTGTCTCATAGAATAATATTGTTATTGTGTCTTTGACATATCTCGAGACCCTGGGGTCCCGGACCTTTGGAGGGCGTACGAGGGTCCAAATCTAACTCACAGAGGCCCGTTAGATGCTTTCAATTAAATAAGACACCAATATTGTTATATTTATTACGGTTACCTGGCGCGAGCGAGCCTGACGGCGGCCATGTGACACTCGACGTGCACGATGTTGTAGTGCGACACCGTGGTGTAGCCGAGCGTCTTGCGCGCGCGCACCTCGTACTCTTCCACCGGGCAGCGCTTCGTGAACGTGTAGATACCAAGCACCTGTATGAGAAATTTATATGTACTATCAATCTACTGTCTACCGTCAATATTTAGTAGACCTTTCGATGTTGGAGCAAAATGAAATAATAATCAGCGAAAACGAATACTTACTGTGATTTATCAATTTTTGTACTTTAGGAATACAGTGACGACTTCTTTGTTCTAAACAAATTATTGACTATTGCAAAACATCAAAACTAAAACACCTTAAGACGTAATGTTCACTTTACCTTGGTGGGCTGGTACTTGTATCCCTCGCGACAAATGCAGCAGACGGCACCGTTTTCCTCGGCCAGGTCGGCTACTTGCTGAGTAAGTGAACATTGTGCAGTCACTTGTCCACGTTCGTTACTGCGCATGCCTAAAGCACCTAGTTGACGCTCCCGCACCGCCATTGCTAGGCGCTTCTTCTCCTGTTGAGTAAAAATATGTGGCTCAGATTAGAAAATTGGCCGTAATGGACACTGGAATGTAGTTATGTCTTGCGCGCGATTTTCAGCTAAATGTGAGCGGTGACCAATCAGCACAATCGATTTTTGAGCATAAGCTTAATCAGCCTTTAATGTCCCCGCTGCTGGGCCACAGTCATCGTCCCAATTAGAGAGAGTGCCCAGTACGGGTTGGTGGATGTCACATTCCCCAAGGTGTTTTTTTTTCAACGTTTTCGAGTGCAGTTTTGTAAAAGTATTATTATTTTAATGAATCTCGCTGTTACAGTTACTGAAAAGTATTCTTTCTTACCTGTCTAGTAAAGTCCCTGACTTGCTGCACCTTGGCGGCGCACTGCGGCTGCGACCGCAGAGCTTCCAAAAGGTTCTCGGCCAACGAGCCCACGTGTTCACCTGAAGATACTTGCTCCAGTCGGTGGACGATGGGAATCACTTTCTCGCATACTAACATCTAGAAGAAGCAATAATCCCGTTATTATAATTAAACATGAAACAGAGCAGATTTTATGCTTTTCGAAAGTAAATTTTAATAGTAATATTGTACCCAAAGAGATAATATACAAAAGTAAACGTGTAAGCGCGAAATTGTGAGAGGAAAAAGCAGTGGCGCGCCAAGCGTAGGAAAACTGAAGAACGAAACTTTTTTAGGCCGGCTAAGATTATGTTGACATTCTTCCAACAGAGAATGATAGCAACTGACGTATGGCGTATTCCTTCACGTCCTTTTGATGAGTAGGCTTGCCAATGAGCTGTTTATTAGTCTGGTTTTTTAATCTGTGTAGCACCGTATTAGTTGCGTTCTTTCTCAATCGAGTTTAATTGAATTAAACACATTTCAGTATCTTACAGTCATCATAATCTACATAAACTCTTGGCTGAATTTAGAAATCTCGCGCACTTGGTCGCAAAGGCCATCTAGCCGACCAAACACTGACCGTCAGTAGCACTGACGCGGCGACTGTCCGCGATTCTATATAAATCGGTATCTGACCTTCCCAACCCAGTTACTCTTGTTAAAACTAGAAGTATCGTTACAGTATAGTTCAAATATTTATCAGAGAGCAGTATACCTCAGTTTATAAGATAAGCCAAGATAGAAATGTAAACATACCACTTTTCTACTAATATCGCTATTTTGTTTTGTATTTTTGCCAGCTGCTAATAAAATTATGATTTCCAAAGAGTTCCATTTTTCAATCTGCCTAGCCTTTTCCCAACTATGTTTAGGTCGGCTAAAGTCTAACCGGATACAGCTGAATACAAGTATTTTACATGGAGCGGCTGCCTATCTGACCTCTACAACTGGGTAATACGATACCCCTTGGTAAGACTGGTCGACAGACTTTCGGGCTTCTGACGACCCGTAACAACTGTCAAAGATCCACGAATGACAGCCGGGACCAACGGCTTAACGTGCTTTCCGAGGCACGGAGGAGGGTATGTAAAGATGGTCACCTAAACACAGACCAACCCCGGCAAACGTACTTTAACGACCAGTGCGGCTGTTATTACTTAGCCACGAGCCCCTCCAAAGAGTAACATTGTTAGTTTACGTAAAAGTTTTCTCCATACCTGCGTCGGTTCGTGGTCGGCGGCTAGCCCGGTGAGGAAGCGCAGGATGTACTTGAGTGCGGGACGACTGATGAACTCCTTAAGCTCGTCAGAGTCCGTGCACACCAGTGTCGGCTTCACACACGGCGCGTGTTTCTGTACCACAAATAGGTTTTATGCAAGACAACTTTATATATGGATAAACACGGAAAGAAATCAAAACTATGAGGTAAAGTCCTACAACTTTCTACATGTCTACAAGGAATTTAGAAACTTGTAGGGCTGTCCAGTTACCTCCACTACTTTTATCAGTTGTAAATGTTTTTCAAACAGCTGTTTTTATTTTGACCAAAACAAAATGAGATGCGATAGGTTTACTAATCAGACTTATCAGGTTTTCAGAATTAGATGTTTTCTTGTCGACTTTGTAATATTTAAAAGAATATAGAAAAAGTTGCACACAATTTGCTTGTTTAAAAAAAAAAAAAAGTTACTTACCACAATATACTCAAGCGCATCACGCACAACACCAAGCGAGATCAGATAGTCCTTCAGCGTCCCTCCAATAGAATTCCTCTCAATATTAGCACAGAACACACAGAACAGTTCCATACGGAACTCCTCTTCAATCCACTGTTCCGAGTCAAGACGGTCGAAGTCTAACACTGGCTTGAAGTGGTCCACTAACATGGCCATCTTGAGGTCGTTGCCGTAGACCAGCGCGGCGAGAACTCGGGTCAAGTGGCCGAGAGCTACTGAGTTGTTGCGAATTCCTGTGGGAATGGACAGTTGAAAGTAGATTTGCAAAAAATCAAAACCTTTTGGTACTTCAGTGTGAGCCAAATGATGATCATAGATTAAATTTTAGTAAGCTATCGTTAGTCTATAAATTTAAATGCCGCTCTATTTTGACGGGTAATAAAAATCTTGTATCCACATTTGAATTGTGGTTGATTGGATGAAGCTTTTGGTCAATCAATCATAACAGTTAAATTTGTAAGGATTCTTTAAAATCTTGGTCGGTTTTGAGTTTACGGAGGTTGGTCTACAATATGGTCATTTTAATCATACTTTGTGAATGTTGTTGGTTGCAAGTTTCTTACCTGGACATTCAGTGCAGTTGAGTAGAGCTTGCACGTACTCCGGTCCTCCGAAAGTAAGTGAGAACTGTAGGAAGGACTCCAGGCTTTCGCTCGCAGCCACAGAGAGAATACGCTCCATTATCTACAAACATAATTTTGTTATTCACCAACTACTGTTCCCGTTTAGAAAGTTATAATCAAAAGTAATTTTTCATGGTTTAGGGTTTCTTTTTCATAAATCGGGTATGAGTTTCATGGGAAAAGTGGTTTGGCATGACGGATAGAATTGCTTCTTCAACGGTTACAGGCAACTAAACAGCCAGCCTGTATAATTGAATGATTAACTATTATTGTTAGAGTTATCGAGCAATGTCGTCCACTTTTTGTGCAATCTTGCCAAACATGTCGTGCGCACGAACCTCAAGTAACTGATACACCAGCTGAGCACGCGCCATGTCCTTCTCCTCTATGGCCGCTAGATGCAGCGCGTGCAGTAGTACCGGCAGCGCGCGCGTCTCGGCGCGCGTCAGCACGCGCACGCAGCGCCGCACGCGCGTGCACAGCGACACCAGGCGCAGCAGCGTGGAACATAGCGCACGCGCAGCACCCACTCGCTGAATGGCTGCTAGACGCTGCAGCATTACTTCTATACCACCTGTTTTGGGAATGATTTGATGATAAATGGGAACTCAGAAAGTAAATCATTTCGACCGAGCAGCCTTGCGGGGCCGCCTCTAACGGGCAAACGTTCGGTGTGTAGCAAGCGCTACTACGTCTTTGTTGCATCGCAAGCGCGGGTATTGACGACGGACGCTTCGCGAGTTAGCGAGGTCAGTCTGGATCTGCCCTAACGAAATCTCCGATGACTCTAATTGTTGAGTGCTTTAAGGTTCAGAATGCAATGATTCACTTTTAAGATATCTCTGGGCAATAATAACCAAGTCTAATTAGAAAAAGCAAATCTACTTCCGGAAAAAAAACAATTAAAACGTACACATGTCAATTCGAAAGTTTACAGCGTCCAACTAGCAAGTCGTATTTAGACGGTATTCTGCGTAATGAAACTTACTAATTAATTTTTATTAGTGTAAATAAAAGTAGGTGATATACATACCACAATCGGCAAGCACGTTCGCCATTCGGTACAGTTGTTCGTCGTCCACAGCCTCGGCGTTGGCTTGCGTCAGTCGTTCTACGAACTCTTCAGTGGCGTCGCCGAGTAAGCCTCGCATACGGTATACTACTCGCATCGCGTCTACGCCTTCGCCAGATGTGCACCAAACCTAACGCAACCGTTATTATTATACATTTCTTTATTCATTCAGATAAGTGTTAGACTGTTCTGCTGTATTTTGTTTTGCAACGCCGTTTCTCCGTTTATCATCATTCTCAGACACGAGGGAGCAAGATGACCATATACCATGTGGGGATGCCAATATGACAATAAAATAAATGTAAACATAGACTTTTTTATTTTTTTCAAACTATGGACTATTGATTTTGCCAATCAGCCGACTAGCTATAGTGACTATTTGAGATATTACGTTTTTGATTGATTTTTTGCTTGTAGACTTAGTTTAATTTATTGACCTATTGATATCCCCAATCTGTATTCGCCGTCCTACTCACACGTTTTATGACCGCGAGCGGTGAGTCTTTTTGTTTAGCTGAAGATGTACTAACCTTCTTATACACGTCCTTGACAGGCAGGTCCAGCGACATGATCTTGTTGCACACAAGCAGTTCCATGCCGTTATCGTCTTCCAACAGCGCGACCAGCTCGCAGTCGGTACATATCTTGTTCTTCACGTCGCGCATTAGAGGACCCATACCTGGTTCCAGTGAGGAGTAGGGGTTGCCTAACATGCGGCCCTGGGGGAAAAAAGAGTTTTTTATAGTTCAATAAGACCTTGTGAATCTGTGAAGTAAACAGAACTTTCCAAATCACATCAATCATCATTTTAACATAGGTTGAAGCTCATCAGGAAGTAAAGCTTATGCCATAACTCCTGCAAACTAGACCTTGGAAATCTAGTTAGAATTATACAGTTGAATAGCAGTGGGGTTGGATAAACCATCACAGCTACAGCACAGGTTGTATATTAGACAAAACAGACAAAAAAATGTGGCATTAACCATCCAATGGATAAACAAACGAGTTTATCAATGTCACAGGTGAACTAATAATAATACCAGCCTGTTACTGTCCCACTGCAGGGCAAAGGCCTCTTCTCATACAGAGAAGGCACGAGCATTGATCACCACGCTTGCTCAAGACGGGTTGGCGATTTCAGACTTATATTAACTATAAGTCCCGGTTTCCTCACGATGTTTTCCTTCACCGATGTCAGTAATGTCCAAGATAAACTCAGAAAGTACATATGAATTGAAAAAGTCATATTGGTACTTGCCCAGATTTGAACCCACAACCTCGTGCATGAGAGGCGAGGTCTTAAACCAGTGGGCCATCACGACATTTTTAAGACAGGTGAACTACTCAAACCAAAAAGTAGGAAACAGTTTTTCTCACTTAACTTTACATGGTGGCCTTTGTCTAGAAGTGGTCTTAGCTTACCTGCAAAAAGTCTTCTTGCTGCGGATCCTTCTCCAACGTCAGGAAGAACTCTCCGACATCGTTCTCCTCAGGGTAGATGATAGAACAAAGTCTCTCGAAGATGAACACCGGAGTACGGTAGTCGTGGAGAGGATACTTCTGCACCGTCTCTATGCATACTGCCATGAACTCGGCAGTTTCGGCTTCGGTGCCTGCGGAAATGAAGGAATGTAATTATCGGTACAGTATGTCATTATTCATTTATTTTCTTCGCGGTCACCCACCCGCGCCTTATCCGGCCGGTGGTGAATGAACTCTTACCCGTGGTCATCTCCTCCAGCAGCTCCAGCAGCTTCTCCTGCGTGTCGTCCGTGAGGCGCGTGCGCTGCACCACGAGGCGCCGCAGCGACAGGTAGGTGAATGAACTCTTACCCGTGGTCATCTCCTCCAGCAGCTCCAGCAGCTTCTCCTGCGTGTCGTCCGTGAGGCGCGTGCGCTGCACCACGAGGCGCCGCAGCGACAGGTAGGTGAATGAACTCTTACCCGTGGTCATCTCCTCCAGCAGCTCCAGCAGCTTCTCCTGCGTGTCGTCCGTGAGGCGCGTGCGCTGCACCACGAGGCGCCGCAGCGACAGGTAGGTGAATGAACTCTTACCCGTGGTCATCTCCTCCAGCAGCTCCAGCAGCTTCTCCTGCGTGTCGTCCGTGAGGCGCGTGCGCTGCACCACGAGGCGCCGCAGCGACAGGTAGGTGAATGAACTCTTACCCGTGGTCATCTCCTCCAGCAGCTCCAGCAGCTTCTCCTGCGTGTCGTCCGTGAGGCGCGTGCGCTGCACCACGAGGCGCCGCAGCGACAGGTAGGTGAATGAACTCTTACCCGTGGTCATCTCCTCCAGCAGCTCCAGCAGCTTCTCCTGCGTGTCGTCCGTGAGGCGCGTGCGCTGCACCACGAGGCGCCGCAGCGACAGGTAGGTGAATGAACTCTTACCCGTGGTCATCTCCTCCAGCAGCTCCAGCAGCTTCTCCTGCGTGTCGTCCGTGAGGCGCGTGCGCTGCACCACGAGGCGCCGCAGCGACAGGTAGGTGAATGAACTCTTACCCGTGGTCATCTCCTCCAGCAGCTCCAGCAGCTTCTCCTGCGTGTCGTCCGTGAGGCGCGTGCGCTGCACCACGAGGCGCCGCAGCGACAGGTAGGTGAATGAACTCTTACCCGTGGTCATCTCCTCCAGCAGCTCCAGCAGCTTCTCCTGCGTGTCGTCCGTGAGGCGCGTGCGCTGCACCACGAGGCGCCGCAGCGACAGGTAGGTGAATGAACTCTTACCCGTGGTCATCTCCTCCAGCAGCTCCAGCAGCTTCTCCTGCGTGTCGTCCGTGAGGCGCGTGCGCTGCACCACGAGGCGCCGCAGCGACAGGTAGGTGAATGAACTCTTACCCGTGGTCATCTCCTCCAGCAGCTCCAGCAGCTTCTCCTGCGTGTCGTCCGTGAGGCGCGTGCGCTGCACCACGAGGCGCCGCAGCGACAGGTAGGTGAATGAACTCTTACCCGTGGTCATCTCCTCCAGCAGCTCCAGCAGCTTCTCCTGCGTGTCGTCCGTGAGGCGCGTGCGCTGCACCACGAGGCGCCGCAGCGACAGGTAGGTGAATGAACTCTTACCCGTGGTCATCTCCTCCAGCAGCTCCAGCAGCTTCTCCTGCGTGTCGTCCGTGAGGCGCGTGCGCTGCACCACGAGGCGCCGCAGCGACAGGTAGCCGCCCAGCACGGCGCCCACCAGGCGGCCCTTGTATGTGCGTCTGGCGCCACTCTCTTCTAGGAACATGGCTAGCAGTTCTGTGAGACGCTTTAGTGCGTAGCCTGTGGATGACAAAAAAAGTTATGGTGACATGAACCTCAAAAGCCGGTCAATAACCGGCTTTGCTATGCTACCTCACGAGTCCAACACTCTGACAAGATAAGTATGTGGAAATGCCAAGCGCATTTTGCCTCTTGAGACAGCCTTGCGATGCGAACGTCACAGTAACGTTGTTTCAACATGGCCGCGTACATGGTTAATTTTTTTCGAAATAAGCTAACCACAAATCATTCTAACGAAAGCGAACTCAATAAAAATATATCGTTCATTCAAATGTGGATGGATACGTCAGTTTTCAGAGATAAAGCGAACCAAATTCAACGCCAGAAGAAACGCACGAGCAGATTACTTTATCTATTGTTTTTTTCTTTCTTGAAACTCCTCATTCAATATTAAACTTGATACACAAAAAAGTTATTTTAAATGAATGTTTGCTAATTGCCATATAATACCTTGTGCCAAATCCGAGGTGAGTGTAGTCTCTTCCAGGCGATGCAGCTGTTCGATTTCCTTGGTCATCAGATCGGCGATCAGTTGCAGAACTCCACGCAAAGCCAGGAATTGCTTCCATGGTGCTTCGGATGCCAGTGCTAAATATAAATATAACACAGAATTGTTTTAGAAATTGTAGTAGATATCAAGAAAATGTGACTACATAATGTATGGTTAATGAGTAAATCTTACTTTGATAAAGTTGTAAGAACTGTTCGCTGGCTTCTCCGGCACTGCCGACTTCAGGCAAGAAGCTGGTGAGTAGAATCAATACCTGTAAATAGAATGCAAATTAGATCTTTTTCGCAATCAAAGATTAATAGGAATGGTATTTCGCCATAGTAGCTGTCAAAGTAACTTTCATATTGGGCAAGAGCGGCTTTCACACACTGACGTTATATTTCGCTGCAAAACGTACATTTTGATACATTTCAGGCATTCCTATGGTATTTTTTATGCCACAGTACTCGAAATTGGACACTTTTGACAACTGTAAGAACATATTATTAAACATGATATCCTATACTTACAGCTTTAGTTCGTTCATAGGAGTCGCAGAGTGACTTGACCATCTGACAGGCGGTGTCTCGTGCGATGCGCGAGCTCGGGTCGAACATGACGGGACGCAGCCAGCCGCCGTCTTCCAGGGCGAGAGGACGCATGCCGTGGGACAGCATTGTCTGTGGTTAACAATAAAGTTGTTACTAGTCTTTGAATTTCATGAGTGCGCGTTTGTCGTTATAGTTGAGATCTCACGTCAATGTAAATAAGAGTCGCGCGCCATGCTTGTGTTTTGCAACCCCTATATGACAACATAGATGGACTCTCATTTTTTTTTATCTGCGCTTGCGGTTCGCCGGCCATTCCGCTAGGTCTACTACCACGTTGTAGTGTACTCACCCTCTCGCGCCACTTGGCCAGGTACTTGCTGGCGAGGTGCAGGTCGCGCAGGCCGGGCGCGGGCACGGGCGCCACGGTGACGCGCGCGCTGGCCAGGCGGCGCCACTGCGCATGCGGCACGCGGCCCGCCAGCCACGCCGCTAGGTCTACTACCACGTTGTAGTGTACTCACCCTCTCGCGCCACTTGGCCAGGTACTTGCTGGCGAGGTGCAGGTCGCGCAGGCCGGGCGCGGGCACGGGCGCCACGGTGACGCGCGCGCTGGCCAGGCGGCGCCACTGCGCATGCGGCACGCGGCCCGCCAGCCACGCCGCTAGGTCTACTACCACGTTGCCTGTCGATGAAGCCGCTGCAGTGCTGCCGATTGATATTGTGATTGGTACGATTTCCTAAGACAAAAAAAGTATTGGTTTAGAATCATCGTAACACGTTATGGTCTAAAAGAAACATAAAAATACGTTGTGTTCCGACACTTGGGCAGTTCCGAAGTTATACGGGCAGGTTTTCAAATTGGAGAAGTACAATTTTGCCCGTAAAACTTCCAAGCTAAAATTTTGCTGCGATTCGTTTTGCCACTTGTCCGTTGCGATTCGTTTTTCCAGTTGTCCGTTACCATTCGTTTTTCCATTTATTTGTCCGTTGCGATTAGTTTTTTCACTTGTCCGCTGAAGTTTCACTTCTACTATGTGTCCCATCACACTTTTTTTTTGAAAGCTCATTATTTATTTTAGAATTCATTATTTTATGTTGCGTTTTTGGACGAAACGGAATTCAAACTTAAAACGCGTCGTCTTCGACAATGCTGGAAGTGACGAAAAAAACTATGTGACTGTGTATAAAAATCTATTCTTTGCAAAGGGCTTGAAATCTCATTAAGATAAGTACGTAAGTGCGATTTCAGCTCGAAAAAGCACAAAAAAAATGGGCCTAAAAACAGATGCAAACAAAGCAGTATCATGGTAAATGACATCACATCATGACTACGATAGAAACGGACGTTTGAACTGTGTAGAAAATTGTAGGAGTTTCATAATGTTTTTGAGCAACAAGCAGTATTTGAGTTTAGCTTTTAATACTTTTCTTGGGTTTGTATTACTGTCTTATATTGATTCAGTAAAAAAAAAAAATATTACATGCATATTCCCTATTGTTGACATTAATTGTCGCTAGATGAGATTGCAACACCCACCTTGACAGCGTCCTTTGCCGGCTCGCCGCCCGGCTGTGCGGGCTGCGCGGGCTGCGCGGCCGGAGCAGGCTGCGCCAGCGCCGGTACGGGCTGCGCGGGCGCCATGAGCTGCTGCATGTAACGCAAGCACGGCAGCGCCACCTGCTGCAGCGCGAACTGGTGCGCTGTGTGACAATTCAAGACTACTCCTCATATAGATGTTGTTTTGCTTTACGGTTTCTATTGTTATATAAAATCTAGTTTTCTATGAAGCGATTTTTTTATTTTATTTGTTGACCCTTTTTACCAAATGAGGTTTAACGGGTCTTTTGTTTGCGACACGGTAACAATACACTTATACCTTGATTATACGTTACTCTCGATGCCCTCCTGCTTCGCACGGTTTTTACGACTTGACAAAACATCGAGATTTCTTAGGTAAACGTAACTTTAACATCAACGTATTATACACATACACCTTCCGGACTAAATTATCTAAGCGATGGTGAAAACCTCATCAAAATCTGTTGCGTGGTTTAGAAGAACAATGCGGACATACAGACAGACGCGAAAAGCGACTTTGTTTTATAATAAGTATAGATAATTACAGTAGCAAGACAGTGCAACCTTAACAGTGAACAGATACGTATAATTCAGGCATAAGTATTGTTTGCGACACGCAAACTATGGACTACCGTTTAATCACATTTTGTATGAGAGACAAATGTTTATGTCCCCAAAATGTAGATAAACGATCTCTAACAAAAGAAGCAAAAATATTGGTAAAAAGTAAATAATTTATCTATGATTATATATTATGTAAAAGAACTTGGTAACTTATATATAAACACACCTCTTTGGCGTCTCCCACATAATACTGCAGCTGTTCTCATGGTTATTAAAGTTCTATGTAATTAGGTTATCAGCAGGGCATAATGAATCTACTGATATTTTGACTAATTTCATTGATTTAATAAAGATCTAGGTAAATACTTACAGTTCGGCGAAGATGAGTTGATGCCAGGTATGCCTGCTAATGTTTCCGCGTTCAAGATCGTGTTGGCTGCTGGCAATATACCGGCTACTTCTGTCAGTTGAGGGCAGCACCTAATAACAAGAATATTTCGATAAAGAAACCGATAAAATATAAATAGAGGCGGATTTACTCGAGAAGATTATTAGCAGCAGCCTATAATGTCCACTGTTGGGCAGGGATCGCAACCGGTATGATTAATACGGGTATTTTTTCAGTTACAACATTTATATTTTTTCAGGTATTTTTAAAGGTTACCACTACTATTTATACCGGTTACCGAAAATAAAATGACCTCTATCTCACAGTGCCGTCGGCATAAGTCAAAGGGCGCGCCTTAATTAGTAGTAGAAGTAACCAAAATTCTTCGATACTTGTACCGTAATTTATAAAGGTTTTCGGTCCCAGATGCTGGGACATCGGCCTCCTCTCTGTGGGAGGCAATGGGTCATAATGCACCACGCGGGTCCAGTCCACAAGAAGATTACTGTCAAGAAGTTATTGCGATTTTTGGAGGAGGCCCATGTCCAGCAGTGATCGTGATTTGACTAATGCGATAGTTTAATACTTTAGTTATTGGTAGCTAAGCAGATTTTTTGTGGCGATAGGACCAAGAAAAATACGTACCAAACCCATAGTTTCACGATACAGCGAAGTCTTGCCTCCCAACATTCAACAGAATCTTGTACTTTGACAAGCGAGCCCAGTAGAAGCACCAATGGACGCACCTGAAACAAATTCATACGCTAAGTTAAACTGCCCTTTATAGAAACGTCACATTTTAAATATTAACTTTATCTGAATACTAATGAGGTTTAATGTCGTAAAACACTTACGGAGTTGTTATGATCTTGTGACGCAGCGTGTCCCATGAGTGAGAGACTTATTCGTTGCGACAATAAGTTGCATAGTTGTTCGGTCGCTGGGAGATTGTCACGGGTAACGAGACAGATCAATGCGCGCACTTCTTCTTGGCACTGAAAACAACATTCATTAAATAAAAAAACGAGCGAGGCTTACAGTAGTCACATATGATGTGTAACATCTGATATCTTGGCTGGCAGTACCAACATCTCGGAAAATGGATTGGTACCATCTGACGGCCAACTCTAGCTCCACGCGCGCTCATTGGTCAAATCCAATAGCGCGCGCTTCCGCTGCTTCCTGTTACACACTTCCGTCCCTTTTCACGAAATCACTCCCACAGATTGTAGGAGAATAATGAGCCACAGATTGCAGTAAAACGTGAGGAAAGATAGAACTTTTTTGATACCTTTCGATCCTGTTTCTTATAAGGATCCAGAAGAGTTTTTTGATCCTTATAAGAAACAGGATCGATTAGCATCAAAAATGTTTTTGTGAAAACTGCCCATTTACTTGCTGAATGTACAATTTTTTCAAAATCTGTGAATGCAGATCAAAATGTCTTTAAAAGTTAAGGACAGACTACTAAGACCGTTTTCTTCTAGCGACAACGGTTAAGGTAGCTGTCCTTACTGCCCCATCTCAAAAATCCACCCTCTACATATAATATTCAACTAACTTCTTATCTTGTACGTCCTTTAATCGTTAAGTTCTCTGCTAGTGTTGTGCACTGCTGTAAGTACATCACTTACTCACAATACCTATTCTATTTTAGTTTGTGTATGTTTTATTGAGTAAGTCGTTGAAGTGTCATACGAATAAATAAATAAAAATAGTAATATTTCAGTTTCTAATCTCTAGGTAACGCCGACTAGTTTTTAAAATATGATTGACGTGCAAAAATGTTTGTACAACGATCATTTTAGTAAGTTAAAATTCCTAAATTCCTAAGAGCCTTGATTATCTGAAGATACTTATATTCAAGATATATTTTCACATATTCTGTGTTACGTTATGTTGAAGCTTACCTGCGGAGTACCACGATGCAGGTTGTGTTGCACTAGCTCCTGTACGAGTCCAAAGCGGCACAGGCGCGTGCGATGGTCCGCTTGAGACGCAAGCGCGCGGAGAAGGGTGAGGCAGTGTTCAGCGCAAGCTAGTGCGCAACCGTAGCAGCCGCCACCTGATTTTTACACATTTGATAGAGTAGGTTTTAAGAGCGTTCATTCTAAAAGTTGGCAACGTCGCAAATAGCCGTCAAATATTTCGCTGTTTTGATTAATTTGGCAATTTTACTGTATGGAAATATGAAATATCGCTAACTAGTGACCTAAAATATTTATAATTAATTGCAATTATAGTACTGAGTATGATATTGTAACCGATTTAGGTGTTTACAAATACTTTTTTTACATCTAAAATAAAATATTGGGCGGTACACACGGCTACACATCAAGCTATACATCTCCAGTATAAGCTGACCTCTCATTGTACGCAAATTCTATTCAATGCGAGATCAGCATAAACTGGAAATGTATTGCTTGATGTGTATTCGTGTGTACGATATTAATTATTGCATTTCATTATAAATATTTCAGTTCACTAATTAGCGATATTTCATATTTCCATACAGTAATAGTGCCAAATTAATCAAAACAGCGAAATATTTGACAGCTATTTGCGACATTGCCAACTTTTTGAATGAACGCCCTTACTGGACAAGGACAAAAATAATGACATCAACAGTTTTGGTTATAATTATGTACACATCAATGCGACACAACCTTGAGTTGCAAAAGTCTACTTCAATCGAACAATTACTTGGAGATGAGAATACGTTGTGACGTCACAGTGAGTTTTCTAATTCTCAACGAAAATCATGAATCACTGTTTATTTGCCTGAGGGCTTAGATTGCATCGCTAAGTGCCAATTTCACCAATGAAATGGAACGCGTTCAGTATATCTAAACGCGTTTAAGAACTGTCAGTGCACAATGTTCCATAACAATTTTGACACTGACAGTTCTTGAACGCGTTTTAGAAATGCTGATTGCGTTCAGTTTCATTGGTTAAATCATCCCTAAGTAGATGAAAATAAATGATAAATGGCTGAAATAATGAGGATATCCGTAAGGGATCTAAATAAAACGAACAAATACTATATCGCCACCTACCTTTCGTTACATCGCCGTCATAATTCTGAAGTAATCCAGCGTACACCGGCAAAGTATCGCCTTTCGTCAGCTCGCTCTGGGATCTATCGAATGCTACTAGCTCTTTCCTAAAAACAATACACTTTTATTTAGTGATGGTTGCTTAGAGACATTGCTGCGACAAGTCATACATTTTAGATTTGTGTGTGAAATATCGAATATCAAATGAAGACGAAAAACTAGATTCCTTGAATCACGTGCATGTTAATAAAATCCGAGTGAAACCACAGCATATCACGTTCTTGTTGCGAAGAATGCGCATACAATGTCGTTGAAAACCTTCATGAACATTCAATAAAAAATATATCTTTACCTGCAAGCCAGCACCTTCTGTATGATCTTAGAGAGGTCCTCAAAGTGTCCCTTGCTGTCCACGCAGTACTTATGCGCAAGAGTTTGTATGACGCGGTTGATCTGCGCGCCGCTGAACGACGTGTTGCTTGAGTTGCTGTTCTCATCGGCGGCGCGGCCTTCGAGACGATGTTCGCTTATTTTGTGGAGTAGGGACTGTGGGAATAATATGATGTTTTATGATATGGAAGAGGATTAGTAATCTTCTAGCACCGCTCCATGAAACAGCTTACATTTAGTTAAAGTAGATATAATTGGTTTTATTTTTATGAAGAAAGTAACCAGCTTAGAGGGGCATTTTGTGTTCCATTTTTCAGCAAGTCAATTTTAAATAAGACGAATAGTGGGGAAAAACAAAACTATTTAGTCCGTTAATCAGATAATAAAAAAATATTAGACACGTATTTTTTTGCTTTATCATACAAATAAAAAATGGCTTAGATAAAACGCATTAAAGTTGGGGAGTGGGGGCTCGCTACGTCACAAGTCAGTATAAAATCTACCGGCGAGTGACGTCATGCCACATTTTGACGCATTGCCTACTCAATGTATTGCCGTTATCTTTTGACTAAGTAAAAAAAGAAAAAAGACGTGTCCAATATTTTTTAATAACCTAAATGATGGACAAAAAAAAATTGTCAACATCCCTTTTAAAGAAGACAGTAAAAATCATTATGAACATTTTATTCTCAGTTACGTAAGTAGATCTTACCTCCAACACAGGTTTGTTAGACGTCAACTGCCTATACACCCGATCTGCCTTATCCAACAACGCGCCGATAGTCTGCACCATCTTCTTCCGTTCCTCATCATTCTCAATAGTATCGACGGCGCAACACGGACGCGCCGTTAAAGTGTAGTCGAACTTAGCGTACTTGCAGAACCCGCATGCGTGGCAGAGGAAGGGGTCTTTTTCATCGTAGTTTATGGCACTGGAATGAAAGTAGAACATTATAACATGAATTAACTATCCATGGTTTCTGGGAGCCTGGTCGTTAATCTGCTGTTATTGGATTTTGTCATCATTGGTCACCGAAAATAATAACGGCCAAACAAAATAAATGGCTTATAGAACATGCGAGGCTATTGTGTTAATAGTATAAATATGAAGTAAAAAGTTTTGTAGTACGTACCGACACTTGTGACATTGGAAGACGTTTTCTCCGCAGTTTGCGCAAACGCCAGGGTTGGCGGGAACTGATTGAGAGCAACGAGGACATTGCAGAGATTCACCTACACCACAACAGAACATTCATTTTATTGGAAATAAAATATTGTTCATTTGGAAGATCAAACAAGTTAATAACTTCCCTTCGGAAGACCAAGCAAGTCAACAACTTCCCTCTCTGTCTTTCTCGTGCTAGTCTTTTCGGCATTAAAATAAAAAACGAAGTCTCCGTTGAATGGTACATTTTTATGTTTGAAAATCAAGTATTTTATATTGTTAGGAATAAAACATATTTCAAGACAATTTTTACGTACCAGTAGCCTGTTGGTTCTCGTAGAAGTCGGCGTACTCCATCATGAGGTTGCACGCGACGATTGGAAGTGGGAAGTCAACGCGCACTTCCGATTGACCCGACTGGAGCTGTACGCGTTTCGCTTTGTGCCACATTCCTAAACAATTGCATAAAAAATTGTAATACAAATAAAGAAAACAGTGATACTTTGGCATGGTTCTGTAAAAATACCAAGATAATAATCGCCTGCGCACACTGGCGGTCGAGCCGGCAGAGGATTTTAAATTTAGGTGATCGAGCTTGGAGCTTCGCAGCGCAGTTTTACCAAGCATTGCAATAAATACTTTATTTCCATTGGATAAGTATTAAATTCAATTGATCAATTTAAAATCCTCTGCCGTCTCGTCCGCCAGTTTGCGCAGGCCCAAATGCTACTGCTTTCATGCTCCCCGCTCATCATAGACAACCAACGAATCTTTATCATCGAGTTACATTCCCTAGTCAATAAAGACCCTTAAGATCTACCAAATAAAACACAAAATCGACTCACCTGGTCTATTCTTCAACTCCTGAACTGCTTGAACAGTTCTATTATTATAATAGAAGTTGATGGTCCGCACCATCTTGCTCCTCTTAATGTCACTGATACGAAGGTTGATACGGCTTATCATGTGACTGTTCACCAGCTTGACGATCTGAGTGGTCGTCGTGAACTTCGAGTCGATCTGCGTACAGTAGTGTGTTCAGCTCTTATTTAGATGGGTTACGGTTTATTTTTGCATGGTTATAGACCATTTTTATAGATAACAAAATGTCGGAATCTTGTACAGGAAAATAAACACTTTTTATAGATAACAAAATGTCGGAATCTTGTACAGGAAAATAAACACTTTTCAGAACAACTGAGTTTTCAGTCGCATTATCGAGAAAATAAATGAATCTACGAAAAATATCCACGTTCATTTTAAATCAATGAAAAAATAAGGTAATTTAAGAGCGTTGATTCTGAAAGTGAGCAACGTCGCAAATAGATGTCATATTTCTTATTTCCATATAGTAGTATTGCCAAATTAATCAAAACAGGTAAATATTTGACAGCTATTTGCGACGTTGCCAACTTTTAGGATAAACGCTCTTAAGACACACAGCTTACTACAATACTAGCATTAATTACCCAAATCAGCCTATAACGTTTCCACCGCTGGGACGCAGGCCTCTTCTCTATGAGAGTGAGCGGGCCATAATCCACCACGCGAGCCCCGTGCGGGTTGGTAGATGTCGCATATCTTCGAATTTTCGGGTCTAGGACATGCCGGTTTTCCCACGATGTTTTTAGAGCAGTGACCTGGGTTCGTTCCCACGACCAGCGTCGGATTTCCAACTAGGCACACTGGCCTGGTGGTCCAGCCAGCCTAGGGGCCCCACCCACCTAACTACCTCGACCAGGTTGCTTGTCTATAGTAAAATACTTAGCATAGACTGCATTCTTTCTGTTTATTTATAGTACTTAATTTAAGTCAGATAAAAATTTGTAGAAAAACAATTGTTTAAAAGGTCCTGAACTAGTGCATTATATTAACACAATTTCCAAAATGGCTTCGGAACGGAGGAGCCCTCAAAAGTCGAAGTGCTTAGGGGCCTTGGGTCTATAAGTTCGGGCTTGCCCACGACCTACGCCGGTAAGTTGGGGCCGTTACCACTGGGCAACACAAAAACGACATAAAACAACATATGCAATCTAAACCAACCTTTATTGTAGGCAGCTTTATAGTCGCCATTGGAACCTCAGGGTTGTTGCAGACGAGACAGGGCTCCGACTCGAGGTAGTACCCGTCTAGTTCTACGTAAGAACCGAGCGCCGCATACAATGCTGCGTTGCCATGGGAGGAGAGCAGCTGGTTCTGGTTGCGGAGAAGCTCTACTGCGCTGCCTACGTATTTCTGTTTGGGAGAAAAGAACAGAAGTGTAACTTTATTTACTCATTAACTGCTTGGACAAAGGGAACAAGAGTAAAAGAACAATTTTGTACTTTATTGTAGACTAGAGCCACAGATAAGTACAGATCGTTCACATCGCAAAATCATTTAAACAAAAAGCGACTCTTGAGACCACACAATAAAGTGCAATTCAGGTCGCACAGCGCTAATTACTGACAGTTATATTACCAACAAGTTGCCTCTCTTTTTATCGCATAACTCTTATATCTTCTGAGTACGTTACGCCCACTTTATTCTACGAGCCCGCCTTGTCGAGTACCTACTTGTAGCTTCATACCTTAAATGCGGAGTATCCCATATGTATTCATCTGTGCTAGAGCATGAAAGATGATTCGGCTTTTGATAAAGAGGATTTATGGCATAAACTCCGCCTGTGTACATTTTTGTGCTTGAAAAACATAATTAATAAATAAGTGCTTTGAACACCGAAAAACCGTTGTATGACAAATCACTTAGTGCATTTGTCATTATTAATATGATGTACGACTCGCTTTTCCAAGCTAACACAAAAGTAATCGGTATAGGGAAATGTCTGAGGTTATAACAAAAAGTCATCGTTTCCTGCAAAGAAACATGCTCAGCGGTAAATCTAGACAACGTTGGCCCCAGCCAATGAGCATACAATTTCAAATCGTAATTTAAAAAAAAACCTTTCTTAAAAGTGAATAAGACTGGAATGAAATACATTCTTCTTCTCTTGGCATATCTTACCTCAGTATCAATGTTGGGCGTCTTGAGTGTGAAGTACCCGAGCAGGTCAACGAACTGCGCGGCCTTGCGACCGTACTGCGGCAGAGCTGGCCAGATGGCCCACAGGAGTGACACCAATGAAGACTGGTCGGTTTGACCAGAGTTGCTAAACAAATGAAGGGATATTTAATATCTAACCATGCCATAGAGTAAGTGCCGAATTCACCAATGAAATTTAACGCGTTCAGTACATCTAAACGCGTTCAAGAGCTGTCAGTGTACAATATTCCATAACAATTTTGACACTGACAACTCTTGAACGCGTTTTCGCATTCAGTTTCATTGGTGAAATGAGCTCTTAGGATTTAAAAAGGGGCTCGTTATGAGTTTAAATTAACATGTAAAATACCAGTTACCAACGTACATAACTAAGTTTTTGTCATTCAACAAAATACAGACATGCGTAATGCGTATACTTTTTACAAGAAAAGCAGTCATCTTCGACCATAAATCTTGACGGAGGACAAATCGTACTAGGAAGAAACTTACTTGTAAATAGCGAGAAGCAAAGCATGGGCTTGCCAACGCACGGCTGTCGAGTTGGTCTCAAGTAAGAACGCTTTCACGAACATCCTCAATTCTTCTTGAGACACCTAAAAACAAACATAAAATGATTACTAACGGTCAGTAACTGCAGAGAAACAATGCAGACACTTTATTTTTGACATAGGTAATTGAATAAATATTCGCGCCAATTAGCTATTACAAAATTAACTTTATTTCATTTGAAATAGGGTATATTTTGTGTTATTTTAACTCAGCATGTTGCCTTCGTCCATTAGCCAAAACTACTGTAAATAATTACGGATTAACGAAAATGATTCCCTGTTGTGACAGGACTCCCACTTTAGTCCCCTACTGTCACTAAACTGCCGAGATTACGCCGGAGGAATGTTGGGCGAGGTCACAAGATTGTCTGTTACAATCGTGCGGGAAAAGAAGCCTTCGGTGGGAGATTTGACGGCGGCGGCCCGTATTTGAATAAATTTTTGCGCCAATTAGCTATTCCAAAATAAACTTTATCACACTTGAAATAGGGTATATTTTGAGTTACCTCAATACCACCAAGTGTTGTGACGCTATTGATGTTGAATGTCTGCCAGTAATAGTTACCTGTTTCAAGATCTGTTGGACGAGTGGTCCAACTCTCTGCTCTTGGAACTTTGATCCATCGGTGGTGAAGTTATCATTTTCTGCGCTACGTTCGCGATCAGGCCAGTCGGCTGGGTTTTGTTGCTGTAAACAGTTATTATGTTGTAGACACGTCTACTGCATATTCATTTGTTTAATAGACAGAATTTTTAGTCCTAGCCCGCACTGCGAATTTTATTCGTGCGGTTTATATTCAATGTACGGCATTGCAACGAGCGCGAATTTTAAATCGCCAGTGCGTGTAGATACATGAGATACCAGGAGTTACAGAATAGCTATAAAAATTTCGCGCAATTTTTTATCGCAGTGCGGGCTAGTCCTTGCACTACCTATACAGACCTTGTTTTAGGTTGAAACATAAGATTATGAATATGACAAGAAGTAAACGCCGAATCCTAAATCGATATTTTGGAAGTAAAAAATTCATTATTATTTTACTGATAATGTTTCGGCGAATTTTATTTTGAATGTCCATTATTGTGCATTTCTAAAACTCAGGTTACGGGTATGTTTATTACTATTCTTGACTGTCACGTCCAATTGAGGTTCTGTACATACCTTGTTCTCAACAGCGCGCTGATGATGCGGCGGCGCACACAGAGCCGCCTGCAGCAGCTGCAGCACCGTGGGCGCCACGTGCGGGTGCACGCGCCGGGCGACGGTCACCAACCACGCGAGAGCCTCGCGCCGCTCTGTGGCGCACGTGTGCTGCCAGTTGCCGGTGCGAGCGCTGACTATCTCTGCGCAAGCCTGGGGGATGAAAAGGTATTGTTAGAAAGTTAATAAGATGTCGAGCAATTGTTGGGTAGGTTACATCGTCCTACATCACTTTCGTACATTTTGTACGGACCATTGCAGTGATAGCCTAGTGGTGTGACCGTCGGAATACCAAGTCATAGGTCTCGAGTTCGAACCCAAGGCACACCTCGACTTTATTATGTAATTATCACTTGCTTCAAAAACGGTGAAGGAAAACATCGTGAGGAAACCGTGGCATGCCTGAGAGATATTTCGACGGCGTGTGAAGCCAAGTCGGAGGTCCATGGGCGGCTTTAAAACTCTGACACCAGGTTAGTCACTAACCACACGAAGAGAAGAAGAAGACGGACCATTGCACACTACAGGCGGGACGCACTGCATTTTTTTGTATTGAAATGCGCTACGCTGTGGCTGAAATGTGTGCTTAGCTTAAGAGCTTATCAGTTGGTACTCATAGCCACACAGTAGCGTAACTGTGGCGATACAGTTTCGCAATGATTGCACAGCAGTAGCGCTAGTTAGCATTATAGTTGCAGCACTGTTTGAGACTGCGCCGTTTTTGCACCTACATACGCAATACATAAAATCAGTACTTCAAAAATAGAACAAAAATCAAGTTATAGTTATTATAACATCTCTTCTCACACTATCGATTTCCACCCACCTTCAAATGATCCATAAGCTGTACAAGCTTATCATACGCAGGGTCGGTGGCGAGTAATGCGCGCGCTGCGTTCAAATGCGTATCCAGTGCGTGCACGTCGCGCAGTTGACGGTAACGTTCGCGGGTACCACAGAGTAGAAGTAGCAGTTTGCGGACTTGTTTCCTAAAATAAAATATGGATTTAGTATGAGCCTGTATAGGCTCTAACATCGACGCGCCACTATTTATGTGCAAGCCTGTTGTTCTATAAGAGATATTGACGAGAACTTGATTTATTTGACCACTTCTTTTGAAATTAGGGTCACCGTAGACCGTCAGAGAAGAAGCGCCCATTGAAAACTTAAGTATCTTAAGCATAAGGTTGAAAATTTTGTGTTTTTATAAATTTCCTTATTCCATATTTAGCATCGGCACAACAGGCTCACCCATGTATTTAACAAAACTACTAAACAAGTAATTCTGCTCATAATTACTAGAAATACTTTTATTTTTTTTCTTCTATTCTAACCTATTACTAATCTTCATATTTACCTGAGCGGCGTCTGTTGGTTCATCATGTATTCGCACAGTAGCGTGCGCCAGCGCTGGTCGAAGTGCGCCGGGTCGCAATGCTTGTGTATTTGACACGGCAGACGGAGCGCCATCTCCATTAGAAGTTGAGGATAGTTGTCGAACACATCTAAAGCGTGGCCTGGTAAATACATAAAATATAAAATTAAAGATTGACTTCATTTGATTTTAGAATCTCCAATGATTATCAAGTTTTGGAAACAGAATCTTAATGATACACACGAAAAAGTACAAATTCCATTGCAACCATATTTTTTTTCGAACTTTTTTTATTACAATTTTCGCTCTAAACTCAACATAAAATACATAATGCTAAAGTAGATAGTTGATTAAGTCGCAATACATGTAAATGATCTAAGATTGGGTATAAGTATAGCACAATTGGTTGCCCACAAAATTCTTTGGAGCGAGATAAAAATTATCTCATATTTGGACTGGAAAAATACACAAGAAAGATTTATATTGAAAATGAGTCCTTACTCTTGACATATTCCTTGACGAAGAAAGGCTGCATGTCGGGCAACGGCTGGGGCGGTAGCGGTTTAAGTAACGTCTGGACAGTAGTCGCCGTGCCAGAACCTAGAACAAAAGTCATTAGTTACCACAATGATCGAGTGTGAAAGAAACCTCGGGTACTTTTAACAAAAGCATTGTTTCAGGCTAAGAAACACGCGTCAGTAAGAGAAAATATATTCACAGAAATGTTGTGTAATCTTTTATCTGAGGAATACATTGTAGCTTGACAGCTGTTCTATTTTTTTTTTTTTCGTTACTTAAATTGTTGTTTGTTGAACAGTGCCATAGTTGTACTTACTAGAGGTCTTCTCCTTCCAATACGGCAGCAGCGCAGACAGCACCCTGAAGCAGTGCTGCGGCGCGCCCGCCCGCACCAGCGCGCCGGCCGCCAGGCGCGACACGTGCGCTGCGCACGCGCCGCCCGTCACTTCTGCGCGGGGCACGGGGCCGCCTGACGCGGATGTCTTCCAGCGGGCCATTAGGACACCTAGTAGATAAAAATTATTGAGTCTTCTTCTTTTCGTACGGTTAGTGACTAACCTCACAACAACAACCTGGTGTCAGAGTTTTATAGCCGCCCATGGGCCTCTGACTTGGCTTCACATGCCGTAGAGAAATATCTCTCAGGCATGCTGGTTTCCTCACGATGTTTTCCTTCACCGTTTTTGAAGCAAGTGATAGTTATACAATATGCACATGAATCCGAAAAGTCAAAGGTGCGTGCCTTGGGTTCGAACTCGAGACCTATGACTTGGCAGTCTGACGGTCACACCACTAGGCTATCACTCCTCCAATGATGAATATGAATGATTGAGTTAATCATGATGTATTGAAGATATTGACATACGTGCAGCCTATAAATTGAATTTGAGGCTGACCGAAAAACTGGAATTAACGCCTAACAATATTTAAAAAAGAAAAGCGTTAGACACACGTACTTTAAGCAGTAAAAAGATTCATGATGATTGTGGCGGGTGAATAGGAAGTCGCAAAATGTTTGCTTAGACCCAGCACCAGGAATATCTTCAAACATTTGTAATACTCATTTTTTGCAGGTTCTCTAATATAATGTTCAAAATTAGCTCAACTCTCGAATAACCGAGCCACATTTTGCGTATTTAAAGCTTTCTGTCACCGGGACGAAACGAACGCACATTAAAAAACCGCCACGTTCAAAAACCAAGTGCGTGTCGGACCATGCACAATGAAGGGTTCCGTAGTTGAGATGTATTTATTAAATATGTCCTCCCATACATCGATATACGCCACGGTCAATTCTCCAACTGAAAACGTAGGTTCGTAACCACAAAAAAAAATTGTGTGATAAAACTACTAATTTACGATTTTCGGACTTTTGCTTTTTTACTCGCGCTATGACACCTTGCTTCTTTCCAAATTTCATAATTTTAGGTCAACGGGAAATACCCTATAGGTCTTAATTTACTTGCGAGTATCAAACGGACAAATTAACGGTGGAGTTTCTTGCCCATTCTTCTCCATACGAAAACTACCTTTTGGAAGGGGCGACTAGAATCAATTCATTTTTTTTTGTAATTTTTGACGTTCAAAAGTGCCTTGCAAGGGCCTATTTGAAATAAATGATTTGACTTTGACTTTGACAAAATATGTCGCATAAATGACCGTATCTTTTTATTGCGTCGACTTAAAATCTTGTTTTTTTTTAGAGGTCCTTGTGACCGTAGACCTACATATTTCATATTACTTTCCACTTGATATCTCCACGCGTTCCTGAGAAATATGGTCTTGACAGACTGACGGATGGAAAACGAAGTGATCCGTACCTCAAAAGGAAAAACGGAACCAAAAAAATAACAAATGACGATGTCGATCAAAAACAAATATCACAAAGTTTTACTTACTAAGCAGCCTCATAATAACCAACTGCAGCTCCCTCCTATTGGTCCTCTCATGTATTGGGGGCGGGGTCTCGTCTCCATGCATATCCAACTCCGACACAAGTAACTCCAGTCTCATAATAGCCAGTTGTAACTCTCGTCTGTCCGTACGTTCTTCGGGATTCTCGTCGGTTTGAATGTCGAGTTCTGAGACGAGTAGTTCTAAGAGTCGATCTAGGACCGTGCGGTCGCCTTCAACGCTTGAGTCGAGGTCTCCAGCGAGCATTAGGACCACCTGTCAAGGGAGATGAGATAGTTAAATGAATTGCCGTTGCAGCAGTTGTCGTGCAAATGTTTCATTGTCAGCTGCATTAAATAGGCCATGGTGAAAACGGGTACTTGTAAAGAAGGGTATTGCAATTTACAGCTCTACCAGAAAAGGTATGCGTTTTAGCAATCATCATCCCAACCAAAAATAGCTATTCGAAATTTTGCCCAAAAATGTATGATGCCTGAATGATTTTGTCTTTCTTATAAACTTTGCCTGAATGATGTCACACTGTGTCACAACGTTCACACTAATTCATAAACAAGAATATTAATGAAGCGCATACTCATCCTGGAGTATGTGTACGTACCTGTACGAAGGGTATAGCCCTGACTCCTGGCAAGTATCTTAGTGAAGGTAGTGCATCCAATGCGGCTGATAGTAGAGAGAGACGGAGCGCATGCAACTTGCGCGTCTCGCTCTCTGCCTCTATCGTACGTGATGTGGAGGCCACTGGTTGGTTGGATGACGTTGAGGGGCCAGCTATAGATGGAAATGTCAGTTTTATTTATTTATTATTTGTCAACATTAAAGTAATTAAAGAAAAATAGTAATAAGTGTAGCGTAGAAAAGTGGTATTTTATAACATTACATAACAAATAACGTAGCAGTAAGCTTATTTAAATTCAGCGAAAGCAAGTGCACATGTTATAAATATGAATGTTATGAACGAATGACTTAAATAAATAAATATGAAAATTTAAACTTGTGCTATCGGCGTCGTGGAATTAATATAAAAGAAAGCAAGTTATGGAAGTTTCGATAAACAATTGAACAGCATTACAAAACTGAGACGAGACAAATTATGAACATGCTGTTAATTACGATGGAAATACAAATCCTCGTGCTGCTCTCTAAATATTTTGACCGATTTAATAAACTGATACAAGCTTTACAAAGTTAGTAATGAAAACAAATAACAATACAGTATATTAGTTTACTAGCCTGTAATAGCAACAGGCGCCGCGATGATATTGGAGGCAGGCATCGCCCCGGCAGACGGAGCCGACACCATTTCTCCTAGAACATTCCTTGCCGTTGTACATACTATAATAATAGATGGCTGCCGCAAAGCGATCCCAAGAATACATGTAAGCACTATATCCCAAGCTGGCCAATCTCAAATATAATAGCCATGAAAACCAATTTTATGATAGGACTATTTTTTACTCCAGCAGTATTGTTCATCAATTCCTTTAGGTCTAAATCGCGGAAGCACCCATGAAAACCAATCATATGATAGGACTCTTTTTTTCCAGCAGCATTTCTCTTCATCAATTCCTTTAGGTCTAAAATATTTTAAATACTCGCTGATCTATCAAACCATGATGCTCATGGCGAAGGCCTGCGTCACACAACCTTCATTTTAAAATTCTTTCCTTTCAATGATAACCCTACAAGAAAGCTTGTCTACGTAGCTATAGTTTGACCGGGACCGCTGTTTTGCATCTTAGGATTGCGCGGCGAGGCGGGGGTAGCATTGACGACCTGATCATTAACGAACGAGCGGCCTGCACTGCCCCACTATCTCGTCGCGCACATACCTAAGACGCGGAACAGCGATCTCGGTCAAACTATATCATTATGGTCCTGCCCTTATCCCAATGTATTTAGGATCGGATCTTGTTTTTCACATACATCACTATTAACCGTCTTCTCAGTATTCACCGCCTTCCTATTCAGATGATCTTTCATACAACCTATCCGATAGGTTTTAGTTTTCATCAAAATCGGTTTTTGAGTATTTTACCCTATTTTTTATCGTTTCGTATTTGGCCATCCATTTTCATACTTGGAAAATCCACCCTGTATATCGCATGTCTTACCGTAAGCGCTGCTCCGTCCAGAAACCCCCCCGATGCTATCAGCCCCGCTGCCGCCGGACTCGGAGCCGGCAGAGCCGGGCGGCTCCGCGGGCGACGTGCGCAGTGTGCTGCCGTCCGTAGCGGCCGTGCTGCCCTCGTCATCAGAACTGACGGAATTGTTACTACATGTAAGTTGATGGGATGTTATCTGCACTAATTAGGTTCTTTTTTATCAAAACCAAACGAGTATGAGTTCGAGATTAGAACAGTTTTGTGCACGATCTCGCTTTGTAATCTTAGGAGCTCCGTTTGAGTTCGAACATTGACCGGCTATCTAAAATGAAGCCTTTTTATTCAAAGATTGAGGTTTTGTTATAAATATTTTAGATACCAACAGTCTATTATCTGTAACTCAAACATCTACAAGGTGTAATTGAAATGAAAAAAAAAAAGTTAGTTATATGAACATAAATGTATGGATCACCTGACATTTTTTCGCGTTTTGCTGAGGTAGTCACATAATAAAAGTTCATAATGACCAACAACCCGTTTTCAGATTTGCAGTTATTTTAATTACACCTTGTATAATAGATAGTGACATACCCAGGAGGCGAGGCAGTAGCATCACTGAAGCCCGGCGCGGGCGGTGGAGGCGCCGAGGGCGCGGGCGGAGCCCTGCGCGGCTGTTCCTGTAGAGATAATGCGATGGCTAGCTCTACCATAGTCTCGTCGTCTGCGTCCGGTGGGATGTCTAGCAATGCTTCAAGACCTTTTAGAAAAAAATAAATAAAATAAGAACATATTTCTGTCACTAGGTTGTATTTGCGTCGTTGTAAGCTTTCTATTGGGTGAACCGTCGCTATTCTGGCTTACAAATGATATAAAGAATAAGATGCTTTTACAATTCTGGACCCAGCAATACGAGATGTTGTCCATTACGAATGCCATAAGCCGCATTATAGATTGCTTTGATGAATGTTACGTATAACATACGTGGCAAGTTCAATGTTACACGTAAGAAAAATGATAATACAAAAATACAGGGTGGCAGGTAACTGTAACCATGAATTCAGAATATGATTTTAGACCCTCTAGCGTAGACATTTTTCATCGGTTATAAATTAAAACCTGCTGTTTCATAGAAAACTGCAATAATACCTACGCGGTCAAAATGTATGAAACAGCATTTTTTTTTTTTTAGACCTACGAATATATACAGCGTCATGTACTAGATACCATGGGTAACAGGTTAGACGTCGATGTCCCTGCCACCCTGTTTGAGTCATTCAATAAATTCACAGGAGACTTACAACTAGTCAAAAAGTGTCAGTCCTTATGACGTTTCGGTTAAATAACACTTTCTTACCTCCGTCAGGAGCCAGCAGCACCATGGGTTCCAATGAATCATCAACATCCATGAATTGGTTCTCTTGATTGTCGTCACGGTTGGCGCTCAAGTCTGACTCCGATACGACGGCTTCGGTTATAGAGCTCGTTGGTTGCGCTGTGGTTACTGATGATCCTGCGCCTGCGTTACAAAGAGATTTATAAGAAAAAAAACTAGATAAAAAACCATAGTGTTTAAAATCACTTACTTTCACAGCTTAAAAGCGAGAAGTGGTATTTGTGAAGTCATTGAAAGTGGAGGGGGATATCTACAGCTTAGACCAGATTATCATGTCCTCTAGAATTTTAGACCCTAAACGATATCATACTGTATGTACTCAAAACTATCATCAGTTTCCTGACACATTGAAGAAACGATTTATTTTTATTTTACC
Source organism: Agrochola macilenta (assembly GCA_916701695.1). Taxonomy (NCBI): domain Eukaryota; kingdom Metazoa; phylum Arthropoda; class Insecta; order Lepidoptera; family Noctuidae; genus Agrochola; species Agrochola macilenta. Next base: position 19,743,967 of record OU753554.1, on the reverse strand, counting down.
TGTTCCAGGAGTGTTAGGTGGCGACGGTATGTAGACGCGACGCCTCTTCACTCTGGGTCGGAGCACCCTCATCAGAGCAGCCTTGGCTCCGAAGCTTATGCTTTGATCCTCAGCCAGTAGAAGCGATAAGTAGATTTGATTGCCGAATTCGATCTGTAGACAACATAGAAAGTTACTGGGTCATTCAGCAACAGACAACAGCGGTTAACTGGTGGAAGTCGGCTTCTCACAGAGAGGAGGGTAAACCCTTAGCAACCACCACAGCAGCAACCACATTTGGGCTACTTTGGAGTGTGTTTACAACAATGCTAATATTTTTGGTTATCTTTTTTTATGTATGATCTATGATAAATAATACCGCCAGCTAACATCAGAATATCATCGTACACCGATGGGGAAAACAAATCAAAGAACTGAGGTTAGCATTTAAAATATAAAACAAAAATCTCAACAACTACTTACACATTCAGGCTCCGCATGGAGTTGGAAAGCATGCACCGTATCAGCGAGTGCATGCATCGTATGTTCCGGATGTCTCAACCCATAGGACAGGATGCCCGGCGGCTGCGCAGTAGACGAGCGACACGCGGCCAAACGCCATAACACGCTTGTCAGTAACGCGCACAGATGTGGTTCTTTATCTTTCTCGTCTTGATTGTCACCCTTCCAGAAAACTGACCAGTCTCCTGTTGGAAAAGTCAAAAGATAATAACATTAGATTTGTTTTATAATATTACTACCCGTGTTTGTCATTTTCATGTCAAAGAATATTGTGATTGCGTGTTTCAACGTTGTGTAGTATTGCCAACAATAGTTGTTTTTTATTTTTTCACAAAGTTTTGATGAAGATGCGCAAGCGTAGTGAACTAAGCAAACCAATACCTAGTGTAGCATAGGTTTAAAAACAGCTTTATTCAGTATGCTGTTATTTTCTATAGTGAACTGAGCAAAGACCGATGCCTTACATAACCAAGGCGATGCCTAATTAAAATGGGCTAGCTTTTTCCCTTACCGTTGGGAGGTCTCTGCGGTGTTGGAGCGCTGTACTTGACGAGATGGTTGGGCCTGGCAACAGCGACGCCTCGCGCCAACAGCACCAGTCTGAAGTACGCTTCAGGGTCGATGTTGTGCGGGTCAGCTGTGTCGCGAAGTTCGCGCAGTGACGTGCACACGTATTTGAGGATGGCTTGGTCCTGCAGAAATAAGGTAAGTTATATGCGGGCCTGTTTCACCGTGTCCAATTAGGCATAATATAACAGTAAATAAAAAAAAATCTTAGTTTGAAATAAATTTTACCGATACTTATCCGGAGATTCCTTAGATTCGGAAACTCCGAATCCTTGGAAGGATACGCATACTAACATTCAAACTCAAAGGTAACTATAAAGTATCTTTAGTTATGCTTTCACTCGCTAATCGTTGCAAAAAAACAAACCATGTGTTTTGACTTCCCATCTTGATTGACTTGGGGAGTTCCCGTTTTTATAATGCCCTTACCTTATACTGATGATAATGCGTATGATGCAACGCCCTCAACAGACACTGCGCTCTAGCATGCAGATGCGGTGGGGCAGGTGCACATAACAATCGTCGCGCAGGCTCGCCGGCCGCGTGCGCTCCTGCGGCCGATGCGCCGGCGCCTAGTTCTAAAGCTTCGAGGGCTGCGCATGCGAGGCGCTCTAGAGGACTGGGCTTCCAAGCACCGCCGGCGCCTTCGCCCTCCTGTGTACACAATAAAACTGGGTATTAGAACATAGAACTAGACATAAAAGATTTCTAATAAATTCAGCTAGAAGACTGCTATTGAAGCCATTATCTGCCTTGGAAACGAATGATGTGTTAAATTTAACAACAAAAATATGTAATAAAACAAAATATTAAAATACAATACAAAAACTTATGAAATGTAAGACTTGCATTGACTGCTTTATAAAATTTCGTGAATTTTTACGCTGTGAATTATATTATTAAACGAGAATAACATTAACACTTACTGTGGCAACCTTGCTGGATGATGGACAAGCGGATGGGTCTTCATTATCTTCAGGCCATCCGAATTGCTCCTTGTTCTTGCCATATACCTACAATACCACATCATTATAAATTTTTCTTAAAATACAGGGTGGATTTTTGAGATGGGGCAGTAAGGACAGCTACCTTAACCGTTGTCGCTAGAAGAAAACGGTCTTAGGAGACCTTAACTTTTTGAGACATTTTGATTTGAAAAATTACAGTCAGCAAGAAAAAGGGCAGTTTTCCCAAAAACTTTTTTTTATGCCGTTCGATCCTGTTTCTTATAAGGATCAAAACACTACCGGACCAATTGAGGTTTGAATACTAGAAAAGTCAGAAATCGCAAAAAACTTTTCCCATACATTTCGTAAGAAATAAACAACATATATACTATAAATTGAGTCAGCAATAAGAATTAAATAAATTATGCAACAACAATTTAAAAAAATAGGCAGTCGGACTGCCGAAAGAAATGAAAACTTAAAACTGGTATAAGCGCCATATATATTGTATAGTATGCATTATGCTGAGATAGGGTTTTTTGGCCCGCACAGGTCGTTACTATTTTGTTAGTCTTAAAATGCTCCTTTTTTATTTGATTACTGTTCGTATTTCCTGTGCGTTTCCCAAATCAAATATTTTTCCTTCTTTCTTTCTTTAAAGCACTACGGCGCGTCGATGACACAAATCCATAAGTTTACCCCTACCAAAAATAGCTCAATACAACTAAAGAAGTTTTCACTTTAAAAAATTCAAGATTAGAAATAAAAATGTCATATTCTTACTTTCACAGAATCAACCATAGTGACGCCATCAGGGTCTTGTGAAGGTCCGAAGTTGATGGATAGTTTCTTGTCAGATTGAAGGGACTCCTCGCGCGTCAGTGGTATGTCGAACCAACGGTTGCGCACTACTATTGTCTGAATCGTTCTGCCGTACACCTAAAATAAATTAAAAGTTAGACCCGGCAACATGTGACGAATGTGATAATATAAGTCAAATTAAATGCAGATTTCACCAATGAAATTGAAGAGAGCTGTCAGTGAACAATATTCCATAACAATTTTGACACTGACGGCTCTTGAACGCGTTTTAGAAATGCTGATCGCGTTCAGTTTCATTGGTGAAATCACTCCTAAAAAGTGCCAGTGTTGAAGTGTATGTAATGAACCACTGTTATGATTTCATATAATTTATTTCTCAAGGTTTTTTATAAGTATAGCCTTGTATAAAAAAGTATTGGTTAATCCATCTTCGATAAAAAATTCTTTGTTTTTAATGCATTCCAAATGTTTAAAATCGATTTTATGGGGTCCTTTGAAGACATTTCTCATTTCATAGATTCAGTTTTTACCCTGAAGATCTCTTAAAAACACACTGTATAATTAGCGATACTCACTTCAACGAATGACGGCGTTCTAGCGACATCTTGACTGCCCAAAAGTACTCTTATGCCGCAGATGACCATATTCGGGTCAGAGTTGGCGACCTCCATCGCGAAACCACTCATCTTTGTTGATACCACGTACAAACCTATAAAGAATTACAAAAGCTTACAAACAAGACGATTTCCAACGACTCAAAAATATAATGGTATTACGCGGCACTTTTTCCAAGTTTGAACACTAGGAAGTAGAGAGGCGATTTCGAGGCTTTTGTAACTTTCAAAGTAGAGTCCGTCTCACGAGTCAAAAGAGATGTCCTGCGGCAATATGTGAACTAAATAGTAAATAAGTCGAACGTCGCATGTTTGTAGCGCCGCGTCTGCGAGACTACTTTTGTGAGCGGACTTTCAGTAAAATTATGAATTTTAACTAGACGATTTTACGATACGCTTTGGATGGTGCTCTCACAAAAGCACAGACACGACGTGTTGCCACGTCAAGCGTCGAGAGCAGTCTCGACGCTTGACGTGGCAACACGTCGTGTCCGAGTTCACAACAAGTCATCATCGTCATCCTGAGGATGCCTCGTTGAGAGGTGAAACACGTGTCAATTTCTTACAGGGTTCCGTATGACTCTTTAAGAACAGTTCAGCGGATTAGGTTACTAAATATACGTCGTCTATTGTATCTATCTACTTACCAGTAGTATTGAGTCGATGTTTGATCTGTGCAGTGTTGTACACTTGCAGCAGATCGTTGCCGCCAAACTCGATGTCGTTCATCGCAACGCAGTGTTCGAAGAAATCTATCGGGAACTGAGGAGCTCCATTGGCGTTGGATTTTGTTACCACCTGTAAAAGAAAGTTGTGTTATTGCTACCTTCATTCACGAATTCACAAGTGAATTGCATTCATATTAGTTTGCCATCCGCTGATCTGTTGGCTATATAATTATAATAATACTAAACAATAACAGATGTCTAAGGATATAATATACAGGATTTTTGGTTAAATGTCGGCAATCCATTAAGTGAATGTAGGAGAAGTCATTTACAACCTAATTAACCCTTTTGACTCCTATGCAATTGTCAACAATTTTCGAGAAATTTTATGTTTTTATTTCATTCATTCATTTTAAAATATAAAATGTCAAATTACTCGAAAATGGTTGACATTGGCATAGCGGTACTTAGGAGTCATTTGGTTGCAAATGACCTCTTCTAGATTCCCTTGACGGATTGCCGACATATAACCAATAACCTATTTATATAGGTTATTGGTTGTTGGTTATTGGTTGGGTATACAGGTTATCCTGTATATCATAAGACTTTTGAAATTATTTTTATTATTTGACATATTGTTCAGAGAGCTCAGATCAGCAACAAAATCTATAATAATATATAATCTGAGAAAGTACACTCGGCAAAATTGAAGTGGTCTATGAATCAATTTTGCCCAGTCCCTTTTCTATGCGCAAAATTACCTCGGTACTAACCTGCTGCGCTTTTCCCTTGGAATGATGCGTCAGCAGCCTAGGGCGTCTTCTTGGCGCATGCGTCGGCTGTATAGCAGGCGACAACCAGTACCCAGTGTGGTCATTACTAGCAGCATACATACGAAGGCTTCCGTCTTCACAGAGTAGTATCAGAGTACTCTTCTGTTCGCCGCCGCCGCCGCACCAATGGCGGACGGCTACCATGTCGGTTATCTTCGCTTTTGCGGGTACCACCTACAAAAAAAGACCGTTTTAGAAAACGAGTAAAATAAACTCGGGCAAGATCTACTTTTAAAGCTCATGCCAAGTATAAGTTATTTGATTATTCAATCAGAAACGTTATTTCACACATGCCTTTATGACGAATTGAAATTTTACTAGCGATTATTGACTTTGGCTTCCAAGGGCCTTTGGAAGCCTTTCCAGTGCGAGAAAGAGATGGGGCTATAAAGGTCGAATTGCACCATTCCCTTTTGCAGTGCAAAAATGGTGATTAGCTCTTGAAATGATCATTGTTCCAGTACGAGAAAGAGTGGGAGCTCTACTGGGCGTATAGCGACATCCCTTTTTTGTACTGAAACTTTAACACTTCCTTATAAGGGCCCTGGACAAAACCGTAAGCTAAAGCTAAGAAGCAGCTCAAAACAATACCTGTTTTCTCTCAAAACGGAAGTGACTTAAATAGCCATTTCTATTTAGTTTCAATAACGCCCCATTACCTGTCTCACCTTTATTTCTTGTACGAATATGTTAGTAGGCGTCAACATGAGTACGACCGGGTTGTTTGAAGCCTGCATGACAGCTGTCACTAAACCAGGGTGTCCGGGCACTTCGGCCCATTGACATAAGGACTGTACGCCTCCTTGCTTGCCGCCGCCGCGACCTCCTTCTTTTTGCGCTGATGAGGCTGTTAGCGTTATCATTGCTGTGCCTGTTTGGGGAGAAAATAATGTGGTATAGACAGTGCCATCCACGAAGACGCTCCACACTCCGCTCCGCTCCGTAGTAAAGTACAGGGGCCCTACTCCCTAAGCGAAATCCGTAGTTACGGACGTCGTTACGGGTGTTTCGCTCTCATTCTCACTTACGGTATGTCCGTAAGTGAGACGGAGAGCGACAGTACAGTAAACTAATCGCGGAGTGGGGCGCGTCTTCGTGGACTATGTACTTGATTCCTTTTCTATATTTGAATTCAGAATCTCAAATTCTTAAATTCTAATTCCATATCAAGCGAATTGTTACTTTAACTTTTTTATTACAAAGGGTCAATAAAAAAAAAGAACATAGTTCATTAAATGGCAATATGTGTAAATTATCTAAGATTGGGTTTTAAAGTACATCGTGTTGTTCTTGATGCAAATACGATAAAGCCAAATAGAAGGTTCAAAAGACCCTACTACTGTTTAAATATTTAACCAATTTCAACAAATTATGGTGATGGTGGACTTGTTTTGTCGTCGTATCGATTTTGACGACACGGTTGGCGCAGTGACTGAGCGATCGACTGCTGCGCAACGTGTCGCGGGTTCGATCCCCGCACGGAACAAATATTTGTATGATCTGCAAGTAGTTGTTCCGGGTCTGGGTGTTAGTGTATGTGAGTTTCTATGTTTGTAAACGCACCCACGATACAAGAAGAAATTCGTTTAGCGTAGGGCAACGTTTTCAAAAAAAAAAAAGAAAAAAAAAAAAACATCACGTTTCGTTTTAACTCTTAGTAGTCTTAATATAAACTGAAAATGAAAGGTTTTTTATACATCTTGCTTTATTTACCTTTGAGGCTCTCCTCAACCGTGTTAAGAGGTGCCAGGAAACTCTTGCCTTGTGCATACGAGAAAAACAACATTTTCAGCGTATGCGAGTAGTAGATAGACACTCCGCCGCCTCCCACCAACCCCGCCACGTCCTAGGAAGAAGGAAATACAACCATAAAGTATGGCGACCAAGTGTGAGGAAGTTATAAAAATGTATGACAACATTCAGCCAATTGATATACGGTACTGGAACTACGGAATTTTGAATCACTACGGGAAATGAGTAGAGGACATTGGGGACACACGTTTTTATTTTTAAATCTCTACAACATATTTGGGACTTTGGGATGCGCTCCTTTTTTGGGCTAAATAATTAAAAGGGCACTTTGTTTTTATGACAACGTCCAACGTCCTCTAAGCGCAAACCGAAAGCAAAAGATTGACTAATGAGATTAAAAAAATATTTTATCATTATTTACATAAAGTGCAAAATTGTACGAACATCAACCATGCTTGAGGCCGCCCGAGGAGCCGTTTGATGTCTGCGCCGATGTTAGTATAACTTTGAACTTTATGCTACAGATAATAAAATGTATTGTTCAACGCTATCAGTGTGTTGCTGTTGGTCTGCTCTGAGTGAAAGGCTGAATTTCTTCCTGCGCTAAGGTTGATAACTGCATACACAGGTATAAACTGATGCAAGCGGATGGAATATAATGTAAAACAGTAACTTATATTGCATGCAAAGGGTCGGCACAGGAAGAAATTCAGTCTGATCCGAGTCTAGGCGACTACCACACGTGTGACTATACAATGCCACACTGCATGCTTTGCGGTCACCAAGACACGGTTCTATGTAAATAATCCACTAGATAGCATGTTTTTTTTTTTGCTGTACTGGCCCTCTTTCCCGAAGCCCTGAGGCATTTAATCCTGCTAATTTCTTACAATGGAATACTTTTTATTTTGAAGAATATTTTGTGTGTCTTTTAGTCTAGGCTGAGCAAGGCTTGTGTGCTAAATACATGTATTTACATTCTTTACAAATATATCCAAAATATGGTCACATCGCCAGATATCTGCAGAACTGTCCAGTGTTTTATTTGCCTAACAACAAAACTAAACAAAAAAAAGTATTTTGTATCAAGGAATAAGCAGCCATCATCATTTAGAAGACGATGCTATTTCTTTGATTTCAAGACTAACTTAGATAACCGGTTACCGCAACTTGCCTGTATCTCCGGGTGCTCAATCTGGAGCACGTTGGTGACGTAGTATGGGCTCTGCGAGTCCTCCAGCTTCTTGCTTATCGGCTTCCAGTAGATGTGGCCGTTCGGGCTCATGCATAGCGTGTGCATAATACCAGCCTGGTTCACAAGAGTTATATCGAGAACTTAAATAACAATGTCAGCTTACCTGTATTTCCGGATGGAGCACCTCTAGCGTGTTTGTGACGTAGAACGTTCCTAGCGTGGCTCGGGACTCTTCGCTCATTGGTTGCCAGTAAATATGGCCGGCGGAGCTCATGCATAGCATGTGCATAACGCCGTCCTGGTTCACGAATGTTACGTCGCGGACCTGACAAATAGAACGTTATTACAGTATTCAGGTATATTAAAATGTGTATAAAGTTTTATCATACTGTTAAATGAAATTTATGCCCAACTTTTCGTCTCTGTGACATTAAGCGGCTTATTTACGTGCCCGGATACGCACTATCTAGCAGATCAATAAAACACTTGAGTATAATTCGTATGAAATTATCGGTCAGATTAGTTTTCCAGTAATTATTCACGGTTACACAGGCCCTACATTAGGAATTTTATCTCTTCCAGCTCTTAAATTAACAAATACTTTTACCTTTCCGCTCGGTACGAGGAAGTGATGCATAGGGTTGTTGAGATCTTTGCTCAAGTCGTATATCTTGACGAAGTCTGACGTCACGAGGGCGAGTTGTGTCTGAGAGCCGGGCAGCCATATTGCTTTGATGACGTAGTTGTTGCCTTCCAAACCGGTGTTTAGGACTAGATGGTCGGCCACGGCACCTAAGAAAAACAAATGATTTTAAAATACGAGGGCTGCACTAAAAGTATCGGGAATGGAATATTTCCACTGTTCCTGTCATATTAAAATCTTTTTAATTGAAAACTCCTTGGTTTTAAAAATCGAATACCATTTATTTATTTATTTAAATAAAGATTCTCGGTCTTGTCACAAGGTTTTGTCAAACTTGTTTAGTCGTTGAGAAAATGGAATTGACTCGAGAAAATTCAAGAGCGATGATTTATTATGACTTTCGAAGTGGTTTAACACAAAAACAGTGTGTTGACCGGATGATTTCTGCATTTGGTGATGAAGCCCCATCCAAAACCACAATTTATCGCTGGTTTGCTGAATTTCAACGTGGACGTGTCAAGCTCAGTGATGATCCCCGTCAAGGTCGTCCAAAAACTTGCAGTCACCCAAGAAAACGTTGATGCTGTGCGTAAGCTGATTGAGGAAGATCGACATGTGACATACCGCGAAATTCAGGCAACTTTAGACATTGGCATGAGTCAAATACAAATAATCTTGCATGAACAATTAGGTGTAAAAAAGTTGTTTTCCCGATGGATACCGCATTCGCTCTGTGAAGAGCAAAAAGCGACTCGCGTTACTTGGTGCGTCAGAACTCTCGGAAAGATTCCACGCAGGATCCTCAAATGCTGTATACAACATCGTATCAGGTGACGAATCCTGGATATACGCGTACGAACCCGAAACAAAAAACCAGTCACGAGTTTGGGTGTTCGAAAATGAGTTAAAGCCAACAAAAATTGTTCGTTCACGGAGTGTTGCAAAAAAAATGGTGGCCACGTTTGTCTCCAAAACCGGCCATGTTACGACTATTCCTCTTGAGGGACAAAGAACGGTTAATGCAGAATGGTATGCTAGCATTTGTTTGCCACAGGTCGTTTCTGAACTCCGTAAAGAGAACTGCAACCGCCGCATCATCCTCCATCACGACAATGCGAGTTCTCACACCGCGCACAGAACAAAAGAGTTTTTAGAGCAAGAAAACATAGAATTATTAGACCATCCGCCGTACAGCCCCGACCTAAGCCCTAATGATTTCTATACTTTCCCTAAAATAAGGAATAAATTGCGTGGACAGAGATTTTCATCACCTGAAGAAGCTGTGGACGCCTACAAAACGGCCATTTTGGAGACCCCAACTTCCGAATGGAATGGTTGCTTCAATGATTGGTTCCATCGAAAGGAAAAATGTGTCAAATTTCGCGGAGAATACTTCGAAAAGCAATAAATACATTTTTAAATAGTAATGTTGTGTCACTTCCTTGATTCCCGAACATTCAGTGCCGCCCTCGTATTATACAAAAAAAAGGTCAATAAACGAACACAGGACTTCCTCTATTTTCCTGAGCAAAAACTTGACGGATAATTTACATGTTTTAAGAATACTACGTCAAGTCCTTTAATATTTAAGAAACGTGAGTGCAGTCCCTTATTTAATTAACCCAGCACATTTGAAAGAAGAAAACAAAAGTTAGTCAAAATTTCTCATATAAACTGGCAAAGAACATCCTGTCACGCCAAATTTTATATTAACGCGAAACAGAAAGGCATAAACAAGAGTTTTTCAATGGTCAGCTACAACATCTACTACACAACAATCGATCCGCCTAGCCTTTTCCCAACTATGTTGGGGTCGGCTTCCAGTCTAACCGGATGCAGCTGAATGCCAGTATTTTACATGGAGCGACTGCCTATCTGACCTCCACAACCCAGTAACTGGGTAATACAATATCCCTTGGTAAGACTGGTGTCAGACTTTCGGGCTTCTGACGACTCGTAACGACTGTCAAAGATCCATGAATGACAGCCGGGACCAATGGCTTAACGTGCTCTCCGAGCCACGGAGGATTCTCGGTATGTAAAGATGGTCACCCATCCACTGACCAACCCCGGCAAGCGTAGCTTAACCTGATGGATCGACCAGTGCGGCTGTTGTTACTTAGCCACGAACATCTACTACACAACAAGACATAATAACATCACAAGTATTCATTTCACTTACCACCGCTATTGAAGGTGAGCACATGACATTCCTTCAGCCCGCACACAGCCAACAGATCTTCGTTCCAAGGGTTACCGCTCAGACTGAGTACCATGAACGGTATGGGAGCGGATGATAGTCGAGTTAGAGTGAGCTTGTGTTTCGACGAGTCTGCTTGTTTCAGTAGCGCTGATAGTTGGAGGACTGTGATTTTTCCTGTGGAAGAAAAACGAGTATTAGATTATGAACAGTTGTAACAGTTTCGTTTTGCAATACCTAAGTTGCTTTTATTTACGAAGGCATGAAGTATTCCGCGGGAAAGTCCGAAAGGGATACCGTAGCCCATCCCGTACGCAAAATACGCGCTTAGTCGTGGAGTTGCGGATACCAGCCCGTATTACCTACCGTAGCCCCTGGCAACGTACAGGCAACTGAAGGAACACGGGTGGGTTTTGAGTCAGTAAGAGTCTGACACGACCTCCCGCTCCGGCCAGAGCGGGAGAAGTTATTTGATAATTTCCCAGCCTCAAAAAAAAAAAAAAGTCTTGAAGTATTCTGCCGTTAGAGGGATAAGAAAAAAACGAATAATGATCATAATCCTCGAAATATTATGAGGTATCCTCGAAGTATTCGAGTAATCTGGATATCGCGGCCCCGGCACTCAGGCAACGGAAGAAACACGGGTGGGTTTTAGTCGGTAAAAGTCTGTGAAAACTTTAGGATTTTTCTGAGTAACATTTATTAATTTAACTAGCTCCCGCCCGCGACTTCGTTCGCGTGAAATTTCTGCGCCCGACCCACCGGGTCTCATTGCGTCGCCCGCCCACTCTATTACTTCGTTATCGCTTAGCGTTCTATCAGATATTTTTTCTTTTTTCTCGGCTCCTAAGGGTCGTTGTACCATGATATTAAATAGTCCTCACGAATTGGGTTATCAAATGCGAACAGAATTTTTCAACTGACTTTTCTTCCAGAGTAAAGCGCGTTCAAACAAACAAATAAATATATATTCTAGAACATTCTTCACATACCTTTCTCATGCGACACAGCGAGGTGTTGCCTGCGTCCTTGCGGCGAGGCGAGGCAGCACATGGCGACACGACGCAGCTTGTGCGCGGACATCAGCTGGCGGATCGTCTGGCCAGTCTCGCCCGTGTACGACATACGTACGTTCTCGAATGCGCCTTCTTGGGAACCTGTATAATTGAAAACAAAAACATTATAAGAGGTTTTTATATCCAGTTCGCTTCGACTAACGAAACAACAGCTGCGTACGGTTACAGCAGCTGTAACTGGCCATGGGTCATTTAATAAACACCTCTTTGTCATAGTAGAGTCACAGACAGTCCGTTGTGCAGAGCCTGCATGGAGGACGACAAGACAGCAGCTCATGTGCTGTTATACTGCCCGGCGGTCGCCACATACAGGGCAAAGTACTTCGGTAACCCAGGTACCCTACGTGAGATTGTCAGTGACACCAAGGCGTTGCTGGCCTTCTTTGTGGAGCTGGGGTGGATCGAATAACCAATTTGCCCACCCGTACGCAAAATACGCGCTTAGACGTGGAGTTGCGGATACCAGCCCGTATTACCTACCTATCCAGTTCGTTGCGGTGGACCTTAAGTATGAAGTAGTCATGAAAAGTGTAACTCGTATTCAAAGCACGATTAGTTAGGGTATGACAGATTTTGATAGTTTAGCTATAGTTTGACCGGGACGCCGCGCGTGACATTGACGAATGGGCGGACTACACTGCCCCCCCCCGTCGCGCCGCGCACGTGTCTAAGGCGCGGTCGAACAGCGGTCTCGGTCTAACTATAGATAAATCGTTTTTTTTTTAAAGTTCTAATTGTTCTTTGTGGAAATCTTGACTATAAAAGTTACGGTCAAATTTTCTAGACATAAGTTATTGTCTATTGATCAAGTTAACTTTTCTTTTTAACACCCGCCGCGCATGTTTTTCCACTGCGATTCTTGTCATAAACCGCACACGTCCTCACCTCTGCCAAAGTTTCACAAAAACGACAGCTTGGCTAGATATGACAACACTTACCAAGAGTAGGCAGCATGAGGTGATCAGTGTGAGTGAACTTCTTCTCTCCCAGATGTAGCTGCGCCAAGGCCCGCTGCGCGCGGCCGTGCGCGCCCGTGGGCGCGGCGCGCTCGCACGCGGCGCGCACGGGCCCGGCCAGCGCCTCCAGCAGGCGCCGCACGCGCTCCAGGCACGTGCCCCAGCCGGCGTACGACGATAGGTATTGGCGGCAACCTGGATAATATAAATTAACATAATATTGTAGTGAAATTCAAAATAGCGGCCATGTTAAAGCTCATTTGCATTAGTCAAAGTTACAAGCTTCATTTGAAAGAAAAAAGTAATTTTTATAATAGGTTACTTCTAGGCAATCTTTCACCATCATCAATGTTACCTCCACAACCCAGTTACTGCTACGATACCCCTTGGTTATACTGGTTGTCTAAGTTCCGGGCTTCTCACTACGCGTCACGACTTTCAAAGATTCACGAATGATAGCCGGGACCAACGGCTTCACATTGTATCTTGTAAAATTGTGGTCAAACATGACAAACAATAATATAATGCTTTAAGTTTGCCTAACTTTAATATTTAGGTGATCCCTAGTTTTAGTACCAATTGCTAAAGGCTAGGCTAGGCTTACATGTCTTTCTGCACTGTGTTACACTTTCATTCACGCACCTTGAATATTAGACGCCAACACCGGTCGTCGCGGCGGCGCCAGTACCGCGGGCGGCGCGGGGCTGGACGGTCGCCTGCGCAGCGACGGCGCGGGCGCGGTCTCTTCTGCGCCGGCGCCACGAGCTCCGCCCAAAGTCACCGAGCGCTTCACTAGAGCTTGGCAGCTACACAGAAAGTAAAATATTTGAACAGGAATAATGCAAATATTCTTATTACTGATGCTAAATTCTGGTTTAATAATTTAGGATACCTTTACTTTAAACTGGGTAAATCTGAATAAATGCTGCTGAAAGCTGTATGTAATAAAGATGTACCTTAGGTAAAGGACCATCGTGGTAGCAAAGTAGAAATTACTCTTGATTTAACTTTTTTAATACCAATAAAAAAAAAAAAAGAACAAGTAATTCAATTCTGATTATAATAGGCTTGTTATACCTTGTCCGAATAGCCAATTAAATACTTATAGCACTACTACTCATCAAATGAAGTAAAAAGTGGGACAAAATGTGTTTGAAATAATCTGCCAAGAAAGTTAAAAAAAACTCCGTTGGTGGTGAAAGTCAGCCTTTTTCTTACCTGGAGTCAGGTTTAGCGCCGCAGTCGCAGAAGAAGTTCCCAAACTTGGCGTAAGACACGTCATGTCCGCGGTGGCAGACTCTCGCGCACACCGTACACACGCCGACGCCATCCACCATCTTACAAGTGTGGCAGTGGTACCAGTGTTGGTTCATGAACTCGCGTTGAGTTACCGTGAATGTACAGAGCTTGTATTGGAGCATTGCGTCTTCGTCCTGTGGGCGAAAATATATGAATTATGCAAAGAGATTGAAGGAACTTGGAATTATGTAACAGTTCAGAGTCAACATTTAAGAATAGTACAAATTGGGGTTAACTAAAACAGCCTCCATGAGTTACGATACTTTATTACTTGAGGCACAGATGAATACGGTTCACTCCGCATTTTAGGTATTAAGTTACAAGTAGGTACAGTACGAAATTATAAATGTAGCATGGACAAAAGTCGTAAAACCGATCATTTCCGATTTACACAACCAGTAGAAATAGCTGAGTATCGCGTCATTCAACGCTATTCGCGCTATATATTCCCGCCTCAGTCATAGAATTTTACGAATGTATTTGGTTATATAACTTTACACGTTACTGCGTTTCCGTAAAGTTCATTTTCTCCTAAAGCAGTAATAAAGATTGATGATTTTGAAGGCGCCCTTAGTTCGGATGTGATCGGTTTTACGAATTTTGCCGATGCTACATATAAATTGTGTCGACCTGTCCGCGACGAGCTCGACTTGTAGAATTCAGTGAGCGCAACGTAGTCAGAAGATATAAGAGTTACGCAATAGAAGGCGAGGCAACTGCTAGGTGAATATAACTGTAAGTAATTAGCGCTGTGCGACCTGAATTGCACTTTATTGCGTCGTAGCAAGAGTCGCTTTTTGTTTCAATGATTTTACGAAGTGACCCATCTGTACTGATCTGTGCTTCAGGTGCACTCAACAGTCAGTCTTGCTAAAACTTTGCCGTTGAACTAATCATTTAACCTTGATATAAGCTATTCGGAAATACGCCGTACCGAAATAAGAGAAAATTAATAATTGGACAATTAATAAAGTAAAAAATATGCGCCTCACTCCGCTATTACTGTACTGTAAGCTGTACAGAGCGGAGCGGAGTGAGGCGCGTCTTCGTGGATGACACTATCTATAATTTACTTACAGAATCATCAGCACTCGTGTCGTCATCATCTTGTTGTTCATCTGTATAATCCAGGTCGAATCCGAGATCCGACGGTGACTCCCATGTAGGACTCACTGAGCGCCATGCTATAAAAAATATTGTCGTTATTACTTACTTCGAAGTTTCGTTAGGCCGCCATTACACTTGTAAGTTGCTTCCGTAAAATGTATGTAATACTTACATAAATTTTACGGATACTTATGACGGTAGAAGAAATTACGATAAGCTATTTACAAGAGAGTTTACATTTGCATCGTAAGTAAATTACGTAAGCGACTTACTTGTGCAAAAACTTACAAGTGTAATGGCGTCCTTATATTAGCGGATTTGTAATAGTATTGATTGATTGTTGCTTCGTTCTGCCAATCACAACAGATAACATACGATTTGACAGCGGATTCTACCGATCAGATCTGATCAGGCATTTAGAAAATGGCTGATAATATTTAGATGGTAATGGAGGTCTTAATAAGTCCAAATGTGAGTTTCGTTCACTGTTCATGATAACAACACATACATAGTATTACAAATTTTTGCGGCGGTTTTAAGGAAAATACTATTGTAAGCTCTTTATAAATCCTAACTAATATTATAAATGCGAGTTTGTTTGTTTGTTACGCTTTCACGCTAAAACGGCTAATCAGATTTGGTTGAAATTTGGCACATGGGTAGACCATGCCCTGTATTAGGATATAGGATACTTTTTATCCCAATATTCCCACGGGATCGAGACTTATGCGGGTGAAACTGCGGGGTGCAGCTAGTAAATAACAATTCTACTTCTTGCCTAATTTAAACTGTACCATAGAATTATTCTTGGTCTCTGTAAATGTATGTGTATTTTACTTACTATGAGGCTGCGTAGTATTGATAGCGTGCAGAGCGTCCGCGAGATAAGACAGCAGGACGCAAGCGGACTCGATCTGAGGCGCCAAGGTGCCGTCCACCTGTCCCTCCTCCAATTTGTCCAATACTTCTTGACTACTCAAATTGTCCACACTGTGACAAAAATATAAAATTAAGACACACTGAAGAAAGAGAAATCAACATTATAGGATCGTAAACAGTGTAAATACTTCATTTTGAACAAGATCAATCAATTTGCCTAGCCTTTTCCCAACTATACTGGGTTTGGCTTCCATTCTAAATGGATGCAGCTGAATACCAGTAATTTACATGGAACGACTGCCTATCTGATCTCCACAACCTAGTAACCGGGTAATACGATACCACTTGGTAAAACTGGTTGTCAGGCTTTCGGGGTTCTGACAACCCGTAACGACTGTCAAAAATCCACGAATGACAGCCGGGACGAACGGCTTAACGTGTTTTCCGAGGCACGGAGGAGTCTCGGTATGTAAAGATGGTCTCCCATCCACGGACCAGCCCCGGAAAGCGTCGCTTAATCTGATGGATCGACCCGTACTGCTGTTATTACTTAGCCACGAGCTCCTCTGAACAAGGTCATCAACTTTATCTAATTATGTTACGTGAGAAAACTAAGATGTTCTAAACTGAATCACGCCGAAACGGTTTAAATGGATTTAGACTCATATAAAGTATCCCATGGCTTTAAACATAATATACAATAGTTTTCATAGTAGAATGTTCCCTAGATGGCCTTCCCTAGAGCCACGCAGAAAATGTCGCTATTAAGAAAAAAGGCTACGAAAAGTTTTAATAAAACTTACCAAGCAGACAGCCAGCCCACTGCAGCAGGGAACAGCTGTCGATGGTCGCCGCCCGCGTGCGCGTCGGCCAGGCGACACATCTCACGCAGCAGTAGCGGGGAGCACGCACTCTCTCCGCACACACCGATTAATGTCGTCAGCATGCGTTCACTGACCTCTTCACCACTGGTTCAAGAAAAGAAGTAGTGTATTATTCAGTTTTTCAATTCATATCATAATGTTCCTGCTGGGTCACAGACCTCTCAGTGATAGGAAGTGGGCCGTAATCCACCACGCGGGCCCAGTGCGAGTTGGTAGATGTCATATGTCTCAGAATGTTTGGTTCTAGGACATGCCGGTTTCCTCACAATGTTTTCCTTCACCATTTTGAGAGCAGTGGAGCAAAATAAAGCGCTTGTCAGGGTTCAAACCTACGACCTACAACTCGTAAGTCGCGGCCGTTACCACTAGACCACCACTGCTCTTTCAATTTTATTCATAATCCGCTCTTATTGAGGGTCAAATTTCAAGATCTCTCAAAATCATCAGAATACCGTCAATAATAACCGTCGTATACCGTCGTTAACATCATCATCAGAATTAAATACATTTGTTAAATGTGAAATAAAATTGCATGGCCCTCCACTGCATTTGCGCACACGCAAAAGTATAAGTAAATACGCAAAATATTCAAATTTGTCAAAGTAATATGCTATGTGTAAGGTGCTGTCATAGTATTTGATAACCTTCTCGCAATAGTCATGCAATTTAAATAATGCACGCTCATAGTTTTCGACAACTAATTGTTATACAAAATATGTACCAGTGTAGCACCACGTGCTTGCACAGCGCAGACAGTAGCGCCGCGTTGTCGTTGGCGGCGTCGGCCAGCGGCGCGGGCGCAGGCTCGGCCAGCGCGGCCGCCGTAGTACCGGCGCCTCCGCTGTCCTTACTGCCGTCTGACCAGCTGCAGCTTTCTGTATGGGATTACCACAAAAGGTATTATTTTACTTCAAATAGAAATGCTGTGGGAACGCGACAATGTTACGAAGTACTTATATGGTAATTCAAGCATAAGTAGTAAAACCACATTTACTGCTACGAAATAAGGGCGATGTCAGTTTATTACCATTGGACGTTTGTCTGGGCAACACATTTGGATACAGAACTTAAGTAAGATATCAATAAAACCTTTTTGATGTGAAACATCTATAGCCGCACGTAAAACCGATTTCTGGCGTGGCGACGCATGCCGTGGCGACGCGTCGCCACGCTATATGATGGTATATATGCAGTAGTGTGTACGGTGTGGCGACGCGTCGCCATGCGCAATCGACTGTGCGATTAGTTAATTATTATCGTTATCAACGATTATATATATATATTATATTAATTATTATTAACGATATTTTTAATGACATATTTAGTTCCTATCACAATATGTTCTTTTCTGCATATTACTTTTACAAAATAATGTCGATGTTTCACATCTGCCAGGCGTCCCGTGACGGCTCACATTTTTTTTTAATATCAAATAGTTACGAATATTACCTGAATTAGCAGATTGCTGTGCGGTTTCTGATTGGGCCCTAGGAGCTGGTGAACTGTAAGAAAAGGATTGTTTTAATATTTTTTACATACGAAAGCGTTGCTATTTTGACCATTCTGAAAGTTGGGAATGTCACAAATAGCTGTCAAATAAATCAATGTTTTGATTCAATGATCAATATGACTAAATTAAATATTGTTGTGTTGTACTAAAATGTTGATTATAAATTGGAATAATAACACTGGATTAGGTGTTGTAAATGTTTTAGGTGTAACATTTGCGATATTTTTTAAGACAACGAGAATAATTCAATAACGCTTTGCATAAAAATAATAAACTCACGGCGCATCAAAAACAGGCAGATCCGCATCATTTCTCTGCGCATTAGAATCATTCCTCGCGGCCGCATCGCTCTCAGTGCGGAACACGTTGCGCAGTGCGTTGCGCAGCGCCAGCGACGCGGGGTTGGCGCCCGCCTCGGGGGCCGACGACGTGGGGGTGGGCAGCTCGGTCTCCGTGGGGGTGCCGTTGGCCGTGCCCGCGCCGCCTGCTGGGGAGGGGGGGTAGTTTAATGGCAGTTTATTTTATTACTACATAGGACGGTGTTACACAGTGAATATCGCTGCATACTACTAATCTTATAATATCAGTCTCATCTAAACTGATTTCAAATCACAAAGCCAACTACGGAAATCCATATACTGAACATGATGAGATTGATATTTGAAGGGCATTTGGGCATCACTCACACTTTCATTAATAATAATAATAATATTTATTGAATAAAAACGTTTACAAAAAGTATACAATTAGTCCACAGTAAGATTTCACAAACAATAATTATAGTGCCTAAAAATAATCTAAATCTAAAATATGTTTAGAACAGGTGCAGTGCAGTGATGTTAGGAAGCGACCCGCCCGATCTCGGTTAATTCAAACCTGTGTTTCAGGCCATCACTTTACATTTAAATTAAATTGGAACACTAAAATTTTAAGTTCAACTGATATAAGATAATCTATTAACGAATATGAGAAAAAGCATATTGGTACATTAATATTTAAAAACTAAACCTATGTAGATGATATACAAAAGTAAATACTTATGAGTGTATAAGTTATTTTTATATTAAGCAAGAAATATATGTATCTGTTCTTTATAGATAAGGGCTTAATTAATATTTAGTGAATATCTAAGACTTACCCGGTGCACCTAAACAGATGTGAGCTAAGAGAACAGACAGCCTCTGTTGGTCGGCGACTCCAATAAACTTGCATACAGACACGCACAGGTTGCCATTCAGATCGTTCTCGCAACCGGTGAATATCTTGATGAAGAGCCTATGATATGAAAATAGGAAAAGATAAAAAAGATAAAGATCATTTATTTGTATAAACATGTGTGACATGATACATAGAATGCACATAGGATGGAAAGGAGTTTAAAATAGGGAATATGCATGAGATTCAAATAAGGGTCAATTTTTTTTTTTTATAAACTATATTACTTCAGAATTATGCCTCCATCAATATTTTTTATTATAATTTAATAATGAGCAAGAAATTAATTTTTAAAAAGTGCAAAAAATCTGTGGGAAATTCAAATACTTCAAAAGCGACGCTATTGGTCAGAGCGAATGTGACGTAACAATCTATGACAACAATGTAATGTCAATGTGTTTTGTAGGAGTTTTTGCGATTCAGTCAGTTTTATTGTGATTTTAGTACACATTTAGAAGTAATACATTTGTTAATACACGAAAGACTCTTTCGAAAATGACTGAAAGCGGTTTTGTGAAAGCCCAATCGGATAGTTTGCCGAAAGCTGAATTGTTCATGATGACCACATTTTTACATCAAATACCGATTTCACGTCTGTTGAAATCAAAGGAGTGAAAGCTGTAAGGTGTATGTATAACATATAATGTTTATTTTATCTTCCACACCTTTTCCGGAATAATTTAGTTTTAAAAAGCATCATAACCTAAAATAACATAGCTTCGCAAAATATCGAAATCTAGATTGTGTTAAGTATAGAATGTTGTCATAATACTAGGATATTGAAAACAAGTTGGGAGATAGCATGTTTCTTTTCATAATTTTACACCACTTTCTCCGTAAGTCCGAACCTCTCAGGACAAAAAAAATACTTGGTCGGGTGCATTTCATAATGTATTTCTGCACTTAGGCACAATGCAGTATTTGTATGTCGGTTTTTTGCATTGTTCTATAGAGGGAGAAGTTGGTTCCATGATGATGTATTAGTCGAAAATAGAAAACACTGTATATTTGCAGCAGAGCACAATACTTCTTCAACATAACCTCAACATTTGACATTTGTTTGTTTGTTGTCATAGACTGTGACGTCACCACACCAAGCGCGCCAAAATGGCGTTTAAATAGCCCGGGTCGGATGGTTATTTTTAACTTTTTTTTAAAGTACAAGTACTTTGAATTGCTTTTTTGGCGTAGATTTTTTTTTTTACTATTATTTGGCGATGTAAAGTATCGAATAAAAAAATACATGCATATTCCCTATTGCCGGTTCAATATGTTTTGTCATATTCGGCGTACAAAATAGTTCATAATAATATGTAATTGGAATTATAAATTGGGAAATAATTAAATTATAGTCAAAATTCAATCAATTCAAATACCTAATTACAATCAATACCAAAAATACAGTCAACAAATAATAATAATTAAAACAATAAAATGAAATAAAACTAATTAAAATATCTTAGTTTAAAAATTGTCACTCAAAAACTCTGTAACATTATAATATCCCTTACTAATTAGCAATTTTTTAAACTCTCTTTTTATTTTTTTGAAGTGACATAATTGATCATGTGACTCGTATGTTGTTGTAATAAGATATAAATTAAAATGATTGACACGCGTACGTGAAACGCAACATCTGTATGCTCTTTTGGTTTCTTTTAGGTGTTATCCTCATAAAACTAACGAGGGAAAAAAAAGGTGGGCGGATGGAATAGTGAGACTTTTTAAATGTGGCGTGACGGCAATCATCTTCATCAGAAAAACTATTATGAGATAGAGCAGAATATAGGTATAGCTTAAGTTCAGTATAAAAAATGCCGCACTTACTTGATAACTCTTTCAGCATAAGGGTTTCTAGCATTCGGCGCTGACAGAAGAATCTTGCCGAGAGAATAGCCTGAGTTGTCAGTGAATACTTTCTCATACGCCAGTCTGCCTGCGGGACGGTCCAGTATCTTTTCCCAGTATTTTACCTGAACAAGACAGTAATCACAATGAATTTACATGCTAGTTAAAAAAAAAAAACAATTTGATGCATAGCTGCCCAGAATACCATTAGAATTATGCGTAAATTTCCCATTCATATGGGCAAACATGACTAAAAAATCAGCTGGCCGCTTAGGTTTCGATCTTCATGTGAGTGGCAAACCTATGAATTCGAACTCAAGCACTCAAGAGTCAATCCAGCCTTTTGGTAAAGAGAGTTGAACACTAGTCAGCGCAGCTTTTTCACAAGGGGAAAAAATCTGCCTAGCCTTTTCCCAACTATGTGGGGTTCCAGCTTCCAGTTTAACCGGATGCAGCTGAATACCAGTATTTTACATGGAGCGACTGCCTATCTGACCTCCACAACTCAGTAACTGGGTAATACGATACCCTTGGTAAGACTGGTTGTCAGACAATTGGGCTTCTGAGGACCCGTAACGACTGTCAAAAATCCACAAATGACAGCCGGGACCAAGTGCTTAACGTGCTTTCCGAACCACGGAGGAGTCTCGGTATGTAAAGACGGTCACCCATCCACGGACCGACCCGACAAGCGTAGCTTAACCTGATGGATCGACCCTTGCAGCTGTTCATTATAACTTAGCCACGGGGGCTTCTTTTTCTGAGTTTTCCTAAAATACTACAAGTTTATAGAGATTAAAAAAAAAAAAAATAACTTACCATATGCCTCAAAGTCTTCTCCGTAGACGGTTGTAGATGGTCAACGAGCACGCTGTAGGTAGTCTTTATAATGTGTTCGTGTAACAATTGTTCAGCCTTCTGCACTTGTGGTACTAGCGTGTTCAACGTTGCCGCTAACGGTTCAGACATGAACTCTAGACGACCGTCAGTCTGTTAGACAAAAGAGAGAGATTCAAATATTGTTATGAATACTGTATCAGTAATAATAATAATACGCAATAGTAGCTAGCAACAAGGTTTCAGCTTATCCCCGATATCGCGATAAAAAATTTTAGCTATTCCCTACATTTATGTTCGCACAGCTCGTGAAAATGTAGGAAACAGAAGGTTTTTTTTTCAGAGTTGGTCCCATAAAAAGTTGTTCATAATTATCAGTACAATGACCCCTTAAGAGATGGCCCATGAATTCAATTTCACCCTGCATAATGATAATAAATTTTGAAAATATAAAGACAGTCTTCTGTAAAAACTCATTAAAGTCGAGGAACATTATTACAAAGTTTAGTTAGTATAGGCTCAAATGTAAGTACAAATACCCAAGCGTTAATATGACACATCACGTTTTAAATAGAGGCTAGAAGATGCTTATAAGAAAGTCGTCTCTGTGAGTCTTTTTCTCTGATGCCTCGATGTACTTTATCAACGGCCGCGTACTAGTAACTCCATAGATTTCTTCACTTACCAAAGCCGGTATAATTAGGTCAAGCGTCTTCTTCATTAATTCAGGATTGTCAGCGAGCTTGCTTGCTCCAACTTCTAGAAGCTTCGCCGCAGAGTACGCGAGCATCATCAATGACGGACCGAGCGAGTACTTCGTGTTAGCAGTGATTAACTCGCAGTGAGATGATACGAGGTTTAGCACTGCGCTTTCTGAAGGTATTATGTGAGCTGCGTAGAAAGCCTGCAAATAATACTTATTGTTAGATTTTTTATTTACCAAGGGCGTCTTGTAAGCGCTGTACACTCAGCGATTGACTTACGCTTGACGATTGTTAGGTAACACTGAATGAATACTAGCGCGTCAAATATCTGGCTAGATTTCAAAAACCCTTGTCAATAAATGTGACGTTAATCAATTGTCAAATACCGGTGTAAATGACAGATTTTTATGAAGGCCGTTATTATAAAAATGATATAGTTTGACCAAGACAGCTGCTTTAGGAATGCGCGGCGAGGCAGCGGGCGGCAAGCCGTGAGCATTGACGAATGAGCGGCCTGCAATGCCCCCCCGTGAGATGCGCACATACCTAAGGCGCGGTAGAGCGTTGAAGGTCAAACTATAGCTCAAGCTCAGTTGTCAACGTATTGGCTCAGTAGGCTAGTGGTTGCGGTTTTATTTCAAATAAATATTTTTAACATATTGCAAAGTTAAAAAACTTACCAAATTGATGCAAGCGAGTGGTGGCGGTGAAGACAATCTATCCAAGGCAGTAGCCGCATTAGACGGCAGATGTGCCCTCAACCAAGCGCCTAAAGCCGGTGGCGGGGTACTTCCGGCCGCATTACCGACCGGACCGGATGTACCGCATACTTGCAGACGAGCTTTGCTTACGGCCATTTCGGAAGCGTTGTTCGAAGTCTCCATTAGGCCTTCGAGTTCTAGGCCCGCACTGAGACTGGACAATGAACGTTGAATCAGTCGATTAAGGGATAATTTTACAATAATCTGATACCTTTTATCTGGAGCATATGACATTTTGACATAATCTCTCTCTAAACAAACGCTATCAAACCGCAAAGGAAGAGATTTTTTTCGCGATTACTCCGCCAATTATGAATTGATTTTGATGATCCTTTTTGAATTTGGTAGGACATACTTCAGAGGCGGTCCCATATAGTTTTTATTAACTTTGCTTGGGTAGTTTGGAGTTATGATGATAATTTCCTGTCAATCATTTTAACATAGCAGTTAATAAGTGATTTTAGATTGTGACTTTATTTGAGAAAGTTAATATAAGACCCAAATAACTGGTAGATATATAATTTAGACTTTAACATTCAAATATATTATGAAAAGATATAAAAAATAACTTACCGACAACAATCAAGTACTGTCTCCAGCAAGTCCAACAGATCAGGCATAAACTGGTGAGCTTCGGATGGCGTTGAAGAATCCGCCAAGCACACTTTGAACCTAACCAGTGCGGAATCGCAGGCTATCACGTCCAAGAGAGATGGTAGGCCATTCGCTGTAGAAGGAAATATTCGTGTAGTTTACCATTACGACTTACTTACTTACTGACGCCCGTGCGCACCTTGCACACGGGCGTAGTTTTATCACAGTGTTTTTTATTTTTTGCGCACTATATTTTCAACGCTCTGCTTAACGCCGAAAGTCGCAAATCCAACAGTGTTTCCTGACGCGCTGGGATTCTGTTAGATTATGAATGCTCGGCTCAATACCGACACTCCGAGAGCTGAAAATACAGCGCGCGAAAAAAAATCACCCGTGCGAACCTGGGGTTAGGTTCTAATTAGGTTGTAATCATATTTACACGCACAGATCAGCATTATCCTTCTTCTCTATCCTTTTCTTTCGCCCAGAAGAGTAATTTACTAGAGCGAGAAGTTCATTAGATACGAATGACTGCGAATGCTTGTGAGCGGACTTCTTGCTCTAGCTAGAGAATAAAACCCCTAGTGGCTGATTCCTATAATTTACAAACCGTTATTGGTAAAAATTTAGACTCTTGTATCTTTACAAATAATGAAGCAGACTCATAGCTTTGTATAGTAGACCCTCCCATATGGAAGTAGCTATCACAGGTAAAATTTGCTTACGAATCTATTCGTAAGCCCAGTTTGGCAAATTAAAAAAAAATAAAAAAAACCTACCGTTTGTAAGGAATAGGATTCGTTTTTGTCTATGGGAACCGAGTATAAGTGACAGAAAGAGATATAGAAAAATGTCGATTCGTGCGGATTAGTATGATATCAACCCTAAATAAGCCTCATTTTTTGGGTTCGCCGCAGTCGGGTAAAGAGGGTTGTGTACTTGTATAGGCATTTGTTAACTTACTGGTGACGTTAAGTTTCAGATGTTTAATTGTTTCAGAAGCCAACCACGCTGTATATTTGATGTTGTCGCACGATGCGCTTACACCGGCGAGTAGATTTTCAGCATACTGTGCAAAAAAAAAAAAGGTCTTATTGGTGGAAAGATCCGAGGTATGCAATTTATTCTATGCTATAGTTAATACAGTGTAACTACATTGTTCATTCTATAAATTAAAATCAATTTCTCAAAAAATTTAGAGCTGACAGTTCTGCACTGGAGTACATTTTTGTATCGGATTGGAACAAGTGGAGATATTGATGAACTGACAAGTATCAAGGCTTATAAAGTCTAATCAAATCGTTGTTTCAAATAGATTATAAATTTCAAAACGACATAAACTATTTAAAAAAGTAAGTAAGTACATACTGCACCGCGAACTGAACTGTTTCTGTGGGTTTTAAATGTGATTTTACAAAAACACTTAATATGTTTACATGTTTGGAAACTAAATCACGAACGCAGTTTAGGTCAGTCATGGTCATGGCAAAACATACCTGTGTATACATCCCCTGTTTAACCAGTGCGTCCTTCAGCCAGGGGTTGAAAACCTTCTTGTTGTCAGCGCGCGGCGCCCACACGACCGCGTGCAGCGGCAGCGGGGAGGGCAGCTCGGCCGTCGTGCCCAGCTGTAGCTTGTCCATGTGCGGGGTTGCGGGGGGCATGCTTATCACTAGCCTGGGGGAATAGAAGTTATATATTGGTTACCCAATATAAGGCTTGGACTGAAACCTATTACTTTTAACGCGAGTTTTAGACATGTCTTTGAGCTAGACATGTACCATCAAAAAAGTTCATATCTAACCAGTTTCAAAACAAAATCCCGTGAACACGATGACCACATCTGTTACCGGGCCGGTTCTATAGCCACCGAGCGCTGCAAGCTAGTCCTTACGGTGCATTAGATATAAACTACTTCGATGGTACAATACGGCCGATTTAACTTGGCAGTTCCGAACTTCGCGCAGAAGGCTGCGCAATAACATTTTTTAGGAACCAAATGGTGACATGAGGCGAGTGTGAGTGAGAGAACACGCGCGGAAGTTCGTAGTGCCTATGTTCAGAACTGCCAAGTTGGTGTGGTTTGAATTTTAGTCAAAAAGATCCGGGCTGTTATTCTCGACGCGATTTATTTCTAAGTATGGAGCTAGCCACATGGACGGTATCAAATGGTACCCGGATATGAAAGCCCGAAATTCGAGAGTTGCAATATTATACAAGACAATACTACAAATAGTTTCAGAATAGATCCACAAGCTATGTTGTGACTCACCTCCAAGAAGTCTGGAAACAATAATGCGCAGCTGCCAACGCAGCCGGTGACCCATGATACTGCGTGTTATCGCACACACACGCTGAGTTGAGCAGCGCTAGCAGTGCGTCCAGCAGTAGAGGGTACTTGAGCTTGTGTGGCGTGCCGAGCACGAAGTTGCACGCGAGGCCGTCGAATTTGGGGTTTTCCTGTATTAAAACATATTTTTAAAGCTCGTGTAACTTTGTCACTAATTACGGATTTGCCCTTTCAGAGCCGCCAGAATGTTATTTTGTGGTTCGAAAGACCTGATAAACAAATGAGGCCGCTAAAAAAAAAATTGCTTTAGGATGATTCTACGCTGACAATGAAAATAAACATGTAAACGAACTTAATTTTGAACATTCCACCAGAATTCATTCCGTTCCAGATTAACTCCTCCCTACATCGTATATACATGTAAACAAACACGAATTTTGCACTGAGACAAACATCAACTTTATGTAAGTGTAAAAAAAGTTAATTTTTAACTGACTAGTACTGTTGAAAAAGTCATAAAAAATATGAAGTTGTAGCAAAAACTGAACCTTATGTGAAGGTATTACAGTTGTTATTCCTAAAACTCGTGTTTGTTTACATGTTTGGCAAATGAATTGCGAACGCTACGATTAGTTTATTTCACCCAATATTCTTACCTGATTATTAATCTCAGCATTAGTCAAGGCGTAGAACTTAGGCCTCATGGAGCTCTCATCCTGCGACAGTCGTCTATAGGCCTGCTCTATGAACGGCACCTCACAATATATGCGGGACTTCGGCTGGCCGTTGGTAGTAGATTTGTTACCGTTGGCATTCGCTTCGTTAGATGGCTGCGCTAAGCCTGGCGCTATAACCAGGTTCCATTCGATCTGCGAAGGTGGAAATAAGTAAGAAGGTATTTTATAGTGAATATTGAATGTTTTTGAGGAAAATTCTTAAGTTTAAAAATGAATAGTACTACCAAATCTGAAGTAATACGTTAAGTAAAATCTTTACAAGAAAATCACCGTATATTTGAAAATAATCAAAAACACAATTTCATAGGTTACACAAATCTTTATACTTCTACATGCGTATACAGAAAATGGACCCACGCAAAAGATTTAAAATAAAAACGATTTATGTAAAGGAAATATTACCTGTTGCAACAACGTCTGTGGCGCATCATAGAGATGCCTCATCAAGTACTCCAGCAACAGCATCAGCCGAGTAGTCAACATCAGCTGATGAGGTGCTAAGTTCATCGCTCGCTTCCTGTCACTGATGGCCAGGGTTTCTACCACCTACAAAGACATTCACCGTTACTTATAAATGTTGAGATGAAGAGTCGACAGTAGATGAGAGTAGGTAGACGGTTGAAATTTTCAGATTGTGAAAGCACGCGGAAAAGCTTTCACACATAGGGTCTCCTTCTATTTAGAGAGAGAGAGGGAGAGGGAGGGAGAGAAAGGGAGAGAAAGGGAGAGAGGGAGAGAAAGGGAGAGAGAAAGGGAGAGAGAAAGAGAGAGAGGGAGAAAGAGAGGGAGAGTGAGAGAGAAAGAGAGAGAGAGGAGGAGAAAGAGAAAGAAAGAGAGAGAGAAAGAGAGAGGAGGAGAAAGATAAAGAGGGAGAAAGAGAGGGAGAGAGAGGGGCAGAAAGAGAGAGGAGGAGAAAGAGAGAGAGAGAGAAAGAGAGAGGGAGAAACAGGGAGAAAGAGAGAGGGGGAGAAAGAGAGAGGGGGAGAAAGAGAGAGGGGGAGAAAGAGAGAGGGGGAGAAATAGTACAATTAATTTTTTCGGGCTTCATATTTTGCTTCTAAAAGAGTAAACACAAAAACACGTCAAAATGTGTCGAGGCCTTATTTGTATCAACATGAACCAGTGTATGTAGTCAGTATCAGTTTTTGAGTTCCGTAGGTACCCGAGTGTTGCCAAACGGAACCCTATTACTAAGCCTCCGCTGTCCGTCCGTCTGTCTGTCAGCGATATTTCATAAACCGTAACAGGTAGACAGTTGAAATTTTCACAAATTGGGAAAGCACGCGGAATAGCAATCTTGATATATGAGTAGTTGTTGCTAGTCACGAGCGCGCGAGATGTGACTTTTGTGTCATTGTTATAAGGTTTACACTGCAATAACTCGAAAATTCAACAACTATACTTTAAAAAACGCATAACTAGACTAGCTCCGCGACGGCTCACAAACTCATTGATACCATAACATATTGATTGTTGTCAAATTGTTTAATCGCTTATATTTTAAGCAGAATATACTGTATGCTAAACAGCTTAAAGTCCATTATTCAATAATCTATTGCGACGGGAGGCAGGGCTATTATAGTAATAACTATCTTTCGCCCGCGGCTTCACCTGCGTGGATGTCGGAAATTGTCCCACGGGAATGTACCACC
This sequence comes from Agrochola macilenta, assembly GCA_916701695.1. Classification (NCBI taxonomy): domain Eukaryota; kingdom Metazoa; phylum Arthropoda; class Insecta; order Lepidoptera; family Noctuidae; genus Agrochola; species Agrochola macilenta. Next base: position 19,714,876 of record OU753554.1, on the reverse strand, counting down.
GGGATAAAAAGTATCCTGTATTAATACAGGTTATAAACTATTTGTGTGCCAAATTTCATCCGAATTCGTTTAGCGGTTTTTGCGTGATTGTGTAATAAACATCCACATTTATAATATTAGTTGGATATGACTAACTGAACAGACAAGAGACAGAGAGTTTGTTGCACCACTTCTTCTTCCCAGCTAATGCACTAGGAAGTGGTGAAGGGTGGGCGTTTTTGGGGGACTGTCTTATGTAATTTTGACGTTCGAAAAGTGCTGATTCTCAGCCTATTTTGATAATGACTTATGAATTTTGAATTTTTATGGTAGGATTAAACGACGGTCATTTACTTACCTTTATGATGGCATTGGATGTCATAAGTAACACAGACTTCTTCTGCATGAGCGTCAAAGAATGGAAGAGATATACCAATAGTTGAGCATGCTCAACATTTAAGTCTGAAACAAACATTAATAGCTCTTTTAATTAATCTAATAAATCATTTATAAATATATAATTATGTTTGTGAAGGAAGACAAATCTACAGCTAAATTAACGACTATGTCAACAAAACGTGTTTTATATGAAAATAACCGGTGATATTATATTTACAATATTATAATGAAATGATTAGCATACCTATATTAGCAAAGCCTGCAGATAACCGGATAGCCAACGTTAAAAAAAGCATACAAAGTTAATATACATGACTTAAAACTATGCGCGACGAAATAGGGCTAAATAGAGCGGCAGCTAGATGGTTTTTTTAATTTTTTTATTATATTTCCATCAGAGTCTGTTTCTTATGGAATGATATGAAGATGAGAAAAATAATCATCAAAAAAACTACCATCTACAGACTACATGACTACTTGAGCCTCTCTCAGTCTCTGACTAGAATTTAAAGAGGCCCCATAATCAATAAAAAATCTTTGAAGTATTTTGGCCATATACAAACAGCCCACAACGTAAGGGCCGGCCGTAGACTTAGTGAAGCGCAGCACAGCGTGGTTTTTACTGCCTAACACGCTTCATCAGGCCTGTGTCGGCCCTTAGATTGTAAATAGAATTTTAAAAGTGCAACTTATAGTTATAACAAGGCGACCGAGTTTCTGAACTCAATGAAGAGAACAGTTTACAAAATAAATTAGTCTATAGACGCTCTCGTCTGGTCATTTATTACAACCCGTCAACCCGCACGTGTATAGTAACAATTGTGAAAGAAAAACCGCCCTTATTGCTACGCAATAAAGGCACTCACGGTGTCAAATTGTTACCGGCAACTAGCAAAATGCTCTTGACTACCGTAGCTTTTAATGAACAAGATAAAATCAAGACTAATTAAGCACATTATAATTCTTTTACAGAACCAAAGCAGAAGTCTTGAAATTTGTGCCCTAATCGGGATTTGTTAGACACTACAATACAAAACCATTACAAGACTCATTTAACATAGTAATAACTCTTGGCAAAAGCGCATTGGTGACTTTTATAAGACCAGTTTTTGCTACTTGGGCGGCGACGTGTACTTTACCGCAACATTAAAGTATTTACTCAGACCTACATGTAAGATACAAGACATACCTTCATAATCATGGTCCTGTGAAGGCTGTGCTTGTAACGCGCACTCTTGCAGGGTATTGACAATCTTATGCCACATAGCTAGGATACTGTTCTCGCGCTCAGCGGCTTGCTTGCTGAGTACCATGCCGCCAAGCAGTTTTACTACGCGGGGTCCGACCTGTTTCACAATACATAAGCACATTATCCCTCATTTGGAGCAATTAGGAAGAAATATGAAGATGAATACAACAAAACAAATACTACTGTATGCTTTGGTAATAATTTTGGCGTAACAAAAAATGCAATAAAGCAGGCAACAGGACGCGCAGGACACGGTATTAAGTGTCTCATTTTCGTATATGGAAAGCAGTGAAATTAATTTAGAGCAGTGTTAGCCTAGTGGTGTGACCGCCGGACTGCAGGCACGCACGTCTGACTTTTCGGATTTATATGCGTATTGTATAATTCTCACTTGCTTCAAAAACGGTGAAGGAAAACATCGTGAGGAAACCGGCATGCCTGAGAGATATTTTCTCGACGGCATGTGAAGCCAAGTCAGAGGCCCATGGGCAGCTTTAAAACTCTGGCATCAGGTTAGTCACTAACCACACGAAAAGAAGAAGAAGTGGAATTAAAAAATAATTAACACTGCAACAGTCGTCATTGGGCCTTATAAGAGCCACTCATATTTTTTAAATCTCAAGGATATTTTAAAACAAGGCGTTTTATTTCGAAATATCTTCAACTTAGCCAACATTGTCATATACACTATCACAAACCTGCAACGGAGTCATATTGGTCCTCTCAGACCCAGCAGATATCAGTTGTTGATGTAAAGCGGGCTGCAGTGACGCGAACGCGGGCGCTCCGCTCAAATTGTGCAAGTATCGCACAAGAGCTGAGCTGAACGATCCGTAGAGCGCTCCTAGACGAGGGCCGAAGCATGTTGAGATTGTACCTGGGTGGTAAAAAAATATATATTTTCGTTACCTGCAGGTCCACTCGAATGCTAGAGGAAGTACTACTAAATACAAAAACCCGACTACAAAATCACATAACTGAATAGAGAAAGAGCCTTATAACCAGTGATCGGAGTAGGTAGATTGAACTGGGGCCATTGATCCGAAACGTATATATTAATATGGACATTCCTCCGGAATTGGTGGATTATTAAAAAAAAACCGGAACTTATGTAGGAATTGTATTCTGCCAGAGTGGAAGGAGTCATTTGATGATTTGCCATCCTCAAAAAAAAAAAGGTAGGAATTGTAATAAAATGAGCAATATTATATTCTTCATATTTTTTTTAACGGCACACAGTCACGATTTGACAAAACCCAACGACCAATCAGAACAAAGGATCATGGGTGGTACAATAACCGGTTATCAGAACAATGCGTAGGCCCGCCGACGACATGCCAGGTAGCTCACTCGTTTACTTCGGTTCGTAGAGTGCGCATCTTTTTTTTTTTTTTTTTTTAGAACGTTGCCCCACACTAAGAATTTCTTCTTGTATCGTGGGTGCGTTTACACACATAGAAACTCACATACACTAACACCCAGACCCGAAACAACTACTTGCAGATCATACAAATATTTGTTCCGTGCGGGGATCGAACCCGCGACACGTTGCGCAGCAGTCGATCGCTCAGCCACTGCGCCAACCGTGTCGTCTTTGTTTGTTACTGTGTTGTGAAAACGTTACTTGACCCTGGCTTGTGTACATACTGACTTCTTTGAATTGAATCCGGAAATACCGGAATTACTTTCCGGAAAAATGGCTTATCCATGTTATTCTTTCTGTGTGCATTTATGATACAAATACCAAAAATCAATCTACCTACTCCGATCACTGCTTATAACTTACAAAAAAAAAAAAACAAGATCGCAGAAAATGATAAGGCCGCCCATTGTATGTTTTGTAGTGTTCAATTTATTATTTCATATGTATTCTGGTGTGCAATTAAGTATATATCTATATATATAAAAATCAATTGCTGTTCGTTAGTCTCGCTAAAACTCGAGAACGGCTGGGCCGATTTAGCTGATTTTGGTTTTAAAATGTTTGTAATAGTCCAGGGAAGGTTTAAACGGTGAGAAAATTAGAGTAGGTAGGGTAGGTAAGGTAGGTAGGGTAGGTAGGGTGTGTAGGTAAGGTAGGTAGGTAGGATAGGTAGGGTAGGGTAGGGTAGGTAGGGTTTAGTGCTACCAGTGCGAAGTCGGGGCGGGTAAAGCTAGTTATAAATAAATAAAAAATACCGTGCAAAAAACAAAGTTCAATAGATAAGTTTTTCTCTTTCCAGTTATGTTTCTGCAGGTGACCTTTTTTGTTTCTGCAGTCGAGCTTGTCAGTTTATTTGTGTATTTGGAATTGACTCATTACTAGCTTTTATTTGATACCAATATTGTTGTATTTATTTTTAATAAAACTTTCTTCTCCCTTTTTTTGTATTTGCAGATGCAATATATTAATATTATATAGCCTATGTCGTTCCCACAATTATCAATAAAATCCATCAAGCCGTTTAGGCTTCAGAGTGTGCAAAATAAATAGGCAGACAACATATTCTCGAAAAAAAACAGGTCAGTCGGGTAATCCAGAACATGATCTTATCTTACTTATGTGGCAAATGTTATTTAACTCCAGTTACCCATTTAAGCGGGATAAACGCGTTTAAGAGCTGTCAGTGTCAAAATTGTTATGGAATATTGTACAGTGACAGCTCTTGAACGCCTTTAGATTTGCTGAACGCGTTCAATTTCATTGGTGAAATCCGCACTAAGTAACATCACAAACTTTCACAATGGGATTTGTAATTTGGGGATAATTTTGTGATTTGCAGGAATTCCAGAAGCATTTTCTTTTTTCTTTTGCATTCCTAAGAAAGAAGATCCTAGAGTTATTTTGGCCAACAAGAACAGCTAATAGAAGATCATTATCGTAAAGAGTAAACCTATTTAGGAGTCAGATTATTCTTCTTAGCGTGTCGATGGCTAATCAATATTGAGTCTGCCTCAGAAAGACTAAAACAAAGAACAAACAAAATAATTGAAACATCACTTACCAGTATCGGTACGCGCGGTCTCGCGATCCAAATCCTTAGCTAACGCGGCGAGTAAAGCTTGGTGGGCATCGTGTAGCTGAAGTGAATGCTGACCTAAGCGCTCCGAGCCTTCGCTGATGATCTCCTCGGTCAGGAGGGTGAACACCTCTGTGGCTAGGGTTATGTACTGGAAAAGAAGTGTGGTTTGTAAAATATTGGATAAACCAACCAACCCGAACTGCGCCCACGTGGTGGATTACAGACTATTCTAATTCTGACACTTTTTTATTTTTTTTTTGAGTGTGGGAAATCATCAAATGACTCCTCCCGCTCTGGGCGGAGCGAGAGGCTTTGTCAGACTTTTACTGACTAAAATCCACCCGTGTGCCTTCCGTTGCCTGTGTGCCGGGACCGCGATATCCCTTTCGGACAAACCCGCAACCCCAGCAGGCATTGGTCCTTACGGACCCCGTCAGTTGGTGCTGACATCCCTAATTCTGACACTTCACATAACGTATTTGTCAAATATTTGCCTTTCTTGGGTAATACAGAAAGTGTCATCAACGAAGCCGCGCCCCAGTCCGCTCCGCTCCGTACAGCTTACAGTACAGAGTAATCGCGGCTTGGGGCGCGTGTTCGTGGATGGCACTATATGTACTAATAATAATAATATACCCTATTTTCATTGAAATAACGTTCATTTTGTACTAACAAATATAGCGAATATTTGTTCAATTACGGCAAGAGTAGTGCTAGCATAGCAGAGGCCCGAATCCCAGCATTCGGGCTCATTATAAACTGGTTAATTAAGGAGATAAATAAGAGTCTGAGAAAGATAAACCACTCGGCTTACCTTAGTCCACAGCTGGACATAGGTCTCATACATTATATCCTTCGTCACAAATGCTACAACATTATCTATTCCAAACTACATTTGCTGGTTAATAGTTCTCCAGTAACGCCTTGTCAGCTTCAAAGGTATTTATGCTACTTCAGTTTCCAAAATCAAGAAGCTAAATCAGTGACTTTATTCAGAGATGTTAAAGGATTTTCGACTCTAAATACTTACAGAATAAGGCTCAGCCTTGTCAGGCACGATGGCCTGATGCGTTCGTTGCGGCGCGTCAGTATTGTCGTTACTATCGGTGTTGCCCGACGCACGCACGAGTCCGCTATTGTCGGTCATATCGGGAGCCACTAGTGTCGATTCGAACCACAGTCCGAAAAGTGGTTCGCTGTCTTCTAGACAAAAAGATAAAGGTTATGGTATTTATCACCACGTTAACATTAAAGTAGTAAATAGAGGTATTTTAAATTATAATGGTGATGTTTTGTTAAGATCGTTTCAAGTGTAGACCAACATTGGCTATTGCTATAATTTTAGCAGTTGCCACAAATATTGGCAGTACCCATTTCTTTTCGAGTCGATGGTAAATACGTGTTTTATGTGAAACGAATTGGGCCAAGTAGGTGGCTACGCCAATCGCGGCATCAGTGTCATTTTTTAGGTCCTCAGAAGTGCAGGTACTTTGGACAGTCCAACATATGGGATATGGTTTGGTCAGGAGCACCGCATTCGCACTGAGTACCGGTGGGATCTATTATCTTGTAGCCACTAATAATGACAGGTCCCACAAACATTGACAGTTACCAAAATATTGGCGCATTCCACAAAAACTGGCACTTGCCATAAATATTCACAGGTGCTACAAACATTGACAGTTGCCACAAAAATTGGCTGTTATGACAAAAATAGCAATTTTTTATACCGTCGTCAGTCTCCGAGTCCTCTGAGCACAGTATCATGTCCTGGAAGTAGACGGTGGAGTCGGAGCGGTCGGGGTCGGCGTCCTGGTGCTGCTTCTGTACTACCGCGCGCTTCAGGTTTGTTGCTTTTCGGTAACACACTACACCTAGAGCCACCAGAAGCTGGGGAAAGTTTGTGATTAGTTATGGCTGTCGAAAAATAACTTTAAACTTCTATTATTTATAATAATACAAGTGTTACTGTCCCACTGCAGGGCAAAGGCCTCTTCTCATACAGAGAATGCACGAGCATTGATCACCACGCCTGCTCAAGACGGGTTGGTGATTTCAAACTTATATTTACTATAAGTCCAGGTTTCCTCACGGAGTTTTCTTTCGCCGATGTCAGTAATGTCCAAGATAAACTCAGAAAGTACTTATGAATTGAAAAAGGCACATTGGTACTTGCCCTGATTTGAACCCACAACCTCGTGCATGAGAGGTGAGGCCTTAACCACAGGGCCATCGCGACATTGACACACGGTGTCTACATCTCTTTTTATCACTATAGTGTGTGTACATAAATACTTAAATAAATAATTAAAATGCATATTATATTGCTCCTATTTTTGAAGTTGGTTAACAAAACTAAAACTATTCTTAAATTTCGACAAGATTGACACCATAAGACTTTACCTGATGTAAAGGTGCAGCGGAAGCCAGTCTGAGTTCCCTCTGATGCGCTGTATGCTGTGCTAAGATATGCAGCGGCGCAGGAGTCGATATCACGGCCTCGCCGCAACTTAGCGCTTCTAGACGCGCGTCGGATAGTAGGGCTCCTACCCAGGCGAGGCAACGACCACCTAGCGCTACCCATACTACGCCGAGACCTTGTTGCCTAGGGAATAGAGTTCATTATTGTAGTTGGAAAATGTTAGGGTTGCATATAGCGTGAATTTAATGGATTGAATTATAGCTGCCGACCGAGAAAGCTGTTATGGCGAATTCAAATTAGAAGCACACCTGACTGTTTCACACACAGGGCAGGGTGGCAGGGACATCGATTCGAAAACTGTTACTATGTTTGTTTTTTTTTAAATATCCGACGAATAATTTCCATGCAGGGGGAGTTCAGAATCATGTACTGAAACGATGGTATATGATATGATATGATGGTATGGTTTTCGTGTCTATGTCCCTGCCAGCCTGTATGTCAGTTAGTTCCTTACGGCCTTTCGTCTAATGACATATATTTTCTTCACTGAACAGTCACGATTTTCAATCCAATCTGCCTAGCCTTTTCCCAACTATGTTGGGGTCGACTTCCAGTCTAACCGGATGCAGCTGAATACCAGTATTTAACATGGAGCGACTGCCTATCTGACCTCTACAACCCAGTAACTGGGTAATACGATACCCCTTGGTAAGACTGGTGTCAGACTTTCGTGACTGTCAGAGATCCACGAATGACAGCCGGGACCAACGGCTTAACGTGCTTTCCGAGGCACGGAGGAGTCTCGGTATGTGAAGATAGTCACCCATCCACTGACCAACCCCGGCAAGCGTAGCTTAACCTGATGGATCGACCAGTGCGGCTGTTGTTACTAAGCCACGAGCTCCTCAGTCACGATTTTCAATATTAAATAATAAATAGCCCTGCAGATATTGTCATGTTTCTATATGCAATGTTGATTCTAGATTGTAAGCTTGTTCAACTTAGTGACTGTGTGTATTTATGGCATGTGCCAAATAAACATTTCTTTTCGTTTTTTACAATTGACATAAGATCATCACACAAGAACATGGATACTTCAAAGGAGCTGTTAAGGTAGCACTTACATTTTAGTAAGATTGTAAGGTCTGGACGGTGTCTTGGCAGGGCTCTTGCCGGGAGTAGTTAAAGGACAGGGCGCACCCGCCAGGGCGTGGTGCAGCCCGCAGAGCAACACCCAGCCGCCGATCATTAGGTGGTTTTGATATACCTGCGAAATAAAAGAGGAATGTTAGTTAAAATTGATGGAAATATGATCATCATGAAATCCACTCATACCTGTGACAATACAAGACGATTTTATGCCACGCAACATAGTCGTCAATATTTCAGGCAAAATGTTGCAAATTCATTTCAGGTACAGGCGAAAGAGCTATTTGGTATACTATACTTTGGTATACTATACTTTGGTATACTATACTTTGGTATACTACACTTTGGTATACTATACTATGGTATACTATACTTTGGTATACTATACTTTGGTATACTATACTTTGGTATACTATACTTTGGCAACTTTGGTATACTATATTGGTATACTATACTTTGATATAATAAATATTCAACTTTTCACTACTATTGATTTTTATTAAGTGCATAATACATTTTTGTGTTTACGAAATACTTAACAGAGTGATGTAAAAGAAGTGACTACACAGCAGCACTCACGATATTGTTTAAAAATAGCAATAAGTTATGGTTATGGCAGAGTGGCAACTCTGAAATGACGTGCATTACCCATAGAAATCCGCATTACCGTGTACGTAAATGCGGTAATGAGGCGCGTCATTTCAGAGTGGACAAGATTTACCTCCCTGTAAACCAAAATAGTTTCTTCGGCTGAACATGATCTCTATTTTCCCGGCTAGCCGCTTTTTGGACATCCCACTAAAGGAAATCGCTTATTATAACAGCACCGCTCCGACACGGCAAATAACTATTCAAATTAGATTTTAAATCAAATGTATTAAAGTCTATTTTACGACTATACAGAATAGTGGACGGCTCGCCGGCCGCTCACTGCCCGCGAGCCGTCACACGTAAAATAAACTAATCTAACTAATCTATTTATAATCCTAACTTGAATGACAAGTTATTTGCCGTGACGGAGCGGTACTGTTATAATGAGCGATGTCCTCGCGTCTCACGTAATGTTTGGTCTGTTGCGAGCTCACCTTTAGGAAGAAAATCCTAGCCCTGAAAATTCTGTGACCATTTTTCAGAAGCCTACTGAGGTCACCTATTGATAACTTCGAATACTTACATAGCCACCAGCACGTGTGGATTGTTTGAATGTCTCCCCAACAGTGTTGTACAGGCTCAGTGCACTTTCGACCAAAGTGGCTGTCTGCTGCTCATACTCTTCGTCTTTCGGATGTAGGGATGCCTGTTACGAAATAAGAAATTTATAAGTTTAATGTCGGACTGTGAAACTAAAGCATTAAAAGGAATAAGGGTTTCAGTCGAGTTTAAAATTAATCAGTTTTATTAACGTTCACTATTTTAGCTAAAATTGTGAACGTCAATAAAACCGTATATGGTTATAATATGGTTATAAATATGACTGCTAATTAGGTGTATGAAAAAGTAAATGATTTTTATTTAATTGAAAAATAAACAACATCTTCGCGTTAGTGATAAACATAAATAATTACCTGAGCAGTGGCGCATAGTAATGCAGCGATGCTGACATCACTAAGCGTCATGATCCGTTCGGGCGTGAACGGCTCGAGGCAAGGCAGAGACAAAGCGAGGCGGCAGACGTGCACCTCGTTCACGAGGAAGTGAAGACTACAAGGAGAAACAAGATTTATTTATTTATTGTTGCATAATGTACACTCAGTTACAGGCTAGGCTAAAACTTATGCGTACATGACCCTGTTAGGGCGCAGCAAGTATTATTACATTTAACTTAAATCTAGGTTAAATATTTGGAAATTAACATACCTACTAAATATCAATATCACAATATTCATTATTATTACTACTAATGTATAATCTCTTTGTAACATATTAAATTTAATTTATATTAATTAAGACATTTGAAATATATAGTAACATTAATAAAATCACTTTATACATAGATAAATAACATTTGTGCTATAATTTAGCACAATTTTTTATTGTATTATTTAATAGAAAGCACCACAGATGCATAGCCCCAGTTAACATATCAGGGCAGGTAGAGTTATTAGTAAAATTGATACTGATCAGTTAGTAAACTTCAGTCAGAAGTGACTTAGAAGCGCTTGAAAGATCCTGGCGTACTCCAGACAACTCCGTCTTTGATTGTAAATCTAAATGAAGTCGAACTCTATTCGATTTAGGACGTGAAATTTTCGGGAGTCAGACCAATCACAGAGGTTCACTTACTTCTGCGAATGCTAGTTAATTTGTAATTGGCGACTATATAAGTCCGAAGCTATGTTAAGAAAGATTACACCCTTTAAAAACCTTTATAAATAAATCACTAAGCGCACGGTACACAAGTTTCTTAACCAAATGTCGGTACATGCATAAAGGTGATGAAAATGAATACATACAGTGAGGCATCAGAGTTGAACTGCGGCGCGACGGCGGTATCCTTGGCAGTCTGCCAGCGGTTGAGATACCGCTGCAGGCACGGCAGCGAGGCACACACTTTCAGCACCACGGAGCCGGCTCTCAGCTCCATGAGCAACGATGAGCAAGTTGATGCCACCCACTTCTGCAGAAGGGAATAATTTAAAAGAGTGGCCATGGAGTTTTTCGTACATTTTTCTCCGTACAACGTAATACAAACTTGATTTTGGTTAGCTGTGTGATACAAAAAAGTGAATTGAGCTATTATGCCAGGCAGTAAAGACCTCAGAGTAACTCTCGAGGGCCTGTTTAACCTCCTCCCCATCCTTACATATTATAAAACAAAGTCCCAAGACGCGTCTGTCTGTCTCAAAAACTATCTAACGGATTTTCAAACGGTTTTCACCAATGGAAGGAGTGATTCATGAGGAAGGTTTTGGTGTATAATTAATTAAAGTTTTGTGTAAATTGGCTTAAATATGACGATTATTGTAAAAGAACTCGGAAATAATCATGCCGACTAGGAGCTTATTGGCGTGCGCCCCGTAAACCGTAAAAGATACATAAAATGTATGTTCTACAGGATTGTTCATCTTAAAAAGTTCAACAAAAAAGTCCCGCGATGGCATAAATATGTCTATCTTCTATAGATAGGATGACCCATAGTAACTATAATTATCTTTCAGAATTTGATAAAAAATTCCACATCACATCTTTGAATAAACCAAAAGGACAAAACAAAACTACCCCATTTAAATAATTTTCATGGAACACAAACAAACCTTCATATCTACAGAAGACTGTTGCGAAGCATTCCCATCCTTAGCGCTCTCCAAACTATCCTTACTTCCGGGCGACAGGACAGCTGTGGCCGGCACGGCTTGGGATGACGTCATCGACGCCACTGGGTTCCGTAATGGCGCTGTCAGCTGTTCCAACAACGCGTCAGAACGTCGCTGGGCGTTTGACGGCGGCTGCTTCTCAGTGGGCGTGGTTTGAGAAGCTAGTGATGTAATCGAGCTTGGTATGACTGATGATTTTGTTGATTGGGTCTCTGAGAGAATGTTAAAATAAATTTAAAACAATGCTGGTGTGGAATTAGATTTAGAAAAAAACTTGACCTTTACAATATTTTATTACAAATAACTTGCAACTATTTGCAATAAAATTAAGCTTAGAACACGCCAAGTAAAAAACTTCTGGGATTTAAATTGGCAGAGGTGTTTTCGGTTCTTCTTCACTTATTGACCAAGTACACAAATAATTAAAAAGTCAAGTACAAAAGACAATTTCTTTTTATTTCAATATATTTAGCAAACTTAGGGTCAGTCAGTGAAAAGTTGATTATTTTTTAATACATACCAGGCACAGTAACATGTGCAGGTAATTTGGCATTCTTCAGTAGTGAAGTCAAGATGACTAGGTCAGATTGGGGGTATCCCCCTCCGTCGATTCCGCATAGTCCCACAATGGGCAACAGTAGCTAGAGGAAAAACATATTGTTAAACTTGATTACTTACACTGTTTATCTTTAATCTTAGAAACAAGATTATTACAATGTAAGTTTGGTTCAATTGGTGATAATTTTATTACACATGTTTCCTCAAAGACTTGGTCAGAGATGTTCCTAAAGTACACCCACATTTTGCTAGTTATGTTTATGTCCCATGTAATAGGGGTGATAATTAAGTTTTCATAAACATTTTTATTAAGTCTCCATTGCATAATTTACGGAAAAGATAACTATAATGAATATGTTGTCACTGATGGAAAGCATGTCTTTTAATTGAGATGTTGAGATGGAGCGTACATGGACGACCGAGCTCTGCTCTGGTGAAAATAAAGAATGCTCATTTAATAGTATAGTTCATACTAATTCGAGTATACTAGTTCTAGAGCCGTTTTCGAGAACGTGATTACAAATATAAATATATATATATATATACATACAAATATTGCTAGTATAGGATTTAATTTAGCCAAAACACAATGCTGATTTGCCAAAAGTCACGATTCAAAATGAAATTCCAAGTTGCTGCATTGTTTGTACTTATTTGAAATATGAACAGATTTTTTTTTTGCATGTAATTTCTAGATCTCATACAAACCTGCTTAACAGAAACATTTGGTGCAGCAGTCGTATTGTTGGTGTCATCACAGCTCAATCCAGCTTCGGAGAGCTTCTTCAGTATTTGTCGGAGAATCACTCTGAATGCATCTCTTGCAGTACTTAGTTGGTCATTTGGTACTATAATAGAATGGGGTAGATTTATTAGCTGTTGATACTTATAACCTTTATAGACTGACAATCATTTTAAATGCATAAAACCGAAGTGGCCAAGGTACCCCCATTGCCATTTTGATTTTGCTTTAAAGTTACAGTACAACTGGCATATAATATGGGTAAAAGATTGCTATATTCAGGTCTAGTTGAAAACCAGCGTCAGGCACTAGTTGTCTGGCATTTTTGCTGAACTAGGCCTATTTAGCGCAGCCGCAAGGGACACTTTCCTGCTAATATCTTTGAACGCACTTTACACTTTTTATTTGTTTTCTTTCTTTTTTAATTAGTTTTTATTTGTAGTACAATAATTATGTTGTGTTGTGTGTCTCTAGTCTGTGCTAAATAAATGTATTTTCTTTCTATATGAGAGCTGAGCTTAACGTCAAAATTTCTAGGCAATGTCACACTTTAGGGTACTATATTCCTGGGCATTTTATTTTTTGTTTGTTTAACTGTACTGTACCCACATATGTACAAGTTTCATAATGCAACGCATGTTCAACTTTTACAAGTGACGGCTATTGTGCGCCGTTACATGGCAGAAAAATCAAAATGGCGATAGGGTGAGTATTAGAGATGGGATTTAACAGGATAATTCTGTTAACAGGTAACTTGTTCCTAGGCTCTGAAATTACCTGTTACTTTTAACAGGGAAATTTCCTTGTTAAGGTAACTGATTAGATAGAATAATTCATATATACTTCGTAATATTTCAGACCGATAAGTAATTAGTTACCTATTATCGAAAACATTACAAACACGTGTGCCATCGGAATAAAGTTCTTACGTCAAAGAGGCTTAAATTGCTAATTCTTTGTTGCATACTTACATTAATTTAACGTCACTATCACTACTAAGCGACCTTCCCAAGTAAATACTGAGGAATTCCCAGTCATCGACAAAATAACTGATAAATGAATGATGAACGAACAAACGTCAGGGCATGGTAAACGGTGAAATGGTAACAGGGAACTGTGAATTCAGTTCCTAGGTTATCTGTTAAGCTGCAGTTACTAGGTATTTGTTAACAGGTAAGTAATTCCTAGCACATCTCTAGTGAGTATACCAACTTCCATAGAAAAAAGTTCAAGCCTCTTTTAGTTTACACAGCCACATTTAGTTAAGCTGAAAAATTCCGATGCTAGGGGTTCATAAACAAAGTAGTAGTATTTTAAATATTGGAACTGTTATTTCGGAACCAAATAAAGATTTTATTTATTTATATAAAGATAATTCTATTAAAATGTTGAGAAACCACAGTCATTAATCATTTTTTTGTATCATTCATCATCATTAGGAAATTATTCATTCATAGTTACTTGTTCTTGTTTTTCTAAATCATTGTAGGTCAATCAATATGCCCTGCCTTTTCCCAAATATGTTGGGGTTGGCTTCAAGTCTGACCGGATGCACCGGAATTTTACATGAAGCAACTGCCTATCTGACCTCCACAACCCGGTTAGTTTCTGGGTAACACAATACCGTAGGACTGGTTATCAGACTTCTGACTTTCTAAATCTTAGTACACAGTAAATTAGCCATTAATACTAAATTAAGTTAATCATAGTACTCTGTCTTCTCAGAGAACCGCAAACATTCTAGCAATTATCTTCTCTGATTCATCAGTAAACAAGTCCAATCACAGGTCCTTATCCATAAGCGCGTTGAGCATCATACAATTAAACAATGTATATTGTTGTTACCAACAATTATTTAATTCAATCCCTTGTTCCTAACTGTAGCCAGAAACCGCTATCTATGAGTTTCATTGTTCAAAAATATATCCCTATTGCATAATATTGTGAAATTCATAACATAAAAAACTTCAATTAGATTCATACTACATCATAGCAGTTATGCATTCATTGCATGATGATAAATACTTTGTTTGACAAAAACTAAGTTTTGTTTATATTAACAATAATAGATCTGCCTGTAAAAAGTGACTTTTCATAACTTAGGCATTCTCATAAGAAACCTAATTCCTAAAAGATTTTATTACTATTTTGTCATTGCAGTTTAACCACATACAACCATGATTACTTCCAAAGAAATTGGTACCTATCATTGTTTTGGAGAGACGATTAATCCACAAAATAAAAATATAAGTACTGTAGCTGTTATAATAATTCAGAAATACTTACAATTATTAGCATTCATGCTAATAAAATGTGCAGAGAGGCATGCAAAGCATGTGTAGAACAAATCGTAGATGTCCTCATGGTTCTGGAACTCACTTTCACTGCGAGCAAGGAAATTCAGTTTTTCAGCATAAATGAATTGAACTAGTCGCAAAGTCATGGTTTTCTAATAAGTTTTACAACTCAAGTCAAATGTACAAATGTAGTAGTCAATGATATTTCGTTGAGGGTAGCAGACTACAGAAAAAAAAATAGTTTTCATTGTGTGGGGTATTTGCCGATCCTTTTTATTGGCTGTCCCCATTTAGATGTAAAGCACAGCAGACTATGCGACCATATTCATCGGGCACTAAGGAAAGGAGCAGTTCATAAAAATATTACTACAATAACCTACTTTAATAACACAAGACAAGTTTATAAATAAATAGGTAACAAACCAATGTTAATCAGATGAGCTATCAAAATAACTTTTGTTATAACAGTTATAGTGCCCGGATGAAACAAACCTTTTGATGATGGCTTGGATGATTTCAACAGCATCGTTTTTGTCGAAGAATGGGCCGTAAAGTGCTGTTAATATTGGTTTAACAGTTGTAGACCATTCAATATTTCCTCCTGATGCGGCCATTTTCGGGAAGAAAATGACGATTGTGGATTCGATTTTCAGTATGACAAATGCTTGTCATTGCCAGTGTCAATCAACTGTCAAAACTTTCTAGACTATGTTTATGGCTTCATGTTTCAGATAATAAGCATTAGTGAAATGGAACGCAGTTAAGAAAGAAACACACCTGAAACACCATTTGGTTTTGGTTTCTCACCTACTTGATGTGAGGAAACCGTAGCTTAATCGGATCTCAATCCAATTAAGCTACGGTTTCCTAGAAAAGCGGTATATGTAGTCCCTGTACAAAATAAGTTTAATCCGTTTTTTTTAATTTTGCTGGATTATATTCGTAGAAGTTTTTATCAACTAAAGATAAGAGATGGCAGTTCCGAAGCAATGTTCGCTATAATTTGCCTTGGTGATTTTCTTTTAATAATAAACAGTCAGCGCTCCGATTGGCCCTTCACCAGTGCAGGCCAGTGGTGGGCCAATCGGAGCGCAAAAAGCGGTCGATGCGTAAAGTAAGCGAGATAATTAAAAGAAACTTACACTAGGACCTCTGATAGCCCCAATACAAATGTCTGCTGATCTCTGTCTGTTAATGTGTTTTACGATATTTTGTTCATGTTTGTGATCTTTCTGTGTTATGTTGTGCGTTTGTCGTTGAGTACAGTGAAAGTTCGTCCGACTAATTCATATTTGTGACCAGAAAGTGATTTTGTGAGTGGTTGTGTCAAAACTGAGATAGGACTCCAGTGTAGTGTTAGTTTGAGATAGGATTCTTCTAGTTAATTACTTTGGTGCATAGTAATAAAAAGCTGATTACTAAATTGTATTTCATTTATCAATCCTTGAAATGAACACTAAAATACTAAAGAATACTGAACCCATACTACCACCATATCTATACACATCCTATACATAGCCATAGCTTTATCATACCGGTGTCCTACTCGTATCTAAAGGTGTAGATCTAACTATGAATAACAGATAGCGCTAGTTTCTTTTTTTTACGAACACAAATGACCCCGTTCCACGGAACAAGATTGGTCTCTATTTTAGATTACAAAACTCTGTGATGGACACTTATTCTTGTGACTGACTATGGTGAGGGTAAATCTAGCGATTAAATCTTTGGGGGGCCAGGGTGTCTTTTAAAGTGTCAACAAGAACAACGCTCTCTAGGAAAACAAACCAACTTACTTTCGTAATCAACGTTTCAGTGACGTCTTTGGCCTGTAAATTGCGGACGCTACGTGAGCGGTCACTCGCTCCGCTAGGAAACCGTAAAAAACTTCATTTTACGTTTTGTTTGTTATATTTTAATGACGAAAAGAGTCCCGGGCCGGACGCTTGCGATCCATTCCAAATTTCCAACCTTTAGTATAAAACATTTATTATTATGTTCAAGTCTGGTTTTGGCGCGAACTATTGTGACTAGAGTATTTTGTTACGCTATGCAAGTAGTGGCCTAAATAAAATAAAGAATATTAATTTTATTATATATTGCGGATATTTCGGATATACAAACACCCACTCTCTATTATTGTCTATTCAGAATTTCAGTTCTGTCGACTCGACTGTCAAATTGTCAATCACATTACTGCTGTCAATTGTATTGTCTATTGTTAACGTTGTCAAACAAGAAAAGAAAATAATTGAAGAATTCTTCATTTATCACAAAAAAACTGTTAATTTTTGACTGCAATTACTGTACCTAATATGTCTGAAAAACAAAGAAATATTAAAAAGCGAAAGCTGTCCGAAGAAAATGGCACGGAATTACCCGGTCAGCATTATAACCTATCTAACAAAATTCAATAAGAAACGATGATTTTCCCTATAGTTTTCATTACAATCCCATATTTTTTCAGAACCCTCTTCAAAGACGTCGATCCATATACAGTGTCCCTATTTAGATACAATAAACAGGCACGTCCTGGACTTTGATTTTGAGAAGTTATGTTCGGTATCATTGACGAGAATTAACGTTTACGCGTGTCTCGTCTGTGGCAAGTACTTTCAGGTAAATTAAAACTTTACACGAACTTAATTCATTCAATAAAATATTATGCCTTATGTTTAAAACCAAACTGTCAATATTGGAGCTGACAGACCACTGAACAAACTTGCAATTCCCATTGTATTATTTGTTTTTGACACATCTTGGGACTCTGGGGTTCCAGTCTTTTGGAAGGCGTACAAGGGGCCAAACCCAACTCGCAGAGGCCTCTTAGACAATTTTAAATGGACTTAGACACAAACCGACTATTATTCCCATTTGCACTATGCTTATTATTTAATACAAGAGTATTTTGGGTTTACTTATAAATACAATATTACATCAAGTACTTCAAAGCTACACTAACACTTTGCGGGACTCTAAACGCCCCCAGACGTAATAATATAAAATTTCTGCTGTGTCCCGTTCAGTGTCCATCAAACAATTAACATCATGTGAGATAGTAGTCAAGAAACCACGTTTTTGTCTCAACTATTACATGTGATGATGATGATTCTTGTGAACATTTTGTCCACAGGGTAGAGGTACAAATACTCATGCCTACACTCATTCTGTGGCCGACGGTCATCATGTATTCCTGAATCTGCATACATTAAAGTTTTACTGCCTCCCTGATAACTATGAAGTTATTGGTAAGTCTCTCTACAACTCTTTAAATTATTAGCTCATAGGAATCCATAAAAACTGGATTTAAGAGGGTGCAACTAGAAAGTTTGCAATGCAGCGAATATTAATAAATGAAACTGACTGTGAAAGATAATATATTAACCACCGAGATTACAACTAATAGAAAAGTATGGAAGAAAAAGACATGTTGCACTGACCCCAAATAAACAGGTATAAGGAGAATGCTAAAATATAAAGATGAAATAAAAATACGAAATATTGGTCTGTAGTGTCCTTTATTATTGATTATGAATTGCATTATTCATTATTGTACCACTAAATAAATTTTATGTGTAAAAAAACCATTTGTCCAAATGCTTGCTTTAAATATTTGATAGCTATTTGCGACATTGCCCACTTTCTGATTGCACTCTCATAAGTTACAAATAATAATAATATAAATATTTATTTTCTCTACACCACAACTGTATTAGTATTAATTGCAAGAGGAATGGTTAATAAAATAATTACAGTGTCTGAAAATGCTTGAATACTTCCAACTTATTTTAGATTCATCATTGAATGACATCAAGTATGTCCTGAACCCGATCTTCACACCAGATCAGATCACGCAGCTTGATTATAGCACCAAGATGTCGAGAGCTATTGATAGCACAATGTATATGCCGGGAATTGTGGGCCTTAACAATATCAAGGCTAATGACTATTGCAACGTTATTTTGCAGGTGAGAAAAAATGTGAAAAAAAATCTGTCTACACTAGTTTAGTCAGGCATCCAATATTACGGTGTGTCCGTATACATCAGGGCCGTGCCCTACATGACAAGGCCGTGGCACACACAGGGCAGGGATGGGTGTGAACGAGTAAAAAAATGTATACATTAATATATTTTTGAGCCCCTTAAGGCTGCCTGTCCACTGGAGCGAAGAGGAGCGGAGTAGCGGTGTGCCAATATTAACCAATGGAATTTTATAAAACCTCCGCTCCGCTTCAGTGGACAGGGATATGCGAACTAGTTTAAAAATTCATAAGAAACCGGGAAGCAGAGCGGGGAAACGGAGCGACGAAGCGGAGAGGGGAAGCGGAGTGGGGAAACGGAGCGAAGAAGTGGAGCGGGGAATTATTACTCGTCGCGTGAACTCGGTCTACCTCCGCACAGTCCGCAACACCGCTCCGCTACCTCGCTCCGCTTCAATGGACAGACACTGTCCACAACTCCGCTCCACTCCGCTGCCATTCTCCTCTCCGCTGCCTCGCTCCGCTTCAAAGGATAGGCAGCCTTAGGATCACGTTCCGTCCAAGTCCCGGGCACGGCCATGATATGTGTGGCTAGAACTTTAGTCGGTCAAAGGATCAATTGCAAGCGCTTATTAGAAGTTTTTGTATAGAATCATATCAACTAGATTCCAGTTGGAAAGGTCTTGTTTCCAGAATAAATTGTAATTTACTGATACTGTGATTTTAGTGTCTATCACAAGTCCGACCCCTCCGCAACTATTTCTTACGCGAAGAAAACTATGCAAACGTGAAGCGGCCTCCCGGTGACTCCTCATTCCTACTAGTGCAGCGGTTCGGCGAACTACTACGAAAGTTATGGAACCCCCGCGCCTTTAAGGCCCATGTATCACCCCATGAAATGTTGCAGGCTGTTGTGTTGTGGTCTAAGAAAAGATTTCAATTTATCAAGCAGAGTGAGTAATACCTTCATAATAACTAGCTTTCGCCCGCGTGGAGGTCGGAAATTATCCCACGGGAATGTACCATCGGGATAAAAAGTATCCTATGTGTGAATCCAGGTTAACTATCTGTGTGCCAAATTTCATCCAAATCCGTTGAGCCGTTTTTGCATGATTGAGTAGCAAACATCCAACTTTCACATTTATAATATTAGTAGGATAGTAGGATTCATAGTCAATTTCCTGTGGATGTTTACTGTTTTACATATTATTGTATCAATAGAAGATACTACAACAACACCCAACCCCCTTCCGCACCCCATTCCTCCTACACCTCTGCCCAATCCTTCGGGGAATCGGTCGAAGATACTCGTACTATCCCATCCTCAATTTGTCTATGGCAGTAAATAAATATAACACAATATCCTTTGCACTAATTTAGTTAAATAAAGCATTATAATTTATATGTTTGCAGGTGATCCCATTGATTTTATGTCTTGGTTTTTAAATTCTCTACACATGGCTCTCAATGGCACTAAGAAACCAAACAGTTCTATCATCTACAAATCATTTCTTGGTCACATGAGGATATACACCAGGTAAATGATTCATTTTATTAGATCATAATGATTTGGCAATTTTCTATCTTGGTCATAATCTGATCTCACAAATAAAATTAATCTTAACTGTACTAAATGCTCTGGTTTTATACATTAATTCCAACAAACTGCAATCACTAGTAGGATTTCCTATGAGAGCCTTTTTTTACCTAAATCTTTATCTATTTACCAGAAAACTACCACCAGCGGATGCAGATGACGCTGCTAAGGTGGACCTCAGCAGTGAGGAGTACAGTGAGATGATAACGGAGTCTCCCTTCCTGTACCTGACCTGCGACCTGCCTCCCACGCCACTCTTCACTGACGAGTTTAGAGAAAATATTATTCCACAGGTGACCATCATAATATAGAAATTATATGGGCCAGTCTGATGGGTTGTGGCACACGTTTATGTATCTGAAACGAATTAACATCATCCCATTGAATCCACACTTGTGCCATACACTGTTATCCGATTTATAGAAGTGTGAGCCGTGTTACATTGTAAAATGCTTGATAAAGCCGAATCTTGTTACACTGAAAAAAATATAAAGATTCGTAAAGAGGAAAGGCATGGAATTTTAAAATTGGTGACTTGGTTGAGAAAGCCAGATCTCAGAGGAGCTCGTGGCTAAGTAACAACAGCCGCACGGGTCGATCCATCAGGTTAAGCTACGCTTGCCGGGGTTGGTCCGTGGATGGGTGACCATCTTTACATACCGAGACTCCTCCGTGCCTCGGAAAGCACGTTAAGCCGTTGGTCCCGGCTGTCATTCGTGCATCTTTGGCAGTCGTTACGAGTCGTCAGAAGCCCGAGAGTCTGATACCAGTCTTACCAAGGGTTATCGTATTACCCAGTTACTGGGTTGTGGAGGTCAGATAGGCAGTCGCTCCATGTAAAATACTGGTATTCAGCTACATCCGGTTAGACTGGAAGCCAACCCCAACATAGTTAGTAAAAGGCTAGGCAGATTGATTGGTTGAGAAACCCAGATAGAGAGAAACCCACGTCGAGCAGTGTTCGTAGAATTTCTTGAATGTGTATCAACGCACGGATCGTAACGACTGCCAAAGATGCACGAATGACAGCCGGGACCAACGGCTTATCGTGCTTTCTGAGGCACGGAGGAGTCTCGGTATGTAAAGATGGTCACCCATCCACGGACCAACCCCGGCAAACGCTTGCCGGGGTTGGTCCGTGGATGGGTAACTGCTTAACTTAACCTGATGGATCGATCCGTGCGCACGTGTGTATTTTTGATTAAACCATGTTTTGTTCTTATAGGTGAACCTGTACCAACTACTTTCGAAGTTCAATGGGCAGACATCAAAAGAGTACAAAACGTACAAAGAGAACTTCCTGAAACGGTTTGAGATCACCCAGTTGCCGCCTTACTTGATATTATACATCAAGAGATTTACGAAAAACACATTTTTCGTGGAGAAGAACCCCACTGTAGTAAACTTCCCTGTCAAGTAAGTAGAGAAAGATTTTAGGATACGCTCGTTAATAGACTAAAGTATATTATTATCTGCTAGCTAAGTTCACGTGAACTTATCCACTAGTGGTGAACCAGGCCACTTGTTTCCAGCTGCCCCATTATTAATACAATATTATTGAGATCGGGTTTTGATCCGACTACGGCGAAGCAAAACAGAGGGTTATAGTTTTGACCGCTATGTATATCTGTTATCTCATAACTTCTAAACTAGGTTCTCATTATAATTTGACAAATGAGGTACAGTCAGCATCAAAAGTGGTTGACCACATTTAGATTTTCAAAATCGCTGTATAGTGAAGTGCTAATAGTGAATACGGTGTACAGCGATTTTGAAAATCTAAATGTGGTAATCAACTTTTGATGCTGACTGTACCTATCGTTGAAAGCGTCTTGATCGTCCGCTGGTTATAGGCTATGTGACGTCACATTAAATTAAATATGGCGGAGTGGAAAATTCGGATACACGATCAATAAGAATCTGGATCGTTTTGAAACAGATTGCTAATCCTAATCTTCATAGGTTCGAAAAAAAATCTGCTCAAAAACGTAAATAACGCAATGAATGTTGTTGAACAGTCAAAATGAAACAAATCAGACGTAATCGTTTACGAAAATATGTTACGTAATTAGATAGCTGTTCGATTTATACCATAACACGTGTCAGCGTGACTCCGGATTTTTTATTTGTCTGTCTGTGATGTCTTGTTTATACCTTTTTAGACGACTTTTTGTCGTAGTTGGGTTTTAGTTTATAACTTTTTGTAGATTCAATAGGCAAGTCTGCATGCACATACACACGGCCTAATTGGTTTTCATGATATTGAAATGAATTGCAGAAATGTTGACTTCGGCGACATTTTAACACCAGAAGTGAAGGCGAAACATAACGGGAAGACGATCTACGAGTTAGTTGGCAACATAGTTCATGACGGCACTCCCGAGAAGGGCACGTACAGGGCACACGTCCTTCATAAACCAACACAGCAGTGGTGAGTGCGGCTTAATTGTGTAAATGACGTCATCTGTCCTTGTACAGATAACATATATGATATAATATAACACCTTGTTTCCCCACATAGTTATGTTCACGATCCATGTAATGGGGGCGAGCCTATTGCCATCAACCGGGCACAAATCCAGACTCCGGGCTGCTACTGAGAAATTCCTAATGGAAAAACTCAATAACAGTTTGCACGACCTGGGAATCGAACCCAGGACCTCGAGCTCAGCAGTAGCACTTGCGACCACTAAACCAACGAGGCACTCCCAAGAAAAGTTTAAGCTTCGGGAATGATTCCCGAAGTGATAGACGATCTTCGGGAATATCGACGCGCCATATTGATATCTATTATAGAGTTATAGAGCTGGGAAGTACGGCATGTACTTCCCAGCTCTATAACATAAAATAGATTAAGTAATTATGCTGTACTATGGAAGAGCGGAGTCTCCTAACACAGGCATTGTTTGCTTAAAAGGAGGCTCCAAACACGAAACCCTTTTTTTGTAAACTAAGGCATAAATAAAAACATTTAGTTTTTTTTTTTTTTTTTGATAACGAAAATATTACTATATTATAAAATTATATATAATATGCAATTACAAAAACCTTTTCGAATGACAAATGATGATCTGATACTTACCGAACTTCATACATACGCGCAATGATAAGTGCACTACAACATGGGAGTACAAAACTGTTTAAATCTGTGGCGCGACGTCCGTGTTAATTCGGAAACAACGAGTACCGAAGGCGAAGCGCATACCTTTTGTGGTTTTACTGTATGTATTGCATGATTCATCAACATTTTGCATGGGCATACTGCAGTTTATACTTCGACATGGTGCGATTTAGCAAAAAGCCAATGCAGAATGGTTAGTAACCTTCGATCAATAATACACTAGATTCCCGGTAAGCGCTTCAAAAACGGAACGAAAAATAAGAGCACAGATTGGGTTGTGGTCTTATTTCAAATTAGTATGGTCCAATCATAGCCAACGTTAAGACGTCAAAATGCCGCAGTACGCGTTCAAAAAAATTGTAAATAACCACCGTAACACCAAGATTTTGGAAAGAATATTTTTTTTTCGGTAAGTTTATTATCAGTAAGTGTTTTTCATAAAATAAAAACAGAATTAAATAGTAAATATAAATCAATTACCAAATATTATGATTGTTTGACCAATGTTTGTGACAACTACCAACTATTGTAACAAACATCGACTGTTCTGGAACAGGGAATGCATGGTGTAGTATTGTTATTTTATATTTTATTATTTTATAAAGAAAGAGGAAAAGAAATATATAAGCCTTGTAAAAATTCGACAATTTGTTCGATTCATTTTAATAGATTGGACATAACTGGAAACACGCAAAGGCGTAGATTACTAAAAACAGTAAAACAGTAACAATAAGTATTTTTGAACTATAAAAATTACTTTTTATTTTCAAGCGACATGACAAATTTGTTTCTCCGTCGACAGAAAGATTTAATTTAGCCATTGTAATTAAAAATTTGTTTCTCCGACGACAGAAAGATTTAATTTTGCCATTGTAATTAAATTTAATGTTGGGTATCATGATATTATATATGAGTATATAATTTATTTTTTCTGTTTTTCATAGATAAAAATATAGACACATTTCGACTCCACTCATTCCTTGTCCAAGCGGCGAGCCTCTGTCATAATTTTTTATTGCTTTTATTAGCACTTTGTAATTCGAACTTTAAAACAAGCGTGTAAGGTTGAATTTGTTTTGATGTATGTTTGACTTTATTGTTTTTTGTACATAGCTTTGTGAATACAACTTTAAGCATTGCATTTAAGGTTGAATTTACATTAAGGTATATTTATTTAACTAGAATTACGTAAACACAATTGGCGACAGTTTTAAGAGAACTTTTGTATGGGATATTGTATCTAGTGCATTATTGATCGAAGTTAGTAACCAAGCAGAATACAAGCTTATATCTAGCGATCACTTTATATCTGTATAAAACAGTATTTTTGCTGCACTATACAATCTGATAAGCATAATTTTGTTTCAGGTACGAAATGCAGGACCTTCATGTTACCAGTATACTTCCTCAAATGATCACACTCACAGAGGCATACATTCAGATATATGAACTAAACCAGGACTGAGTTTAAATAGTTTAGTCAATAAAACTAGTATAAGTACACTTGTGTATGTTTATTTATTGAATATACAAATTCCTGATAATTCAGAATCCCCATTTAACAAACTGTGGCCCTGGAATGACCTTTATACTTAAAACATTAATTAATTATGAGTGTTACACCATATTTTATAAATATGTGGCGAAAATATAATAATATATTAAAAAATTCACATCTACTATTTGACACAGTTTGAGAAATGATTCCGTTCATTTCATAGAAAATAGTTCAGGTTTGGTAATATTGAATATTATGATGTGAGACCCAGAATGAGGCTGATGGATGAAGTGATGACTTATTTTTTAAATACATACTTGCCAATATACTCTATCAAGGGAACTAAGACATTCCCACACCAAGCCACTTGAATTAGAATTTACTGAACACAGAGCAAGACTGAACTATCTTCTTCGAAAGAATTATGCTAGTGGCTCTCTCCCTTTTTGCCTGCCACCCGCTTGAACTCTCCCATATTGGTGGTGGAAATTGGAGAACCATAGAAGGCCAGGTGATCAATTTGTGTGAGTTCCCCACCACTCTGGTTGTCCTTTATAAACAGTTGAATGTTCTGTACGCTTTGGAACTTTACAAACTTCAGAGGGAGAGGGTTGCCTTCTAGATCACTTGGTGAAAATCTAGAAAAGAAAGAAAAAAAATTAGATTTTTCGGTATGTCCATACATTCCCAGTTCAAGCATTTATGTACATAATGGTGCCGATTCTCTTGTACAACGAACTAAACTATCACTAAAATTCCTTACTTTAGGCTATGAGAATCTTAGAGCTATTCTGTAAATAAAATTCTCTAAACTAAAAAATAATTTTGTCACAACTAAAATAGAATTTGACAATCGCGAAACCACGTGGTACCCGTGGTTTGCCCTCACCCGTGATTTTTTTTAGAGCCGGAGGCGCGCAGCGTATGGAATTTTTCACTTTTTGTATGGAAAACATGAAAAAATATTACCCACATGTTCAGGTTAAGGGATTTAAGCGTTTCATAAAGGGGGTCGAAATTTTCATTATTTTTGCGATAGGACGCACCATTTTCGAGATATAAGCAAAAGAAAAAAATAAATACAGTACTGTTTTTGCACGTGAAGTCAAGGTGTTGGTGTGAATTTTAGTTCATGACGCGATTAAAAATTGTCAGAATTAGTCTGGTTTGGTATTTTACAATCAAAATTTTAGGTGAAAAATGTCATATTCAGAATAGCAAAATTACCATTTTCACTAAACTAAAAACTCAGTACTATCTTAGTGCTGTCAAACTAAAATATAGTTTAATTGTGTCACTTTAGTCTATTTCAAAATGGGAAATCGTTGTTTGACAGGATTAAACTTAATTTTAGTGATTTTTAGTCTAGTTTAGAGGCATTTGTGACAAGAGAATCGCCACCAATAACAAACAAAATAAAGTCCATTTTACTTACTCAACATCCTGCACTGACATGTTTCCAGAGGCTTGATCAAAGTCAAGTGTTCTTGGCTGGTTGATGAATATCTTCACTACCTTGGGCCCCTTGTCACTGGGAGCCTTAATTTTTAAGGAGTGTATTTTCACCAGCTGAAAAATATAGATATTTCATGTTCAATATCAAACTAATGGATACATCGCTAATCAAGTAATACAACGAAAGGCCTTTATATTTAGTGCAGTTAACCAAAAATTATAAATAAAAAAATTACATGATACTATATATACAATTTATATCACATGATGTAATACCAATTTTGAAGAAAGCTTAAACATTATAAACAAGTAACCCTGTTAATTTAACTACCTGATTGAAACTAATGTTAATTATGAGCTGCTCATCACAATCACTGGCTAGGTAGCCCGCTCCACTGGTCAGACAGTGCGCCATGGGATGGTTATCAGCTTCATTCAGACATTCACACTCGCTCTTAGTTATGAATGTTGCCAGGTCCATCTGTAAATAAAATATTACAATAAACCAGGAATAATTATTGGCTTATAGGCAGCTGAGATGATTTTTTGATCCCATTCTCCCCTATCAGATGGACAATTTGGAATATGGAGAAATTTTACAGTAAGGACAGAAAGGAGGAATTAAGTATACCTTCTGTGAATATGGGTTTTAAGACTTATATGAACAAAATCAAACTTGGATGATTGGTGAAGTACGTATTTCTGTGGAATATTATACAAAGTCCAGCAAATTGTAGATAATGAAAAGGTGACACTTGCACCTGTAACCTGTGCAAAGCTAAGATGGGATGCTAGTTATCAGTATACTTACATGTCCAGCAACACTGTTATCTTCATCTCCAGCTTCATCAGTGCCATAATATTGTCTAACTTTAGTTTCTAGTGTGGCTGGGTCAGCACCTTGAAGCTGGTCAATCCGTGTCTGCAATCAATGAGATCATTTTAGTTCCAAAAAACATCCAATTTGGAGGTTTACTGACTCATTATAATGACTAATTTAATGTCAAATCCTGAAAGAAACTAACACAAACAAATTAATGATAATTCAGCTTGGTGCACTGATTCCTGCATGATTCAGCGGCCACGTACCCGGTTTCTATAGAAGATGAATGTTGGCATCGCGCTGACACCCTGCGCGCTGGCCGTCTCCGCACATCTGCCCACGTCCACCTTCAGGAACACAGCCCTTGGGAACTTCGCCGGCAGCTGCTCGAAGAACGGCGCGATCCGTTGGCAAGGGGGACACCTACACACAACATAATCAATTATTTACTGTAACGATGACTTGAATATTTGAACGGAATCAGGTTATACTCACCAAGTTGCTGTGAAGTCCACTACAACAAGTTTTGTGCCAGCATTGGCCATTTCTGTTTGGAAATGAGCTTCGCTTTCAATAACAGTAGCTAAGCCCATGGTTTCCTTTTAATTATTCCAATTTAAAACAAGAGTCCACAATGACAACAGTGGGGAATGATACTTCAAAATGGTTGATTAGTTTTTTGACAGTTTTAGTGTTACCATACAAAATACTTATTTAATTGCGTTCAATAAAAATCAATACATATGGGGGTCAAAAGTGGGGGTCTAACATTGAAGGGGTCTTGTAAACTGGCCAAGATAGTAGAAAAATCTCTTAATGTATTCTAAACTGAGTTTGTGGAACAGTACAAATCATGTCTTTCCGTCGTTTCGTAATACTCGTAGTAGTAAGAGGGGTTTTTAAGTGTTGGAGAAGAATGGTTTGTAGAATTAAATGTTGCCTTACGTTGAGGATACCACATTTTTTATAAAGGTCTGTTGTTGGAAAGAGAATAGGACGAAATGTTGCAGCTAATACAATAAGTGATAATAGATTGACATAAGGCGTAGTTATACATTGCGAAAACAGACGCGACATGTCGAAGAATTAAAAAAATATAAATTAGTTTTTTGACCCTGCCTGCTCCCAAGTTAAATATAATAATTCAGGTAACTATCTAAAGTTATACCTACCTATATAAGTACCTACTTACTATTATCAACTGTGCCAATGAGTGAACATTGACATGTGTGTGAATGTATACTGTTATAGGAGTGAGCCTTTAAAGTGATAGGAATTCCAGGTTTTGAGGTTGAAAACGTCATCAATTTCGTCTTGGATGTGTTAAATGTTAGAGCGTGGGATCGAAGCCAGTTAAAGGCAGAATTAAAACCATTTTGAGCAATAATCTGAAGTTCAGACCATGAGTTAGCGAAAAATGTAAGAGCTGTATCATCAGCAAACGACACAATTTTTGCATTTGTGATGTTAAGATTGCAGAGGTCATTCAAAAAGATAAGAAACAGCGTAAGCTAACATAGCTAACATATCGGGAGCTCGTTGCTGAAATGGTCACTAATTTTCACCATTTGCAGTCTATTTGTCAGATAGCTTTTAAAAAGATCAAGCTGCAGTCCTCTGATGCCTGCTCTCTCAAGTTTAAGTAAAAGTTTAGAAATGGGAATGGTGTCGAAGTCCTTAGCGGGATCAAGAAACACTGTAAGAACCTTCTTGCGACTGTTGATTTTCTCTACTATGAAATTCGGTAATTCATGAACTTCATCACAGGTTGCCTTGTTCTTACGGAACCCATCTTGTTGAAAAGAATACAATTTTTTTTTTCAAAAAAACCTACCAATTTCTTATTGATTAGGCGCTCAAAAACCTTCGAAAGGGCGAGTAGTACCGCTATAGGGTGAAGAGTTTCCATCGCCACTCGTAAAGAGAGAGTACCTATATTAGCCCTTTTAAAAGCTGACGGAAAGACAGCAGTCTTAAAAGAGAGGTTAAATATATGGTTTAAAACTGGGGCTAGAATGTAACAGTATCTTTTAAGTACCACAGGAGAGATACCATCCCAACCAGTGGCTGCAATTGATCTAAGGGACTGAATTACAGATTTGACCACATCCACACCCGTGTGATCCAATACAAATGAAGATGAAGAAAAAGTAATGTGGTCGTTGATAATATTATCTGCAAGTTTTTTATCTAGGTACGTCAGCAAAGAATTTATTAAGACTCTTGCAGGACTGAAAAGGAGTGTCAGAGTGTGTAGTAGTTGCGTAGATGCATGTTGGTGTTTTTGTGTGTTTGTGATTCGTTTTATTGTTTCCCAAAGAACCTTTGAATTATTTCCAGCTTTATCGAGCTCTTAGGTGTCGAATTGTCTTTTGACTTTTTTAATAATTTTATTACGGAAGTTTCTGTATCGCTTATAGGATATTGCGTTAACCATGAGACCAACCAGAGTATCAGTAGCAACATTAGAGACTAACATAGAGTAGATGGGTGCAAAGTCCAGTATCGCCATAGTATTATCCATGACATCAAAGGCAATTTTGTTGTTTGATCTATTAGATCCATCACCAAAACCACATGGTAGTATTATTAATACTACAATGTGGTTTTTTGCTGGAGATGCATAACAAGGAAGAACAATGATCAGTAACAGTCGTATCGAAGACTAATGAGACTGATGTCCTTGCGGGTTTTAATATTATTATTAATTACTGGAGCAGAATAACCACAACTCCGTCAAGACTAAAAAGGCACAATCCATCGAGAGTCATTGTAGTAGTGTCTATAGACTAACACCCGGTTTCTGATTTGAGAAAAGAAGCAAATCTCAACTGATTATTCTCAAATACATAAGTATGCGCTTAAGTTTTTTGTGTTTCACAAGTTAAAATCTAATTTCGTTAAACTATAATCAACTGATCATTTACTTAAGTATTCCTGATCAAAGATAACACGTTCCAATTTACAAAAAAAATCGGTACTTTTCAAAAACTCATAATATTAAATCATTTTATTCTTATAAATTTAAAACAGACTTAAAAAGTAAGTTAATTTTAAATAACGGCATTAATTTCAACAAATTTATGTTATTAGAGTTGCTAATGCATATTTTAGCAATTAACTTGAACTTGACAGGTTAATATTTGACGTGTGAACCGAATCGTGAACGTCAAACTGTAAGTAAATAAACACAAGTTTTATTGGAATTCTGTTAGTATTCTTACACAACCTATAATTGTACCAATTAAAATGGATAAGGATAAGAAAAAGAGATCACCTAACTATACTCTAGAGGAGAAAGAAAATCTTCTTTCAATAATAACAAAATAAGTACATAATAACCTATAATGTTTACCATAATATAATTTTACGTTTCACCACATTAGTTATTTAGATGTTTGTGATTATTATTGCTCCAGATACCAAAGTGTAATAGAGTGCAAAAGGACAGGGGCATACTATATTCAAAAGAAACAGGAAGCCTGGAAGTCCATTACTAAAGAGTACAATAGCCTCTGCACGACTGGGCCTAGGCATGAAACAATGCTAAAACATTTTTATAATAATATCAAACATCGTGCAAGAAAAGATTCTGTAATTGAGAATGTGAGCATAAACATTTTACGTCATGTCTGTTTTATGTGTTTGCGTGTAGTGTTGTGTGTGTTTAAGTTAATACTAATGTTCATTATCTTATTACTCTACACTACACCCGTCATATTTCTAGTAGTTATAGCCGTATAGTGAATATACAAAAGGAAAGTGTCTGTTTGTTCACATGCACACATATAAATTTAAAATCATTCTTTAGCTGTATACACCATAGATTAACTTTTGACTTGCTCCTATCTAGACACTCCCATATTTTTGTAGAATTTGTGTAGCTAAAGGCAACAATAATATTGCAATAAACTCTACTAACAAACATTTTTCAGAAGCAAAGATACCACAATACACTCTCAGATGAGACAAACATTTAAATGTGGATGAGGTAAATAATGAAAATGTATTTATTAAACTTATTTATAGTGGTAGTATAGTCTGCTAGTCAATTACTTATCAATATAATTACTCGATTGGCACAGCATCACAAATTATTTATGTTTTGTTCATTTTAGCCATGTTTCTGCTTAAGTATACACCAAGATTGAAATATCATGAAAACATTTTTAATTTATTTAGTTAATTGTGTTATTTGGTTTCCAGGTTATAGTCATAAATGACCATAATATAATAAAGGATTTAAAGAAGAAATGGTCTAATGAGCAGGTTACCAGACACATGCAGTGATATTATCAAATCTGGTTGGTTTAGAAGTTGTTTTAATTTTTGGTATCAATCTTTTTTAGAAAAACTTAAAGAAGACTGGTGGTGGGTCGTTCACTCCTATGTTAACCGATGCTGATCATCAAATCCTTTCCGTCTTAGATGACCAAATACGTCCAGATGAGAATCCATATGATGAAGCAGCTGAATATTTTGGTGGGTGCCTATAAATCAATACTTTTCATACACCACAGAATGATGTACATAGTATTATATAAACTAAAAATTAAATTTTTCAGGAGAACAAATTGAAGTAACTTCCAAAGAGTCTAACCCAGTACCAGAATCCAATCCACTACCAGAACCTCCTAATCCAGTACCTGTGTTAAGGAAACGAAAACTTGTGTCCAAACGAAAAAAGAATACTATAGATAGCTTATCAGTCACAAAACATTCAGCTGAAGCTCTGAAGAAAATTTATTTTAAGAAAAAAATAGAACTTGCATACTACCAAAAAAGAAATGAGATGCAGAAATTTAGATTTGAACAGAAGAAGCATGAACTGGAAATACAATTTTTTTTAAAACAGTTGGAAAAGGCTGATAGGGATTTGATGTAGTAAATTACCTTATTTATAGTAAGCATAGTTATTACGAATAGCTGTGATTTGTAAAATATTGTGCTGTGATTTTTAAATGCAAGGGCAAGATACATAACTGCACCTATTTATTGTTATATTAGGTGGCATAATTTTATGAATAGCTGTGATTTCTAATTGTTAGTGATTATTACATAAAACTGCACCTATTTATTTTATATTAGGTGTGATGATTATAATGAGTAGCTGTGATTTATGATTAAAATGTAAGTAAAAAATAAGTCTAAAGTCTAATCATTTATTTCAAATGAATAACTGTGATTTGTAAAATATTGTGCTGTGATTTCTAAATACAAGGGAAAAATACATAACCGCACCTATTTATTTTTATATTAGGTGGCATAATTTTATGAATAGCTGTGATTTCTAATTGTTAGTGATTATTACATAGAGCTGCACCTATTTATTTTATATTAGGTGTTATGATTATAATGAGTAGCTGTGATTTATGATTAAAATGTAAGTTAAAAAAAAGTCAATAGTTTAATAATTAATTTCAAATCGAGGGTTTGTAAGGCACTTTTGAACGTCCAAATTTACAAAAAATGTAATTGATTCTAGTCGCCCCTTCCAAAAGGTAGTTTTCAATAGGAGAAGAATGGGCAAGAAACTCCATCGTTACTCTTTTAAAATATTTTGTATATGTAGGTACATTAGTTATATTATATAATTATATGTGAAGACAATGCACCTAAAAAAAAACTACTATATCACAATAGGTAACAAGAATTTAAAATGAAGCAACAACAGATAAATTAATTACTTATGTGATAGATACATGGTTCTCACATATTTACAAACATTGTAAAAGTAGACAATTTTCCTAAAATTTTACCATTAATAAGTAAAGTGTGTGAGGAAAAAATCACAGAATGTAAAATCAATGTCATATAATAAAAATAAATATACAACTTAAAATTAGCAATCTGTGATAAGATTGTTGTAGTTGACCTAAGTGATTGCTACATACAACTGTACTTGTGTAAAATTTCTTTTAAGTTACCATAATTAATATAAATATGTACCTATCTGTGATTTTGTACGTAACTGATAAAACTAGGAGTACTTAATTAAAAATATTACTATACCTACATATTTTTTATTGTAGTACATATTTACATTTTATTGGGTAAAATAATTTTGTACTATGGATGTCCTGACAGCAAAATTTTGGGTATTTGACACTTGAGGTGGTAACGGTTCATCACTTTCTTCTTGTACATGTTCATCATAATCCACTATGTAGTCATCAAGACGAAGAGTCATATTATGAAGAACAACACACGCCACAATCACCTTCAATACTTTTGGAAGTTTTAATTGCATTCCTGAATGTAGGCATGGAAATCTTCTTTTAAGAACACCAAAACACCTTTCAATTGTGTTTCGGGGTGCTATCTGGGCTCTGTTATAGGCTTCTTGGGATGGAGAGGCAGGGTTCAAAAAGGGTATCATGAGATATCTAAGGCATGGGTAACCACTATCCCCGAGAATAAGGTATGACCCAAATCTGCCAGCTTCAAATTGAGCTGCAAGTGGTGAGT
Organism: Agrochola macilenta; assembly: GCA_916701695.1. Taxonomy (NCBI): domain Eukaryota; kingdom Metazoa; phylum Arthropoda; class Insecta; order Lepidoptera; family Noctuidae; genus Agrochola; species Agrochola macilenta. Next base: position 19,680,822 of record OU753554.1, on the reverse strand, counting down.
CATTCCAAATAGTAGTGTCGTGCACGGAGCCTGGCCAACGTGCAATGACACTAGTTATTTGTAAATTGGCATCACAGATGGCTTGAACATTTATCGAAAAAAAACCTTTTCTGTTCCTATACAGCTCAGCTCTGCTCCCTCCTGGTGAATTTATTTTTACATGTGTGCAGTCTACAGCACCTATGACTCTAGGGAATCCAGCGATGTCAAAAAATCGTGCTGCCACTGATGATCTCTCCTGTGCAGTGGACATACGAACATATTGCCGTCTCAGTAATGCTATCGCACTAGTCACCCTCTCTAGCACGCGGCACACCGTCGCCTTGCTCACATTCACGGTGTCCCCCACAACAGCTTGAAAGCTACCAGTCGCGTAAAACCTTAGAGCTATTAGTAGCTGCAACATGGGAGAAATGCAGTCCCGCCGTTGAATACGACAGGTCAGTTTAGGCTTTATTTTGTTAAAAATAAACCTAACCGACTCCTTCGCAAAGCGAAAACGACTCTTAAATTGTTCGTCGGTTAACGTGATGAACAAGTTAGGCCGATGTCCTGCTATTCTTCTGCGTAGTTGTCTGCGTTGAGGCATCTCCAAAGACGACAGGGAAGTATCGTCGTCACTCATTTTGATCAAAATCACTTACAAAATCACTAGTTACTTTATCTGATTACAGTTTGAGTAGCTGAAATTGGTGTGTCAACTTTCAACTGCGTAACTTGACGTTGATTAAGCTTTGAGTATTGTCAAACACGTTTTTTTTAATTCAGAAACGCAACTGACAACTTAAGCATGAGTTAAGTATGCCTTCTGTCAAATTTGAGTAAAATGATGTTCTATTACTCAAATCTTGATTAGAGTTTAAAAAAACTTAATTCAGAAACGAAAAAATGTTTAAGTTATACTTAAGTACAGATTAGGACGTTCTCAAATTCAAATACTCAATTCAGAAACCGGGTGTTAGAACATTACAATTGATTGATCTAATGTTTTGTGTAAGAATTTTGAGATAATGTTTTGGATGTTAAATAAACATTTTTTTTTGCTCTGGGGTACCTACAAGCGTGTGAATCCGATACAGAAAAATCGTCAACAGTGTCCATATATAGATACAAATAGGTAAAAGATCGGGTAAAAACTGTAGCCGTTCTCATAATAAAACCGAACATATGGAAGGCATTATTAACAATTTTGTTAAAATGGGAATATATATACGTAGGTACATAAATGGACTTTGTCATCCAACATAATTCCAAGATCACGGACCAGGATTTCTCTTTTTAGATTTTCGTTTTTTAAGGTGTAGGGATACAGTATGATGTTTTTTTTTTGGTAAAACGAATGACACAACACTTGGATACACTAAGTTGAAGTTTATTGCGTGTACAGTATGCCGAGAACGCATCTAAATCTTTCTGTAAGAGAGAACAATCACGGTGACTTTTAATAGACCTAAATATTTTAATGACGTCAGCGTACAACAGTCATTTAGAATTTTTCAAACATGTATCCACGTCGTTGATGAATAAAATGAATAGGAGAGAGAGGTCCCAGAATGGAACCCTGAGGTACTCCGGAAGTAACATCTACAGTGGCAGAACAAAAACCATTTATTACAATTCTTTGTGTTCTATTGCAGACATAATAATATAACCATCTTAAAAGCCACACGTATCCCATTAAATGCAATTTTCTGCAAAAGCAGTTTATTCAACCTTGTTGAAGGCTTGCTTGTAATCAGTATATATGGTATCAACTTGAACACGGGCATCCAAATTGTTAAACAAATCTGCAAAAGTCACCAGGTTCGTCGCGGTTGATCTCCTTTTGACAAAACAATGTTACTGTAGTAGGTAATAAAACGTTGTGAAGAGGGTATACTCAATCATGTACTAATCTCTCGAAAACCTTTGACAAAGCTGACAATATTGATATTGGTCGATAGTTCTCGACATCATGCCTACGTCCTGACTTGTAGACCAGGGTTATATTTGCAAGTTTCCAAGCTTGTGGAAATATCCCCTGTTTAATAGATAATTAAATGTGGTATGCAATGGTATAAAGAGATTAGTGGCAGTCGTTTTAATAAAGATTACTGGCAAACCATCTGGTCGAGGTGCTTTAGAAGGGTCTAGTGACTTAAGCCCATACATCAGCTACCGAAAATTGAATGTCGCTTATCAGCGAGCAGTAAGGGGTGCAATCGGGATGCGAGGGCGGTACACTTTTTAAGGTGGATAGTTCATAAACAGAATGAAAGAAGTCAGATTTTTTTTTGCAAATGTCTTCCGGGTTATTATAATTATGGTAGATTTTTGTATTTCACAGTGGAAGAAATTCCAGTAGTAGATTTTGCTTAGAAATGAACATCCAGAAATGTTTAATGTTGTCTCGAATACCATCCTCTACATATTAATGTATTCTCTATATGATTCTTTGCACTCAGACTGAAATCTTTTGCGGAATAGTGAAAACTGCTCGAAGTCAGACAAATTCTTGTACATTTTCCATCTAACCCATGCTTTGGCTTTGTTATAAAAGATTTTGAGAACCACACAGGAAAATTTAAAGACCTGCTAAAGTAAAGAAAGTAAAGTAAAATAAAGTAAAGTAAAGTAGGGAAGGTACTGGTTTTATTAATTGAAATGAAATTGTGTGAGACCAATTCGAGGTAAATAAGTGGTCGTCCGTCTTTATTCTCTCATCTCTCACTAGATAAAAGCAATAGCACTGAAGAAACTCCAGCCAGTGTTTAATTAAGTTCAGACGTTGGAACATCTCTAATCATCGCGGTTAAAATAACTATAGTGATAACCCTGAGAATGAGCGAGTTAAAATCGATTATATCGCCAAGCCTGTGCATCCTAATTCCCTTGTTATTCTTAATAACAACAATGACCGCTGTTGTTGCTATAAATGATGAAAGTTTTCGCAAACAGATTATTAAAGACCTACCAACGAAAACAGATTTTAACTATTATATGGGAGGACTGGAAAGGGCGGTAGATTTTTGTATAAGACATACAGTTTACGTGGGTCTGGACATGGAGTTTGGGTTGTTTATGGTAGACGGTAAGATTGTACAAGACTAACCAGATATCTAATTCAGTAACAAATTTTTGTAAACGATTAAAACTAATCTCTTTCATTTTGACAGTTCAACAATATTCATTGCGTGCATTTTACGTTGTAGAGCAGATTGTTTTTCGAACTTATGAAGCAATGGTTTAGAAATCTGTTTCAAAACGATTCAGATTCTGATTGATCGTGTATTATTAATTACGGTACCTACCAGTTTCCGTAAAGTAAATCAACGACGTGTCAAAATTAAACTCATGTCAAACGTTTTGATTGGCTGCCGATAATAGTCAACCAATGACGGCAGTTGACATTCGTTTGATATTTTTTTAGCTAGTTTTTGTGTTGATTTTTCTTCCAGAACCAGGTGTTAGTCTCTTATCTTTTCAGGAAGTTCCGGTTTTATACAGTCTATCAATCTGAAAGCGACTGTCGCGCGAATACTCGATTACGCGATCGTTTCCATGAATTATGATAATGATGTATATACGGCTACAAATCAAGCTATAAATTTCCAGTATAAGATGATCTCGCATTGTATAGGATTTCCGAACAATGAGAGGTCCGCTGTTGATATGTAGCTGTGTGTATGTCGTAGCATGGTCTAATAAAACAAGATCTGGCATGCCGGGACAAACACAAATGCTTACGTTACTGTCCAGTTACCACTTTATTGCAACAGGAAAGATTTTCAGCCACCATTCTGTTAAAAAATATGTACAAAGCTTTTAAATTGTCGTTTCGTGTGTCTAATCAAACGAAATAATTCAATTTAATTCAACATAAACCAACGTAATTGTTAATTGAAACCTCATTGTTTTATCGGATTTGCACAGGTAATAAAGGTGGTTGGGGAGTTATTATTACAAACTTCTGGTAACACAGATGTGATGACGTAGACTTGTGTTGCCCACGTGACCACTGTGTTTCGGAATGCTATACCTGGCGAAGTATATTAATATACCATGTGTCGTAGGATTATTTGATAATCTAATTTTCGCGAAAACCCTGGGGATAGTGCGAAAACACGGATAATTAGACAATGGTGAAAACATTTCTGCGAGCAACTTCGAAATTGGAAGCGCTCGCCGGCCGCTGCCACGGCACCACTCCCTTCGCTCGCTCGGCTCGCGCGCGGAACGTTCACAGTTCTAACCTAACTTATTTCAACCAAGTTGCTCGCAGAAATGTTTTCACCATTTTCTAATTATCAGTGGTTTCACAATATCCCTAGCTAGGGTTTTCGCGAAAATTCGAATTATCAAATCATCCTATGACATGTACAAACGCGTATTGATTAATTAGTTAGGATACGGCCTTAATAATATAATTATGATGTGTAACATCTTTCCTCTCACTTTCCTAAAAAAAAAACGAAATAATCAAATCCGTGGGAGTGATTTCGTGAAAAGGGACGGAAGTGTGTCACAGGAAGTCGGGGAAGCGCGCGCTATTTGATTTGACCAATGAGCGCGCGCGGTGCTAGAGTTCACCGTTAGAAGCGACCTTGACGAGGCCCCGCCCCTTTATGTTGCATAATATCAAGGTGAGATGTCATCATAGGCAACTAGACTCGCTCGATTTTTGGATTGGATTACGAATTTAAGTTTTCTAAAAGCTAGTTTTAATTCCTTTGTCGTAAACTTCGATCAATAAATTGATCGAAGGTCGTAAGAGTAAAATAAACGAATCAGTTCATTTCATTGCGCATGAAATCAATCCGTTCATAATAAAAAATTATAAGTAGCTATAGGTAGATACAGCATGTATCAGAAAAGTGTGGTCATATTTGAAATGTGTTGTACAGACGCGAAAAAAATATCAGCTGTCCCCTTCGATCAATAATGCACTATTGATCGAAGGCTGTCCCATAGAAAATTTCAATACCTTCTCGACCCCAAGTCAGAGTCAAACAATTTATTTCAATTAGGCACATAAAAGGCACTTTTGAACGTAAATTTTACAAAAAAATAAAATTGAACCTAGTTGCCCCTTCCAAAAGGTAGTTTTCGTATGGAGAAGAATGGGCAAGAAACTCCACCGGTACTCTACAAAATGTTTTTAAAATATTTTGTATACATTAATTATATAATTATATGTGAAGACGATGCATCTAGAATAAGATTACTATACCACGATAGGTAAAAAGAATGAAAAATTAAGCAATGACAGATAAATTAATGACGTGATGTGTTCACATATTTACAAACATGGCAAAATGTATGGGACGTCTGATATTTTTTTTGCAAATAGATGTTGGTTAAATATGACAACAATTTTCTGATATACACATTTATATTTACGATGATTCGATTGATCTCGTTCGTTACTCTGAATTTTCTGAGAAAATTCTGAGTCTCCCTTACAACGAAAAAAAACCCAGACTTATCACCCTACATGCACGCACGGCGTTTAAAACAATTCTTTTTGTAGTGAATTTGAAGAAACTTGTGCAGGAGAAACGGATGAGTTTCCCTAAAACTATACGTAATCATTTGGAAAAACTACTAGTAAAGAGCAACACATTGGCTAACTTTTTCCAAAAAATGGTCCACAGACTTGAAAATGAGGAAGACATGGAGAAGGCAATAAACTGTAAGACCCATCGAGAGTCTTTTTACTTTTTTAATTTTTTTTTTTCTGTCAAAACAATTATTTTGCCGCCCGCACGCAAGTTACAGGTGGTAGGTACAGTACGACACAACTTAGATGTAGCATACATTTGAAAATATGCATTTATTCATTTCAATTTTACGAATGCATTTAGTTATATGACTGTACAAGTTACTGCGTTTGCGTAAAGATAATTTTCACCTAAAGCAGTAATAAAGATTGGTGATTTTGAAGGCCCACTCAGTTAGGATAGTGATCGGTTTTACGAATTTTGTATCTAAGTTGTGTCGTACTGTAACAGGTTGGTAATAGGTATAACTGTCGCGTTTTAGCGTGGCATTAGAGGTCAATGCCCTTCCCCTAATATCTCTCAATAGGAACCCAAACAATAAACTATGTATGGTTTTCGTTATTGGAACATGATCACGATAATTGATTCAGGACGTTAACGGTATTTCAGTGTTTGAAATTAAAAAATGCTAGTAGATGTAGGTAGGTCAATGACGGCTATTGCCATGCTAAAACGCGACAACTATAGTAGGTAACAGGTGGTAAGTAACAGGTGGTAGGTAACCAGATGGTAGATAACAGGGAACAGGTAGTAGGTAACAGGGGACAGGTAGTAGGTAACAGGCAGAGGGTAACAAGGGACAGGTAACAGGGAACAGGTAGAGGGTAACAGGGGACAGGCAGAGGGTAACAGGGGACAGGTAGTAGGTAACAGGCAGAGGGTAACAGGGGACAGGTAGTAGGTAACAGGCAGTGGGTAACAGGGGACAGGTAACAGGGAACAGGCAGAGGTAACAGGGGACAGGCAGAGGGTAACAGGGGACAGGTAGTAGGTAACAGGCAGAGGGTAACAGGGAACAGGCAGAGGGTAACAGGGGACAGGTAGTAGGTAACAGGCAGAAGGTAACAGGGGACAGGTAACAGGGAACAGGCAACAGGTAACAGGGAACAGGCAGAGGGTAACAGGGGACAGGCAGAGGGTAACAGGGGACAGGTAGTAGGTAACAGGCAGTGGGTAACAGGGAACAGGCAGAGGGTAACAGGGGACAGGCAGAGGGTAACAGGGGACAGGGGTAGTAGGTAACAGGCAGTGGGTAACAGGGGACAGGCAACAGGTAACAGGGAACAGGCAGAGGGTAACAGGGGACAGGTAGTAGGTAACAGGGAACAGGCAGAGGGTAACAGGGGACAGGTAGTAAGTAGCAGGCAGTGGGTAACAGAGGACAGGCAGAGGGTAACAGGGGACAGGTAGTAGGTAACAGGTTGGTGTTAAAATTTATCAACTCGGTCCAGCCGTTTTGAAGTTAAGCGTTTACCAACAAACATCATTTCATTTTCTTATTTTGTGCATCATTTAATTATTTTGTTAAACACCATTGTATAAATCTTTAATTATTTTTAAACTTAATTTTATCAAATCGATTTTATTATTATTTGCTACTTATATCTATTTATTTATTATTTATTTATTTACATACACTATAAAAATGATTTACATCCGTAAGACGTGCTCGTAATATAAGGTTCAGTTGAAAACCAGCGTCAGGCACTAGTTGTCTGGCTTTTATGCTGAACTGGGCCTATTTGGCGCAGCCATTGGGCACACAATACTCTTTAAGCTTTCTTTGTTTTTATTATTGTTCTTGTGTGAATATTGTGTGCCTTAACCTGAGTCAAATAAATTTATTTTCTTTCTTTTCTTTCACCTTATTGCTTAGGTAATAGGGTCGAAAAGTGGTCAACCACCAGTGTCCGCGATGGTACCTAACCTATCACGGTAAATTGTTGTAGTTTGTCATTCTGCCCAACACTCAAATTCCCTAACAATGCGTCAGGTAATATCGACAATTCCAAGTTGATTATTGTTTTCAGCGACTCAACTATTTTATGATAAAACTGCGTGGTCCAGGTCTCCAGATAAATTCAATCAAGATCTGCTGAAACAAACGAAGGTTTACAGCCATGAAATGTTGGAGAACATGTATGGCATATGGAACAACTATTTTATATTTGCAACAGACGAAACAAAATATATACCTACGCCCGCAGTTACGGGTAAAGTGTACAATTTGTATATGTTAATAAAATATATTTTATGTAAAAAGAGCTAGATAGATTACCTACCCAACATTCGATCTTCAAAAACGGCACAATGGCATACTATTAGATGACACGTGGAAGTAGAACAGCATTTCGTAAATAACGGGAGTGAAAAAGAGACAAGACGATACGTAACTAGGCTGACGTACTGCTTGCGGAGCGTGTATCTATAACCTATCTACCTCTTTTTAACCGACTTTACAAAAGGAGCAGGTTAAAGTTCGTCTGAATGTATTTTTCTTTAATGTATGATCATCGATATTTTCGTCAATTATTGTCTCTTCTTCATTTGGTTGAGGAAGCTTGCGCGGTGGTCCCATATGAATTTTATTAACTTTTCTTGGGTAGTTTTTGAGTTAGCTACGATAATACGTATTTAATCCACTTTGTGTAATAATACTTCCTGTCACCGTAGGTATAGGGTATAGGGATAACTAAAAAGAGAAAAATAAGATAATATTTACAACAAAAAAAACGACTTCCAAAAAAACACTACAGAGTGATATATAACTTTAATATCGGAAGTCGACGGTAAAAACTAAAACACCGAAGTCACCGATTTCCGAAATTAAAGTTATTTTACATTTCGTAGTGTTTTTTTTTTACCTAGAATATCATTTATGTTAATAGTATGTATACGTATCAAAAAATGTATAGCTTGATATGTAGGCGTCACACGACACACGCCTACATATCAAGCTATACATTTCCAGTATAAGGTGATCTCGCATTGTATAGGATTCCCGTACAATGAGAGGTCAGTTACACACGGCTTCAGTTTCAAACCAAAATCCCGTGAACACGATGACCACATCTGTTACCGGCCCGGTTCTATAGTCGCCGAGCGCTGCAAGCAAGAATAGTCCTTACGGTGGTTAGATATGAACTTCTTCGATGGTACATAGTATAACACAAAGTCGCTTTTCGTTAGTGTGTGTGAGCTTAGTTATTCCCATGTTTTTCCGACTTTGTTTTTTTATCATTTATTAATATTATTTCCGTATCATTTGCTTTAGATGCATGCATGTTGGCGTTGAATTCAATACCTAATCAAGAAGTTCGGGGTATCTGTCCGATCCCCCAATACTGCAAAGATGCGTTGGATCTAGGCAGCGAATACGGCTATGGTTTGTTACATAGGTACGTTATACTAGGACATTATACTATCATCACTATCATCACCACTGCTCTCAAAATGGTGAAGGAAAAACATCGTGAGGAAATCATCGTGTGGCATCGACATGTCGTAGAACCAAAAATTCGAAGACATGTGACATCTACCAACCCGCAATGGGCCCGCGCGGTGGATTACAGCCCACTCCCATTCGAAGAGAGGAGGCTGGTGTCCCATCAGTGCTGCAGTGGGAACATTATATGATGATGAGGATGAACTGAAATAGCTTTAATTAAATAATCGCTATAAAAGCTGCACTTAAAAATAAGTATACAGGGTGTTCGGCAGAAGGTTGAACATACGAAAATGGCGGATCCGTGCGGCCGTCTACAACGTGTTTAGGTCCAATAACAAGACCCAGCCACAAGGATATTTTTAATGATTTTTTTAAATTTAAAGGAAATTCGTGGCTGCTAAAGTTTCAAACGTCAATAATTTCATTTAAAATAACAAAACTGGCAATTTTTTTTTTTTACAATAATTGTAGAATCTAATACTTATGTAAAAAAAAATTGGTTCTTATATTAATTAATTTTACTTTTCGCAAATTTCCTTCTCAATCCTTTCGGTGAAAAAAGTCCCAGGCAGTTAAAATTGGCGAATTGTTCTAGTTGTTTTAAAAGAAATTGTGTATATTGCATACCTTTAGATTGGGCATGAACCAAAGATGTTTTTCTAAAATTAGAACTGCTCTATCACTGTTACTTTTTTTTAACGCAGTTCAAAGTCGGGCTTTCGGAATTTATTTTTGATTTGTTTGTAGTTTAAGGGCTCTTATTAATTTTTCTAGCAATCATCTCCAGTTTTGTTGTTTTTAAATGAAATTATTGACGTTTGAAGTTTTGGCAACGACAAATTCGAAAAAAACGATTAAACAATCCTTGTGGCCTGGGTCTTGTTATTGGGCCTAAAAACGTAGCACGGATCCGCCATTTTCGTATGTTCAACCTTCTGCCGAACACTCTGTATATCAGTAGGTATGTTATTAACTACTTCTCCTTTAATGTAGTGCATGTTATACAAAATAATTAAAATGTTCTAGGGCCTTGCTGATGGTCATCGCCCGTTTTTCTCGAGACTGTGTCGTGTTCTCCAGGACCGCAGACAAATTTAAGACGGATACTTATTGTATGTTGTCTTTCAACGAGGCCGAGTACATTGCTTTTAATAGCTTCGAAATGCCTGACCTCATGTTTCGACAGAGTAAGTGAAGTAAGGCCGAAGACATATAGGTAGGTGATTCGAGATATGTTGCATGCCAGGTGCCATGCGGGATTAGAACAATGCTGCGTATACAGGGTGTCAGGGACATCGACGCGAAGCCGGTTACCATGGATTCAGTACGTTGAAATTTTTCATTTTCAAAAAAGAACAGCTGTTCCATACATTTTGACCGCGTAAGTATTGCAGTTTTCTATGAAACAGCAGATTTAAAAAAAAAACCGACGAATAATTTCAACGCAGGGGGGTTCAGAATCATGTACTGAATCCATGGTAACCGGCTTCGCGTCGATGTCCCTGCCACCCTGTATTTAAGCAACTAGGCAAGATTGCTGATGATTCTGTCCAGAAGATGATTTACTTTTCAATCTGTCAATCCGTTCTTAATTACTGTGTAATAGCGTGGGGCGGTGCGGATAAGACCTCACTAATTAAAGCAGAACGAGCTCTGCTCTCAGCTCTACTAAAAGTTGCCTAGACGACCATACCGGTACAGCGAAACAACGCATGTTTTTACTATTGCAATGGCCACTCCGACGCTTGGTGTTTGCATGACAAATTTGTTACTTAGGGGTCTCCTACAAACAGGCGCATTTAGCATCGGCAGCGTCTGACCAATAAGATAGAGGGTGCGTACGTAAGCAGATCACCAGCACATGATAAATGGCAAAAAAAATTTACTCTTCATTGTATTTCACACACCTTTTTATTTTAATTTTTTATTATATTTATTTGTCTGTATCTATCCATCCGTGACATTACTGCGGGCCCTATCAGAATACCAGCGCTGCGACATTTTTATTTATTTTTAAATGCATCATGATAGATAGGACCCTTTGGCCTTTAGGTCTCGTACAGGACTTCCTTCTTTAAATTTTTAATGTTACTTTGTTTTTTATTGTTTTTTCAGTCTCAATAAATACTTTTTCTTTCTTTCTTTCTAAAAATTGCAATAAATAAAATCCTTCATCTGTTTCAGTTGCTCTTTGCGGCCTTTTCGGCCATGCTCAGTTTTTCCGCAACTACTGGCTCAAAAGTCTGCTTCAGTTCCAAACTCAAGAAGGTTGCTTCACGCAGAAGTTAGCGACAGGAGATTTTGATGAGGATCTATTGAAAGAAGGAAAAAACGACACGTGGAGATTGAGTAACCCGAATATTATGAACGGCCAGTGCGAGGGACAGTTCACGGCGGTAGCAGCGGCGGCGCTCGCAAATGCCCTCAGATATATTTTAGAGACATATTATTGAAACATATGAAATGTTACTTTTAGTTCATATTAACTAATATTATAATAAAAAGAAAAGATGTGATTTTTAATTTTGTTTGTAATGGATAAACTCTAAAAAATACTTACGCAATTTAAAAAATGCTTTCAGCTATAAAAAGCTACATATCGGCGAGTAACATGGGCTATACTGTATCGACTTCTACGCGAACGAAGTCGCGGGGAGAAGCTAGTATAATAAAAATGCGAAAGTGAGTTTTTTTGTTACGCTTTCACGCTAAAACGGATCATCTAAATATCCGCCTTAGCCGGTTTCGGCTGTCATTGGTAGATCCTAATAGTGCTCTGCGGTGGATCCCCATAAATACTTATTCTACTCCATATACCACTACACTTAAATGCGGGATTCTACTCTTTCCGTAGTTCTTTGAGAGGCTTTCGTAGTCAAAAATCGGTAGGATAGGTCGCTTCAGTGGTCTCGAATGTCAGAGTGCGAAATCGGTAGAGCTGCCCACAAAATTCGGTACATTAGTACCCAAAATCGGTATATGACAAAAAAAAATACAATGTTCAATCAAATTCGTTTATTTATCAAAAAATAAATAAAGATTCATCAAACATCAAACCAAACACACTTAAATATAATGATTTTTTTCGATCTTTAGGATCATACTCTACACTTTGGCCATAGCCGCGGTCATCTTTGAATTCATTTCCAAGTCATAACAATTAGCGTCATTAAAGAGTCGTTTTGCATGTAATAGAACAGTGATTGACTCAGTAGACAGCCTATTTCGCTGTTTTGTTTTCATAAGATTCATAAGATTTCAGAGGACTCAAGGGTTTTCCTCAAAAAATATGGAACTAACTAGGTACTTACTTTCTATTGAGGAATCCCTCAATAGGCTGTCCGTAACGTGAAACATAAATGAAAAGGATTGCCAACGTAGAAGTGTAAAATCGGTAGAAAAATCGGGATTATTACATGTATTCTCTGAAATCGAGGAAAAATCGTTGCAATTCGGTATTTCGGTAGGACAGAGCCCATATCGGTAGAAATACCGAAAAATCGGTAGGTTCGAGACCACTGGGTCGCTTGGAGGAAGTGCTAGGTACCCATAACTAGGTCGTGTGAACTGTGGAGGTCAGGTAAGCAGTCGATCCATATTAAATACTGGTATCTACTCAGCTGCATCCAGGTAGACTGAAAGCTGACCCCAACATAGTTGGGAAAAGGCTAAGGTAGGTAGATTAATTGTTGACCTAGGTGGTGGACCATGTAGGTAAGAGGGTAAGACCATTTAGTTAGATGGTCTGTGGTGGTATAATAATAAGGATTTTATTGTTAAATAAAAAACAGAATCTAATTTAAAAATATTTAGGTTCTTAATTTTTTTTATGATCGAAAGAATATAGAATAACAATTTTATTTCTGCATGGTATGGTAATAAATATCTATACTAGTATAATAAAGTTGCAGAATTGTTTTTTTGTTTGAATGCGCTAATCGCTAATCTCTGGAACTTCCAGTCAGATATGTTTTTTTTTTATTACATTACGTAGGTACCTACATAATGTTTATTTGGATTTCGATGAAGCATATTAGGCTGTATGGCAGTAGTAGGCAAGAGTAAAATGAACAAATGAATATTGGAACCTTTAGAACCTCACTTTCTTGATGTCCGTGAACTTGGCAGATCATTTCCCAGCAGAGCACAAAAAAATGTGAGTTCTATTGGCATGCGGGTGAGTTCTAGAGTTCCTTATACTTAAAAAGAATAGTTCTGGCTTTATTGCCTGAAAAAAGTCGAATGAAAATATGCTCTGCTAACTTCCGCTAGCAGATCATTTCTTCCAAAATTTAAATTTAAAAATTGATTTAGGTGCACAGTGGTGAGTTCTATAGTTCCTTAAACTTTTCAGAAAGAGTTCTGCTCACCTAAATCTAAAAAAAAATAAAACAAAAATATTGACGTGTTGTCAGAAAAAGACAAACATTATGGGAAAATAGCCATAAATGACGTAATTTATGAATTTTCGTAGATTCTTCGGGCAATGATTAATAACTAAAGTTTGAGTAATAGAAAAAAAACTAAATGAAAGCAGTAGTCTCAAAAAATTAGCAGCAGAGCCTTATGAAAAAGATAGGTTAGGAGAAATCGAGATTACATTCAGTGTTTAAGTTAGTAGGATCAAAAAAGAATTTGATTAGGACTGAGAAACCGGAACTCTTCATTTCCTGATGCAACTGTAAAAGAACTATTCGGAGGCATGAAACAGAAACCCAGAACTCTCACTCAAGTATCAGCAGAGCTTGGGTAAAGATTTCAGTAAGTTGAAATCAAGATTTATTTCAATGTATCAGTAAAAAATATCAAAAAAATATTAAATTAGCACTGAGGAGCTGGAACTCCTCGATTTCTGATGCAACGTTAATAGGACGATACGAAAACATAATAAAGTAATCTAGAACTTTCACTCAAGTATCAGCAGAGCATGGGTAAAGATTTCATTAAATTAAAATCAAGATTTATTTTAGTGTTTCAGTAAAAAATGTAAAAAAATTATTAAAGTAGCACTGAGGAGCCGGAACTCTTCGATTTCTGATGCATTGGTAATAAGACAATAGGAAAACATGATTTTGTAATCCAGAGCTCTCACTCAAGTATCAGCAGAGCATGGGTAAAGATTTCATTAAATTGAAATCAAGATTTATTTTAGTGTTTCAGTAAAAAATATCAAAAAAATATTAAAGTAGCACTGAGGAGCCGGAACTCCTCGATTTCTGATGCATCGGTAATAAGACAATAGGAAAACATGATTTTGTAATCCAGAACTCTCACTCAAGTATCAGCAGAGCATGGGTAAAGATTTCAGTAAGTTGAAATAAAGATTTATTTTAGTGTTTCAGTAAAAAATATCAAAAAAATATTAAACTAGCACTGAGGAGCCGGAACTCCTCGTTTCCTGATGCACCTGTAAAAGAACTATCCGGAGGCATGAAACAGAAACCCAGAACTTTCACTCAAGTATCAGCAGAGCATGGGTAAAAATTTCATTAAATTGAAATCAAGATTTATTTTAGTGTTTCAGTAAAAAATATCAAAAAAATATTAAAGTAACACTGAGGAGCCGGAACTCCTCGTTTCCTGATGCACCTGTAAAAGAACTATCCGGAAGCATGAAACAGAAATGCAGAACTTTCACTCAAGTATCAGCAGAGCATGGGTAAAGATTTCAGTAAGTTGAAATCAAGATTTATTTTAGTGTTTCAGTAAAGAATATCAAAAAAATATTAAAGTAGCACTGAGGAGCCGGAACTCCTCGTTTCCTGATGCACCTGTAGAAGAACTATCCAAAGGCATGAAACAGAAACCTAGAACTTTGACTCAGGTATCAGCAGAGCATGGTTGAAAAGTAAGATTAGAAGAAATCAAGATTTAATATAGAGTTTCAGTAAGAAGGATAAAAAAAATATTAAACTATCACTGAGGAGCCAGAACTCCTCGTTTCCTGATGCACGTGTAAAAGAACTATCCGGAAGCTTGAAACATAAACCCTGAACTTTCACTCAAGTATCAGCAGAGCATGGGTAAAGATTTCATTGAATTGAAATCAAGATTTATTTTAGTGTTTCAGTAAAAAATATCAAAAAAATATTAAAGTAGCACTGAAGAGCCGGAACTCTTCGATTTCTGATGCACTGGTAATAAGACAATAGGGAAACGTGATTTCGTAATCCAGAACTCTCACTCAAGTATCAGCAGAGCATGGGTAAAGATTTCATTAAATTAAAATCAAGATTTAATTTAGTGTTTCAGTAAAGAATATCAAAAAAATCAGTGCTACTTTAATATTTTTTTGATATTTTTTACTGAAACACTAAAATAAATCTTGATTTCAATTCAATGAAATCTTTACCCATGCTCTGCTGATACTTGAGTGAAAGTTCTGGGTTTCTGTTTCAAGTTTACGGATAGTTCTTTTACAGGTGCATCAGGAAACGAGGAGTTTCGGCTCCTCAGTGATAGTTTGTTGTTTTATTTATCCTTCTTACTGAAACACTATATTAAATCTTGATTTCTTCTAATCTTACTTTTCAACCATGCTCTGCTGATACCTGAGTCAAAGTTCTAGGTTTATGTTTCATGCCTCCGGATAGTTCTTATACAGCTGCATCAGGAAACGAGGAGTTCCGGCTCCTCAGTGCTAGTTTAATATTTTTTTATGAAATACTAAAATAAATCTTGATTTCAATTTAAGGAAATCTTTACCCATGCTCTGCTGATACTTGAGTGAGAGTTCTGGATTACGAAATCACGTTTCCCTATTGTCTTATTACCAGTGCATCAGAAATCGAAGAGTTCCGGCTCCTCAGTGCTACTTTAATATTTTTTACTGAAACACTAAAATAAATCTTGATTTCAATTCAATGAAATCTTTACCCATGCTCTGCTGATACTTGAGTGAAAGTTCTAGATTACTTTATTATGTTTTCGTATCGTCCTATTAACGTTGCATCAGAAATCGAGGAGTTCCAGCTCCTCAGTGCTAATTTAATATTTTTTTGATATTTTTTACTGATACATTGAAATAAATCTTGATTTCAACTTACTGAAATCTTTACCCAAGCTCTGCTGATACTTGAGTGAGAGTTCTGGGTTTCTGTTTCATGCCTCCGAATAGTTCTTTTACAGTTGCATCAGGAAATGAAGAGTTCCGGTTTCTCAGTTCTAATCAAATTCTTTTTTGATCCTACTAACTTAAACACTGAATGTAATCTCGATTTCTCCTAACCTATCTTTTTCATAAGGCTCTGCTGCTAATTTTTTGAGACTACTGCTTTCATTTAGTTTTTTTTCTATTACTCAAACTTTAGTTATTAATCATTGCCCGAAGAATCTACGAAAATTCATAAATTACGTCATTTATGGCTATTTTCCCATAATGTTTGTCTTTTTCTGATAACACGTCAATATTTTTGTTTTATTTTTTTTTAGATTTAGGTGAGCAGAACTCTTTCTGAAAAGTTTAAGGAACTATAGAACTCACCACTGTGCACCTAAATCAATTTTTTAATTTAAATTTTGGAAGAAATGATCTGCTAGCGGAAGTTAGCAGAGCATATTTTCATTCGACTTTTTTCAGGCAATAAAGCCAGAACTATTCTTTTTAAGTATAAGGAACTCTAGAACTCACCCGCATGCCAATAGAACTCACATTTTTTTGTGCTCTGCTGGGAAATGATCTGCCAAGTTCACGGACATACTTTCTTGTCCGTCTGTCATAAGCAAGTGACAATCGCTTTCAAAGCGCTTCGTATTTATATAGCGATTCAACTTTCAACAGGATTAACATTTAACCTTTCCGGTAGTTTATGACAATCCAATACATTTTTTACTTTTCCATCATCGTCATCGCTGATACTTATAATTTCACTTTATCTAGATCAGTGGTCAGCAAACTGGTTAGTCAATAGAGCCAAATATCAATACTATAACGACTAAGGGCTGATTTCAGCAATGAAACTGAACGCGAACAGCACGTCTAACCGCAATCAACAGCTGTTAGTGTCATCATTGCCGTGGAATATTGACACTGACAGCTCTTGAATGCAGTTTAAATGTACTAATCCCGTTCAGTTTCATTGGTCTTTTGCCACACACGACTCAAGACTGGAGCGTATACAAAAGAGATTTCTTTGGCATCTAGCTTATGCCTGCGGAATTGCCAAAAGGAAACGGTCATACGAAGCCAGACTATCTAATTTTAAGATAGTGTCATTGGAGAAACGAGAAGAATCAATGATTCCATTTTTGAAGTGAAAACTTCTTTAGCATCGTTGTGATTTGAAAGTCGATGAAACGAAAAAGCGACAGTAAAAAGAGACAGACACATAAATTCATAAGATTTAACGTGGGAGAAAATGAGGTATATATATGTATACAGGGTTTCTTATATTCGTGGTTCTCTTTGTGCTCTGCTTCGTACCCCCTCCACTCGTGTTTACAAAGGCATAGTGGGAGTTTGCTTGGGCCTCAGCGTTGTACGTTTGTTATACGTGTTTGTGCGCGCATGCGTAGTACAAAGCTTGAGAAAAGGCATCACAACAACCGTGGTGTTTTGTATACGTGTACGTATTATACGTTTGTAGAGTTTTTTCATCATTTTTATACTAAAATTCTTCAAATATGCCGAAAACGAATGCAGAATATTGTCGCGATCAAAAACAGTAATTGACGCAGTATTCCAAAGATATATTGACCATATTAAGACCAAAGTATTTATTTCATACTTTAGTTACCATAAGCCTCATGTATCATTTATCGAAAATGTACTCGTAAGCTCTGAATCTGAATAAATCTATGTAATATTTACGAATAAAATGTAAAATAATTATCAAACTTTGTATCACTATGATCATTACAAAATCCTACAATTATCCTCTTCCCGAAATTTTACATACGTCTCATTATCTTAAAGCCAAATTTTTTTGAGGTTTCACTTCTACCACGTGTGAATTGCACACATGTTTTTTTTTATACAAAATATTCCGATGCAAAATTGATTGTCCCCAATTGAGTTCCAGTTTAGGAACTATATTACAAGCGCTACCTACTAATGAATTTCTTAAATAATGAAACTTATTTATTAATGGTATAGACTCATTGTTATTAATTAACGAGTCAAAAGTGTCTCTGTAGTCTAGCCATTTGGAATAGTTCCCATCAAATGTGGGCAAATTTATGGTTGGTAATTTAACCGAGTTGTTCATTTTACTACAACAGGATTGTACAGATTCACCATTTTCTTTAATATTTGATGAACATACAATTATTAATTCTTGTGTGAAAGAAATCATGGCAAAGAATTAAAGAATTCCCCTTCTGTAGAATCTCGCTCTGACATTTGTTCATTTATATTTATATTATTCCTCTATTTCGGATTGAATCGTGTCGAACTTTGACATTAATTCTTGTAGCTGTGTGAGTCGCAAAGACAGCTCCCTCACTTCTAACTGACTAAGACTAGAGGCTTTGTGGGTGCCAAATCAGAATCATCAAATTGTCCTAATTTTCACGACGAAGCCAATGTCTTAGGTCTGAAATGGTCACCAAAGGCTGATGAGTTGCGTTTTCCAAACGGAATTGAATGTACTTCTAAGATTACCAAGCGAACGATAATTTCTACCACATGTAAAGTATGATCCCTTAGGGTTAGTTAGTTGTTGTATCATTAAAGCAAAAATTTTACTGCAACATTTATGGATTGCAAAATTAGACTGGGATGATCCCGTACCCGAGCCTTATGCCAAAAGATGGTTTAATTTCATTTTAATTTCCTGCTAGACTCCCTCGTGGTCCTATTACTCCCTTACACCCCCGATCCGTAGAACAGTACTCGGAGCAAGCTCTGTCTTCCCTCGGCTTTTTCAACTGTTAAACATCTACAATTCTACAGTGATCTTGTTGACGTGCACTCTGACTCACTTCTACAGAGTAACTGTTAACAATGTTTAAATGTTTAAATTTTTATTTCCTTTGATTTTTGTTTTAGTAAATATCATATCAGTATCTGTATATTTTGTTGTTTGTTGTCAGTTCAATGCAATTTTTTTTTTGACAGTAAATTTTTATATCTCAATATTTCACTTATTAAAAAAAAAAATCTTTTGTTTTTTCTTATATTCATTTTATTTTATAGTATAGTGCTTGTGGCACATTTATTACGTTTATGGGGCATGCGGTCCACGTGGGGCCTATTGATATATGTATGTTGATATATGTAGGACCGGAAAAGTATGATTTGTAGTTACAGTCAAGAATCAAGAGCACATGAAGCTTTCCACTTGTAGTGCGCGTTTTACCTCTACGGCGCGCAATGGGGCCAAAATCGACGCTGGTGGACATTTCATTTTTAACTCGGTAGTCCCGATAGGAACTGAGAAAATTAATAATTTCCATTTTCAATGTATGGATTGGAAACGAACCCTTCGATCGATTTTCCCAAAACTATTCAGAACTGTAGACCTGAAACCACACATACAACGAATATAAGTTCCCCGGACTCCGGATTAGACCCTGTTTAGGAGATATGGAACTTTAAAAAACCAAATAAAGTCGTCCAAATAAACAAAATTGGCTTTTTTGTAAAAAAAAAACTCTAGGTGGGGGCAGGTGCCCCCTTTGCCCCCCTTAGCGACGCCCTTGCTTTATTCGAGTCAAGTTGATGTTGAGCCTCAGATATCTCGGTGTTCAAGTGCATCGGCCATAATGTGGTCATACGTCTTTATTTTCTCATTTTTATCACTAGATAAAAACAGTAACACTAAAGAAAAAAAACCAGTTGTCATTCGAATTTAGACGTTAAAACAACTTCGCGGTTAAAATTAATGATAATCCCGTCATGAACAAGTTAAAATCGATTACGTCGTTGCGTCCGTGTATATTCATTTCTTTTTTGTTTTTTTTGTTGACGTTTTTTTTTTCTGTGAATGGTATTGTTGCCAATTCTAGGTACATGCAGATCATTCACGATTTACCAGCGAAAACGGATTTTAACTATTATTTAAACATATTGGAAAAAGCAGTAGATTTTGGTACAAGACATAAGCTTTACGTGGATTTGAACCTACAGTTCGGATTGTTCCTGGTAGACGGTAAGATATTGTTTGTACGTACTTATAATAATAATTTGGTAACAAAAATGTATTGGTATCGTGTGCATCATTCATCATTGTTGAATGTTGATGAACGCAAGTATGGGAAGTCTAGGTAGATTAATTGATAGAACTAGTATAGCGGCTCTCATCCGATACGAATCCGAATTCAAGATCCGAGTTCAATCCGAATTGGGAATGTTCTAAATTCGGACGGACAGACTTCGGATATAGTTCGCCACCCTTCATAAAAATAGTAAGTACTACGGTTACTTCGGACTGACATTTCTCGGATTCAGTACAGAACCGATCCAAATCCAAGTTCCACCCAAAATGGAAATTTTCTAAATTAGGACGGATGGAGCTCGGATCAGGGGGCCTACCACCACCTCTAAAGCAGTATTATTTTAATCTTACTTCAGTGGGGGAAAGAGATGAAGCTATACGTCCTGTAGAGCTTCGTCTTTTTCCCACACTAAAGTAGTGTGAAATCCTCATACAAATAGATGGCTACTTCAGACTGACATTCCTTGGATGGATCGGATTAAAACGACACAGCTCTTTTACAATACTATAATAAAACGAATCAGTGAAATACCTACGTTTTATTGCGTACGAAATCTATCCGTGCATATGAAAAAATCGATAAACCAAATTGATCTTTTATCATGAACGGATTGATTATCATGACCAACCATGAGTCAATTGTATTTTTTCCACTAGGTACTACTTATGTCGTGTTGCTAGACTCTGATAGCAACTAAAAGTGAAAATCACCAAATTCTTTTTTAAGATATTGTTACTAACATTAGGCGTTGTAACGTGCAAAATTTATCCTTTAAAATAGACGGTAAGGCCTATCCGATGGAAAGTAGCTAAACTGACCTGTAATGCCCTAACTAAAGATAATTTGTCAACCCTAGACAAAAATTGTCACTATGTTTTACACTTTAACTGACAAGCTGGTAATCTGGTAACAAACCCCACAGCAATAACCCATCCTTCAAAACTAGCATTTTCGGGGTTACAATGAAAACAAAATGGTATCGAAAAATGGTATAAATGAATCGAAATCTCAGATAATCGGTTTTTAAAATGCAGATATTTTATTTTATTACTTAAGAAAACTTACAGCTAGGATACAGGTAGTGGACAGTTTGTGAA
Source organism: Agrochola macilenta (assembly GCA_916701695.1). Taxonomy (NCBI): domain Eukaryota; kingdom Metazoa; phylum Arthropoda; class Insecta; order Lepidoptera; family Noctuidae; genus Agrochola; species Agrochola macilenta. The sequence continues at coordinate 19,659,580 of OU753554.1, read as the reverse complement.
AGAAGGCCAATTAAAAGTTTTCACTGACAATATTAGGGTAGCACAAGAAACAGCAGACAGGCAAGCGAAAGTAAGAACAAGTAAGCACTCGGAGAGAATTAAGAAAAGACTGAACAGGTTTTAGTGATTTTCAAAGAAGTTTGTACACAGTATTTTTTTAAGTTTAGGAACACTGGTGGAGAATAAATCAAGATCATCAACACTCTGACACATCGAGTTGTATGCCCTGCTAGCTCTTATCATATACGAGTTTTGTCGATATATGCACCGCACATACGGAACATACAGAGGTTGATGACTCCTTAAGGTGAAGGATGGAACACGCAGCCCAATTTTGCTCATCAATTCAGAACAGTCAGTTGAACCATTTGCCAAATTGAACAAGAATACCATGTCGGCAATTTTTCTCCGCTCAATTAGTGGAAGAATGTGAAATTTCCTACAGCGGCTGAAATAATTAGGCAAATAGGTTTTAGATCTAAACTGAATGTACCTCAAGAACTTTTTTTGAATACTTTCGATGCGATTGACGTAAGTATTATAAATAGGATTCCATACAGGTGAGCAATATTCGAGATGACTGCGCACAAAAGCACAATAAAGTATTTTGAGTGTTTTAATATTTTTAAAATCGGCTGATATCCTCAAAATGAAACCTAGTGCCTTAGAAGCTTTTTTAATAATATTATCAATGTGTGTGTCAAAAATAAGTTTCGAGTCAAAAGTGACGCCTAAGTCTCTAATCGTATTAACTCTGGCTATTGCAGTGTTGGCTAGTTTGTAATCGTAAAGAATAGGTTTAGGTTTACGAGTGAAGGTACACATATAACATTTCGAGACATTTAGATCCAAGCGGTTGACCGTACAATACTCTTGGAATCTGTCCAGATCATGTTGTAGACGTTCAGCATCTTCATAAGTTCCGATTTCACTTAGAATCTTCATGTCATCCGCAAACAAAAGAACTGTTGAGTTAGAGACACAAGAAGAGACGTCATTGATGAAGATGTTGAATAACAAGGGTCCCAAAAGCGATCCCTGTGGAATCCCTGAGGGGGTAATCATAGTTCTCGATGAGTATCCATTAAGAACAACAGTTTGACATCTGTTGGCCACATAAGATGAGAACCACCTGAAGAGATTACCACTGATACCTATAGCCAAAAGCTTACGCAGAAGTATAGCATGATCCAAACGATCAAAACACTTGCTATAATCTGTGTAGATTACATCTACCTGTGTGCGACGAGCCATACATTCAGTCAAGTAGTCAACACAAAGAATAAGATTGGTGGTTGTGGACCGACCTCGCAGGAAACCATGTTGGCGGTCACTGATGCTTAGTTTAAGACAAGCATAAAGCTGCTTGTAGATTATCTTTTCCAGGATTTTTGCGAAAATGCATAGTTTGGATATAGGCCTGTAGTTTTCCACGAGGTCTCTAGGCCCTTTTTTGTGGATCGGAGTGATCAACGCCGACTTCCAGATTGTAGGTACTTCACCTAAATTTAGGGACCGCCTGAACAGAAGTGAAAGAGGAGGAGTCAGACTTTTGGCACAGTTGAGTATAAAAACTGGCGGGATATTGTCTGGTCCTGCAGATTTAGATGAGTCAACTCCTTTAAGTAGATTAAATACTTCTAATTCATTAATTTCGACTGAATGTATGTCCGAAACAATATCGCTCAACTGAATGTTTGAACCCTGCGCATGGCCATTGGAAAGATCGGCGTCACCGTTGATACTTACAGCAGAACCAAGAAAATTAGAATAGAAATAGTCGCCAAACATGTTGCAGATGTCCTCTCCTATATTTGAGGTGCTATTTCTATATTTAAGTAAGGAAGGAAAAGCATTTATTTGATTTTTTGATTTTACGTACGACCAAAACGCTTTGGGGGTCTTAAAAATGTCTTCTTCAATTTTAGTAATATAGCAGCTAAACATTTCACTTTCAACCTCCTTGGCACGCCGTCGGAGCAAAATAAAAGACTCATGATCAGACAGGTTTCCGTATTTCTTAAATTTTGCGTGGTACTTCGCTTTTTCTTTGATAATTTTTATCAGAGGCTGTTTGAACCAGAGAGGGTATCCGCTGCTTGGAAATACCGTCTTAACAGGTACAAAAGAATCACGTAGTTCATTCAGAGTGTCATAGAAAAAAGATACGGCATCTTCGAGTGTCCTAGTGCTCAATTCATTGAGCCAGTCGATCTGGCTCAGCCGGTGATTAATGGCCGTATAGTCGGCCGATCGATACAAAAATTGAATACGAGGACGCACCGGAAGAGTATGAACTTCCACGAAATCAGCAGACACACAGAGAGACCTATGATTTGGATCTTCCGGCACCAGAGGATCGGTGCAACTTGCTACTAAAACCTTGCTATTAGATAAAACTAGATCTAGTATTTTATCGTTGACATTAACGTGAGAATTGTACTGAAAAATATTGCAGACTGTAAAGTTATCAAACAAATTGACCTGAACATGACCTTGGATATTACTAGGGCAAACAGACTGACCATCATTATCTGGTTCCCAGTTTATATTTGGGAGGTTAAAATCTCCAAGAACTAGAAATTTATCAGCGGGATGTTTCTGAACAATATCTGTTAGGTTGTTAGAAAAATTGGTTAACTGACCTGCTTGGGAGTGGCCAAGATTTTGATTGCAGATGTACACTACACAAATATGCATTTTATACGATACTCGTGGTCTCTTCCTATGTAAGGTGAGAGTAACCCTCCTAAGTCCTCAGCAGACGAAAACCATTCACTGCGGAGATCACTGATACGTTCCCGTTGCACTGCAATTAGCACACCACCCCCCAAAGTTTGTATTATATTGGAAGGCTAAGTTTTTTCAAATGCAGATATTGGAAGGCTAAGTTTAACTTCGGATCTTATCCCTGAATGAAATTCCAAGACTACCTCGCTTATGGACGAGCTAACGGATGGACGGGAACAGCTATATGGACCGATGAATTTAAAAGAGAACTGGGATAAAGACTGGATGGGGAAGCCGGAGTACCCTGTTTTGTGGCGCAACTTGGGAGAGGTCTAATGGGCCTGCCACACTATGTTTCTCGCGCTGCTCATCGCTCATCGCTCTGCTCCTCGCGCTGCCGCGATGTTGCCGTCTCTGCCCACACACTGCTCTACTCGCGCAATTAATCGCGAAGCTACGCACTAGGTCGCTCGCCTTTGCAATTTTTTTTCAAAAAGTTAAGGACAGTCCCCTAAGACCGTTTTCCTGTAGCTACAACGGTTAAGGTAGCCACCCCGTATATCTAATTATAAAATAACGTAAAACAATACAATACTATAACTTATGAAAAAATCCGCTCGATGCGGACTGCGTCGGCGACAAAACAGGGAGCACTAGGCACGACGAGGAGCATAACGTGCGGCATGATGAGTAACATTGCCACACTATGTCCCTTCTTCTTTTCCTCGCTACTTCCCATGCCACTTGACGAGTGTGTGGCAGGCCTATAAGTATGTACAGTGGTGGACTAAGATAGGCGGCGTTGATCGTTTGTAAGGGATTTAAGAATAACGAATTTGTAATTACTATGGTTTTGTGCTATATAGTACATACTAATTCGATGGCTTTTGTTAATGACCTTTGGTGTACAATGAAGCATAAGGGCCGAGTCACACCGGAACGGCAGCGGCTGGCAGCGGCTGCGCGAGGCTGCCAGCGTCCGCCAGCGGAATCCGGCGTCGCCGCTGGCGGCCTCGCGCGACATCTAGATCCCACGTGCCTAGTCTCCTCTTGACTAGTTTAGTTTCTACATTACAAACACGCGGCCGCCCGTGGTGCCGCGAGCGGCCTCGCGTCGCCGCTGGCAGCCGCACGCAGAACCACCGACAAGATGCGCCTGGCGCGCGGCCGTTCGCGGCACCGCGGGCGGCCTCGAGACCTTTCACGCTTTTCAAGCGATACTAGTCTTTTAAGTATAATTCGCATATTTATTATCTCATCTACTCGACGTCCGTATGTCACTGCAGGGATCCAGCAGAATATCAGCGTCAGGTATACTCGTATTTGCCTGACACATGCTGAGTTGGACTCTCATTTGAATATGTTTGAATGTGTTCTGGTGTGTTTGACTTGCTTGTTTAGCTGCTACCTTTTGGGCTTTTTAATGGGTATTAAGGTTAAATAAAAGAACTTGAGACACGCACCGCACTTTGTATGTTTCACTATTTTAAAGTGTTTGTTGTGTGTTTTAAAGAGTTTCTTCTATATTTTATTTTTTGTATATTGGCACCTTATATTCTATATTCATGTATTTAGTTATTATTTAAACGTGGTTTTGTATTTTGTGCTGTCTTTTGTGTGCATCAAATAAATGATTTATCTATCTATCTATCTATCAAGTACCTATGTAGATAAAGTTTAAAACTATTTCACACTGAAAGTGCTCGCCGCGTCGCTGCCGGCCGCTGCCATTCCGGTGTGACCCGACGCTAATAGTTCCCTCGTCCTCCATAGAAAAGTGAGGATCCTCCAACCAGCCGGATGTTGTGTCTGGTGGACAACTGCCCGACCATTCATGTCCGGACGTTGTGAATATGCTAGTCGCGCTTGCGCTATGTAGGATTTTGCGTGACGTCAGTGTAGATTGCCACCACATATCTAATTAAAATTACACACGCATGAATAGGTATTTTTTGTATGATACAGGCTACGTGTGGCTACAAGTGTCTTTTGTAAATTAGTTCCATTTGTAGGAAGTGTATGAGAAAAAACGAGTTCAATTTATTTTACCTTACAAACGCCAGAAGTTTAAGAAAGAAGGAAAAGAAGAGCGAGGATTTAGTATCTATCTTGTCAAAATTAAACATTTAGGTACCTACTTATTTATATTTTTTTTTGCAGTGAATTTGAAGAGTTATATGCAACAAAAGCAATACAATATCCCTGCAAAAACACGTTCCCGATTAGAACAGCTATTGTTGAAGATTGATGTACTGGCTGAGTATTTCAACTTAATGGTCCAAAAAAATAAGGACGTGAAAGATTATAGTCAGGATATAAAAAGTAAGATATAATAATTATATTTCTTCACATTATTGTATCGGTATACAAGTAACATAGCTAGGTACCTCAGAAATTCTTAAGTTTCATCTTAAAATTCATTGTGGAAAATTTAGTACTTACCAACACAAAACCGTCCACATTCCTCTCAAATATGACCTGTTCATCATTAATATTGTTCTTTTGTAAATCTTTCTTTTTGTCAGGGGTATACCAGTCCTCGGCACATGCTCTGGAAATGTCAGTGAATGCGCCGAAAAACTCGCATAGTCTGTTCCAAAAGTATGTGATGAAAATGTAAACAAATGGTTCAGTAAACGTACCTGTTGGTGTAAATTTTTTGTGCCACTTACAAATTCAGTACTTTGATTTGATTATTTGAACATTTAAACTGGATTTTTTTAATTTTAAATTATCTTATATGTAGGTATATTTATGTTGAAGCCGTGATATAGTTATATTCCTAAGGATATAGCTATATACCGTAATATAGTTTTATGAAAGCGGTTCATAACTGTCGGAGTGCCCTAATTTTGTCAATGCGACCAATTTCGACGTAGTAGGTCACAGTTCTAACCTAACCTTACCTATTTGATCGGAGTGCCCTAATAGTTATATTACTAAATTGTGCTCGTATCATAGTTATATTCCTAGTAAGACAGTTATGGACTGCTTTCATATACCTATATTACGGTATATAACTATATCATGGCTATAACCATCTTACTGCTATACAGTACAGTATTTAATGTGACAATTACTGAGGTTCTTTTCAATTACAATTTATTAATGTTATTATAAAATTATTATTGTCGAAAATGTCGGTTAAAGTGGTCAGATATAAAGTTGAAACTTTCTTAATAAAGACGGATGTGTTACTAATATTTTTGTGAGTGTTTGCATAAGAATTTAACCTGTAAAGGTTTGTTTACACTTTTATCAGATACCTTTGAAACAGACCTCGTCGTTCCTCTATCAAGTCACCTTACTATAGCTTAATGGGAGCAGCTAGCTGTCTTTTGGTACACTTGCTAGTAGGCACGGCGAAAGTTAATCCCAACTTGAAAACAATGAATATTTTGGAATTTGAATAAGTATAACTATTACTAAAACCATAGGAGCTAAAAGGTCAATTCAAACTCAATGATGTTTTTCAGTCACGCAACTATTCTACAACGCAACCTCATGGCCAAGGCCTCCAGATAAATTCAATATAGATCTGCTGAATAAAACGAAGATCTATGGTCCAGGACAGTTGAAGAAAATTTATGGCAAATGGGAGAACTATTTCAATAGTGTGAATGATTACGAGAAATATAAACCTTCGCCTAAAGAATCGGGTAAACTGTATTTTGGTAATCTTGTCCTGTATCATCAATCCATCTGTATCGATAGTTATACAGGATGTTCGGCAGAAGGTTGAACATACGAAAATGGCGCATCCGTGGGGCCGTCTACTACGTGTTTAGGTCCAATAACAAGACCTAGGCCACAAGGATTATTTTAAAGATTTTTTTAAATTTAAAGGGAATTCGTGGTTGCTCAAATTTCAAACGTCAATAATTTCATTTAAAATAACAAAACTGGCAATGTTTTTTTATTTTGTTTTCTAGAATAATTGTAGAATATATGTAAAAAAAAAAATTGGTTCGTATATTAATTAATGTCACTTTTCGCAAATTTCCTTTGCAATCCTTTCGGTGAAAAATGTTCCTGGCAGTCAAAATTGGCAAATTGTTCTAGTTGTTTTAAAAGAAATTGTGCATATGGCATACCGTTAGATTGGGCATGAACCAAAGATGTTTTCCTAAAATTAGAACTGCTCTATCACTGTTAGTTTTTTTTTGAACGCAGTTCAAAGTCGGGCTTTCGGTATTTATTTTTGATTTGTTTGTAGTTTAAGGGCTCGTATTTACTTTTCTAGCAATCATCTGCGTCAAATAAATATTTTATAAAATTCTACAGTTACTTTAGATGAAAATAAAAATAAAATGTTGCTAGTTTTGTTGTTTTTAAATGAAATTATTGACATTTGAAGTTTTGGCAACGACAAATACCGAAAAAAAAATTAAAAAAAAAAAAAAATATCCTTGTGGCCTGGGTCTTGTTATTGGGCCTAAAAACGTAGTAGACGGCCCCACGGATCCGCCATTTTCGTATGTTCAACCTTCTGCCGAACACCCTGTATATTATAGTATCGATTACTAACAATACAATAAACTGTCGGTAGAGTGTAAAATATAATAGGTTTATTGGGTTGGAGCTTTGGAACCCCTTAATTAAAGCTCTGGCCACGTTGAGGTGAACCCCGCGTGGTAAGTCACAATACTAATCGCGCCAGTTTGAACAGCTCTTTACAATAAAAGTTGGTTGACACAACCGACGCGAGCGAATTTCATCGCGCATCTCGCGTGGGCTCGGAGTTCTCTTTTGAAGACCCCCATTCTGCATCCCCAGAAGTCCCTTGACTTAGCAGCACAATGAGAGCCTCTTTACGCAGATTTATTTACTAAAGGAACTGGGTAACAATATTGTTTTCTTGTTATTTACTTTAGATAAATGCATAGAATTTTTGGCAAAGATTCCACCTTTAAGATCTCCGGAAGACTGTCACACCCCCTCTGACTGCAAAAAGGTAGTGCAAAAAGGCAGCGAGTTCGGCTATGGATTGTCACACAGGTACGTCTAGTAGGTTTGAAATATCGTAATAAAAGATGTATCTCAAACTTAAGGAGAAATTCAAAATGGCTCACATTACTAGGCTGTTAGACCTTGTGTTTATCTACCAAATTCTTCAGCACTCGTGTTGTTTTGGGATAACAATCCTTTGGGATCTCTTTGTGTGAGGAAGTCAATTCGGTATATTATCGGACTCCTACCGACTAAAACCATACTTTGGCCGTCTGCAGCACTTTATTGATGGGCCTCTTAAATCTCCCATGGAACTGTTGGTAGTCATTTTTAGGGTTCCTTACCCAAAGTGTGCCAACGGGTATTACTAAGGTTCCGCCGCCGTCTGTCCGTCCGGCGGTCACAAGGCTGCATCTTTTGAACCGTAATAGGTAGATACTTGAAATTTTCAAAGAGTGTGTGTAGTATATAGTCCACTTTATCGATTTCGATAATGGCCACCCGATCACAACTAATGCAATAGAGTTGGCCGGCAGAGTTAAAGGTATTGGAGGGCTTAGGTTTCTAGGCACGTATTTGGCATTTTTGGTCAGTGTATCGAGTCGCTTTCTTTCGAAAGTTTTTACATTTTCATAGACAGTAGAGCGCGAAGACGACCTATGCGAAGCGAGCCTCTCCCTACTTGTTGGATCAATAGCACAAGCGGTTAGATGCCTCTTCAACACATCTTTATAGCGGAGATGTTGGCCGTCATGCTTCCGTTTACCTTCCGCCTTCTTAGAGTATACCAATTCGGGTAAGCGGTGGTCCTCCATGCGACGGACGTGTCCACACCACCTGTGAAATCTATAGCCGCTATAACAACGAATAATAAAAATATGGAGTGTTAAATATTGTACGGTGCCACGGAACCCTTCGTGCGCGATTCCGACTCCAACTTGGCCGCTTCTTTTGTAGCATAGTGCGAATTACAGCCGCACTCTCGGAACCTGAATGTCGTTTTGCGAGCCCTTTGCGTGATATACATGAGTTCCTCTTACTATTATTTTGAGTCACAACATTAAGGAGTCATACACATAATGAAAAGATTTTTTTATTCTGTAAATAGGATATAGGAATCACTTTTACACGTCATATTAAAAAAAGAAGAGTTCGGCGTTTCCTATCTGACTATTCTGAGAAGAAAGGTCGAAACAAACTCAGAGGTCGCAGTCTCTTTTAAAGTCCAGACATAATCTTGGTCAGGCCATAATATGAGGACCATGTAGATTTGTGTCTTTTAAGGAAAGAACCACACAGATTTGAGTGGACCTGTCCAGTCAGTGCAAGCATTTTCCAGTAATCGTGGATCTCAACTGCCAGACCATAATTAAAATAACTGAGAAAGAAAAGATAAATGAAAGAAAAAATATCCACATAGTCCTCACATTTACAATACTTAATTAAAATGATATAATAATTTACAAAGCCTTACTAGGTATAATTGCCTATAAAATACAATTATTAAGCTGTACTTGGGTACTTCAAATATGTCAGTTAGTCCACTGACATATTTGAAGTACCCAAGTACAGCTCAAGCCAGCTCTTCTCCTGTAATCTAGTCTACAAAATAATTGTTTCGTTTTCTAGGATTTTATATATGACCATTGCCCGTTTTTCTCGTACGTGTATCGTATTCTCCGAAAAAGAGGACAAGAATAAGACGGATAAGTTGTGCAAGAGGTCTTTCAACGAGGCGCATTTCATTGCCTTAAACAAGTTCCAACTGCCTGACCTCATGTATGAGCATAGTAAGTGAATGAAGAAATACGGATATAAAGGCGATTTAGTCTCCTACACCCGCCAAGGAGGTGATTAAACCCGTCATAATTCGGACGACGCCTGGGTAAAAAAAAAAAACTAATCAGTCCGTCAGTCAGATAATAAAATAATATTGGACACGTATTTTTTGCTTTATCATATTAATAAAAAAATATTTAGATAAAACGCATTTTAGGTTGGGGAGTGTGGGTCGCTGCGTCACTAGTATGTATAAAATCTACATACTCGTGACGTCATGGCACATTTTAACTCAATGTATCGCCGTAATCTTTAGATTACGTAAAAAAAGAAAAAATACGTGTCCAATATTTTTTTGTAATCTCAAAGGCAGATATATTTTTTTTTGTCATTATCTACTTTCGGGTAGAATCACCAGCTTGACGGAGGCAGGTGACTAAATCGCCACCATATATAAACAATACGAGTAGGTAATGACATTATGGTGAATCCGCAGTTGAAGCCCGCGAAATTCAAATTTTCTTACGTTTTTTTGCAATTTGCAGGTCAGGGTGAAAACATTTTTTTTTTTAAATCTTCTTTTACTTTTGGTTACTAAGTTCTCATACCAAAGGTAAAAATATTTTTTAAATATTATCTTTATGATTAAATACTCAAACACTGTTTTTTCTGGTAATCTGTGTGACAGGTTTTCCTAGTGCAGGTGTCAAAATCTGATAATTCCTTTGTTGGGAGACTGATATCATCTCCCAACAAAGGATTTATCAGATTTTGTAATCTTCATATTTTTAAGGTGCCTTTGTGGAAGAGAAATAAAATGTTTATTTATTATAGTATTTATTATTAGTGTCAGGTTGTATCTTGATCAATTTGTTTCTTATGAACAAATCTAAGTTAGAGAGATGTATTAATTATTCTAATGATTATAATTCTACGTATAAATATATATCTGATATAGTCGCGAATCATATTTTGATTAAGAACCCGAAACTGACCTGCAAATTGCAAAAAACGTAAGAAAATTTTAATTTCGCGGGCTACAACTGCGGATTCACCTTAACCGATAAAGTCCCGCCCCTTTGTGACGTTTTAATATTAACTGATTTTTATTAATGATATTAACTGATTTTTTGAAATGATATTTACTGATTTTTTTTTAATGATATTAACTGATTTTTTAAATGATATTAACTGATTTTTTTAAATGATATTTACTGATTTTTTTTTAATGATATTAACAGATTTTTTTTTAATGATATTAACAGATTTTTTTTAATGATATTAACTGATTTTTTTTTACTGTTTCAGTTGCTCTCTGCGGCCTATTTGGACACGCCCAGTTTTTCCGAAACTCCTGGCTCAAAAGACTAGTTAAGTTTCAAACTCCAGAAGGTTGCTTCTCGGACGCGTTAGCACCGGGAAAATTTGATAGGAATCAAATGAGAGAGGGTGAAAACGATGAGTGGCGAATCGCGAGTCCAATGTATATTATGAATGGGCAGTGCAACGGACACTTCACGGCAGTGGCGGCGGCGACACTCTCACATGCGCTCAGATATATAATAGAGACTCATTATTGAAAACTATTACGTGTTATTAATGCTCTCAATGCCTACCTACTACTTTCTAGCTTTTTTATTAACTACAAGCAGCGCCCCGCGGTTTCACCCGCATAAGTCTCGATCCCGTGGAAATACCGGGATAAAAAGTATCCTATGTTACCCGGGTCATGGTGTACGCATGTGCCAAATTTCATCTAAATCTGTTCAGCCGTTTTAACGTAAAAGCTTAACAAACAAACAAAACTAACAAACTCACTTTTGCATTTTTAACCGACTTCCAAAAAGGAGGAGGTTATATGTTCGACGAGTATGTATGTTTTTTTTTTTTTTTAATGTATGTCCGTCGATTTCTCCGTCAATTGTGAACCGATTTTGAAAATTCTTTTTTTGTTTGAAAGAGTATGCTCCCGGATTGGTCCCATATAAATTTTATTAACTTTGCTGATATAGTTTTTGGTATAGTTACCGGGATAAAAAGTACCCTATGTGTTAATCCAAGTTATAAACTATCTGTGTGCCAAATTTCATCCAAATCCATTCAGCCGTTTTTGCGTGATTGAGTAACAAACATCCAAACATACAAACTTTCACATTTATAATATTAGTAGGATAGTATTAGTTAGGATAGTTAGGAAGTCAGGATAAGGATAACTTTACACTATCCTGCAATCAATAGCCGCCCGGGCAGACAGCCCGCTAGTGTGTGGGCGCTTGCAAACCGGACCCGTTCTGTTTTAGTTATTAAGTAAGTGTTAGTAACAAAATGGCTTAGCCTATGTTAGGGCTAAGCCATTTTGTTACTAACACTATAGACCATTGTAGTCTGAATAAATAAAGTTAAATAAATAATAACTTTCTTCTGGAATAGAACTTTATAATGAGACCTGTCTGACTGGTTGTTACTGGTAGTAGAGACTCATCATATAATTTTGCCCATCCTCCTTTAAAAATAATTTTATTTTAAAAGTAAAAGGATATAGGAGTTATAATTTGGAATGCGCTGCTTACATCCCAGCTTTAACTTTTATCACAAAAGCACTAGATAAAAACAATAGCACTGAAAAAAATGCGGCTAGTTTTCATTCGAATTCAGATGTTGCATCTTCGCGATATTTGAGATTAAAAAGTCCGTGATGAAAGAGTTAAGACAGATAAGTCGTTACGCCCTTGATTTCCATATTGTTTTTTTTTTATGACAACTGTTATTTATATGAACAGGGTTATTGTTAATCCTAACAAATATTATAAATAGGAAAGTGAGTTTGTTTGTTTGTGATGCTTTTACGCTAAATGTCTGAACGTATTTGGATGAAAGTTTGCACATGGGTAGACCATGACCTGGAGAAGGACATAAGTTACTTTTCATCCTGGATCGCAGACGAAGTCACGGGTAACAGCTAGTGATGAGTATAAAAAGATTATACAGGATTTACCAGCGGCAACGGATTTTGATAATTATTTAAGTGCATTGGAAAAGGTGGTCGATTTTTGGTGTCCTTCACCACACAATCCTCACCTTTGAAAACTTCGTGAAAATCAATTTTGAAAACGCCAAAAAATAGTCATTAAAGGATTCCAGAGATATAAAGGGGTCTTGGTGAGGATTACGTGGTGAGCCTTTCTCGCCACAATCCTCACCTGATTACCGCGGAACGCCTAGGTTTTTGAATTTGAATTTGGTGTCAAAAAATAGTCAGTAATTAGTCGTCTCGAACCATGATTATTTCGACTTGGTATACTATGTAGAAGTATGTTAAACTTCCACGCCAACTTCTACATACATTTTGTTTTGGTACAGTCGCGAACAGTAAAATTGTAAATATATTTTAATAGTGTTGTATATTTAAAACAGTAATAAAATATTGGAGTCACTTACGTATAATTTTTCCTGTTGGCTTTATGAGACCAAATAAATGTCTTTATTTCAGATTAATTTGATTGTAGTATGAGTTATTAAGTCTATCTACTTATATAGAAAGAAAAAAGAAAAATGCGTTTATTGGCATTACAAAAAAATACACCTTAAAACTATAAAAACAGAAAACAAATTATTAAATGCCAAAAGGGCCTCAGCTCAGCATAATGTCAGATGACAACACAAAGTGAACCACCTGACGCTGATTTTCAGCTGCAACCCACTAGTGCCATACGCTAAAATAATAAACAGAGAAGTGTCTGTCCGTTATAATAAATAATTAAAAAAAAAAATTAAAATAAAATTAAACTCATAAACGATCAAATAATTTTTTTTGTGACATACATGTGTGTGTGCGTTGTGTTGTGCTTAAATGAGAAACCAAACTAAATACTCAATATCTGTGTTTATCCTACATAAAATAATTAATCTATTATCTAGAATCTATATATTTATGTACAGCTTAGTAGGTATTTATTAAACTTTAGTTGGTGGGTGGGTTGGTGGTAGCTTGGTTGGTGGGTAGGTTGGTGGGTAGGTTGGTGGGTAGGTTGGTGGGCAGGTTGGTTGGTTAGTGGGTAGGTTGGTGGGTAGGTTGGTGGGTTGATTAGTGGGTGGGTTGGTGGTAGCTTGGTTGGAAGGTAGGTTGCAGGGTAGGTTGGTGGGTTGGTTAGAGGGTTTGTTGGTGGTAGCTTGGAAGGTAGGTTGGTGGGTAGTATGGTGGGTAGGTTGGTTGGTGGGTAGGTTGGTTGGTGGGGTTGGTGCTCGACAGCCGGTGGGACTTCGGGCCCCACTTCCGACGGCTGGCGCCCAAGTTGCTGGGCGCCGCTGGGGCGCTGTCAACGCTGCTTCCCAATTTGGGGGGCCCGAGCGCCGCTTGTAGGCGGCTCTACGTGGGGATCGTGCGATCGATGGCCCTTTACGGGGCCCCGATCTGGGCTGCTGACCTGACGGCCGGTAGCATCGCCGTAATGCGCAAGCCGCAGAGGGCGATGGCCGTCAGAGTCATCAGAGGGTATCGCACGATCTCCTACGAGGCGGCTTGTGCACTGGCCGGATCCCCGCCCTGGGACCTAGAGGCGAAAGTACTCGCGTCATCGTATCGGTGGCGCGAGGAAGCGAGGGCGCGGGGCGAGCGACCGATGCAGCGACACATGGAGCTGCATCGGTCTCAGCTTCGCGAGGTCCTGGTGGTGGAATGGCGGGACAGGCTTTCACGCCCTACCGCCGGCCTCGACATCGTCGAGGCGGTCCGGCCGGTGCTCGACCGCTGGCTCGGGAGGAGGCACGGCTCCCTGTCGTTTCGGGTGACGCAGGTGCTCTCGGGGCATGGTTGCTTCGGGAAGTACCTGTGTCGCATAAACAGGGAGCCGGACGCCCGGTGTCACCACTGCGTCGACTGCCGGGAGGACACGGCGCGGCATACGCTGGCAGAGTGTGCCGCTTGGGAGGAGCCGCGCCGTGCCCTCATCTCAGAAGTAGGCAGTGACTTGTCGCTGCCGGCCGTAGTGAATGCGATGGTCGGCGGCGGCGAGTCCTGGGACGCGGTGGTTTCCTACTGCGAGACAGTCGTCTCGCAGAAGGAGGCTGCGGAAAGGGAGAGGGAGATCTCGTCCACTCACCCGGCCCGCAGCAGGCGCACCGGGCGTCGGCGGAGGGCGGATAACGCCCTCTTCCAGCCCCCCTAAATGGGTCCAGGGGTGACGGACTCGGGGACGTCCGTCGCCCCCCACACATCAGGACCCGAGGTGGCGGCGCGTAGTGTTCCACGCGCGCCCCTCTGAGACGTCGCGGGGGGAGTCAAACACCTCACTCCCCCCCCTGACCCGCGAGGAGGCCCGCAGTGGCGGGCCGGCACCAGCCGGGGGTTGCGGAAGATTTCAAGTTCCCGCGACCCCCGGCGTAGGTGTGAGTTGGAACACCGGGGTGGTTTTTAGTCAGTATGAGTCTGACAGACCCCTCCGCCCGCCCCAGGGCGGAGGACATCCATGAGGATTTTCCAAACCGGGAAAAAAAAAAAAAAAAAAAAAGGTTGGTTGGTGGGTAGGTTGGTTGGTGGGTAGGTTGGTTGGTGGGTAGGTTGGTTGTTGGGTAGGTTAGTTGGTGGGTAGGTAGGTGGGTAGGTTGGTTGGTGGGTAGGTTGGTGGGTGGGTTTGTTGGTGGGTATGTTGGTGGGTAGGTTGGTGGTTAGGTTGGTGGATAAGTTAAGTGGGTAGGTTTGTGGATAGGTTGATTGGTGGATAAGTTAGGTGGGTAGGTTTGTGGATAGGTTGATTGGTGGGTAAGTTCGTTGGTGGGTAGGTTGGTGGATAGGTTGGTTGGTGGATAGGTTGGTTGGTGGATAGGTTGGTTGGTGGGTACGTTGGTTGGTGGGTAGGTTGGTGGTTGGTAGGTTGGTGGATAGGTTGGTTGGTGGGTAGGTTGGTGGATATGTTGGTTGGTGGATAGATTGGTTGGTGGGTAGGTTGGTGGATAGGTTGGTTGGTGGGTAGGTTGGTTGGTGGATAGGTTGGTTGGTGGGTAGGTACAAACTAACCCAAACATAAGGAGGCTATCTTGGTTAATTGAGAATATTTTATGGCGAGCTTAATACCAGCTATAGCATCAGATCCTGGACTACACTCTGGGATAACGTACGTACTTGTCAAAACAATTCCAAATGGCCGAAACAAAACAAGACTATCTTTTTTGGTTGAGGAGTGGCCGTCACCACCTTCCGGCTCCATCTTCAGACCCTGGACACCACCTAATGTAATAGCACTTCTCAATACATAACCAATGCGTCGAAATAAGATGGTGCTATCTTTTTTGATTGAGGAGTTCCAATAGCCACTTTTCTGCTCCATCATCAGACCCTGGACACCATCTTGGGATATAACTCTTGTCAAGACAAAACCAACGAGTTCAAGCTCAACGACGCTATCTTATTTAGTTGAGGAGTACCTATGGCCGTATTCTTGCTTCATCATCAGACCAGCTCCTTGGTATCACATTTTTATGTCTCCGTAGTTATACAAAGTGGCCCATGGGCATGTGACCGCCCGTTTTAATAACATGTAAAATATTAAAGATAGATTTTAAAGTTGAAGTTCATGTTTTTTTTTCGAAAATTAACTTTAAAAGGGTCGGTCCATCTTTAATATTTTCTCCTCAACTAAATAAGATAGCGTCAATAAATACCTACCAAGCTGTACATAATATATAAGTAGATAGATAGTCTTAATAACTCATACTACAATCAAATTAATCTGAAATAAAGACATTTATTTGGTCTCATAAAGCCAACCGGAAAAATTGGAGGAATATTATGTACAGCTAGGTAGGTATTTATTAAACTTTGACAGAAAAAAAATTATACGTATGTAACTACAATATTTTATTACTGTTTTAAATATACAACACTATTAAAATAGATTTACAATTTTACTGTTCGCGACTGTACCAAAACAAAATGTATGTAGAAGTTGACGTGGAAGTTTAACATACTTCTACATAGTAAACCAAGTCGAAATTATCATGGTTCGAGACGACTATTTATTGACTATTTATTGACACCAAGTTCAAATTAAAAAAACCTAGGCGTTCCGCGGTAATCAGGTGAGGATTGTGGAGAGAAAGGCTAACCACGTAATCCTCACCAAGACCTCTTTATATCTCTGGAATCCTTTAATGACTATTTTCGAGATTTGGCATAGCGTTATGACTATTTCTTGACTATTTTTTGGAATTGAAACCAAGTCGGTACCCCCAGCCGTTTGCTTGCACTGAGGTGAGGATTTTGTGGAGACGTTCACCCCACAATCCTCACCAACTTATAGCTGTATCTTCGGAATCATAATGAGACTATTTTTATAATTTTAGTGACTATTTATGACCATTTCTTGACAATTTTCTGGCGTTTTCAAAATTTATTTTCATGAAGTTTTCAATGGTGAGGATTGTGTGGTGAAGGACACTATTTTTGATTCAGACATTTAAGCATAACGTGGATTTGAACTTGCTGCTCGGATGGTTTCTGATTGGTAATGTACCAAAAATCACACCAATAAATGAATTTGAATTTGACGGTAAGATTGTACAAGACTATTAACGATGTTTTGAATGAAAGTGTTCTTTACTGGTTGTTATTTTATTTCCTTAGTGTGAGAAGTTATGTCTACATACCTCTTTTTTGGGAAGTATTTTTTTCAAGGTTTCAGGCAACGGTTTAATTATTATTTGAGACACTAATCAAAGCATAGTCATTGTCATAATAGGATGAAATAAATACTGAAAGCTCATTTCATGTCCTTATCGTAAGGTTAACTGCTAGTTCAGAACAATGAAACAATTCATTTATGATCAAAATAAAATTTTGTTTATTATGACGAGTCGATGGATTTCCTTCGTTGCCAGTTCACTCGTCAATCTTTGATGCCTATTACCGTTTAGGAGACGTTAAAATTCAAATACCTACGAACAATTTGAATTCATTTTTCGGACTAATGTTACCCTAATTGAGTTTGCGCACTGAGTCCGATTCGAATCCGAGAAATGGCGATGGCGGCTGAACAGCTCAACACAAATTGTTCTAAATTCAGATGAATGGAATTCCGATTTAGTGCGCAATAAGTGCGTCATAGAAAAAGTACTACGGGCACTTCGGACCATTAGAAATCTCTGATGCAGTGCGCAAACAAACTAAGAACGACGTTAGAATGAAATGAAATATTCTATTTTCTTTTGCAGTGAGTTAGAGACGAGTTTTGCAATAAGAAGGAACAAGTATTCCTGCAGAAACACTTTTCCGTTTAAAAAAAATATTTGAAAAGAACGACGTTTTGGCTGAGTACTACCAACCCATGGTACAAAAAATCAACATGTTGTAGGTTGTAGATTGCAATCACTATATAGCCTTTATTCTTAAGAAATACTTTAGTACCTATTTTATAGCAGGTAAGTAGACACAACTGCAGAATCGAAATATCGGAAAATAAGTCCGAGATTCTCCAGTTCCACTATAAATATAAATATTTTGCATATTTATTGTGAAAATCTAAAGATAATATCTACAGGTCATTGGTTAATTTTGATTGTTTTCAGTGGCGTTACTATTTTACAACTCAATTACGTGGTCAAAGCCTCCAGAAAAATTTGATATTGATCTGCTGAATCAAACTCAGTTCTACAGTGCAGAAAACGTGGACGATATTTATGGCAAGTGGCAGAACTGTCACAATACCGTGGACGATTTCGATAAAATTAATCCTTTGTTTGACAAATCAGGTTAAGTGGACTTTGTTTAATATCTTCAACCAGTAACAGTAAAAAAAGAACTGAGAATGTTTTTTACCCGACTACGGCGAACCAAACTCAAACTGAAACTCAAAGCATTTATTTCAAATACACCAATTACAGGCACTTTTGAATTGTCAAGGGGTCGGTCAGTCAGAAAGATGAAGCTAGATGCCCATTCCAAAGCGTAGTAGGTACCTATGGATAAGAACGGGCAAGAAACTCCACGGACACTCTTTTAAATCATAATTATGGTTACAGAATATTGGTTACATCATTCATGTTGAAGTTATACATGTGAGAACGATGCAAAACGTTAAAGCGTCCGTAATAAAAATAAAAATTCAAAAATTAAATTAAATTAAATTATATAAGCCGTGGTAGCTAAGAGATGACCAGTCCCTACTGACGGCGCCCGTTCACGAACATGACGCATGGATTAGCACCATTCAGCTCAACCATTTTGAAGGGAGCTAAATGATCCAACACACGCGCCACCGTCAGCGAGACATTAGAGTGAGCATGACATACTCTCAGCCGCCAAGGCACATTCAAGTCAATGAAAGACATACCCAGTACATAAATGGTAGCTTTATAGTCGGTACATAGTACTCAACATGTGGGTCAACCAAAAGGTGGGTTATGATTTTGACCGGTATGTGTGTATGTTCATCTGTTCCTTTATAACTTCTAAATTACTCATCATAAAAATGACGTATCGTTAGAAGCGTCTTGATCGTTCGCTGGTTATACGCTATGTGACTGATTAAATTGAAAATGGCGCCCTCTAGAGGACAGGAAGGAATTCATTGCAAGTTTTTTCTGATAAGTGCAATGGGTTGGTATGGTTATGTTAAATGTTTGTGTTTTGCCAAAGAGGATGGGTGATTGGCGGAAGGGGAAGGAAACAACGCAATCAGTTATTTTACAATGGAGTAAAAAAGTTACAATTATAATATGTCAAGTCAAAGTAAATAATTGAATCAAATTTCATGAATAATAAAAAGCGAAACAAACAATTTTACAGGAAATAGTCTGACCACTCAATCAATCAACCTAGCCTGTTCCCAACTATGTTGGGGTCGGCTTCCAGTCTAAATTGATACAATCTGACCACTATAGACGAAATTTAATATAGTATCCGATAGCCACCGTAAAACTGTGTAGGTAAGTACTACGTACGTATACAAGAAAATCGTGTGGAACCAATTCGAGGAAAATTTAATGGTTAAGAAGATAAAAAACAATCACACTAAAGAAAATTAATCCAGTTTACAATCGAATTGAGGTGTTTAAACATCTTCGCGAAATAAGTGAAATGAAAATTCCGCGATGAAAATGTTAAAATCAATTAAATCGTTACATCCGTGTAAATTCATTTCGATTTTGTTTTTTTTATTGACGATTATTATTAACATGAACAGGGTTGTTGCTAATGATGACTATACAAAGATTATTCAGAATTTACCTACGGCAACGGATCTTAACCAATATCTTTTTGCATTAGAAAAGGTGGTAGATTTTTTTATAAAATATAAACATTACGTGGATCTTAACTTGAAGGTTGGATTGCTTCTCATAGACGGTAAGGTCACTAATTGTATGGCGCGCTACACACTTGTTGGGAAAAGAAAACTTTGTGTCAGGCTATAGTTTGACCCTGCCAGGGTTGCGAGTTTGTCCGAAAGGGATATCGCGGCCCCGGCACACAGGCAACGGAAGGAACACGGATGGGTTTTAGTCAGTAAAATTCTGACACGCCCTCCCACTCCACCCAGAGCGGGAGAAGTTATTTGATAATATACCACCCTCAAAAAAAAAAGGCTATAGTTTGACCGACACCGCTGTTCAACGTTTTAGATATTTGCGCGGCGAAACGGGGGTCCGGAGCCGGTTTAGCCGGTTCGATTCCCGAATTTTCGGAAATCTACGAGTATGAATGCAAATTTGTTTCCTTTTAAAATTAAAGCGATGTTTCCTTTGAGTAAAATTTGCTATCTCCAGTATTTAGAGTACTTTCCCTCCAGATGATGTTCAAAAATTCCAACCTGTATGTTTAAGTGTGTTTTACTAATATTACGTGAGACGTGTGATCCTACAAAGCTAAAAGAGTAGTACAGTCACTATGACAAGGATTTCAGTCAAGTGATTAAGGGCGGATACGATTTTTTTTTATTTTTTTATGAAAGCTCATTAATTATCGCAAATGCTAGTTCAGAACAATGAATTGAATCTTTCATCTTTATTGCAGATGCCAAGCTAAATAGATAATATCAATCCGTTCATGATAAAAATTCTATTAAGTACATGGTACAGTTCCCTCGTAATCGTTGGGAATGTTAAAATCCAAAAAAGGAGAATATCAATTTATTTGCGACAACTTTTAATATCTATTAACTTTTTCCAAACGTCCGGCTTTTCAAATTTCGAAACGGTAACCCGACATGGAGGTTGAAAGGTGGAGGTGTGAAATTCCAAAAAATTACAATTTCTATTGATTTATTTTGCAGAAAAAGGACCCTAAAAACAACTTTAGAATTAAATTATTTACCTTTCTTTTGCAGTGAATTTGAGGCATGTTTTGCAACAGAAAGGAACGAGTATCCCTGCAAACATACGTGCTCGTTTGGGAAAACTATTTGTGAAAAACGACAAAGTGACTAACTATTTTCAATTAATGGTAGAAAAACATAAAAATGATTCAGAAATTGCGGAGAACATAAAATGTAAAATATATTTCTTTGCACACTTTATAAACAGCCTTTTTTATTCCTTCAGAAATACCGGCTTGATGTATAAGTGAAATACCTTAGTAGGTCATCATCTGCCTAGGCTTTTTCCAACTATGTTGGGATTGGCTTCCGGTCTAACCGAATGCAGCTGAATACAAGTATTATAAATGGACCGACTGCCTATCTGACCTCCACAGCCCAGTTACTGGGTAACACGATACCCCTTGGTAAGACTGGTTGTCAGATTTTCAGGATGCCAAGACCAACGGATTAACGTGCTTGCAAGGCACGGAGGGATCTCGGTATACAATGGATGGTCACCCATCCACGGTTCGATCTCGGCAAGCGTTGCTGAGCGTTGTTGTACCTATTAAAATTTTCAATTTGCAGGTACAACAGAGGTGATGCCTGGGTAAAAAAAAAGAAATTCTAATTAGTCCGTCAGTCAGATAATAAAAAAATATTAGACACGTATTTTTTGCTTTAAAAAAATACTTAGATAAAACGCATTTTAAGTTGGGGTTGAGATTTTAAACTTACTTGTCAAGTCAAGTCAGTATAAAATCTACATACTCGTGACGTAATGGCACTTTTTAACTCAATGAAAATTAAATGTCCCTTAATTTTTTAACTCATATCGCCTTAATCTTTAGATTACGTAAAAAAAAAAAAAAATAAGTGTCCAATATTTTTTAATAATCTACATGACGGACTAAAAAAATTTTTTGGCATCGTCCCTATTCCGGGATTCAAGAATCGGTCTGAGATGCGATAGACTTTCAGAATTTAGTAATGCATTGAGTTAGCAAACAATACATCTATATTTTCCGTATTTCTTACTTATAATGTAATTCACAGAAGCTATAAATAATATCTATCTCACACATTTCTCTTTGATTGTTTTCAGTGGTGGAACTATTTTGCAACGCAACTACGTGGGCGAGGCCTCCAGATAAATTCAATAAAGATCTGCTGAATCAAACGAACTTCTATAGTCCAAAAGAGATGGAGGATATTTATGGCGAATGGCAGGATTATCACAATAATTTGGATAATCACGCAGAAATTAAACCTTCACCTGCCGATACGGGTATAGTATTTTGTCTGATATCTTCTACCAGTACCTACCTACAAAAAAAAAACAAAAATCAGAAAGCCTGTTGAATGTCTTTATAAAATGTGAAATAGGTTGGACCTGTGGACCATTTGACCCAAGCGACCTTCTGCGGAAGCAATACTCGTATATATCTCTGATCATAACAACTTCGAACAGAGGTTTCCAGTTCCTGGTGATGTCTAGACAGGAAAGAACCTTTTGACGAAACAAAGCTTTCTACATCAGCTCCTTGACTAAGCGGCAAAACGGGAGCTTCTTTAGCGACCCGCCACTCCACTGCACGGGAGCAATGTTTGTGGCGACAAGTCAAAACATCAAAATTTCTGTGATATTTAAGTTAAATATGACTGTTTTATACAAATAAACATTCGGGATTAAATTTTCTAAATGATGGTGAAAATCACATTAAAATCCATTGTGCAGCGACGTTCTACACTACGTAAAAATAATTAATGATCAATTTAGAACGATGAATGATTTAACGTTATTACTTAGATGCATGTGTGAGAAAATAATGTATTTAGAAGAGTTAAAAATAATAGACATACTAAGGGGCAAGGGATTTATTTATTTAAAATTCAGATATTTCAATTAGCTATTTACTTTATAGGCATATAAATAGAAATATTATATATTTGCATTGTACATTACATTAGTTGAAGTATACACATAAATCACATAATAAAAATATATTAGAAAATATGTTGTAAGAAGAGGCAGTAAGCACTATAAGTGTATTTATAAGTATTACCTAATTTAGCAAGCTTTAAAAGTCGGAATGATCACTGTATGTAAGTTCTGTTGAATAAGTTTTGTAGGGAAAGGATCGTATGAAGTAAAGCACAGAAAGACAAGGCTAGACATTTATTTAATTAGACTTGTCATTATTTAATCAGAAAGCTAGTTGTCCGTTCGCAAAACTAGGTCTTCATGGAGAAGAAGGACAAGAAACTCCATGGAAACAGTATGACAGTATTCTATCAACACATAATCATAATAAGCAATAATTACGGTATAATATCAAATTACTTAACTTAGGTCCGTTCGGTGCGACTGCTCCGGAACGAATGGGCCGAGAACGGCGGAGCGGCGGCTTTTTATAAACGATAGTCAACAAGTGACGTCACATCGTACCATTTTGATACAGACTTGTTAATACTTGCATTTTAACATAAAACTATGATTAAATTATATAAAAATAGAGTAAATATCACAGAGTCACATTAAACAGTTAAATATGATATTATACAGAACAATAATGAAAGAACACAGTTTAAACTTATGTTATAAACGTATTTCGTAATAGTATGTATAATATTTTGACAAGAAACTATTGTTATGTTGTGTTTCACATGTAAACAAGGTTATAATTATTATAGGGATGTGTTTCTTTGTGTCTAATTAAAGAATAATCTATCACGGCCAGACTGACCTGTACTTCGCTCTCGAAGTACCCAACGAATTATATTTATTTTCAAGAAGTCTCTGGCCTTGGCATATTAGTTCTATCACTTGCTGCACATGAATTTCAAACTAATATCAGGGCAGTGACTGACCAGCAATTCAAACAATATATTCAAGCCTCTGGCCTTGACATACCAGTCCTATCACCTGCCACGAATGAATTTCAGACTGGTATCAGGGCAGTGACCAACCAGCAGTAATGTAAAAACTGTTCTGTTATAAGATTCAATCATTAATTAGACAACAATCATTAAAATAGCAATATAAAATCAAAGATAAACTACAAGTATCATTAAATATTACATCAACATTTATAGTAATAACATCTGAATGGTTTTCTACAAGATAAGTGTTCTTTTCTGTAAAAACAATACCTAGTCAAATTATGCCATTATCCAATAAACAATATTCAAATATTATAATACATCTTAAAATGAATTACAAATATTTATTATTACTAGTGACCCGGCCTTGTTTCATTCGGGTGCCAACTTACATTGAGATTTTTAGACTTATGTACTTCGTTCTCTTAGTACCTATGTATCTACTGTCTCACAAAAACTACATCACCTAAAACAATTTAGCGGAAAGTTATACATTGTTTCTTATGGTGGTGGTACTCAGAGCAAATAATGACAACTATCATCTGCCTAAATATCTAAACATCTTTACAACTTCGGCCAATGTAATAGAGAAACGTCAAGTACCCACTTAAACTATTTATCAACTAATGAATAGCTTATCGGTATAATTTAGTTTACAAAACGACTGGAAAAGCAACAATTCAATCATACAACAACTCAAATTGCAGCACCAACTGGTGATCATCATAAAAACAATTCAAATACATAATTCATCGCTCGGTCAATCTGACATTAAATAATATTTCTTTTGTATCCATAATATGTGGTACTCACTACTTCGGACTAATATAGGATCAATCTAAAGTATGTATATTTTGACGAATTTATTTTACGACAACAAACAAAGTACCAACTATTAATTCTGACTATTTACACTACGTGTTATTTTCTTTAAATAAAATATATTTGTGAAATGATTTGTCAACTCCAGAATCAATTTCAAGTAATTTTAAATTCCGTGAACACTTGATCTGCATTTAAGTAACTGCCAATTAAGATTATTCATTAACAATCGAGTATAAAATATTAAACATATAATAATTACATTTATAAGTACCTATATTAAGCATTTATTTTTAAATATTAGACACATAATAATTCCATCTATCATGGCCAAACAAACAAGTACTTTGCTCTCGAAGCACATTAGGTATCCTTTTTCTAAAATTTAATTTACTTTTGTTTTGCCAATTAATTTACTTTTGTTTTGCTAATTAATTTAGTTTTGTTTTGCCAATTGATTAACTTTTGTTTTGCCAATTGCCTAGACGTGTCAAGTCTTCTCCACCCGCTGCTAGTGGGATAGACTTGCACCAAGCAAATGACCGACCAGCGGAAACAAATTTTAAACACTTGCAACATACAACCTACTCTTTTTTTTCAACTGTGTTTTCAAATTATCTTTCAAAGCAATTGATTCATGATTTTAATATAGTAAAACATTATAATTTTCATCCTTTATAAGCCAAGCGTGAACTAAGTAACTAATATAATAATGAAGTATTTCGCAATACCTTAACCTTTCAATTTCATCATCTTATATAATTTTATTTGGTTTTAATGTAAAAGAGCCTCAAAGGGCCTTACCGACTTTAGTTACTTCTTATTGCCGGAAAGCTTTCCAATATTCTTACAGGGGGCTTGAGGCTCCGTAGTCTCAATGCTCATACGGTAACTTGTATCCCCGCAGCTCCGATGTAAGAAGCGGCAGCGCGATGTCATCGTTATGGTGTGAGTGAAGTCAGCGAATTGCCGACCAATGGATTCCAAATGATTTTCAATAGCTCCAACATTGATCATGAAAGTAACGAAATAAAATTCATTAGTAAACTGTTTTAATAGGCCAGGGAACAATCCCACTTCTGATGTGAGAAAATAATGTATTTAGAAGAGTTAAAAATAATAGACATACTAAGGGGCAAGGGATTTATTTATTTAAAATTCAGATATTTCAATTAGCTATTTACTTTATAGGCATATAAATAGAAATATTATATATTTGCATTGTACATTACATTAGTTGAAGTATACACATAAATCACATAATAAAAATATATTAGAAAATATGTTGTAAGAAGAGGCAGTAAGCACTATAAGTGTATTTATAAGTATTACCTAATTTAGCAAGCTTTAAAAGTCGGAATGATCACTGTATGTAAGTTCTGTTGAATAAGTTTTGTAGGGAAAGGATCGTATGAAGTAAAGCACAGAAAGACAAGGCTAGACATTTATTTAATTAGACTTGTCATTATTTAATCAGAAAGCTAGTTGTCCGTTCGCAAAACTAGGTCTTCATGGAGAAGAAGGACAAGAAACTCCATGGAAACAGTATGACAGTATTCTATCAACACATAATCATAATAAGCAATAATTACGGTATAATATCAAATTACTTAACTTAGGTCCGTTCGGTGCGACTGCTCCGGAACGAATGGGCCGAGAACGGCGGAGCGGCGGCTTTTTATAAACGATAGTCAACAAGTGACGTCACATCGTACCATTTTGATACAGACTTGTTAATACTTGCATTTTAACATAAAACTATGATTAAATTATATAAAAATAGAGTAAATATCACAGAGTCACATTAAACAGTTAAATATGATATTATACAGAACAATAATGAAAGAACACAGTTTAAACTTATGTTATAAACGTATTTCGTAATAGTATGTATAATATTTTGACAAGAAACTATTGTTATGTTGTGTTTCACATGTAAACAAGGTTATAATTATTATAGGGATGTGTTTCTTTGTGTCTAATTAAAGAATAATCTATCACATGCATAACACTATTGGCGCAGAATGATCCTTTTCATTTGTCTGGAATATCTCAGACTAACTGTCTGACGCCCCCTCACTGCAAAGAGGTGTTGCTAGGAGGCAACGAGTTCGGCTATGGTCTGTCACACAAGTACGTCTTAAGGTACCTTTCCGTACGCGACCGCAGGAGGCAACTGCAGGCGACGTGTCGCCGCGACGCGACTGTTTTCTATGAATTTCTATGAAATACCTTCCTTAGCTAGCGACACGTCGTCGTTGGTAACTTCGGGCGAGTGACAGGCGACATGTGCAGCGCGACCGCAGACCTGTAGTACCGCCAACGTTCGAGCGATAACACGTTTTTCTATCTTCTATTAACCGATTGGAATACGGGCTGCTGCCACCTGCGGTCGGGTTCGGAGTCATGACTCAGCGACAGCGACACGTCGCGTGCAGTTGCTGCCTGCGGTCGGGTATGGAATGGTACCTTTATAGAATAATAAGCGTAATACAAGATAATCTTGAAGTTCAAGAGAAATCTTCTGCCCCACTCGTGTTAGTTTGGGGTTGAAATTCTGAGGTTGAGATTCCCTGTCAGGGGAAGTCGACGATATCATCCTCCTATAACTGATGAAATCTTCACTTGGACACTGATTCTCCCGTGGAATGAAATTATCACCTGCCGTTGCTGAAACAAAGTGTAACCTACACACGTTCGAAACGTTTTAACAATCCTTCTTTAATATACGTAGTTAATTGACTATATTTTAGCTGAATCATATTCAATTCAATTCATATCAGAATCATATTTGGTGTAAATATTGCCGCATGAAAAAAATTAAGTCCGTAATTTTTCTTTACAGTTTTTATTAATCAAATGGGAATTTTATTATTTATTTATGATTCTGCCAAAGCGGCCGTTTTAAGCCCCCTGTTCTTAAAGAACCCTGTAAGAAATTGACACGTGTTTCACCTCTCAACGAGGTATCCCCAGCCTCAAAGCAGTATGTAGACAGACTGCGTTCGGCGTTTGACGTGGCAACACGTTGTGTCCGGGTTCGCAACAAGTCAATCGTCATCCTGAGGATGCCTCGTTGAGAGGAGAAACACGTGTCGATTTCTTACAGGGTTCTTTATGACTCTTTAAGAACAGTTAAGCGGATTAGGTTACTAAATATATTGTCGTCTATTGTATTTTAATCCTTCTTTGTGTGATTCAAATATACATAGGTCCTTAAAGCATGCATACACGCACAAACTCTTACTGTAATAGTCTAAATACATTTTATGTATACATCAGTAAGTACTTAACTTCTTCTATAATTCTATAGTACTATACAATAATCGTTATTTTTTAGGATTTTATTTATGGTAATCGCCCGTTTTTCTCGAAGATGTGTCGTGTTCTCCGGAAAACAGGACAAATCTAGGACGGATATGTATTGCAAGAAGTGTTTCAACGAAGCGCAGTACATTGTCTCGAATGACTTCCAACTGCCTGACCTCATGTATGAACAGAGTAAGTGAATTAGAAGACATGATGACAAGTATCATTATTTAAGTTAACAGCAGTAGTTAAATGTTAAGAATGATATTCATTAAATTTCTTTAAACTGTTTCAGTTGCTCTCTGTGGTCTTCTGGGCCACGCTCAGTTTTTACGCAACGACTGGCTCAAAAGTCTTCTTGAGTTCCAAACTACAGCAGGTTGCTTTTCGGAGAATATAACAACTAGAGATTTCGATGAGATTCAAATGAGAAATGATAAAAACGATGAGTGGAAAATAGTGAGGCATTTTGGTATCATGAATGGGCAGTGCAACGGACACTTCACGGCAATGGCGGCGGGGGTGCTTTCAAGCGCTCTCAGATATATAATAGAGACATATTATTGAAACGAATTATATGTGTTTCATTGCTCTCAATGTCTATTAGCTCCTACACACTATGCCGGCGGCATGGCCGCCGGCACTGCCGCCGGGCAACCCGCGGCGTGCCCGACCCTGCCGCACAATACCGCACAAAGGATCGCAAAGGAAATGAAGGCGCAAAAGCCGGGGGTACGTGCCACGCGGCAAAAGCCGGCGGCCATGCCGCCAGCATAGTGTGAAGGAGCCATTAAGCTTAAACATTTTTTTTCTGAATTTCTTATGACACATGTCTGGCTGGTCGTTATTGATGGTAGAGATGGGTAAATAATTATGTAATTTTGCCCATTCTCCTTTATAACTATTTTTCATTAAAAGAACTTGAATATGGAATGCACTGCTTTCATTCCACATCCCAGCCCTTAGGGCCACATCAGACTAGCTACTTTTAGCATCGGCGATCGGCGATTTTGCGACTGTATCGATGTCGCCAATAATATCTGATGTCGTGATTCATCCATTAATTCAGTCTTGATCGTTTGTGGAAGGCATGTACAAGTGATAGCACAAATATGTGACATCGAAGGAACACCAAAACTATCCGATGAGACAAGCGATGCCAAAACATAATGATGCTGCATCGGTTTCAAAAAGAAATGATGTTAATAATAAGCGATTTCGTATGTATCGATTCGTTATTTTTGGGAACTGAGCCGATGTCAACTATTTTGCCAGTATTAACACGTTCAGTGCCTTCCTGGAGGGCTCACTCTAGTCGCAGGGATGCCGGAAGTCCTCGCGGAGGGCTCATTTTAAATGTATGTATTTTTCTTAGCGAATACAGCATTAATAAGTGTGAAAATAAAATCTGTTGTATTTTTTAACAAGATTTATTAGTATATGCGTTGGTTTTAAAATACAAGCATTTTAATCGTAATTTTTTTTTGTGTCAGGAGTTTATATTTTCAGGTGTGGAACTCCAGTTTCACGGTAACAAGTATTCACTGAACATTTAAAAGTTTGGACACCCCTGTCTCGTGATCAGAGCGAGTTATTATACTTTTCTTAATTATTATATTTTTGAGGAAGTGTATAGAGTGCCGCTAGCGGCATAATAGTTGCGCTGCCTCGGCCCGGCTAAGTGCTAAGTGCCGCATTGTCATTGTCACTGTCACTGAGTTACTGTCACTTGTTATTTAGTTTGATTGTTCCGGTTAGTTTGCTGTAAAACACCACATTCCCAAAACATTACATTATCTTATGCCTAAACGGATCCTGGCGTAGTGTGGTCACAGTTCTAACCTAACCTACCTTTCAGCCATTTTCATTTGCTACTTAATTTTTCGTAAATTCAATCATTGTAGTGACTTTTGATATAATTATCTAAAACAATCAATTCTATTCTATTCTATTCTATTCTTTAATATGGCAAGCAAAGCCGATGTCGACTATTCTGCCAATGTCTAAAGTGAGTTGGAAAAGCAAGTGTGTATTGAGATAAAATAAAATTAACAAGTAGAATGTTAAAAGAAACTTCAATGATGAATTGTTGAAATGTAGATCTTGTAGGGTTAGTATTGGACTGAAACAATCATAAAGATAACATTACAAAAAAATAAAAAAAACAATCAAAACAAAGGGCGGCGAACTAACCTCAACAATCAAACGAAATAACAAGTGACAGTGACAATGACAATGAAAATGCAATACTTACGGCACTTTAGTCGGGCCGAGGCAGCGCCACTAAATACCCCAAGAGATACTAATTATAGCGACAAGACACGCACGCGTAGCATGACAACCATAGAAACGGGTTTTTTACGGGTTTTGTCGACGGAAGAATAGACAAAATGACAGATTGTGATTGTTTATCTGTCATTTTGTCAATTCTTCCGTCGACAAAACCTGTTTCGATTGTGGTCATGCTAAACGTGCTAAAAACACTATTTTACTTCGTTTTACAGTGTTTTATAACACGCGTTTCAAACCTTATCCCGTTGACCATCAGCAAGGGTTGACTTTTGCGCAAACGTAATACCGGTGACCCTCCTGGAGGGTCACAAATCACGACATGTATTGATAAGTGAGCAAAATAGGATAAATCCTTTAGAGAACATCATTGCTTATTATTGCAGTTTCGTGGGAAAGCGTACAGTAGGGTACCTACGCTGCGCTCATACGATTACTGTTATGAGAATGAAGACCATGACTGTGTTATGAGAATTAAGGAATAACATAATTTTACTATTTGTTTTTTTTTTTTTTAAGTAGGTAAACCTTCCTATAGAGCACTGAAATGCTGCTGACAAAGCCTTTATTCATTTTTTATAACACTTGCTGTTGGACAAGGCACAGCACACATAGAATCTCTAGCGAGAGAAGGAACTGGTGAGGCTGAGGCACCTCACTCACCCATTCTCATGAGCCATTAACCTCCTATTAACCGTAAATTATAAACATTTACTACAATAACAATTAGGATCGTAAATCACGATTAATCTCAAATAGGTTTGACGGTCTAAGAAATTCATAACCTCATCACATTCAACCTTCATAATATCATCATCTGAAAAAATAAGATTTCTCATAAACCAGGGTGAAAAAACAAAAATCATTTGCAGAATATGAATTTAAATTTTATGCCCTACAAAATAAAACTGAAACAACCGTGACACGACAATTTTTTTTAGGGGCCCAAGTCTCTTAAGAAAATAGGCATTCTCCTAATAAATAAAAAAAAAGTATTAAAAATAAATTGTATATCAGATAGTTTCTCCCTCCTAACCTCGCCTCTCACCCACAAGGAGACATACATGACTTTTTCAATTTATAAGGAAGAATTTGTAAGGAAAAAACATCGTGAGGAAACCTGGAATTTATCTAGTTAATTATCATCACGCCTGCAATTCCCGAAGGGTTCAGCACAGATGTACCTATTGAACACCTACATTTCGCCAGTTAAGTTTAAGTCCCATGTAATAGGTGGCGAGCCTATTGCCATTAACCGGGCTTGAATACTCGTTGCTTCTTTCTATGAGAAGAGGAGTTTGTCCTGCCGTTTTTTTTTTTTTATTTTTTTTTTATTCTGAACAAAAATACATTTGTGTCGAATACAGGATTAATAATAATCAATAAAAGTTACAATTAATTACAAGTTAATGAATACACGGAATAATAATAATAATCAATAAAAAGTTACAATCAATAAATAGATAAAATGTCAAAAATTAAAATAAGAAATCAACTCAATCAAAAAAAAAAAAAAATAACATGTCAAGAATTAGACGTAAACAATAAACAAGTTACACTGTGGCATTATTTTTGTCCCTAAAAAACTCTTCTATACTATAGTAGCACTTCGTCAATAGGAATGAGTTTAATTTGAATTTAAATATTCTTGGACTATTAATAAATAATAATAGTTCTAAAGGCAATTTATTGAAAATTTGTACAGACTGTACTTTAGAGCTATGTTTGACAACATTTAATTTTGGCTGCAAATAATTAGGTAAATCTTTCCTGCGCGTTTCCACCCTAGTTTCCCTTTCTTCCTTTATCTCGTATTTCTCTAGGTTTTTTAGAAAACTACTTAGTAGGACCAAAATATAAAGACAAGGTACAGGTAAAATTTTTAATTTCACAAAATGCTCTCTACAAGATTCAGTTTGCTCTATGCGAAGAATAGTTCTGAGGGCCCTTTTTTGCATAACAAAGGCTGCATTTATGTTGTATTTATAACTGTTTCCCCATAGTTTAATACTGTACCCGTTGGACAATAATAGGCTGGTATTATTTTAAAACAACACTAAGAAAAAATATTCATTCTTTTCTACGTAATGGTTATTTACAGTGGGATCGGGTGTGAATCATTGAAAGAACTTAAAAAGGTAGGGGCCCGCGGCGTCGCTTATTCACAGCTTATCCCCGCTGTTATTTACCGAGAGTCGCAATATATTTTAATATAGAGAAGTTTCGTAGTCCTTTATTTTTGAAGCGGAGGTTTTTTAAATCCCCCTTGCGGTCAGGGCATTCTGATTGAAGTGGCTTTCCTTGAGGGTTAAACTTTTATATTTTGTCCGTACATTTTTTATGGCAACGTCCATACTCAGACCAAATAAAAAACCAAGACCGAGCGCTGTGAAGCATGCCAAAACTACACCACCACCCGCGCCGCTCTGTGCATACACGCTCACACGCACACATTCACAACTTTTTACAATGACACTACAATCAAACTACATCACACAAAGTGCACACATGTTTCACTTCACTGTTGACAGCGCTCTGTCTTGGTTTTTTATTTGGTCTGAGACCGCCTCTGAGGAGGGCGCTGTTAATATACTACGTACGCGCCCCATGTAGGGGCGTCTTGACACGCTCATGTCATAATGTGACAATCTGTCAGACCTTTTGACAGGCTGCCACATTAGTGACCATCACGGAGGTCTGTAAGGATGGAGGAGTTCGTATACCGCTACATCCTTTAATATTCTTGTGTGAGCGCCTGACTCTCTATGCTGAGTTTATTTTTGTTGCCTTTAAGCAATTTGTTGCAAGTATTGTCTTGGCAATGAGTGTTGTTCGGTTAATTATTTGTTAAAAGTAAATGTGGTTATGTTCCACAAGCAATGGAACGCAAAATATCGTGTCATGCGTGTCCTGATGGCCAATTCTCGTACTAAAAAAACGTTCACATTCAAGTCGCAATCTGTCAAATTTGTCAAAAATGTTGGTAAATTTATTGTATTTTTGACAGAATGCGAATGAGATGCGAATGCGAACGTTCTTAAAAATTACGGGAATTGCCCCTCAGGTGTCTGCACATGATAAGAACTGAAGGACGCTACTGATGGCGTCAATCTCGTTGCCAAATTCCGGGTTTCCCTCATCTCCAAATATAAATAGGGATAGGATGATGGGCAAAAGTGGAGGAAATTATACTCCATTTGAAATAAGATTACACATTTAAATAAACCTTTTTTACAGTTCGTTCAACCGATTTTGATTTCTATTGCGTTGGTGGCATGACAAATGGCAGCTGCAGTAAACAGTTGGTATTGTAACCGCTTTTTTGCTTTTATGCCATCCTTATGCCTACGGTATAGAAGTCAAAATCGGTTATTTAAATGTTTAATCTTATTTCAAATGGAGTTTAGGCGATCAGTTATTTTACTGTGTTACTGCACAGGTAGTATGTGGTAGTATGAATGCAAAGTTAAGTATGTTATAGTTAAAGTTAATAATCAATAGCCAATAATGTTCCAAAGAAAAAAAAACCGGTCAAGTTAGTCTCGGACCACGCACAACGAAAGGTTCCGTACTTGGGATGAATTTATCCCAAATACAAACTGAACATTGTAGTTGAAAAACATGTTCTCCCATACATCGATATACGTCACGGTCATTTCTCCAACTGTAAATGTAAGTTTGTAATCGCAAAAAAAACGATTTGACAGTTAGCTTACCTATTAATAACACAATTAAAAATCATTCATATGTAGGAAAATTTTCTAATTACAAGCTTCCACATGTATACAAATGCTTCCAAATGTTTTTCCTTTACTTCTGCTGTGAGACCTTACTTCTTGCCAAATTTCATAATTCTAGGTCAACGTATCTACCTATGTTTTTGATATATTTGTGAGTATCAAAATATGTCGCATAAATCGCCGTATGTTTTTATTGCGGTACCTCAGAAATTAGATTTTTTTAAAGTTTCAAGAGACCGTATCTGATATTAATTTCAACTTGATACCTCCCAAGTCTCTCCTGTGAAAAAGGGTCTTGACAGACTGACAGATAGACAGACAGACGGACAACGAAGTGATCCTATAAAGGTACCGTTTATCCTTTTCAGGTAAGGAACCCAAAAAATGCCCACTATAAACGATAATTTAATAGGATCCAATTGTCGAGGTAATGAAACACTGAGTACCTAAGTACCTACGTGGGCTTAAAAAGAAAATTGTGTGGGAAAAAAACAATTCGAGGAAAATAAGTGGTCGTCCGTCTTCATTCTCTCATCCATATCACTAGATAAAAACAATAGTACTGAAGAAAATGCGGCCAGTTTTCATTCGAATTCAGGTGTTGAAACATCTTCGCGGTAAAATTTTGTGATAAAAAATTCACGATGAAAGATTCAATGTCGATTACTTCGTTACACCCGTGTATGTTGATTTCAATATTGGTTTATTTAATGACGATTATTATTTTTATGAACAGTGTTGTTGCTGAGGATGATTATAAAGAGATTATTGAGGATTTACCAACGGCATCGGATTTTGACCGTTATTTAAGTGCATTGGAAATGGCAGTTGAGTTTTGTATAAGACATAAACATTACGTGGATTTGAACTTGCAGTTTGGATTGTTTCTCATTGACGGTAAGATTGTACAAGACTACACACTTATGAGCCTTTATTCTAAAAGGTGACAACGTCGCAAATAGCTTGCAAATATTTACCTGTTTTGATTAATTTGGCAATATTACTGTATGGGAATATGAAATATAACTAACTAGTGAGCAAGAATATTAATAATGAATCAATTTTGTTACCGAATTTGATGTTGTAACCGTTTTAGGTGTAAAAAAGGCATTTGGAAAGTATCCAATACTATACTTTTATATACTATACTTTTTTTTACACCTAAAACTAAATATTACTTATTACGTTACGATATTAATTATTGCATTTCACAATCAATATTTTAGTTCCCTAGTTAGACATAATTCATATTTCCATACAGATTTATTTCCAAATTAATCAAAACAGCGAAATATTTGACATCAATTTTTGACGCTGCCCACTTCCAGAATGTTTTAAATTATAGTGTTCTTTAATGGCAGTGACCATGAGTGGTTAGCTTGCGCGTTCTGTACTGAGCTCACGCAACACGTTGTACTTCCAGCCAGTAATAGGACTCGCTCATCAAGGAGCGCTGTCCCCAATTTTACGCATAATTAATTTATTATACATAAAACAAAAGGTATTTTAATCTAAAAGCTCAATAACTAAGTTATCTTTCAAATGTTGAAGCTTTCAGAAAAACACGCTTCATAGATTTTGCGTGAATCTTAGTTTTTTGTCCGCGTTTGACATAACTTTACAAATTAATTTCACTATGTAATATAAACATAATCTAAAATATTCATATATTAAGTTATGAGAAATTTTTCTAATTTAACATATTTTTTTTCCTAAATTATTTAGACGTGATCTGCGGTATAAAATCATTAAAAGTCGGTTATAGTCGCCTTAATGGTTGATATTGTATTACCATAGAGTGTTAAATAAATGTGTACAAACATCTCTTTTTACCCAATTGCCAGGAAGGGTTATGTATATGTATGCAGTCTAAACTCAAAGTTTTTCAGGCTATTTTTAGTTTTATTGATAATTCGAGACACTCTCTCTAATCAAAGCATAAGTTGTTATCATTGGGATTATTAAATATATTTTTTACTAATAGTTCATTTAATTTACACAAATAAACTCACATTTTCTTCCCATGGGCACACAGATTAATACAGATGGAACACTCCGCAAAATCATTTAAATAAAAAGCGACTCTTGCCACGACTCAATAAAGTGCAATTCAGCTACCCAACTATGTAACACATTTTCATAAACGATTACGACCAATCTGCTTCATTTTGACAGTTCAACAACATTCATTGCGTTATTTACGTTGTTGAGAAGATATTTTTTTCCGAACTTATGATGCAATGAGTCGATGGATTTCGTTCGTTGCCAGTTTACTGGTAATCTTTGCCTATTGCTGTTCAGTAGGTGCCCAGGGAGTAGGGTTACCATCCGTCCGAACATGTTCGGAATTTGTCCGAATTTGACCGAACTTTTTAATGTAGGGCAATTTTATGAAACTAAAAAAGAGTAGGTCTGAGGAGTAGGTACTGAAACATACAAGATTAAAAAGTAAAATGTCCAGACTTTTTGCAAGCGTCCGGCTTTTCAAATTTCGAAACGGTAACCCGAAAAGGAGGTTTAAACACCTCCAAGGTGGAGGTGTGAAATTCCAAAAAAGAACAATTTCTATTTATTAATTTTGCAGACAAAATGTCTCGAAGAACAACTTTAGAATTAAATTATTTACTTTTCTTTTGCAGTGAATTTGAGGCAAGTTTTGCAACAGAAAGGAAAGAGTATCCCTGCAAACACACGTTCCCGTTTGGAAAAACTATTTGTGAAGAACGACGTAGTGAATAACTATTTTCACCTCATGGTACAAAAAAATAAAAATGTGCCAAAACTTGGGACGAGTATTAAATGTAAAATATTTTTCATTTTATTTAAGTTGTAGGTATTTGCAATAGGTACACACGGCTACACATCAAGCTATACATTTCCAGTTTATGCTGATCTCGCATTGTATATGATTTCCGTACAATGCGAGGTTAGATTATACTAGAAATGTATAGCTTGATCTGTAGTCGTGTATACAATCAATATACATACAGCCTTTACTCATAAGAATTACCTTAGAACCTATTTCAAATTTATTTTGCTGGTAATTTTCTGGATTTGAATAGGAAACGATTAGACGTTGCACTTAATTTCTGACGCTATATTTATTATATGTATGTGCTTTATGTCTGTTCCAAAAATAACTGAAGAAAGGTAAACAAGCCCTGTTCAGCATCCTACTTGCGTTACACGTCAATCACAATCCGTTTCGTTTAGACAAATTTTTCGAACATATGAAGTAATGGATTAACAATGTCCCTCAAAATAGTTCAGATTATGATTACCCGTGTGTTACGCAATTAGGGTTAATGTTAAATTCTTACGTAATCTAATCACTCATCAAAGGGAATTAGAAAAACACTCACTTAAGGGCGTTGAAAAAAAATACTGTATTTAAAAGGATTCAACTTCATACCTCTACACTTTAAAAAAAAAAAAAAAACATGAATAATCACCGATAATTTGTTAACACTTTCATTAGATACTTTTGAAACAGACCATAATATGTAGGTTTATACTCGTTATTACTAGTGTTCGCCCAGAGGTGGAAATGCGATCATAATTCATGTAAATGTCATGATTCTAAGGCAGCCATCTTGTATCAAACGCATGGTATTGCCTGTAATGTTTTTTTTTATTAATTTAATTTATTTCTAATGTATATTATATAAAAATATTAGCTTTCCTTCTCCATAATAAACTTTAACTGTGCCAAATTTCATACTCCTCCTTACGTGTAATTTTCGTAAAAAGAGGTACAAAGTTTTTGCTTCACGTATTAATATAATAATTATTGATAAAATATTTTTAATTGACTTGAAATACTTAACCGCAAAAATCTGACCGAGATTCTGAAGTTGTGTTTCCAATATATTTTTTGTAATTTGGATATTTATTATGAAAATCGCAGCAGTTAAATATATTTATTACGAAAAAATAAAATATAATTGTATAATTATATATAATTTTATTCCTTGTTTGTTTTTAGTGACACGACTATTTTACAACGCAACAGTGTGGACAAAGCCTGTAGATAAATTCAATTTAGATCTGCTGAACCAAACGACGATCTACAGTCCAGAAATGTTGAAGAAAATGTATGGCAGTTGGTATAGATATAACCATAATGTGAATAACTATGAAAACATTAAACCTACACCTGTCGAATCAGGTAAACTGTTCTTTGTTTATATACTATCAATTAAAAAAACCGGCCATGTGTGAGTTGGACTCGCATACGAAGGGTTTTTTGTATTCCCCTATAATTATTAACTTTATTTATTATATGCGGCAATAGAAATACACAAAAATCTGTAAAAATCTCTCTATTACGGTCTCTATTACGGTTCATGATATACAGCCCGCTGAGAGACAGACGGACGGACGGACGGACAGCAGAGGCTTAGTAATAGGGTTCCGTTTGGCACTCTTCGGGTACGAAACCATAAGAACGAAAATTGGAATGTCTGTAAAATGATTTTTATAAAATGTGGAATGGGTTGGAACTTTGGATCTTTCAATGCAAGCGAGGTTTTGCCAAACTCACCATAATTATCTATTGCAAAAAAAATCTCCTAATAATCCTAACTTCCAGTGTGTTTGTTTGTTACGCTTTGGATTTCGATGAACTTTGGCACATGGGTATATCATGATCTGGGTTAGGAGTTAGGATACTTTTTATCCCGATATACCCACGGGATCGGGACTTATTTGGATAAAACCGCGAGGCGCAGGTAGTCATTATTAAAACTTAATACACTGATTAGATTTTTTTATAATAATTAATAATAAAATGTTATTTTTATGATATAATAAAAAAATTATATTAATTAGTTACTATTTATTCCCACGGGATCGAGTCTTATGAGGGTGAAACTGGGGCACCGCTGGTAATATATCATAACGTCATCGAAGGGAGATGCCAGCCCCGGATCTGGGGGGGGCAAACGGGGCATGTGCCCCGGGCGCCACCTCCAGCTCCAGTTTGGTTTTATCCGAATAAGTCTCGATCCCGTGGGAATATCGGGATAAAAAGTATCCTATATCCTAACCCAGGTCATGGTCTACCCATGTGCCAAATTTCATCCAAATCTGTTCAGCCGTTTTAGCGTGAAAGCGGAAAAAACAAACAAACTAATTGTCGCATTTATAATATTAGGTTAGGATAAAAGGATTTTTTCCTTGTTTGTAATCTAACCTTATTATTTTAGATGCATGCATAGCATATATGGTGAGGGCTCCTTCTATAGGATCAAATAGAAGATCTCAACCTAATTGTCTAACGCCCCCCCGCTGCAAAGATTTACTGCAAAAAGGCAGCGACTTCGGCTATGGATTGACACACAGGTATGTCTAGAATATAACGTATAAAACATACAAGATGCTTCGGAAGAAGTCTACGTGCAAAGTGTAAGTGACCTACACACTCAGACCAAATAAAAAACCAAGACAGAGCGCTGCGAACAATACCGTGAAGCATCACCGAAACTACATCGCCGCTCTGTGCATTAGGCTTGTGTTTACTCTTTACGGAACCGACTCACTGATCCGGATCATTGAAGTGTTCCAAAAGATTGGTTCAGTAACAACGTTACAAACGCATCATTTGAATCTGAATCATTACTTTGCCTCTGTGCTCTTTCCGCGCGACCGTCGCACAGTGGGAAAATCGCGTATGTTTCGTCTCAAAACTCCGTATCTCAGTTGTTACAAAACTAAATGAGCTGTAATTTTGCACACATATACTTGAATGTATGATGTTTAATGAAAATAATTTTGATTTTGAAAATTCTGTTTATTAATTAATTTTAAAATTAAACTTAAAAAAATACATGCATTTTATAAGAAAAACATACATATGTTTGTTTAATTTACATAAAATGGAATACAATACATACTAATACATAGTACCAAACGAGAAAACAAAATATGTACACAATTCAGCAAGCTTCTACAGATTTTCATTGACAGCAAGAAGGGCCTTGGCTTCATCTAAAAGTTCTTTCGATATTGTTTCTGAGGTATTTCTCAAACTTGATATATAAGGATCAGAAGTGTACAATAAGGTATGGAACACGTCTTCATTGGTAGCCGCTCTTGAACACTTTCTAGAATGATGAAGTCTAAATTTTTTGTAATCCTTATTTCGGGATTCTTGCGCGTCTTCGGACAATTGTCCGATAGGTAAAATAGCATAGTACTCAATTATTTTTTCGCCGTGAATAAGTATTTTATGCACGGAGGAAGGCATATAATACCAGTTATAATTATTTACGTACAGTTGGGCTGTACTATATGCGTATTCACCGAACTTTTTTGAATCAATAGCCATGCCAGATGACATAGTTTGTAGTATTATGTACATTCGTTTTAAGGCTTGTGCAGACCAGCGCGACTTGTCGCGCGACGCGACACAAACAATACAATTTCTAAGAAAACTTCACAGTATAACAATAACCGGTGTCGCGTCGCGCGACAAGTCGCGCTGGTCTGCACAAGCCTTTATAAGTTCTACGTCTACTCCTGTAATGTCTGCAGAGCAAGAGTAATTCTGAAAAAATTTCCGAGCCGTGTTTCCGTCATTACTATTTCCAGTGCCTTGTCGAGGTTTATCGACATGCAGTCCCATTTCTTCCCTAAACCGCTTTTGCACCAGTTTTTTCTTTTCGTCTTTGCTTTTTTTATTTTCGGGTGTAGTAGCTGACCACTTTTCAAAAGGCAAGTTATAGGAAATGTGTAAGATCATCTCCATACTCCTAATCCAAGCATGAAGTGTTGACAGTCCGTATTGAAATGAACTTTCGTTCACATCTCGTGTCCTAACTGCCTCTAAGTTATTCATTTGTCGAGGAGTAGCACCACACACTGTACAAGAAGCGCTTGAACGGGTTTCAGTTAAAACTTGTGCCACTTTACCATCAATCATGGTTAAAAATAGGTCATGAGTAATTTCGATTACCTCACCATTCTTATTTATCAGGGAAGGAGACAGATTTTGTTTTTGATTGCTGATATCAGCCACAACAGATGCGGTTTTTTCAGGAGTTTCTTTGGCAAATTCTAACAATATAGGTCTGCAATATCTTACAGATGAGCAAGTTTCATTCTTCCAAACAACAGTATTAGTTGTCTCATCTATGAGTCTAATGGGTACAAGTGAAGCAATAAAAAGGTTTGCATCTGATATAAAATCGCTTTCTTCGGGCAAAACTTGCTTGTATTCACTCTGCCCAGATGACCCGTCACAACCCCATTTACAGAATAGTTTCAACTTTCTTAAACCGTTTTTGTAAACTGAACCAATTAGTAATATACGTGCCACAGTATGATCCAACAAGTCTTGCAGATTGACTTTTGCACTTATGTTAGTAATGGTTATGCTCGAATCTGGTGGGTAACACATCTTCTTCGCTTCGAGTAAAGTTGGATAAGAAGGAAACACTGAGCAGTTTTTGTCCGCCAAACAAATACGAAGTTTTCCATACTGTTCTTTGTTAAGGTCTAAGTCAATAAATGTCCGTAGTGCTTCTTCCTTTGTAAAAGGTGTAACGTCTACAGGGTTATCTGTTACGTATTTAAGAATGTTTTTCTTATCATTTCTTGATGCAGTTCGTATAATATTAACGATTGAGGCCTCCTCCGTCTCACCCATAGACCGTAATTCCTGAGCATATGCATTGAGCACACAGTCCAATCCGTACTCTTGTATCAATTCCATGTTTTTTCGTTTCTTTGTTTTTTCTGAAGATGCTTCGTATGGTTTCGAAGGTCTGCCACCACTACTTCCAGACGTATTAGGGTCATTAACCGCGACTCGACACTCTAGTGGAACACGAAATTGACCGTCTAACCAGTTGACGTTCTTACTTTCAAAGCGTTATTTTCTTCGAGATGCATTTCTCCAGCGTTCGTTACATTTAGATACCAAGTTTCTTTGAATGTAGGAGACCACAGTAGCCATATCCTCCGGTGACAAATTGTAATTTTCTTGTAAGTAGTCTTCTACATTATGCCCATTTATCAACAAATTGCACAACTCTCGTATGCTACAAACAAATTCACCCATTTTTCAAGCAGTCAACTTCTGCGAATATTCGAAAATAAGTAATAACTGCTTTTTAGGGCATATATGTGACCAAAAACTGTGAATGTTTCAGGGTTTGCCTTCCTTTTATTGGCCAATGAAATAGTGCTATGTGCAAAAAGATAAGAAACTAATAAATTGCACTCTTC
Organism: Agrochola macilenta; assembly: GCA_916701695.1. Classification (NCBI taxonomy): domain Eukaryota; kingdom Metazoa; phylum Arthropoda; class Insecta; order Lepidoptera; family Noctuidae; genus Agrochola; species Agrochola macilenta. The sequence continues at coordinate 19,617,564 of OU753554.1, read as the reverse complement.
CCATAACCAACCTGTTTTTTATTTGACCCTAATAGATAATGGGCCATATTTTATCAAGTAAGGTGGTTAAAACTGTATCAAAACCACAAAAAACTATTAATAATACTCATCACTGTAATGAACTTTTTATCAATTTGACCTTCATAGATAAAAAATAATTATATGAGAAATAAAACGAAATTGAAAAAAAAAAAAAATATCTTGCGATATGTTTTGATCCCGTGTCAGAAAAAGCGCAAATATGCGCAAGTTTTTATTTTCTCCTTGCATAAACTAATGTATAAAGATCTTAATACAATAAATATCTCGACAGCGGCAAGCAGCGGTAAAGGGTAAAAGACTCGTTAAAAAAAAAAATACACTAAAAATATACCATCTTAAACGATATTGGTTAATTTTATTTTATTAAACCAATGTATATAATATTAATTACTACAGTCACACGCACACATTTACAACCATTTACAATCAAACTACACCTCAAAGTGCACACATGTTTGCGAAACTGGCCTTACGTCACTGTTGACAGCGCTACGTCATAGTTTTTTATTTTGTCTGAGGCTACACACAACACTTTCGAAAGGTTTAAATAACCCTTCTTTGTGTGATTCAAATATAGGGGCTATTTTTTACAACTATATTGGCAATCATGCGCCTACAATATTTATCTTACTATCTTAATAATACATCACATAATATCACGGCTATATTCCCCGAAAGGTGAGCAGAGGTGTTCCTATAGTACACCCACATTTCGCTAGTTATTTTTAAGTCCAATGTAATAGAGGGCAAGCCTATTGCCATCATCCAGACTCCGGGCTGCTATTGAGAAATTCCAGATGGAAAAACCCAATAACACTTTGCCCGAACCGGGAATCGAACTCAGTACCTCATGCTCAGCAGTCGCGCTTGTGAGCACTACACCAACGAGGCAGCAATTTTTTTTTTTAATATATATATTTTTATTTTTTTTTCATAGACTTAAATATTTAAAAATGTAATTTATATGTATAAAAATGAAATAAATGATAATAATAATAAAAATATGAAAAAATATAAACTGTCTTCAAATAAATCAGTACCTACTTTAATTCGGTATAAAATTATCGTTATGTTTTAGGCTTTTGTACATGGTTGTCGCCCGTTTTTCTCGAAGATGTGTCGTATTCTCCGATAAAGAAGACAAACTTATGGCAGATGTGGATTGCAAGAAGTGTTTTGGCGAGGCGCAGTTCATTGCCTCAAATAGCTTCCAACTGCCTGACCTCTTGTATGAACAAAGTAAGTAAATTAGAAAATATTATCATAAATTTGTATTAATAAGAGGAGAAAAATGTTAACAATGATGTTAATTAAAGTTCTTTCATCTGTTTCAGTGGCTCTCTGCGGCATTTTCGGCCATGCTCAGTTTATCCGCAACTACTGGCTCAAAACTCTTCTCCATTTTCAAATTTCTGAAGGTTGCTTCTCGGATAAGGTTGTAAGTGGAGATTTCGATGAGAGTCAGATGAGAGAGGATGAAAACAAAACGTGGGTAATCGAGAGGGAGTCGCCGATCATGAATGGGCAGTGCAGCGGACACTTCACGGCGGTGGCGGCGGCGGCGTTCTCGCATGCCCTCAGATATATAATAGAGACTCAGTATTGAAACTTAATGCCTATTATTTTTGCTCTCTATACGCATCAACAGCTAATATCTGAAGGCTCTTAGAAATGAGTAATTTTTAAAGCGTCTATAAATAAATATATTAATCAATAATAATTATTAAAAATAATATAATAAAAAAATATTATAATAAATATATTATGATAAAAAAATAATATAATAAATATATTATTCATAAATATTATTTGTTAATGAATGTTAATGTGAATTTGATATGAATTGGTCTTTTTATTATAAAGTTTTAACTATAGCCTAGAGCCTAGTGGTGTGACCGTCGGACTGCCAAGTCATAGGTCTCCAGTTCGAACTCAAGGCACGCACCTTTTTAAGTCTTTTCGGAGTCATTTGCGTATTGTATAATTATGATTTGCTTCAAAAATGGTGGAGGAAAACATCTTGAGGAAACCGGCATGCCTGAGAGATATTTCTCGACGGCATGTAGCCAAGTCAGAGGCCCATGGGCGGTTTTAAAACTCTGACACCAGGTTAGTCACTAACCACAGGAAAAGAAGAAGACTGTAGGGAAATTGGTACAGCAGCAACAAGTACTAGCCTACCTACTACACTCACAGCCAGTTGCAGAAACAAACTTTAACTTTTAAAGCTATAATTAAGTACAAATCTTCAATTAAGTCGTTGCAGAAAGCAACATTAGGCTGCCTGTCCATTGAAGCGGAGCGAGGCAGCGGAGAGGAGAATGGCAGCGGAGTGGAGCGGAGTTGCGGACAGTGTCTGTCCATTGATGCGAAGCGAGGTAGCGGAGCGGAGTTACGGACTGTGCGGAGCGAGGTAGCGGAGCGGTGTTGCCGACTGTGCGGAGCTAGACCGAGTTCAAGTATTTTTCCGCATCGCCTCTCCGCTTCCCCGCTCCGGTTCCCCGCTCCACTTCTCCGCTCCGTTTTCCCGCTCCGCTTCGCCTCTCCGCTTCTCCGCTCCGTTTCCCCGCTCCGCTTCCCGGGTTTGTATGAATTTGAAAACTAGTTCGCGAATCCCTGTCCACTGAAGCGGAGCGCAGGTTTTTTGCAATTCCATTGGTTAATATTGGCACACCGCTACTCCGCTCCTCTCCTCTTCGCTCCAGTGGACAGGCAGCCTTAGACTCGATTTTAATGTTTCTTTGATGAAGTTAATGAAATCATTAGCGGTAATGATCCATACGTAATGGGGGATTAATGTTTGTCTTTGTACAGCTGGATGTTAGACAGTTAACAATACGTCATTACAACACTTTTGAACTATGAAAACCATAAGCCCCATTTACACGATGCGAGTTTCTTGTATGTGCCATACAATTAAAAATTTGGGGTATTCGTCGAAGCGCACCAACTTTGTAACGCACCAAATGAAGCGCACCAAAAGTATTCCTTCAAACACATCATTCAGGTGCGCTAACAAAATCAAATAAAAAATATTAAAATTTTACTCCTCGAAACGCACCAACGATTAATGAAACAGAAGAGAAGAGAATGAAGAATTCGTAATAAATTAAATCAATAGACTTTTAGAATCTAACTGTCCTAATACTAATAGGGATGATGACAAAAAAAAAAAATTGTCTGTTTTGGAGATCTTTAAAAAATATTGGATACGTTTTTTTATTTTTTTACGTTATCAAAAGATTACGGCGATACATTGAGTTGAAATGTGCCATGACATCACGAGTATGTAGATTTTATACTTACTTGTGACGTAGCGACCCCCAGTCCCCAACTTAAAATGCGTTTTATCTAAGTATTTTGTTATTAATATGATAAAACAAAAAATACGTGTCTAATATTGTTTTATTATCTGGCTAACGGACTAAATAGAATTCGGTGTTACGATATTAATTATTGCATTTCATAATCAATATTCTAGTTCGCTAGTTAGCCACATTTCTTATTTCCATACAGTAATATTGCTAAATTTATCAAAACAGCGTAATATTTGACATCTATTTGCGACGTTGCCCACTTTCAGAATAAATGCTCTTAACACTAAGGTTTCGTCTCAAAAGTGACAGCTGTGGTCGACCTCGCCTTATCGTAGGTAGTTAGGTACTATAGACAGCCAAGCCAATGTCGACCGGACGTTCACTACCATGAGCATATTATAGTCTCTTCCGGTAGCAGGAAGTGTCTAGGTAAAGTTTTTATTTTTCACTTTTTTTAGAAAAAGTGTTGATATATTAACGTATTTTACACATAAACCTTCCGGAATAAATTCTCTAAACGATGGTGAAAACCTCATCAAAATCTGTTGCGTGGTTTAGTAGAAAAACGCGGTCATACAGACAAACAAGAAAAGTGACTTATATTTATAAAATGTATAGATGATCTTTCTCTCTATTTATCTACGTTGATGTTTTTAACACGACTAGGTAATGACCATAAAATTAGTCCGTTTGGGGATCAATCCACCAACCAAAGTCTCCACCGCTGTGGACAGAATAAAACCATACTTGACATACTAAAATAATTTCATACATACATTGATGTTCAATAGAATATAATGTAAGTACCCATAATAGTTTCAGAGTCAGTTGCAATAGTTTGCGAACCGATTGTTAAGTAGCGTTTGCCAAAATGTTTATTTTTCACTTTTTAGTTGTGGTACCTACCCCACACAAATTCGAATACCCTGCTATGTAAATAACATTCACAGGAAGTTATCATCATATCATCCACATTTATACTAAGTGGGAAAAATACGTAATATTGAAGCTTACTCAAAAACTATCCAAGCAAAGTTAATAAAATTTATATGGGACCAATCCGGGAGCATACCCTTTCATACAAAAAAATAATTTTCAAAATCGGTCCACAATTGACGGAGAAATCGGCGGACATACATTAAAAAAAAAAACATATAAGGAGGTTATATGTTCGACGCGTATGTATGTTTTTTTTTTTCCTTTTTGGAAGTCGGTTAATAAAATACCTCAAGACAACAGTTTTTCTCTCATCTTTAAAGGGGTGATAGACGCACGAGCAAGTACGCGTACTTATGGCTCGGCGACCTTTCTCGCCTGTGTGTCAAAGTACGCGTACTTTAAAACCGTTGAGTAAGTTCATCGGCGATCTAACGGTTTGAAATTTTGCTTGTAGCCTGCTTTGGTTCGTAGTTTCATACGTCTCTTCGCCGCGAGTCGCGAGCCGCCATTTTTTTTCGACATCTGTGTAATATTTGTTTACTTTGGTTCAGAAAATTCGACAACTTCGCGATACAGTGTGAGTAAGTTTAACGTGTGTCACCAACGGCGAGCTGAGTACCTACTCGGCTCGCCGTTGGTCGCGATAACTTAAAAACCGCGTACTTTAAGTTTGCACGTCTATCACCCATTTTAGTTTAATTATGAACTTTTAAAGCAAAGTACCTACCTACCCAACGGAAGTGTTATTGTACTTGGCGAATTAACTTCCGGTTAGTTATGAGAACTAGTATTTAATGGTGTAATTATTGCAACCTTCAAGGGAACAGCTTGTATGTGTGAGACCGAGAAATTAATTAGTTTAAGCGTCGGGTCACACCGGAATGGCAGCGGCCGGCAGCGACGCGGCGACCACTTTCAGTGTGAAATAATTTTAAACTTTATCTACATACTTAAAAGACCAGTATCGCTTGATAAGCTTGAAAAGGTCGCGGCCCGCGGTGACGCGAGCGGCCGCGCGCCACGCGCCTCTTGTCGGTGGTTTTGCCTGCGGCTCCCAGCGGCGACGCGCGGCCGCTCGCGGCGTATGTAATGTCGAAACTAAACTAGTCAAGAAGAGCTGCCATTCCGGTGTGACTTGGCCCTTAAAGGTACTGAGAAATTGCTTATTGTTTGAATGTATTAAAAGTTTAATAAAACACATTATTGTTACGTATTATTTAATATACCATCACATTACATCACGCCTGTATTCCCCGAAGGGTTAGGCAGAGGTGTACCTATAGTACACCCACATTTCGCCAGTTATGTTTAAGTCCCATATAACAAATAGGTGGCGAGCCTACTACCATTAACCGAATACAAATCCAGACTCCAGGCTCCTACTGTAGCGAAGGAGGAGGCGGAACGCGTGAGCACACCCCTAGCCGCCGCAGGGGACGCCCTGGGCGTCGGGAATCGCAGGCTGATTCCCGACCAGCGTAGGCGCGGGCTTGCGGACGGTGAGCAATGGGTAGCTCGCCGTCCGATAAGGACCAGGCCCGGGTCGACGGCGTGTTGTGTTCCACGCGCGCCTCAAGGAGATGTCAGCACAACTGACGGGGTCCGCCAGGACCGATGCCTATCGGGGTCGCGGGAAAATCCGAAAGGGATACCGTGGCCCCTGGCAACGTACAGGCAACTTAAGGAACACGGGTGGGTTTTAGTCAGTAAGAGTCTGACACGCCCTCCCGCTCTGTCCAGAGCGGGAGAAGTTATTTGATAATTTCCTACCCAAAAAATAAAAAAAGGCTTCTACTGTAATTGCAGATGGAAAACCCAATAATACTTTTCCCAAGGCGGGAATCGAACCCAAGACCTCATGCTCAGCAGTCGCACTTGCGACCACTAGACCAACGAGGAAATTATTTACATTAATGAAAGTCCCCTAGGTCGGAAGATACTGTCAATGAGATGGATTTAATTGGGAAAATAGCTGATTTAAAAATTTACAAAAACGGGATATAAGGGATGTACAGTCACGAGCACTAATACGTATACAATTAGCAAAATTCGAAAGCGATTTTCTCGTGGAATTGCAACTTTGAGACAAGACCTATTTCAGAAAGACTCCTGCAGACAGGCGCAACCCTAATAGAACAATTCCTATGAAACCTTCACGGATATTGTTCTACCAGAATCGCGTCGCACCATTGCGTCGCGGTTGTCTGCAAAGGCCTTAATAGTATGAGTTCAAAAATATTTTGTTCGTACAACTTAACTTTGGAATCAATACAGTAGAAGATAATCACTATTATTATTCATATTCATATCTTTATTTTATTTCCATAATGTTATGAGGCTATTATATATTACAATGGCTTTTCAAACTAAGGTACTATTACGGACCCTGTAGGGTACAGCAAAAAGTAAGAATAAAATGTATGCATTAAAAAAGAAAATAATTAGGAAACAATTAATATTTTTGAAATATATATATTTCAAAAATATGTTTTGTTTCCTAATAAAATTATCATATGTTAATATTACGTATATTTTTAAAAAGATGAACACTTATTAATTATAATTTTTAGTTATATTTTTTTTTAATCTGCTGTTTCCTACAAAAGAGCAAAACCTATGCGTTCAAAATGTATGGAACAGCATTACTTTTTTAAATAACCGACGTTATATTTCAAAGTAAGGGGGGCCGGGGGTGCAGGTGGCGCGTCGATGTCCCTGCCACCCAGTATACGAGTATTATATTTAATTATTTATCTGTATAGGTATGAATGTATCTAAACTACTAACTATGTCTAGTGTAATAGTTGCTAAATGTATACACATTTGTGCTATTGTATTGATTCTGTTGACAATATCACTCGGGTAAACAAAAATACAAAATATTCTTGGTATTGTATTGTGTTTGTATGATTTTAATTACAAACCCGCATAAAAAAACACATTCCAATAATAGTTTCTATTTTGATTTCATATTTTATCCATACATCGTTTGTTTTCTCACTGAAGAATGTCACTTGTCATTAATAGTACATTACTGTCGCGGCAGTGGCACTGATGGACGATCGTGAAAATACGTTGCGGCCAAGGCTTGTACAGTACTACTCTCAAATAATGCGCGGAAATTCAAACTAAGTAAATTAATTATAAACGATAGTAAAAATCACGTGCTTGTCAAACACGTCGCGCGTGTCTAGGGACGCCATTAGGACTTTGCGACCAAAGTGTAAAGCGATCGCTTTACACTTTGCGACCAAAGTGTAAAGCGATCGCTTTCATGTCGAGACTGCAGCTCCCGGACACTGTTGAAACGGTACATAAAATCTAATTTCATTGCACCTGCTATTAGGAATAATACCTACAATATGCTGTCTATTTCAGTTATTTTGGATAAAGGCCCATTATAATGTACACCGCATACACTTGTTTGATCGAAATTGGATAACGTTATTCTAATAATAGAGTGATCAACAACATAATCACGAACTAATTTGTATGTGGGAACAGTTGCAGCGTGACCGTTAAGTTTACTAACTTTTTTATAAAAAAAATATTTAAATGTTTTTTTTTTTGTATTAAAACCTATTCCGTAAATTGTGGGAATATATTATTATTAGTGTAATTTTCGGAAACTGGAAGTAACATATGAAAAACTTTTACACGTCAATCATATTTTAAAAACTAGATGAGGTCGGCGTTTCCAATCTAACTACTCTGAGAAGAAAGGCCGAAACCAACTCAGACATAAGTAATACACACATAGCATTTCGGGACAGGTATATGTTTTTTTTTGACTGTCTCATAAGGAAGTACTTTAGAAAAGAAGTAAAAAAAAATTGAAAATATTTCAGCATTAGGTACATCTCTAGTATAAGAAAAGGAATTTAACATTTTGTTGGCCATAGAAATATTTGAAACTATTTCTACTTATTAGTTTGGATACAAAAAAAAAAACATTCACATTTATATTTGCATCAATGATTGTTAGTCAGTAATCGTTTACATCGTGTGTCGTATAAATAAATATCCTGTCAGCAGCCTTCATAAATTTCAAGCCCATAAATTTCAAGCCCAAAAACGTCCACGAACTGTAGCATAAATTAACATAACAGAATAGTGCCATATACGGGCTAATTAGGTGTCAAATTGAAATTCGGGCCGGGTCCCTTGGGGACACCACACTAACTGGTCAGTAACGGGAACCTTTACACACTCGCATTCTAATACTGTTAATGACCCTTAAGTCACAATTTCGGTAGAGTTAAAAGAAGTGTGTTTAATCATCGTTTTGTAAAAACGGTTTATAGGTACCTGCTGTCGTGTTATGCGCATAATAATTGAAACGCAAATCGATGTCATGCTTCTTGAGATTATTGAAGTATCAATCGGATTGTAAGTGGTTATACAGTCACGAATACTAATAATTATGTAGTGACTGGGCGACCGAGCTCTGCTCTGGTGAAAATAGAGAACTCTCATTGAATAGTACAGGATAGTTCATACTAATTCCATGCTTCCGTGATAGTACTTATTAATTTCATGCTGCCATGTCATGTTATTCTAAGGTAGCCATCTTGTGCTAAACTTTGAGCGAACGAGCTCTGCTCGGATGACAATACAGAGAAAACGAATTTTCCCAGATATGGGACCTAGCTAGATCGATTTTTCGCCCCCGTTAACCCCTTTATTGCAACTTTCATCGAAATCGTTAGAGCCGTTTTCGAGAACGCGATTACAAATATATAAATATATATATATGAATACGAATATTGCCCGTTTGATAGTATAGGATACTTTTAGCAAAATTCAAAAGCGATTTTCTTGTGGCATAACTAACGATAGCAACTTTGAGATAAGACCCGAATGAACGATAGTTTATTAAAATGAAACCCATTGCGATCAATTGTCATTTTATGTGTGTTACGCAATTACCCAGCTGTTTCAAAATACTTTGTATGTGGGGGTTCCAAAATACTATGTTCGTGACAACATCTATGTTATTTATATCCTTTTTATTTTATTATTTAGTTTTTATCACGGTCTGGCAGCTTGAGTAATTTATGCGGCCTACCCAAACGTCCTTTCTTTGGTATTGTTCGTCGAATCGTTGAGCTCCTTAAACCCTGAGTTGAGCTGCACGGTCACTGACAAATGCGTGCACTGACTGGACAGGTCCTCTCAATCTGTGTGGTTCTTTCCTCAAAAGACCATCTCAGACACCAATCTACATGATCTTCACATGATCTGACCAAGATTATGTCTGGACTTTAAAAGAGACTGTGACCTCTGAGTTTGTTTCGGCCTTTCTTCTCGGAGTAGTCAGATAGGAAACGCCGACCTCATCTAGTTTAAAAAATATGATTGACGTGTAAAAGTGTTTTGTCCAAACCCACTTACAGAAATAAAATCATTTATCATTTAGAATCAATACAATAGGAGAAATTCAGTTTTAAAGGTTGCAAAGTGTATACATATTAGTGCTCGTGTACTTAGTACCAGTGTACCTAGTACCAGCTTACTAATAGGGATATCGAAAAAAAAATACTAAAATGTCCGCTATATTATTAAAACATATTGGACACGTATTTTTTGTTTTTTTACGTAATCAAAAGATTACGTCAATACATTGAGTAGGTAATACGTTAAAATGTGGCATGGCGTCACTCCCCGGTAGATTTTATACTGACTAGTGACGTAGCGAGCCCCCACTCCTAACTTTAATGCGTTTTATCTAAACCATTTTTCATTAAGATAAAGCAAAAAATACGTGTCTAATATTTTTTTATTATCTGACTAACGGACTAAATCGTTTTTTTTTCTCCAGTCAGCATCCCTATTAAGCTTAACTTTAGAAATCAGTTACTTGTTTTTCATCAGAGTTAGAATTCAAATCAGAGAATCAGACATTTAAACAAACCTTTTTTACAGTCCGTTCAACCGATTCTGACTTCCATATCATAGGCATAAGGATGGCATTAAAAACAAAAAAGTTGTTACAATACCAACTGTTTACTGCAGCTGCCATTTGTCTTGCCATCAACGCAATAAAAGTCAAAATCGATTGAACGGACTGTATAAAAGGTTTAGTCGAATGTCTAATCTTATTTCAAATGGAGTGTATGTACTATCAAAGAAGTTCAATTCTAACCAGTTTGAAAATAAAATCCCTTGAACACGATGACCACATCTGTTACCGGCCCGGTTCTATAGCCGCTGAGCACTGCAAGCAAGAATAGTCCTTACGGTGGTTAGTTATATGATCTTCTTTGATGGTACCTCATGTTGATTGATATGAACAATATATTTTATTGATCCTAAGCTTGATTCGGCTATTTATAACGAGTTTATTGAGAATTACAACTTGACATATTTAAATGATTATCTGCCCGATAACTCAAAGTTCAAGGCTGCAGAATCTAAATCAAAATCTAATATAAAATTATATTTTATTATTCATAATCAAAAGGTGTTCGCAAAAGCAGAGTGACAGCTTATTATTATCTTCTTTATCACTTGTAAATCCATATAAATTACATGTTTAAATATTTGAATAAAAAATATAAAAACGATTCGAAATAGTAGCCCACCGGTATCGAGAACAGGGTCTAAAAAAATAATTAAAAAAATTAAAACCTACCGGTGGTTAGGGCTCCAGAGAGAGAAACCTCCTTACAATACGCACCGTGTCCAAAAGTACCGCTTTCAGAATCAAGCTCTTGACCCAGCTGCCTAACGAGAGCTTCCTCAGGTGTTGGTCGAGGCTCTCTACATTGTTCTCACATGTGTAATTACAACATGAATGATGTAACCAATATTTTGTAACAATATTCTGATTTAAAAGAGTGTCCGTGGAGTTTCTTGCCCGTTCTTCTCCATATGAACCTACTACGCGTTGGAATGGGCAACTAGCTTCATATTTCTGACTGATCGACCCCTTGACAATTCAAAAGTTCCGTAATTGGTTTATTTGAAATAAATGCTTTGAGTTTGAATTGCTCTTGGCACTTACACTTGGCACTTAATGTGGGCCAATTAATTTGTCGTCGATAATACCCATCCAAACATTAAGCGAGAACCTACGCTGGGATGCGGTTGGTTTCAGTTTTTTAGGGTTTGCTTCTGCTTTAGGTGCCCAGTAATGTAAGTTGTGGTAATTTGTGATACATCACGGTCAAAACATGACTCATCGGTCCACAGAATGTTTTTTAAAAAGTTTTCGCTTTCGGCGTCGGCACTTAGCATAAAACGACAAAATTCAAGCCGTCTCGGCGGATCTCCCTCTTCTAATGACTGGACTGGTTGGTAGTGGTATGGATGTCGGCCTGACAAGTGAACTACAGACCAGACTTTCCACTGTGACATACCAAGCTCACGCGCTACGATGTTTGTCGATATGTTGGGGTCGTCAATAAAACGTTGTTGAATAAGCTCCTCGCCCTCAGCCATGTATCTCCGGGCACGACCAGTGTCAATTTGCCTGCTTCTTTGGACACTGCCAGTTTCAGATATTCGCCGATAAGTCGATCCGAAGACACTAAGGTGTGGGAGTCGGCGGTTGGGAAAGCGAAGTTGATATTCTCTCCGCGCCTCAGCAGCGTTACCGTCACAAAGTCCGTAACAGTACATTATGTCAGCGTATTCAGGATTAGAATATGCAGCCATAGTCAGCACTTATGAAGGTACAGCACAGCACAAGAGCAAGATAGGCGGCAACAGTTAGGGAAATAGCCAGATAACAAAACACGAGCTTGCGCGACGTAGAGTTGAGACTAACTAACGCTAACCACCAGATTTTGAACAAAGATCTGCTACGGCATCAACTATGATAATAACTTAAATTTCAGTACAGTCGCGCCGGAAATCATTATTAAATTGGTTTCAAATGATTTAATCTGGGATTTTTCTTATAAAAACTAAAAATCTAACTAACTCAAAAACTACTGAATTTCGGTAGAACATTTGGTGGCTTAATTTGTTGCATTTTAACCCTACTATGACGTCCTGCAAGGAATACGTCGAGTTACCAGTAACTCTGTATAATGCAGGGGATCATTATGAAGGGGTTTTTGGAAATTCTAATTATAAGGGGGGGGGGGGGGGGGGGATTTATTTGTATGAAAAATCTTATTCCTTGAGTTCATAAACTTGAATATTGGCACAACGTAACAAAAAGCTTACATAAATTCACGATATATTATTTCAATAATTAGATGTTATGCACAATTTCTGAGCAGTAACCTAACAAAAAGTACTACACTTGCATGAATTCACGATAGTATTCAATCATTATGTTATGTTACTCATCAGACAGATAGTTTATAACCTGAATTAATACTTTTTATCCCAGTAGTGCATTTACGTGGGATAATTTCAGACATCCACGCGAGTGAAGCCGCAGGAAAAAGCTAGTTCTAATAAACCAATTCATTTGTTGAGTTCGCATAGTGGTGTCATAACCCCAGTATTAAAATAATGTTACGTGAATGCAAATCGGTATCCGGGATCAAAAGATCGAAGGATCGAAGGCAGGAATTGTTATGGCAAATATCAGCCATTTGTAATCATTACTATCGTATTTACTTGATGTATGTGTGGTTTGAATACTCAAGTGAATGAAATAGGCCTTTGGAGGTATGTAGACAAAAATAATGTACACTCAAAAAAAGAAAAAAGTATAGACGGGTGGATTTGAATATTCAAGAGTTCTTAATGCCAAAACGTACACCCCTTGGCTTTCACGCCGCTTTCACCATGCAAATTCAAATTCAAAATATTTTATTTCACATATTTTATGGGCACTTATGAAACGTCAGACATTAAGTGCATGGTGCCAATTGGTCGTTTCCTATAGAGAAGAGCCGGCAAGAAACTCCACAGTTACTCTTTTAAATATTATTGGCTTTTACAATATTTTCAAATAACAGTGTTAATAGGTATGGGAGGACAGTGTAGGTCTTTCAACAAGTACCAGGTACTTAACAAAATAGAAGATGGTCAACAAATCTACAGTCCAGTACAGTGCTCATGCTCCTTGAGCTATATTGAAATATCTCTCATCAATAGGAGAAAAAAGGAGTAGGTATGTAAGTAGTTACGTACAGTAGCGCTTTGGTAACTTAAACGATATTTTTCACTTTTGATGCGGCTGGCCTGTGATGTTTAGGTACCTAGTGGACATTGAAATCGCTCTTTTGAGTGTACTTAAGGTAAAAAATGTATCAAAACTATAATAAACTCGCGATACACCCTCGATAGCATAGTATATTGTTACCGTTGTGCAAGAATAAATAATATTTTGCCCTGCATACTTATATGTTTTGTTGACTGTACCTACGTACTTTTATGGTGGTTGACAGTAATGGACCATTGTTGAGTAAGTATTCATTCCACGTGAATATTTATATTCAATTGGAATTGTTGGTCACCTTTTTCCATGAAAAACTATTCAACAAACGATACGTACGGAACGGTAATCAGGAAATGCAGTAGGTGTGCAGTGCAGTACTTTTAGGGCCACATACACAGACTACGGCGCAGCCATGAGGAGTACAATACTATTTTAAGTATTTTCTGGGGCCTGAAACGGCCACTTTAGCAATTCTGCTAAAAGCGATTCATTTCCTGAATTCCCAGCAATTCATTAGCAATTCCTCAAATTTTCGTGAAATGGTGACACATATTAGCTGAATAAATATTGCCATATTGGAGGAAATGAATTTTAGGCCGTTTTAGGGCCCCTGTTCTTTATTTTTGTGTAAAAATTGTGTGCCTTAACCTTTTTTTTTTTTTTATGGGTGTGAAATCATCAAATGACTCCTCCCGCTTTGGGCGGAGCGAGAGGAGTGTGTCAGACTTTTACTGACTAAAACCCACCCGTGTTCCTTCCGTTGCCTGTGTGCTGGGGCCGCGATATCCCTTTCAGACAAACCCGCAACCCCAGCAGGCATTGTCCTTTCGGACCCCGTCAGTTGGTGCTGACATCCCTTTGAGTGTGCCTTAACCTGGGTCTAACAAATTTATTTTCTTTCTTTCAATAAAGCAGAAAATATTTAGCGAAGAAGCAACGTAACAAGTCTGTGGCGATAACTTTTCCTGCAATTGCACTAAGCTCTAAAATTAAGTGTGTACCTGTACCTACCGATAGTTCTAAAAAAGAAGTTGCGTGTTTCGTAACTCAATTATAAGTACTTTAGTGGTATGAGGAAAAGGGTGTAAAATTCACTCATCCACCATAGAAAAGGGCGGATCCTCCGACCAGACGGGTGTCGTGTCTGGCGGGCAACTGCCCAGAGGTTGAAGTCAGGAGCTTGTATATATGTCCATCGATGCAGGATTTGTGTGACGTCAGGATGTTGTGTGGCATCAGGTCTTCGATGCGTTGTTCCCATGTGGCGATGTAGATGCCGCCACAGTACCATTGTTTAAAAAAAACATCTGTAGTACTATTCTGTAAAATTCTCGAGGTATTCCACTCAGAGCACTGATTTCAACAGCACTTGTCCGAACCGCACCTTAACACTTCAGCACTCAAACAAAATTTTGATAAGTGTTGGTTCGGTGGAACAGTTTATTAATATTATTTTCAGTCCTCGAACGGCACCTGTGTATTGTTATATACCTGTATGTATACAGTGATGGGACGTATGTATTCTTTGTTCAAGGTATGAAAATTTATGTGAAATAAACTTGAAGTGACCTCTCATTGACACTATTTACAGCTTTACAGAATTGATCGGTTGTTGCTATCATTGACTACGAGCTGCGCCCCGCGGTTTCACCTGCATAAGTCTCGATCCCGTCGGAATATCGGGATAAAAAGTATCCTATGTCCTAATCCAGGTCATGGTCTACCCATGTGCCCAAATTTCATCGAAATCTGTTCAGTCGTTTTAGCGCGAAAGCGTAACAAACAAACTCACTTTCGCATTTATAATAAAGTTAGGATTAGGCACGAGACAAAATTACTTTTACTTTTGCAGTGAACCGGAACCGTTATAATTACGAGAGAATACTCAAAACAATCGTCTTTTGTTTTTAGGTTTTACTACAATTTTTTAAATATTTATTGTAACTTTCTTTTTGAGAATGTAGCGAATACTTATTGAAATTGGACTTGTCCACCATCTTTAGCTTTCCGCATATCTAGATAAAAGATATCCTATCGTGGCATCAGTGGCGGATTGAATAGTTGCAAGCTGTTTTAACTAATTTAATAATGTCTATTATGTGTTTCCAATTCATGATGTATGTACGAAATATGTAATGTAGCTGCACTTATCAAAAAAACCGGCCAAGTGCGTGTCGGACCACGCGCAATTAAGGGTTCCATAGTTGGGATGAATTCATACAAAAAACAAACTCAACTTAGTAATTGAGAAACATGTTCCCCCATACATCGATATAAGTCAAGGCAATTCTCCAACTGCAAATAGCAGTTTGTAACCACAAAAAACAAAAAAAAAATATAGTTTTATCATTTTTTTTGTGGTTTCACAAATTATCAAATTTCGGATTTTTTTCCTGTGCTTGTGCTGTGAGACCTTACTTCCAGGCAAATTTCATGATTAGGTCATCGGGAAGTACCCTATAGGTTTTGATTTATTTGCGAGTATCAGTATCGTTTTTTTATATTGCGCTGACTTAGAAGGTTGATTTTTTAGAGCTCCAACGGAACATAGATCTACGTATTTGACATTCATTTCAACTTGATACCTCCACGCGTTCCTGACAAAATGAGTTTTGACAGACTGAGCGGCCGGACAATGAAGTGATCATAAAAGGACCCTAAAAACATGAAAATCAATGAATTAGTTTGTAAAATAAATTTCGAGAGGCTCGTCCAAATACTAAAATAGTGTTCCTACCTAAGACTCGGAATGTGCGTCACCACGTTTCCATAAAAAACGGCATAAGGTTAACAAAACAACTAAAGACGCATCTCCGTAAACTTATGTCTAAGTATTGGTAAGTAACAAATAAGGAAGTAAAGATGCGTTTACAAATTATAGAATCCAATGGTTACGGTACACATGCACTATGGGAAACCGCTGGCATTTAGCGTAGAGAATGCATGTGCTAAGGTTCACCGTCCTTAACTTTGATACTATTTAAATCTATATAAATAAAAATGAAATACTGTTGATTGGTAACCGCATCACTTGAGAGCTAGACCGATTTGAGTGAACCGCACGGGTCGATCCATCAGGTTAAGCTACGCTTGCCGGAGTTGATCCGTGGATAGGTGATCTTCACATACCGAGACTCCTCCGTGCCTCGGAAAGCACGTTAAACTGTTGGTCCCGGCTGTCATTCGTGGATCTTTGACAGTTGTTACGGGTCGTCAGAAGCCCGAAAGTCTGAAAACCAGTCTCACCAAGGCGTATCGTATTACCCAGTTACTGGGTTATGGAGGTCAGATAGGCAGTCGCTCCATGTAAAATACTGGTATTCAGCTGCATCCGGTTTAAAAAATATTAGACACGTATTTTTGCTTTATCATATTAATAAAAAAATACTTAGATGAAACGCATTTTAAGTTGGGGAGTGGGGGTCGCTACGTCACTAGTATGTCTGAAATCTACATACTCGTGACGTCATGGCATATTTTACCTCAATGTATCGCCGTAATCTTTAGATTACGTAAAAAAAGAAAAAATATGTGTCCAATATTTTTTTTTAAATCTCAAAGACGGACTAAAAAAATTTTTTTTGTCATCTTCCCTATTGCAACAACCACTATTGGGTCAGATATTGATAAATTTGTTAAGAGTAAACCATGTCAAACATCTCATTGATTGAATTTTATTAGTATCATTTCCTGTTTCTGGCTTTATAAAATAAACAACTGCAATGATTGTTGTTTTTTAAATACTTAGGTACTATAAGTTTATAATGGAATATAATCAATTTCCCTTGTGTTGCGGCTCGCCGAACCAAAATCAAAGTATTCTCGGTCCTTGACTTCAAAAACGTTGAAGACCCTGCTCTAGAGAGGAACGAGGAACACGGTGCTCCCCGGTCGTCTCTGCCCTGGGTTCAGACGATAGACTCCCCAAGTCTGTCACTCGTTAATTAAACAGGAACATGTTTACCTTACGTTTTATCAATGTCACTGCGCATGCGCATGTAATAGTAAGACCTTAGAAAATTGATTGGTAATTAAGTATTATTTAAATGTAAGACGTTAATAAGCAGTGTTCATTTGTTTATTTTATGCTTTAATAGCAAGGTAAATGACATTATCAAACTCAATCGAAGGTTGCATCCGGAATGTCGAGCAGTTTTAAGATATATCATTTATTTAATTTAAAAGGAAGGTAGGTAATTGGAGGAAATCCTATTTTTTCTGTGATAATATTCGTGATATATCGGAACTGTACGACTGCAAAAATTAAAAATAGTTATCTTAATATTTTTTTAAGGCGATCTAGTTCGGCGAAGAAACTGTCGCGGGGTCAATCCTTAGCTTGAACTGACTAACTAAGAAGGTAAGAACCTTACAGCGCAAGCCTAACAGCTTTAATAGAAATACTATCTACCCAACTAGCAAAACAATCGAATAATGAATGAGTTATTCGGCTATAGGTCGAATAAATGTTGAGTAGTTGCTACATTGTAACCACAATGTAGTGTAAAAGCGTTTAGTACGACTATTTTGCATTTTTCGCTTTTAAGTGCTTTAACCGAGTCGTATCGGGCACGCCACAATTGTGGCGATAAGTCCCCTCTTTGAGGAGTGGATAGAGAGGCGCCACGGCGTCCTCACCTTCCGCCTGACGCAGGTCCTCACCGGACACGGTTGTTTCGGGAGGTTCCTGTTCAGGATAAAGCGGGAGGAAACGCCCGGGTGTCACCATTGTGTGGATCGCCCGGAGGACACGGTGGAGCATACTATATATATATATAATTCAGTTACTGAACTTGAATCGTTATGAATGCTGTTAAAACACATTTATTGCATTAGATGTTGTATAACTGATTGTTAATTACTTAACAAGCTATAATATCTCATCCAGCATACCAGTATTTTATTGAAAAATATTAAAAATTTACTTGATGGATTACAATTAATAGAAAACTATTTTATGGAAATAGAAAAAATATATATATTTAAGGAACCCCAATATTGTCTAAATATGGCTGCATTATGTCCTATAAATGAGATAAAATTATACAATTATTCGACTAATAACCGATATATTGTGATGTAATAGCAATATATTTACTTAAATTTGTTTAATGGATCTTGATGTGACATATTGACAAAATTTTATAAACTTTATTTATTATTACTATTATATTATTAATCATTAGTGTGGCCCACAAATATATGTTAAATAACTCCTAAAATTTCATCGATAAAGTAACTTTGGATGTTCATTTACGTTTACATAATGCAAAATTCTATAGTATAGCAATGTACTGTACTATAATATATATTATAGCAATGTACCGTTTCGGCAAAAGGAATTAAATATTCATAAAACAGTGACGAAATAACTGATACAGAGCGAAATTGTGGAATAACAGCAAATTCTTTGCTTTTAACTGACAAAAAAGACGTTTTATAGCAAATCGGCAACATTTACTCCATAATTTTGTTGATTAATAGTAATGAAAAACCTTTAACTCCATCCATGGTCATGGAAAGGCAGCAATATTGCTACTGCTATTCTAATTTGATCCAGTTTTGCTTTTACTCGATAATTATTCCACAATTATGTTCCTTATCCAACAGTACCACGACTTTCATAGCACTATTAGCTGAATCATTTGCGCCCAAATCGCGTTGAGTAAACGTTTACTCCCTTTTTATACGACTTATTACATCTACATTATTGAATTATGAGCTGAAACAGAAACATGGTTCGACTATTATAGTACATGTTTTTGCCAGTTGGGTAGTAGGTACTCGTGGCTAAGTAATAACAGCTACACGGGTCGATTCATCAGGTTAAGCTACGCTTGCCGGGGTTGGTCCGTGGATGGGTGACCATCTTTATATACTGAGACTCCTCCGTGCCTCGGAAAGCACGATAAGTCGTTGGTCCTGGCTGTCATTTGCGGATCTTTGGCAGTCGTTACGGGTCAAGTCGGTAAAGTTTGACAACCAGTCTTACCAAGGGGTATCGTGATACCCAGTTACTGGGTTGTGGAGGTCAGATAGGCAGACGCTCAATGTAAAATACTGGTATTCAGCTGCATCCGGCTAGACTGGAAGCCGACCCCAATATATTTGGGAAAAGGCTAAGCAGATTGATTATCTAGGAGGAACTGTGTTACATTAACAAGAACCTGTAAAAAGACTTGTGATTTACCACCAAAAACGTAATTATTTAATTTTTACCTATCACATAATTAGCCAACGTTTTAAAAAATACAGACATGGTAAGAGTCGAGAATAACTCAACCATACTCCTGCGCTATCTTGCGCGTGTCATCAGTAATTAATTAATTACTATAAAAACTCTAAGATTTCCCTAAGTTTCTGTCTGCCAGTCGATAGGTGTGACTAATAAAGATAATTAACACCCAGTTGATAGGTAATCATTAGTACATCCTCATTAAAATTAATGGTTTTCGACCAATTAGACTAACACAAGTCAGTATCGTGACTATTTCTCTTGTAATGAGCAATTAATATGTTATAAATAGTCATCCTGGAAGTGCCTACTAATCCATATTTATTACTTACTAGCTGCGCCCCGCGGTTTCACTCGCATTAGTCTCTATCCCGTGGGAATATCGGGATAAAAAGTATTATAATGTCAAATTGTGCCAAATTTCAGCCAAATCTGTTCAGCCGTTTTAGCGTGAAATCGTAATAAACAAACAAAGCACTTTCGCATTTATAATATTGGTTAATGTAGTTAAGATTTTACTAATATAATTATCCTTGTGGCTAAGGTGGGGCTTGTGGCTAAGTAATAACAGCCGCACAGGTCGACCGATCAGGTTAAGCAATCGTTTGCCGCGTATGGTCCGTGGATGGGTGACTATTTTTACGTATCAAGACCCCTCCGTGCCTCGGAAAGCACGCTAAGCCGTTGGTCTCGGCTGTCATTTGTAGAACTTTGGCAGTTGTTAAGGGTCGTGAGAAGCCCGAAAGTCTGACAACCAGTCTTATTAAGGAGTATCGTGTTACCCAGTAACTGGGTTGTGGAGGTCAGATAGGCAGTCGCTCCATGTAAAATACTGGTATTCAGCTGCGTCCGGTTAGACTGGAAGCCAACCCCAACATAGTTGGGAAAAGGCTGGGCAGATGATGACTTATATACTTATCGATACTCTATACTGGTATTATAAATGGGAAAGTAACTCTGTCTGTCTTGTTCCGTTTACCGCTGTAACAGCTGAACGGATTTCAATGAAATTCGAGACACAGCGCGGTACCTGACCATGACCTGAGTTGGGACAATACTTTTTTTATCTCGGTTTAAGCTAGCTTAATATGCAACAGTTCAGGGTTCGTTGCACAAATGGATATACAAATTTTCTGTATAAATAAACACTAAGGACATGGGGTCCGAGAGCCCGCTTGGTTTTTCTAGACATCGCCAATCGGTCGATTCTTTACGAGACCAGAGGGCTGGCTTATTTTTTGGGCAAAAAATCAGCATTGCCATACAACGTGGCAAGGCTGCCAGCCTTTTGGGCACTTTTCCTGTTGGCAGCGATGCGGACGAATTTTTTAATGCCCAATGATTCTTTCCCGCCTTTTTTATATACATGCACATATTGTTATTTTAAGTCTGTTAGCGTATCAATCTGCCTAGCCTTTTCCCAACTATGTTGGGGTCGGCTTCCAGTCTAACCGGATGCAGCTGAATACCAGTATTTTACATGGAGCGACTGCCTATCTGACCTCCACAACCCAGTAACTGGGTAATATGATACCCCATGGTAAGACTGGTGTCAGACTTTCGGGCTTCTGACGATTCGTAACGACTGTCAAAGATCCACGAATGACAGCCGGGACCAACGGCTTAACGTGCTTTCCGAGGCACGGAGGATTCTCGGTATGTAAAGATGGTCACCCATCCACTGACCAACCCCGGCAAGCGTAGCTTAACCTGATGGATCGACCAGTGCGGCTGTTGTTACTTAGCCACGAGCTCCTCCTGTGAAGTCTGTTAGCGTATATATGTATATATTATGTGAATAAAATCTTGTTTAAAAATTAAAGTATTTTCTATATGAAAATTTTCAAGAGCAGGTTTTTAAAGTTTAATAGTATTTCAGTTTCATAACGGACATAATAAATTAACATGATATTAATATTAGCATACAGTAATCTGTTGTAAATGTCACTGAATTAAATTAGCTGTGATCAATCTGTGGCATCATTTATAGATATTTAGTAGACAAAATATATTGAACTTCACGTTTTCCTCTTGTTAAAAGGGATAGACAGGGGCGTCCCTTTTTCCGGATATTACGTTTTTTCCAAGTGTCGAATGAAAATCGAATTCAGGACTGTTATTAAAAGTAAAGTTTTGTGCAGACTAGCGCGACGTGACACCAGCTATTGTTAACACTACTTTCTCGACTACACTAGCTTTGGTTGATGACCCCAAAAAAACGAATTAAATTAATTTATTTTTTGTTTGAACATGTTTATATATCGATACCAATCACGTCTGCGGAGTTTCGCTAGCTAATTCAAATATGCTGTTAATTTATGTCGCTGAATTTAATTAACTGTCATCATTCTAAATCTGCATATTATGTAGAATAATTTGAGTTCGTATGTAAATAAGGACATGGCACGGTCTATTGAAACGATTTTGATGATATTTTTGGCCAATGATCTGGTTTCTGATCGTAAATCTAGTATTATTAATGATTTAAGTGACGAAATACATTAAGGTCTGTTTTTGTAAATCGGTCATAAAGCTCGATATGTCGTTTTAATGCAAGGGAAATTAATTATTAAGCAAATTATTACTAACCTAAATTGTCCTTACCTATATTCAAATCCAGTTGTTTGAAATAGCTCATCATCTGTCTAGCCTTTTCACAAAAATATCCTGGGGTCGGCTTCCAGTCTAACCGAATGCAGCTGAGTACCAGTATTTTTTTCCTCAACCAGTTATTGGGTAACACGATACTCCCTGGTAAGACTGGTTGTCAGACTTTCGAACTTCTGACGACCCGTAACAACTGTCAAAGATCTACAAATGACAGGCTGGCCCAACGAACTAACGTGCATTCCGAGGCACGGAGGGGTATTGGTAGGTATGTCAAGATGGTCACCTATCCACGGACCAAACGCGGCAATCGTCGCCTAACCTGATAGATCGACTCGTGCGGCAGTTATTACTTAGCCACAAGCTTAGTCCTTACCTATATTCAAATCCAGTTGTATGAAATGGGTATTTAGGGGTATGAGGAACAGGGTGTAAAGTTCACTCATCCCCCATAGAAAAGGGAGGATCCTCCGACCAGACGGGTGTGATGTCTGGCGGGCAACTGCCCAGAAGTTTGAAGTTGGGAGATTCTATATATGTTTATCGCGCGGTAAACTCTAATTGCGCGATGCAGGATTTTGTGTGACGTCAGGATGTTATGTGACGTCAGGTCTTTGATGCGTAGTTCGCATGTAGCGATGTAGATGCCGCTACAGGTATAACATGATAAATTTACGTAGTGTGTCGATTTAATAAACTTCCCAGACCTTCCTGTTAGGTCACGCGGTGTTTTAGTTTCCATGACAGACATAGAATAATCAGCCTGTAATCTTCCCACTGGTGGGATACAGGCCTCCTCTCGGTGAAAGGGAGCGGGTCATAATCCACCACGCGGGTCCAATGTGGGTTGGCTGATGTCACATGTCTTCGAATTTTTGGTTCTAGGAAGTTCGGTTTCCTGACGATGTTTTCCTTCACCGTTTTGAGAGCAGTGGTGATGAAATTATTAACACTAAGTAAAGCGCCTGTCTGGGTTCGAACCCACGGCCTACAACTTGTAAGTCGGGGCCGTTATCACTGGGCCACCATTGCTAGTGCAATATACGAGTATTTAGTATAGTTTAAATATAAATGAACCTAAAATAATAAAAATAAAACAATCAACTTCAAAAAAAAAAAAAACACAAGAGTGAAAAAATAACTTTAATTTCCATTATTTTTTATGGAAGTTGGTTGCTTTTTTAAAAGATTTTTTTGTAACCTGGTGTTTTTAAGTTGGATAGGTATATTAATTATAGGATTTTAAACTGAAATGGTTATTTTCCCTACTAAAGGTATTTAAAATGGGATATTTACCATGTTTTCAAAACAAGAACATGATAAATATCCCGTATTAAATAACCTTAGTGATATATTAATTATTGCAAAACAGTTTATGCTCGCGAGATCTACTGTTCGCTTAACTACTAGTATATTTAATCGGTAAAGTACTATGTATAAATATCACTAATCCATTCGAACCTACTTATAAAATACTTAAGCTAAAATTCTTTAGCAGAATAACTATGGATCTAAGAATATAATCACACAAATTCAAGGTCTCCTGCTCATCACGTAGAAAAAACGTGTGGTGACCCACACGTTTTTTCTACGTGATGAGCAGGTGATGAGCAGCATTATGAAAATAATAATCGTTTACCGGTATATATCGCCTATTATCGTAAATCTTGCACCTCACTATTTAGAGGAATAATAATGTAGAGGTGCTGGTAGGGTAACCATTAATTTATTATCATCTATATACCTAAAGAAAAAAAAGAAAAAAAATGTTTGAAAAGCGTTGCGTAGTTTAGAAAAACTACGCAACGGATTTTGATGCGACTTTCACCATCATTTAGAGAATTTATTCTGGATAGTTTATGGTTTATGTGTATAGAACATTCATATTAAACTTCATATAATAAATAAATCTCAATTCACATAAGTAAGTTTCAATTTGACAGTTCAACAACATTCATTGCGTTATTTACGTTGTTGAGTAGACATTTTTCGAATATTTTAAGCAATGGATTTGCAACATCCTTCAAAATGACTCAGATTGTGATTGAAAAAGACTCTTCGTGTGTTACACAATTAGGGTGGGCCTTAGCCTGGTCAAGTATATTTCTCCAACGTGACCTATTACCGGCTTTATCTCTCCAGTTTCTCACTCCAAGAGTTCTTAAATGTTGGTCTACGCCATCCAACCACCCGAGCTTGGGCCGCCCTCGATTTCTCTGGCCATCCGGTTTACTCGTACTATCCAGTAAACGTTTGGGTGTTTTGGTCTCGTTCATTCTTGCAACATGTCCTGCCCATCGAAGACGTCCTATTTTGATGGTTTTTATTTCATTAGGCTCGTCATACATCTCGTAGTGCTCATGGTTGTACCGCGTTCGCCATTGCTCGTTTTCCAGCATTGCCCCGAATATGCGACTGAGGATTTTCCTTTGGAATACTTACAATGAGTTCTCGTCTTTTCTGCTTAGTACTCAGCATTCTGAGCCGTAGGTCAGTATTAGTCTTAGTAAGGTGTTATAGAGGAAGAGCTTAATACTTCTTGAGAGTAATTTTGAACGAAAATACCTTAGCAGGCTGAAATAGCATTTCTTAGGCTCCATTGTTCTCCTGCTTATTTCTGAAGATATATCGTTTTTGTCCGTTACTAAATATCCAAGATGTCGCGGTAGTATATAATATTCGCTTCTTCAGTTGAGATTCGTTCAGCTCTTCAGAAATCGATCCCGCTAGGTTATGATACAGTATATATCGAAATAAGTACAGTAAAATAAATTAATTGTTAAGCAAAGTGACACCCTACGTCAATTTGCCGTGTTATTGCCATTTCATAGAACAGTCGAAGAATGACAGTTGTAACTTTAATATACGGATAATTTAAGTTAGTAGCCAATCCCTGCCTGTACATCATCGTGGATAATTGTACCTCTTTACCTGACTTTTATGACCTGATAAGCGATTAATGTTATGATTTTCCGGAAAAACTAAGACATAAAGATTAACTCTCTTCTGTTTTTGTGTTTCCTGCAATTTTCTTACTTATTACCACCATCAAATATACACACTTGCTTGTCTTAGCTAAATGAGACTTTAAGTGCATTTGTCTCCAAGAAATCAGCTAAAAAGCTTGGTGACCCTAGTGAGTGCACGCATGCGCCTGCGCCTACTCACTATTCACTACATGCGCAGGAGCGTTGACATCGGCGTGACACAGATTTCTTTGCGATGTCTAGACATTACTTTGAGTTATTTAGTAACCGGTACATATTCTATTAAAATAACTGTACCAATTGATTTTCTGTAGCGGTCTTTTTTAATTTGCTTGCAGTAACTATTTTGTGAATCAGTATTGAAATTTTTACCATACAAAATGTAATAGATATCTTGAGACAGGAGAGGATCCCCGATCTCCCAATTAGGAGTTACTAGCTTCCGCCAGCGGCTTTGCCCGCGTGATATCTTTATAAATTATAGCCTATGTTAATCAGTTATATTAAGTATAGCATTCTCAGTAGAATTTAAAAAAAAAGATTTTTTTTTTCGCCTGTTTCATATAATTTTTTTTATCGGTCTAGTATTTGTTGAGTTTATCCATTACAAAGAAACATACAAAAAATATTTATTTATATTATTTCGATTTTCCAGGGATGCGAGAGGAGTTTAACACGTCAATAAAACTTTTTTATTTCAGACTGAGTCTTTAGGGTTAGTAACAATTTTACTTAATATAGTATATAAAAGTAGGTCTCTACCTAATAAAAAGGTTAATAACATACAATATAATTTTAGTGTTCCGCAGCATCGGGGAACTGGGATATTCAAACACACCGAGAATACTGTTACCCAAAATATGAAACTGCAACTTTTTGTTGCATCTCTTTGTATTGAATAAAACGTGCTAACTAAGTAAGATACCTGTCAGCGTACTTTACACAACATACGCGTTCTATCAGATAGTAACAATGCGGTCAATTGCAACGGCTTTATCACACAGGTCATATAGCCAATATTGGTTATTTCTTGTTCCTTTACTCCATTTATCACCTACTAACTCTTGCCAGCGGCTTCGCCCACGTGGAGGTTAGAAATTATCCCTCAAACTCAAACTCAAAGCATGAATTTCAAATAAACCAATTCAGGCACAATTGAATTGTCAAGGGGTCGGAAAGATGAAGCTAGTTGCCTCGGGAACGTAGTGCCGGGTTAAAAGTATCGTGTGTGTTAATCCAGCCATTTTTGCGTGATTGAGTAACAAACATCCAAACATTTGAACTTTCACATTTATAATATTAGTAGGAATTGTAGGAGGAGTAGGAGAGTAGGACCACGATTTGAAGGATTTCCACGAAATGTACTTATCTATATACATATATAAAATGATAAACTGACTGACTGACTGACTGACTGGGTGATATAACAACGCACAGCCCAAACCGCTGGTTCTAGAGACATGAAACTTGGAGGGTGTCTTCTTTGTGAAGATTAAGTATCCACTAAGAAAGGATTTTTGGGAATTCCACCCCTAAAGGGGTAAAATAGGGGATGGAAGTTTATATGAAAGTCCGTCAGTTTTGAAGTTAGGGTCTTCAAATTTTGTTTTTAGGCTGACGATTGAAAATTAATTTATACGTGTCTCAGCGTTTTTGATAATTCCACCCCCGACGGGTTAAAAAGGGGATAAAGTTGAAAAGTCCTTAATTTTCTAAGAAAAATCACAAAATTTACTATCTAGGCTTATGGTTGGAAGCTAACGCAACGGTGTTGTTAGAATTTCAACCCTTAAGGGGGTGAAAAGGGGGATGAAATTTTGTTTTTAATTAAAGTTCTTTATTTTTTAAGTTAAAATCACTAATATATCGGCTTATGGTTGGAAACTAACACTACGTAAATCGTTGTTTTTTTATTTCATGGAGAGTGCGATTGTCGCAACCCACTGCTGGGTACGCCACAATTGAGAGGATAAGTCCTCTCTTTGAGGAGTGGCTAGAGAAGCACCACGGCGTGCTCACCTTCCGGCTGACGCAGGTCCTCACCGGACACGGTTGTTTCGGGAGGTTCCTGTTTCGCATAAGGCGGGAGGAAACGCCCAGGTGTAACCACTGTGTGGATCACCCGGAGGACATGGTGGAGCATACGGTGAAGATTTGCCCGGCTTGGGCGGGGCACCACCGTGTCCTTGTGGAGGCGATCGGTGACAGTGATCTCTCGCATCCGGCCCTGGTCCAGGCCATGGTACGGAGCGAGAGGGCGTGGCAAGCCGTCAGCTCCTCCTGCGAAGCAGTATGCTCGCATAGGAGAAGACGGAGCCCGTGAGGGAGAGGCAAATGTCGCGCCCTCACGCCTCCTAGCTGCCGCAGGAGACGCCCTGGGCGCCGGGAATCGCAGGCCGATTCCCGGCTACCGTAGGCGTGGGCTTGCGGACGGTGAGCAAAGGGTAGCTCGCCTTCCGATAAGGACCAGGCCCGGGTCGAGGGCGCGTTATGTTCCACGCGCGCCTCAAAGAGATGTCGGCACAACGGAAGGGTTCCGCTAGGACCGATGCCTGCCGGGGTCGCGGGAAAGTCCAAAAGGGATACCGTGGCCCCTGGCAACGTACAGGTAATTGAAGAAACACGGGTGGGTTTTAGTCAGTAAGAGTCTGACATGCCCTCCGGCTCCGCCCAGAGTAGGAGAAGTTATTATTGTTTCTAACTTTACAGTATTTTACATGGAGCGACTGCCTATATGACCTCCACAACGCAGTTACTGGGTAATACGATACCCCTTGGTAAGAATAGTTGTCAGACTTTCGGGTTTCTGACTTCCCGTAACGACTGTCAAAGATCCACGAATGACAGCCGGGACCAACGGCTTTTCGTGCTTTCCGAGGCACGGACGGGTCTTTGTATGGTTACCCATCTACAGACCAACTGCGGCAAGTGTAGCTGAACCTGATCTGTGCTGTGGCTGTTATTATTTAAACACGGGCCCCTTCCCCGGAGACCCCCCCCCAACCCCTTCTCCGGGAGAATCGATATAGATAGATTACGATAGTAAGGATACGAACAGAATGCGATACTGCACATCCCTCATAGCAAATAGCGTGATAATTTGTACCCTACAGACTGACCACACATATAGGGAACATCTATGCAATGTTATTGAGGCCAAAATACTAACTGGATCTGCCAGAGGAGAAACAGTCTTCGTGCCGCGTATACCATGGATACCAAATGACCTTTCTTGAAGTCAACCCTTACATTGAATATTCGAGTATGATGCCGAAAACATAGTTTTTAGAATTTTGGTATGTTTATTTGTATGTATGTTCCGGTTTGCACAAAAACGGATGAACGGATTTGGATGATATTTGGCACACAGATAGTTTATAACCTGGATTAACCTATAGGTTAATTTTTAATCCAGGTAGCGTTCCCGTCGGATATTTTTCGACATCCACGCGAGCGAAGCCGCGGGCAAAAGCTAGTCTATATATATATAAATCAATTGCTGTTCGTTTGTCTCGCTAAAACTCGAAAACGACTGGGCCGATTTAGCTGATTTTGGTTTTGAAATGTTTGTCGTAGTCCCGGGAAGGTTTAAACGGTGACGATAGGTAGGTTAGGTAGGGTAGGTAGGGTAGGTAGGGTAGGTAGGGTCGGTAGGGTAGGTAGGGTAGGTAGGGTAGGTAGGGTAGGTAGTGGTTTAGTGCTACCCGTGCGAAGTCGGGCCGGGTAAAGCTAGTAGTTAATATTTTGCCCAAGTCATTTCTCTGAAGAGCTTTCTTTTAGAAACGTCTTTAGAATAAATTGTTTTCTATCTTTTCTGGTAAGATTTCTGAAACAGGAAACAAAACATTCTAATAACATTGTGATTCTGTACAACACCACTATTCACTGAGTTACAAAGAAATACTCCCAGAAGTAATAAATACAGGTGATGTGTAATTATTTAAATTGTTATTGATAGGGTATTCGTTGAATCTGATACTTGTTCATACATTCTTGCTAAGCATAGGACATTCTTTCAGTACTTTAAAGCGGTTGTTGGAAGAATTGTCTGCTGAGTCTGCTACGATTCGTTTTATGATCAAATTTGAATTTCAAATACCCTTTATTAGCAATCCTAAAAACTAGTTTTACAAATTATTTAAATTAAAGGTTTCGACATCCATCTCCAGACTGCTTGACTCTTTAGCATAGGCCTCCCCCAGGCTATTACATAGCTCATGGTCGTGAGTTTTTCTCCTCCATGTCCCTCCCGCAGTAATTCTCAAAACGTCGTCCCATCTTTGTAATGGTGTTCCCCTTTTCCTCTTTCCTTATCTGGGATACCATTCTGTTACTTCTCTGGCCCATCTTCCGTTTTTACCCCTGATGTCATGACCTGCCCTCTTCCATTTTAGTTTTTTAATTGTGTTAGTTACGTCTGCTGCGTTTGTTTTTCTTCTTATAAGATTGAGATTTACTTTGTCTTTTTTCTTTATATAAGTATTATTAATTATAAAGAAAGAAGAATTAATTATAAGAAACATTAAGGTTCTTTCTCATACTCTAAGGTCATTACTATTTAATATAGAGAAGGTTCTATAGACAGGCTGACTAGGTACCTACAACTGTGCATCTGCATTACAGACACTGTCATTCACCTAAATAAAATTACGTAACATTCATTACTTAACACCTATCCGTACACCTACCCAAACAAATTTATCGGCCTGATGACTAACAGAGTCCTTGAGTATCGGATGCAACTCCTGCATACATTACATTCGCATTATCTGTGATGTTGCGCAGGCGCAGCGCAGACGCTGCCATTGTTGTTGAACAATGCCGCGAACACCCACAGACACTTTCTGCCAGCACACGTGTGCAAGGGCATTGGGTACTATTATCACTTCGAAATTAAATAAAAAGTGAATACAGACGAATAAATTAGGAGCGGAATATTCAGATTATCCGAAGATTTTTTTTTTGATCTCTTCCTTGGATTACTGCAACTACTGACAGTATTTTCATTTTTATAGGTAGAGGCTGCTTATCTTTTTAAAGTTTATTTTAAGACTCACTCCAATAAGATAGGTGAAGGAAAACATCGTGAGGAAACCGACATATCCTAGAACTGAACATGCGAAGACATGACATCAACCAACCAACCTTTATTTTTTTACATCCTTGACATAATCTTTTTATTATTTGACATTATGTACTCACAATATTCTAAGCATATAATATATATTTTTTAAATTAAATTTGGTCTGTCACAGCTTTTTTTTTTTTTTTTTTGGGTTGGAAATCATCAAATGACTCCTCCCGCTCTGGGCGGAGCGAGAGGGAGTGTCAGACTTTTACTGACTAAAACCCACCCGTGTTCCTTCCGTTGCCTGTGTGCTGGGGCCGCGATATCCCTTTCGGACAAACCCGCAACCCCAGCAGGCAGTGGTCCTTACGGACCCCGTCAGTTGGTGCTGACATCTCTTTGAGGCGCGCGTGGAACACAACGCGCCGTCGACCCGGTCCTGGCCTGCGTCAGGCGGAAGGTGAGGACGCCGTGACACCTCTCTAGCCACTCCTCAAAGAGGGGACTTATCGCCGCAATCGTGGCGTGCCCAGCGCTGGGTTGCGACAATCGCACTCTCCATGCCGCCATGAGATCCCGCCGGAGCTCTGTCCGCTGTGCCGTGATTTCTCGCGGCAGCGGAGTTACACCCCGGCGTTTCGCCTCCTCGCGCAACTCCCACATGTGTTGATGGTTTGTTACAGCTGTAGTGGCAATCATGTCATTTGGTTTAAATAGGTCTTTATTTTTATTTATCTTTTATATACCTAGTTTCTTTTCTTAAAAAAATTGTGAATGTGAGAACGTTGTAGGCTTAACAGACTGTAGATCTGTGGACCATTTTATATTTTGCTAAGTACCTGGTACTTGTTGATAGGCCTACACTGTCCTCTCATACCTTTTAACACTGTAAAACTATTTACTTTTAAAAGAGAGTAACGGTGGAGTTTCTTGCCGGCTCTTCTCCATAGGAACCGTGCACCTAGCTTCTGACGTTTCACAAGTGCCCTTGTAGGTTTATGTGAATTTTTTATTTTATTTTTTTATTTTGAACCCGCACTGGTCCCGCGTGGTGGATTACCGCCCCCTCCCTCTCACAGAGAGGAGGCCAGGGTCCCAGCAGTGGGAACGTTACAGGATGGTTATGCTTTAAATATTCCTCCTCACAGCCAACAGTTTCTAGTATAGACTTTGCCCGATCTACTCAGGTCGTAACGTAATGGCATTCGAAATCATCTTGAAAAACACAATACCGACTCATTTACAAAGATTGTGACAAAAAGATGATGCAAGAAGGATATCCGCAATCCTTCGTAAATTAAAAATAAAAGTGTATTAAGTACTTAACCTTCAGTGTGATATTAGTTCTGTAAATAACAAGAAGTTGACTAAGTACATTTTGACTCATAAAAGTACTTCTTGAGATTTTGATGAGTCATGGGCTCAGTTCAGACTTAGCAAAAAGCAACTGAAATCTTTCGACTAAACCATGTTAGTTTTCCTTGAAATCTGAAAAAGTTTTACAGATTTTTCATTATCTTCTATTTACCATCGTGGTAAAATGATTAGCCAATCGACACAAGTCGATTGCCCAGGGTGCGTCGGTCGTAACAGCACGTCGGAGGGTACGTCGCTCGGGGAGGCTCCTTTCATGAACCCCAGTGACTCTCCGCAGACAAAGCCCCCCACCTTCCATCTTGCGCCGCATGTCACCTGTGCATTTGAGGATCTTATGACTGCGTCAGCGAACGGAATTGGCTTGGCATAATTTTGGGCTAAACATAATATTTGAATTATCGCAACACATTTCTTATTAGCCATGGATACGCTTAGATGAATATTCTAGTGTCAAATAAACCAGTATTATAAGAACACTGGTTAGGTAAGATTTTTTTTACATTAATTGATTTTAGTAGGACTTTTATTGATCTTTAATAACATTATGCAGAAGCTCGAGAAAAATAACAAGCCGACATCAAATAAAACAAAAACGTCAATGAATCCTGAACTTTAAAGTTAATAACATCCAGCCAAGCATGTCAGTCAACTCATAACCATAATGCACTAAGTCCTTGCACGTTTCGTCTAGTATCCATCGGTATGCGCACTAAGTATGGTAACACTGTAAAATTAATCTGCGCAATGTTGGCGGCCTTGACGTTGTGTGACGTC
The DNA here is from genome assembly GCA_916701695.1 of Agrochola macilenta. Classification (NCBI taxonomy): domain Eukaryota; kingdom Metazoa; phylum Arthropoda; class Insecta; order Lepidoptera; family Noctuidae; genus Agrochola; species Agrochola macilenta. The sequence continues at coordinate 19,585,094 of OU753554.1, read as the reverse complement.
ATCAGGAAGCCTGACCAGCGCCTATCACGAACTGGTTCAAGAATCTTAGTATGTAACTACAGTCAGGGAAACAGATTATTTAGCGCATTTACTATCAACTTAATTTGTCCGTATATTTAAATTACCACTGTCTTTCTTCATCAGTAGTATAAATAGCTATAATACGGCGAACTTGTTTACTAAACAATACATTTCCTTGACGGTCTCATCTACTAAAAACCTGCTCGGGTTTCCTACCCGTTGGAAGATAATCTCGTTCGAGATCTCGACCGTACTGCGAGATTACGAACGAGAATTCGTGGTTTCGTACGCGAATTAGCATATCAGCTATGCTTCTTGAGAACCCATTTTCAAAATATTCATGGATTTAAAGAGTGCATGATGCGTGTGTGTTGATTTTTTGCGTTATGTAGTAGGTATGCGTAGTGCAAATGATTATTACTGATTATTTTATTCGAGATTCAATTAAAGTTGTTTTATTTACAAAAAATAACGTCAATGCCCTAAGTAGGTGTAGTTTTTCATTTTTATTAAGTATATGCATTTTAGAAAATTAAAAAAAACGCATGAAAGTAGGTATATAATCATTTCAGAATAAAAAAAATTGTTTTTTTTTAAATAGGAGAAATCTTGATCCCTTAAATCTCAAAATATTGAAATGGCTAGTCTATTAATCGACCCCACACTTAGCACGCGAGATCTCGAGTTGCCAATCTCGACTCGAGAATATACTACCTAACTGTACGTGCGGATTACAGTCATGTTCATACTATGGTAATTAGTTAGTATTTGATAAAGGATATGCATGCTTAATTAGAATTATGACATGTGTCAGTACATGACTCACAGGCTTGGCATAAATTAAGTATCTTTGACACTGTGAGGTTTGAAAGGCTGTACAGAAGCTTGTACAAGTTACATGTCACTTGCATAGAAATTATTTTACCGTAGTCAAATTATAATACAATAAAACAGTGCTTCTTGAATAGTAAAAATGGGCAATGAAGATATTTTTGCAAACGGTTTCGTTCTTGGTGATATTACCATACCTAACAGGGATATTGTCCGTCAGAAAGATTATTAAAAAATATTGGATACGTATTTTTTCTTTTTTTACGTAATCAAAAGATTACGGCAATACATTGAGTTAAAATGTAGCATGGCGTCACTCTCCGGTAGATTTTATACCGACTTGTGACGTAGCGAACCCTCCCTGGGTTCGCTACGTCACAAGTCGCAACTTTAATGCATTTAATCTATTTTTTAAATTTATTAATATGATAAAGCAAAAAATACGTGTCTAATATTTTTTTTATTATTTGACTGACGGGCTAAATTGTTTTTTTTCCCCAGTCCCTATTATAATAATCGCCACATTTGGCATCCGAAGATGACGATGAGAAGAAAATGTGACGTTCACCAAGCCGCACTGAGTAGGCCCAGGAACAGAATTACAGCCCACGTCTCCTTACAGAGAAGAGCATTTACAACATTAGTCATATCTTCCAATATAACGTAGGCACTCAAGATACTTGCCAATATAACGATCTATTGTCAAAGCCCGCAAGCTTTCGTGAATACAAATTAAAACTGTTCCTCCTGACCTTTTATATTTTTTAATTTATAACCTCTGACATTTTTATGCACTAAGACAAATCAAATAAACTCCAAAGTGTTTGTGACTGATGAACAAACACTATTTGTTCACACTGAGCGGAAGAAGGCTAATTATAGCATCAGAAACTCCATTACAAATGTCATGCCGAACCTAAATACCGCGAAACAGAATCATCTGTTGCCAACTTGAAAATTATTGTCAAAGATTAAATATGTACGAAAAAAAAAGTTACAAAGATGTTAATCTCTGAAAAGATAAGAAACAACCAACCTTTAGGGACGCCAAAAATACGCTGGCCACTTCTAGTGCTGCACCACTAATTAAATCATAAAAACTAAAACCTAACTACGACTATTACGTAACACCGGATTTTTAATTTGTCTGTCTATCAAGTCGCTTCCAACGATACCTCATTTATCAAATTATGAACAGGAGTTTAGAAGTTATGAACAGATGAACATACATACCGGTCAAAAATTTTGCTTTTTTGAAAATGTTTGCTTCGCCATAGTCGGGTAAAAACAAAATAAACTAGCATCAATCAATAACAGTTAATGGTTTGCATTTGTTTTGTGTGTAAAATAAAGTAATACTGTAAATATTTTCTAATCATACTTACGTATATACCTACCAAAAGTTATATTTAACGGTAATCAAATCAGTAAGAATTCTGAAAATGTAAGTATACAAACGATAATTTTTACACATTTCCAATGATCATTCGGAAAAGAATGACCACATAAAATAATATCTAAGCTAACATACAATACAATATGAGAGGAACCTCAAAACAACATGTCGAGTCTGCCTGGTGACATTAATCTGCGATGCTCCCCTCTTCAAATGACGCAACTGTCGGCACGGGCACGCGTTGCGTAAAAGCCTTTTTAGCATGCCGTCTGCGAAGCTTTCTCGCCAAACATCGGATTCGAAGAAGCACCCGAACGCTTTGTTTCATTCCACGTAGCCGAAGAACAGAATACCCTATGGAGGGCGTGAAATCGACACACAATCTTTGTCTTATTTTTGTTAAACGGTGACGAATGTGAACGACGTAACCCAGTCGCTAGGTTACCGTTGTAGCTTTTGGCTTTTTAAAATTAGAACGTTTTTTTTCTTTTGCCATAAAGGTTATTAGCGGTCAGGTATAGATCTAGATCTTTGTGAAAGGACTTCCGATGTTGAAACGGTCTGGACGATGTTCAGATTTTTTTCTTTCCTTTCCAAACTTTCTTCAGGTATTTGAGACCAAATTAGTATAGAACTTAATATTGCTCATGCTTGAGGAATGCATTAGCGTCATTAGATTGATTATAAGCGCACCTATTTAAAATAAGTCAAGGTTGATTTATGTAATCAGGTCAGTTTCGCTTGAGGCAGGTGTGAATTGCTTGGTATTTCAAGAGCTGCTCTCAAAACGTCGATGTTTCGATAGAAAAATGATTTAGGAGTTATTTTCCGATTAATGTTTGATTAAGTTTTGAAAGTTATTCAGTTTAGCGTTTTAAAAAAGTTAGTAATATTTAAAAGATAGTACTAACCTATGTTTCTTTCTTGAGGAAATATAGAAAAAAGAACTTATTTGCCTTAATATTTCCATTACATAAGTAGGTATAGGTACACCGTAAATGTCGTAAAATATTTCCCTTTTACATCTGCGTCTTAAAAACAACCAACAATCGCAAAAGTTTTGCTGATTTCTAAAAGGTACTTACAATTTCAAAATCTATCACCTAAAATTAAGGGGTTTATTTATAACCGTTGCGTAAAGTTAAGTAATGATTAGCCACTGTTTAACCATACATTTTTGACGTTTGAACGTCACTTAGCTTTAAGCAACGTTTCTAAATAAACCCCTAACTGTTCAATGCGTCACTGAATAACATATTCAAGTATTCTAAGACTGTCTATCATCTATTCTATATCTACGGCCATTATTTCGTTTCAAACCGCAAGACATGAACGGTAAAATACGGTACTGTACGTATCACCGACTGATCACCAATGTCGCCACGTCTGCGCCTGGGCATGATCTAACATTGCACGTATTATGTAAAAGAAATGTTGAATTACGAGGACACTACTCACGTTCGAGTTCAGTCAAACGGTCGGCGACCTTTTACAATTATTTGCGAGCAACTATTGTTTAGAATCTGCGACGTTTTATTCTGTTCTTTTTGTTGCTCTATTCGACCCACTTTTGATCAAAAGACTCTTTGAATTTGTTAAATTGCTCGTAATCCCTTGCTAACTTCTAAAATTTTTCAAGGAATCCAATAATCCATTTTATCTATACAATTTGTCTCGCCCGCGCTTTGTCCTTTGTAACCTGGCACCTGACCTTTTATATACCAAAAAAAAAACAGAATAACATCGTATTGGCAAAACATAGCGCACTACCTAATTTTTTAAGATCTTTGTATGTAATTACCTATGTTTTACAAACGGCCATTCTATAAGTCACCGGATAAAGTAATAAAAAAAACAATAAGACGCTTCATTATTGTTTATGTGATCATTCATAACCAGTAGCTATTTTTATCGTGTAATTTAAGCATTACAAATGCACCGTATGCGGAACTAGTAATTATAATACATAAGAACAGACTACCTTGTCATGATACCGAGCGCTTGCGCATGTTGGTTTTAGCTTTGGTACAAAGCCGCGTTTATCTCGGATCGAAGCCTTCGTTACTGTTTATTTATATGCAGTCTGCAGTGTGGATTTCTGTAGGATTTAAACATACGAAGTTTAGTCAGCGCTGTGATTTGCAATTTAGGCAATTAACCGTAGGAGCGGGCTTACGTACGGTGAGCAATGGGTAGCTCACCGTCCGATAAGGACCAGGCCCGGTTCGACGGCGCGTTGTGGGTCGCGGGAAAGTCCGAAATCCCATACCGTGGCCCCTGGCAACGTACAGTCAACACTGAAGGAACACGGGTGGGTTTTAGTCAGTAAGATTCTGACACGCCCTCCCCAGAGCGGGGAGACGTTATTTGATAATTTCCCACCGTAAAAAAAAAAGGTCATGGGAAAAAAACATCGCTAATGTTTGCGTCACATACCTAATGCTGGCGTGGTTTGTCTTTGCCCATTTTCTTCGGGGCGCTGGTATCACTCATGGTAAAAGTGCTGAAATGACATTATCAGGGCCATCAAACTAGGAGTGAGGAAGAGAGCTTTAATTTGATTAAAGAGAGTGAGTGTCAAGTTTTATTTGAGTTATCATTCAACAACATATTCCGATATTCCGTGTTCGTACTTTTGTTTTTTCCAAACTCTGGTGTAATTAAATATTCATAGATTTATAATCGCCGTGCTCCAAATCGTCCCGTCCGCGTGTCGTGAACTATAAAACAAAAGCTACACTTTCGTCTCCAATACTTTCGTCGAGTTTCCGTGGGTGAGATACTATCGCTTGTCACCGCTTCACAGAATACTAATGTTCATCTGTCGGTATGGCTCCCAATACAATGGGCCAACGGGTTGCATAACAAACCTATCTTGTAACAACTTGTTGGAATTTGAAACGACTCTCTGATTATTCAATTTGGAGGAAAAACACTGAATGTCCCGCTTTTGATGGGTTCGTCGGTTTCTTGCTTGCCGTTGATTTCTTTGAAATCCGTGTGTGTTTCCGTCGAAAGTACGTCATGTTAGCAGCTAAATATATACCTGCTAAGTATACAGGGAGATACAGTTGTAGAACTATTCAGTATTTCATTTGTCTTCCTCGTATTGATGATTCCAAATTATATAAGTTTCGACCAGAATTCGGCCACGACGACAGCGTCTTCGGTGTAATTACCTTCTGATGTGTTATAAGCACCCATGTAGGTTTTATGCAATCAATTTTATTTTTTATTTATTTATTTTCTTCAGATACAGATTGATCCAGATTTTTGTTAGTATAGTTAAGAATTATGTTAGTAACCAAACATTCAAATACACACCACAATCATATTGTATAACTAAAATTAAATATCAGACTACGTTACTCACATAAAAAAAAATCACAACTATCTCTAAATTATTAAAATGTTTAAAGTCATTATTAATCCAAAAAAAAAAAAAAAAACATAAAACAACAAATTAAATAAAACATTTTTAATTTGCCTCCCAAAGGCCTTTCATAGTGCATTTTTATTATTCCACTTAGAACACGACAGGAAGCGAGTTCTTTTATTCAGTATTCAGCTTCATACAGTCAAACATTAAATAAAAGGCTCGGATGGTTTCTCAAGCAATTGTTTTCTAGCATTTGTTTATAGATTTAAGAGATACAATAGACGACGTACATTTAGTAACCTAATCCGCTTAACCTAAACTACTATGGATTAGGTTACTAAATATACGTCGTCTATTGTATTTTATAATGGATTTCCGCAAAGTCACGCCTGAATCAATTAACTAGATTTAAGAGATATTATAAAATACAAATAATTTTAAATACAGTGGCATGCCATCCAAAAAGTTACGAAAATATTTCGGAGCAACAGTTAAGGATTCACGGAAGAGTTCCAGAAAATTTTCACATTAATAATGAAATGAAATTAAATTGTTTATTCTGTAAATAGGATATCGGAATCACTTTTACACCCCTCTCCACCAATATACCCCTCTCCTTAGATCAGCACGGGTATTCTTTAGAAATCCTATCTAATGTTGGCCTTGCACATTTGGCGAAGAATTTATTATGTAGGTATGTCGCACGCACGTTTCCCAACACGAGAGGATGCTATTTATATAACAAATACAAGTTTTTTTTATCTTTAGACCATAGTCACTAGGTGACTAGATTAAAATATATTCAAAATAATGTGGTTCAACAAGCTGACAGACCGTCGGATGAATACTGCCACCTGCGAACATCTGCAACATTAAAATCTTGCTATTTATGCAATGCATCACAATTGCAAAATATTACAGAACCACTTTCATCATGTCAGTCGAAACATGTATTTATTAGTAAGTATATTGATAAATGGCACAGTTCATATGTTTGCATTAAATATTTATTTTGAAACTATTCGTTTTTAGAAGATGAGTTGCGTGTTAAAGCTGTTTTATGATCCTTATAGCAATGACAACAAAAAAAATTTTTTTGGTCCTTTGAGATTATAAAAAAATATTGGACACGTACTTTTTCTTTTTGTACGTAATATAAAGATTACGGCGATACATTGAGGTAAAATGTGCCATGACGTCACGAGTATGTAGATTTTATACATACTAGTGACGTAGCGACCCCCAATCCCCAACCTAAATTGCGTTTTATCTAAGTATTTTTTTATTAATATGATAAAGCAAAAACTTCCTATCTAATATTTTTTTATTATCTGACTGACGGACTAATAAGATTTTTTTTTTTTTTACCCAGGATCATCGCTATTCTCATATTGATGTTTCGAAAATAATCTACTTAACTACTGTCTGCTTGCCTGCTGTCTACTGCCTATAAAATTTAGCCAAATCTCATGTTATTTTTAGTGAGACTACACTGTCCCACTTTTGGGCAAAAACCTCCCCCAAATTTCAGGTATACTTTTCCAGAGCCATCTCGAACTAGCCTTTGCGGTACGATAAATTTATTTGAATATTATATTATACTTATTTTCATCTACCAATCATGATTTGATCTCTATGGTTCTCTTAGAGATTTATCTAGAAGTGATCTGTGGAATAGACATCCATTCGAATGAATTACAAATTGATTAACCTGAGATTACCACTTAGGTCACATTACACCACCTCAATTACCTTCTAAAGATATAGCTAATGTTTAATATGACTTCTAATTACACAACTCTCAAAATTAACTTTGGATGAACGTTTATCAAATTGAAATATAAAAGTCATATAGTAGAGTAACATATAATTATAATAAATCATTCGATGCGCAACTCCATACATGCACCATGAACCCGAGAACGGACGGAACATAGCAATCGCACCTTTCTCCGTTCGATTTGACTGACATTTCGCCAAAGTAAATACTAATTCCATGCATTTCGCACATTCGTTCGAGAATCATCGGGCCCGATCCGAAACGCTCCGAGAATATTCACGAGTTCTTTATTCAAATCCAAGAGACGAGAAAGTGATTTATCAAGAAACTTCAATGCATTTTACGTGAAATAATGTCACATATCCTGTTTTTTATTTATCTTCGAATAGGCTTTTGTTTCATCACCGATGATATAACTTTGGCACTTACGAGTATGTTATGTGCTTGCAAATTTCTTTTTATTAAGGTATGCAGCGGGCAGTGCGATGGATTTCCGGTTTTTGTTGTTATTTTTATAATATGAAGTAATTACTCGCTCTTTACTTACGGTACAAAAACATATAATAGACAATTTACGTGACAAAATAATGACACATAAATGAACTTTAAATATGAAATTTAAAGTTAATTTATGTGTCATTATTTTAAGCTGAAGTCAAATGATTAAATGCGGTGAATCACAGCTATGAGTCAGAATTACCAATTTACAAATTTAACACCTACGGAGTCCTTCGGAATGTTTTGCCATAGTCTTTGCCAACAGCCTTCTGGATAGATTCCAAACTAACAGAAGATTGATTGTCGTTTTAACGCAAACGGAGGCGAAGCCACGAGCGCACGATTATTCAATTTATTTTTGCTATTTAATTCACATTCAAAGGATGAATCTGGAATTTAATTGGTCATGGAATAGATGCGAAAGAAAAAGCTCAGCTTGAAGTTATGTAATGCAAACTTAAGCTGATGCGTTACAAAGATCTACCATAGTTGAGCTACACGATTACTGAAAAATGCTTGCACTGACTGGACAGGTCCACCCAAATCCGTGTGGTTCTTTAAAATACCATTGCAAACTCTAATCTATATGATCCTCACATGATTTGACTAAGATTATGTCTGGATTTTAAAAGAGACTGTGAAGTCTATCTTTTTTCGTAATTTTTTCTCAGAGTAATCACATAGGAAACACCGAACTCATCTAGTTTTAAAACATTGTTTTTTTATGTGTTTGTACAAACCTACTTAGTTCTTGTGGGTCAGCGCAACATGTCCCTTTCTTTCAAAATTCAAAACGAAGACACTTAATAAATGCTTAAAGTCTGAGATAATTATGCTATACAGAGATTGACGACTTGACTTCTTCTTTTCGTGTGGTTAGTGACTTACCTGGTGTCAGAGTTTTAAAGCCGCCCATGGGCCTCTGACTTGGCTTCACATGCCATCGAGAAATATCTATTAGGCTTGCCGGTTTCCTCCCGATGTTTTCCTTCACCGTTTTTTAAGCAAGGGATAATTTTACAATACGCACATGAAGCCGAAAAGTCAGAGGTGCGTGCCTTGGGTTTGAACGCGAGACCTATGAATTGGCAGTCTGACGGTCACACCACTAGGCTATCACTGCTATGTCGTCTTGACTGAGACGACGGCTACTAGAAGATCTATGGAAGAAGAAGACAAATGTTGCGTCGACCTCATATAAATTGGGGTACCTTTTTTTTTTTTTTTTTTTGGGTGGGAAATCATCAAATGACTCCTCCCGCTCTGGGCGGAGCGAGAGGGAGTGTCAGACTTTTACTGACTAAAACCCACCCGTGTTCCTTCCGTTGCCTGTGTGCCGGGGCCGCGATATCCCTTTCGGACAAACTCGCAACCCTGGCAGGCATTGGCCCTTACGGACCCCGTCAGTTGGTGCTGACATCTTTTTGAGGCGCGCGTGGAACACAACGCGCCGTCGACCCGGGCCCGGTCCTAATCGGACGGTGAGCTACCCATTGCCCACCGTCCGCAAGCCCGCGCCTACGGTGGCCGGAAGTCGGCTCGCGACTCCCGACGCCCGGGGCATCTCCTGCGGCGACTAGGGGCGCGAGGGCGCGCATCTTGCATTTCCCTCGCGCGCTCCGCCTCCTCCTTCGCGAGCATTACTGCTTCGCAGAAGGAAGTGACGGCTTCCCATGCACTCTCGCTCCGGACCATGGCCTGAACCAGGGCCGGACGCGAGAGATCGCCGCTGCCGATCGCCTCCGTGAGGACACGGCGGTGCCCCGCCCAAGCCGGGCATACCTCCACCGTATGCTCCACCGTGTCCTCCGGGCGATCCACACAATGGTAACACCCGGGCGTTTCCTCCCGCTTGATCCTGAACAGGAACCTCCCGAAGCAACCGTGTCCGGTGAGGACCTGCGTCAGGCGGAAGGTGAGGACGCCGTGGCGCCTCTCTAGCCACTCCTCAAAGAGGGGCCTTACCGCTGCAATTGTGGCGTGCCCAGCGCTGGGTTGCGACAATCGCACTCTCCATGCCGCCATGAGATCCCGCCGAAGCTCTGTCCGCTGTGCCGTGATTTCTCGCGGCAGCGGAGTTACACCCCGGCGTTTCGCCTCCTCGCGTAACTCCCACATGTGTGCGAGGACTTTTGCCTCCAGATCCCATGGTGGTAGTCCGGCAAGGAGGCTCGCCGCCTCACGGGAGACCGTGCGGTATCCTCTGACCAGCCTAATGGCCATGACCCTTTGGGACGCGTTCAATCGCTGGGCTGGTCGCAGCCTTAATGAATGCGCCCACACCGGTGCCCCGTAAAGGGCCATGGACCGCACGATCCCCGCGTAGAGCCTCCGTCAGGAGGCGTTTCGACCCCCTAGATTGGGCAGAAGCCGCTTCAAAGCAGCCCCAGCCCTCTGCAGTTTGGGAGCCAAACGTCGGAAGTGCTCCACGAAGTTCCACCGGCTGTCGAGGACGAGTCCCAGGTACTTCATCGTCGACTCGACACCGATGTGAACCCCTCCCGCCGTTATCTGGGAACCCGACAGTGGCGCGTTCCGAGGACCATAGAAACACATGGCCTCGGACTTGTGCAAGGCCACCTCGAGTCCCAGTTGCCGGATCCTATCGACGATTGTCGCAACCCAACGTATCGCTAGTTCGGCCGCCGCCTCATGCGACCTCCCCTGCACCAGGACCAGCGTGTCGTCAGCGTAGCAGACTACGCTGACGCCGCTAGGGAGGTCGGCGCGCAGCACCCAGTCGTAGCCGATGTCCCACAGATGCGGCCCCAGGACCGATCCCTGCGGGACACCGCACGACATCTCTCGCCGGTTCCACTCTCCGTGGTGACCGGGGTAGATGACGGCCCTGTCCGTCAAATATGCCTCGACCACACGACAGAGGTAGGTCGGCATCCGGTGATACCGGAGTGCCTCATAAATTGGGGTCCCTAGGGGCAGAAAGATGTAAAGTTCTGACCCGAATGCTGTCGCTGTTGATAATGTTCGAATTGGTTTTGCAAACCACCTCTAAGGTGCCAGTAAAATTGAAAGCTCAATTATTCGACAAAAGCTTCGTAACGACTTCGAATAGTGCAATCAACAAATGAGTGTATAGTGTTGAGTTAGAAACCACTTGTGAGCTGAATGTTCATGATCTAGACGCAATCATCTCAACTGTATTATAAAAAGATTTAAAGAACACAAATGCAAAAAAAAACAGCCACCAATCCCATTCGTAATTACCCGCAAATAAGCACTTGATACCTAATTAAATTTTAGTTTTTTATAGTATTATTTCATGCTATACGAAGCATACAACATTTTGGCAGTAAACTGAGGTAGTGCTCTTAAAATTTCATTAGAAAGTCTCTATTAGTGTGGTCTTGTTAATTAAGATAATTATGATTGTTATCGTTGGTTTGGTTTTCTTTGACCAAATTATCATCATGAAATGGAAGGTGCTATAGTCACGGGTGGGCCTTGATGTAGCCGGGTGTATTTTTAAAATTTACAGACTGTCCTTGTTTTTAGAGTCTGTCCCCTCCAAGTTCCTAAGATGTTGTTCGACGCTGGTCTAAGAGTATATAATTTATTAGCGTTGGCAATATTACTGTATGGAAATACAGGAAACTAGAATATTAATAATGAATTGCAATTTTATCATTGAATTTGATGTTGTACCTGTTTTTGGTGTAAAAAAGGCATTTGGAAAGTTTCCAAATTGTTATTTTACATCTAAAACTAAATATTCGGTGTTACGATATAAATTTTGGCATTTCATAATCAATATTCTAGTTCGCTAGTTAGCCACATTTCTTATTTCCATACAGTAATATTAGCAAATTAATCAAAACAACGCAAACAAATATTTGACATCTATTTACGACATTACCCACTACATTTTGTTGTCAACCGACTACATATTCTTTACCTCAATTTTTCGAAACCATTTCTTAGCATAGCATTAATTAGATCAGTAACAAAATATGTGGGTAACAAGTCCCGTTATTCAAGGGTCAAGTGCAACCCGATTGTAAGGCAACACGCACACCGCTTCCGTTACACTAGTCTGATATAACTATGACATTTTGCCCAATGGGAGCCATAAGTAGGACGCACATTGTGTTACTAACGCGGCCACGCTCTGTAAGGGTACCGCACGGCACTTGACACATATTACCGCTACCGACTATTTGTCACACTTTTGTATGGGTTTAGTGTGTTAATCTACGAATTAATTTGGGGACAATTGGCCTGTGTGTCTACGGCCCGCGTATACCTAACAAAAAGTTTCAAATCAAGGCAACGCTATTCTAATTTCAAACGTGAAGTCTCACTGTTTAGATTGCTGCCTCTGTAATCTATTCGGATTATGACTGTCATTTGTTTTTGATGTGTAATATTTTTCCTCTCGCTTTCCTGCTTTGAGAGTGATTTCGTGAAAAGGGACGGAAGTGTGTAACAGGAAGCCGGGGTAGAGCGCGTGGTGCTAGAGTTTGCCGTCAGGATGGTACCAACCCATTTTCCGTGAGGTTGGTACTGTCAGCCAAGATGTCAATACATCATATATGCGTCTACAGTAAGGCTCGCTCGTTTTTTTTTTGGAAATATTTCAGTACAAAGACCCTTTGGATCAATTTTTTTTCTGAGATAATGTGTTAAAAGTAATCCCAAAAATCGCTATCCTAAAAACAGGTGACAGGTTACGATGCAGTAAAAAGTTTACACAACGTCGCGTTGAGCTTATTTGCTGCTGAACTCTGCTGAATGAAAAGATCATTGATTCTAGGATTTCTAGAAACGGTATTATTAAAAAGAAACAATCGTCATTTTTTGTTTCAGACCCGTCAAAAAGTGACAATATCTATGTGCCCATTGTCCTAAAATATGGTCTTTTTAATAACTATAAGCAGAACCAATTCTTTGAACCAGTAAACAAAGTGAACCGAAACACGTACATCCCATTCATTTAAAGTTCTAACGGCACTGGTCTTCGTAAATCGGGTGACATTATTGTCCACCATATTTTTCATATGTAAAGCAATTTATGGGACCTTGGACGGAACATAAATATTCAGAGACGTATTTCACAGAGGTCCGACTGTGAATTCTATACGTGTTACCAGTCACCGTTAGCTAATCGAATATATTCGGATGGCATTTAATGAGTTGCGCAGACTTTGGCAGTGTCTTAATAATGAATTTTGAAGTTATTAATATCCATACTTAAAGGTTAGTGTCTGTTTCTTTGTTTGTTATAGATCCTATTTGCTCACATTTTGCAGAAGCATAACAAACCTAACGCTTCAAGTGAAATGAAATGAAATGAAATGAAATGAAATGAAATTGTTTATTCTGTAAATAGGATATCGGAATCACTTTTACACGTCATATAAAAAAATATTAAAAATAAGCTTGGTGAGGTCGGTGTTTCCTATCTGACTACTCTGAGAAGAAAGGCCGAAACAAACTCAGAGGTCACAGTCTCTTTTAAAGTCCAGACATAATCTTGGTCAAGTCATGTGAGGACCATGTAGATTAGTGTCTGAAATGGTCTTTTGAGGAAAGAACCACACAGATTTGAGTGGACCTGTCCAGTCAGTGCAAGCATTTGTCAGTAATCGTGGAGCTCAACTCAGAACTTAAGGAGCTCAACTCGACGAACAATACCAAGGAAAGGATATTTGGGTAGGCCGCATCAACTACTCAAACTGCCAGACCATCATTAAAACTGAGAAAGAAACAAAGAAATGAAAAGGGAAAAATAAAAATATCCACATAGTCCTCACATTCACAATAATTAAAATAATATAATACTTTACAAAGTAATCGTGTCATTTTGAACATAATTTTCAACAATGTCAATGTGTATATAAAACTGGTTTATTGTGATGAATAATTAAAATGTCAAGTTTTATGGTTTTCACAAGGCTAAGCAGAGCGAGCAGCTCAATCCCAAGCTTTTTTATCTTCTAAATAATCTGAAATTTTATAGTACCCTTTTTTACAAAGTTTGGTTTTAATACAGTTTTTAAATCGTTTAATGGGTAAGTTTCGAATGTCAATGGGAAGTTTGTTGTAAAAGCGTATACATTGACCCATGAACGAGTTGCTTACTCTGTGGAGACGTGTGCGATGTACAGCAAGGTTGTGTTTATTCCTGGTATTTAAACTATGAATATCGGACATTTTCTTAAAATTTGATATATTTTTGTGTACATACAATAGGTTTTCAAAAATATATTGTGAGGCTACAGTCAGAATATTTATTTCTCTGAATTTCTCTCGAAGGGAATCTCTTGGACCTAGGTTGTAAATGGCTCGAACAGCCCTTTTCTGTAGAACAAAGATAGTATTAATGTCCGCACCGGTTCCCCAAAGAAGAATTCCATATGACATAAGACTATGAAAGTAACTAAAATAAACAATTCTGGCTGTATCTACGTCAGTTATCTGTCTAATTTTTTTAACAGCATAGGCGGCCGAACTAAGCCTTCCTGACAATTTTTCTATGTGTGGGCCCCATTGTAATTTACCGTCAATAGTTATTCCAAGAAAAACTGTTGACTCAACAGGGTCCAACTCTATTCCATTAACTTGAACATTGGTAGTTAGCTGCCTGACATTTGGCGTTGAAAATTTAATGAGTTTAGTCTTTTTTTCGTTCAAGAGAAGATTATTTACATTAAACCAATGCACAACTTTAGAGAGTGCATCGTTGACTTGTTCAAAGTTAACTAACTGACGTTTGATTTTAAAAATGAGGGAAGTGTCATCTGCGAATAATACGATCTTGTGATTATCCCTTATGTAGTAAGGTAAGTCATTTATGTAAATTAGAAATAAGAAAGGACCTAGAATTGAACCCTGCGGAACGCCTATGGTGACCGCAGATCCTGCAGATCTCTTGCCATTAACATCGATCCTCTGAATTCTGTTATTCAGATAAGAAGTCAGAAGGTCAAGAGCCTTGTCCCTCATGCCATAATGGTACAGTTTCCTGATAAGAGTATCATGATGTACGCAATCAAAGGCCTTGGACAAGTCGCAGAAAATGCCAAGAGCATCTTGCGAATTCTCCCAGGCCTCGAATATGCTCTTCAGTAATTCCACGCCCGCGTCTGTAGTTGAACGACCCTTTGTAAAACCAAACTGTTTCAAATGAAGTAAATTATGTGCATTAAAATGTCCTAACATTTGTTTTAAAATTAATTTTTCAAAGATTTTACTCAATGTAGGTAATATCGAAATAGGCCGAAAATTTGTGGGATCAGTTGTGCTGCCAGATTTGAACAGTGGAATCACTTTGCTAAGTTTCATCAAATCAGGAAATACACCAGATGCAATACAAGAGTTAAAAACGATTGCTAAAAAGGGTGAAATAACATCAATTATTGAAGACATGGTATGTACTGATAATCCCCAAAGGTCAGCAGTTTTTTTTACATCAAGTTTATTAAAAGATTCTATAATGTCTTTAGCAGTAATAATTGTAAATTCAAAAAGTTTGTCACATTCTGGTACACATTCTTTAAGTATTGAGTAAGCAGAAGTGGAGGACGACAATGACAGAGTTTTGGTTGTTAAAATGGGAATATTAGTGAAGAAATTTTCAAACTCAGTTGCCACCTCCACGTCTGCCTTAATATCTACATTATTGATTTTTAGATGGAAGTCACGATTCCGTACTGTCGTTCTTCCCGTTTCTGAATTAATAATATTCCAAGTTGTTTTAATTTTATTTCCAGAAGATTTTATTTTATTTTTAATGTGTATGGCTTTTGCTGAGGAACAAGCTCTTTTAAAAGTTTTAGAATATTTCTTAACAAATTCTTTAAAAGTTTCATCATGGTTATATGTTTTTTCATGATACAATTCAAATAACCTCTGCCTACTTTTGTAAATACCTGGTGTTGCCCAATCACTAAATATAACGCGGTCAAAAACAGGCAATGTTTTTGCGGTGAAAACCTTCCTAAACTCACAATTGATGAGGTTAAATAATGAAGCATACGCTTGGTCCGGGTCGTTATGATAAGGCAAACCCGGTAGCTTTTCCATTAAATTATTTTTAAAATGTCCTAAGCGACTTTTATTTACAGGAACAAAACTCACAAGTTTTCTTTGAACTCTGACTGTTTTCTGAGGGAAAGTGACTAACTGGCCACAGTGATCAGAGTCCAACTCATTTATAATTAAATGGCTAGAAGGTCTTAAGTTTGTAAAAATATTGTCAATACAGGTAGCACTAGTGGCAGTTATTCTAGTCGGCTCAAAGAATGTATTATACAAATTATATGACTTTAATAAAGTTACAAATTTATTTATTTAGTGGAGGTAGGGTTGGCAACTTTTTAATATAAAATATAGTATTCGAAAATACTATATTAAGCCATTGCCTGTAAAAATATAGTAGATGGCGAAAATATAAAATACAGTTAAGCCTGAGTAAGTGAGAACTAGGTAAGCGAAAAAACTCTATAAATGAGAGTAATTGTCAGGTCCTGTCATTGTAACCCTCTAAAACCTCTATAAGTGAGAAACAGAAACCTCTATAAGAGAAAGTCGTGTTCCACTCGTGGACCTCTATGACTGAGACTGATAACTTTATCTCTATAAGCGACAGTCGAGCGTAATAACAACTGTTATTTATGAGTAGTTTTTTGTTTTAGAACTTACATTGCTTTTTGTTCCTGTCAGCCTTTTCCAACCAACATTAACCTCTATAAGTGAGAAAAGCCGCTCCTGTACCTCTATAAGCTGGAAAATCGACTTAGTGTGAAACCTCCATAAGCGAAAAAGAGACCACCTTCCCTTGAACTCTCGCTTATCCAGATTCGACTGTTTCTGGTTCGACCCGTATAAAAAAAGAAATCTTTAAATATTTTTTGCTACCATAACCCTTTATTATCAGTTTTCTTTTTTTTAACACACAAAATTAAAGTTACATTAAATACCATTAATTCACCTTTTATGAGATTAATCCTGGTCCTATTGCGATCATCATGCCATCTTGTATTGAAATAATAAAAACTTTAAAAAAAAAAACAACTGACTTCCGAAAAATCACTACAAAGTGAAAAATAACTTTAATTTCGGAAGTCGGTGTTTTTGGTTTTGAATTTTCGTTTTATGCCACCGACTTCCGAAATTAAAGTTATTTTTCACTTTGTAGTGTTTTTTTTCGGAAGTCGGTTGTTTTTTTTGTAAAAAAAAATATTTTACACTTTTTAGTTGTGGTACCTACCGCACACAAATTCGAATACCAGTACCTGCTATGTAAATAAGTCACAGGAAGTTATCATCATATCATCCACATATACTAAGTGGGAAAAAATACGTATTATTGAAGCTTACTCAAAAACTATCCAAGCAAAGTTAATAAAATTTATATGGGACCAATCCGGGAGCATACCCTTTCAAACAAAAAAAGAGTTTCCAAAATCGTTCCACAATTGACGGCGAAATAACAACTGCCAACCCTACCATATAATATATTATATGGTAGGGTTGGCAACCCTAAGTGGAGGTGTGGGCTTTACTTTTATTACTGACTGTGTGTGTAATAACACAATGTAGCTTTTAAAAACAAAAGAAGAATACCGTCAAGACTGTCCATCATTAATTTGTTTCGTTTGTTTTTTTTCGTTGAAATTTTTCGTCAGGTATAAAAAAAAAAACGGATGTTTCATAGAAAAGTGCAATACCTACGCGGTCAAAATGTATGGAACAGCAGTTTTTTTTCTTCTGTTTAGTTTACTAGCGACCCGCTCCTGCTTAGCACGGTTTTTACGACTTGACAAAACATGGAGATTTCTTAGTTATACGTAACTTTAATTCTAACGTATTGTACACATAAACCTTCCGGAATAAATTCCCTAAACGATGGTGAAAACCTCATCAAAATCTGTTGCGTGGTTTAGTAGAAGAACGCGGTCATACAGACAAACACGAAAAGCGACTATAATTTATAAAATGTACAGATTCTCTCTATTTATCTACGTTGATGTTTTTAACACGGCTAGGTAATGACCATAAAATTAGTACGTTTGGGTTTCAATCCATCAACCAAAGTCTCCGGGAAAGCCAGAAAGCAGACCTCTACCGTATGCTCCACCGTGTCCTCCGGGCGATCCACAGAGTGGTGACACCCGGGCGTTACCTCCCACCTTATGCGGAACAGGAACCTCCCGAAACAACCGTGTCCGGTGAGGACCTGCGTCAGGCGGAAGGTGAGGACGCCGTGGCACCTCTCTAGCCACTCCTCAAAGAGGGGACTTATCGCCACAATTGTGGCATGTCCAGAATAAAACCGTACTTGACATACTAAAATGATTTCATACATACATTGATGTTCAATAGAATATAATGTAAGTACCCATAAAAATAGTTTCAGAGTCAGTTGCAATAGTTTGCGAACCGATTGTTAAGTAGCGTTTGCCAATAAAATGCATATAACGAATGTGGTTGTTGCACGTTGTGGCTTTAACATATGTGAATATACATCGTTATGTGCGATGACATAGCCATTTTTAATACGTAGGTATTTATTTTTCGGTTAATAAATCTGTGCTTACAATTTGTATCGGTTGTTAAGATGTTACAATTATGTTATTTAGAGACAGTTTAAAAATAGATTTATGTTATTGGGCTACCTACTATCACTTGTTCAAGGTTGATGATGTCAAGCCAGTACATGATAATCAATCTGCCTAGCCTATTCCCAACTATGTTGGGGTCGGCTTCCAGTCTAATCGGATGCAGCTGAATACCAGTATTTTACATGAAGCGACTACTTAACTGACCTCTACAACTCAGTAACTGGGTAATACTACACCCCTTGGTAAGACTGGTTGTCAGACTTTCGGGCTACTGACGACCCGTAACGACTGTCACTGACTGTGATCCACGAATGACAGCCGGGACCAACGGCTTAACGTGCTTTCCGAGGCATGGAGGAGTCTCGTTATGTAAAGATGGTCACCTATCCACGGGGATCAACCCGTGCGGCAGTTATTACTTAGCCACGAGCTCCTAACATAAGTTTTGAAATCAAAATGGCAAAATATTGAGGTAACAAGACATACCTACCTAATGTACGAGTATAATGCTTGAAGTTTTATTGTATTAGTGTACGCGAAATGATCACAATAATTGTTTAGACAGCGATAGGTCACAGCTGATCGAGATAAAGTCAGAGGTGACGATGAAATTATTATACCAATACGTGAAGCAAAAACTTTGTACCCCTTTTTACGAAAATTACGCGGACTGAGGAGTATGAAATTTGGCACAGTTAACGTGTATATGGAGAAGGAGTGCAAAAAGCTAATATTTTTATATAATATACATTAGAAATAAATTAAATTAATAAAAAAAAACATTACACACTACCATGCGTTTGACAGCGTGTATACACTAAGCAACTTTAAAAAGTGATTTTGTCCTACTGTGGTGATTGTAATTTTATGTCGTTACGAACATAGTATTTTGGAACCCACACTAATATGAAATAGGGCTTATCTCAAAGTTGCTGTCGTTATTCGATGCGAAAATCGCTTTTGAAATTTGCTAAGTGGATACATATTGGTGCTCGTGACTGTACCTATTATATTAAATTGAAGATCTGCAATGACAGATCTTACAGCAGGCTTTGCAGGTTTTCAACTTTGAAACAATCGGTCTTAATGGGCTCTTACAGTACGACACAACTTAGATGTAGCACAAATTTGAAAATTTTCATTAATTTATTTCAATTTTACGAATGTATTTTGTTATATAACTTTAAAATGTAATTCGTTTTCGTAAAGATCATTTTCACCTATAGCAGTAATAAAGATTGGTGATTTTGAAGACGCACTCAGTTCGGATGGTGATCGGTTTTACGAATTTTGCCGATGTTACATCTAACTTGTGTCGTACTGTACCTGGCCACACGAAACACACTTACATACATAATATCTCTGCATTCTTACATAACTTAATATCACGCGAGTACACCCACGTTTCGTCAGTTACATATGTTTAAGTCCAATGTAATAGGTGGCGAGCCTATTGCCATCAACCGGGCACAAATCCAGACTCCGGGCTGCTACTAAGAAATTCCTAATGAAAAACCCAATAACACTAGTCCAACAAGGCAGTATCTCATTGGTTACTTGCGGATGAATCTGAATTTCCATTGCATTCAAACGTAACACTAACTTTGACGAACATTAAAAACTGGTAGTTTCTCTTGGCTTTTAATTATTAGTAACATCAATTGAAATTACTTTTAATTGTTCTACGCATGATACCATCACTCGAGAGAAATGTTTATGGTCAATTATAATCGACCTAAGGTTACGTAACAGTGAAAGCTTATCACGAACTGCAGAAGCATTAAATCCACTGTTCAAGTAGACTGTAGGTAAACTATCCTATGATTATGTAGGTGTTGGGAGAAGTAAGGCATTGTATATAAGTGAATAGGGATGCTGACAATTTATTTTTATTTTATAAAAGATTATAAAAAAATATTGGACACGTATTTTTTCTTTTTTTACGTAATCTAAAGCTTTCGGCGAAACATTGAGTTAAAATGTGCCATGTCGTCACGAGTATGTAGATTTTATACTTACTTGTGACGTAGCGACCCCCACTCCCTAACTTAAAATTGCGTTTTATCTAAGTAACTTTTATTAATATGATAAAGCAAAAATACTTTAATACTGTTTATTTATCTGACTGACGGACTAATTAGAATTTCTTTTCTTTTACTCAGGCATCATCCCTATTATCAGTGAAATTCTAAAATCAATTTCTATCGTGTTTTGTTTCGTTCGGATACAAACGTAGACCTCCGTTAGATCAAAATTAACACTATTTTAATGCGCTTGTCGTGGCAGCGGCTGCCAGCGGTGTAAACAATTTTTAATTCCATTAACTTTAATTGAGATCTGTAATGCAGCACTTAGTAGATCTTGTGGTACGAATAGTGATGGTCAATGCATCGGCAACAGCGTTCCGACCGAAAGGTCAGGTTTCTAAGTCGTATGGGACACCATGGGGCTGTGTCCCGAAATGGACAAGATATGATATTTTAGGAGTCTTTCTTTCTTTTTCGTGTGGTTAATGAGTAACATGATGTCAGAGTTTTTATGCCGCCCATGGGCCTCTGACTTGGCTTCACATGCCATCGAGAAATATCTGTCAGGCATGCCGGTTTCCTCACAATGTTTTCCTACACCGTTTTTGAAGCAAGTGATAATTATACAATACGTACATGAATCCAAAAAGTCAGAGGTGCGTGCCTTGGGTTCGAACTCGAGACCTATGACTTGGCAGTCCGACGGTCACACCACTAGGCTATAACTGTTGTTATTTTAGGATTATTTGGGATAGTATGAAAGAGTGATCTTCAATGGACATTCGCAGGTCGTTATGGTAATTAAGATGCATCGTTCAAGGCAGACAGGCGATCGAAGGTTGAGCTGACACCTGATATATCGAGGCGAGGTTCAAGACGAGTACTTACTTTTTATTTCACTATACGAAATTAAGAACAGGTTTAACAGGTAACTCTTTAGGCCACCTAGCAGAAGTAATAATCAACACGGATGTCGTCATACAGTAAGTCGTAAAACAGAAGGCTTAGTGATCTGTTTACACAATGGCCCATATTGGCCACACTCTTAACAAAATACGAAAATGAAAGAGTCCGTAACTCTGTAATGGTAACCAAAGAGGTATTTGTAATGTAATGTATGACGTATGACAGATTTTGAAACCGGAATATCCAGATTGCATTTGTTTTTCCTTAGGTACTTATCAATAAAGTATCGAGTATTGAGTACCTATCACTGATTTTACTCTGTGGGTGCACTTTACCCTTGGATTTCTCATAGGTGCATTCATTTACAGCACATTTCCGTCGTGTGAAAAATGACACTTCCACAAACCATACTACAATTTCCGTATTTTTTCTAATCTCTGTCTCGATCTGTCGAAAATACGTAAAATTTTCAATTTTTTTTATTGATTGTCGCTGAGATGAGATAAAAACAAAATATTGTTCGATTTTAATTTCGAAAATAATGGTCTTCTGATATTTTTTTCGTGAGATATCGGCCCCGTAGCGCAAAAAAAACATTTAGTCAATATGCAATCAAGTCGTCAAATGAGGAACTTTATGACTAGCTAACGTAATTTTGATATGGCTTAGACCACTGCTTAATATGGAAATATGCTATAAAATATTAATGAAATTCTCAAAGGCCATTTTTGGTACTATTAAAATTAAGTGGTTCATACCAGGTGCTTGTAAATGATGTGTACCTACGAGCACATACTTTTGATTTCATAAACAAAATCTTGATTTAAACATACAGAGAAACCTAAACTTGGTAATTAAACGTTACATAACTTTAAAGTATTTGCATGTCATCAAGTTTAATGACATAATTATGATGAACAGTGAACTTCTACTTAAATGACCTCCAAAGTATGTGTACCTACTTTTAAGAAATTGGTAAAGTTGTACAGGACTGAAGTGAGTTTCTGAACTAAATAGGTCTAGTCTATCCTAGACTGCACTGAACCGTAGCCCTTACTGAATCCTATACAATTAAACGAGCAATATTTGTATATATATATATATTATAATTGTAATCATGTTCTCGAAAACGTCTCTAACGATTTTGATGAAAGTAGCAATATAGGGGTTTACGGGGGCGAAAAATCGATCTAGCTAGGTCTCATATCTGGGAAAATTCATTTTCTCCGTAATTTCATCCGAGCAGAGCTCGGTCGCCCAAAATTTAGAACAAAATGGCTACCTTAGAATGTCATTACCATGTCATTACATGGAAGCATGGAATTAGTAAGTACCTACTATCATAGCAGCATGGAATTAGTATGTACTATACATGGAATTAATATGAACTATGCTATACTATTAAATGAGCATTCTCTATTTGTACCCGAGCAGAGTTTGGTCCGAGTGGACCCAGTGTAGTGCCCCGAAGCGTGTCCGTGTGATGCCGGATGAATAGTACCATCCCATTTCTTCCAGTGGGTGTCGTAAAGACGACGAAGGGACTCACTAGAGAATGGGCAGCAGCGTTCTCTATGAGTTTTAACACCATACTGCGATCGTCAACCCACCTGCCAAGCGAGGCGATCATGGCAAACCCCCCATTTGGAGGAGACCTTGGTCCAGCAGTGGACATCTTTCGGCTGAAATAATGATGGTGAGAGTTTGGTCGACCATGTAGTTTATACTCAATAGTTTTTTTGCATTCCACAATGGGTTAAGCTTCTTGCAAGTTGGTGATATACTACTATGAGCAGTTTTTCCTCAAAGTTTTTCTAAAAATCAAAATCAAGTACTGTATTAGTTTACCTACACATCAAAATTAATCTGCATTTTCCCAACTATGTCGGGGTCGGCTTCCAGTCTAACCGGATGCGGCTGCTACATGGAGCGACTGCCTATCAGACTGCCACAGCCCAGTTACTGGGTAACCGACACCCTATGGTGTTCCAGGTTCCGAGCATTAAAATCGTAACCCAAAATAGTATCATCAAACCTTGTCGCGACGATGATACTCGTATTACTTATACAACATGTAAAATAGACCGTGTCCAATCCATGAGGGCGTTTTAAGGTATCGTACTAAGTATTTAAGGGCATGAGAAACAGGGTGTAAAGTTCACTAATCCCCCATAGAAAAGGGAGGATCCCGGGTGTCGTGTCTGGCAGGCAACTGCCCAGAAGTTGAAGTTGGGAGATTATATACCTACTATATGTCCATCGCGCGGTAAACTCTGATTGCGCGATGCAGGATTTTTGTGACGTCAGGTCTTTGATGCGTAGTTCACATGTGGCGATTGTAGATGCCGCCACAAGTCTATTTACGTGGTAATATTCAGAAGAAAAAATAGTCACTTTTTTTTCCATGGCGAATTTTATTTATTACATGGAGTTCGTGGTGCCGTCGTTTAGTGGATATCTACAAGTCATAACTTATGCCCCTGCTGAAAATTTACAAATTTTTAATGGATTTGGGGTAATTTTGTTACTAAAAATGTGATTTTTAAATAGCAATAACTTTTTTATTTTAAATAAGAATAAGATTTTTTATTACTTTTAGGTAATTTTATTGCAGTACCTATGGGCCCCTTTCGGATAGGACAGGTTTTTTTTTTAACATATTGTATACGTACTTAATAAAGAGATTTGGCAGGAAAAAGGGGAGGTTGTTGCCCAGCAGTGAAACACAATATAGGGTAATAAAATACGTACCTGTCAAAAACAACTGTATGTATGTGATAAATTATACTTTAATCATACTTTTGTAAGAACCAAAACATTTCATTTAAATACATACCTTTGCATGTAAATTCAGGCGTTAACTACAGTTATAACTTACCGTCTGAGAGATGACCTGATATCCTTGATGATTGCCGACAAAAAGTCCGACCAACTTAAGGATTAATTACGACTTTAAAGTTATACGTTTTTGATGCGTACCTTGACCAAGATTTTTTTTTGAAATTCAGACCTTAAAGGCGTGGCAGTTATCTTAAATTATCTCGTTGGTGAAGTGTTTGCAAGTGTGACTGCCCAGCGTGAGGTTCTAAGTTCGATCCTCGTTTGAGGCAAAATTAAATTGGATTTTTCCAACGAACGACCCCGGAGTCTGTACTTATTCCTAAATAATGGGAAAGGAGTAAAAGGAGGCGAGTCCATTTCACATGTTACTTTAATTTACAAGTGAAGTTACATTAAAATTAAAATAAAACCCTTGACACAAATATTCCCTCATTTCTCTTTCCTACTCTATCACCAGACCTGTTCATCATCTTTAACCTATTCATTGAGACCATTCCAATGAGCCCAAACACGATACCTGAGCTGTGAGTTGGTAAGGAAGTTGGGTATCCCGCAAATTCCAGGTGATGCTGCAGCATCAGTTCAAGGTTACTATGAAGTAACAGAATACCAAATTTCAAATCGATCAGAACTTTTAGTCGCTCACATTCATCAACTAGAAAAGAGCTGATAATCTTCAAATGGCTGAACCGATTTTGATAAAACATGTCTAAGAACCATTGCTAGAAAACCTGCTTTAAAATAAAATAAACCGTATTAAAATCGATTCACTTGTTCAACAGCTACGGTGCCACAGACAGACAGACAGACACACATAGCGGTCAAACTTATAACACCACTCTTTTTGCGCCGGGGGGGTTAAAAACACAGGTGAAATGTCTGTTTACCTATCTCTTCGGGAAATGGAGTCGTGATAGTGTTCCAGGAATAATAAATAAAACCACATAAAATATAAACAAACAATATTTATTTCCCTTATGGTATCTATAATTCTAAAATGACTAGATTTGATTTGGTTCTAATACCTAAACTTGTTTATAAACTTGACCTTCCTTGTTCCTCATTGAAATAACAAAACTGCATTCATTATAATGTTTTTAAGTTCTTAATGCTTATAAATATCAAAAATTACTGATGAAATGACGTACCAAGATCACAGAAACGCTCTACATCGAGGCAAACTTGATTGGATCTGCAATTGCATTTTATTGAGGCCGCTAGCGTAAGTGCAAAAGTGACCGAGAACAACTTCCCGTTATCCTGTATTAATGTTGGTATGTTACTTTTTTAAATATTATTTATATTTTTTTTTTGGACTGCAAAGTCATACGTCTCGAGTTCGAACCCAAGGCACGCACCTCAAAGGGTACGGAGCGACAGGGCATGGGAGGCCGTCACCTCCTTCTGCAAAGCAGTAATGCTCGCGAAGGAGGAGGCGGAACTCTTGAGGGAGACGCAAATTTCGAACCCTCACGCCCCTAGTTACCGCAGGAGACGCCCTGGGTGTCGGGAATCGCAGGCCGATTCCCGGCCACCGTAGAAGCGGGCTTGCGTACGGTGAGCAATGGGTAGCTCGCCGTCAGATAAGGACCAGACCCGGATCGACGGCGCGTTGTGTTCCACGCGCGCCTCAAAGAGATGTCAGCACAACTGACGGGGTCCCCAAGGACCGAAGCCTGCCGGGGTTGCGGAAAAGTCCGAAAGGGATACCGTGGCCCCTGGCAACGAAAAGGCAACTGGAGGAACACGGGTGGATTTTAGTCATTAAGAGTCTGACACGTCCTCCCGCTTCGCCCAGAGCGAGAGAAGTTATTTGATAATTCCCCACCCAAGAAAAAAAAAGCACGCACCTCTGACTTTTTGGATTCATGTGCGTATTTTATAATTATCACTTGCTTAAAAAACGGTGAAGGAAAGCATCGTGTGGAAACCTGAAAAATGCCTGAGCGATATTTCTCGACGGCATGTGAAGCCAAGTCAGAGGCCGGCTTCAAAATTCTGACACCAGGTTAGTCACTAACCACACGAAGAGAGAGAGAATTTAAAAGTTAAATCTTGGACCCTTGATAATCCATTTATATGTTTTTTTATGAATGGCATGTCGCAGGTCAACCAAGTAAGTTGTCGGCTGCTTAACCGGGCTATCCTGCGGATGTCTGAACAAATATGGCCTCCATTCAGGGCATAAAACTTATAATCTAAGTCGGTCAATCATTATTGAAGGACCTGCCTTAGTACGATGTCTTAAAAAGGACTGGTAATTACGCCTTGGCTTAATTTCATGTCAATGTGTTAGAACTGACCTAATTTCTAAGTCTTGATTTAAAAAAACATTATGTTTATGTGTTACTTTGGCACTGAATACAATAACTGTGCCCATTAAATTGTAAATCTAGGGCACGTTCATGTTCTGACCTCAATTTAGATTATGAAAGATCATGTAATCAATATTAAATTTGTTTAATGAAATCTCCGGAGCTGGTACAACTCTGCCTACACTTATAAGAGAAACCCGGTCATAACATGGACTACACATAGTGCCCGCGGCTTCATTTACGTGAACTTGAATATTAAGAAATATTATGACAGTATAATAATTGTTCATCACTGAACTAAGTTATGAACTCAAACTCAAAGCTTTATTTCAAATAAACCAATTACAGGCACTTTTGAATTTTCAAGGGGTCGGTCAGTCAGAAGCTAGTGGCCCATTCCAAAGCGTAGTAGGTACCTATGGAGAAGAACGGGCAAGAAACTCCACGGACACTCTTTTAAATAGATTGTTACAAAAATATTGGTTAGGTACATCCATGTTGAAATTAAACATGTGAGAACAATGTAGAAAGATGTGCACGACAGAAGCGTCCGTAATAAAAAGATAAAACAAAGCACAATTCATAAATTTAAATCAGCCAAGGCAGCTAAGAGCTGACCAGTCCCAACTAACGGCGCCCGTTCACGAACATGACGCATGGATTAGCACCATTCAGTAATTGTTTATTACTGAACGTAGTTATAGATTCATTTAGGGCTGATTTCACCAATGAAATTGAACGCATTCAGCACATCTAAACGCGTTCAAGAGCTGTCAGTGTACAATATTCCTTAATAATTTTGACGCTGCCAGCTCTTGAACGCGTTTAGATGTGCTGTACGCGTTCAATTTAATTGGTGAAATCCGCACTTAATTACTTAGTTCAAACTTTAAATGTCCATTTAGATATAAGGTACTTTAAGTAATCAAAATACACGCTTAAGGCGACGATAACCGATTTTTTATGATTTTATACTGAAGATCACGTCTAAACGAGTAGTGTTAATGATTTTGAAAAAATATATGTTAAATCAAAGCACTTTCTTAATAACTTAATCTGTAAATATTTTAGATTATGTTTATATTACATAGTGTAATTAATTTGTAAAGTTATGTCTAATGTGGATAAATAATTGAGAATCACGCAAAAACAATCAAGCGTATTTTTCTAAAACCTTCACCAATACAAAGATAATTCAATTATTTATCTTTTAGTATACGTGTTTTATTAAAACACCTTTTCATTTATGTATATAAAATTAATAAATACGTCTAATTTGGGACAGCGCTCCTTGACGGGCGAGTCCTATTACTGGCTGGACGTACGACGCGTTGCGTGAGCTCAGCACAAAACACGCAACCTGACCATTCAAGGCTACTGGCATATATCGGCGTCATATTATTTTTATTATTAATTATTTTATATTATAAAACAACTAGTATCATAATATAAAATAATTATATTTTGTATCTATACAAGAAGATTGATTTAATTTAGTTGTGAACTGAGGAATGCCGATTTGCTGAATGATTGATTAAGATGTCACAATTTGACAAACGCTCCAATCCCCAAAATGGCGTATATTATTGTTTCAACGTTATGGAATGCTGTCAGATTGAAGTGCTGGGTTGCTTGTATACATAAACTGTACTGCCTTACCATTTGTCCTCGAATATCTAAACATCTACTTAATAACAATATTTAATTAATTTACTGACAGATGACGCATGGCCTAAATCGCGTGATTGTTTTTGAGTTTCAAGGATTTTTGAAAAAAAATCTTTTGAGGGGTAGAAATCCCATCGGACACACGAGTACTAGGTATACTAAGATCGGAAATAAGTCTTCAATAGAACACAAGACTACACTTAAATTTTCTATGATCTTGAATACATAATTCAATGTCACAAAACTCAGAGTGCTATAAATGCGGCATCAAAGTACGTCCGTATTTAAATAATAAATGATATCGACAAATTCTATATATTTCCTGTTTTTGCGGAAGTATTTTGTAAAATTAATGTCGAGTTTTTTAGATATTGATTGACAAACAGGGAGGAATAAATCACTGTTTTTGCGAAAAATGGCTACGTTTTTGGTACAAGTCTGAAGTTACTTAATGCGATTATCACACTTGGGTATACTAACTAAGGTAGGTATTGACTATAAATATTCCCCGTTACTTATTAAGAGTAATGAATAATATCTGCTCAGTCATAATTCTTTTACTTGTTAAGTTAAAATTAAAGGCGGTCATCCCTTTAATTTTAACTTTATTTAATTTCTAAAGTATGCTTTAACTAAAAGGCTTATAACTATAAATCTACCAATAACAAGTTACCTACCTATCTCCACCATTTCTCATTACATTTTCAATTAAATTAAACTGATCACAATCTGAAATATAATTTAAAAAAAATATTCTATTTTTCTATTCATATTTTGTAAAAAGTTTTCGAGTTGGATTCTTTCTACATTTATGGGGTACTTACTCCAGTATCTTTGTCATTCTACAGCTTACTTAATTTACTGCAAAAAGAAAATATTTAAAAAATATCTAATCTTTATATTTATTAAAGTAATCCAAAAATTTCGTATAAACAAGTTCAGGCGCGTTGTTGCCCCAAACATGGTTATGATGACTCCAGTATTGTTTGGGCACTATGTAATTTTCGACCAAATTAGGTAACTTGGACACTAAAATATCAACGTCTTTCAGTGATGATAATGAATCACTTTGGGCACTTATCAAGACAATTGGGGAGGATACTCGAGACACATTGTATTGTGGAGGGTTTCGAGTTCCATATCGTTCCATATTCCCCTCAGTGCCTTCATTATAACGCTGGAAATTCCCACTTAAAATCAACTGCGCAAAATGTGCTAAGTTTTTTATTGATGTACCGCTAAATACATGGGCAATAGAAACAGAAATATCTTTGAGTGGTATGGTCCCAGCCTTGTAACCAGTTGATAAAGTGAGTACTACTTCACAAACACTAGGAGCTAACTCGCAAAGAAACTCAACAATAAAATGTACGATATGCTCTCTACCAAATATTTCATTTAAACCTGCATTATCTATAAAGGCTTTTATCGGGACGTAGTTTTGGATAGCTATGAGAGCTAGGGGATTGTTAAAGTTCTTCATCCAAGCTACGGGACCAAGCATGATGGCCACCCTCACCTTATCATTGTATTCCGGCCTTAAAGAAGTCATAACAAAATAATCAGTGCTACCTTGAGAATGTCCCATGTAGAACAACTTTGAATGCCCAGTGATGCGCAGAATGTAGTCAATAATTGCCGGTACATCGAAGTTGCCATGGTCGTCGAACGTGAAGTTCCAGTATTCGGGATCCTTATTAGGGTCAAGTTTAACGTGTTGTCGAGAATAAAAGTTTCCTCTGTGGTTGGCCGCCCACACGTCGTAACAATTACTGGCCAGTACGTAGCCGATCCCAGTCCTCGATCCAGTAGTTATCCACATGTCTGCTGTATCAAATAATCCATGCAACAAAAACACTGGGTAAGGTTTAACTGATTCACTGCACTTTGGTAATATTCTAAACATATTTAAAATATATCCATCGTCTGTAGTCACTGTATGCACTTCTGTAGGATACTTGTATTTGTCGGTAAGTTCTGTGAAGTTCAAGTATACATCCTCGTTGAACCCCAGAGCCTTCTTGAGCTGTCGTTTCTGAGGCAGGGAATACGAGACGAGCTTAGTCGGCCGAAACGTGGGCCTTGATGTGTCGATGTGGGGCATATACTGTGTCAGTAGCAAAAAATATAGTGCAAATATGATTGAATATTGTTCCATCTTTATTCTTATGTCTCGGAAAGTTTACCAACGTATGTTTTCATTGTAAACAAGTATCCAGTTTTATAACATTCGATTGACCTTACAGGAAGGTCTTAAAAATAACTACGCGGGCGTGTAAAAAAATAATGGTATTTATAGAGATGAGTCTGATGTTTTTATAACGATAGATTAGAATACAATGTGATAGGCTTGCGATTATGTAGGTACTTCCTGGTACAAAATGCTTGCTAGTTAACGTTTTGCGACAGTGACTGATATCATTAAAACAACTACGTGCTTTATATAAAGCTTCCTTTAAAAATGGCCTTAAGAGTAACAAGATCTTTACAGGAAATCAAATCCAGTTTGAGTATATAAAAAATAAATTATAACTTTTTGCAAAAAAGGAATTTGCAAAAAGTTATGATGTCAGTACCTTACCTAGGTACTCACCATAAAACGCATTACTCTTTGGACGGAGGTAGTCACATTCAGTGAACTTTTGGCACCTAGGAACCGTAGGAAGGATCCATTTGTTATAGCGCATTTAAAATTTTCATGGTCAGTATTTACAGTGGCATTTAATTTATAGTCAGTAAGTAAGGAGATATATTTAGTAAAAATTTTGTATTTATTGACATTTAGCATTCGTACATGAAACAATATTAAATAATGATAAACGGAAACTGAGTGCATATTGATGTGTCCGACCTTTTGTATATAAAGCACTGTGCTTGTTATTTTTTGTAACACTTTTATATGCGGACGGTTGCATTAATAAATTAGTAAGTTGGGTGCAGTGGAGCAAGTGCAAGACACACAAGTGGTGACTCTTGAGTCACCGCAAGTATCAATACTTAAGTTTGCCCAGCGCAGCCGGCAGCTCCGCTTTGGCATGCATAGTTGCAATGCTTATGATGCCTAATCTTCTCTAGCGAAGAAGAAGATTTAAACATACGAAAGACGGATGGATGTTTAATCCAACAACGTTCTCACTTTTCGGTCATAGGCCTTCTCTCTGTGAGAGGGAGTGGGCCATAATCCTCTACGCGGGCCCACTGCTAATTGGTGAACTAAAAAGGTGTAACCAAGTAATTGCAACCATCTGAGCTCTATGTCTACTAACAACTTCACAGCACATCGAATCGAAAGGATCGATAATTAAGAAAATAACAAGCAATATGTCATTGATGGCAAATTACTGTAGATACAAGGTGATTTACACTTCAATGATGAAAGTAATTATTCTAACCATGTTACAGATGGTTGTTGAGGAGCAAATTATATTTTCAAATACCGATAACCAGATGTCTATGGCCCATTTGGAAATCCTTAACCTAACTACAAACCCTATTAGGCGGTCGCCGGTGCAATTTAGTCAAATTGGAGTACTTTGAAGAGAGCCAATGTGACTATAGAGCCATAGCACCATACCATAGATACTGATGTTTCACCTCCTGTCCTGCTGCCTGCGCTTACTACTTGGACTTTCAAGGATCTGTGCAACTGTGCAAGTCCACTGACAATAGTATCGACGTTGAAGTTTTAGTACAATAGATATATAGAAGATGATGAAGTGTATGTTACTAGCTGCGCGCAGAGGTTTCACCCGCATAAGTCTCGATCCCGTCGGAATATCGGGATAAAAAGTATTCTATATCCTAACCAGGTCATGGTCTACCCATGTGCCAAATTTTCAAATCTGTTCAGTCGTTTTAGCCTGAAAGCGTAACAAACAAATACCAATAAAATAGGTCCGATGGCCGTTGGGGTGGAATTGTTCTTAGTGTAGATCGTGAATTGGTAAACATAAGGTAGGACGCCCACAGGCTAGGGGTGCAGCGACGGTCTTCGCAGGGTGGCTGGTAGCAGCTGGATGAGAGTTGCCGAGAATCGAGCTGAATGGCGTGCAACTGGAGAGGCCTATTCCCAGTGGACTGCAGTAGGCTGATGATGAGGTACGAACCAATGACATTGACAGCGCATTTATGTCGTAGCAGTAAAGGCGATTTTCGCAGTGCAAGTATCACCAATAATGTCCGGTTGTCTACCTACTTAGAAGTATCCGGAAGTAATAAGATATTAAGTTGTTATCGAAAGAAACCTGATCAAGGATAAGGGTAAGGAGAGGTCAGAAATTAATTATGGAAAAACACAGTTCGTAGGAATATTTTAATACATAATTTAACATTACGCCTACTGTAATCAGTGAAGGGTTAGGCAGAGGTGTACGTATCTATAGTCCACCCACTTATCGCCAGTTATGTTTAAATCCCATGTAATAGGGGGCGAGCCTATTGCCATCAACCGGGCACAAATAATAAAGATAAAAATATGGCGGGTTGACAGATTTAACAAAACCTGTCAAACGCAATTTTTTTTCCTCAGTTAAAAGTCACTTTAGTTAATACTCTGAGAGTCAGATTATTATTACTTCAAACAATCTGAAGATTGTCAAAGTCAAATCATTTACTTCAAATAAATGAAGGCATTAGTATAAAAGGCACTTTTGAAAGACAACATTTTCAAATATAAAATAGTATTGATTTTAGTTGCCCCTTCTAAAAAGTAGTTTCGTATGGAGAATAATAGCCAAGAAACTCCATCGTTACTCTTTTAAAATGTTTTACAATATTTTGTATACATTTCAAAAATCAACCCTAAGTATTTATGAATAAAAATAAACGATCCCCGTTACGGAAGTTTACAAACTATTCCAAACAATAAATTATGGTTCTAACAGTAGTAAAATAGTAAATCCTATGAAACACTTTGTCTGTGGGACATAAACATCTATGTGGTTTTGCAAATGGCGTTCGTAGTTGACAGCCCGACCGGCCTTGAGTAATGTAGGGCCGTCCTGACCGAGTCTTCGAATTAGAATGAGAATGATTGGAATTTCGTGTTTTAATTTATAGTTAGGTATATGTAAAACGTTAGTGTTATTTAGGTAAGGTGTTAATAGTAATTTATCAGTCGCGTGTTGATTTTCTATCTTGCAGACAACTAAAGAGTTGATCTAAACGAATATAATAAACGGGTGAAATTAAAAGTAAGAAAGAAAGAAAAATGCGTTTATTGGCATAACAGCAGAAAAATACACCTTATAACTAAAAAAATACAAAAAAGAATGAATTGGTTGTTTATATTTTTTTTTTTAGAGACAATCTCAGGGAGTACTGATCTGATACTGTTCTCTTGAAAACATAGTAAAAGACCATTATTTTTAAAATTGTGCCATCGTGGTGTTTATTAAAAGTTTAAAAAAAAAGTCAAAAGTCAAATCATTTATTTCAAATAGGCCCTTGTAAGGCACTTTTAAACGTCAAAATTTACAAAAAAAAATATGTGATTCTAGTCGCCCCTTCCAACGGTAGTTTTCGTAAGGAGAAGAATGGGCAAGAAACTTCACCGTTACTCTTTTAAAATGTTTACAATATTTTGTATAGGTAGGGTAAATTCGTTATATATACATATAATTGTATGTGAATACGATGCACAGTAGATTAAGATTACTATCTACCACAATAGGTAAAAATAATTAAAAATGAAGCAACGACAGATAAATATGTGATAGATGCATGGTGCTCACCACATATTTACAAAAATTGTAAAAGTAGACGATTTTTCAAAAAAAAAACAATTAATAAGCCAGTGTGTGAGGAAGTAATCACAGAATGTAAAATCAATGTCACATAATAATAATAAAAAAATAAATATAATTAAATTAGCAACCAGTTTGATTTTGTCTAGAGCAACCAGTTTGATTTTATCTTGTCTACAACGTCTATTCATCAATAGTCATTGTTAGTAATGCCTTGTAGAGAGTATCTATAACTTCCCAACGTAATGATACTTCTGAATAAAAAACAATCTAGTCTGGTTCATCCCTTTATTTTTTTATTTGAGGGTGGGAAATCATCAAATGACTTCTCCCGCTCTGCGTGGAGCGAGAGGGCGTATCAGACTTTTACTGACTAAAACCCACCCATGTTCCTTCCGTTGCCTGTGTGCCGGGGCCGCGATATCCCTTTCGGACAAACTCGCAACCCTGGCAGGCATTGGCCCTTACGGACCCCGTCAGTTGGTGCTGACATCTCTTTGAGGCGCGCGTGGAACACAACGCGCCGTCGACCCGGGCCTGGTTCTAATCGGACGGCGAGCTACCCATTGCCCACCGTCCGCAAGCCCGCGCCTACGGTGGCCGGAAGTCGGCTCGCGACTCCCAACGCCCGGGGCGTCTCCAGCGGCGACTAGGGGCGCGAGGGCGCGCATCTTGCATTTCCCTCGCACGCTCCGCCTCCTCCTTCACGAGCATTACTGCTTCGCAGAAGGAAGTGACGGCTTCCCATGCACTCTCGCTCCAGACCATGGCCTGAACCAGGGCCGGACGCGAGAGATCGCCGCCACCGATCGCCTCCGTGAGGACACGGCGGTGCTCCACCCAAGCAGGGCAGACCTCCACCGTATGCTCCACCGTGTCCTCCAGGCGATCCACACAGTGGTGACACCCGGGCGTTTCCTCCCGCCTTATTCGGAACAGGAACCTCCCGAAACAGCCGTGTCCGGTGAGGACCTGCGTCAGGTGGAAGGTGAGGACGCCGTGGCGCCTCTCTAGCCACTCCTCAAAGAGGGGACTTATCGCCGCAATTTTGGCGTGCCCAGTCTGGTTCATCCCTCAGAACAAATTTAAAAAAACTAGCGACCCTTACGGTAGTCGCATATGATGTGTAACATCTGAAATCTAGAACTTGGCTGACGTATATTTGACACGACGGGTTATCTACCCTGTGCCGTTTCAGACCAGTCTCCGGTGTAATTATTCATTGATAGGTAGTTGGTTTTCAGTCACACACAACTCTTAACTCAAACTCAAAGCATTTATTTCAATTATAACATTTACAGGCACTTTTGAGTTATCACTAATCAAGGAGTCATTCAGTTTGAATTAGTTGGTGAAGCTAATCGCCCATTCCAAACGAAGTAGGTTCGTGATGGAGAAGACCGGGCAAGAAACTCCATGGACACTCTTTTAAATCAAAACATTACGTTACAGAGGTTACTTGTTCGACAATTACCATTTCAGTCGTTTCTAACACAACTTTTTCTTTTACTTTTATTACCTGCACACGTCATTGTGTGTGCAACCCCTTTCTCAAAGTCCGCGGACATATCGCGTATTCCAATAGAAAATGTTATTACTTAGCTAGTTCAATAAAACTTACAAACAATGCTAAAATGCTTATCAGTTAATTCTTTTATTATTAAACAATGCTAATATTCCCAAATACAAAGGTTATTCAGAATATTAAAAATTTAAATATTACCTTCATTAATACTACTCGTATTTTAACAACACTTCCTGTGATTCAAGGAATTTAATCAAACAAAAGGTATTCATTAGTATATTGCAGTATAAAATAATCTTATTACTATAAAGTTCGTTTTCTAATATTGGAACTTATTTGGTTCTCATATTAAATTATTACATTCAGTTATTGATCATAATATTCGCAATCGGCGCCGTCTCCATGACATAAGGTAGCGCTTAATCATTAAAAAAAATTACTATGTCAAATGTTAATATGAATAAAACCCAAAAATCATTAAATACATGTTCCCTTTAATTGTAACTTTAGTCTTAGCTCCAACATCGAAATTCCTTTACTAGTTTCTCTTCTATTCGAACTCACAGTATATTGACTGTGAGTTCACAATTGGTGGCGTTTGATCCCCAAGGAATCGATATAATTCACAGATGCATGCAAATGGATGTAACAGTATTCCACAGTAACCCATAGAGGGCAAGATCAACGACTTTATGGTGAATAACAATTATAATAAATAATTAAGTATAAGATCACGTTATAATCTTTACAGGTAGACGCTTTCGCGGTGACATATATTTTATAAACAATCATCATCGTCTTCATCGTCTTGTTTACAACCTCTCGGATAATGGGTTGGTACCATCTGACGGCCAACTCTAGCACCGCGCGCGCTTCCCCGGCTTCCTGTTACACACTTCCGTCTCTTTTCACGAAATCACTCCCACAGATTGCAGGAAAACTAGAGGAAAGATTTGCAGGAAAGCGAGAGCATTTAATCTGGTGTAGGTTGATTGTAAATGTGTGCGTGTGAGCGTGTATGTACCGAGCGGAGGTGTAGTTTTGGCATGCTTCACTGTATTCTTCGCAGCGCTGAGTCCATTATAATTGTCCTTAGCAGTCCTTTCAAACATTACATAGTAATTTCTGTCATAAAGCCACCAAACAATACTGTTGTATAACGTTAACAGTTTTAACACCTCTACCTTGTATTATGTCAACCTTGTCACATTATATAACAAAGTACGAGCTAAGGTCACAAATGTAAACACACACACACACAGACAGACATTATTCAAAATTAAAAATTCAAGTCATTTATTCAAACAGTCCCCCAAAAACGCCCACCCTTCACCACTTCCTAGTGCTTAAGCTGGGAAGAAGAAGTGGCGCAACAAACTCCCCAGCTGCACAGCTGTCTGTTCAGTTGGAAAAACTTGATTCTATATAATAGTACTTATGCAAAAATAATTTACATTACCACAAATTGCAATACAACTCTTAAAATAAAAACATAGAAACTATTTAAATGTTGCAATTAATTATACAAGTAAGTAGATTCGAGTTCATCGTGTTGTAGTAGGTACTAATTATATTACCCTGACCATGATGAACTTTATAATGACGCCTTGGACTTAAGGGGAATGCATTTAAATCTACATCGATACAAATACATATAAAAATTCTAAATTCAAATTCAAATTCAAAATATTTTATTTCACTTAAACCTACAAGGGCACTTATGAAACGTCAGAAGCTAGGTGCACAAATAAAGTCGCTTTTCGTGTTTGTCAGTGTGAGCTCGTTTTTCGTTTAAACTATACGCAACGGATTTTTATGATTTTGATTGACCATCATTTCGATAATATATTTCGGAACGTTTATGTATGTAATAAATTAATATTTAACTGAAATACACAGAAATCTCGATGTTTTCACATGTCGCCACATCAGTAGATTGCACCCGAGCAAATCAAGGGCGGGACACTAGTAGAACTATGAGAATGGGGATTGGTCTATAAAGATAATAGTATCCTGCATGCCTTGCACTAGATTCAATATAACATTAGATTACAATCAACATCGTCGGTCCATTTGTCACCATCACAATTGTGAATCGAACAGACATCACAGTAAGGAAATCACGCAATCGCGATAATAAATTTAAAACAATACCAGTCAGGTTTTGTTTACCTCTTCACTCATCAGGTTGATAACATACATACATAGTCACACCTTCTCTCCACGGGGGTAGGTAGAAACTACAGCACACCATCTGCTATGATCTTTACATACTCCTAGATTGATAATACTACACAAATAATATTAAGTACATGGACGACCGAGCTCTGCTCTGGTGAAAATAGAGAATGCTCATTTAATAGTACAGGATATAAGTTCATACTAACTCCATACTGCCATGATAGAAAGAAAGAAAGATTTGGGACACGCACAGGAAATATAAACAGTAAATAATAAGTAAAAATAAAAAAAACATAAAAGGAGCATTTAAAAACTAACAGAACAATAATGACCTGTGCGAGGCCAAAAGGCTCCTATCTCAGCATAATGCGGCGATATTTAAATAAATAAATACCGCAGCGCTGGTGGCTGATAGTTGATAGTAGGTACTTACTAATTTCATGCTGCCCTCACAGTAGGTACTTACTAATTCCATGCTGCCCTGACAGTAGGTACTTACTAATTCCCTGTTAACATGTATTATTCTGAGATAGGTAGACATCTTGTTCCAAAGCCTGAGCACATTACTATTGTTTACTTTTGCGTTTCACTGTGCAGGCGCAGTACGCATCGCCTTAACAAAAGAAGTTGCCAATGACCGTGATATGAACTCTGCCATCTAACCTTCGTGATAATCAAACAATTCATTTGATCAATTCCGTGTTTGGGATCCACGTGTATTCATCGTCATCATAGTGCCTCTTGCGCAAAATACGCGCTTGGACGTGGAGTTGCGGGCACCAGCCCTTCTTACTACTACTGACTACTTACTACTAGCATAAGGGATCCCTTTTTTTTCGCATAATGTTCTTTTTCCTAATATACTTTGACATAACTGTTTTGGCATAATTTGTTTTGCCATAATAATTCTTTGCCATATTTTTTTTGGCATACAGTTTATTTGGCATAATTATCTTGAAGGCTATTTTGTTTTGGCATAATTTGTTTTGCCCTAATAATTCTTTGCCATATTTTTTTGCATGCTGCTTGCTTGCGTGCTGCATGCTTGCTCCATGCATGGTGTATGCTTGTTTACATGTTTGCATGCTGCATGCTTGCTGCATGCATGGTTACATTTTAGGAGTTAATTATTATGCGTATTTGTTACGCTTAAAAAAATGTTTTAATATCATTATGCGTAAACAAATTTATGCTTTAGAATGTTATGCTTAAACAATATTATGATTAGAGAAATAATGCAAAAAAAAAATGCGAAAATAATGTTATGCGTACATGGCAATATGGCATAATTTTGTTTATCCTAATTAATATAATTTGTTAATAATGTAATAAATGTAATAATAATGTCTAAAATTTTTATGCAAATGGATGGGGAACCCTAGCATAATCAGCCTATAATTTTCTCACTGCTGGGACCTAGGCCTCTTCTCTGTGAACGTAATCCACGCGGACCCAGTGCAGGTTCAGCCCACTTCATGTATCCAATGACTAAAAATATAATTATATATATTTATACTTGTGATAAAATGTCACGAGTTTATAATTATTATTTTTTCGTCGTCTTACAAAGAGGCATTCAATCTACCCGACATAAAATACCTCTAGGAGCAATAAAAAAATTGTTACGATATATCAATTTTTTGAACGAATGTTTAGTAGTCACACATGAAGTGTAATTAATACATGAAGTTGGCTAGTTTTGTAAGTCGATTAATATGTTACGGTGTATAAATAATTAATATGTGAAAAAAAATATGAAGGAAATAAATGTGTAAATTCCTAAATAGCAACCTGATATAATCTCACGAACCATTCATTACATGTGACACAACACCGTTATGGGTAGACCCCATATGTAATGGGCACCTAAGTGGCACCTATTTGTTGGTACAGATTAAGCCATGACTTTAGGCCCAGCACATTACGTATACGCACAATGTAATCTTGACTTCAAATTCGCAATACTTGCTGACGCATATGTGGATTGAGCAATGGTTTCCCTAAGGCGATACTTTCGACTTGGGTGATACGATAAACAGCCAACACGATATAGTTTTCCTCATTGGTCATTAAAAGTAGTTTTTTTTTTTTCGGCGGTATCCTTCAACAGGTTCAAATTCAAATAATTTTATTTGTAGAACATAGGTAAACAAAAATGTGATAATATTAATAAAATGAACGCTATTCGTCAACGGCTCACAAATATTTTAATTATAATTTCAAATTAATTAGTAATAAATGCAACAAAACATTTTAATGTAAATGTTTTGTTGCATTTATTACTAATTTAAACTTTTGCTGATTTTGAACCTGTTGCAGTATTTTCCCGAAAATAAATATGTGTCAAATAAAACAAATTTTGTACATACCTAAAAACATTCATTATTTCATTCAATTATCATTACAATATATTAAACCACATAAAAAACATTAAAATTTAATTTAATTTAATAAACAGTTAAATAACTAACTAATTCAAAAAATCCTAATTAAAGGTTGTCGTCTACATACGTATATAATCGGGGAGTGTGTTTTTACCTCAATAAAACACCCACTGCACACATGGGTGGAGACCACCGGGCCATCACAAGGGGGGCCACCGGGTCCCCACCTCCGGACCACCCCTTGGTCAACGCTTGTTTGGACATATTCCTGGGAAGCTTGTAAAGGGGAAAACTGGAACCCTAGTTTACTATTCCATAAGTTATTTTCCTTCTCATCTAAAAAGTCGTTTCAGGAACTGGCTTTTCTTTAAAGTTCATACATGAGGTTATTATATCATTAGATCTAAATAAAGTTGATGGATAGCATACGTAATTAAATTTATGCACACAGTTTCATTAAAGATTGCATGATACAGATGGTCCAATGGGTCTGGACGCGTTTTTTTTTAGCGTGGAAATGATCTTATAACTTTTCCCGCTCTGGTCGGAGCGGGAGGGCGTGTCAGACTCTTACTGATTTAAGCCCACCCGTGTTCCTTTAGTTGCCTGTACGTTGCCAGGGGCCACGGTATCCCTTTCGGACTTTCCCGCGAGGGTCTTGAAATAATCTCCAAGTCATCTGTTACGACTGTAAATAGTTAGGGTATCGATCTCAGCGTGTTTTGTTTTGTTTTTCGTTATGTTCCCTTTCCATTAACGAAGAGATACTTCCCGAACAATGCTATTAAATTACCGCATTACCCATACCATCGTCATAATCTATACATATAATAATAATTAAAGTCGCTTTTCGTGTTTGTCTGTGTGACCGATTATTCTTCAAAACTACGTAACAGATTTGGATGCGGTTTTCACAATTATTTAGAGTTTTTTATACATTATTATATATTACATATATATTATTTAGAGAGATTCGAGAAGGGGTAAGATAAACTTACATAAAATATCTGTACTTTTTGTATGTCGATGGAGTAAATCTCGATGTTTTGTCAACACAAAAAAACCGTGCGAAGCCAGTCGCGAGTCGCCAGTATTTTGATAAATAGCGGTTCAACAAGATTTTATTTGTGTCAAGAAACTGACAGCTTCACAATAAGATATTTATTTATTTATTTCAAAATAAAATATTGACAGTCTTACACAACAGTGTCACTTTTCGAATCTTTAATTAATTCTGTTAGACAACACACTGACTAAACCACTGAGGCTTGAAGAACGAAATTTTGCAAAAGGGCATCAGAGATACATATAATGAAGGTAAGCACTAAAGAATGATTTTTGAAAATCCATTCACTAAAGGGAAAAAACGTTGTATGGAAGTTCACAGTTTCTGCCGATAAAACACCCCATAGAGCAAACGGCTTGCATAAAGAATAAACCTTTGACAAAAATGAAGGTGCATTCTGTGAACATTTTGTTCACAAACTTAAAAAGATGGAGTGAGCAGAGTTTGACAGTGATATAATGCTAAACAAACATGTTTAAAAAATGAGATAGGTAACAAGACGACCAGCCGATCCGACAGACAGCGAAGCACTGCTTGTCTTGTCTGCCGTTGGATTGATATAGAAGTATATCTAGTGAATGGTACTATTATATCTACTTCAAGTACCATTAAACATAATACAATGGTTGACCCTTATAATGGCTACTGTTGTTAAGAGCGTAATCGTGCTTACAATTACATAATCGCTAGTGTTGGCTGTCATGTGTCCATCTGTCCATGAAATAGTTTTGTTCTTTTTCAGTTCTTCTCAAGTTACATGATAATTTGAAGATTACGAAGAAACCAAAACAATGATTTGTGGTTTTAATCCTTGTTTTTTTCCTGAGTCACTTTTTTTCAAGTTTTCTCAAGTAAGTACGTATTGATGTGCTAACGGGTACTCGTTTAAATAAAATAAATAAACAAACAATTGACAGCTCATCCCTTTATATCCGTATATAAATAACTCCGAAACTTGTGGGTCAGTAACCGAGTAAGTACTCGAACCGACGACCTTTGCTTGCGCGTGCGCTTCTTCAAATGCCAACCGATTGAGTAATTACAGGCTTCGTGTCAGGGAGCATTGATGTAATAGTTTACGTATTACTTTTGTATGTAAACCTACATTCGATTTTTTGACGTACATTGAAACACAAGCAGCAATGTATGTTAAAGTTGTATTTTCGTGGGTAACTTGGTTCAGTTATGTAGTTGGGATCATCGTTACGTGCTTAGTTCTGTTTCATTATTGACAATTGAATTATAAAACAATATTTGCCTAGAGTAGGTATGTACGAGTACTTAGAGGTATACATAATTCATGTTAGTCTGCGTAACTCAGCAGGCATAATATGTAGGTAACCGTAACCTACTTGCGTGGAAATTGCTTTCGTCTGAACTTTGCGTTTTCTATCGAGTTATATTTTAGGTAACAAGCAGATGACCCCAAAGTGGTGGCACGCAGACGCAGTGTTCATGTGCGCCTTTACGGGCGGACGTGGGATCGGCCGCACTTTATGATGAGGCCCGCTGGGCATGGCTGGCTGATACCAGTCGGGGGTGCGGCGGAAGTAAAGGTATCTGCCGAACCCCCGACTCATGGTATTATAAGGAACACTGGGGAAGGAAAAAAAAAAGGTGAGCGGAAGACCAGCGTTTAGAAGAGGT
This sequence comes from Agrochola macilenta, assembly GCA_916701695.1. Lineage (NCBI taxonomy): Eukaryota > Metazoa > Arthropoda > Insecta > Lepidoptera > Noctuidae > Agrochola > Agrochola macilenta. Next base: position 19,542,302 of record OU753554.1, on the reverse strand, counting down.
TGGAAAGACACTTGGTAAGGTAAAAAGTGAACTAAGGGCCGAGGGAAGGACATATGAAGGACGACACGGTTGGCGCAGTGGCTGAGCGATCGACTGCTGCGCAACGTGTCGCGGGTTCGATCCCCGCACGGAACAAATATTTGTATGATCTGCAAGTAGTTGTTTCGGGTCTGGGTGTTAGTGTATGTGAGTTTCTATGTGTGTAAACGCACCCACGATACAAGAAGAAATTCTTAGTGTGGGGCAACGTTTTTTAAAAAAAAAATTATCACAGTGCGCCAAACGAATAGGTTACCATAATTATACGGAGGGATGAAACTAACAGACGAATCTGATCCAGACCTATTGGATCAGAATCCCTCCGCGGGGGATTCTAAGAGCGAAACCGAAAATTTACAGATGAATCTTTAGTGATCTTTTGGAGACAACCTTTGGATGGCCAAAGGTTGTCTACAAAAGATCACTTTTAACAATACGACCGCCCATTGTGACCATATGGACCATACTCGTAATATGTAAAATTTCTACATTTATATATGTAATTTTTAAGGTGGACATAATAGAAAGTATTCGAATCTATTCGAATAGGAGGACTGCCTCGTTGGTCCAGCGAGTGATCACTGCTGAGCATGAGGTCCTGGGTTCGATTCCAAGGACGGGTAAAAGTGTTATTAGGTTTTTCCATTAGAAATTTCTCAGTAGCAGCCCGGAGTCTAGATTTGTGCCCGACTGATGGCAATAGGCTCACCCCTATTACTCGTACATGGGACTTAAACATAACTGGCGAAATGTGGGTGTACTATACGAGTAGGTACACCTCTGGCTAACCCTTTGGGGATTAGGCGGCGTGATGTTATGTTATGTGTTATGTCTCATAGGAGCTGTCGTGAGTGTATGGTGTAAAGATTGGACAAATATTTTGGCTCATCTTTGATGATCTAAAGTAGATAAAAACCTGCCGAATATCCCTCATTTCATTTAATATATTCTACCAATTGTATACAACGTGTCCCAAAATTCAACGATAAGCTGGCACCAGACGGTGGACCTGGTCATCACTAACCGAGAAAAAATAATGAAAAAAAAACAATTAATTTTTGGAAATTACAAAACATAGATTGAAATCCTTCGGAAATTGACACCCCTTAAGATATTTTGAAATACCACAATTTTTCTAATATTTCTGTTTTTTTTTTATAATAGGCATTTTTTCCTAGAGTATTATACCATTTTGGAATCTTGATTAGCTGCGTAAATTTTTTGTTAAACTTGCCATTGTAGTGTTCATACTTTTTTTTTACATCACGACGACTGAAAGTTGACTGAAAGTAAAAAACTTAGAAAATTTTAAGGAAAAAAATAATTTGGATTGATTTTTGTGTAAAAGCTTCAGGCATTCTGGGATTTTTAAGGGTTGTGGTGGATAGCAGTGCTACTTAGGTTGCCGATAGGAAAAAAAAAACAGATATATTAGAAAAATTGTGGTCATGGTAGTTAAAAATATCTTAAGGGGTATAAATTTCCGAAGGATTTTATTTCTTGTAACTTAAAAAAATAAATATTATATATTTTTTTCATTATTTTTTTAGGGTAGTGATGAGCAGGTCCACCATCTGGTGCCCGCTTATTGTTGAATTTTGGGACACGTGGTATACAACCTTAGTTTTTGTTTACACTAAACCTCTTAAGGGGTCATTGTACTCATCATTATGAACAACTTTCACTATGGGACAAACGATGAAATCACGAAAAAAAAAATCAGCTGTTCCCTACATTTCGACGAGATATGCGAACATAAATGTAGGGAACAGCAGATTTTTTTTCGCGATTTTATCGTTGATGAGTACAATGACCCCTTAAGAGGTTTAGTATAAACAAAAACTAAGGTTGTATACCGTACTCGGATATGATATACATATCGTAATTGTACATTAGATATTGTAATTGTAGGTACGGACTCTTGTGTTCGACTGTTTTTATGAGTAGGTACCTACCATATAAATGACAGACTCACTAACACGAAATCTTATGAAAACGGATGTTATCTATACAAAATCCATTATCACTGTACAAAACACTCCTAGGAGTCATAAAAACTAAAATATTTAGTTAAACGACTTCTTACATAATTTTTGTATTTAGTCACCCACCGGCTGTCAATATTGTTATCTAATTTGTGATCAAGGCTAGGAAAATGAGGTAATTCTTAATGATACATTTCTACATTAATTAGGTAGGTAATTAAATTCCTTCTCGGTAATGACAAAACCTAGTCGTTTAGTTACAGGATATGATGTAATTTTATTTAATGGGATGTGTTCTTTAAGCGCATAAAAGTTAATTAATGGAAATAGATTAAGTATTTATACAAATTACAAATGGTATGCTCCAAAAATGTATATACCGGGTTAGTTTTCAATGACCGGCCAAATTTTCACTATGGAACCAACTCTGAAATCACGAAAAAAATATCAGCTGTTTCATACATTTTGGTCTAGTAGGTATTGAACTTTTGTATCAAACAGCTGATATTTTTTTCGTGATTGCAGAGTTGGTTCCATATTGAAAGTTGTTCATATTCATGGGTAGAACACCCTGTGAAAATTTGGCCGGTCGTTGAAAACTAGCCCCGTATATTAGCATAAGCATAATCACAGTATAAGTTTCCCACTGCTGGGACAGGCCTCCTCTCTTCGAGTGGGCTGTAATCCACCACGCGGGCCCAGTGTGGATTGATAGATGTCACACAACTTCGAATTTTTGGTTCTAGGACATGCCGGTTTCCTCACGATGTTTTCCTTCACTGTTTTGAGAGCAGTGGTGATGAAATTATTTACACAAAGTAAAGCGCCTGCTTGGGTTCCGAACCACGACCTGCAACTCATAAGTCGGGGCTGTTACCACTGGGCCACCACTGCTCTTCACTCTTCTCAAAATTAATATACTACTTCGTTTATTATAATTTCGAACATATAAAATACATTTTTAAATCATTCTTAAAAAACTATATAAGAAATTGTGTTCCGCCGGTATCGGGAGCAGGGTCCAAACTACCGGTGGTTAGGGCTGCAAAAATAGGAACCTCCTCACAATGCGAGCCGTATCGAGGAGTACTGCCTTCTGGATTAAGCCCTTGATCCAACCGCCTAACGAGAGCCTCGAGAGATGTTGGTCGAGGCTTTCGGCCATCAGGCCATTGGCCGTTACGACAATCGGCACAATGATAGCCGAGGTCATATTCCACATGTCGACGACCTCATGTGCTTAGTCGAGAAATTTTATTTGTATCTCTTTCTCAGCTTTCACGAGGTTCCCGTCATGTGGGATGGTAACATCGACTATCATTGCGCGGCGCGCTAATCGGTCTATCACTACTATATCAGGCTTATTGGCAACACAACAATCTACTATTTTATTATTACTTTATTTATTTATTTTTATAAATTACATTTTCCTTACACTTAAACAAAGCACACAATTAGACCTCTGGGGTCTATCCTAGCATGCCATGACCTTAGATTTGGTCAACGCGCTATTAACAGTTATGTTATAATCAAGTTGATGTAATGTTCCTTCAGCTTACGCTTTATTAAGTTCTGTTTACTTTTTATTTTCGCTTGAGTATAGATTTCGATGATTATTTTGTTGGTATATTGGCGTGTGCTAGCTGGCTTATAGCAAATAATTTAATTTAATGTTTTACGTTGCATAGTGTACATTATTTTGCATAACTACTATTGTATAGAATCAAGTTTTTCTAACTGAACAGACAACTGCACAGCTGCTGGGGAGTTTGTTGCACCACTACTTCTTCCCAGCTAAGCACTAGGAAGTGGTGAAGGGTGGGCGTTTTTGGGGGACTGTCTTATGTAATTTTGACGTTTGAAAAGTGCTGATTCTAAGCCTATTTTGAATAAATGACTTTTGAATTTGAATATGTTCTTAATATTCATTGAGTCTCTAATGTCTACAGGTATTTGGTTTAGGAAATTGGGTATTGTGAAAGAAGCGGTACTACGCCTGCCATAAAATTTTTGCGTGGCACTTGAAATTATTTAGATTTGGCTTGTCGTCTATTCACGTCTATTATTTATTATTGAATTTGGATATCACTGTTATCAAGATGTTCTATGAGGAACAAATACTCAGCGCGCGCTAGAATAGGTAATACCTTGCAATGCTTAAATAACCTGGTGTTTTAATATACAGGCTGTTCGGCAGAAGGTTGAACATACGAAAATGGTGGATCCGTGGGGCCGTCTACTACGATTTAAGGCCCAATAACAAGACCCAGGCCACAAGGATTTTTTTAAATGACTATTTTAGTTTTTTTTTCGGAATTGTCGCTGCCATAACTTCAAACGTCAATCATTTCATTTAAAAACAACAAAACGAATAAAATAATAATAATAATCGTTTCGTTTATTTATAAAAGGACACGCTTACAATAACCTTAAGAATTTAAAATATAGCACAGTTGCTTATTTGCCTGAACTAGGTTGAACCTGTGTTTCAGGCTAGAAAGTGCATAAATACTTATTTCAATAAATTAACAATGAGTTTAAAGTAAAAACTAAATTAAACTTTAAGTAAATAAAAGCAAAAATAGTATGTTAGCGGTTCTATTTGCAAACAACAAGTAGATCTTCTGTCTGTGCATAATCTATGGTTAGTAAATAATTAAGTATAATTTTTTTACAACTAAAATAATTTAAATTATAAATACTAAGTTTTCTATTTAATCTATTATACAGAAATGGTCCTAAGAATGTAAAAAATCTTTCTACAAACACAAGTTTGCACATCTAATGCAACCTCAAAAGGTTGCATTAGATGTGCAAACTATATCATTCCGTCTCTTGTTAGTTTTGTCAGCATTGTAGGTAAGCATGGTGTGCTGTTTTAATACTAGGTGCATAATGAAAAGCTGGCGAACCGTCAATAAGTTGCAGGATTTATAGAGCAGAACTGTGGGAAAGAAGAAGGGATGGAAGTTTGCTACCTTTAAAATGGCTCTTTGAGCTCTTTCAAGAGGAAGTAAATTAGTTTTTGGTGCACCACCCCAAGAAGTGATACAGTACTGAATTATAGATTGACATAGGGCCAAATAAACTTGTGTGATTAATTTTGAATCTGCAAATGATCGCAATTTTTTTTAACAAAACTGGCAACATTTTATTTTTATTTTCATCTAAAGTAACTGTAGAATCTTATAAAATTCGTATTTGACGCAGATAGTCGCTAGAAAAGTAAATACGAGCCCTTCAACTACAAACAAATCAAAAATAAATACCGAAAGCCCGACTTTGAACTGCGTTAAAAAAAAAAACTAACAGTGATAGAGCAGTTCTAATTTTAGGAAAACATCTTTGGTTCATGCCCAATCTAACGGCATCCAATATGCACAATTTCTTTTAAAACAACTGGAACAATTCGCCAATTTTAACTGCCTGTTCCATATTAGATTCTACAATTATTCTAGAAAAAAAAATTGCCAGTTTTATTATTTTAAATGAAATTATTGGCGTTTGAAATTTGAGCAACCACGAATTTCCTCTAAATAAAAAAAAAATACTTATGGCCTGGGTCTTGTTATTGGACCTAAACACGTAGTAGACGGCCCCACGGATCCGCCATTTTTGTATGTTCAACCTTCTGCCTAACACCCTGTATAATACGTATTATGTAAAGTTGCCTCGTTGGTCTAGTGGTTGGAAGCGCTACTGCTGGGCATGAGGTCCCAGGTTCGATTCCCAGGTCGGGCAAACTGTTATTGCTGCGCTTTTCACAGTAGCAGCACAGCAGCCCGGAGTTTGGGTTTGTGCCCGGTTAATGGCAATAAGCTCGCCGCCTATTACATGGGACTGTTTAAGTCCCATGATAACTGGCGAAATTTAGGGGTACCTACACCTCTGCTTAACCTTTCGGGAATTACAGGCGTGATGTTATGTTATGTCATATGTTATCAACATCATCATTTCAGCCGAAATACGTCCACTACTGGACATAGGCCTCCCCCAAATGGGGGCGTTTTGCCATAATCGCCACTCTTGGCGGCCGGGTTGGCGATCGCAGTATGGCGTTAAAATGCATAGAGAACGCTGCTGCCCATTCTCTAGTGAGTCCCTTAGGCGCCTTTTACGACAGCCACGGGAAGAAATGGGATGGTACGATTCTTTACGTCCGGCACCACACGGAACATGTAATATGTAGAGCAAATAAAATAACTCGCTTAATTACGTATCAATAGGGATGATGCCTGGGTAAAAAAATAAAGAAATTCTATTTAGTCCGTCAGTCAGATAATAAAAAAATATTTCACAAGTATTTTTTTCTTTATCATATTAATAACAAATTACTTAGATAAAACGCATCGCACACAATGTTGGGAAGGGCTCGCTACGTCACAAGTAAGTATAAAATCTACATAGTCGTGACGTCAGGCTACATTTCAACTCAATGTATCGTCGTATCTTTTAATTACGAAAAAAAAAAAGAAAAAATAGGCGTCTGATATTTTGTAATAATCTACATGACTGACAAAATAAAATTGTGGTCATCATCCCTATTGTTCACGAAAATAAAAATAAAAATGTTTTAGGAAGTAAAGTGATATTGCACTAATCTTAATAATCTATCGATTTTACTTTTTCTTATTTTATTTTAATATTTATAATCACAACCTTATGTCACTGTGATGACAGATATGAATGAAAAAATTAATAAAACACTATAACTTGAAAAAGACAGGTATCCGGGAAGTCGGATAATAAAGCATTCGAATTACTTAGCATTGTTGAACATGGGTCTTATAATCAATTAAAAGAAACACAAATATAAGCATCGACTTGAGAACCTCGTCCTTTTTTTGTCGGTTAAAAACAGTAAGACTTAAATTATCCTCATTTTACCTTTAAATCTCCACATATCCCCAAAACTGTAACTCATTTAATATAGTTTACCAATACCGTTGTGTATGTACAATCAGAAGCAAGTGCGCGTACGCTGCGACTCTGCACAATTTCGTCCGCGCAGCCTTTATGAATATTAAGTAACGAGTACCGTTTTGTATCAACTTATTGGGATCGCACTGAGTTATTGCCATTGACTATGGTTTCCCGGTAAGTAAGGCATCGTATGTTAATGTGGAAGATGATTTGAATAAATTTATTTATTATAGTATTGTGATTTATGGGTAGCCGTAGTAGGGTTTGGTATACTCTCTTCAGAGAGTGTAAATTACACCGAAAATCTCTAAGCTTACGCTGAAATTGACCGTGGAGTGAATATGCTCGGCAGAAGTCCGACACAAGACACCGGTTTTCCTAACAAGATGGTGCGAGAAGAGGATAATGTCAATGAGGAACTTAGGTACGAGAAAAAAGAACTTCCACGAATGTTTTTATAGGATCAGAAAGTAGATTGCTTTGTATTTTTCCTAAGCTACAAGAAACTTTTGGTGTATCGATTGTAATTCTTTAGCCATAGGAGCATTTGGCTATCCAATCAATCTGCCTAGCCTTTTCCCACTATCTTGGCGTCGGCATCCAGTCTAACTGGATACAGATGAATACCGTATTTTATATAGAGCGACTGCCTATCTGACCTCCACAACCCAGTAACTGGGTAATACGATACCCCTTGGTAAGAATGATTGTCAGACATTCGGGCTTCTGACGACCCTTAACGACTGTCAAAGATCCACGAATGACGGCCAGGACCAATGGCTTAACGTGCTTTCCGAGGCACGCTATCCAAATGCACAAATACAGGCTGGCTACAATATTGAATCGAAACGTACGAGACTGATTTACTTGAATTTCTATTTGATTCTAGAACCCACACAGTTCAGAACTGTCAGCCAGTCATTTAAATTAAAAACACAATGTTACTGAGGCACGATTTACAAAATACTTGAGGTTATCCAATTTCTTTTGTTAGTTCACTGAGATGAAACGGTACCCTATTCTTAAAACGTTTCACAAAATTCCTTTATTTATCATCAAGAGTTGAATACTATAATTTTAGAGGTGATTGTAAGTTTAGGCATTTCGTCGTCGGTGCTACCTTCCGCATACTGCACATAGCTGCGCCGGCGCAATGAGGCAAACATCGCGGTGACAACGACAAAGACTATGCTATTAGTCATATTTTGTAACGCAGAATAGGTAAAATGGATCGTTAATTAATGGTAGATAGTTTGAAATAAAAGTTGTTAAATAATTACATGTGTTCTTAATTGTCAGCGATTGGCAATTAATTACAGGAAATTAAAATAGTGAACTTAGGTAGCTGATAAGTTGAAAGCTGCTCCAAGTTTAGTTTAATTTGGTGAAAAAGAAATCGAAATGTAAAAAAATCTTTGTCAAAAGTAAGTATCTTTGTAAAGTAATCTTTGTCAAGAACTACCAAATCGAAAAAGTAATCTTTGTCATCGTCAGCTAGTTAAGTACACAATCATGAACCTCTAGATACTGCTTCAATAAATTACAAGATTTAGAAAGCTCACAAATAGCAGTATTATGAATCTTTCTGTAGAACAGGGATTTAATATACGAGTTTCATGAAGTAGATTGGTTTCAATCTAGAACTAAGTAGACACTCACTCGGTAATGGTTCTGTTACTAACCACAACTCATCTAGTTTTAAAAATATATTATTATCGACGTGTAAAAGTGTTTTTATAAACCTACTAACAGAAATAAAAATCATTTATCATTTATCACCCAATTTATTCTATCCATACAATCCGATAATAAAAAATAATAAAAAATGTAACATGCCAAAATCAGTCAACTGCCACATCTGCACTTGCATCATCGTTGCGCCTGCGCCGTGAAACCAGCAGGCCTTCGCGCCGGGCGCGGTCGGTCGTCGACTTGCAACTTACATCCTTGTCCTAAATATACGCACTTATCGTATGCGTGATCTTATCAATCAGCTTCCATAATACTACCCTATAAAAGTAAGGGGGAAATCGAGAAAGATAATACGACACGACTTAGATGTAGCATAAATTTGAAAATTGGCATTCATTCATTTCAATTTTACGAATGTATTTGGTTATATGACTGTGCTAGCAGCTAAAGCAATAATAAATATTGGTGATTTTGAAGGCGCACTGAGTTCGGATGGTGATCGGTTTTACGAATTTAGCCGATGCTACATCTAAGTTGTGTCGTACTGTGTCATGTATGGTAGACTTTGGGTCTCGAGAAGTATGGAAATTGCAACAATTCATCTAGTGTTTGGTCCTTTGGGTTAAGATTATGGGTACTGTTTCGAATTTCAAAATCTATAGGGTATTGCAGTTGGATAAATAAAAGAATAGAGTAAGACGTATTTGATTGAGGGAGATCTAGTGATTTGTTACAGTTGAAATAGCAATCATGTCATTGCGTTTAAAATCGGATTTTATTTTTATTTATTTTATTATTTATGTACACACAGTAAATTACATATAGAGACGACATAGTTATAGTTTTGAGTACAAAGGCACTGCTTATTTCTTAAGAAATTTCTTCCAGCAGTCCTGTGAAAGGAGAAGTGAAAAAGAAATGTAGACAATAGTGTGGGAACAAGACGAGAAAATATGAATAAGCGAAGTCTTAAAACTAACATATTAAATATTAACCTACACGTTTATAGCTTAAATATATATATAAATACTCACAGTTGAGAGGAAAGGTAATGCTCTTTTACTCGATATTTGAATACAGAAATAGTTTAGGAATCGTTTTATTCATATTTTTATATATTCTTTTCTATTTTGTGAATATGATGACGCTGTCGGCTTATTTTTGACCATCTTCTATTTTGTTAAATACCTGGTACTTGTTAAAAGACCTTCACGGTCCCATACCTATTAACACTGAAAATATTGTAAATCCAATTATTTTTAAAAGAGTAACCGTGGAGTTTCTTGCCGGCTCTTCTCCATAGGAAACGACCAATTGGAACCGTGCACCTAGCTTCTGACGTTTCATAAGTGCTCATGTAGGTTTATGTGAAATAACATATTTAGAAATTTTTAAATTTTAATTTTAGTAGAGACTTAGAACTGAATTTCACGAGATATCGTGTTTGTTTGTGTTACTTTTACCATTTACATGAAAGTTCCCAAACAAAACTGAAAAAAACTTAGTATTTTCTGTACAATACAGCAATAATATTGTTAACAAACACCATGCACTGATTACTATCTTAATCGACAGTATGTTCTTTTCTAAACTCTTTACATTTTCAGTTATTCATTTTAATTCGTATCTAATATTCATAATTTTTTTTAAACCCAAAATGCAATGCTTTAGATATAACAAGATTTCTAAGAAACGATTCACGAGTACTGAATGAAAAAATCCTGAATCGACCATTATATACAGCTGTAATTCCGTACAGAGAGATCAATGAGATATTTTGGTCCCCGAACCTTGCGACCTAACCTTCGTTAACAGCCGAGTGTAAAATTAAAGCTATTGTCTTACCATCAACTATGAGAATTTCAAAAACTGGTATTGCATATGCCCACGACGTCGTCCGCATGGATTTGTAATAGAAACATGCCAGCTGATTTTTTCCCGACTACGGCGAAGCAAAAAGGAGGGTTATGATTTTCACAGGTATCTATGTATGTTCATCTGTTCCTTCATAACTACTAAACTACTTATCATAATTTGACAAATGAGGTATAGGTGGAAGCATCTTGATCGTCAGCTAGTTATAGGCTATGTGATGTCACAGTAAATCCACGGCGGCACACGTAATCTGTTCGATTTATTTATACCATAACACGTCGTGTGACTCCCGTATTTTTAATTTGTCTGTCTGTGATGTCTTGTTTATACTTTTTTAGTTAGCGCTTTTGTCGTAGTTTTATTTATATGCCACGCTAACTTAAATCCCCAGCACCAATGCACCATCTTAGTGGTTTAAAGCACTTAACTTCGTGTGGTTTTAGGTATTTGAATTTTTGTGTGTTGATGCACACAGGGAAAACCATTTTTAAATCAAATGTTTATTCTATCTCAGAGATTAGGCCTCGTTATTAGGTACCCTATATGAAATTAAAAGATTTTTTTTTTATCCTGTGGTTTTAGTTTGAGCATTGTCTGACACGGAACTATTTTATATGTATGGAAAGACAGATGATAAATAAACTACAGCTACACCACATGCTAATTTTATTAACCTCCTATTATGGTAAACACATTTCCTTTCATGAATGCTATGTTTAATTCAAGGTTCGTAAACCATCGATCAGATAAATCGTGATTCATCTCGGAAAACACTTTCGCTGTCTGTTCGCAAGTGGACGCTGGACCGTAGACCTGTCTTGGCCTGATCGCTTGAGTGAGCTCGAGATGTTTCGACTTAATAGGCTTGGAGGACATCCAATATGTTTACGAATGTTGTTGTACAATAATAGAGTTTTACAAAGGTGCTGTCAAAATCTGACAATTCCCGTATTTTTTATAACGTTCGCATTCCAATTTGTCAAAATTTTTGTGAGGTTATAGACATTGAGTACCTGGTCGACCGAGCTCTGCTCGGGTGAAAATAGATAAACATATCATCCAGTTATACCAGCGTTGTATCACGTTCCCGAGGCTGTGAAAATCGGGAAAACGAATTTTCCCAGACATAAGATCGATTTTTCGCCCCCGTAAACCCCTACACTGTAACTTTCATCGAAATCGCTACAGTCATTTTCGAGAACGTGATTACAAATATATACAAGGTGGCAGGGACATCGACGTGAAAACTGTTACCATGAATTCAGTACAAGGTTCTGAACCCCCTTATGTTGAAATTATTCGTGGGTTATTAAAAAAAAAACATCTATTCCATACATTTTGACCGCTTATGTATTGCACTATTCTGTGAAACAGCTGATAATTTTTTTAATAATCGACGAAACAATTCTATGCAGTATTCGCGTCGATGTCCCTGTCACCCTGTTTACGTATATATATAGATATACAAATATTGCTCATTTAATAGTACCTTTAGGTTATTGTCACTGAAATGAGATTGGAATATTTTACATTATGAGTTTAAGCTTTCTAATTTTATTAGTTTTCGAAGTTAAATTAAGTTTAAGGAAGATCAATTAAGATATGGCAAATATGTGATTCAACTGAGCTCACAAAAATAAATCAAGTTGACATGTGCTACAAGTTAGGCGGTCTAAACTAAACTGAAAATCAAAATTAATTCAACATAAATAAAATATATTTTGACTAATTTTAATGTCTTGATCAAGTATTTACCAAATAGATTTAGCAATATGGTTACAAAAATACATAATCGTGTCCTAATACTCTCAGCATATAAAAATAATAAAATAAAACACACAAGCGATGATTACCTAACATACGCGATCATGTGTACAATGCATCAATTGTGTAGCTTCTACAATAAACGAATATTGATTACAAATAATTCATAACACAGACGAGGGAATGATTAATTATCTCGTTAATCTTACAGTTTCCATTACAAACTGATGAAGTACCAAGTATCTGGCTGCGTGTAGAGCAATTGGGACTCAGTCAGTGCAATCGACAAAATTAATTTTCTCAACACCATTATTGAAATGAGTGATGATGATCTACGAATGTTGACAGTGTCGCGGGGGTGCACGTGCACCCCGCGGGGGCGAGGAGGGCGCGCGCGGGGCCTGCGCGGGCGCCGGCGTCGCTTTTCACCGTCGCTGCGCCGCGTACGCCTACCCGATATAAAAGCCTCAACCGCCCATTCACCCGCTCGCAGTGTGTGCTTGAACGTTACAGTGTCCACTTCACTTGTGCAAGGACTTACAGTTAAATCATGAATTCACGGTGTTTAATAGTGCTAGCAGCCGCCCTCGGCGTGGGTACGTAACATTTGAAATATTTAGGGTGCGCCCGCGACGTGATCGACGGATACCTGTGTCCAGTGATGGCGGAACCATCTAGATGTGTGGCTCGCCTGCTCTCATGTATCGATAAAAATGTAATTGGCGTAGCAACGCGAAAGCAGTTGAAGTGTTATCGATACAGTTTCCACACTTAAGCGTTGCAACTGCGCGCGCGCAACAAGTGTTGAGAACAGATAGATTGCGGCTGCGATGTGGTGTAACGACAATGACTTGCCCCAGTGACACACGGACTGATCGAATCAGTACTTGATGTATAAAGGAGCTTTGAAAGTACCAGTGTCCACTAGGCTGATATTCGACCCTGTAACTAAAGTTGCATAAAAACTACGAAATAGCATCAAGCATTAATCTAGCAATATGACATTCTGACATCTTTAAAGAACAATAGAGTCTGTAACACATTGATGTAATTAATCACATAATGCTACATAAGTGTGAGAACTAGGTCTTATTGCGATGTCAATCAACCCCATTTCTACTGGCACTATTCTTTTTCACACATGTCAATGACCTCATAACGTCACAGTACAGAAAGTTTGAGCAGTTTAATGTTAACTGGAGCTGGTATTTGTTCTCAAGTAAGAACATGCAGCCATCGACTGCATAGCACGAGAAAGCGGTTTCTTGAGTTTTCATAATAATTGTTTATTATGTCAAAACTATTGCTTTCCCGTTTAAAGTTTATTGATATTAATTTTATGTTTTATTGAAAGCTTTAACCGTGAGCTTCGAATAAAAAGCTTTCACTTATAACCGTTAAAAGCAGAAGAATAGATAAATTGCATTATTTCAATGGCTGCATAAAATATGATGGATAAAAAACATTACGTCACAATTTTCATGCAAAGAAATTCTGTGACCTTAGTTAGAAGAATGTTGTAATCCTTGTAACAGTATATTTATGCTATTCATAGAGGGTGTTGCGTAATCAAAATTGACTGATAACCATTTTTCGCAATGCACGCACCCACTGGTGTCAAGTAATGACATAGATTATTATATTTGTGTTACTTAAAGCCATTGGAATGAGATCAATAGTTCCCACGTCAATCAATCTGCCTAGCCTTTTCCCAACTATGTTGGGGTCGGCTTCCAGTCTAACCGGATGCAGCTGAATACCAGTATTTTACATGGAGCGACTGCCTATCTGACCTCCACAACCCAGTAACTGGGTAATACAATACCCCATGGTAAGACTGGTGTCAGACTTTCGGGCTTCTGACGACTCGTAACGACTGTCAAAGATCCACGAATGACAGCCGGGACCAACGGCTTAACGTGCTTTCCGAGGCATGGAGGATTCTCGGTATGTAAAGATGGTCACCCATCCACTGACCAACCCCGGCAAGCGTAGCTTAACCTGATGGATCGACCAGCCACATGCTTCTACATAATTATTATCGAAAGTTGGTGCTTAAGTTAACTTAAGTTTACATAACGAGGGAGTTCCGAAGTCGTTTGGTTAAGTTATGTTTGTTTACAGAAATATCTTGGGCGATAACTCGTTCGTAAATTTATCTCTCGACTTCTTGGGTCCAGTTATGTACCATAAATTACGAAGTCTTTCTTTTAAAAGAATTTAGAGATCTAATCCCCCAAAGTCGTTAAACGAGTCATAATGTCATCATGAGTTGACACTTCATTATTCTGTCTAGAAAAAAAAAAATCTATGGACATACCTTTCAAGGGCAGCCTTTCATACATTACATAGAGTGTACATACGCAATTAATTGTATACAAATAAAATATTCAGCCAATTACCGCTGACCATAGTATCCCAACATCCTCCACATTATGGACTTCCTCATATACTTCTATAGCACTCACTTCCGTTTATCGATGAAGGAAGTCGAGTGTAGTGACAATATCGTTTCACATTGACTCGAAGAATTATCATTGTCTGGCCCATTGATCATTATTTCCGACGAAAATGGGAAAAGTTTTTGCGATTTCTGACTTTTTTAGTACTCACACCTCAGTTGGTCTAGTAGAGTTTTTTGATCCTTATAAGAAACAAGATCGATTGGCATCAAAAAAGGTTTTTGTGAAAACTGCCCATTTTCTTGCTGACTGTATTTTTTTTTCAAAATCTGTGAATGCTGATCAAAATGTCTCAAATAGTTAAGGACACCGACAACGGTTAAGGTACCTGTCTTTACTGCCTCATCTCAAAAATCCACAGTGTACAATATTCGGGTTTCTTGAATGGCTGTAAAATCATAAGATACTTAGCCAAGATACTCCTACCTATGTCATCATCTCCTGCTATTTTCCCAATTGATTTGTCGTCTCAGTAGGCACTCCCTTTCTAACTATACCATCTATCACAAACATCTTTTGTTTAAACTTAGAATATATTTTTCATTATAAAAGCAAAAGCTTGCGCTTTCAAAATCGCTTCAGTGCAAACTATTTGATGTAACCTCCTTGAGTTTTTCATTACCTATCATTTAACCTCTGGCTTATAAGTTAACAATACTCAGACGTGTCCTTTCACATTCCTGCAAGAAGACACTGACAGTCTTTAGTATATTACCCCATTTTAATCATCATCATTTATTATCATTGGCAGCTTTGTTTCACCCACGGCTGAATAAAAGCCTCCTTCTGTGTCATGCTATCCTGGTACAATTTTTATAAGAAAATTTATTCTTGTTCAGAAATTGATCTCCAGTTTTCAAGCCGTGGTGTAACTAGCTCTGAGGCAGGGTTTTAAGTGGTATCATTAATATAAAACTCGTGTTCTTGGGCAGGATGTTCAGTTTTCACTCTGGGGTTAGTTATGAGCCGCCTGTGGAATTCACCATTGTTAGGATTTCTAACACGTACCCAGTTCTCACGGACAACGCGATCAATTGCGCAAGCACCGATATTTCTCGACTTTTTCTTTTAATAGAAAAATCTTGAACGATATGTGCTTGTTTTCTAATTGCCCACAAAGGTTTCAACAACAAAAAATGAAAACTTTAACCGTTTCGTGTGAGTCATTGGTGTTGTTTTCGATCTATGGTTAAATTAAACCTAATAAACATTCGCAACGTTTTAATGGTCGAGTTAGCTTAGTTAACTAAAAGTAACTTTAACGGCAGTTAGCCACGCTATCAAATATTCATAATGTCATTATTGCAAGCGTGAAGGTATTTGATTATCGAGTCTCGCAGTGCGTGCGCGAATTTCACGAGAGCAATGAAAACACGGAGAAAATATCAGTTGCTTGAGTGCGCATACAACTGTGCGTTAGATATTATCTGATATTGTTATAGCTTTTGAACGTGACTTTGTTCGCGAATAAACAATATAATATATCACTGGTAATGCACAACAGATTGAGGGGATACATATATTTCCTTACAAAAATACCTGGCCATCATACAATAATGATGCTCGAGAAGGCAGAATAAAACAAAAAACTGTCGTTTCGGCTTCTTTTTATTTTAATAATAGATTCATCTGACATTGAATTGAAGTAAGTAGGTACAGACTGCAAATTACATGATAAAGTCAAAGATTATCTTCAGTCCCAGAGTTTGGATTTATTAAAGGAAAGCCGCAAGCAAAGCTTAAGTAGAAAATATAATGAGTAAACAGAAATAACAACTTTCCTTTGTAATCTTTTGTCTGTATTGCCTTGAAGTGTTATTTCAAAAACAATTTACTTAAATAAATATTCTGAAAAAGTTATTTTCGACGTTCAACAATAGAAGCTAAGCATATTGTTTATTTTTGTAAAGAAGAAATTTACAAAAATAAACAATATTGAATTCTTTTTAGAGAAAATATACGTCTATTACAGTTTTTATTAGTTTTCGCAGTTAAATTGCTATCGATATTTATAAAACGGGCCGTCAATTTGATCGTGCGTTGCGTGTTCAAAAAAATATCCACATTAAAGTTAATTGGATAATTAGGTTACTCTCTCCGAGACAATGCAACAATTAAGGGGTAATTGAGTAATCTATTACAGTAAGAATATCATAAATAATTTGTTCGATAAATTGCTTAATGCGTTGAGTAATTGTAAGCCATTGAACTGACTTGAAGGTATTTAGATCTGTTATGTTGTGGAGCAAATTATTCAGGTGTCGATACTAAGATTGCATTTCAAACTGCAAAGCTCTTATTAAAACAAAGCATATTAAAAATTAATGATTGGAAACAGGGTTTCGGCAATAAGTAGGTTATTCCTAAAATTTATTTTACGAAAAATTTACTTCAAAGACACCAATCCAACCTCTTTTCTGCAGGCCCTATCTATGAAATTCCTTGAGACCCTACTCTACACATAATTATTCTCACATGAGAAAATCCATAACGTACCTATATGGTCAGTAGCCATTGTTATTTTTAACGTTTATTTACCTAAGATTACATTATAAACACTTGTCAAAATATTTCTAAGGTTACATAAAAAATAAAGTCAAAGTTAATCAAGAGGTCGTTTGACCGGAAATCCACGAAATAATTAACGATCTTGCACCTAAACAATGCACCGGAAACTGTTGTTCTTAGGCAAAAATACACCGTCGACAATGATATCTCACGGCTGAACGTTTTATTGAACAATGCATTGCATCCTGTGTGTTCCCATCCTAAATACAATGACTGGCGATTCTTATTAAAAAATTGACATGTTTTCTTCAGTATATTGGTCATTGACAGAAATATGAAGAGGGATTGGCTTCTTAATTCAAAATAGTTAGGTAAAATATGTCTGATTAATGAACTTAGCTTGAAATTGCATACTCTGGCTGAATAGAAGCTCCATCTTTAATTGTGTTCTTCTAATTTTAAACCAAAAACAACCGACTATCGAACAGGATCTAAATTCAAATCGAAATCGTTTTTTAGCTTCTTTTACACCACATAGATGTTCCATTCAATCATTAGTCTTTAAATCACACTTCGATCGCCTACAACTCGCATAACCTACGCCGAGTACTTAGTGTAGCTATAAGCCAGTGATTGTCTGTCCTTCGAGCGACGATATAAATAACCTCTTGTTAGCCCTACGCATTGTGTTGTTGTTCACTTTTTTTTAACATCCATTGGCATCATCATACCTTGTTTACATGACCATTTTCTGGCAAAACAGGTCTCGAATTTAAAAAAGGATTTAATTAAAACTCAGTAGGTGTTATTTTGTTCAGATTGCGTCTTGTTATTCCATAAACATAGTCGATTTTATTTTAGTGGCAATAAAATTGTCTTTGAAAACACGGAAGATTGTGTATATACCTATATTATTGCAAGTACTTCGCTTCAGTAAAGAAGTGAAATAAAGTTGGGTACCTATTCATCTTTACAAACTAGATGCCTTTAAGCTTTAAAATGCTGCAATCAAAGTTACACTGAATTTAATTAGTCTGTGCTATTCATAATTTTGCAAGTGCCACTAAAATGTTGCTTTAGTAACTCTACCCTTTAGATGCGCAAGAGTGGTTCGAAATAGAATTAGTGATTATGTAACGATTACGCGACGACACCTGCGCACACCCAGCCTCTTGGGTACGATGTGAATTTGTATTGCTCATTAATTTGTTATAGGGTCGTTGGATAAACTTCAGGCATTGTAATGTGTCAATTAAATAAAACAGTTATAAATGAGCTGCAACTATGTGAAATGTTGAACATTATCTATTAGAAATCTAACAAAACATCAAATACATTTAGTAGAAATGATTATCTATTGTTTCCAAAATATCAAAAATACACATTACCATCACAATTACTCAATAAGCCATTCAAATAAAAAATAACAGTATTAAAATACAACTGATT
This sequence comes from Agrochola macilenta, assembly GCA_916701695.1. Lineage (NCBI taxonomy): Eukaryota > Metazoa > Arthropoda > Insecta > Lepidoptera > Noctuidae > Agrochola > Agrochola macilenta. Next base: position 19,523,605 of record OU753554.1, on the reverse strand, counting down.
CTTAATATTACCCACGAATTAAAAACGATGCTCTCTATTACCTTGTACATAATTGCCTCATATTAAAAATAAATGCTCGCATTAAAGCTATTATACTCGTAGTGAGCTTACGAACTTTCACCGACCAACAATAGTTATCTAATGGTGTATTACATCAGATTATACCACTCATGAGCCAGTAATAATTTCTTTTTAAACATTATGATCTATCAACGTGAGCGTGAGCTCTTTTAAAAGTGGAACGTCTTGTTCGAATCGGTTGATGAACTGATTTTTTATGGCCATTTTGCGTAGAGCATTTTGTTAAGTTACTGGTATCTGATTATTCTGTGTGACAGCGTCATTTTAGACCCATTTGAAATGCATTTGATGTAGTATACTCGTATTTCGAGCGTATATAAGCTATAATTATGATTTTTTTTGGTAAAATATTTAAATTAAGATACAAACCTTGCTTTTCAATTCGAGATTAATTTAGTACTTTTCAACATCTCAAATGAGACATTTAAAAAGTGCAAAATAAACGTGAGCTAATTTATGTGATACATTCAACGGCCCAAATGATAAAGGTCAAGCGTGAGTGATTACTCAACTTCACAGACGCGGGCGCATCGTCTTAACGAAATCGAAAGTTCCGCCCACTTCTTGTCGGTAGGTAAATTTTTGAGGCTTTCACTGTATTACTTAATGTATTACACGACCTTTGTCATAATAATGTATTGTGTTTATGTAATGTACACATGAGGCCATTACACAATAGGCGAAATTTGCAGGTATTAATTTCTCTCGGCTGGTGATTTGCTGTTTCTTATGTATCTCGTATTATATACATTGTTTGTAACACAATGCGTTTTTCAAGAATATCGTAAAAATAATAAATCTAAGAGAAATCTTGAGTGGTTAGTTCTGTGTTTGAGAACATGGTCTGACAACAGTTAAATTACTTTTTTAATTGCATAAGTACCTCTTTTTTATAACCGTCAATTACGTCAAAAGTTGTTCAATCGTCAATCTTATGAGATTTATTTTGTGAGATAATTTTTATTGTGATCTCGTGTAAAAGGGAAATTATCTTTTGTTTTGAAGCCCTTTCATAGCTGAGTTTCGTATTATAAATTTCATTTCTAATTTAACTACCCAAGTACCTCTAAGGTGCAAAAACCAAGTAAATAATCACGTCATTACAAAACAAATCTTCAGTAATCAGTAGTACCGTTACATAAAACGTTATGACAAGGCAGCATCGGGCAGATCAATAATTATGTCATGTGCACACGCGGGCTCCGGTGTCGCCCAGGGATTACGCAACCTACCCGGTTCACTGCACATATGGCCCGGTAACTGCTGACCCTAATACGTCACTGTTCATCAGGTATTCTGCATAACATCTGGGCTTAAGAATTTTTGCCAGCCATAGCTTTTTTCCATGAAGTGCTATCAAGTTTTTGAAAATCGAATGCTTAGCACGCGTTCCGGTGTGCGAAAATAGAATGACAAGGCGTGTATTCTAGAACATCTGTATTTTTCCGCATATGTCCTTGTCTGCGAAAAATCTAATGACTAAACCTGTATTCTGGAACAAATGTGCTTTTGATGATTCTCGATTCTCATCTGTGAGATTTCATAGCAAACAAATCGAGAATAATGGCCGAGTCTCGTTCTAGAATATGTGAACATCTGTCACACCAAGAACATTTTAATTTAATCTTTTCCCTCAAACATTGTGTGAAATCCACTTAGTTCCAACACAATAAGTGTACTAATGTTTGACATGTGTAATCAGCACCTCATTTCTGCGGTGTTTGGTCGCTCCACAAACTTAATGAGCGATTAAAACCCCAGTCATCTGCCAATTAGCAGATGTAATTGGCGTAAAACAAGCATAACGCGACCCAAAGAGCGGTGATCCGAATTTTCAATGATATCGAAATCGGTCTACATTTGTACCACATTGCTTATTAGTCTGGCGGCCGAGGAATGCCAGGCAAGCGACTGCGGTTCACCTCGATATCGACGTTTGATTTTAATAAGAAAAGTTGTTTGCGAACACTTATGCAGATGAGTATAACCTACAGCTTTTTAGTAGGAACAATTTAATTCAAGGTTAAAGAATAAAAACAGATTTTACCGGCGATTTTCATATTTATTTAAAAAAAAAAACATCTTTGCCAATCTATATACATTGTAACTATGTTAATAATCGATGTTTATCGATAACGACTTGATTGCTGGTCGATAACAAGGAACTTAAGTTTGGTCACTTTCTGCAAGTAAGTACTAGAACAGAGCAAACAAAAAATCGATGCGTTTCCAATGATTACATAAAACAATTTGTATTGTTATTATCAACATTGTGTTAACCAGTTTTATAATTATGCTCAGTGCGATTGAATAACAAAAGGTGTCGATTTATTTGCAAGATTATGAAGCTGCAGTCCGGCCGTCGAGACAATACGTTCCTGACTCCTGTTAGTTGGACAATTTCTGGTAGTAATAAGGATCAAATTCGCAAAACACATATTCGTTAGAGTATGAAACTGACAGGTGTCAAGAACGCATACTCTCAACGGCCGGACGTGTGAAGAAGCTAAAGCTAGTATAACGATACTAGAGAAATAAGCATTGTATCCTGTTTCATTTCTCTACTTAATGCTAAATATGAAACCGGTCTCGAAAGTTGTTAAAGCCATTTCTAAGTTCACAACTCGATTCAATTCGCAATTTCTTATATTGAAATTTATCGAGCTAATGCACTCGCAAATCGTCGAACAATCTAGAGAGAGTAATGTATTACAAAACTGTACGGATGAGGGCTTTCTTCTCGCAAATGTCAGCCAGTACAGGTGACACACATGTTGTGACATAATGTGACATAACTCTCGTACTGGGAAGCGGCGCGTACGCAAACAAGGTGTTAACGCGGCAAACATAAATTACGTATACCACATTCAATGCTCCTGAGGTAATTTAAACCGCATTCAGACATAAAGAAACATCAACGACTTAGATTTCACACATAATGTTCAATTAGCATCGTAAGTTATGTTTCCGCGTGCCGAAAATAAACGCTGAACCGTAATGTTTGTGCAAGACTTGTAATAGTTATATTTGGTAATAGTGATTACTGATTACCCAAAACGGGATTACCTCATGTATCAACGAACAAAGACTACACATGTTAACCAATTGTAGGCTCATAATTTGTTGCCTCATTGGGCCCCGTGGCGTTCCTTACCTACGGAAAGAGCGGCCCTACCCAAGCCCAGTCTATTTCAACATCGTTCGCGCACCATAATCGTTATTTAGCAAACCCCCTAGCGGTTTATTTTGTAATTTCATTAAAATTCAAACATTGTGATGTGTCGTTACACCACCGCTGTTGCCAATATTGGCATTTTGTCAAACAGTTATACATATTGAATTTAAAATACGGAGTCCAAGGCGTTTGTGGATTATGCAAAGCAATTGGTATTCGAAACTTGTCCGAGAAACGATAACTGCCGCATTGTACGACCCACAGGTTTCAACGACAAAATAATATTTACTTTTCTCTATCAACATGGATTCTACAACAAATTCTAACCTAATTTTCTCTTTGCAGCGGTCGGTCAGGAGACCTTCAAATGTCCCGATGACTTCGGCTTCTACCCCCACCACCTCTCCTGCGACAAGTACTGGAAGTGCGACAATGGTGCCGCTGAACTCAAGACTTGCGGCAACGGACTTGCCTTCGACGCCACTGACTCCAAATACCTGACTGAGAACTGCGACTACCTCCACAACGTCGAGTGCGGAGACAGGACACAACTTGGTAAGAAATGGCACATCTTTTTCTCAAACATCTTCGAAACTAGAAAAGTAGAAATCCCGCAAATATTCTAAAATAAAAGGTATAAGAATGAAAATGTAATTTAAAAGCAAAAACTATCAACCGATTTTACCTGTTACGATTCCGGCCAACATCAATTCAGCCATCTGTCGCATAAAAATCGAAAGGAATGCTTAGCAACAATAGTTTTTTGCTAGCTCAAACGGTCAAGGCCGTAAGTTTTACATAATCACACATGTGTCATAAGGATAATATTATTCGAAATACCAATCTCGACCAGGATGTCGTAAAGGTCATTGGGCCAATTGACACCATACAGAAATATCTATACATACTCGTTATATCACCTGATGCTCAAATATCTATTTTATGTAAATACATATATCTTAAATATAAATACTCATATCACTGCTTACCTTGAACTTGAGCCACTTCGTAAAATTTTATTTTATTACTGCCGATTTTTTGTCGAACTCTTTGATGGCTTTTTTATGGAAATGAAGATTGAAAGCTTTTTGCTGCTTTTGATTGATAGCCAATTATCCTCAAAATGGAGTGACATTTCGGAGAACCATGACTGTTTTGATGCAGGGTTTTTGTACTTTAGCTATTATTTATATAGAGTCTTTGTACGGAACATTAAAAATACAATGAGTTCTTGTCCTGTTCTAAACTAATTTTAGACATTTCATTTGTTTTTACGTTCGTCTCGTCAATGTCCCCCCCTTTCGTTCCACAGAGCCTCCGGTCACAACCCCCCACTGCTCGAGGCTGTATGGTATCTTCCCTGATGAAAACAAATGCGACGTTTTCTGGAACTGCTGGAACGGTGAAGCCTCCCGCTACCAGTGCAGCCCCGGACTTGCCTACGACAGGGAATCCCGTGTGTGCATGTGGGCTGACCAGGTCCCCGAATGCAGGAACGAGGGTACGTAACATTTGAACGTTATAACAGTAACTTGACCTATACTGCACCCTTATTGATTTGCGGTTGAACTGTCGATCTGTGGTTTATGTAAATGACAGTTAGAGACCGCAGATCTTCAATCCTTGAAAATATAAATCAAGCTCAAGAGTTGTTTGCAATGTTATTGCAATGATTGTTGTGGAGATTAATCTAAAATATTCGTGCAGTCTGATCAAATGATCTGTCTGCTTTGTTTATTGTTAAAATGTGAACATGAATACTAAGTATCTAAAGCACAAGAATCCTCTGTGCACGTACTATTCCAGTGAACTTACTTCAACTTCATCACCACTGTCGCTGCTGAATTTCGGTTTCGCCTTCCGCACTCTCGCTCACGTAACCTCTTTGGTGTTTCCCAGAAGTAGCGAACGGTTTCTCTTGCCCCGCTCCCGGTGAGGTGTCAAACGCTGGCTCCTTCAGCCGTCACGCCCACCCTGAGGACTGCCGAAAGTACTACATCTGTCTGGAGGGAGTCGCTCGCGAGTACGGATGCCCCATCGGCACCGTGTTCAAGATCGGAGATGCTGACGGCACAGGCAACTGCGAAGACCCCGAAGATGTTCCCGGATGGTGAGTTACCTTTCTAAAACCTCATGTACATATTGTATACACACCACATCATAGGACATACGCATTTCAACATCAATCCAGTTCAACTTCTCATGACTCATAATTCATGGTACTCTTGATATTTTTAACTGCACGATCGAATGCGGATGTCCTATCCACACCGTTCAAGTAACGCAAGTAAGACAGGCAGCTTGAACGCACTATAGGACTCTTCTACTCACTTGGTGAATACTGGTTCTGGGGTGTTACCAGCGTCTTGTGTGGTACATTAACATCTAGTACCTAGCCTAATCATGGACACCAAGAAAGTATCCTAATGATCACGAAATTCTTGACCAAAATAACTAATATTGAATGGGTTCCCAAACATTAATCTGGTATAATGATATTCTTGGTGTCCTAAAACCCTAAGACCCTGTAACCACTTCCACACAACCAATGTCGTCCTTGTGACTAACAACTCTTCTTGCACATAAATAATGAAACATAATACGAACACAGATCCGTTGCACTTCGTGTTGCCTTAGCATCATTTTACACGAATCGATCAGCATTGTACAGATGTCGTTGTGTAGATAGACATAGGTGGATACGTAGTAAAGCTCGCCCACCTAAATAGCTGGCCGCAAGTATGCGGTCCGGAGCCTTGCACGCTTGCGACATTTAGGACACTTTGAAATTAACATGACTTAGAGCAAAATAGTGCGCTCACAGTCGTGTCATGCGCGGACGACCGTGGTCAATGCCGACCGGTACATAACGGAGTGTGTATGGTAATGACCGTTGTTTCACTCAAACATATCGTATAGACCGTAACTGTTGGAGTATGTCACAAAGGTTGAATTATCAATGCCTTTCATAAAAATAGGAAACGTTCAAAAGAATGCCGTGACTGGCGCAGAATTGCAATCATGAAATAGTTATGAGGTATTTTTTTACTCTTTGCGCCTGAACGTACTTACTTGTCATTTATGAAAGTATCTAGTATTCGTTTGTGTATTTCAACAACTTATAAGTTCTACGCGCAGTTTCTATAAAAAAATCAATTGCATTTATGAGTTATCTGAGCCAAACTATTCCTCTATTGAAACAATGAGAAAACTTTCAAAATGTTTATATCCGGTTCATGGTCTGTGTACGTCGAACAATCGCAAGTGGATCGATACTGAGATGCGCCTGCGCCGGTCACGATGCAGCCATGTTAACTGAAGGTCGTAGAACCAGTCGTCTTCAAAAGTTTTTGCGAGAGCTCCGGACCACATAATTGTCTGCCAAGAAAAACAAACGTTAGATAACGCTAGTTGGAAAAGCGAGCGGATATTATTCTTGTTGCCGTTTCAAGGCGGTTCACTCTTTAACGTCGACTGTGTACAAGATTACATTACACAATTCTCGCAGCCAGTTACCACTCGCGTAGTAAAAGTTGCTAGAAATTGAGATAGCCATTTATGTACTCACTCGTCGTCGGTAGGCATAAGATATAGAGTTAAGGCTCGCTAGTAGTCGAGGCAGGTAGTAAGGTGCGCGTACATTTTCAGCGAGGACTACTACGGAGATCTGGATCTGAAGACGATCCGCAAGAGCGAGCTGCTCGCCGGCCTCCAGCAAGACGGCCAGACCCGCAACACGCCCAAGCAGCTCAAACCCCGCCCCCAAAAGGAGAACTAAATACAATTCCCCACCCCCATAACCTTTTAATACTCACATAGTTAACTATAAACCAATACTCTGCGCGCACTACGAGCAACTACTTCAATCTGACAGTTCTGGCTGAACATAGATATGTACATTAGCTTTATATAAAAAAAAGAAAAACGTTGCTCATGGTGTGTGGAGATCGTGTTCCAGGTTCAAAAATATTCGATTGTTTAGTGAGTGAGCTACAGTTGATATGTATCACTTCTAGTTGCCAGATACTTCTCGTTGTAGCTTCTTCGAACAGTTTCATTGAGGCACGTTAGGAAATTAGTAAAACCATACAGCGATAGATATATTTATTATTTTACATTATATCTTAGTATTTATAGTGTCCTTTCAACATTATTATATCGAAACCAGTTATCCAAGCCTGTATAAAGTTTGCACTATAAACAATTAGATCGTTAAAGGAAGTTGTTTTGCATTTACGACAAAGTAGTTCTGTTTAAAATCCGTGAGGACATCGATATACCATTGTATCCGTTTGAATACCATGACCTTGTAAATATATTATTGTACTGAATTATTTCGCTGCGACTGAGTGTTGTTGTTTGATAGAAACTGTAATACTTAAGTTTTATTTTTAGTGATAAAATAAACAAAAATTTATAAAAATTAACTTATGTTGTATTAATTTCCTCTGTTTGTAGTGATGCACTTTAGCACCGTTTCCTAACATTTTCCACCACACTGTTTTCTGTTTCATTTATGCATTCACTTTCTAATATATTAATATTTTCTTGGTTCTTTTAGTAATTTTCTTCTGTCTAATCATTTTTATTACTGACTGTAACAGCCAACCGTCATCCTTGGGAATCCAGGTACGTCAATTCTTCTTTAACGTTGAAACCAATACATTTTAAGGTGTACCCCACTGTAAGTAATATCTTTGTTCATCAAAATTAATTCAAATTCCTATCAAAATGAATCTTTATTTCGTTTTGAAGAGTAAGCATGAGCCTTTCAAAAATGCACTTTAAAGCCGATTTAATATGACGTAGTACGTAATGAATATCATCTATCTAGTAATCTTTTCAACATATTTTTTGCTTTGTATGTAGAAAATGTAGATAGCCATAACAAATGAAATATCTGTAAAGAGCTTCAAGTCTCACTTATTAATGTAGAAAGGCAAACTACACATGCAAAGATAGATAATATTCGAGTACTATTTTCCTAGGTGTCGTAAAAGGTAACTAAAGAAATATACCATGTGGACAGTAGCATTCGCAAACTAAAAACATCCGCTATGAAAGCAGTTTCTTCTCATCTTGCTCATGGTCGTAAAGCTCCCACAGTTACTTCATATGAAACTAATAAAACAACAAATAACACAAAAAGAACTGATTGTGTGTTTGATTAGTAATGCAAAAAAGTTACCGCAACTATACTTGACCATGCTAATAAAATAAATACGCATAACGACAAAAAGGAAAAAAAAAATATATTTTAATATATATAAAAAAAAAAAAAAAAAATATTTAAAATATTTAAAAAAAAAAATATTTTCAAATATTTTCTCCCAATCTATAACAGTTAACTAAACAATAGCAGTTGATTCATAACATGATAACATTACAGCGAGGATTACTACGGTGACGTCGACCTGAAAGCTTTGAAGAAGTTGGGATTCTGAATGTCAAGGAGCGGCTCGAAGGACAGATTGAAGCTAAACCCGTTCCATTTGTTATAGCGTACGAACGGCCTCTTCAGAGTCATATGTTATTGTTAGAGTCCCTTGTGCTGTAGTGACTAGTGACGTCACATCGACTGTAAACCATCCAACATGATGATTGACATTCGATAAATTATTACCCTATTCTTTCTCCGTATCATCTGTGTGAAGATTATATGTTTTAGTCTTTACAAGTGCGTCTAGTGATTCATGAAAGGTTTTTTTGTCTGTCTGAAGAGGCGCTCGATTATTTCTAAGCCATGGACTTCGAAAGTGAATCGAAACCCACAATATTTTTGGTCAGTTTTTGTCGAAAACAATTGTTGCCAAATTTTGGAAATCTTCAAAAACCTTGACATGGTACCAACACAATGTGCTGGTGCTGTGTCGAAATATATGTTGTTCTTAGTCATAAAACTTATGTAAGTTAAGTTTAGCGAACTTATTATTTTAATATTTTTGTAAATAAATAATATTTTATACAAATACCTTTTTTATTACAATCAAGTACTCTTTCTGATTACCAATCACAAAAACCGTTAATGAGATTTTGACATTAGAGTAAAAGACAAAGAAAACTAAACCAATGATTAGGTACAGTTTATTTAGTAACCATTTCAACAAATTAAAATGCAATTTGCTGATAGTGTTAGACTTAAATAAGACATTAATATTAATCTAGACGGAATCTAATAGCCAAACTAGATTTACAACCAATAAATTGCTCAATTCAAATTATTGATATGTATTTGAACAAGGTTTGTTCGTGTTACAACACATTAGTCACAAGACTGTCTAAAGTATACGCCCTGTTTGATCTCACTCTAGCCAAGCATGACTATATTAACCTATTTTCAAAAGATTGTTTAGCAGTAGAGGTAGCAAAAGCCTTAACATATAATACTGCATCTACTGTAAACTTAGACATCAATTTTGGCGATGTTACCAAGCTGCAGCTGACGGATGGCATCTTGACGGGACATGGCTATGTGGGTGGACGTCCAACCTGAAATATAAATGATAAAAGTTAAGTTTCTGTATGATCGAGGAAAGTTCATGAACATTCTAGTTCTTGCCATGCCAATATGTGATTTACAGAGTCGTTGAATGCAGCTGTTACACTTATTTGAACAATCACACTTTCTCTGGTAGATGATAACCTCTCCAAACTTATAACTTGGCCGAAAACCCATTTCTTCTTAATGAAATCGTATATAGTGACACATACGCAATATCCATATATTCAAAAAACTTTAGTTACTCAATGTAGTAATAATATCTTATGAAATCTAAGTTATGACCATTTTAATTAATAATTTAGGCAATGGTTGAGCATTCGTTAATTAGCTTGTATCCATTCGCATCGCAATAAACTTATAATTGAGCAAATACCTGGTAAATTGTATTGATGTTGAAAAATACAGAGCATTAAATTTGATGCTGAAATGAAGCACATAATTTTTGCAACAGTCTTTGTTTAAGAGGTTATCTTGCTTAACAAAATAATAGGCTACAACATAAAATTATTCAACTTACTTTGAGTATTAACTATAGAGTTCTCTGAGAATACAGTCTTGATTTCACCAGGGTTCAGTATTGAAGCAGGTGCAGCTACAACAATAGGTAATGGTGGAGGGGCAAATGTTGCCGTAGGTGCTACAGGGGCTAATGGACCAACAGGTGCAGAAGGAGCAACAGAGCCTGATGGAGCAAGAGGAGCTGGTGATGCAATTGGCGCGGGAGTGGGTGCGGCAGGTTGAGCTGAAGTTGATTGAGGAGCAAAGACTTCAGTGTTGATGGCAGTCGATGAGCAGTCCACGCGAGTAGGGTAGTCACAGACGCCTAGTTGCTGAAAATAGAAAAAAGATAAATGAAAATACAGAACATAATCTTATTACATGTATGAACTTTCTTTATTACTTAGACCAAGTGAAGTCGGAAAGTAAAACATTTAAAGTGTTATTGACAGTAGCTTAAAATAGCATGAATCATTTAGTAATAAAAAACTGAACCTTTTTGGCATTGAAAAATAAATTCTATAAAAAGTGACTACGGAATTGCGTAGGCACTTCATAAAAGTACTATAAAACCATGTAAAACTGGTCATATTGCAAATAAGGATTTCCATATTAAAATATCTGCATTGGATATGCAAAATGAGTCACTGTTTCATATTGAGAAAAAACAAATAAGGCAGGCACAAAGTACTAAAACCCTTCTGTTATGATGACTAACTAGGTAAGTAGAGCATTTATAGCCATATCACATCTATTTGAATACGCAGATATAATCTTGAAATGGTTTATTCAAAATAGTCACATTACATTTGAGGAGTAGGTACATCTCCCATTTTAAAATGCATTAGCATCCTCATTGGAGTCATGACTGAGTTACCTCAAAATCTACATGCGCGGGTCATGACGTCAAGTAGCTAAGTTTAATATAATAAGTTTAATAAAAATAACCTGCTCAAGCTATAGTACCTACTCGTACTTTCCCATACCACGATCCTGAATGTTTTATAGTAATTATAAAATAAATAACTCTCGTCAATGAAATATTCGATGCACTTTAATTGTAATTACTTTCTTGCTGAGCTATGCGGAAGGTACATGAATAAAATATGCCTGAACGATGGGAAGCTTATCGAAATATTATTAATTAATGGAAATGTATATTCTATGTATACCTGGTTGTAAGAAAGGTCAGCAGGACACTTGAATTTGACAGGCTGTCTTCCAACGCATATGAAGAACTCGTTACAGTCCAGCACGCTTCGGAACGCTTCAAAATCTTTTCTGCATTGTGGCTGGGTTGGTGGTTGTTCTCCTGGTGATCAGTGAAACCGTTGTCAAATCAAGCAAACAATTAAATCTTTGTTACTAGTTACTCATTATAATAGAATTTGACGCATTTCAAGGTTATGTTAACAGTATTTTGCTTCCCATATCTTCATAAGGTCATTAGTCTAACAATTACTATACAGTAACAACAGCTAAGTGAAATTTTACTGATAGCAGTAATAAGACACAATAAAAGGGAATGACTTTTCCAACAGGACACTTTTACAATGGCGAAGTGTAAGCGTTCTGTGTTAATGATAAATAAAATAATATTGTATGTAGTTCAATATTTATAACTATGCCCACTGAAAAGGAAAAAGCATTTGATACTGGTATTTATTAATTATATAAAACATTTGACGTCAGAAAATATGCATAGATTATGTCAGGTTGTCAGTTTTTCTATCAGGAACTACAGTTAGTAGACCAGGGTTCACACTTAGCATCACAAAAACATTCAGAGGTTATAGGTGTGACCAGTACACCAGGTCACAGGGACATTCGTATTTCGTAACCACGACGACCCGGCTGCGGATTTTATATAACCCGACATTTCAACGTCTGGCGACATCTTCTAGTGGTTATATTATTTACATATCCGTTGGTAAGTAGCTATGAATGTTCATGTAACTTATAAGAGGTGTTAGGTGGATTTTTTCATGAAAAGCTAATAAAAAATGTATATAAAGGACACAGGATATTTGATATTGTATTTAATAGGAACTATTATTTTGCCTCGCCCCTCAGACACGAGGTTTGTGGGTTCAAATCCGGGCAAGTACCAATGTGACTTTTTTCTATTCATATGTACTTTCTGAGTTTATCTTGGACATTATTGACATCGGTGAAGGAAAACATCGTGAGGAAACCTGGACTTATATTTAATATAAGTCTGAAATTACTAACCCGTCTTGAGCAAGCGTGGTGATCAATGCTCGTGCATTCTGTGTATGAGAAGAGGCCTTTGCCCTGCAGTGGGACAGTAACAGGCTGGTATTATTTTGAATCATTATAATAGCATGGAGCTTCGCTTCATTCAAAATACTGGTATTCAGTTGCATCCAGTTAGGCTGAAGCCGACTATATAGTTGGGGAAAGGCTTGACAGATTGGAGCTTGGAGACAATAAGGATTACTACATCACTATTGATGAAGTCAGGACAGACAGTAGGTATGGCCATACATATCGTTTGGAGATTTCGTGGTAGTGGAATATTCAGAAGATGGCCTCATCGATGTAGTGGTCGCAAGCGCTACTGCTGAGCATGGCAGCAGGTCCTGCATTTGATTCTAAGGTCAGGCAAAGTGTTATTGAGTTTTCCCATTGGACATTTCTCTCTCTGGTTGATGGCAATAAGTTCGCCCCCTATTACCTACATGGGATATAAACATAACTGGTGGACTATGGGTAATCTTTGCCTAACTCTTTGGGGAAAACTTGGGTAATTTAGGGAAAATTGTTTTATGTTATGTCTTCCAAGTGATCCTTCTTAGTTCTAGAAACATTAAAAATAAACTTATCAACCAAAGGAACTTATTTCATGTGTAGGTTTAGGGTAGTGCCATCCACTCTTACACGCCCCACGCTTACAACACATGTCGACATAAAAGAGTGACGTGGTGAAATTTGGAACTAAATATTTTACTTATGCAGACCTATGATGATGGCACTACTTTACCTTACTTTTAGGTTTTGAGTCACCCACCCAGCAGTGTTTTTAACAATTTGTTTAAATTCTTTTACTCATTTCCCATTCGAAATGACCTAAGCGCTATAGTGGCGCCCAAAGGAGATTGACCGATCTGGACCAAATTCTGCCCAGGCATGGGAATACTTTCATTTGTTTCTATACATGAATAGAAATTAAAAAAAAAAAAAAAAAACATCCACGTGGTTATATGTTATCTAAAAACTTATCTTATGACTTTTTGGTGCTTTAACTCTTGTATTTTTTTAGCTTTTTCGTGAAATAATATTATTATCTTACTTATTCTACCTCCCAAGTCCAGTCCTGACCTCGCTAGTCTCGCTCGGAGCATGTTTTTTTGTAAGCGATAACTAATGCCTTCCATGTTGATATTATAGACAATACCAATGCACGTGAATTTATCAATATAGCCAGAGAGCGGCTGAATGTTGCCAATCACTTAGCTGAGTATGTTGGTGAAAGAAGGCTAAACCGGAACAGAGTCAACTTCGAAAATATTTCAGTGGGTAGGGATAATGTTGCTTCATTTCCCATGTCAACACCGGAGGAATTAACTCTCTTTACAGTAGGAACGTACCAAATCAAACTTGCGCCTAGCTATTACAGCGAGCATATACTCGTACGCACCACGGACACATTTATTATTCAAAACTATAACGGTCGCCTTAACGACCTCTCCGATTTTTCGATGCCCATCAGCAATGTGCAACTAATTCGAGCGCACATAAAGAGCAGACATACATCTTCAAAAGTGTATCATTGCTTTATTTTAATTAACGAGAACAATTATGGGCTCGATTCCGTTCAAAATTATTGCTGCTCATGTTTTACTGGGCGAAGGACGATTGGCAGTTGTGCCCACGTTGTTTGCTTAGTTTGGTTTTTGGGGTGGGCTAGGCACCAAGACGTTTTGAGGCGCCCTGCTTTATTTTTAGATTCAATAATTATAGACGACGATGAGGATGACGATTGATTAGGTATTTTAATGTTTACATGAGGCCGTATAGAGGATAATTTATTATGTTGTAAACCTATGTAACTAATAACAATTTATTGATTCAATGACTATCTTTAACTAAGTGTTGTTATAATAATATAATCCATTGTTTATAATATACCGTCTTTTATTTAAAAAAAAAGCTGTTGATTATTATATTTTTCGTCAATGTAAAACCTATACAATAGATATTTTTTTCTCAATACTCCTCGGATAGATTCTGAAGCGCTTTGGGTTACAGACTAGTATTAGTCTAAGGAACATTATGCACTATGATTTAATGTTGTGCAGCACTTGGTCCAACGTCCATACAAAAATGGTCAATCTCCTTTTTTCCAAACTCTGCTTTGCCAAACTATACAGTAATCGCGTTTAGAAAGAATAGTGGGGGCGTCTTCGTGGATGACACTATCTATAGGTACTAAATAAACAATATACATAAATTCGATTGTTTTAACTTTTAAATCATCTACGGTCGTGTCGAAACGTTATCTTAGTGACATATACTCGTACAGGGACATACACACAAGTAAGTGTATTAAATGAGCTTTTAGGTTTTACGATGTCTTGGGTGATGAAAGACTTTTATGAAATTGCGGTTGAGTATGCATTTACGAGAAAATTTATCAAAATTAATAATGAGACAACATACCTTGAAAATAATGAAAGTTAGTTTTTATGAGTAAGTATGAATGTAAGTAAGGTGGAATATAGAGTTAAAACCCAAGACCTCTGACTTTTCAGGTTCATGTGCGTATTGTATAATTATCGCTTGCTTCAAAAACGGTAAAGGGAAACATCGTGAAGAAACCGGCATGCCTGAGAGATATTTCTCGACGGCATGTGAAGCCAAGTCAGAGGCCCATGGGCGGCTTTAAAAACTCTGACACCAAGTTAGTCACTAACCACACGAAAAGAAGAAGGTGGAATCATTGATAAGTAGAATGACAATCACGTAGTCGCGAGTTTGAATCCCTCCCGTTGCCACATTGACGTGATATCACTCACACCTACTAGTACATACCGCTCATATCACTCAATAGGTGCGCTCTGCGGTTTTACCCGCATAAGTCTTGTTCACATGAGAATATCGGGATAAAAAGTATCCCATGTCCTAACCCAGGTCATGAACTACTCATGTGCAAAATTTAATCTAAATCCGTTCAGCTGTTTTAGCTTGAAAGCGTAACAAACATAAAAACTTACAAAAAATCTAATCTTATCTCTTTATGATATTAGTTTAGATTTAGATAATCATACAAGCACACCATAAAGTAGTTGGAGGGGTTAACATAACTGTTACAGTTACTGTTAGCCTGTATTATTGCATGGCTGGGCAAAGACCTCTCCCCATGACTTTCCCCATGACTTCCAGTTTATGCGATTCAGGGCTAATCGTCAGTGAAGTTCTAACAGTACCTACGTCAAAAATGGCTACTTTACAGAAGAGTGAAAAAACTGTATGAAATGAATGTAACTTACGCTTAAAGCCTTATTGCGTTCAATAAATAATACAAATGAACTCTGTGATAATTTGAACCCGTGAAAATCCCAATAATATTTTCCTTTGAAGGAATTAATTATCCAATGAAATTCAAATCTCAAAACACTCATAAAATGACTTACGCACTGTTAGAACTTCACTGACGTAATGTAATCTATTCAAAATTCAAAAGTCATTCATTCAAACTAGGCTGAGAATCAGCACTTTTCGAACGTCAAAATTACATAAGACAGTCCCCCAAAACGCCCACCCTTCACCACTTCCTAGTGCGTTAGCTGGGATGAAGTGTATATATGAATACGAGAGAGAAGTTGTATGTATTAAATATCTATAGGTACTTTTTAAAAGTTAAGGTACTTACTCAATTTCCGACTCTCACAATTCACACTATCCGAATAATCACAGTACCCAAGACTGCTAAACAGCAGCCCAGTAGGACATTCCTGTTCCACTGCCCACCCATCCCAGCAGTTCAGATAGTTATTACACAGCTTCGGCGAAGGGATCTGAGCTCTTTTCCCTTCGCACAGTGGGTTCGGTTCTATCACTGGGTCTGGGGTATGTGTTAGCACCAATTTGTTGTGGTATTCTGGATCTTTCTGGATTTGCTGGATTACGTCGTTTGATACTGGGATCGTGAGGGAGAATATGTTGCCAAAATCCTGTCGAAATAAATCGAATAAATGGTTTTGAATTGGCAGGTTTTTGTCAGTAATTAATTGATACCACTTGTTTCCGGATTTATACTATCTACTATAAACTGCCCATTCGAATTCATTGTGTTCTGAGACTAGCATCTTCCACCGACTTACAACTTCTTAACGTTCGACAATCTGCTTTTCATCTCTATTATAACTAAGGCCAGTCTTGTAATTCTTTTCTAAAGAGAGACAGCCTATGGCAGTCACAGCCATAGCTGCTGATGCTCTACCTATGAAGTCATAATAGTCATAAGCTGATGTATGACAATTAGGTTGTGGCGCCATCTACAACGCCACATGCGAACTACGCATCAAAGATCTGACGTCACACAAATCCTGCATCGCGCAAGCAGAGATTACCACGCGACGAGTATTTTTACGACCTCCCGACATCAATTGTTGGGCAGTTGCCCACCAGACACACCACTCGTCTGGCCGGAGGATCCTCCCTTTTTTATTGAGGATGAGTGAACTTTACACACTGTTCCTCATACCTCTATAAGGTACTTACTTTAATAAAACCGAAGAACGGGTTCAAGAAACTTCCATAGTAAGGCAGATGACCAGCGTTGAGCCTCAAATTCTGCAGGAACGGGTTATTTGGGTAAGGGTTGGAGTATGTCTTCATTAAGTTTCCTTCTTCATCATAAACTGAAATAAAAAAACGTGTAGAATATTAAAAAAAAATTATGTGAATTCAAATCTGACAACAATTTGCGCCGGTGATATTAATATTTTTATTTTGCGATATACAATAAATGCAGGATTCGCAAATACGAGCGAATTCATTTGCTATTTCGCTTCAGGGTAAGCCAACCACGAAACGAAGGCAGTGCTTGTTTGTAGGGTTAGTACTATCAATTTGATGATTTGGTCAAGCTTTAGACAAAGTTCGGCTTCGTAGAGCGTCGTATCGGTATCAAACTAAAACTCAGAACATATATTCCAATTAAACCATTTACAGGCACTTTTGAATTGTCATCAAGGAGTCAGTTAGTTAGTCAGTTGAAGCTAGTTGCCTATTCCAAAACGTAGATCCCTATGGAGAAGAACGGGCAAGAAACTCCAAGCAATCTTTTAAATCAATAATAATAATACCAGCCTGTTACTGTCCCACTGCAGGGCAAAGGCCTCATCTCATACAGAGAAGGCACGAGCATTGATCACCACGCCTGCTCAAGACGGGTTGGCGATTTCAGACTTATATTAACTATAAGTCCAGGTTTCCTCACGATGTTTTTCCTTCACCGATGTCAGTATTGTCCAAGATAAACTCAGAAAGTACATATGAATTGAAAAAGTCACATTGGTACTTTCCCGGATTTGAACCCACAACCTCGTGCGTGAGAGGCGAGGCCTTAACTACTGGGCCATCACGACATTCAAGATTCATTAAATTAAATCAAGATATTACAAAATACTGGGTACATTATTCATGTTGCTTCCATATGTGAGAACAATGTAAAAAATAACAATTAAAAATAAGCCCTTGCAGTTATGAGATGAACAGTCCTAATTTACTGCGCCGGCTCACGAATATGACGTTTCTAAGTAAAAGTTTATTTGTAAAACATGATGTGTCATATTATTAACACCCGGGTACTGAAATATATTGCGATAGCATGTATTACTTAACAAATAGCTGACCCAACAGATGTTGTCCTGTCCAAACAATAAATCATACAATAAACCCATAGAAAAAAGGTAGTTTAGGTTTTCCTGAATTTTACATTTTTCCGGGAAACTTGTCCAATTTTTATTTACATAAAAAACTGAATTCGGTCACACGGTTCTCAAGCGTTGCGCTTACCAACAGCACTTCACTTATATATATAAATCTAACTGTTTTAACTTGTATTAAGGACCTCTGCGTGTGGCAAACGTTTGAATCAAAACATTTCCTGGTACATTGTTGTGTCCCGTCAAGTTCATATTTCATTTTGTAAAATAAATCGTAACATCAGATCTGTCTTCGTAAGAATTCAACAAGGGGTTGTGTACATACATGCGCTGGGAATTGAATTAAATGAAAATAATATTTATTTTAGTTGAGTTTGGGATAAAAATCAAAATGATTAAAATTAAAAGACAGTTCACACTTCATCGCTTTACCAAAATATTAAAAGTGCATTTAGTATACTAGGTATACTAGGTACCGATTATGTAAAAAAAACTTGAGATGTGTCAAGGGACACCCGGATGGAACGAAGTAAAAAAGAAAAAAAAAACAAACAAAAAAAAATTTGGAACAAAAAAAAAAACACTTGCTTAAAATACAAAAGCATTTATTAAAAAAAATAAAAATAAAACTTGAAACACTTGCTAAAAATACAAAAGCATTTATCATTGTCTGTATATAATCTCTACTTACCTAACTAAAAATACACGCCGCACGGCTTACAACTATAGCAAAAAGTGTCGTTACAACTTTTGGTCTTAATTTTTTCCGTCTAGCCACCTTTCGCAACGCGCGATAAGGAACTTCGTTCCAAAAATTGTGTAGTCCGTATTCTCCTTACCTGTCGATGGCAATTTAATCTATATCAAATAGAGAAAACGAATTTTCCCAGATAAGAGACCTAGCGAGATCATAGATTTTTGCGCCCCCGTTAATTCCTATATTGCAACTTTCATCGATATCATTAAAGCCGTTTTCACTAACTTCATTACAAATACACTTAAATTTATATACAAATATTACTCATTTATTAGTATAGGATTGGGCCGGCCCAGAACTTTGCTTTGATCAAATAAAAATAACGAAATTTTTATCTATTCCAGGCGGATTTGAAAGATCGACTGAAACTTTAATAAAAGACACCATGAGTGACATTATAAAAGGCATGTTAAACACCATAATAAAATGTCCCCACGCATATTCCGACGCGTTCTCCTTACAAACTTGACAAATATCGACAACATTTGCACCCAAAGGCACCGCCAAGCAATGCGATACAGGTGAGTGCCGTCAGTTGCGGCGCGGCGACATGTGAATCGCCCTTAACGTACAACAGAAAAACAAAATAAAGGACTTTAAAGACGTATAGCTTTTCTCAACAGTTCGAATACAGCTATAAATCCCCTGAGTGATCGCACGGACTAATAAATAAGGAAGAAGTGTTCTGTACGTCATTTAGGTACTTAAGATTTTGTTGGTGTAAATAAAATTGTAAAGATTCCTGGGATTAAAGACATTATACAGGATGTTTTGGTAGGAGAACTGACATAATTTTTTGAGGTATTCATTTGCTCCCACAAAATTGTTTTTTTTTTTTTTTATTTAAAATTGAAATTTTTCTTTACTTAACACAATTTTAAGACTAGAAGCACACAAGTCATTTTCTAGAACTAATTGTACAAGTAATAAAAACGTTCTATTACAACCACACAAAAAAGATGTGACGACATTTTGGATGATTAAAAAAACCAGAGGAGCAGTGGGCCGTGACTTACGAGTTGCAGGTCATAGGTTCGAACCCAGGCAGGCGCTTTACTTTGTGTATATTATTTCATCAACACTGCTCTCAAAACGGTGAAGGAAGCATCGTGAAGAAAGCGGCATGTCCTAGAACTAAAAATTCGAAGACATGTGACATCTACCAACCCGCACTGGGCCCGCGTGGTGGATTACGGCCCACTCCCTCTCACAGAGAGGAGGCCTGGATCCCAGTAGTGGGAATATTATAGGCTGATTATGACTGTGACCTACCGTGACACTTAAGACGTAGGTTTTATGGGTAAAAACTAGGATTTAAAGAAGAAAAAAAGAAAAATGCGTTTATTGGCATTACAAAAAATACACCTTAAAACTACGAATATAACCCCATTTTTACCTTCTTCCGTTTTTTTTTTTTTTTTCACTTTTGATTTGGTTTTTATTGATTCCATTGTTTTATATTTAATTTAAGTATATTTTATGCTCAGTTCCTTCACATTTACTATAACACTTCACAACTATAACTAATTATGTTTACATTCCGCGTGGTGGGACCCTGGTGATCTGCTGTACAGGTATTCCTAGTGCAGACACCAGTCTCTCACAAACTTTGTCACGTAATTTTTAAGCTTGTTTTTAATAATTTACAATGTCAATGGTTGTGAAGAGAAAATAAATTATTTGAATTTGATAAAAACAGAAAACAAATAATTTATTTATTTATTTATATATATATACTTTATTGTACACCACAAAAATACATAACATAACAAAAAAAATAAAAAAACAAACACAAAATATACAATGGGCGGCCTTATCGCTTTCCGCGATTTCTTCCAGGCAACCTTAGAATGGACAGTGATTTACGTGGACATAAAATGGCGCTGTCGTTGGTGCAAATTATAAGTATTACAATATACTAGACACAGTTTTTTTTATTTATTTTTTAAATAATATTATAATAAATAATGTATAATATTTAATCATTATAACCTACAAAACTTTGTAACACCTATAATAAGCATCATACCATGTATATTATCTACACATGTTTTTGCAAATAAATGAATCTGAATCTGAATATAAATTATTATAATGCCAAATGGGCCACAGCTCAGCATAATGTCAGTAGACAACACAAAGTGTACCACCTGACGCTAATTTTCAGCTGCAACCCACGAGTGCCATACGCTAGAATATTAAACATAGGGAAGTGTCTGTCCGTTATAATAAATAAATTAAAGGTAGTATAAACATTTCACGCTCCCTATCCCTAAATTGTGTCGATCCTTCTACCAAACACCCTGTTGTATAGGTACTAGGACGTACTGTATTCCTGGAAGTGAATATAGGCGTGCGAATATTACATCCACATTTTGACAACTAGGCACCATCTCCAAGGGCGAGAGAATTGCAGCGATAGTCACACCGCGCGCCGTGGTATCACATTCAATGTATGTAGCAATCCCCACACGACGAGACTATTGCTGCGTTTCTTTCGCCCGTGGAGATGGCGCCATAGGTTAAGTTCCATGTAGATGGATAGATAGAATATTCGTTATTATGTACAACGTATCACAAGCACAAGCACAATCATCCTATAATATTCCCACTACTGAGACACCGGCCTCCTCTCTGTGAGAGGGAGTGGGCTGTAATCTACCACGCGGGCCCAGTGCGGGTTGGTAGATGTCACATTTTAGGGGTATGAGGACCAGGGTGTAAAGTTCACTCATTCCCCATAGAAAAGGGAGGATAATGAATTGCTATTATAACATTGAATTTGATGGTGTACCCATTATAGGTGTAAAAAACGCATTTGAAAAGTTTCCAAATACTTTGTTTACATCTAAAACTAAATATTCGGTGTTACGATATTAATGATTGCATTTCATAATCAATATTTTAGTTCACTAGTTAGCCACATTTCATATTTCCATACAGTAATATAACCAAATTAAAATACTTGACAGCTATTTGCGACGTTGCCAACTTTTAGGATAAACGCTTTTATGGTTATAACTTCATATAAGTTTACCTATTTAAATATACGCAGAGTGCAACATTAAAAAGCAAAAGGTTATCGTCCGAGATCGTTGACCGAGAGTGAACAGCGCATTACTATGAGATATCCTTACGGCCTGTCATGTTAGCCGTAATTGAAAGATGAAAGGATAGCCGGCCCGCCTGGATTGCCTATTACAATGTAGCAGGTCTTTACCGTTCACTATACAATAGATCATTTCTAATTCTTGTGAATGGAATTTCATTTTGTTAAGTGTCATGAGGTCTAATATAAGTGCAAATTGTCAACTATAACATAATCTATGACTTAAAATGATAATTTAGAGTTAAATTGTTTATCCCCACCCTTGTAATTATTCTATAGGGCAAGGGCATTGCAATAATAATGGTGATAAAAAGCAGGAAACCGTTACTTTTAATGTTAAAAAGATACTTTGTTTCACACTACGTATTCAAAAAATAAAAGTCGTTTATCCCTTTTGACCGCCATTTGTACAACGAGTATTTTTATTGAGTCTATTTAATTTGATTCTTACAGTACTACATAGAAAACAACAAAACCATTTTGTTTTTAACATCAGTAAAGATGGCGGGCGTGGGTGAAGGTGGCTCTTCGACGAGCAGCTTCCAATAGAAGTAACATTTTACGTTTCTATTTTGAACTCAAGGTATTCGTTATTTATTTATTGATTGCAATCCGGATTGCTATTTTTATTTGCATCGATACAGTTTATCGAACGCTTGATTTATTGATATCTGATCGATTCTTCGTTACATCTTATGTTGCTTCGCGCCTTCATTTATAAATACTTGTATTCCTGTAAACCCACTAACCCCCTAACTACTACTGTACTACTACTGTAAACCCCCTAACTAAGGTGAAGGCTTGTGCTAGGAATAGGTTCACGTACATTATTTCAGTATTTTTGAAAACTGACTGTCGCCTTTGTTCGGTTCCCGGGTCGAGCAAAGTGGTATTGGGATTTTCCATCTGGAATTTCATAGTAGCAGCCCGGAGTCTTGATTTGTGTCCGGTTGATGGCAATAGGGTCGCCCTCATGAGACACACATACATGGACTTAAACATTACTGGCGAAATGTGGATTTACTATTAGGTACATCTCTGCCTAACCCTATGGGAATTACAGGTGTGATGTTATATTACAGTCAAATAAAAAAATATAATATAATAAAAACTTCATTAATTTGTTTTTAATTTAATTGTTATTACGCTTCTCTGAGCTTAATTCAGAATTAAAAACGTATGTATTTTTATGTGGCATTAGTGTGAAAACTTTTTAAGAAAGTCTGATGATTTTTTTTCAAGTTACGACATAGGTTAATGCGATAACCCAAATCTGATTTTAGTGCGGGATTTTGTAAACTTTACTCCAATTCTATTTTCGACTAAATGTAGCCAAATATTTTGCAGTAGCTTTGCACTAAAAAATCCTGAGTGAAAACTATGGATAAATAAATCAAAACATACTTCAATTCTTACATAACATCCTTTCGATTTCTGATTGATTTACGATCAACTATTATTGACTGTTCCATTATTATTTCGGTTCATATTTACGACTATAATGGCTTCCTTAAAAATTATCGATTTAGTTATTTACATATATAAATAACAATTCAAGGAGATTAAGATACACTTTTCGATATACAACTATCCGAATTAATATTCGTTTATATAAAAATCATTGTGTCATGAGAATTAAATTAAGAAAACAATCGGATAAAAATAATAATATCAACACGTCATTTGGTCACTTTATTACCCGTAATTCGACTTCAAGTTGTTTTTATTATATCCTCAATTGCTTTAAGCAAATAAATTATTAAAAATGTTACTGAGTAATTGAAAGAAACAGGTGACAATAAAATGTCAAGAACATGCGCGCGCGCAGTTAAACTGACCGGCGGCAAACAAAAGGATCGACGGATCCGGGTCGTATCCCTCTCCCTGTTTGGGTTATATCCCTTTTCAATATGAGAGATAGATATTTAAAAACTTTAAATTGAGAACAGTAAGAACTCCCGTACCTACGTAGAACACATAAGCGCCAAACTATTGGCCCTTATTTAAGTTGATGCTTTATAGCTAGGCTTTATATTTTCCAAATAGGTATGTTTGAATTATTCTAGGAAGGTGATGTCTGAAATATGATCTCGAAAAGATCGAGACAATAGGGATGTTGACATAAAAAAAAATTTGCCCGTCTGGTAGAATATTAAAAAATTTTTGGACACAATTTTTTTTTTTTACGTGTTTAATACATTACAGCAATACATTGAGTTAAAATGTGGCATGACGATACTCCCTCGTAGATTGTATACTGACGTAGCGAGCGCCCACTCCCCAACTTTAATGCGTTTTATCCAAACCATTTTTTATTAATATGATAAAGCAAATAATCGTGTCTAATATTTTTTTATTATTTGACTGACGGACTAAATTGTTTTTTTTTTCCAGTCAGTATTCCTATCAGTTGGCATATTGGTCAATAACCTCATCTGAAGAAAAGTGTCCGCAACCGCCCGATTGACAACCACAACGCTTTGATTGTTGCCATCTTTAGAGGCATAAATATAAATTTTATGTCTCATGTAAATGTAATTTCACTGACTTTACTACCCTTCAATCTAGGACACAGAAATGGCGCTTAGTGTTTGACTTTGTTAGTTGGCTTTATATTTCTCCCCCAATCGCCCTTTCACATGCAGTGGTCCTAAATCTTGGAACAATTTATAAAAAATATTTTGGTGGAGGTTTATGATTATCAAAACCCAAACCGCGCTTAGTAAAATTTAAATTGCACTGGGTATCTGGAAATTAAGTGAATTAACGCCTGATCACCTAGGTGATAAAATATATTCAGACATAACTGAACTGAATGCATAGAAAAACTGCAACGGTTTGGGGAAAATCGACAAAAGCGGTTAAAAATACCACTAGACAACGTTTATTCGTCCTGAAATCCATTAACCAGTTACGAGGCGCAAAATTCTTTCAACATACAAAAAATCTATCAACTTTTGGGATTAGATCAAGGTTCGTTTTAAATTAATTTATATTATAGATAATATTTTCTAGTTATTCTCTATTTTCATCTAACATCCCCAAAAATACTGGTATTCAGCTGCATGTTAGACTGGAAGCCGACCCCAACATAGTTGGGAAAAGGCTAGGCAGATTGATTGATCCCCAAAAATACGAAAAACAAATCACATGTACTTACATAACAATCTCTTCTGCCGGATATCTTTCGCACTCGCGTCGCCCTTAACGCAAACCGCGCAAATAAAAATGGCAAGAGTTACAATTTTCATCTCGATCCTTGTAGCCAGTGAACGGACAGGACAATGTCAGGGCTAAAAGCAAAACCTAGCTTATATACCGTCGGAGAACGAAAACAAGTACTTGGCTATACATACGTGGGATCTAGTTTTAGTCAGGATACTAAAGGAAAGCCTAAAAGGGTGCGCTCGTTCTATAATAAGTAAAGTTTTTTATAGATCGCGGATGAAATTAAATTGAGTCATCGATTTTATTATTCTGCTTTTTTGGTAGGTATTTTCTTTTTGGTTGTTAAGATAGGGAAGTGACTGACATACAGACCTATTGTCATTTGTTTTAATTCACACTCAAATTTCGGAGTTATCAATTGTTTTTCACTCGGTATTGTCTTGTTTTCCATAAAATTATTTTTACTATTATTGTTTTCCATAATCGCCCCCCCTCATAATATTTACTTGCACTATTATCATTTATGCTAATAACGCTTGTCATATCAACTTATTAATCATAACTTTTATTTGCCATAAAATAGGTTTCCATAATAACATGTGTTATAATCATTAGTTTCTATAAATTGTCACATTACATAATTGATACTTGACATAAGCAACATTTAATATAATTTAGAAACGTTTATTGTCTGTAATCAGATGAATTATTACAGCAAACAATCTTTAGATAATAAACAGTTTGTCAAATTCGAAACGGTTAGGTTAGGTTAGGTTAGAACTGTGACCAAACAACGACTAGATTTCCTCTTTTGCAAAGCAAGCATGCGTGGTAGATTAGGTTTATTTTTAGGTTTCCTTGTTAATAAAAAAATCTGTATCGTATAATCATATATTAATCAACTGAACTAGCATTGTTGTGCTAGTATGGGCAAATTAATATTATGGTGAATAAATGTAATAGAAAACGAAATTATTGAAAATGAAAAATATAGCAAATAAATTTATGGATTAAAATTAATAAGAAACTTGATCGATTATGACCAATGAAATTAGTGAAAATGATTTTATGTAATTTCACGATTATGGCAACTGAAGCGTTTTTTCTAATGAAATTATGGCAAATACAAGTATGGTATATAAAATTATTGCATTTTAAATTATAGCAAACATTAGTAAACCTTTTCACTCATATACTTTCACACAAAAAAAATATGACTTTGGTATTTTATTACAATTTTGGGCTTGACTGTAGTCATAACAATCCTTTGATGGAAATATGTAGCACGCCCGATATGCGTTGATAGAGTCACAATACGCGGTTGATGTTAGACAATCACGCTATACAACAGCAATTTGATACAGATTTCAAGTCAAAAAATTATAAATATAATTTAAATTTCTAAACCAAAAACATTGTGTTTTATTATATAAAGTACAAAATAGGGTAGTATTTTTGTTTAATTTTGGTGCAAAACAGAGGCAGATCCAAACTTAAAAAATCGTAGTAATTCAAAAACTTTCTTATTTAACTCAAAAACTTTAGTAAAATATATAAATATGTTTATATTATATTATACCATGTACCTTTTAGAGATTAGTGTAACCAATAATTTTTTTAAACCTTTTTTTTTGAATACCTTAAATTTTTGAAACTTGGACTTGCCACCCTTTTGCTGCAAGGTCCTCAATTGTCCTTCCTTAAAAATAATCTAAGTAATATAAGTGAGGCCTTCTTTTACAAGTTTCTTCATACTGCAAAGAAGGCTTCTAAAATGTATTTGTTCCTGTTGATTACGAAATAAATAAACTTAAACTATAAGGTCAAAAATAAATGGTTTATTTTATATTAATCTCGTAATTATTCCTAAAAACGAGGCTACTCATATTACACCATGACCCAGACTGTCAGCTTTTCAAGCATAGTTTGAATTCTTTTCTAATCTTCTAAATATGAAATAGTCCCGTGTAGTGGTTGCCTGGAAGAGATCGCAGTAAGCGATAAGGCCACCCATTGTATATTTTGTAGTGTATTACTTTTTCTTTATTTAATGTATATTTGTATATATTTGTGTGTATATTTGTGGTACAATAAAGGTGTGTGTGTGTGTGTGTGGTACAAAAAATAAACACTATTTATTTATTTATATAATAAAGTATATATAAATAAATAAATAGTGTTAATCTCATTATTCATGCCATCAACTTAAAAAATATTCGCGAAGGTTAAAGCCGAACAAAACCTCTACAGTACTTTCATTTTGGAAAAGCTAATCCTTCCTTTGACATTGCGCATTTGGATAAAAATACCAGTGCTCTATTACAATACCAACTACGACTATTTAACATGCCATAACAACAGGCTAAGGCAACATAACTCATACTTACCTGATTCCTGTCTAAGCTAGGCATCTGGGCATCCCGGTTGCACCATTAAATCATGGCCTCAGATCCGATAGAACATTCCCGAAGGTCCATTAATCAAACCTGTCTTGATCATCTCCATTTTGAAGCTTTATTACATGTCCTAAGATATAAATTACAAATATCTTGTTAGGAGATGAGTCTCGTTATCAATTCGCTGACGATGTTAAGCGTGACACTTAATTTTGAGTCAATTTTTATGATGACATGTTGGTATTTGAGTGTAATCAATCTTATTAACCTGTAAATAATTGTGAAGATGAACAATAACTGTTACAAAATGCGGCCAAAGGACATATTTTTACTACTGTCACTTTTGATTGATAGATTGGTGATAAGCAAAAGAACTGTGACACTACCACCAATTTTCTTGACATAAATGTACTTTATTTCTATTAACTTGATGCAAAGCGCAGCCGTTGAAGTAAGAACCAGGTGCGTCTACGTTAGACGGGCCGAGCACGAGCGGAGCACGAGCCGAGCACATATTCGTGTAGTGTAAACCGATTTACAAGCCTCGAACGTGCGCTCGCTTCGAGCATTTGGTTCGTGCTCGTCTGTGCTCCGCCAATTGTTTTTTGAACCGGAATATTGTTGGGTCCTCAGATGACCCTTTTCATTAGAAGCTCTACTGTTCCAAATCAGTAACGAAAATTTTATTTTCATTTACTGCTGTTTAAAAATATTATTCCGCAAGCTTTTTGCGATCATTGTAGCTATCCTTGCGTAGGATTTCCATGCATGTATGCTTTTATTGTATTTAGTTTAGTTAATTACGAGAGAACACGCGCCAACGCCTTCCGCCAACCGCTTAATGAATATCTTAATAAGAACAATTATAAAGATAAGGAATTGATAATTATCAAGTAAATAAGTGGCATCTTCAACAACAGTCGTTAACAGTGTTATCATTAATGTGCTTATTTTATTATTTATGTACAGAGACACAGTTAATAAAAAAGATTGAGATACGATATATAACTTTTGATTTTTATTTATTTTTAAGATTTTTTTCCAGCAATACTGTGAAAGGGGAATTGAAAAAAAAATGTAGACTTGTAGTCATTATTCTTATGAACTATTTTAGGGATAACCCTTTTTTACTTTGAAATTATACAATTACAAAGTGTTCCTAAAGTCGCTGATAGACTTACGACGTACGACGACCTCTTGCACTCATATTTATCTTAAAAGCTCGCGTAGCGCGAGCCATAATACACGGAAGGTTTATAAGATGCTGCAATAGTTTTTCAGCATCGTTTAGCCCAAGACTAACACAATAGTCTGGAGCTAATCACTGCCATAAAATCTTCAGGTACTCACAAACTTTCTTTGAGACATAATGAGCCCTTTACCACTCACTCTTACAGTAATCGTCTGAACAACGCGAGCTATTTTTGTAATCTAACAGACTGTTTGGAGACTTTGAAGATGCGCTTGCGTCACAAAAAGCAACACTCATACTTTCATACTAATATATACCTATTACAAATACGAAAGTACTTCTGTCTGTCAGTTACCTTTTCACGCCCTAACGGCTGAATGGATTTCGGTGAAATTTAGCATATACCTGGGTTAGGACAAAGGATATTTTTATCCCGGTAGTACATACGTTCCAGTAGGATAATTTCCAACCTTCACTCGAGCAAAGCTGAGGGCAAAAGCTAGTAATATATGTATGTAGTTAGTATTTCTGTAACCTCATGTATAATTAATTACTTAAACTTAAAAAAGCAATTCCTTTTATCTGAAGATTCCTAGATAAGAGACCTACAAAGAATACCTTCACGCGATCTCGGTATTCCACAGGCCACAGAGTAGACAAAGTGCTTTTTAATGTTGATCGTGCAAGGGACGCATGGGATATAAGTATAGCCGTTGGCGCCAAAGCGTTGCCATTACAATTATTTCACAGGAGAAATACTTTAGGTCTTTTTAAATACATAGAAAAAAAGGTAAAACTGATTGAGAGAGAAGAATAATTAATGTATCTTTTGAATTAGTCAGAGGCATACCTAATTGACGGTGTGGGGTCATAAATTTGTACCCGTGCAATTGTTGCACTAAACGGAACACTAAATGCACTAAATTAACGAACTAATTAACACTAAAAAACGTAGCGACATATCGACCTATCTCTATACTATCTGCTTTTTCCAAGCTGTTTGAAAGACTGGTACATGGTAGATTATATCCTGCTATTCGTAGTGTTTTAATAAAAGAACAGCATGGCATTGTTAAGGACAGATCTTGCATTAGCAATCTCCTCATTTTCACGTCCCAACTGTTTGATAGCCTCGATAATAGACAGCAGGTTGATGCAGTGTACACAGATTTTCAGAAGGCTTTCGATAAACTCGACCACACACTCCTGCTTAATAAAATTGCTTACAATGGAATCAGAGGGGACCTTTTACGGTGGTTTATATCTTACATAACTAATAGAACACAAAAGGTGGTTCTAAATGGCTTTGAATCTGGCTCCTTTCGGGTCACCTCCGGTGTACCTCAGGGTTCCATTTTGGGCCCATTATTATTTATTTTGTACATTAATGACATAAAAGACTGTTTTCAAAATTCAAAATTTCTTCTCTACGCTGACGATTTAAAGGTCTATAAAATTATTTCTGATAGAGACGATTGTTTCAACTTCCAGCAGGATTTAGACCGTTTCTCTAGCTACTGCTCTTCCAATAAACTTTACCTCAGTCTTCCAAAGTGTCATGTTATAACATTTACCAAAAAGATAAATATTACTGAGTTCGACTATCGTCTTGCTTATACGCCAATTAGTAAAGTGGGTTTTCTCCGCGATCTTGGCGTTCTGCTAGACTCGAGGCTTCATCTGGATGCTCATATAGAAAAAATTGTTAACAAAGCCTACCAAATGTTTGGTTTTGTCATGAGATCCTCCAGGGATTTTCGTCGACCGTCCACTTTTTTGCACTTATACAAGTCAATAATTAGGCCACAGTTAGAGTTTGCAGTACCTATTTGGAACCCTTTTTACGTCAAATATAGTGAACAATTAGAACTAGTACAACGTAAATATCTTCGTGCAATGAACTTTAGATGTTTTCGGAATAAAATGTCATATCACTTACTTCTTAAAAAATATGATCTTCTGACCTTAAAATCAAGACGGAAACTTCTGGAAGTTATGACTCTGTTCAATGTGTGCCGCAATAATTTTGACTGTCCGGACTTAGTTGGGAGTCTGTATTACCTGGTTCCTCGAACAGTTCATGTACGTGAGGTACGCATCCGACGTCTATTTGCTACTCGCCCCTGTAAATCCAACGCTGGCTCGCGTTCGCCACTTCGTCGTTTAGTTGAGACATACAACAATGAGTTTAATTCAATCGACATTCTTTTTCTAACTAAAAATTTATTTAAGAAACAAATCCAAGCAACCCTAAAGGATCTGTAAAGTATTATGTATTATATAATTAACGTACTTACTAATGTTTAATGTTTAATAATGTACGCACACAAATTTACTTAAATTCTAAAAATCCAGATATGAATTCTGGGATAACGCCTAGTTATGCGTTGCTAGGTATTGTCTGTGTTACTAGCTAGTTTTTAAGTACTTTAAATGGTAATCTGTGGAGAACGTAGTGGGTAGCATAATTGTTATAATGTACCTAATGTTTAAGATAATAAGTGTAACCTTATTGTGCTACTGTTTGTTTTTCCGTAAATAAATAAAATAAATAAAAATAAAATTGAAACAAAAAAATAAAAATAAGGCATCCATATTAAAATTTAGCTAAGTAGCGAGAGATCCCAATATAGCTAGAAATATTTTTTGAAATATGTGGGGAAACTACCTATGTAATAGAGATATATTTTATCTTCATTCCCTATTCAATATTATATATATAATAATAATAATAGTCAAAACTTTTGGTTTTGACTGGGGAAAAGACAAGTAATGTTTGAGTTTTCAAATCTTTCTATACAAATTATAAATTAAAGTCGCCTTTTGTGTCTGTATGTGTGACTGCGTTGTTCTTCTAAGCTCTGCGGCGGATTTTGATGCAATTTAACCAGAATTTATTTATTTATTCACTCGTAAGTATTTACTTTTGTATATTTACATAGGTTTAGTAAGTTTAGTGCTTTTTATCATATTCGTTAATAGATTATCTTATCAGTTTAACTTAAAATTTTAGTGTTCCAATTTAATTTAAATGTAAAGTGATGGCCTGAAACACAGGTTTGAATTAACCTTGATCGGGCGGGTCGCTTCCTAACATTGTAATTCCGAACTATTATTACTTGCACTATTCTAAACATATTTTAGATTTAGTTTTATGTTTAGGCACTATAATTATTGTTTGTGAAATCTTACTGTGGACTAATTGTATACTTTTTGTAAACATTTTTATTCAATAAAATATTATTTTTTAATTATTTTATATGTGTGTCTTGTTACCCCGAAAGGTTTGGCAGAGGTGTATCTATTATATTACACTTATATTTCGCCAGTTATGTTTAAATCCCACGTTTTAGGGAGCGGGCCTATTGCCATCAACCGGGCATAAATCCAGACTCCGGGCTAATCTGAGAAATGCCAGATAAAAAAACTCAATAACACTTTACCCGACCTGGGAATCGAACTAGGACCTCATGCTCATGAGTAGGGATTACGAACACTAGACTAACGAGGAAGTCGTCAGTTAAAACTTAATAATAATACCAGCCTGTTACTGTCCCACTGCAGGGCAAAGGCCTCCTCTCATACAGAGAAGGCACGAGCATTGATCACCACGCTAGCTCCAGACGGGTTGGCGATTTCAGACTTATATTAACTGTAAGTCCAGATTTCCTCACGATGTTTTCCTTCACCGATGTTAGTAATGTCCAAGATAAACTCAGAAAGTACATATGAATTGAAAAAGTCACATTGGTACTTGCCTGGATTTGAAACCAGAACCTCGTGCATGAGAGGCGAGGCCTTAACCACTGGACCATCACGACGGGTTAAACTTAGGTAATAGAATAAAGAAATCTTGATGATTTGTCGAGTCGTAAAAACTCTGTTAAGCAGGGATGGGTCGCTAGTCTAATTTATAATCCAATATTATAGAGAGAAAAGATTAGATTTTAGTATGTTTGTTTGTTACTCTTCCACGCTAAAACGGCTAAACGGATTTAGATGAAATTTAGTACATGGAAAGACCATTACCTGGGTAGGACCATAGAATACTTTTTATCCTGATATTCTTACGAGATCGAGACTTATGTGTGTGAAACCGCGGGGCGCAACTAGTAGCTAATAAAACAAAGAGTCGATACTCACATAATTGTTATCCTTTCTGATTTCACATTACTGTCATAATCTCTCAATTTCATACAAACGATATTTTTTTAACGGTTCTGCATATTTAATAAGATAAACGTTAGTATTATACAATGTGATATTCATATTATAGTATTCCTATTAATACATACGGTGGGTACACAAAAACAACAAAATATTTTCATTCCAAATTTCCTCCATCCTCAATGTAACGATCGGTGTGATGTGACGATCATATAATTTTTGCAGGGCCAGAGATCACACAAGACAGGGAGGTATCTCGATAGGCTAACAAAAAAAAAATATGGTTAATGATTTCTTCTTAATAGTGGTTAAATCGGCCTTGTTACAGAAACGAGGTTTATTTGTTCATGACTTCGTCCTCTAGAGGGCGCCATATTCAATTTAATGTGTGACGTCACATAGCCTATAACCAGCGGACTATCAAGACACTTCTAACGATACCTCATTTGTTAAATTATGATGAGTATATTAGAAGTTATGAGGGAACAGATGAACATACATACATACCGGTCAAAATCATAACCCTCCTTTTTGCCTCGCCGTAGTCGGGTAAAAAGTAATTTGATGAATAATAATAATTAATTTATTTATTTATTTATTATTTAATTTTTTAATTTGATTTGTGATTTGATGTCAATTAAAATATTTAATAAATTACCAGAATTAATAAAAAATGAACAAAAATTGAATACATTTATAAACAAATTAAAACTATTCCTATTAACTAAATGCTATTATGATATCAATGATTATTTAAATGACAAATTTTAATTTACAAGTTTTATAAAATAATTACAATAAATAGGTACTAACTAAGTAAACAAAATTAAAAGCCCTCTTCCTCTCTCCTACTTTTGCTGTGCCCGACAGGGTCCACAATGATCATATTATTTTGTTAAACCTACCACCTAAGTTCACATGTGGAAGCAATAAATATATTGAGTATTGAGTATTGATTTTTTTGTGTATCACGTCTCAAGTTTTTCAGCAGCGTAAAACGCGAGATTGGTCTTGAATAAATTCAATGGAAATGAAGTAAAAATATATTAGATTTATTTACCAAAAGTGGTTCCCAAAAAACTGAACTTCAATTCATGCGGGCACACACCCTGAACGTGATTTAACTTTCAGCATTAACGAATTAAGTGCTAATCGTAAAATAAAATCAGCTGAAGAATTACCAATCAAAAACACACTTTAACACCATCTCATTAAAGTTAATTTTCCACTAAATACTATTAAACAATGTCATAAAATCTGTGATAAAGTGAAACCATTGCTACAGAAGAGATCACTTTCTATTGCGCGTGCGCTGATGAAAGCGATACTAGCATGATGCGCACGAAATCAATAATTATCTTACACTTACGCTCATTATATGCGTAAATCGGTAGAGAGTAGATTTATTAATCGGTGTAACGATATGTGGAATATGTAAATACTTATAGAATCTGAAAATAGCAGTGATAGCCTAGTGGTGTAACCGTTGGACTGCCAAGTCATAGGTCTCGAGTTCGAACCCAAGACACGCACCTCTGAGTTTTCGGATTCATGTGCGTATTGTATAATTATCACTAGCTTCAAAAACGGTGAAGAGAAACATCGTAAGGAAACACAACATATTTCTCGACGGCATGTGAAGCCAAGTCAGTGCCCATGGGCGGCTTTAAAAACTCTGACACCAGGTTAGTCACTAACCACACGAAAAGAAGATCTGAAAATAGAAAAACGAGTGACGGTTCCTTGGTCTAATAGCGACACATTTGGTTAAAGTTTATGGCCACTATTTATTGGCCATCACAATCTGAGTTTCTGTCTAAATTACATACATACATATCTTCACACCTTAAATTTCCCCGAAGGGTTAGGCAGAGGTACACACCCATAGTTCGCCAGTTATGTTTAAATCCCATGTAAAAGATGGCCAGCCTATTGCCATCAACCGGGCACAAATCCGGACTCCGGGCTGATACTGAGAAATTGTTAATTGAAAAACCCAATATCACTTTTCCCGACCTGGGAATCGAACCCGGGACCTCATGCTCAGCAGTAGCGCTTGCAACCACTAGGCCAACGAGGCAGGTAGTATTAGCCATCACAATCTGAGTTTCTGTCAAAATATATTTTATTTAATACCTTTGACACATTAGGTGTACTATTTATTTATGAAGTCAGAATCTTAAAAGGACACTTGAGGCTGTTTCGAACTGAGAGTAATCAATAAAACATCATAAATTCAGCGAAAGTTTGTCTCTTGTCACTAACTGTGGTTGGAGACTAGCCCTATGTTAATTATTTTCCGCAAAAACCTTTTTGTTGACGAAGGCATCGACTATACAATATGTTAAAAAAACCTGTCCGATTCGAAAGGGGCACATAGGTACTGCAATAACATTACCAAAAAGTTATAAAAAATCTTAGTATTATTGAAAATAACAAAGTTATTGCTATTTACAATTCACATTTTTTGTGGATACGAAAATTACCCCAAATCCATAAAAATATGCAAATATACAACTGGGGTCGTAAAGTTATGACTTGTAGACACTCTCTAAATGACGGCCATCCGCGCCCCGTGTAACCTGAAAACCTGGTAAAATTCCTCATTGAAAAAAATGTAGCAATTTTTTTTTTTTTTCGAAAATTACCACATAAATATCTCTCAGTACAATATTTAACAACACTCTCACGAATTAGACAGAGATTTTTTACATGGTGTATAGTCCCCACTATTTAATAACTATCTAACCGTGGGATTTTGACACTACTATGAATTCATTAAAAAAAAAAAAGGTTTCTCAACAGACATTAGAATCAATAAAAAATTGAGATTATGATATTCCCTTAGTAGCTACGCCAGTTGGGTCAGCGTTGGTGACAGTTGACCCTGTAGAGCACATTCAAACCAATAATATAAACTATAGAAGCTGTAACTGAAAAACTCTTCAGCCGAAAAGTGTCCAGGCTGAATTTAGGAGCGATCTGTGTTCAGCAATGATAGGCGGCGAAGTTAGACAGTTTTTTTTACAGTAATTACTCACTCTGCCAGTAGAGGGCGTGACAAGGTTGTGTGAAAGGATGATACATTACGAGTTAGATTTCCTTTCTTTCGGTAGATGGCATTAGCTGTGGCGTTAGATTTTATGTTATTACAATTCAAACAATTCATTAGTTAGTTGGTTATTAGGCATAATGGTTTCGTAGGATGGAAATAACAAAAAGTGCTTGGTATTCAAGCATTTTGTAAATTAAGTTTCCCACTGAAGATCATCCCTTTGGTTCAATTAACCATTAATTTAACTTTTTTATGTGATAATAAACATTAATTAATAATTTGTGAAACAAGTTAAAGGATAAAATTACATTAGCAAAGATACCCAATCTTTTACTTTTATTTAAATATAACTTTTCCGCATCCATGCGTCATTTCTTAAGTATTCCTGTGTTAACTTTGTCAGTTCGTGTATCATTACATACTATCAGAAATAAAGAAGTTATAAATTCAATACATTTACCACTGCTCATGCAAAAGATTTAGCACTTTGATCTTTTGAAATGTATCAATGTATTTTTGTCGGGGTTATTTTGATCCTGTCAAAATATTGATATACGAGTATATATATAAAAAATAATAACCGTGCGTTAGTCTCGCAAAAACCCGAAAATGGCTCGAACGATTTGTTTTTGTTTTGTTCGCCTCAATACTGAGGTGGTTCTGGAAAAAGAAAATAAGGAGAAACCCAAAGGAACACCCGAATGATGGAAAAAAAATTGTATGGGAACTGACCACGAGGTAAAAAGTTTACCGGGTAATCTGGTTCATTATAACTTTAGTCAAAAATTCATCATGTTTTAATTAAAAATAACCTGTGAATAATTATTGTTTATTCATAACTTTACATTAAAATATGCTTGCTAGAATCATACATATAAAAAGACATCATTATTACTATAATTTCCGTGACTCGTTCGTAAACAAGATAACCCATCGCTTGACGTCCAAAAAAAAAAAAAAAAAATTGTCGATTATTACTCCAACCATAATTGCTCCAGGGTACAGCAATTATTATTGGAAATGTCAATAAATATCAATTCTTATAAATCAGTAGCAAAGTATTCTTTGGCACGAAACAATCTGCTTAAAAAAAACCTTCTTATAATAAGCTATTATTTATAACATGTTTAATAAGTTTACGAACAATGGACACGATAATAACGATGTGTGAATATTCTCGGACATGTCCGGGACACTTAATCATCATGTAAAATGAAAATAACACGAGTAATTTGGTGCGTTTGTTCTCAGCCATCTCGGGAAAAGGTGAAGGATTTCTCTCCGGTGTAAGAATGTTGATGCGATCGTAAATTGCGATCGTCAATTATTTTACTATGCCCTTTACTTACAACTAAGGTATTTCCCCGTAGGGGTGAGTCAGGCTTAATTTTAATTAATTTAAAGTCGAGTATGTTTGTGCTCGGAAATCCCTTAAAGATACTATAAACAAAATGTTTTTTATCTGATTCTTAAAAATAAATCAGTATTCAATTGCCTTCATGAGTGGCGATGCTTTCGCTTCGCGAATTTGTTTTACAAACATTCGTTGCGCGAACTTCTGTTACGCAACGAAAATTCATTCAAACATAAACAAACAGTTTGTTGAGTACGTGAATCCAAAGACGAAACGAATGATCGTTTCACGAATGAATATTAGTTGCGTAAAACCGGTCAAGTGCGTGTCGGACTACGCACAGTGAAGGGTTCCGTAGTTGGGATGAATTTATCGCAAGAACAAACTTAACTTTGTAGTTGAAAAACATGTTCTCCCATACATTCCGTATGGGAGAACATGTTTTTACAACCGCAAATTTAAGTTGGTCAATTATTACTCGTTAATTTGTAAAGCCCACTTAGCTGTAATAGTTTTTCTTTTAATTTCGTTATATATACCTACTACTGCCGTGATTTTTTTCACTTATCCAAAACCAACCATTTGGCTGGCAGGGGGGGGGGTACACTTGACTCTAACAAAAATTAGCACTTTAAAGCTTAATATTTCGCGAACGAATCCGTAAATCTAAAAATAGTATTCACAAACTCACAATATTTTTGAACGACCTTTTTAACAATATCCCACACTATGGGATAGACGAGAAAAAAAAATACATCCCCACTTTACGGGTAGGTGAGGTACCCTAAAAAATAATATTTTTCTTGATTTTTTTTACAATTTTATCGGCGTAATTAATATGTACACGCGTGCCAATTTACAGCTTTCTAGTACTCACCGTCTCTGAGCTAAGCCGTGGACAAACAGACGGAGATGGCGAAACTATAAGGGTTCCTTGTTTAATACAGAACCCTAACAAAAACTCGCGCAATGAATGAATGTTTGTAAAACCAATTCGCGAAGCTAATGCTCGCGATGAGTACCGTCTATTAAATGTATTGTATTAACCTGGCACACCTTGTGCTGATACCAGAGAAGAAGAATGAGGTACCTATTTATAATCTATTTAATTCTGAATCATACTCGTAAATCTAAAAACTTCAAAGAGGTTCATCTATCAACTTAACGAACATTTCATTCGATACTGAAATAAACCGATTTAAAAGTACTTTTGCAGCTTTATTGCTTAGAGACGCCAACCAGCTTACTGAATATTTTAACCGGTAAACGTTTGAGATATAGTCAAATTGCGCCAGACGTTGATAGAATACCGACCTTACAACAAGCAAGCAACTTGGCAAGATTTATGTTCATTTTGTGAACTGGGAATGATTTGAATTTACAAGCACGATACGATTTCCTTGGTAAATGGTACTGATTCATTGAAACTTAAGGGTTATTTAACAAATAAT
The DNA here is from genome assembly GCA_916701695.1 of Agrochola macilenta. Classification (NCBI taxonomy): domain Eukaryota; kingdom Metazoa; phylum Arthropoda; class Insecta; order Lepidoptera; family Noctuidae; genus Agrochola; species Agrochola macilenta. The sequence goes on along the minus strand of OU753554.1, from coordinate 19,484,784 downwards.
TATAACATCTTATTTATGTAACTATTGGTGTATCTTGTTTATTCCAGTTAGGAAACATTATGGAATAACTTTAAACATTATTTTCAATATTCAAAGCTGAGAAGACTGTGGGGACTCCATGGACCTACGCGCACTTTTGGAAGTCATAAACAACGCTGCCATAGGTATCTTGTGGCTCTTCCTTTTCGTCTTATCTTCCACGAAATGAGCACGGTCTTTCAAAATGCACATTGTGTCGTGTCGAACGAAGACACTAGAAAGTCTAAGATTATCTTTCAATTACTCTATTTTCTTTGTACACTTATGAAGTTCGACAGTTAGTAAGAAAGTTAGTTCTACAAAAAGAAATCCTCATCATTTTCTTTTAGTAGTATCTTTTTAATTATTAATTTAATGCATATTTTTTACGACTGTCATCCATTTTTCCACGCATCGAGCCGTGTCCCCCACACGCAACGCTCTTTAGTAGTAAGTACATATAAAGGTGACACATTCATTATTACGAGCCAGTTCAACAATGTGCAGAACATGTTACACTACTTTTAAGAACTTTTATATCGATTCAGGTTATTTTATGCTCATCTATCATGCTTGTTGCTGGGGTGTTAGGCAGAGTAGATGCTAATGATTTATAGTTTTACAATATGTACGAACAAATTAGTAGATAAATTAAGCAGATTGTTTTAAAATGTATCATCTTTGGTGGTATTGCTACGATTAACTGAAAATGCTTACTATTTGATGTTGATTACTTACGTTTCAAAGAGACAACGATATTATTGTATCTATTTATTCTAGTTAAGTTTGTTTTTAAACGATTTCCAAAAAGGAGGAGATTGTATGTTCGTCGCGTATGTATGTATTTATTTTATGTTTGTCCACCGATTTCTCCGTCAATTGTGGAAAATAATTTATTTGTTTGAAATGGTATGCTCTCAAGGTGGTCCCATATAAATTTTATTAATTTTACTTGGATATTTTTTGAGTTAGCTTCAATAATACGTATTTTTCCCACTTAGTCTATGTGGATGATATGATAAGTTCCTGCCACTGTTATTTACATAGCAGGTAGTGGTATTCGAATTTGTGTGGGGCACCTGTACCAAAACTCACAAGTGAAAAATAAAAACTTTTCACAAAAAAAAATCAAAAAAAGTAAAAATAAATTTTATTTCGGAAGTCGGTGGCAAAAAACGAAAAATTCAAAACCAAAGACACTGACTGCCGAAATTAAAGTAATTTTTCACTTTGTCGTGTTTTTTTTGGAAGTCGGTTGTTTTTTTTTTTATACATTATTTTCTAATCAATTAAACTAAAGCTGTAGATTTCACATACAATAACAATACCTAAACCGTACTTATAGACACTTAACTAATAGTAAATTGCCCTAATCATGGTCATTGATAACAACCATTCAACATCAACACAGTATGCGCAGCTTTCCTAACTTTCGCAACAAATTCCATTCAGTATGCAATCACTTGCCCAACAATCAATTAATTACTAATTTTCTAATACCGAGTAAACTTCATTTTAAACCGGATAACTGCATTTTGGCATTTGTAAATATTCTTGCAGAACACGTAGAACAATAACAGGATCCAAAGAGTTTACGGAGAGAGAGAGATGGAGATATGAAAATGTGTGAGGGGGAAGGAGATGGAGGATTTGTGTAACCTTTCGCTGAGCTGTAGCACAGCTAAGAATGGATGACAAAAAGTGAATAAGTCAGTGTGGCATAGAGTGCGGTACGGACGTCAGGCAAACATTAATAAAGTCACTTTTAAGTGACATTTAAGTTAAATAAGTGATAGGAGTGATATCACGAGATGGCGTTCCGATCGTGTGTGGGAGTCGTTTTCTTGGGCTGTTTAGTTGGTGAGTTTTTTGACCTCATAAAATATTTTTTATTCTAATTATAAATAAATGAGATAAACAAAGAACAATCCTATTATTAAATGATTTAGAGTGTTTCACAACTTCGTCAAATTAAATAAATTGAATTCATGTACTTTCATTACTCCACACTTAATATAATAACGACCTATTTCGATAACCTTTAACAAATTAATATTCAGTGAAGCAGTAAGTATTACAATATGTCAGGGTACACGTTAGCCTTGACGCTTAGAATTACAATTCCTGTCTAATTTGAATGCTAGACTACAGGCAATGGTAATAACGTTGTAATTGCTTTGATTAATTATTAATGACAATGGAAAGCACGTTTAATTAGGTATCTTATCTTCTATCTATTGATAGACAATGCACAGCTTAAACAACTGAAAAAATATAGAACAATTACCTAAGGTCTATTTAAATCCTTGTTTCCAATTGATGTTATTTCCACTTAAACAAACATCAACTTTATAGAAGTGTAAATAAAGTTGATTTTAGACCGACTAGTACTGTTGAAAAATTCATAAAAAATATGAAGATCTGCCAAACTGAACCTTATATACATACATAAACTTACGCCTTTTTCCCTGGTAGTTATAAACCACAAAACGGCACCTGCTACGATCACAGGATACTTATGCTTTTAATAATATTACCTAATCGTCTTTTGTAGGTAGAAAGCCTGTCCTTGACTGAAGGATAGAGAAAGCAAAACCTTAAAAACTCAATTTTTTTTAAAGAGAACTGAATCACGATGGTCTTGTCAGAGATAAACATTACACTTATTTTTGACCTCAACCTAGCAGTTCTATTGGGGCTTGAAAATACGAACGAAGTCACAGGCAACAGCTTGTATATATAGCAATGTTTTCACAATCAAATAACAGTTTAAAAGCTTACAAATGCTTGGTGAGTTTGTTAGCTAATGATTTTGCTTCGTAACGACAGCCGTCAGTTACGTCTAGGAAGAAAAGACATCAACGCGCGCGCGCGCCTTCTCAAAAGAGAAAGTATCATATTTTCTGAAACAACATCAGTCAATGTTTGATGGATTTCAATTGTTTTGCATAACCGTCAACTGAAAGTAGTCATTGTTTATCCTATATTATTAAACGAGCAATATTTGTCGATATATATATTTGTAAATACGTTCTCGAAAGCAGTTCAAAAAATTTCGATGAAAGTTGTAATGTAGGGGTTTACGGGGGCGAAAAATCGATCTAGATTTGTATTTTCACCCGAGCAGAGCTCGGTCGCCCAAAGTTTAGAACAAGATGGCTACCTTACATAGCAGCATGGAATTAGTAAGTACCTACTATCATGGCAGCATGGAATTAGTATGTACTATACATGGAATTAGTATGACATTTCCTATAATGAGCATTCTCCATTTTCACCAGAGCAGAGCTCGGTCGCCCAGGTACTGATTATTATTATAAGACATCATGAGGTTTTATTTAGAAACATTGTTTAACGTTAATGAATGATTAACGACTGATTAAGCACACATTGTTTGACATTTAAACGTCTGTTATTTATGAGCAGCGTTTATAAATAAAGCCTCAAATCTTGAACTTGTACAAGTACCTATAAATACCTTAGATTTATAATACAATTGTAGATATTACTGACAGCCATATCAAATAGCAACCTAACGATTATCTAAGTTCAAATAACTGTTAAGAAAACGATTCTAAGTAAAGTAACGGAGAAATGGCGTACTTATTCAACGCACGCAGACGCTGAATGCCATTCAAGTTCAAATGAGTACAATATGAACATACATACATATGTACTTTGTATGGATGGAATTTATAATGAGGATGACGTCACAAATAAACAATTGAATGAGGTCTTATGGTAGTCAAACTGGGGTAAATGATGACACTATTTTCCGAACAGTATTCATCAAAAAGAGTGTCTCGTTGGTCGAGTGGTTGCAAGCGCTACTGCTGAGTATGTGGTCCTGGGTTCGATTCCCAGGTTGGGTAAAGTGTTATTGGGTTTTTCCATTTGGAATTTCTCAGTAGTAGACCGGAGTCCGGATTAGTGCCCGGTTGATGGCAATAGGCTCTCCCCTATTACATGGTGAAATGTCTCTGCCCAATTTTTCGGGGAAACAAGACTTGATATTATGTTATGTATTCTTCAAAAAGTACCAGTGTTTACCGACAAATGTCAACACAATATAAATAGCTATTTTTAGTTAGACCTTATGTTTTGACCTTAAATGTTAATGAGATAATATCATTATTATTTTAACCTTTTCCTAAACAAGATTCAATACTAGTTCCAATAGTTCAAACTAATATAAATGTCAATAATAATAGTAAAGGCATCATCTTTTTATTTATTTTTATTTGGGTAATTATCAAATAACTTCTCCCGCTCTGGGCGGAGCGGCGGAGTGCGTGTCAGACTCTTTCTGACTAAAACCCACCTTTGTTGCCAGGGGCCACGGTATCCCTTTCGGACTTTCCCGCGACCCCGGCAGGCATCGGTCCTCGCGGACCCCGTCAGTTGAAAGGGCATCATCTAAGACTGAGAATGTACCAGCGATCACTTCGATTTCAAACGAAACCAAATCTGTCCAGGTTTCCTAATAAAATTAACTAAGGTTCCTATAAACGGAAACGAACCGTTTTGCATACCAATGGTATTTTTTTTTTGCCAAACCTCGTAAATAGATTCGTAAGAAAATTTTACCTGTGATAGCTACTTCGATATGGGAGGGTCTACTATGCAAAGCTATGAGGTATTTGCTTCATTATTGGTAAAGATAAAAGAGTCTTAATCTTAAATAACGGTCCATAAGTTATAGGAATCACTCATTACTGAAATTGTAATGCATGATTACACTTGTTATAACTTGTTATAACCGTAGCATGACAATCAGAGAAACTGGTTTTCTACGTGTTTTGTCGACGGAAGAATAGACAAAATGACAGATTGTGATTGTTTATCTGTCATTTTCGCTATTCTTCCGTCAACAAAACCCGTTTTTTTATTGTGGTCGTGCTAAACGTGCAGTTCGGTTTTCAGCCTAAAATCAAATTTTCTAGAAGCTTATGTTTTTTTTTTCTGAAGTTTCTGAAGTTCATGAAAAGAAGGCTGTTCCAACTGCCATAGTACCTCATCATTCTCCTGCACTTATCTCTTTTATTTCCTTTATCAACATGTACTTTTCTTCCATAATTCTCTATTAGGCATATTCTAGTTTCTATTCTAGCCATAATATCATACTTCACACAGTCCATCCATCGTTCCTTCGATCTTCCCCAACTCTTATAGCCATTCACATTTATACTCGAAAACTTTCCTCATGACATTTTCCTCGTTACTCTTTTTATTCGACTTAAAACTTTAACATTACCTACCTAAGCAAAATACCTTATATTATCTTCGGGTGTTTCGTTATTACAGGGCTTAGGCCCATTTTCACATAATCTAAACCTATTACTAATGTTATTGCGGTGTCGGAGGATATATTTGGGCAAAACCTACCGAAATTCATGCAAGTGGCACAAATTATAATTGAAAGAAGTATGATATTATAAAGGTTGCCATGTTTGTAGTATTTGTCATATTGCTTAGTACTCGTATGTTTGAAATTCTTTGGGTGTAACCCAAAGAATTTCAAACTTCATCATTCGTCATTCTATTTTATATTTTCTTTTTTTGTAAATTTGTGAAGACATTGTAACTTATAACATCGCCTTGGATGAGTCTGTAAAGGTGTTATAATTGTGATTTGAATAAAAAATAAATAATAATTATAATAATCCCCTCGTACGCCTTCCAAAGATCTGTGACCCTAGATATGCCGAGATATGTCAAAGACTTTTAGAATAATAATAATAATAATTACCACAGTTAGGCGTACCTACTTAGAATATTATTAACTACGGATAGGGTTTTATAGGCAGTTCTTAATGGGTTTGAGGTTATCATTTAATGGGAAGATTAATAAATGGTGGGATGCTGGATAATTTGTTTGACCTTATGCGTTGACCTTAACCGTAGATTACTGAACTTGCAACTGAACCTCTCTTCTGTCTGATTTTGTTTTGTTTTTGCTTTTTTGTGTTTGTTTTTCTTGGGGTTAAGTGCTTCGTGGAAGGTTCCTCAAACATTTGTTTGTGGTCCTTTGATTCTGTCAACCTGGACTGGTTTATCTGACATCGCCAATACATGCTCGTTCGTTTCCTGCTTCTATTCTTCTTCTGTATTTTGACTGTTTCTGGTGAACTACTTCTTATTACTACTTAAGAGCGTGCATTCTGAAAGTGGGCAACGTCCCAAATAGATGTCAAATATTTCGCTGTTTTGGTTAATTTAGCAATATTACTGCATGGAAATAAGAAATATGGCTAACTAGTGAACTAAAATATTGATTATGAAATGCAATCATTAATATAGTAACACCGAATATATCGTTTTAGATGTAAAAAAAAGTATTTGGAAACGGAAATGGTTACAACAACAAATTCAATGTTATAATTGCAATTCATTATTAATATTCTAGTTCACTAGTTAGCGATATTTTATTATACGTTATTTCCATAAAATAATATTGCCAAATTAATCAAAACAGCGATGCGAGCGTTGGCAACGTCGAAAGTATTTGACATCTATTTGCGACGTTGCCAACTTTTAGAATAAACGCTCTTAATTTATTACAAAATCTTTGAATCTTACTTCCACACCCATAGGGAGAAATCTTTTACACTTCTACTAGGTACTACTTTCTTCTTTTATTTATTAGTCAATACCGTCCAACTATATCTTCAGTATATTCAATCTCAAGTTTCAACAGTCTGATTCACAAACTAGGTATACTCAGCGAGTTATTACTTTGTTCGTATAGTGAAGGTTATCGATTGAAACATTAATACTGCACTAATATTTGGACATAACGCCTCGTACAAAGCTACGTGTTAGGTAACAGAGAAATCAGTTCTTACACCACAGTTTTTGATTATCTTTCATCTGTTTAAATGTTGGCAGTTGCATAAAATATGTTTTTCTTTCATTGTTCGTGATTTGAAAGTGAAGTTCAGGGGGAAAAAACCATGTAGTTTCAGTCTCAGCTGTTTAAATATTGGCAGTTGCAAAAATATATTTTTTTTCTTCATACTTCGTGAATTGAAAGTGATGTTTAGGTGCTAAAAGACCTCAAAGTTATAAATACAAGGAAGGACCAATTACTTTTTGAAATGGTAGTTATGAGCAAAGGTATTCCTAGATTCGAAATTTCGTCCTCAAACATTGTGAAAAGGTACGTTCCTCGTAGATAAACACATATCAAATCTTGTAAAACGGAATCTTATTAGGCAATCAGTATAAAAAAATAAAAATAAATTACAACACTCTTTTAACATTCAAGGCAACGTTTTAATTTGTTTTTAATCATTTTGTTTTCATATTTCTGTTGCATAGCAACGCGAATATTAATTAAAACATTTACAATCAAGGATGGCTGTTTTGGTAATCGCTAGCCAATTTCGTATTTATGAAATTAAAGAATTTGTTACTATATCTAGAAGCATGGTTTAAATGATAAAATAAGAAGTGTTCTAGATCATTTAGGTAAAAATAAATAGGTAACGTTTAATCCACTCAGATTAAATTGAATTAAATAGTACTGTTTGTAAACCTAACTTATCTGTGGTACAATTTACATCACACAGCTTTTGATCCCCAAATTCCCACGGAGACTTAATAATTCTCGTACATTACCTATGTTTGAAAATACAAAGAAAATATTACGTGAAATATGGCTATTTTAAGTACTGACAGCAATCTTATATTTTCCCAGCCTATTTACAAGGTTTATTTTGTTATTGAAATAAACTAGGCATGAGACCGTGACCATCACATGGATATTATAAAGTTAGTTCGAAACAGATTTTTTTCAGACAGCCGTGCTGCTGGGGAGTTTGTTGCGCCGCTTCTTCTTCCCAGCTAAAGCACTAGGAAGTAGTGAAGGGTGGGCGTTTTTGGGGGAATGTCTTAAAATTTTAACGTTCGAAAAGTGCTGATTCTCATCCTAGTTTGAATAAATGACTTTTGAATTGGAATTTGAATCTTTTCAAGCTATAAAAATGTAGGATACTTTCTCGGTAGTTATCCAATATTTTGATAGCTATCGGCGGTTTTATTAACTGCAGTCTAACCCACAGACAGCTATACATACACCGAGTACATCAGCTTTCAGATAGAAATCAGACACAGACATTCTACATTATCTTTTTCATATTTTAACAGTAAAATCTTTAGCTCCAAGCTTTGCAATTAACCTACAAGTATCCAATTTTCTTAATGTCCAGTTAAAACATTTAGAAAGTACATGACAGTGCAGTCTTATTTAGTATTACTGCAGCTAATTGCAGCATTGAACTTAAGGAAGTCGCCGCACTCAATGCGAACTACTTGTCAACGTACGCGCAGGAAATGTAGCGCATGTGTCATTGGTTTTAAACAATGAGTATAAAAAGTTATTTTAATCTAATGTGTTGTTGTATGTATAAAAAGGTTATTACTGATTATTCAAGTGGTTTTGAGGTAAATTTTTGTCGTTTTAAGATTTTAGTTACGAGTATTGTGTAAAGCTACTCATAATATTCAGATTCAGTCTATTCTTCTCTGGAATGCGCTTCCTCTTGATATCAAGACGGCCACCAGTCGGTATGCATTTAAGCGGAAATTGCAGAGTTATTTTCAAAACAAATAGTGTAGAGTCACCTCAATTACCTCATTTCCTTTGAATTTGTATCCTTATATATATATATATATATATATGATGTAGGTATATATTATAGTAAATATGAATGTACGTGTATCATAAGTTTATAAACTATATTACCTATTACCTATTTTATTTATAATTCATTGTTGTCTTTTTAATATTTTTGTATTATTATTATTTCCTCTAATTCGGAGCACCTGCCATCTTATCTCTTCACCTCCCTTGGTTGACTGGTAGAGAATGCCTAAGGCATTAAGTCCGCCTTTGTACCTTATTGTGTGCGAGAAGTTTAAATAAATAAATAAATAATATGTACAAGTAATAGTATTCCCGATATTTTAGCATCGTTATTAGAACGATGCTAAAATATCAATGTGCCAAAAATATGCGTTCTTCTTTTGTTTTTGCTCTCATATGAGCACAAATCTAATACACAGTTCATACCGATAACCAGCCTATAATGTTCACTTGACAGAGGCCTGCTCTTTTTGAGAGGAAGTCGGCTGTAATGTACCACGCGGGCCCAGTGCGGGATTGTAGATGTCACATATCTTCGAATTTTTGGTTCTAGGACATGCCGGTTTCCTCACGATGTTTTCCTTCACCGTTTTGAGAGCAATGGTGATGAAATTATTTATACAATTTAAAGCGCCTGCTTGGGTTCAAATCCACGACCACGTAAGTCGGAACCGTTACCACTAGGCCACCGATTCCGTGTCAAAAATATTTTCAAAGCTGAGAGCTCAGGATGCGCTGGACGTGAATAAGAATTGCCACTTGTGGAAGCTATTTTAATAAATAAAACCACAAAACTAATAGAAGAAATTTAAAAATGCAGATGTATGTATTAGCTATCTTCATTTTAGAAGTAACACTAACACATTTACATAAATTAGCTATGTATACCAATATTACATAAGCAAAGCTTAACGAGTTGTGTTATCAATTGAGGTCATTAGGTAACACTTAAGAAGTATGGTTATGATGCTAATTTGTATGGTCAGAAGTTGTACCAAATTATAATGAACATCGAGCTTACGTTAATATTTTTATATGTCAAGTCCTATGAAATAAATTTCAGTACGCCACGATATTTTACGGAAACAATTATTATGATCTACTAGCTGTTGCCCGCGACTTCGTCTGCGATCCTGAATTAAAGCCTATGTCTTTCCCCAGATCATGGTCTACCCATGTGCCAAATTTCATCCAAATCCGTTCAGCCGTTTTAGCGTGAAAGCGTAACAAACGAACAAACGAATTCACTTTTGCATTTAAAATATTAGTTAGGAACAGGGTCAAATTAAATTAGCTAGCAAAACTTCAGACACGGGGTGTTTATCGATATCTAAACACGATAAAACAAAATAAAAAAGAATTGATTTTCTAAACGTCTAGTAACGTCAGCTGATTACGGAGTCAACGCCCGGGGTAGTGAAATTACTTGAAATTATGAGTTCTAAAATATCTTTTATTCTTCATCTGTGTAGTTTCGCCAACTAATTTAATTTGACCCTTATATAACTATAGGTTCACTTTAATTATTTTTTTAATATCCCTCATGTTTTCCTTAGTTATACACATCCTTAATGTTGAAGGTATAAGGTACAATATAATGTGGTAAGTATAAATGCCATTTTGTTAATGAATCCTTTCTCATTCCAGTGCTGGCATCATCAGCAGGCCAAAAGCCCAGGGGTAGAAAACCAGTGAACCCTCCTATCCGGACCATCAATGATAACGAAAGAAAAGCCGAGGCCGAGGCCGAGATCACCAATGACTGCCCTGAAGACGGCTTCTTTGCTGATGCTGAGCAGTGCGACAAGTATTATGAGTGCAGGTAAATATGTCTTTGTTTCTTCTTCTTTTCGTGTGGTTAGTGACTAACCTGGTGTCAGAGTTTTAAAGCCGCCCATGGGCCTCTGACTTGGCTTCACATGCCGTCGGGAAATATCTCTCAGGCTTCCTCACGATGTTTTCCTTATTCGTTTCTAAAGTAAGTAATAATTTATACAATACATACATGAATCCGAGAAGTCAGAGGTGCGAAACCTATGACTTGGCAATCACTGCTACATACTGTCTTTGTTTTAGAAGCAATTACTAGGAGAGATAAACTAACAGTGAATTGTGGAGGAATACAGGCCTCTGACATGATATGGCCTTTACTTTGGTTAATTATTTTAAGACACATTAGAAAAGTGCAAACATCTTTTCGGTCTCTTTTAAAGAAGCTAAATATAAAGCAGCAAAAATGACCAAATGCTAAATCACTCATTTTGTAAAATGAATATTCAAGAAACATTTGTCAACTCATTCGATGGGTTTAATTCAAACTACCTTTTCCCTGTCTCCACAATTCATACATGAATCATGATATTTTAAATGCACAAAGCTTGTTAAAAACATTTGAAGCTCGTCCCATCTCAATGGGTAGTTCTTCAAACTCAAATAAATCACATCAATTTCATGAAATTTATTGCTCACCCAAACCTTTAAAAATGTATTTATTTTATCCTCGTTGGTCATCGACAGCGTGATATTTTAAGAAATATCATCACTTGCAAAATATTTGTTCAAAAGGTTTCTTGAAAGAAGGAAGGACATTGACTCGAACCTTAAAGAATTTTTGTTGAAGTGGTATTCACAAATATTGTTGAGTGGTTGAAAAAGGAGATTGTTTCTTTGCACTTTGAGTGTGTTTTGCAGGATTGAAAGGATTTGTTGATGTTAAATGTTTTAAAAGATGGTTTCGCTGTCGACAGACATTCCATAAGCACATGTCTTGTACCTACGTAAACCGTAGGTACCAATGCTTGGCCGAGATGGCAATGTTGGAAATATTGCTATTTTGTGAATTCTTAATATAATAAGTAAAATGTATTCTTATTCAAACTCCAACTCAAGGCTTTTATTTCAATTAAACCAATTACAGGCACTTTTGAATTGTCAAGGAGTCGATCTGTCAGAAGGATGAAGCTAGTTGCTTATTCCAAAGCTTAGTAGATTCCTATGAAAAAGAATGGGCAGGAAAAGTCTACGGATACTCTTTTAAATCAAAATATTAATTCAATCAAATCAAATATTTTTTTTGCCAGATCATATAATCCATTTCGTTAGTAATCACATATACATCTTAAACACTAGTGTTAGTACTTACATTTGGCAAATTTTGGTAATAATTACTAATAATGTCAAAATAATTACTAATAATGTCAAAATAATTACTAATAATGTCAAAATAATTAACAATAATGTCTAAATCATTAACAATAATGTCAAAATCACTGATATGAATGTCAAATCATTAATAGTACAAAAATCAAAATAATACAATACAACATCAATAATCAAATAAGCAATAGGTACAAGAAACAACATTATTTATGTAGACAGATTTCTCTAACATAAATCCTTTAATTTTCAGAGCCGGTAATATAATCGAGAAGCTGTGTCCCGACGGCATGGTGTTCAATGACTACAGCTCACAGGAAGAGAAGTGCGATCTACCATTCAACCTTGACTGCTCAGCTAGACCTAAGCTCCGTAAGTTCTTTTACTATCGCCGTCCACATCTAGACTTCTTGCAAGAAATGTCTAGGAACAGACCTGTCACAAAAATTGTGTACCAAATAATACGAAGGCTGAACCAAAGCGTGGGCTCATTCTTTCTTGTGTCTACTATCCTTCTCCAGTCTAGGGTATTATTTTGGAAAAGTTGAATATTGCTTAACCCTTTACCATAGACTGTGCTGACAGAAACTCATTTCGACTGATTTGTGACTTATTACTGTCACCAATAAGATCCCCGGTTCATGGTTCACGTGGTTTCTGTGTTTTTATTGGAAACCCAGTAGTATTTTTGGTCAATTAATTCTTATTAGCTAGCTTTGAAGTCGGTAGGCATATGTAGGATTTATGACAAAAATTTAATAGTTAAGTAGTTGCTATTTCCAACGGACACGTGAACTAATAAAGCACGTGTTTGCTGTTATGTAATAAAATAGGGCTGTCACAATAATCGGCCTATTGGAGTAGGCAACTATCACAAAAGTTTTGGAAAAAAATTAGGCTTAGCTAGTTAGATGGCTACAATTTATTTTTCCCGTCCGATCTTTTTTGGCTCTCTCACAAAATGGCTCTGGTGATTATTAAGGTAGGTCTAAGTCTAACGTTAGTCAAAGTCAAATAATTTATATCAAATAGGCACATAAGAGGAACTTTTGAACGTCAAAAAAAAAAAAAAAAATCTCCCCTTTCGAGAGGTACTTTCGTATGAAGTAGATATGGGCAAGAAACACCCCCGTTATTCTTTTGAAAATGTTCTACAATATTTTGTATACATTAATTATATAAAATTACTACATCACAGTAGGTAGGTAAAAATAATTAAAAATGAAGGAATTACAGATGACCTCAAACAATGCTCAAGAAAAGCTTACGTTTTAACATTGGAGTGGCACAATTTTTTTAATGCAGTGGGATAATTTAAACAATTTTATTGACATAAGAGTTCAATGGACCTTTTATTTGACAGCCTCTCTGTTTGAATTTGGTATTCAATAAAAATTGTGTGATATTTAGAGCACACTTTTCTATATTTTTTTCTTACTTCTCTGGAATAACAACTTAAGTTCTATGGTTATTTATGTATATTATTTCTGATAATAACGTAGAGCATTAATACGATACATAGTTCGGTTGAACACTATCTTAAAACAAAATAATAAGATCAATAAAACTTACGTAATAAAAGAAAAACGTCAATGTCTACTACTGTGAACCCTAGATACAGCCACAGAGTGACTGGTTAGTGACATCATTAGAATACAGATTACACATAAATGCCGTAGGTCAACAGAGCTGGAACAACTTTCACAACTCAAGGGAAGCGCGGCCTTGGCGGCAAGTCGCGGAATTTATTGCCCGTCCGAATCTTTATACTCGTATGGATAGTATGAATAGTAATTGACGCAAAATACGGCTAGAGGATGGAGAACAAGTATATTATGTTTTTTCGAAAATCAGGAACATTCAGTGATTTTTGTTACAGCCGTTGGTTGTGACAGCCGAAGTAGTTATTATTGACCCGACAGCAGTTATCCTATCCAACAATAAATTCATACTAAATTCCCATAGAAAATACACTTCCAGTTTTTCCTCCGAATTAACCAATTTCCCGGCAACTTTCAATTTTTTCTTTCCGTAAGAATCTGATCTGAAAACGGGTCCTGCCTTTCTCAAGTGAAGCGCTGGTTTAGATATATGTAGGATACCCACACCACCGATCGCTGCCGATGGATATGTAGGAAAGTTCCTTTATCAATATTTTTTTTATTTCGTTGCTATGAAGCCCCAAAAGGAAGTGTAATAAGAAGTTTTCCCCTTTTGGAACAACACGCGGAAGGAAATATCACAGTCTTCATCAGACACGAAGGATAAATAATATTTCCGTTTTTAATAATGTTGCCAACAACTTTCCAATTTCAAGGGAAGTACGAACTTGTCGAATGACGCAAGATTTTTTGCTAATTCAAATAAAAAGTATTATTAGTGGTAAAATATAAATATACTGCCAGATTCTTTTATTATGTAGGAAACAGATTTTAGGCAGCAATACGTCGTGGTCCCGGTTGTCATTTGATCTTTGACAGTCGTTACGGGTAATCAGAAATCCAAAAGTCTGACAATCAGCCTTACCAAGGAGTATTGCGTTACCCAGTAACTGGGTTCTAGAAGTCAGATAGCTAGTCGCTCCATGTAAAATACTGGTATTTAGCTGTATCCAGTTAGACTAGTAGACGACCCCAACATAATTGGGAAATGGCTAGGCAGACTGCAGATTGACGTGAACTAATGGCATTTCTAAATGTCTGTAGATTAATCTGTAATCATCATAAAAGCTCGTCGATGTCTTCTGCAAATCTATGTATCTTCAAGATAGTAAGCAGTCAAGATAATGCCATAAACCACTCTGTTGTCATTGGAACGAAGTTTTTTAACGCGGCTTATGGTACAAGTAAACTGGTAGAAATCGTCACGAAACGAAAAAGCGTTATGCCTTAAAAAGGTCAGTTTCAAGTGTCAAAAGCTTTTGTTATTTTAATACAGAGCCATCTAGTAAGTATAAGTTTTTAACAATTGAAACTTAAGACCATACTAGATGGCTCTGAATAAATTTTATTTATTCCAAGTTCCCAACTGCAGTAAAGATTTGATCGAGCCTTGGATCAAGTTGGAAACTATCTTGAATTAAACTGTAAGGTTCGGTATGTACTTCACGGTAACATACATATATTCACACTCGGAAAACTGCACAAACTACAATTTTTGACATGCACATTTAAAATATAAAGTTAAAACTAAGCAAGAATGTAAAAAAAAAACAATTGTTATCACCAGAAACGCCAAACACACAACTGCACTGCCCTCGTCTGAACGGCTACTTCGCCCACGAGGACCCGAAGGAATGCGGCAAGTTCTACTACTGCGTTGATGGCAAGTTCAACGCGATCACCTGTCCTGATGGCTTGGTGTACAACGACAAGACAGGCATCTGCACCTGGGCTGATGAGGCTAAGAAGAAGGGCTGTGGCGCTGCTGGTGAGTAACTTGCCTTATGTTACTTCTTGTTGAATCTGAATCTTTTCTGCTTAGTAAGTTGAGAATACCCAAAGGATTAACAACATGGAAACGTTTGGGCTTTGCAGTTGCTGCTTTGACAGTTGCATTTTTTATTCGAAATTCACTTACATTCACGATACGTTTACCTTTCTAAACGCGAAACATTAATGACAGACCTGCGCCTCATATTATTGTCTGCTTTAAGAACAGCATCAGATAAGTAAGTCTATTGCCTCGAATGTGAGTTGTAAATGAAAGATTAAAATGACTACTAAGGGCGGATTTCAGTAATGAAGCTGAACGCGATCAGCACATCTAAACATCGTTCAAGAGATGAGCTAATCCTGTTCAGTTTTTATTAGTGAAATATTTCATTGTACCCTGAGATATTATATTCTCAAAAAGAGCTCATCAACATTATTTACTATTTTTCTACAGACGTATTTGACTTCCAATGTCCCCCTGTGAATGAGACCTTCGGTCTAACGCACCCCCGCTACGCTGACCCTGATGAGTGCCAGTTCTTCTACGTGTGTATCAACGGCAACACCCCTCGCCGCAACGGCTGCAAGCTCGGACAGGCTTTCGATGACGTCCACAAGAAGTGTGAATGGGCCAGGAAGGTGCCTGAATGGTGAGTAGATCTCCTGATGTAAAAGTAGGATTAAAAGTTATAGGTTTAATGATACTATCAATGGCATAAAAATTGAAGAGACTACATTGAGACATTTATAAAGTTATGAATAGCAACAATGTAAAGCTATTTTATGATGATAATTTTGGGATATTGCTCCATTATTGGAGCAGTGGTGCCCCATTGGTTACTTACGAGCTGTAGGTTGTGAGTTCGAACCCAGACAGGCGCTTTACTTTGTGTAAATAATTTCATCACCACTGCTCTTAAAAGTGTGAAGGAAAACAACTTGAGGAAACCAGCATGACCTAGAACCAAAAATTCGAAGATTCATCTACCTACCCGCACTGGGCCCACGTGGTAAAAAATTATAGGCTGATTATGCTATTTCAATATTTATTGACTACTAAAAGGCTATATTTTCTTAAATCCCTATTATACGACTTGCCATGTAAAGTCTGTTGAGAAAAGGTCAAGTAGAACAATATAATTCAAAGCATGTTTTAAAATCATGTCGATTTCCAAAGTCATAGCACAGCAGTCACCAGAGGTTAACACAAAAAATAATGCTTTGTTCTTAAGACCAATCAGTTACATGGGAAGATTAAATGAATCAATATCATATTATTATCAATACCTAAAACATGTTTTTCATCTTCCAGCGCCGACTGGTACAAGGGCCAGCTGACTGATGCCGAGCTCGACGCCCTAGAGAACCCCCCCACCGCCAAGCCAGCAGGCAGCGGCCGTCGCAAGCCCAATAGGCCCCAGAAAGGCAGCAAAGCGGTGCCAGTTGACGACGAGTAGCGCATTTAATGTAGTCTAGATTAATAAAGTATTTTTGTAAGGATATACTCTGGTTTGATTTGTTTAACATAATTTATGCATCATCATGACGCCTATTTTTCCTGAAAGGTTAGGTAGGGGTGTACACAAGTGCACCCAAGGAAAACCCCCGGTTGGTGGATGAGTGTTGCAGAACATGGAAGACTTTGGCTGGCTATAGGGGATTGATAACTTTGAACAATGGAAGAACTATGTCCCCTGCCTGACCAATGTTAGATAATATACCTACACGGCTAATATGGCAGGGGGCGACTTGCACACTCAATAATGGACCCCCGGAAACTGTAGCTACATAGTGACGTAGTGACAAGGGGGCAACATGTCCTGACGTGCTTGAGGAGAGGAGAGATATTCCACGGCAATCATGACAATCCCAGAGCCCGAAAGATGGGCAAGATCCATACCAGCATCTTACTGGAATACGTCCTTCCTCCGAGTACGTTTGCCCTTGCGAATCTCCACTCAAGCCGGCCAATAAAGACAACAAAGAGGTGGGAGCTCTTATTCCTCGTCAGTGTTAACTCAGGCCGGCCAATAAAACTAAACTTGAGGTGAGGAACAAAACTTCTTGCGGCCGGTAACTCCTTGGGTCACTATTGCTTAATAGCTCGCTACATGCTGCCCTGCGGGTTTATGTATCTCTCTTGGTCTGTCTTCTCACCCTAAACCAGTTTCGGCAAAGTAAACTCTACCGGCACAGACCTAGAGTCCTGGGGCGCGCAAGTTTCACCGCGGCGTCAACATAGATGTACGGCAGGGTTTATTTATTACAATTTTTTATTCCAGTTCTGTGCAATATTCAGGCTTCGTTTAGAGCTTCACACTTGCTAATAATATATTAACTTGTGTGTTAAGTGTACTAGTATTAATAACAACTTAGGGCTAAGGCCTTAAGTTGCAATTCATACTATAAGTAAACCCCTGTGTGCTAAGGCACACCTCCGGTGCGAAAATAATGATGCGAAACCGTGAAACTATAAATTCGCTGCAATACATCACTAGATGATGTCGCTCTCGACTTAGTAAATACAGTATAGGTCTACTTCGGACCTCTTGGATCAGTTTTTACGTAAAATGAACGTCTATTTTTACAAAAAAAAAGGAAGGTTCGCTTTATAAACTTGTCGACTGCCACAGATACGTGCGAAATAAACGCGGCACCGCATCAAAATAGCTAGCATAGGCAGACCACGGAGGTGTAACAGGCTTCCAGGTAGATCGGCAAAGTCCATAATCACAATAGAAACATAAATTATGGTTCATAATCAAATCTATACGTTAGAACAGGCTGTTTCGCTTGCCGTACAACGGACAAGTCATGGCGGAACTACTGCGGTTTCGCTGCTATGGTTCGCGGAGGTGTGATACCTGCTCTAAACATTTAAGGCACAGGGAGCGAGCCATCATTTACCGGGCACAAATCTAGTCTCCGGACTGCTACTTCAAAAATTCCAGGCGATGAACAGTATATTTTTACTTGAGCATAAATTTTTAATAAATAACAATTTAGGAAGATGAGGTTATGGCTTTTCCGGAAAGCTGAATAGCGTGTGAACTGTTGTACTGTTGCATTTCAAGTCATTGGATTTATGGTCCTTAAATAATGATCTAACTACAAGAAAGATTCCGTTTTTAAACGTTCAATTCATTAACTATGAAGCTCGTCTGCATTAGGCCATAATATTGTACGGGCCTGTGTTCATCGTTTCATATTCATAGCTTTCTATAACAGAATGCTTTTCCAAAATCTTAGGCGAACTAAAAATAAAAAAACCAACAACAATTTAATTAATTAAATATATTTCTCTTCTCGCATAACTTTCTATTTACATTTCCACTATTTCAGCAGCAATATTTACAGAAAAAATCTATATGAAAAATACATACATTTGACATTTCTATTGGTTAACGATACATATGTCTATGGTAACTAATATCACTCACGAATCAACTGTATTTGGCAAATCATTCGTTTTCAGTGTGTGTTCGGGAAATTACAGGGATCACACGGAGTTATTTAGGTTAAGGAATAAATAGGATTCGGTGGAAATATATTCCAATAATTCAGTGAAATTAAATTAATATAAAAGTAAGGTATCACAAAACGAAAACGGTTGTTTATAAATTAAGTTTTTTTATGATTTTCATCATATTTAATGTGTATAAAGGTGCCATCGGTTATCTAAAACCACAATATGTATGTAATCAATGTACATGTAAGCAACATTTTGCTAGTCATGACAATTTTATCAGGCACAAGAGGAGTTCAGAAGTAATGTGGCGATTATAACAACTGTAGGTAACCCAATTTTCTGTCTTTCTGTTTTATATTCTATTAGATCAATTTCGTTTTCGTCTTGTGATATCAAGTTCCGTCGCTCAATCACGCGTGTCCACAATGGGGGACCAGCTCAGGATCCTCACAGGTCAGGCTCTGGTCATCAAACACTTTGTCTTCACCGCAGCTGATGAGGCGAGGGTGACCTTCCACGCAGGTGATGAGTCTGTGGCAGTCACCGGGCACGGGGAAGCGGGGGAAGGGCCAGAACTTCGCCGCTTGAGAGTTGGATGGCACTTTGGTTGGGCATTTGAAGCCGACAACCGCTGTTGCGACAAATAATTTGGTTAGAAACTAAATAAAAAATACGGCAGTAGGACTAAACTTGTTGTGGCGCCATCTGTTTAATTTAAAGTCTACATATTTAAATCAAACAGATGGCGTGTTATGGGGTAGAACGAGGTAAATACTTAATTTCAAATTATTTCAGTAGGTGGCGTTGCTACTAATGTAGAGCAGATTTATGGTACATATCTAGAAATAGTTTTATTTGAATTTGTCTATCTTAAAAATTCAATTGAGCCTGTTTCTAGATAGTTTTGTCTCGTGTCTTATGTGGATAATTGCATATAATATTACCTACCTATTGCTTCATGCTACTAAGATCTGCGATTATTAATTGCCTATATTTTGTAATCATGAAATAGCGCAGAAAGAGTTACTAAGTAAAATCAATCATGTCTTACATCAAATGTATGTTTTACAATTCAATATAAATTTACATTCTAGGACACAGAATTAAATTCTCGTAAGTAAGTCTCAAATACCTTCAGGGTTGCAGAAAGGCTGGAGTAGATCGGGCCAGTTGCATCCATGGATGCGCTCATCGTAGACCAGGCCAGGGGTGCATGGCTCTTGTTCGGGTATGCCGTATGCGCATTTGACGTAGCTGGTGGAGCACTCGTCGCTGTCTGGGTAGATGCCGAACTGGTATTCGCAGCCAGGAGTTGATAGAGGGACCACTGAAATTTAGAAAAGAAGTTGTTTGTTCAGTCTAAGGCAACTCTGTCTCTAAAGTATTGTGAAAATGAAAATACAAATACCTGCTCAAAAAAATCTCAAAGCACATCTAACAATTTAACCACCTTTGAATTTTCAACATAAAGTACGCATAGGTAATTAAATTCTAGAAGTAACAACAAGACTGATGAGGAATAGTGAATAAACCCCTATCAGTCACGACATTATTTCTGAAGAAATGTACTGTCAGATTTGGTTGAGAATTGGCCTTACTATCTCTGACACAGGCCGTCTGTCAAAATTTACTACAGTCAATGGTTGCTGAATACCAAAAAGTAAGTGGTACTCACAGTCAGCTTTCCTGGTACCGCAATCCGCAGCCCAGTGATAGTTGCAGTGGTTGTGCACGGCGCCTTTGCCGTCGAATAGGAGACCATTCTCGCACGTTTCTACTGTCAGGGAGCCGTTGGTGCACAGGAAGAACTGGTCGCAGAGCTCAGGGTGGGCGTATGCCTGGAAATTGTGAAGAACAACATGTTAGTAATTGAGCAATCAGAATTATGTTCTTGAGTATTGCAGGTACTGGAACATATTATTTTAGCAAAGAACGTAGGAGTAACACTGAACATCGTTGTTGTCTATAAAGCCATCAAGACATCTAATTATGCCAGGAACATATTTTTCTTATTCCTGGTCAACAAACTGCGAGCATCGATCCGTTTTTGTCGTGATGGTCAAAGAGAATGAACTACGCAATTTGTCTCGACTTTTCATTGATTTGGCAGTGAATATATAGCTAAAGACTAATTAAAAAATTATAATAAGATGGTACGTACTTGAATTCCATACTGCTCAGGACACGCAGGTGCATGCTCTAACAGGATACCAGCGCTTGCTGAAACAAAAGACAATCAATTTTAATAAATAATTCAAACATCTGTTTCTTTTGACAATGGACGCTAGATGGCGCCGCTAGACAATTTATAAAAATCAGTTTCTTACAATAGGCGTTAGATAGCGCTGCTAAGCAATTTGAAAAATCACAGTTTATTACAATGTGCGCTAGTTGGCGGTGCTAGGCAATTCTTGTTTAAATTGTATCAACATCAGTGAGTTACTAACTCGAGCTGTTCGTACTGATTACGATTGATTGATTGATATAAGTCGTTCGGAGTAGGTATATTTAATTGCTCGAGGTCTTGTGGTAGATTTCTAAACTTGTTAGCGCTACTGTATGTGTTTAACGATGTACTTATCGTTATTGCTATTTCAGGTGCAACATAATTGATAGATAACTCGAAAAATAATAAATACTAATACATAGATAAATAAATAAATTAAAAAAAAAATGCAAATAAAAAAAGTAATGCATAAATGTATAAAAAATTAACTTAGCCAGGAAAATAATGATAGGTAGAGGAGAAAACGAATCTAGCAAATCAGCGCTGGGATGATTCCGCTTTTACAGTGTTTATCATTAGGAAAGAATATAAATAAAGTTTACTATGTTCCTATTTTCATCTTATTTCTTTCTAGAGTATTAAGTTATTCCCATGTCGCTCTTGCTGAACGCACTGAGCTAAAATTAATGTTGGAATTAGGTATCAGGTTTTTGACTTTCGAGTTGCGTTGCAGGGTTGCGAGTTTGTCCGAAAGGGATATCGCGGCCCCGGCACACAGGCAACGGAAGGAAAACGGGTGGGGTTTAGTCAGTAAAAGTCTGACACACCCTCCCACTCCGCCCAGAGCGGAAGAAGTTATTTGATAATTTCCCAAACTAAAAAAAAAAAAAAAACAAAGGAAATTATTTATATTTTGTACCTTAGTCGAAGTTCATCGTCGAGACTATTAACCCCTTTAATAAAATACGCGTAACGACATTTTCAACACGCAATAACCAATCAACAACGATTCAACGATCAAGGGTTGGCAAGAGCTAATTCGAGGTTGCACTTTCGATGTAATGACATGCGTGTGTAACGTGCGTTGAAGCGAGACGTGTCGCAACCCTATTGTAAGTAAGGTCGTCGACAATTGGCCGTAAATGAAACACTTGGCAAAGCTAGTACTTAGACTAATTGGTTCACACTCCGGCAGAATACTTAATTGGGTAAATGAAATCTGTTTTCATAAACTAAGGTCACTTGGGCTTTGTCTAGTTTTCTTAATAAAATTCATTCAAGTATTGTTGTGTTTTTTAATCTCGTAGACTAAATTGACAGGGGCAAATATCAAACTCCAAATTGAAAAAAACAAAAAACAATCACTTGGAATGTCAAATTAGTCTACGAGATTAAAAGACAGACTTTACATACGAAAATAAACTAATAACTTACTTAAAACACAATCCTTTTAACTCTTCACTTAACAACATGCAAGACATTTCGACAAGTTAATTTGTTCCTTAATTTTTTATCGTCATGTTTCATTAATAGACAAATTGATTGCCTGCAATATATAAAGCTATACATGTCTTTATTAGCTTCTTGAGTGGCCTAATAAAAAACCTTTTCTAAAAGATCCAAAGAAAGATCCAAGTGTCAAGATTATTAATAATATATAGTATCAGCGTATTATTGTCCCATTGCAGGAAACAGATAATTCACGAGCATTAATCATCACGCTTACATATGAGGGTTTATCCTAAAAGTTGGCTACGGCGCAAATAACTGTCAAATATTTACCTGTTTGGATTCATATAGCAATATTACTGAATAGAAATAAGAAATGTGGTTTACTAGCGAACTAGAATATTAATAATGAATTGCAATTATAACATTGAATTTGATGTCGTACCCATTTTAGGTGTAACAAACGCATTTGGAAAGTTTCCAAATATATTTTTTTACATCTAAAACTAAACATTCGGTGTTACGATATTAATTATTGCATTTCATAATCAATATTCTAGTTCGCTAGTTAGCCACATTTTTTATTTTCACACAGTAAAATTGCTAAATTAGTCTAAACAGTGAAATATTTGACATATATTTGCGACGTTGCCCACCTTCAGAATAAACGCTCTTAAGAGGAATTAACATGGGCGTAGCTTTTGCCCCAGGGGGGGCAAATCAGAAATTTCTTAAGCCCCGCACATGTTTTACCCTACACACTACACGAAACTTGAGGTAGGTGTAGAGGAATAAACTGTGTGCTTGCTTGCTGTGTTCGCGTATTTTGCATAACAGAACATGACCGGCCGCCCAGCGCAGTTTTTTCTAAAATGTATACATCATATATTATAACTGTATTGTTAAAGCTCGAGAATTGAACGACCACTGAGGTAAAATTACAGTCTCTCCATCTAAAGTATCGAAACTCAGTCGAATCTGGTAGAACTGAAATCCCTTTAAGGCTACTGAACGAAAATAAAGGAGCAAATATCTGTATGACAAATATTACTTCCGGATAACACATAACATATCAAGCCTGTATACCTCGAAGGGCGGGGCAGAGATGTACCTATAATACACCCACATTTGGCCAGTTTTGCTGTGCTCTCGACGCTTGACATGTCCACACGTCGTCGGGTCCGGGTTCGCAACAAGTCAATCGTCATTCTGAGGATGCCTCGTTGAGAGGTGAAACACGTGACGATTTCTTACAGAGTTCTTTACGACTCTTTAAGATCAGCGGATCAGCGTTAAGCGGATTAGGTTACTAAATATACGTCGTCTGTTGTATTTTTTTGGCCAGTTATGTTAACTCCCACGTAACAGGGGGTGAGCCAGATAAATTGTCATGCAAAGCACTAACGATTTCATAATTAGGATAAATATAACCCAAAAACATGTTGCTTTATTTCCTATAATCCATTATCCACCTGCTTTAGACTCTACAGACAAATCGTGAAAGGTCAGCTTTACTCCTCGACCTATGGCAACACTTTCCCCTAGTACACTGTTAACTAACAAGTAGAATCTTTCACTTATACCGTTTCAAGCGGTACAGTTCCTATTCTTACTTCCGATCAGGAAATGAACAAAATCATACTACAATTTTATTATATGCTGCATATCACTAAGGACATGCTAGTTATATTGCTCATCACTTACTTGGATCATGGTGGCACTTCACTTCGTTGTTCGTGTTCGAGTATTTGTCATATTTGCCCATATACGACGAAGTGAAGCTACTCTATTCGCCTATATTTGCCTATTTTTCGCGAATAAGATGAATGCGCAAATACAAGAACACTTGTATCCGACAGGGTTGTCGGATTTTGGTCACATATCAAAGGATTGCGAATAAAAAAAATAAAAAAACGTTTATTCTCTCGCCACAATATAATTTAAAAAAACAGAGTAATCGCAGTATAAATACATATTTGTTATTTAATACTGTGGGAGACTGGTGCCTAAACTAGGCTCGAGGTCTGTATTTCAGGACACCAGGATCTCCGCCATTTATATTCATTATATTATGTACTTGTACACCGACCATGAGGAACACTATATATCTTGGCAGGAAAAAGAGATTTTGTGACTCAAGTAAAATTTTTATAAATCGGTATTCAGAATATACTGAATAAGTTCGTTTATCGTCCACACATGGCTCAGTAGAGTGCGGAGTGAGTGTTTTATGTACGCCAGACATGTATTGGTAATTAGCACAGAGGAAATAATAAGTCGCTGCCATCTTCTCGTTCAGATTTGCAAAAAGATAGCAAAAATATTCTTGAATGTTCGGCATATTCGCTGTTCATGACGATGTGTGGATGGTGTGTTCGAGTTATTCGGACTTCTACACTACCTTTATAGCCGAATAAAACACAGTAAAAAACGCGAATACCGAATAGCAATGAGAAGTGCCACTGTCATGAATAGTAGTCTAATATATAGTAAAAGTTGATAATTGAAAAAAAAAGAAGTTGGTATAATGAAGATTAATTTTAAAGACTTTAAAATATCTTTTAAAATTTAAATCAACATTAGTCGTGACAGAAAAAATCGAGAATGGAAAACAAAAGAAGAAGGTGGTGGACTAAGATTAATTTTAAAATCAAAGCTATTGAAGATTGCAAAACTGAGATAAATGGAAGTAATCCTCTGTTCCTGTTGTACAACGAGAAATGTAGGAAGTCATTCTACAATAACATAGGAAGCACCAATCTACAAACTTGAAATACAAAACAATCGTAACAGCTATTGCGTTTATCTCGTACCAGAATAGCTTCGAGAGTTAGGAAATAGTACTACAGAGTTGGAAACAGTAATAACTAGGTAACTAGGAGTATTGTTATCGTTGGGTAAGAAGATCTAGAGGAAGACTGCATAAAAGATTCAAATTCAAAAGTCATTTATTTAAACTAGGCTGAGAATCAGCACTTTTCGAACGTCAAAATTACATAAGACAGTCCTCCAAAAACGCGCACCCTTCACCACTTCCTAGTGCTTAAGCTGGGAAGAAGAAGTGGTGTAACAAACTCCCCAGCAGCAACAATAAGGGATGGCAGGTTCTGGTATCTGAGCAAGCAAAGTTGCTTACCCCGCAGATACACCAGTACATATTTGGTAGTTATTTATAATCACGGAAATGCAACTGCATAGTATAGGAGCACTAAGGTTTTGCATAAAGAGTGGCGCCACTTTGAGATCTCGCACCACCTAAAACTTTTGTAATGGCCTCCACTAAGCAACTGTAAGACTTCACAGTTGGAAACCAAACTAGGAGTCTTGTTATAGTTGGGTAAAAGAACTGGAGAATGACTATATCTAGAAATAGAGGTGGCCATAAGGCAACCTGCATGCTGTGAGAAATGAGAAGAAACTATTGACTCAAGAGATTTTGATAAAGACCTTGAGAACAAAAGTCAATTACTAACAATAGCAACAATTAGGATGAATTTTGATGATAAATTTGAGGATTTGTCAGCAGCCCGGTTGATGGTACGTAATAGGCTTGCCCCCTATTACTAGGGACTTAACTGAAATCAATTTTTCAGTTTAAGTCCTATAAAGACTGATTAGTAAACGACAAAATAATAATAAAGACCCTTTTTGTTTGATGGTGGGTAAATTATCAAATAACTTCTCCCACTCTGGATGGAGTGTGAGGGCGTGTCAGACGTTGACTGACTAAGACCCACCCGTGTTCCTTCCGTTGCCTGAGTGCCGGGGCCGCGATATCCCTTTCGGACAAACTCGCAACCCTGGCAGATAAAAACCCTTAAACATCATTATCATCTCTCTGCTCGTGTGTCATGTCACGTGGGGTCGGCGCATTCTTCTTCCATTCTCACCTATCAACCGCCACGCTATCATTCACTCCCTTTCATATCATTCCTCATACAATACATCCGTCTTTTCTTCTTCATCTCCATCTATCAACATTTATATTCATCACTTTTATAGCGCACATGCGTTTCCTCCCTCCTCATCATATGCTAGTTCCATCCAAAAAAAAATACAAATTACCAATTTTCACACAAAACGCTATCATTAACTCCCTTTTATATCATTCCTCATACAATACATCCATCTTTTCTTTGGCCTTCCTCTCCCTCTCCATCTATCAACATTTATATTCATCACTTTTATAATGCACATGCGTTTCCTCCCTCCTCATCACATGCTTCCATCCAAAAACATGAAACAAAATACCAATTTTTACACAAAACGCTATTATTCACTCCCTTTCATATCATTCCTCATACAATACATCCATCTTTTCTTTGGCCTTCCTCTCCCTGTACTAACATTTATATTCATCACTCTTTTAGTCACATGCGGTTCCTCTCTCCTCATCATTATGCTAGTTTCATCAAAACAACATGAAACAAAACACCAATTTTCACACAAAACTACAAAACAATCGCACACCGATTGCGTTTATCTCGCTCCAGATGAATAGCGTCGTGAGTGAAGCAACGTCATCGCAGATGTCGGCCACCGAAGCAATAACCTCGACCACTTTTACTTTTACAATGCGAATGTACTAGGAGAACATCTTCGTTCAATTGTAGAGGTGTGTAGTGTAGTGCTGGGTAGGTCATTATTTAGATTAGGATGTGTGTTTTTGTTGAATGAATGATGTTTTAAGTGTAGTTTGCCAAAAAAAACCGAGGTATAACGTACAACTTACTGCAGTTTATTTTATATAGGCACCAAGTTGTGATGGGGAGTTTGTTGCGCCAGTTCTTCTTCCCAGCTAAATCTCTAGGAAGTGGTGAAGGGCGGGCCTTTTGGGCGTTTTGTCTTATCTAATTTTAACGTTCAAAAAGTGCCGATTCTCAGCCTAATTATAATTTTATTGAATAAATTACTTTCGATTTTATTTAATTTTGATTCGATTTGATAGGTCTATTACATTAGAATTGTGTTCAGACTCATTTATTTCCTGGTGACAAAGGTCATCCACTTTTTTCAGTAATGGTCTTTTTCCAACGACTATGACAATGACTTTTACAAAGCTGTTGATTGAAGGAATAAATTTATTCAACTTACTAGCTGACCCGACAGACGTTTTGCTGTCAAAATTTCAATCTATAGAAAAAGCACTTTGAGTTTTTCCCGAGTTAGCCAATTTTCCGGCCAAGTTTTCCAATTCTTCTTTTCCTTTCCTTATTCGGACTATCAATCAATCAATCTGCCTAGCCTTTTCCCAACTATGTTAGGGTCGGCTTCCAGTCTAACCGGATGCAGCTGAATACCAGTATTTTACATGGAGCGACTGCCTATCTGACCTCCACAACCCAGTAACTGGGTAATACGATACCCCTTGGTAAGACTGGTGTCAGACTTTCGGGCTTCTGACGACTCGTAACGACTGTCAAAGATCCACGAATGACAGCCGGGACCAACGGCTTAACGTGCTTTCCGAGGCACGGAGGATTCTCGGTATGTAAAGATGGTCACCCATCCACTGACCAACCCCGGCAAGCGTAGCTTAACCTGATGGATCGACCAGTGCGGCTGTGGTTACTTAGCCACGAGCTCCTCGGACTATAACGAACATTTTAAAATCAAAAACAGCCAAATTGGTCCAGCCGTTCTCAATTGAGGCGCTTACCAACAAACAGCGTTTCATTTTTATTTGTAGCATCTTTCTTTATCAAATTATTACAGATTAAAGAGTTTGTCGATCAAAATATCATTCTTGCCAATCTTTTTGGTCTGACTACATGCCATTCAAATTAAAACCAGACTGAAACTAAATCGAATCAAAAGTCAATGTCGCCTAACAACATTGTAATGTCAATTACATATCAACAAAATAAAATGTATTTGTAACATGTGCAAC
The DNA here is from genome assembly GCA_916701695.1 of Agrochola macilenta. NCBI lineage: Eukaryota > Metazoa > Arthropoda > Insecta > Lepidoptera > Noctuidae > Agrochola > Agrochola macilenta. The sequence goes on along the minus strand of OU753554.1, from coordinate 19,456,494 downwards.
TGGTTATTATGAATACTAATTATACTAAACGTTATATAAAAGAACAAACTGCTGTTATACTTTCCGTGACCTTGCGATACATAGCAAATGGTATTACCGACTGATAATGTGTGTTGGGCCGCTAAAATGAAACAAATAATTATTTTTTTCGTTTTGAAAAATGTTGATACCTACATTAAAATGGTTTTTTTTTGGATAATCGTTCTAAATATTCTCGATGTAAAACATGATAAATAAAACAATTATAACTACAAGTTATGTTGTGTAACTATGTTAATAGGATAAACAGGATATGCTCTGCTATGTTTAAAACTGCTTAGTTTTATGCTTATCTAATACGGGATTTCCTTCAGTTGAATGAAACTCAAAGATATTTTTTCCCACGGATAACTATTATAACTAATTAACCTAATACATAGTTGTTAGGTAAACCTGTTATTATATTGCGCTTGATGATTATGATGCTATGACATTATGGTGATGAAACTTTAGGCCTAAGCTTTACTTATTAACTAGTTATTACGTCATCTTACATTCAAGAATAGTGCTAATCTGAAAGATTGCTATGAAATCTATTACAGTACCTAAAACAAAAAGGTAATAATACTAAGTACTAAAATTACTGTTCTATACGTAATTTAATTGCATTCTCATCATACATATTAATTCAAAGTACACTTTTTTTTTGTTGTCTTTATTTTATAAATAAAATTGGAAAGGTTAGTTGGCTTTTCAATGTTACGTTTTAGCCATTTTATTTCAACAAACAAATTCAATTAATTATTATGACAATTAAAATTTAAAACAAGTGAAAGGTTTGTTCAGATACTTATTACGTTTGAGAACTAAGTGACAAAAATTGGTTATTCCACGGAGCTGTCTTATTTTAAAACAAACGACAATACAGTCCTTCCATTCTCATTCGGTGATAAGTAGTCTAAAGCAAAACTCATTTTCAAGAAATGCCACTTTAAATACTCAAAATTTGTTCTATGAACTTTGTTCCGCTCATCGCTCCTTTTATGCACCAACATTCTAACGCATCCGAGCATTACTCGTACAAATATGAATAATTCATGCTCTGAGCTGTGGCTCAATGTAATCTCAGTCGCAGTGTCGCGTACGCATGTCGTGACAGTCAAACAACGCGTCTCTTGAATTTATGTAATAATTTATCATGATTGATTTATTAGTATGATTTGTTTCTTTGTAAAACCACGTACATAATATTAAAAATAACAAACGTTTTTATACTATGTATATCTAAATTAATATTATATAGGGAAAATATTTGATTTTTTGTATATTTGTTTGTAATGGATAAACGCAAAAACTACTGGACTGATTTAAAAAAATCTTTCAATCATAGAATACATATAATCACTAAGTAACATAGGCTACAATTTATAAAGATCACGCTTGCAAAGCTGCTGGCGGAAGCTAGTAAATAATATTTTCCTCAGTTAGGTACTTATACAAAGTTGGTACCATTGATTAATCAATCAGAAAGCCGGGAAACATCTATTCAGACCGTATTGGGTACGATATTAATCTATGTATAACTGGTTTTAGTGTACCTACCAATAAATGATAATAATAATTAGTGCACTGTGCAACCGTAACTTGTTTCACGATTGCAACAAATCCATACATTTTGCAACATTTAGGAGACCCTTTTCAAACTGTAAAATACTACATTTTACTTCAATTGAACCAGCTAGGCAGCTATGTGATATATTATATCCTTACAAAAATCTGTATCGCAAAATGTGTGTGCAACATTTTAGCGGCCCGAGTGGCTAAAAGGCGAAAGTAGTTGCTTGCGAGTGGCTAGCCTTGATGGTCATGCGCAGTCGCCGTCGACGCTAACTGCTTCAGATTAGATCGTACATATGGTACATTAAACAATGGTTTAGTAGACAATCTGACGTAATTATTATAATTAAGATTGTTTACCGTCTGATTATCTTGATGGATAGTTTCGTTTGTGGTGAATTATTTTTAATAGAGTTTAAAGCAGACAAAAAAAAAACCCTTCAATCATACCTATATTTGAGTTTAGATAAATCGGCACCCTTATTGGATCATACACGATCAATCACTATCTGAATCATTTTGAAATAGATAGCTAATACATTGCTTCATAAATTCGAAAAAAATATCGGTTCAACAACGTAAATAACGCAATGAATATTGTTGAACTATCAAAATGAAACAGATTAGTCTTAACTATTTCCGAAAATGTGTTATGCAATTAGATAGCAGGCTTGTTTAGAAATAATTTTCGAAGTTTGCTTTGATGTGTACATTTATAAGATTAAGTTTGGTGCAATTCTAATTTGATAATAGTTATCTCGCTCGAAGTAATTATTGACTACATATTTTGCTTTGGATTGATGAAACGTGTTTAATAGTGGTTTAATTTCAATTAAAATTGATTAGATTGAAAGTAAGGTCTATAAATATGGCAATGAATAAAACAATCTTTAATTTGTTTTCCTTCTCAATTAGTTTTAATGATGGTCTCACAGTTTTCGTACCTACTTATTGCGGCCTACCCAAATATCCTTTCTTTGGTATTGTTCGTCGAGTCGTTGAGCTCCTTAAGTTCTGAGTTGAGCTGCACGATTACTGACAAATCGTGCTCTGACTGGACAGGTCTGCTCAAATCTGTGTGGTTCTTTCCTCCAAAGACTCTTTCAGACACTTATCTACATGGTCTGGACTTTAAAGAGACTTTGACCCCTGAGTTTGTTTCTCCATTTCTTCTCAAGTCAGATAGGAAATGTCGACTCCATATAACTATTTTGTTTAAATATGACGTGTGAAAATGATTCCAATGTCTTAGTTACAGAATAAACAATTTCATTTAATTTCGGACCCTGCTTTAAAAAAGGTTTGCTTAAATAGGTAGTAGCCAATCTACTTATCTCAATTTTGTTGTTTAACTATTTTAGACGCATTAACCATTGCTCATAAAATGTGTTGATGCCATTATTCAAGTAGGTAATAAAAATTCTTTACAATTCAATCTTGAGTAATTTATGGTTTTGTTCACAGACATTGCTAGCTGAAATATTTGCAAATGAGATAATTACATTTTTGTAATATTATATTAGCCAAAAGTGCACATACCATAGAAGATGCTTCAACTTAATTAGAATAGTCCATATTTTATGAAGATAAAAAACCTTAGCTATTTCTTGTTTTTCATTAAAAGTCATACTACTGCACAAATGACATTAAAATTGTTTAAATGATAAATGATTTTACTTTTGTTAAGTGTAGAAAGAAACACTTTTATACGATAATCATATTTTTTTTAACTAGATGAGGCCCGGTTCCTATCTGACTATCTCTTTTAAAGTCTAGACATAATCTTGGTCAAATCATGTGAAGACCATAATGGACAGAGACAGATTGATGTCTGAAATGGTCTTTTGAGGAAAGAACCACACAGTTTGAGTGGACCTGTCCAGTCAGAGCACGCATTTGTGTGTAATCGTGCAGCTCATCGAGCTCAATGATTCGACGAACAATACTAAAGAAAGGACCTTTGGGTAGGCCGCATAAATTAGTCAAACTGCCAGACCATGATTAAAACTCAAAGAAAAAAAACCCCAGTCTTTACATTCACAATTAAAATAATACTTTACAAAGTAAAGTTTACATTTGATTAAATACATAAACAAAAATACTTCCTGCTTTGTTTCTATTTTAAATTGGTCTTGTAATTTTAATTGCATCTAGGCATGAAATCTTAATTTAACTGAAAACGATAGGAACTCGGTAATAGTCGAATAGTATTCGTAATTGAATTTCGAGTAATTGTAATTTGTTATGGTCGACCTTGCTTATGTAATTAGAGAACTAATAAATTGTAATCATTATATTTTGAGTTCCTTGGCTAATTCTTAAATAATACTAATTCTCTTTAAGTTTATCCGCCAACAAATTAAATGTTTGTTAGATTTTTGTGAGATTTGTAATGCGAGATAGTATTTTTCTTTATTATTTAATTAGGGCAAAGGTATCTTTTACGTTCAAACGAACACCATGTTTGTTATTCGCGTATTGGCGATTTCCAAACACCAGAGGAAAAAAATAAATCTAAGAGAATTGTCTTGAAAGAAAATGTTTGTGGTAGCGGAAAAAATACTTCAACATATTTTTATTAACATCTACAACACCATTTTTTCAAAACATGTTCAAAAAAATATAATCGATATAAATTACCTAACGGTAAACTAACCTTTTACCTACTTTGAATTCCAATACAAAATATCAATATATACGTACGTTGGTATTTAATTAATAACAAGAACGTCTTATTTGAATGCAGAACTTGTTTTTTTTTTTCCATTACGCAACTCATTTCAACAATAAGTTGAGTAATAGTAAATAGATAATTGCTTCATATTTTGCAATAAATTACAAGCGTTGTCATCGCGCTTCTCTTTCTTTTCTATGCAGTCCGACAGTGACCGCACTTTAGCTCATAAAAATCACTGCAAATCAGTATCCAAAACTATCTCGGACGGAAAATAATGGAAATTTAATCAAAATAGCATCGGTATCATCGTCAAAACCCTGCCTTTGAACAAGGAAGCTCCTTTATAGACTACAACATTACTGTGGCCAGAAAGGATTTGTATCCGGTTTTTTCTTTTATTTATGACGTTTTATAATTAGAGTGCGTGCCAAGAAAAAAGGCCGGCGGAAAATTTTGGAACTTTAACTTTAAAAAAGAATGCAATTGAGACAATGACTTGGACACTAGCGCCACGTCAAATGGACTTCAGTGGTGGCGCGGACTCTAAGTCCTTTATCTATTTTGCATCTCGTTCTAAACAAGTACTTCCATTAAAACATCATCCTTGATCATAATCTCATTGCCAATGTCGCAAATACCTCGTAAATTCAATGCGAATGAGATTGAATTAACATAAGGTGCGATTGTATGAATATTAACAATGCTGTCACTTGTTCCAGACGTAATTATGACATTAACTAATGATACTTAAGATCATAGTTGACATAACGCGGAAAAACCGCGTTCATGTGCTGTCAGTATCAATATTCCAAAACAATGATGACACTGTCAGTGTCATCATTGTTTTGGAATATTGAACGCGGCTAGCGGCTAGCTCTTGAACGCGGTTTAGATGTACTGATCGCGTTCAGTTTCATTGGTCAAATTCGTCCTTAAATATAATGGCAGTGTGATCTAAAATTTGGTGATTTCATTTAGTAAAGTATTGACCATATAAATGTTTACCACAATATTCTTTGCAAAATGGGAAGGTATAAACGTTAAGTACTCCAGAAAAAAAATCTTGGGCGAAGTTTTCCGGAGAAAATTGACCCTGAATGTCAACTTGCTATTATCTACTAAAGATTTACACCTAGTTTGTACAAAATACTTATAAATCTCGTAAAACTATGGGTAAATACGTTAATGTCTGGTGTTTCATCACCAACAAACTAGACTCGAAGAACGTTTGTTTCACATGACACTTATATACTTTAATCTCTATTCCCGTCTAAGCGAAAGTATCGTATTTAACTTTAGGATTACAACAGCTCCAACTACATCGATGCTGTGGGAAACTACTAATTTGCTATTAACCAACGGTTAACTTTGCTTCATTGTTAGCTAGTTACCAACATTTACCAATCCTTAGATTGTAAAAAACATAACTGGTAAACTATATTTAGCTGCTACAATTTTGCTCGTTTAGAACAAAACGTAAGGAAATAAATAGGCCAATTCGTTGGGATTCGATGCATAAATGGTTACTGGTGAATGGCCCATCGCGGTGGATGCGATGGGACGAATAGTGCACTCTTTCTATCTGCTATTAACAAAGTGATCCACGGTAACCGGCTGGTCGATGAGGGAGGTCTATGTCTAGCTGTGGACGTGTTTCGGCTAAAATGATGAGCATCAAACCGTCCATTTCCAGTCCATTTTCTGCAATAGATCATTTGGGCTGATATGCTGAGAATGGTGACAGTCTTACCAAGGGGTGTTACAAGGGGTATCGTGTTGTTACCCAGTAACAGGGTTGTGGAGGTCAGATAGGCAGTCGCTCCAAGTAAAATACGGGTATTCAGCTCCATTCGGTTAGACAGGAAACCAACCCCAATATAGTTGGAAAAAGGCTAGGCAGATGATAATGCTGATGACGGTGATTTTAACTGGCTTTAATAATTCAAAAACAAAATTGCTGTTTAGTTTTATTACAGTTTCACCTTAAATCATTTCGTAGAATTAATTTCTACTCAGTTTAACTCATCTGTCATGTTTAACTTAACTGTTGACGAGCCTTGTGCCACCGTATAAATAAGTACAGTATTTTATCGTCATAGGAAACAGCCGAAACGACGCGCTTCGAAATCTCAGAGTATTGTACAGTATCGAGTGCGCGGCAGTTACGCATGAACGTGGAAGGTTTATCTACCTAGCGGCCGTGGGTAATTATTTCAAGGGCAGTGCCGAGATATAATACTGCTACTTATTTATTCTGTGCTAGTGCTCAGTATTATTAATGAATAGTAGTGAAGTAATTAATAAATACATCGTAGTACTTAATGTGGGATTTAATCACAACATTTTTTTGCTATAAATTAAAACGATGTAAACAAAAAATGTCGTTTAAAACGAAGAACACAGAATGTGTCAAACGCTTCCTCTGTGACGCAAGCCGAGATGGCTCGGAGCCGGTTTCTCCGAGTCTTCCGTGGTTTTGCAATCCTATTATCGAATGAATAGGAAATCGACATCTTATCAAGCATTCGGAGCTTCACGACTTCGTTTTTAAACAAATGGCGGAGGTCTTATTTTAACACTAAACTAGAAAGTGACTTTCATCTGACTTTTAGTCGAATTCGGCAGAAGAAATCTAGAATTAGCAGTCCCCCGTGGTTTCACATTTATAAAATACTTTGTTTTCCATCAGCGTTCTTTTAGATTTTTTATTATATTTATACTTTTGATTTTATTTGATTTTTTATTCTTCCTCAAGAAGTGGTCTATCATTTTTATTCAATTTTATTTATTCAAGTAACCATGACTCATTTGTTAGAAAACTTATCATACGTTCGTAATTAAGATAATTTTATATACATCCTAAATAAATTCCTGCATGATATAATGATATACACAGAGGGAGTACTATCCGACGCTTCACCGCGGCTCGGCTGCATCATTCCATGGAAAATAGCGCAGCAGTGATTCACGTACGGACAGTCCAGCCTGCTCGAAATTAGAGACAGGATGCTGTTGTTGCCGCCCCACACCTCACGCACCAGGGACGCTTACGCATTGTGACAAAGAAACAATCCACATGTGAGTCCGCGAACATCCCTGATGCGCTGCAGTAGCGGGGCAGCCTCAACCGCACCCTGAACGCGTTGTTGTTTTGCACGCAGAGGGCACGGCATGTTTTTTGGGAATATCTACCCCCACAGGCTGCTCGTGTAAAACGTAGTATGCTTTGAAAAGAGTAATTTTAACGCTTACTGAACAACGAGCAAACCTGCGAGCCAGCATGTTCAATCTAACCGATAAAAAAAAAAAAAAAAGTCTAGGTAGTTCCAGAGAAAAGCGCGGATAAACGAAAAAACAAACAAACTTCAGCTTTATTATATTAGTAAGTATAAATATGGTTTGCGGTTTTTTATTTTAAGGTGTTTCTACAACTAAAAATCTCTCTCTTCAGTAAAATTCTCGTTGTTATTAATCTTAGATTTAATTATAAGAGTGTTTTTATTTTTAGTTTGAGGTGTGGCTGGCTTGGTCTACTAAAAATACATTCGCCTACTAGGCGGTGCAGAGTTAAGTATTATTCGATTTCACAAAGTTAAACCTAGATTTTATTTTCGAAATGGCTTTATTAATTTTAATAATCAAATCCTGATTCCACTTACTTAAATAACGGTTAGAAAGCTGATATATTTTGGCTATAGAATATTATTTATGAATATAATATCATAAACAAAATTTATTGGAAAAATTATAACAAGAAGTTCTTTGTGAGATATTTTTCATAGAAACCTTGAGTTTCTAGGATGTTACGTATCTCGTGTTGTTGTGAAAGGACAAACATGACAACGAAGAAATTTCCCGCGACTACCATTCATGGCCTTCAATTTAGTAAAAGTTCATTCATTTCGTCAACAAGTTTACAAAAGGCATAATTATTTATTAATTAAATCCAGTTTTATTAACATAAGGCAATTTCTAGAATTCTTTAAGAAAAAAAACAACTTTTGGACTTTTCTCAACTTTTTTTTTTTTTGGACTTTTTGTCGACTTTTGGACTTTTGGATCTTTTGAAGTTTATTAATTATTTTAACTACCAAATTTCACAGGAAATATTTCCATTTAAACTGACTTCATCACGTTGTAATGTTAAGTAGTCGTAGTGAATCACAGAATACTTAATTATTCTGTGATTAGTAAATAGTTAGTAATTAAGTAATGGTACATACAATAATAATATAATAATAATAAATATTATGATACAAGTATGTGAATCAACGCACACACGTATCAAACAGCGTTACAAAAAATAAAATAAGAAACACAATAATGTTTTGAATACTTAAATTAAGATTAATATTTAGTGAAAAATACATAATTTGATTAAATATTATTTAAATTCTCTTTGATGTGATTAAAAAAAGCGCACATATTCAACAAATAAATAGTTATCTGTGGCGCACATTACCGCACAAGTGCGGTAATGTAAGGTAAAAAGCACGCATGTTTAATACACTGCATTGTGAACCTAAAAGCGGTTCAATAAGAGCCACTTTACGAGCAAGTGTGTTGTAAAATCAATATCACCAGCGTATAGCAGTCGCTTACTTATTCTATTAATCTAATAGCAGAAGCTTATTATTTAGAATTATACATACTTCCTTACAATAATGCATAACCTTACTACCATCACCAACCACTGACATTCGTGGTCGTGCAAAGTGCGTATTAAATAACATTAGCACTGAGTACATTTGTCACAATATAATAAAATGTGAAATTCCGCGGTTCGCTAACGATCCATTCATCATCTGAGGCTTGTAAATCATTGATACTTTAGTCATTCATGTTACTGCTGATGTCACGGAAGGCCTCATTAAACTTCTTTTAAGGAATAAGTACATTTTCGAGTAATGATACTGAGAAAGTACGATTTGTGTGTTTTTACGTAACATACCTACTTAAATAACTAATCAATTACACAAATCATTCATAATGTAAATAGGTAAGATAAAGTACCTATCTACCTAAGTTATAAATCACACGAATCGTATATAATGTAACTGAGATAAAAGTGTCAATCAACTCCTCCTATCGCGGTTCATTGGAGGACAAAGGCCTCCCCCAGGCTGCGCCACAAAACCATTTCCTACGCCTTTCGCATCCAGTTTTTCAGCCACCTTTTTAAGGTCGTTGGTCCATCTAACTCGGGGGTATCCCACACTACCCTTGCCGATAAGCTGTCTCCACTCCAAGACAGACAAGACCATCGGTCCTTCGACAAATATGGCCAGCCCACTGCCACTTCAGCTTGCTTATGCTGCAAGGTACCTCAGTAACTCCGGGTTTTTTCAGGATAATTATTTAATTTCTGATATTTTCCTATAAAGAAACTACGAGCATAGCTCGCTGCAAAATGCGCTGAGCGTCCATCAGGTACGCAAATGTGGATTTTTCGGCACCGTATGTCTTATTGGGCAGAACACACTAGTTGAAGACCTTAGTCTTTAAACATTGTGGAATAGGTGACGAGAAGACTTGACGAAGTTTTGGAAAACTTCGTCAAGTCAGAAGTACGCTGCCCAACCCAAATGGATCCTTCTGTCGACTTCTTTCTCAAAGTTGTGTCTACCACGTTGGGTGACTTGCCCTACGATGTGGATTGGACTCCGTAAAACATGGTAACTGTCATGACTATTGCCTTGTCAAGATTAAAGTGTGTCTGTTAGTAAAGTTCAATTCTACAGAAAAATACCTAATTTGCTTTACATGAATTGCAGGCTTTATTGAAACAGGCATTAGTAAACATATACATAAGACACTTCTTGAAAACCATCGATTGATAAGAATGCCATGAGAAATGTAGTATATTATATACATATTTTATACAAAAAATCTAGTCCTTTCCATTTTATGTGGGACGTGGTTTCAAAATCGCAATCTTTTCTTCACTAAAACCACACTTCACAGTTATAATATTTTATTAACCATTCATCGATTCATCTTTTAGTTGTTATTGCATTCAAAAGTATATAACGGCTATAAAATTCTTAACAGAAACTTGAGGAAGCAGCTAAAGAAACGGGGTTACGATCATTTGAATCGACAGGCTATTAACCCATTAGTGTTAAATGCGGCATCAAAAGTATTATGATTACTCACTCTATGAAGGATGAAAACTGGTTGTACACGCATGATATACGTAAATATCTATTTGTATGCTCTTGGATATATGAATATATGTATATTTAGGTATTTACTAGCTGCTGCCGCGGATTCGCTCGCCTCTTTTTCTAAAATAAAAGTAAGTTACTCTTTATAGCATCAGCTATCTGCCAGTGAAAGTCCCGTCAAAATCGGTCCAGCCGTTTCGGAGATTAGGCCGAACAAACAGACGGACAGGCAAAAATTTTAAAAATTGTTCTTTGTTATAAGTACAGCTGACAGTAAGTTTAACGTTATTATTATTTTAAATTACGAAGTACGCAGAAAAATAAGAAATACAGACACTCATAATTATTAATATTTATAGTGTGTGCGTGGGTGTATTGGTGCGTGTTGGCGTTATAAATGAGTGTGATCTACGATATCTATCATATCTTCATATCTGTAAATAATATAGGCATTCACTAGGTAAGGTTTCAACAATGATCAGTATAAGAGTCATTTCAACAACACAAAATTTTTGGAGTTAGAATTCAGTCCAAGAGCCTTTCAAACGTATTAATTAAACTGCATTATGAGATTTAAGAAAAAACAAAAACCCAATTTTTACACAAGAAGAATAGTCTAGACATTTTTTGATTTTCAGTAGAAGCCATAGTGCCAACTGTTAAAAATTTCACATTTTCTCTTTAATCAACAAAAAAGTCTCGAAACCGTTTCCACTTCCTTTGTCCTAAGCAATACAATTTTAAATACTCATTTGACTACCTATGTAAATAAATGCACATACTACATTTCCCTCATTTCCCTAAACTGCACATACGACATTGCAAGCATGAATGATACGCGAAACATGACGTGACATAAAAGAAAGCTCATTATTGTGCGTACGCGTAACGTAACAGATGTTAATTTATAGGCGATAAGATGAGCGAAACATTGCGTAAGCGACGCGCCTATCCGTGGTATTACGAGCGAAACGGATTCGCAAGGTTTTATTGATGATTTGAGTTTATTGCGGTTTTAAATGTGGCCTGCGAGGAATATGAAAAATAGATTAGAGAGATTTATTTATTATATATAATTTTAAATTATTATACGTATAAACCTTCCGAAATATTTTATTTTTTATAAATAAAAGTTTGATGTTCAGTTACTTGGATGGCTCGAACGTCGTAATGTAAATCAACCTATTGGTAATTTAGTTAAGTTTCTCTATAAGTGAACTGTAATTTGTTCTTTGAGAAAATAAATGTCTTTAAACCGAAATAAGCTTTCTAAATGAGGGTGTTCACCGCAACAAAATCTGCTGCGTAACTACGCAGGGGGTTGTTTGGAGCGGGGGGGAGGTCGTTGTTCTTCATAAATAAGAAGAAAACGAGGTCATACCACCAGACACGAAACATGACTTTAATTTATAATACACAAATGTACTACATAACATTAAGCCTGAAATAATTGGCAGATGTATATAGTAGAATAATTTCTGTAGTTCAGACCACCCATGCTCAGTAGTCACGTTTACAAGATCTAGACAAATGAGGCAACCAAACACGTAGTAATTATGAAAAATATGACACACTGTTTTCTTTTTTCTAAATATATAAAATTACTGTGGGCAGATTTTTCGTCCGTCCAATTAGATATGGCTGCATATATTTTGACCTCTACAACTCGAACAGTACGTAAACTGGTATTTAAACTGGTTTCCAAATTCCTAACACATGCATAGTTATCGCTGCGTAGAGAGCTGCTTAATCTAAGCTATACACATAAACTTGTTTTACTATAAAATAACAATAAAAACTGGCAACACCTTCTTTGGAAAATAAAGTCATTGCCGTTATATTTAATCTTAATATACATAAAATTGTGTATTTTTTTTGTTACATGTACTATTCAACAAAAGTTAGACGGTAATTTATTTGGACTTTTTTGGTGTTTTACGAATATAGATTTCGTTTTTATAAGCTGACAGTCACAGATAAATAATACTATTTACTGCTTCTGAAAAGTGAGATTGCTGTACTTAAGTGATATGAATTTATAAGTAGATGTATTCGTTTATGCCACTTGTTGCGAATCACACGTATACTTAAAAGGAGTAGTCGACACCTTTATACGGAATTAAGAAGTGATTTGGAATATTTTTGACTATACTTTGGTTTATAATAGGTAGGTATTATTTTTAGCCATTCAATTAAGCAAAAGGATAATTAGTCTGTAATATTCCAACTGCTGGAACACTGGCCTCCTCTCTGAGAGCACAGTGCGGGAGAGCAAGATAACCCCTAAATGACTATTACAGAATTGAAAATTCGGCAACAAATGAGTCATTCAAATCAAAATCAAAATCAAAAGTCATTTATTCAAACTAGGCTGAGAATCAGCACTTTTCGAACGTCAAAATTACATAAGACAGTCCCCCAAAACGCCCACCCTTCACCACTTCCTAGTGCGTTAGCTGGGAAGAAGAAGTGGCGCAACAAACTCCCCAGCTGCACAGCTGTCTGTTCAGTTAGAAGAACAAAAAAAAGATTCTATATAATAGTATTCAAAATAATTTACATTAAGCAACACAAAACATAATTTAAATTATTAGCCATATATAAGCTAGCACACGCCAATATACCAAACAAAATCATCGAGAACTATACTCAGGCAGAAATAAAAAACAAAACGTAAACAGAACTTAATATCTTAATAAAAGCCACCAGGCATAAAGGGCGTGCCCGCTTACATTATTACTCGTCGTAGTCTAATTGTACATACACCCAAACAAATCACACGTTACTACAAAGGAACTTCCTAAGCTTACATAAAAATGCAGAGTTAGCAAGCTGAAGTGGCAGTGTGCTGGCCATGTTTATCAAAGAGCCGATGGCCGGTGGAGCGGACGAGTCTTGGAGTGGAGACCGTGTATCGGTAAGCGTATGTGGAACGTCCCCAAGCTAGATGGACGACCTTAAAAAGATGGTTGGGACAGACTGGATACGGAAGATGGGTGACGACAAGGATTGAGGTGCAGCCTGAGAGAGGCGTATGTCCAACAGTGGACTGCGATAGGCTGAGTTCATTGATTAATCTACCAAATTACATACAAGAATACATAGTAGACAGACACAATATCCTGCTGGGGTTGCGGGTTTGTCCGAAAGGGATATCGCGGCCCCGGCACACAGGCATCGGAAGGAACACGGGTGAGTTTCAGTCAGTAAAAGTCTGACACACCCTCCCGCTCCTCCTCGTCTAGAGCGGGAGAAGTTATTTGATAATTTCCCAACAAAAAAAAAAAAAAAAGACAATATTATGTAACTCACAAATAACAACAAAAAAGAAACAATAAATGTTTTATCAGATAACATTTATTGTTTTTTTTTTAAATTGTTATTAGAGACACGAGAGAGAGATTTTTTTGTTGTTATTAGAGAAGCTGCACAACTAGACAGAACCAAATTAAAACACATCGTAACAAACGAACACTTTGACCGCGTAATTGTTAATTAGGCACATAAAGTGGCTGTCGCAAGGCTAACCTCGTTCACATATCAACACTGTACATGGACAGACAAACATACAGACTGTATAAATATGCACTTGAGAGTGAGACCACGAATTATGATTACGAATATATTTATTTAAGTCGCGATTTATCAAACGACATTTTATTTTATAACTGAACGATAACTTACAAAGATATAAAATAAAATATCGTAAATTCCTTCCTACCTATCCTACTTGATATATTAAGACAAGTTTGGGGGTAATTATTTAATTCCAAAGTTATAAATTACCCCCAAACTAAATTCAATTAGATGTTCCAAATTTAAAATTATACAGGCTGGAAACAAAAACGAAGATCAGTTGAAGGAATGTAGATAGGGGGGGTCGTTTTCCCATTGCACTAATCACCTTTTTCCATTCTATAAAGTACTTCATACTCAATAGACCACAATAAATCCCTGAAGTAGTACATCCATACAGGCAGCAAATCAAACTTAGGAAAGGGTAGAATTGAACTGTTAAAAATATTATGGCAAAAAAAGTATTGCCACTGCCAACGACACAATTATCCAATTGTACGATATTGCCACGTTCAAAACAAAAACTTGTTAATAGCATATCTTGTAACACAATAATCAACTCAACACGTGTTCTTGTATTTGTAAGTACCTAGGTACTAATTGATTATAAATATATATGTGTGAATGTATATTTTTTGTAATCTTACTCACTTTTGTTAATGCAAATTGATTTTTAGTTTCATTAGTCACTCTTGTAACCCATTGTGCATTGTAATTGAACCTAATTCTTGCTGCTTCACTGAGTACAATTGGTAGCCTTGATTCAACTGAAGTTTATGACATACTTTTTTCTTTGTATTTTATTTTGTACTGGTATGTTCAAGGATATTTCTATGTTTATGTTATTTCTAAGTATAGTTAGTTGTACAGCCTCTATATTTTTACCAACTATTTCTAAAAAGATTATATGTTTTCATATTCAAATATAAAAAGATGTACTTACAATGTCCACAGCAAAAAATAAACAAAAATACAAGTGTTCAGGCTAGGATAATCTTACAAACGTTAATATATAAGTAGTAATAAAACGAACTTGATAAGTTTAAGTGCTTATTCCAATACCTACTTACTTTTGTTTAACATTAAACATTCCCACCACGTCAACTCACATGACTCATTTAACAAATATTTCAAAAATACTGCATCCATAACATCCTTTACGGAATTCAAATTACTATAAAACTCAGTTCTTATACTAGTATTAATTATTACGAACAAAAGCAGGTGCTTACGAGTTTATGAGAGAGATAAAATCACTATACATACAATGGATTGTGTAAGTAGCGCGTTGAACTCTTTTGTACGAGCGGTTTTAGCGTACGCCTGTTATACAAGTTATACCCGACAATTACGGATTATAACCGTGCGATTATTTAATCTTTATCTCACGATTAACATTGTTATTTTACTTTTCAGTGCACGTTGAGAATTATACAACTAGGATGGTTTGTATATTTGGTAGTGTTTGTTGAAATATTCTAATATGTATTTTTATTTTGTCTTCGTCTGTGTACTAGTATTTTTTTTTTTTTTTTTTAACACTAATATCTGGAATGAAAAGTAGCATAATATATTTTATGTCCTTCTTCCGGTCCCAGGATATGTCCTATATCGATCATTTAATTGATTAAGGCGTTAAAAGGTAGCAGACAGACAGAAAGTTTTTACCTTTGCAATTATAATATTAGTATAGAAGTATGGATTATAACAATTTATACATATATTTCAGCGAAGAGATTATCTTTTCAAAGTATCCTGAGAAAAATTCTGTTCATTATTATCGATTATTTTACTCGATCGAAACTACGAATTTATGTCAAAAATAACGTTAAATCAAGTTTTACCAGAAGCAATCGTCATAAACCCACTTTGTCATAACTCATAGTCATAACACATCAGACATTTCAATACCCATTAACATTTCATAACGACACATAAATCACAGGTCGGCCCAAATATATATAATTTTTAAATGTCGTTCAGAAGCAGGTGTGGACCTTGAGTTTGGTACAAACGGTCTCGATTCCGGCTCCCTTTCCAATTGGTTGGGTAACCAACTGCAGGAAACAGCTCTGTTTTATACAATTATACGCGAAGTAAATAGGTATTAATTGATATTTTGTTTCATGTGTTGGGTGCTAATTGAAACACTGTCCTTAGTTTTAGATTTGTTTGGCGGTAATTAACGGCATAGTTGTTTAAATTACTGCAAAGGTAGTTAGTTTTTTTTTTGCTAAAACTAGCATAAAGTTAAACTTGATATTTATGTAATTAAAATTCGGGTTAATGTTTTTGTGCGTGCAGTTGAATAATCGGTATTCGTGTCAAGAATTTGAACAAAAACCGACAAGAATGGTAACATAACTTGTCGCACCAGCAACTTGCGTCACACAACGGTTAGGTAAAACTGTCTTTATGAAGAAGTGAGTACTAACAAAGATCCTGCTGAAGATAGTTTTAATTACTTAAGCTAGGGTTCTCTAGAAGAGCGATGGCCGCAATATAACGGCTGCAGTGACGGTTGTCATGAAAAATATGGCAGCCGGGTTTTTTTTTTTTTAGGTTGGGTAATTATCAAATAACTTCTCCCGCTCTGGCCGGAGTGGGAGGGCGTGTCAGACTCTTTCTGACTAAAACCCACCCGTGTTCCTTCAGTTGCCAGGGGCCACGGTATCCCTATCGCACTTTCCCGGGTTTGACTTTACGTTGTCAAAAACTGCTCTCTAGGAAAACACACCAACTTACTTTAAAGAATAACGTTTCAGTGACGTCATTCGCGCGTAAATTGTGGAGTGGTGGACGCCACACTGCTGTGGCGTCCACCACTCATCTAGGAAACAGCTTTAAGGCTGATTTTATCAACGTCAGATATCTTTTTATCCTTGGAAAAAAGTCCGCCAGTCTTGTGTAGTAAAACTAAAAACAACTAAATTATATTAGGTTAATCTGGTAACTAAGACCAGAAGCTCACTCAAAACTCAAGCATTACTTAAAACTCGTTTAAAGCCTTTTGATTGGTTGAATCAAGTTTTAAGTAATGCTCGAGTCTAGAGAGAGGTTCTGTAAAACGGGCCTTAGTCTTCGAGTTTTGTTTATCGTTTGTCAGCAGATTTGCCTTTCATTATTAGCAATTTCTTTTATCGTTTCGTTTATTGTATTCTATAAAATCATTGAATGTGTTTTAATAACGTGTTTTTATATTATATTGAGAATATATGAACTGAGTCTCTTTCATCATGGAATCAATATAAAGACATAATATTGTCAACGATATTTTTTTTTAGGTTATTTGAATATTTGCATAATTTGATATTTTTGACGTGACGAAACTGAAGAAGTTAATTAATAATATGTTTTACAAAAGTATGCATAATGTGTTATTAATTCACACAACATTTAAAACTAGACAGTCTGTCGTGTGTTATGTAGTTAACATTTCGTTACGAAGCCAAACAAGTTTGGCTAGTTTACTAAAATGAGACTATTCACTCGCGAAAAGTAATCGTTGGATATAAATATATTCTGATTTTGTGTACTTGTATATAAATATACGTATATGGATGTTTGTATAATATGGTAGTTATGATACATACCTATAATGTATTAATAAAGCGACCCTGCCCAGTTTCGCATTGTTTTCACGACTTGACAAAACATCAAGATTTATTTATTTATTGTAAACGCTTTATACATATAAACCTTCTGGAATAATCTTTAAATTATGGTGAAACCCACATCAAAATCAGTTGCGTAGTTTAGAAGGAAAACGCGGTCACATAGACACGAAAGCGATTAGATATGTATAGTTAAAAATATCTGTAACTTACAAAAGACCACCCTTTTGTCATATAAACGTGATATAACATATATAATAAGAATTCTGAATTTTATATATCAATGAATTTGACGCAGTGAGAGATAATTAAATATATTATGACGCATTTATCTGCACACTTTTAAGAAACGACTTCACAAATATAGAAATTATTATTCTAGAATATTAACTTAGTTGCGTTTTACAACTCTGCTGTCAATTGGGGCTTCGACTTGTTAAAGGACAAATCAGCAACCTGATTGGTTTGATATTATTATCCTATAATTATAATTTAATCAACTTTTAAGAGTCAACGTTTTTTCTATGAATACATACATAAAACGTAAATCCCGCATCTCCAAAGGGTTCAGCAGCGATTCTAAGTTAACTCTATAGTACCCAAACCCTTATTAAAAGTGCTTCAGGCTTAGGTATATTACTGAAAGTACGTTTAAAACTTACCGTAAGCCACGCAGGCGAACAAAACCGCGAACTGTGCACTACTCCTCATGTTTGTTTGCTTGTTTGTTTGTGTGTGTGGTTGTCGCGACGTGTGCGCGTCGTAGTCGGCCCGGTAGCACTGGCTGCGCGCGCGCAGACCAGCGACCGCCCGCCGAACGCGGGTTGGCGGTGGTATCTATAGTGTGGTTGTGGTTTTCTTTTGATTTATCAGATAGTAAGCCGAAAGGATTGCTTTAAGCTAATATTAAAACATAATGCAATTGATAATATTGAGGTATTATTTAAAAAAACTGACGTACCACAGTTACAAAACTACCTGAAACTATATTTCAGCAAACATTTTCATGGTTGTGCCTCAGAATAAGCCATTAGATAAAACAATAATTTGCCATAAAGGTGTCAGTACCACTCGTATAATGGTTAGTTAAATACGAGTATATTGTTTGCATATTTAATCATTCATTTATTCGTTTCTATAAAGAACGAACCGTACAAGTTATGATTTATTTACATGTTTATGATGGGTATGGGAAGAAAAAATAAACCTGTACTGTGTAACCCTAATTGCGTACACGATCAATCAGAATCTGTATCGTTTTGAAACAGATTGCTAATCTATTGTTTCATAAGTTCGAAAGAAAAATCTGCTCAACAACGTAAATAATGCAATGAATATTGTTGAACTGTCGAAATGAAACAGATTAGTCGTAACCGTTTACGAAAATGTGTTGCGTAATTAGATAACTGGCATTTTTTTTCAAATATGAAAATCATGCTCCATCAATGGTATTTGCAAAGGAAATTTACTTTAAGTAAACGGGCACGCCCTTTATGCCTGGAGGCTTTTATTTAGATATTAAGTCTCGTTTGCGTTTAGTTTTTAATACTGCCTGAGTATAGTTCTCGATGATTTTGTTTGGTATATTGGCGTGTGCTAGCTTATATATGGCTAATAATTTAAATTATGTTTTGTGTTGCGTAATGTAAATTATTTTGAATACTATTATATAGAATCTTTTTTTTTCTTCTAACTGAACAGACAGTTGTGCTGCTGGGGAGTTTGTTGCGCCACTTCTTCTTCCCAGCTAACGCACTAGAATGTGGTGAAGGGTGGGCGTTTTGGGGGACAGCCTTATGTAATTTTGACGTTCGAAAAGTGCTGATTCTCAGCGTAGTTTGATTAAAGGACTTTAAAAAATTTGAAATAAAAATATCCATCTAGCTTCCTCGGTTATATTATTATTTTTAGCTACAGCAAGACTATGAATACAGCACCTGTCGGTATCGGTCTCACAAGTCACCTCTTACGAAAACAGCGTATACCTCACGCGGCGTGCTTTGATTGACAATACGACACAGACATACGCGCCTGGAAGTGATAGTAATTAATCGAAATTAAACTTTAATCTTGTTGCGCAAAGTCGTGAGAGAAACTGGCTGTCACTATGTCAATGACAAAAATATCTATCAACGTACATAATTAAGATGACGGGGAGATTAATTGTGTAGAATATCTAGTGAGACTTATTATTTTGTAACTTCTGTCACTGTATTGTATTACAATTGTTATGTCACGTCACGCATAGTGTTGGCTTTTTCTGTTAGAAACAGTATATTAACCAAACCAATCATTGCTGTAGCAGCCTAGCTACTCGGTTCCACATTTGATACACACAAATTTCCCAGCTTTTCCAAACATACGTATAGATAATAAGAATTTCGATTATAAGGCCACAACTAAACTGCACATTTTTGCGACAAAATGTCACTGTTAATTAAAATGCTTGAAAACATGCAATTCTACGGTGTAATTCCAAGTTCACAAAAGTTTTTGATATGCATGTACATAATAAGTAAACTTTATCTTAAATAAAAACCTACATAATATCTGCTGATTTAAATTTCAGAAATCATTATATTTTATGGCACCTAAGTAATTGAAGCCCTGTTAGGACTTTTCGTGTTTCCACGAAAATACGGCAATTTTTCGGCTGGAATTCATAATCAAACTTCCTCGAAATGATTATCGTTATTTCAGGGAAGTCAGCCTACATCGCATTTCTTTTTCCATGCAACAATCATCAAAACAAGTTAGCGTGAAAAATAAACAAATGAATAAACATACAATAAGATGCAACTTGTTATGTGATTGTACAATGGTACTTTGTATTGAGTAATTCAACTGTTTTTTTATACTTCTTTAAAGTAAAGATTTATAACCTTTCAAATGGCACATTTTTTTTTTTTATAAAGCTCGACCTATTGTGTACAAGCTTTATAATATTCAATGAATGACTTCGACCTTACATTATAATATGAATAAAAATGTTTTTTTTATTGTTTCTCTAAACTAAACGGGCTCGTCGCTATGTAATAACAGCCGCCTGGAACATCGATCAGGTTAAGTTACCGTAGATTGATGACTATCTTTGCATACCGAGGCCCCTCGGTGCCTTGGAATGCACGTTAAGCCGTTGGTCCCAGCTGTCATTCGTGAATCTATGACAGTCGTTACGGCGGTCAGAACCCTAAAAGTCTGACAACCAGTCTTCCCAAGAGGTATCCGAGAGGTATGAATTCATACTAAACTCAGTGTTTGGCAAACTATGCATTGCACAGTTGTGACAGAAGACAACTTATTATGGTATAATCTACAAGAAGTTATGGAACTAAAAGCCTGAAAAGGGGCCGTATACTGATCAGTATGAACTTTACTATGAGTCGTTGAAATTTCAAAGACATACAATCTGCTGCTCCAGACATTTAAGTTCGCATAACTCGACATTTACGGGAACAGCAAATTTTTTTCGCGAGTTCTACGGTGCCCCCATTTCACTAAAAGTTAAATAAAGATTGATGTAGGTTGAAACACTAGGGCTCCGGGTCCGAGCGCCCACTTAGCTTTTCGAGACATTGCTAATTGGACATTGGTCGACTCTTCACGTGACCAGAGGGTTGGCCAAAGAATGAGCATCGCCATATGATGTGACCATGCTGCGAGCCTTTTGGGCAATTTTTGTGATTCTTTCCCTTCCTTTTTTATATACACTATTATTTTAAGTTTTCTAGCTTACATTTTATGATGATGAGTACGATGACTCCTTTTCAGGAATTCAGTTATTTCAATTACACCGTGCATACTCGTAATTGTTTTAAAGGCAACCTTTTTCGAGTAATTTGACATTTTATACTTTTTTTTCATACATTATATAAAATGTCAAATTTACTCGAAAACTGTTGACTTTTGCATACGGGTCGGGGTCATTTGGTTGCAAATGACCTCTCGTACATCCCCTGGATTGCTGACATATTACCAATAACCCTATATATTTATGTATGTAGATCTGTTTGTCTCCTTATGTTTTGCTCAGTTGAACGTGTTCGGCAGATAAAAGGTGATCGTTTTGCAAGTCTGAGCGTGGTAGGTTGTCAGCTTGTCATGTTTCGTAATCACTTTTCTTTATGCTAATCCAATGTTCAGTGTGTATTTTAACAACGGATATTTGCTTGTGTTATTTAAAGAAATTCTGAATATTTCCTGTAAAATAGGAAATAATTTAAAAGGAAAGAATAATGTTAGGTAAGTGCCAGTCAGATGGTAGTAAAACTAATAATTTGTGATGCTAACAAGCACACAAGCTGTGGTGCAATCGTACAGCGCGCCCAACTTATCTGTGCAGGCGGCAAAACACAACTAAAAATTAATGTACCGAATTTGTCATGCTGTTGAATTTTCCTTGACAAGTAGCGCCACGACGCGCGATTTACAACAGCAATGCAGTAGTAATGATTACAAAAATGCTGAAAAAAGGCAGACAAATCGTATCATCGTTCAACCGTTGACTAATGAAGTAGTAAGACAATCTATAACTATACAACATGTTCGTTTTGATATTCCATAACTCTAGGGCAGTCTAGGGTATTTTTCATACAAAATAATTACACAATGTCACGATTAACAACATCGTATTTTCTTAGCTTTAAATATGAATGATTGGTTTGAATGAAAATTATTTACTCGTACTTATCAATTGTGTATATAACACATTATCGAGAATTAACTTTAAAAGGTGTCTACCTTGTGTCTATCTTTAATTTTTTTCATGTTATTCAATTTTTATTTTTTTGAGCAGCGTTTGCTATATCTCCTATGTTTTTGGCTCGATTTGGATTCTGTTTATTATTTCTAAAAGCTTATGAGTTATTTTATCGGATTAACTTACATTTTTTACTCAAATTTGTCTACTATGAAAAAAAAACGGATATGAAGTTATTTTCTTTCAAAAAAAAAAAAAAAAAAACCACATGTAAGTTCATAAATCATAGGGATAAAGTGGGAGAAAGTGAGAAGAGACGGGAAGTGACAGTGAGCGGGTGTGTGTGGGTGTTAAGTGTTAAGTGGGAGTGGGGTGGGGGGGTTTGGGGGTGGGTGGGGAGTGTAAGTGGGATCGAAAATTTACTCACAATTTTCGATAATTTGTCATAAATATTCAGAAAAATATGCCCATGGGCGACATTGTATAATATATTATCTTCGAAGCTATGTATTTTTGGAACACTTGTTCTAGGACTTTTTGTATTATTTACGAACTTTTGAGTTATGGGCATTATGGGAAATCAAAAGGAACACGTTGTATAATTAAAATGCTGTTCGTTGGTTATTTAGGAGCATCACTTGAGAACGTCTGGAATTTTATGGAAATAAAAATTGGAAAAGTTGCCCGGAAAATTAGAAAATTTGGGAAAAACTGAAAGTGCTTTTTTCTATGGGATTTTTAGTTGAATTCAAGACTATAAGTATTTAAATGATGAAGGGACAACGTCTGTCGGGTCAGCTAGTTAATTATAAATTATCAATTGTTGCGAGACTCCCGGAACCTCTTGTGACGCTTTGTGTAGTATAAGATGCGTTATTACATAAAAAATCTTTTGTTCCTAAACTCTAGTCTCATATAGAACTATATTTCTAGAGTAGGCAAAGTACGTTCTAATTTCGCCAACCCATTTATTTGTAGGTAGGCCTTACAAACTGCCGGAACAAGTGGCAATACATACAATTTATACAGAATTGCTCTTATTTCGAAAACTTCTAAATTAATACGCTCGCTATTTCGGAATACTGGACCTGCTCGACAAAGTAAATGGCTAAACTAGTATTTTATTATCGGTGGGCTAAACCAAATCGACATATTGTGAGCGATACATTATTATGTTGGGAAAGAATTTTGACAGAAATAAGAGCTTTGTGATTTGAAACACAATGAAAAGTAAGTAGCTATTATTATTAACATCTAACAAAAAACGCCAATCATATATTCGCGCATTGGTTCTATACCAAGCAAGAGATTCTAGTACCTAAATAACTTTCTAATCTCTATGACATGCGACAATTTTGTCGGTATTCTTATTTATTTATTTTATTTTATTATTTATGTACACACAGTAAAATACATAGAGATACGACATAATTATAATTTGTGTACAAAGTATTTAAATTAAATATATTATTATTATTATTTATTTTCAAAGTATTTGAGTATTCTTTTATTTCTTTAAATAATTATTCTCGTGCACCTTTTTTAAAGTTTAGTAGTTCAATTTTTTTTAATACTAATTGAGTTAAATAAAATGAGAATTAATTCATTTAAATTATAATCATACTTTATTCAACAAATTTCAATAATTCCGCGTTCGACTTTTTGTTACCGAGATAGAGGTTTATGAAAAAATAGATAGGATCTCGTCTACAATCTTTGATGACAGAACCCTAAAAATCACAGCTACAGCTACATCAAATCATTCACAATTCAATCATTAACACACATCAATTACCATTAGGTACAGTTCACGAAAAAAAAATCTGATCGATAAAACAAGCGGGTATTATTACGAATTGCGTACGCGCACAAATCGGTCACGATTCGAGTCACCCGACAAAAAGTTGACGTTATCTGTTATCAGTCGCGCCACTAGTTATGTT
This sequence comes from Agrochola macilenta, assembly GCA_916701695.1. NCBI lineage: Eukaryota > Metazoa > Arthropoda > Insecta > Lepidoptera > Noctuidae > Agrochola > Agrochola macilenta. The sequence continues at coordinate 19,432,222 of OU753554.1, read as the reverse complement.
GTAAGGAACTCGACGTGACCAGGAGTTAGGAAATACATGGACTAGGTAATTTAAATAAAAAGAGGATTTTTCAAACAAAGGGGCAATGTAAATTGAATGCAGACTGAAAAGTAGGCGCCCGTTGAAAAACAACGAATAGGATTGTCTGCTAACAACAAACTTTCTCGTACTTAAAATCTGTGGGATTTTAGTATTCTTAAAAGTTTCGAAATCAATTCAAATCAGTGAGAAAAAGAAATACGCACCAGCAATGGGTTCTTAAATAACGTATTGCCTGACTTGTCAATTCTATTAAGATACCTACTCTAATAACTGCTATAGATTACTGCGTAGATTCTAATGATTCTAAAAAATTAATTATACCTGTTTTCAATCATTTCAAAACTACATAATGTTATGTCTCCTAATTGCTCTCTTAAAATATAACTACATCATATTTTGTATTTGAATAATATAAATACAATGAAAACTGCACACGTTTCTAAGCACATACACACCACTACTTTCTCCATAATATTAGCACAAGATAAATAGCACTGTTACGTAGTATTTGAATAGGAGTCGAAAAAAATCGCGAGTCGTGTTCCACTGCTAACATAACCATATATCTGACAGTAATATAATACTTACGTATGCCTATAGTCATAAAAGATATTGACGTTTGATTGACATTTCTATTATGATAACTTTTTGAATAAACAATCAATAAAATAGAACTCAATACACTTATGAAATTGACAGAATTCTGAAGGCTACTTTGATAATAATGATGAAATGTAGGTTTTGTTTCTTAAGAAAAGAAAATTGGTAGTAAATATATGAAAAAATAGGAATCAACTAAAACTAATTACGAGTATTATTACTTTAAGTCTGTAAGTTTCTAAATTATCAAAATATTTAAATTACAAAAATAAAAAAGTCTAGAATCAACTTGTTATAGAGAATAAAGTGAAATTCAGACAAAGTAACAGGTACTTTTTCTTTAACCCAGATATAACATAACAATTTTTTTTTTTTATATTTTGATTGTAGCAGTTTGTCTGAACTGACACTGAAGGAATCAACACACACAGCCATTGTTATCCACAATAAATGAAGTTCTGAATTTTCACCATCATTTCACATCCAATAATCTGGAAATTAATAACTGTCTCACAAATGTCATCTACATCCACGTCTATGACAAGAGATTAAAAATAAAGTCATGTTTAGTTTAGACCACAGCTGTTTAATTAAATCAATTTGAATTTGATTTAACCGTTATTGTTTGTGTAATGATCACCTGATATGCCCAAACTAATCAATATCTTCCTGTCTCCTTGATTTCGAAATAGACGTCAATTCGATTATGAACTCATTGAAAGTAGCAGCCCAACGGTTAAGACAGGCATGTAATTTTATATGTAACCCGAGGCTCTTTTAATCAATATTATAATTATAATCCGATAACTAGAACATGCAGTATTAAAGGTAATTGTTACAAATTATCGGTGCAGGGTTACGAAATGTAAACTATATAAATAAAAAACGAATTTGGTTCCTTTAAAAGCATACACTGCATAACCTCTTCTGTTTTATTAAAAAAGCCTGTTCCGCAGAATAAAAATTAAACAGAATTATCTATACATACATATAATAAAATAGTAGTTTAGAATTTTTTCCCGTTTGCCTGGATGTATGTTCCGGATTGGCGCAAAAACAGTTGAACGGATTTGGATGAAATTAGCTTCTTTGGCAGAAATATAGTTTATAACCTAGATTAACACTTATGATACTTTTAATCCCGGTAGTACGTATTCGTGGGATATTTTCCGACATACACGCGGGCGAAGCCGCAGGCAAAAGCTAGTTAAGAAATAATCTGCCATATAAGTTAATCGGGACTTATCAGGAGGTGGTTAAAGAATCTATAAAGTGTATATAGTATAAAGCGATTTAAAAATAAAAGTATGTATATTAAACACTTTTGCATCAAAATAATAAGGTTTTCAGTATCGCTATCACAGACATCGTCGCGCCATCTCTCCGCAAAAACATTAACTACTAACAAAATGTTGCTTGAATAGATTGTCAGCAGTTCATCCGAATACCGACAGTCTTCGTCCGAAACGAAACTCTTCATAAATTTTGCTTGTTTTTCAAGAAAAGGTGGACCCGAAGTCATTTGTATAATAATAATTATTATACAAATGACTTCGGGTCCACTTTTTTTTTTAATAAACATATATCAGTTTTACATAATTATTATGTAAAACTGATATATGTTTATTAAAAAAAAAGTTTCTTATTACTTTATCGCAATCATTGTAAAAGGAATAATTAACCAAGAATCATTACAACTTCCTTTTGAATCCCTTCAAAATCTGTCTACTCTACTTTTCTTACATCAATGTATCGAGCACAGGCAACTGCGACTGCGCTTGCGTAAATGCTACAATTATTATCCGTAATTGGTTTGCAATACGGCCTGCAACCAAAGGCTTTACTTGATCAAATAAAATTAACAAGACAATTTGTAGTTATGTGATTATTATGTGTGGATAATATATATTTATTTATTTATTTTCCAACTTACATTTATCATTACAGGGTAACCTATTGCGATAGCGTAGTCTTCTTTTCGTGTGGTTAGTGGCTAACCTGGTGTCAGAATTATGGGCCTGTGAGTTGGCTTCACATGCCTTCGAGAAATATCTCTCTCACGATGTTTTCCTTCACCGTGTTTGAAGCAAGTGATAAGTATACAATACGCACATGAATCCGAAAAGTCAGAGGTCATGGGCCTTTTTTTTTTTTAAGAATGGGATAATATCAAATAACTTTTCCCGCTCTGGGCGGAGCGGGAGAGTGTCAGACTTTTACTGACTAAAACCCACCCGCGTTCCTTCCATTTCCTGTGTGCCGGGGCCACGATATCCCTTTCGGACAAACCCGCAACCCCTTGAGGCCTTGGGTTCGAACTCGAGACCTATGACTTGGCAGACTGACGGTCACACCACTAGGCTATCACTAACATAACGTATTAACATATCATTATAATTAAATTTTGTAACTTATTACAAATATTGCATTCTTTGTGAATTCACTCAGAGAACAACACAATGGGTCCGAGTCATTAGCTATGAGGTTTAAGGTGCGGAGCGCACGCGTCAGTGGCGCCTCACTTAACAGATGCAGAGCACGCGGCTCCGCCAGCAACCGTGGCTGCCGTTGTCGCCAAACGTACCTGTCCGGAACACACAAACATATGTGCCCTAAAATGTCCGCATTATGTACCTTCCCTCTAAGTACTTTGAATATATACGAGATGAGTGCGAGATCCCTCCTGACCCTCAGTTCGTTATATCCAACCATACCCAATCTACATAAAGTTGGGTACATTAGCGGATAAAATGGATATACACCATACAAGCGCAAGTACAAGTACGTCACGAACTTGTTTTGTACTCTCTCCAGCATGAGCCTATATTTAGATTCATGTGGAGCCCAAATGACTGCGTTACATTATATTATATCTTTATATCATATCTTTTTTTTTTGTGACTGCTCTTGTGCACTCCTGGGCAAAGCCTTCCTCCCCTTCTTCCATCGTTCATTGACCCGCGCGACCTCTTTCCATTTTTGGCAGAATCTGTCCAGTTCACCCCACCATCGCCTAAGTGATCTGCCGCAAGCCTGCCTCACTGTCTCAGGGCACCAGTTCTGTGCTATTTGGACCCCAATTTCAATTATACTACCTGGCACTATTTGCCCTGGAAGTGGGATAATTTCTGTTGGATTTCATAGCGATAATACGAGTACTTTCGATAAGGTTAGGTTGGCCTAGGTTCTTAGGTCGACGGCGCGTTGATGTTGATGAGAGCGGGAGAAGTTATTTGATAATTTTCCACTCAAAAAAAAGGCTAAAGTTTATATTTATTTATTTATTTATTGGTAAGGCACCTCAACGACTTACTCACTAAAACATACACATACAAAAATCACATAGCGTTTTAGGTATTGTGAATTCGTCACTTACAGAAGTGCACAGCACTAGCAGAGAAATTAATGATTAAAGGACGTTATAGTCATCGTTAGTTGATTAAGTTACAAATTAAAAAGAAAAATTAAATAATTATGTTCACAAATATGATGGAAAGTACAGAAATATTTAATTATATACTCACTGTAATCAAGGCAATGACTTCGTGCTTCACCTCATACCTAATAGGGGGCGCTGCATAAAATCAATATCTTCATCATCATTTTCTTCCTGCCCTTAGTCCAAGTTACTTCGGGTCGACGCAACCCGTTATTTTCTTCCATTGTCACGCTATCATTCACAACTTTCTCTTTCATATCATCCCTCGTACAATCCATACATCTTTTCTTTGGTCGTCCTTTCTCTCTTCCATCAATATTTATATGAACCATAACTCTTTCGGTTACATGCATAGATATATTCATAACTAGCTTCTGCCCGCGACTTCGTCCGCTAGCCTATAACCTTCCACAAGAATTAGGCTATCCAATGCAAAAAGATTTTCTCAAATCCGTCTGGTAGTTCTGGAGATTACCTCCTACATATAAACTTACAAACAAATAAATTTTACCTCCTTATAATATTATTATATATTATATAGCAATAGTATATACTCGTAGTATAGATATAATAATTAAATTCGTGGTTTTTAAAGGACTGCCATGGGTGTGGAGTACGATTTATTTATGTTCTTCATATTGAATAGTTTTGTATATGATTATAAATTCTACAATTGCTTACATTTCAGACTATGATTTTATTTATTTTTACCTACTACATATCGAGAACGAGAGACGTAGAAATATTGACTTTTCTAGTTTCTTCTTGGAGGGGTAAATGAAACTCAAAGTGACTTATTAAATATTTATTAATACAAAACTAATATCTTAATAAGTATGACACACTTCACGCCTTCTTAGGTTTGTTTTTCTCAAACGTCTGGCCTTCATAGTAGTTTTCACTAAAACAAAAAAAATAGTTTATAAATTAAAACAAAACAATAATTATACAAATAATTGGGTTTACGAGCACTACCACGTATGTGTATCCAGACCATCTTAGGATCTCATATATAACAAAACGAATCAGTATTAAAAAAAACATAAAGAATACTGTTAACCGCTCATCTACATGGTAGGCGACGATGGTTTCTTAATTCCAGCAGTCTGTTTTGCCAGATACTTGCATTACTTGGTACTAAGTATCCTTTAAATTTTGTCACCAAGGGCAGAATAACTAAATAAATATTGAACTATACAAGAAAAGATAATTTTTTCACACTACATCAAAAAATGTTTTGCCACTTCCCCATATGACACCATAATGACTTTCTAGGGTCCAAAGTTAACCTGAACTAAGCCAACCATATGAGTCAGTCAAGACCTGCAGTTGATCAGACAATGATAGTATCTAATCTATTAACAGGTCCTTACCATCCTTGAACCTTCTCAGCGTCATCGCACATGAAGGTGTCCTCGTTGTAGACCTTGCCTAATGGGCAGAGTCCCTTCTGGGGCTGGACGCCGTTGCGGCAAATGTAGAACTTCTGGCAGTCTTCTGGGTGAGGGAAAGTGGGGTGGGGCAGAGCGCGGCCATTGGGTCCCATTACTTCACCATCGGGGCAGGAGAAACCGTCGTCGAGCAAGTCTGGAAATTAGAGATAATTTGTCAGTAAACAATACATATTGAAGGAATGAAATGGGCTGATTTTTAATAAGCCCTTCTAGACGTTGTTTAATATTCAATGTTTTATGTCCTTTATTAGGTACAAGAAAGAGCCTCCAATGCCACATTTTTTTTAGCTCTTGAGAGAACAGGGTTCCAGAATTGCTTTGAAACAGCCAAGGTCACACGATCATGACCTTAATGATAATACGGTGAGTGTCTCAAGCAACTCAACACGTATTTCGTAGTTGTTTTATTGAATTTATGATCATAAACAGACTACATATTCCTTTGTTACTATTACCCAGATCTAGAAATATACTTATCCTGATTAGCACTCAAATCCAGAAGGGTTACTTATTTTTCATTTTATTTTTGATGTTGAAAGGCACAAAGGTTAACTGCAGAACGTTCTCTGTGCAACCTACCCTTGGTGAGTTGATCGCACTGCCTCTTGACGGACTCCTTCCAGTCACAGTTGGAGGTCTCCTCGTCGAAGTACAGGCCGGGAGGGCAGGGCATCTCATTGGGTGTGCCGTCCGAGCAGTAGTGGAATTTGTCACAGGCCTGTAAATGTTAGATAACACCGTTAAACACTCATCTTTAAGATTATCCACCACGCGTAGCATAACCTCTTGTATCTCTTCTCTACGAAGACAATGTGACATTTCTTTTCTTAATTTTTGACATCGCGTTGGATGAATCTTTCTTTTGTTGATTTTCTCGTTAGTTTTCCCTTTCTACGTCTTTTTATTCTAATTAGAAATCCTGACAGTCAGCCATTTTAAAAAACACAGTTATTTTTCCGATAATTTTTTTTAACAATATAATTTTGCACACTTCGTGTTAATGTTATGCAAATCAGGACATAATTATAAGATTTCTTTAATTGTTTAAACATTGTATACATACAAGAGCATGCAAGATATTACATCGTTTGAGTCCAATCATGGTTAGCCGTAAGTATCGGCGTACAAATATTTCCATAACATTGAAAAGAATTAATAATAAGAAACATCGAAAAATTACCTAGAATATGCACTTCCAAAATATATAATTTAGAAAATTATAAATTATTTTTTATGTTATTATGTCAAAATTCAAGATACGTCAAAAACTATAATGTCAAACAAATACAACATTATGAAGAATATAGTGAATGTAGGATACCTAAAACTACGTGACATTTAATTCCAGTTCATGCAGCCCAACTTTCAATCATATGATCAAGCTGCAACGATGTACCCCAAACTATTTTTCCGTTCACTGCCCTTTGCCTTACGTTTGCATGTTGGAGGGCACACAAATGCTAGTGGCAATACTGGTTGGTTTCACAACGTACCTGAGGATCGGGATGTTTGAAATATCCGTTCTGTCTGGGGCAGCCTGTAGAAGGCTTTGGCTCCTCTGTGGAAAAGAAATCTGGTCAGTCTAGGTACATATTATTGTGCAATAATAAGTTAATGAGGAGTTTAGCGGGGCACAGGTTAATTTATATTATAACAACGCCACGCCACGTCGAGCTTGTATGGAAAAACGATGTCTTCCATAACGTCTCCTCGTTTGCTGACTCTATCATAGCTATAATTAACACCACCCAAAATCAAGCGAGCATTTTATCAATAAAACTGTTCAAATTCATATTATAAAATGAGGTTGACTGACAACAAAAAAAAATAAAAAAAAATGTTACCAAATAAATTGATGTCGCTCGGAGAAGTGAACTAACTACTTAAGAGTTAATAACTAATAATAATTCAATTCTTTTTTTGTTAATTTCATAACTTTTGATGTATAGTTTATCGAAATGTCAGTTTATCAGATAGTTAATCAAAGGGGATTCATGTCCAATCAAAGGATCATTATTTGCCCAGCCTTTACCCAACTATGTTGGGGTCGGCTTCAAATCTTACCGGATGCAGCTGAAGTATTTTACATGGAGCGACTGCCTATCGGGTCTCCACAACCCAGTTACTGAGTAACACGATACCCCTTAGTAAGACTGGTAATGGATGTCACTCATCCAGGGACCGAACTCGGCAAGCGTTGCTTAACCATGAAGGATGACTCGTATGGCTGTTATTATTTAGCCACGAGCCCCCCCCCATAGTTTCTCATAAGGGATTAATGGGTAGGGGATACTCACGCAGCTCTTTCCTGTCTCCGCAGTCTACATTGGTAGGGATGTCACATTTTTCCTTGTTAGAATTCTCATCATTGAAGACGAGACCGTCGGGACACAGCTTCGCTTCCGATACACCTGTGTGGAAGAAAAAATTACAAATAGGTAAGTGAATAAGTTATAGCTGCTAATTTGTTTGGCTCTAACGGTAAAACTCTTCGCCCCTGGACGCCTCTAGTCGTGGCTTTTTCCTTGACCAAGGACCTTGGTTTGTTTATTCGTTGTGTTAAAATTCCTTGGACTCTTACAATAAATCTAATTTTTTATATTTGTTTATCCTTAACGACCCCATTCTAAAGATATGGGACAAACTTTTTTATTTGCTATTCAAGATGTACATAAGTTATTGTGCGGGTACCCAAAAAAAGAGGTTAGTAGCGTGAGTTGAATGACACGGGCCCATCAAAAGCCATGCGTTCTCTGACGACAGTGTGTCTTAAGAGCGTTTATTCTGAAGGTGGGCAACGTCGCGAATAGATGTCAAATATTTCACTGTTTTGATTAATTTAGCAATATTACTGTGTGGAAATAAAAAATGTGGCTAACTAGTGAACTAGAATATTGATTATGAAATGCAATAATTAATATCGTAACACCGAATGTTTAGTCGAGGAGCTCGTGGCTAAGTAACAACGGGAAAAGGCTAGGCAGATTGATTGAACACCGAATGTTTAGTTTTAGATGTAAAAAAACTATTTGGAAACTTTCCAAATGCGTTTCTTACACCTAAAATGGGTTCAACATCAAATTCAATGTTATAATTGCAATTCATTATTATTATTCTAGTTCTCTAGTTAGCCACATTTCTTATTTCTTTTCAGTAATATTGCTATAAGAATCAAAACAGGTAAACATTTGACGGTTATTTGCGACGTTGCCAACTTTTAGGATAAACCCTCTTAAGAGTAAGCCTTATACATTATCTACTACAATATTTACCTCGACACATACCTGTATAGGCATTGCAATACCACTCACTTGTACTACTGACGGAAATACAAGAATGCATATATTGTTGCATTACAAAACGTAACTGTGAAACTACATACGTATGTATATCAAAAGGCCAACTGTTATTGCTACTGTATCTAGAGTATTCTAGAGGTTATGAGGGCTTGCCTATAATTGTATGGTTATTTCGAACAGCTCTTGTTAGGTGTTCTTAATTTGTTGGTATCACGCAATGGTTTATTTGCAACGTGGTTTACTATTGGTTGAGTAATGGTTACCGAAAACGGAGCTGTCAGTAAAGAAAAAAGTAAGAAAATCTTAGTGATAGGGACATTCACCCTCAGGAATTAGCGACTAAAATATGTACTTCTAATAGTCTTAACATCTCAATAATACACCGGTGTATGTAAAATAATTACTTTGATCACTACTTTTGACAAAATGGCTGAAATCATTAAATAAATTCCAGATTATCCTACGATCATTCATGACCTATCACGATCCATCAGAATGTTTGGGAACACGAATCTAATCCTTCGAACGTGCATATAGACAAATCATGATAAATATACCTATTGTACCTAAGATCTAAAATACGACAAATCATTATTGTTTTATGTCTGCAACATTAAACAATAATGATATTTAGTTAGTAGGTAGGTAATAACATTGCTGTTGCAACATCCAGACAAACCTATTGTCATGTTTCTGTTTATATTTTATTTTGTTCCTTCTTTTATAAATAAAATACAGTCCATTGTTGCTCAGTTTACTAAACTGATTTTAAAATTAAAATAAAACTTAGTAAGAGATCACTCATAACTACCAAAACTCTCTTAAATCATCTGCAAATAATATTTTTTTTAAAGTCATCAAACTTTCAACAAATAATTTAACTATTTTTAACACTCACGATTTAAAAACAACAATCACTATATTAATAATAGGTAGGTACATAACATTATAAACAGCAATTATAATTATTTAAAGACAGTAAACCATTATCGTTTTTAGCTTTCTCTTCGCACAATGCTTTTAAATTGCAAGCGTGTAAAATTCGATTTTAAATTCGCCATGAAATGTTAAAATAACAGAAATCTTGTTAATATTCCCGCTGCATCTGCCTCACATTCTCTTCTGAAAGTTTCCATACAAACAGAGAGAAATGCTGTTTTGTATAAATTAGAAAATTCAATTACCTAATAGGTGATAGATATGTAGCAACCTACTTGGATAGGTTGACTTGATTTTGAGCTATAAATCTTAAAACAAAACACGTTTACCGCCGCGTCGTTAGGAAGCTAACACAAGTTCACATACGGAATGAGCAGACTGAATACCATCCCAACTGGATTGGTTTAGTTTCAACATAAATTTTGCAATAAATAAAGGTCCTATTTATAAATAGAAACATGTTCTATTACAAAATTGATGATATATTATTACGTAACATCGAGTCATCAGTTTGAGCAAAAAGTTTCCGCTGACATGTTCGCATCCTCCCCTTCTAATAATTTATGGGTTTTAATTTAAACTCCAAAGCTATAATTAAATCAGATTAGTAATCATTATACTCGTATGTTTATGCTCAACGGTATCTCAAAAGTAATTTACTGATCAAATTCTTCATACGTAATTTTCGCTAATCAATAGCCGAGCAGTGTAATGTCAGTCATTAAATAAAACATTTGCATGCACACACGATTGCCGATATACACTTTTTGGGCAATATCGTGCAAGCACTTTATTACCTAGTTATGGTCGCCTTCGTAACATTTCGCTATTTAATAATGAGGAAATATTAGGAATTTTTACACTCTACTTGCCATAATAATGAGAGTGTCCGAATGTTGGCAAAAAATACGAGTAGTCACGACATTTTGTGTAGTAATGTCACATTTTACAATGGGCCTACTCATTAATTGAATTCGTAGTAGTAAGCACGCGAATTGGCGGAAAATTGCAAAACGACGACGCAGTGACAAGAAATTCTTACTGCCAAAGTCAACAATTTTCAAAAACTGAAATAAGCGTTTTAGTTAAGAAATGGCACATCCCCCCGCGATATCTACGCCCCCGTCCATTTGGGGTCCATTCGTACAGTACGGGGGGTTCGGTACCATTTCAAGACCCAGATTACCACTCGCCATCCGGTTGCCTCTCCGGTTAAATTTTACGTATCATTGCCTTAAATATTTAATTTCTTGGCAAGATTGATCTATCGAAGTGCCAATAACTTCTAACTGTCGAAGTCAAACTCAACACGTGTGCCATGGAAGTTAGGAGTATTGCCATAGACACGTTGGTTCCTACATTTTGATATATACTGTTGCAATACCTGCAATAAAAAATGTAGTGAAGAAACTTTACTAGAACCTGCGAATTTACCTTTAAGTTCAAAACCATAAAAGTGGATTTTAAGAAATTGTCAGATGAGTTATTGACACTTCTCCGTCGAAATGTCAAACTGAACCTATTGGTAAATTGAATGACCTATTGGTTATTGGGACATTTTGGTGTTTGAGATGTATTTTATGGTGCTAGCAAGTTTACGACTGTTTACGTAAATATTTGAACTGTTTGAAGTGAGAATTATCTGTAATCAAACGTGTTTACACATTCTATTGCACAGGCTGCAATAAATTATAAGGTTTGATACCGTCTTCAAAGTAATTAATGAAGAAACAGTGCTTGTAAAATTCTTAATGCTCATAAAATGCAACGCTTAATTAAGAAGCACAGTTTTTATTTTTGACGATAATAAAAAATAATGATGTGAAATAGACCAAATTAACAGTAACTTTTTAGAGCAATTTACGAGTGCAAACTCCCTTAAGTAGTAATTAGAAAATATCAGCGACTCTTGGCTCACATTAAAACAAAAACAATATTCTTTTGCTCCGCATAAAATACTTAATAATCACCTCCACTTCAAAACTATTAAAACACACAAAGTGAAACCCGGAATACGATAAATTCTTCGACATCGCAACCATCCTCTTGCATGTATTACGTCATCAGAGGATAGTACCTATGCACTGCACGGATGACCTTTGTATTTCTGTACTGACCTTTGCTGCATTTGTAGTAAAGGTCACACTGGTAGGAATCCGGGTAGAAACCACTCTTCTCTGGGCAGTCGAACTCTTGTGCTGAAACTGAAATATAAGGTTTTTTTAGTTATAGGTAATACTGGCAGGCGAGTATTTAACATTAGAAACATTTGGACATAAAGTCGAAAGAAAAATCTGTTTTAATTTAATTGGGATAAGACTGAAAATTGGGCGATTCATAGCGGAATAGGTTGATAAAATGGACGTACGTTATATCGCACGACAGTGTATACAAAACCAGTATATAAGATGTCCTTTTACTCTATTGAAACTGCGTACTACGTTAGGCCATGTCAAGGTCAAAGTGCTACCACTATTTTAACAAATTCAATGCAATTAATATAAAAATGCACTCAGAAAATTTTCATCAAATTCTAGCTCAAAAAATCGAAAATGAGTGATACATTTACATCGATTACATAAAAACTATACCTACGAATCTATTTAAATTAAAAAAAAACTTACAAATAAAAAAAAACCTAAACGAAAGCAACACACAAAAATATTTATCGTCTCAAAGTTAACAACAGTAAGACCAGCGGCACTTTATAAACAAGAAAGTAACTGAACACCTAAACCAAGGCCGCTAAGTCTTTGAACTAATTCCAGTTAGTAACCGTATGAGTTATTATCACTGACTTATTACTATCATTTGAGTGGAATAACGTGTTACTCATTTTGTAATACGTTATTATTTGTCAAAACTGGATTAGCAGTTTTTGAGCTACGATCGAACATATAACAAATGACAAGACAAATTGATATAAATTTTTAGTTTTGAACGTCCACCGTCAAACAGACGAGTTATCACCATTTATTACGTTTGTATGGAAGAATGACAGACTAGCTTAACCTTAACTCGTTGGTCCCGGCTGTCATTCATGGATCTTTGACAGTCATTACGGGTCGTTAGAAGCCCGAGAGTCTGACAACCAGTCTTACCAAGGGGTTTCGTATTACCCAGTTATTGGGTTGTGACGGTCAGATAGGCAGTCGCTCCATGTAAAATACTGGTATTCGGCTGCTTCCAGTTAGACTGGAAGCCGACCCTAACATGGTTGGGAAAAGATTAGGCAGATTGATTGACTTATCCATAGTCGTGCCAAAACAATGAAAACAGTTGTACGAACAATTACGAGAAAGCTACTTTTGGTAATGACTCTCTGCAATTAAACTTTTCCTTAACATCATCTTTCTTCGTAATCGGCCATTTAGAAAATAATTCAAATACATAAACATGAAATCTATTATTCCAATCGATATTGAACTTAATAATGTTATGGAAATCGTATTCATTGCAATGAATCATTACAAGACAATTGAACTTCACAAAGTCAAGGAATCATTTTAAATTAAACAAAAGCGCATGACTTTATCATTTGAGTAATAGCTCCTTAGTTTTTGAGTAATACCTCTTAAAGCCCGTATTCAAGACTCAAGCATTACTTAAAACTAGTTTCAACCAATCAAAAGGCTTTAAACGAGTTTTAAGTAAAACATGAGTTTTGAGTGAGGTTCTGTAATACGGGCCTTAGTTTGAGTAATACCTCCTTAGTTTTTGATTTACCTCCTTAGTTTTTGAGTAATACCTCCTTAGTTTGAGTAATACCTCCTTAGTTTGAGTAATACCTCCTTAGTTTTTTAGACTGATAAGAAAATACAAAACCATTTTTTTTTAAACAAATGTGAATCAACATAATACGAGTATAACATCATGCCTGTATTTCCCGGAGGGTTAGCAGAGATGGACCTATAGTACACCCACATTTCGCCAGTTACATTTAGGCCCAAGTAATAAGACACAGTATAAATACTATATTTATGCTGTGAATAAGACGTGCCTTTTGTCATATACCGAGCACACATCTAAGTATGAAATTCGAATCTACCAATAGAACTAAGCTACGAACTATCTCAGGCTATACATACAGGCAGTTCTAAAACAAAGCACAATACACCCAAGACATTGCCTAATGTTCCTTTGTTACCATCCATTGTTAACGCTCACTTAATTCCATTATAGAGGGTGATATAAAAGTGACTAGCTTGCTTTCGCCAGTGACTCGGTCTGCGTAGGAGTTGTATTGTTTCCTGTTGCTGAATATCCTTTGTAGGAGGTGAAATATATATTGATGATTGTATTGGTATATTTCGTAAGTCTAAATCATGTCTAAAACAGAGATAGCAAGTCGTGGGTAATTTTAAAGTATTATGGCTTCCTTAAAATGGTCTCCATCAGTGATCATTGGCTACTAACGATGATTATTAAACTGGTATTTCCAAACATTTTGTATCTTTTTCTTTGTGAAAGTCAATGTATTTTGTCAATAGGTTGATAGTCTATTATTTCTTCTTATTCTTTCTTTTATTTATTTATTTATATTTTTTTTAGTTTTCTTTTTCGTGTGTCAGAGTTTTTATGCCAGCCATGGGCCTCTGACTTGGCTTCACATGCCGTCGAACATATCTCTCAGGCATGCCGGTTTAAATTTAAAGTATAGGTATTATGAACATTAAACCTTCGTAACACTTAATTGAGTTGCAAATTATCAAAAATAAACATTAAATCATCTATTAGACTAGCAAAAGGTGGAATACATTAGAAAAACCAGTCTAATGTTCAAGCATAATAACCTCATCTGTTTTATTACATTCAAAACAGTAGTTAAAGTTACCCAAATAAGAAACTTGAAACATTAAAATTCTGACCTATAATTAGCTAGAAACTTTGAATTTTAATGTTCAAGATCAACCTTGAACGAAATTACTTGTTTAATAAGAAAATTGTAAAGTCGAGAAAAGATTTTAGTTTACAGGCGAGATATGTGTTTAAAACATCTTTGAACTCCACAGGCAATCATCATCATATTATTATTATATGACAAAAGACGTTAACTGTTGGACATAGGCTACCCAAAAATATCGCAATATTTATACTAAAAGTTATTTATCCTAGGCAACCAAGTAGGAGAAGTCCAAGGAAACGATGGATGGACTGTGTGAAATAAAGGGAGACTACTGAAATGTCGACTAATAGAAGTAAGACTCAAGTATTACATAAAACTAATTTCAACCAATAAACGAGGTTAAACGAGTTTTATGTAATGCTTGAGTTTTGAGTGAAGTTCTGTAATACGGGCCTAAGTCATCTAAGCAGACCCAAAATACATTTAATTTGGGATAAGGGCAACCTTCATCCAGGGGCATATAAAACTGAAGACTCACTGAGTAATCTTCAAGAGATTTACCTACTTAGCACATGGATAGTGGGTAACAAAGAGTACCTTAAGAATAGCTGACCTCATACTTATTTCTTTTATCGACTGTACCTACATACAAGAGCTAAATTACTTCCATTGCATTCTAGGCAAAGTTGTTGACCCCGGCAATTGTCAATCGAAGCCTTCAGTTGTATTTGAAGTGACAGCGACTGAAGTTTGCCTTGTATTTGGCAATCAAACTACTTGTTGCATCATGAGTACTTGATCAGTATCTGAGTGAGAGTAGAAAGTGTAAAAAATTAAGCAAAGTGTGACTTGGATTAGGTAACAAAGTTGACAGTGATATTTTTGGAGTTAACAAACAGTTTACATCATTATGTTTATTTGGGTGTTGTAAGAGGTGATAAAAAGATCATTAAACTTATAGGTAAAATGTTTATGTAATATGTAAGATTAAACAGTTTAATCTTATGGAGTATTTAAATGCTATTAAAATGTTTTTAATTCCCGGGAATATTAAGAGTACTTTGCGAGATTCGAAACTATCTCTTTGCCAATCACCACAATATAGCCAATAGGGATGGTGAATAAAAAAAAATACTTATCCGATAGGTAGATTATTAAAAAATATTGGACACGTATTTTTAATTTTTTGTACGTAATCAAAAGATTACTTACGGTGATACAATGAGTTAAAATGTGGCATGACGTCACGCCTTGCTAGATATTATAATTGGGACGTAGCTAGCCCCTACTCTCCAACTTTAATGCGTTTTATCTAAGCCATTTTTTATTCATATGATAAAGAAAAAAATACATGTCTAATATTTTTTACTATCTGACTGACGGACTAAATATAATTCAATTTTTTTACCCAGGCATCATCCCTATTCTATCGGTAGCTACGGAAACGTTATGACCAGACAAACTGACGTTCATACATATAAGTAAAACGTCCTTAAAATAATATCTACCTACAGACTGATAACGAAGTTATGACAAATGGCAAGGTGGACCATTCGAGAATGAGAACGAAAGATTTATACCCATACAGACTGACCTCTCATTCATTCTCGAACATTGCACAGATAACAGGTTTTCCTTTTAAATTCGCCATAAAAGTAATTGATACAAATTCGAGATTTTTACCTTATGTAAAGCTTAATGACGAGATTGACATTGACTGATATAATCTTACATAAGTTAAAGTAGATACTGGTACGAGTACCTACCTCATCCTCTGCCCAGCCCTTTCCCAACTATGTTGGGGTCAGCTTCCAGTCTAAGCAGATGCAGCTGAATACCAGTATTTTACATGAAATTACTGCCTATCTGACCTCCACAACCCAGTTAGTGAGTAGTATGATACCCCGTTGGTGAGACTGGTTGTCAGAGTTTCGGGCTTCTGACGACCCGTAACGAGTCAAAGATGATCAAAGATCTACGAATGACAACCGGGACCAACGGCCTCACGTTCTTTCCGAGCGACGTTGGGGTCTTAATATGTAAAGATGGTCACCTATGTACGGACCAACCGTGGAAAGCGTAGCTACCTACCGATAGTCGAGAAATCTTACGCGTCTTGCATTACTTTCAAATCAGGGGCCGCTTTAAAACTCTGACACCAGGTTAGTCAATTTCCACACGAAAAGAAGAAGATGCATTACTCTATTTTGAGTCATCTAGCCTGGATATGTGCCCGGTTGGTGGCAATAGGCACGCCCCCTTTATCATTAGACTTAAACATATGTTGGTACCAGGAAAAATGTTGGTGTACTACAAGTACACCGCTGTGATTTTATGTTATTGTATCGATGAAACTAATAGTAAGAAACCTATCAATGTAAATCAAACGCTCGCTAACTTTGTTTATGCCACACTTTAATATACTTTATTGTGTAAATAAAATAAATCGACCAATTTATTACTTTACTGTTGTACTATTGCTGAACCGAAAAAAAGCATTTCGAAATGAGTTCAAATTTATTTTAGGTCGTAACAAGCCTGCTGACATGTCATTACTTTTAAAATATAATCACTACTCGTAAGTTACAAAACCTAAAGTGTAACTTGTGTAGGCAGTATTTATTTGGTTTTAGTATGTACGTACAAATCAATCATTAATAATTAGTACCTAAATAATTGCTTTTGGAAATAAATACACTAGCAATTGCAAAGTATTTCAATTATAGTCTCGATTGATTAATTTGATTAAGCATATGAGTTACACCTTTCATATCTGATCATAAGTCAAAGTTCAAACTATTTCTTAGATATAATTAGGATCAAAACCTCGTCTATCCAAATGCACTGGAGTTAATTGCTAGACATCGACAACGCAGCCAAATAACTGTAGAATTTCGGATATTTTAACCGGTTATCAAAATTGTAAGCTTTCATTCTTATTGCAGCAGTGACCAACGGGGTTATGCTTTCCGAGGTCTGATCGCACCTCGGTCTGCATGTTAGCTACTTAGCCACCGCGACCCTTGAGCTATGCTAATTAATACGCATTTTCTAGACCGTGAACATTGATATATCTACACATATAATATACAGAGAAAAAAATGTATTTTTGTTTGTAATAAATAAACTCAAAACTACCGGACCGATTTAAAAAAAAAACACCAGTGGTATGCTATATTATCACTGTGTAACATATTATGCTATAATTTATAGCAATATCACTTGGACGAAGTCGCTGGCGGAAGCTAGCCAGAAGTTTAGAAACATCAAGATCACTAGAAATAGGGATTTTAACTGGGGAAAAAAAACTAAAAACTATTTAGTTTGTCAGTCAGATAATAAAAAAATGTTAGACACGTTTTTTTGCTTTATCATATTAATTTAAAAAAAATGTAATAAAACGCATTAAAGTTAGGAAGTGCGGGCTCGCTACGTCACAATTCAGTATAAAATCTACCGGAGAGTGACGTCATGCCGCATTTTAACTCAATGTATTGCCGTAATCTTTTGATTACGTAAAAATTTTGGACATAAAAAATATTTTTTCAACTTCCCTTCTATAATTTATTAAAATCCTATGATCATCTTGCCCTTTGCCAGCTTATTATTTTGGATTCATAATTAATTTATCTCATACATTCGTCACCTGTGCGTGTTTACTTCTTAGCAAAACCAAGCTATTTACGTCTCACTCCTGTGCCTCTTTTGTTCTATCATATGCAAAGCTTAAAGGTACATACATATGCACGACCATTCTTACTTCACCACATCTACAACTAACAGTACTTAACACAATTACCTATGAACGCTAATCGTGACTTATGTTTCGAAAACTCTCCGAGTTTCCATGCCCTTGCAACATGTATATTAGGCAAATTAACTGGAGCATCGAACATTGAGATGAAAGGAAGACGAGATCGCAGTCGCGGCCCTATCAGAATACCAGCGCTGCGGTTTTTTTTTTTATAATAGATAGATAGGAGCCTGGGAGCTAGGTCCACAGGTCGTTATTATTTTGTTTTTTAGTTTTTCTAACTGAACAGTCAGCTGTGCTGCTGGGGAATTTGTTGCGTCACTTCTTCCCAGCTAACGCACTAGGAAGTGGTGAAGGGCGGGCGTTATTGGGGGACTGTCTTATTTTATTTTGACTATCGAAAAGTGCTGATTCTTAGCCTAGTTTGAATAAATGACTTTTGAATTTGTTTTATTTAAATACCTTTTTTTATTTCCTGTGCGTGTCACAAATAAAACATGTTTCTTTCTTTCTTTCTTTCACTGCATCGATATAGAATACTTAAGGGGGAAGTTAGGCTATGTTGTAGTGTTAACCCAAGGCACTTTTAAAACTGCCTAAAGTGCGCGACATCATCAGAACTACTCAATCAATAATAAAATATCCCTACAGAAAACTTTTTGTAACCTACCTACCTCCAGTGGAAGACGGCGTGTGTTTATGTACGTAATATATGTATGTATGTAACCTATTTATTTACAAAATTTTAATTTAGTTAGTTTTTTTTTTTATTGTATTCAAAATTATTAAATAAAATAAAAGAAAATATAGAAATAAAAATAAAAGTAGTACCTAGAAAATAATTACTTTTAAAGTTCTAAATTCATTATGAAGTTTTAATCAAATAAATGTTCATTATTCCACAAAAGCTCTGCACATGCTCATTAACTACTTTAACTACAGGTAAATATCTTACCTAAGTAATAATCAGTTACAGAATTATAATAGCTTAGTATCGACATAATGTTCATTAACAGACCATTTACCAAATGTAATATAATGAGGATCGGAAATCAATACATAAGCATTAAATAAGAGTAATTAAAACCAGGAATGTTAATACGTAAACGATGTTAACACAATTTGTAATTGTTTTCAATTATGTAATTTGTAAGGGCAAACGAAAATAAGGATATCCGAGTCACTCATAACATGTTTTAAGTGTTTATAGATGTGTGTATGTACAGTATGTTTACTTGCCATAACTAATACTTATGCACTGAAAACAGATAAGATTTAGTTAATATATAAGAACTGACTGATATGAATTTTAAAAATAAGATTACCCTAGTCTGTAATAGGTAACAAATGTGATAATTATTGCAATTTTCCCTTCGACCTTTCATTGAAACCGTCATAGAAAAACATATTCAATAAAAAAAGATTGAAGATTGGGTACCTAATTCAAAAAGCAATGAAATAAATAAAGCAAAATAACAAACTGCCAATCAACTCCTAGATAAATAAGTAACTCGGTTCCAATATTCACAACAAACTTTACGACATAAACGCCAAGATTTGGAAATTGTATTGAAAATTAAACGATTATTATACATTTCAACTGAACTAGCAACTGCATCATGTAAGACTAGTCGAACTTAGGAAACCTAAATAACTAAATACGTAACAAATGACTAATAAACAAGACAACAGTTCCAGTTTCACACAAAACTATTGCAAAATTGTCTAAACAAAGCTCTGACGTCATTCCAGAATATAATGCAATAATCCTTCCTAATATTTCCAGTACTAACTGCTAATACAGAAATGAAAGACCCGACGGAAATTATTAATTAATTGTCCTGGAAATTGACGTTTACTAATGTTAATATAATCAGAGATTAGGAAAAGCAAACATAGTACAAAGCTCCCCTTACGACCCAACTGTAAACTCTGTTTTTAAAAGAAGACCCAAGTGTCAACTCTGTTTAAAAAAGCAGGTATCAATAGGTTTAGCCTTAACTCTCCAAAGAAATGTTCTAGAAGTTTCTTAAATTGCAACACTAAAACCCTACGGCATTGTCGTAATCAGTAAATGCTCGGTCAAGTAATAAACTTGACCAAGTAGAAACAACTGGAAGAAGAAATTCCCTTCAAAATATTGAATAATTAATTCAATCAATCTGCCTAGCCTTTCCCCAATATATGTTGGGGTCGGCTTCCAGTCTAACCGAATGCAGTATTTAACATAGTGCGACTGCCTATCTGAGCTCAAAAACCCAGTAACTGGTAAATGCGATACCCCTTGGTAAAACTAGTTGTCAGACTTTCGGGCTTCTGACGACCTAACGACTGTCAAAGATCCACGAATAACAGCCCCGGCTGTCATTCGTGGATCACCAACGGCTTAACGTGCTTTCCGAGGCACGGAGGAGTATGTAAAGATGGTCACCCATCCACCGACCACCCGCGGCAAGCGTAGCTTAACCTAATGGATCGACCCGTGCAGCTGTTATTAAATAGCCACGAGGTACTCTGAATAAAATAATTAAAAATAATAATTTAACCCATGAATGGCAAGCTAAATATGGACAGTGACCGCTACAATTAACGGTACTGTAGTGTGACTGAAATATTCGATTCATTGACTAAAATGGTAACTTGACACGACCCAGCTATGCATACTGCATACAATTTCAAATTGGCCATTTATCCTATAACATTAAATGAGCAATATTTGAATATATATTTTACATATATATATATATACATATATTTGTAATCACGTTCTCGAAATCACGATTTTGATGAAAGTTGCAACATAGGGGTTGACGGGGGTGAAAAATCAATCTAGCTGGGTCTCATATCTGGCAAAATTTTCACCCGAGCAGAGCTCGATCGCCTAAAGTTTAGAACAAGATGGCTACCTAAGAATAATGACATGGCAGCATGGAATTTGTAAGTAACTACTATCATGGCAGCATGGAATTAGTATGTACTATACATGGAATTAGTATGTACTATACATGGAATTAGTATGAGCTATCCTATACTATTAAATGAGCATTCTCTCTTTGCACCAGAGCAGAGTTCGGTCGCCCAGGTACTGACACATTATACGACATGGCCATTATATTATATGAAATGGCAACAATAATACCAGCCTATTATTGTCCCACTGCAGGGCAAAGGCCTCTTCTCATACAGAGAAGGCACGAGCATTGATCACCACGCTTGCCTAAGACGGGTTCGCGATTTCAGACTCATGTTAACTAAAAAGTTCAGGTTTCCTCACGATCTCTTCCTTCACAGATATCAGTAATGACCAAGATAAACTCAACTGGCCCCGTAATATAGTGTGAACTGTCACTAAAGGTTTTATACGTGTAGCTGATTGATTATTCACCATTGTCGGCGCAGTTCCGATTGAGCCATAACACTACTCATTACGAAACTACGAGTGTGACCATTTGTACTATTTGAAAAGGGTCAAACGGTTTGAATGCCCACAGATGTTACGTAAAATAAATACAGATGACAGACATGTAAATATTATGTCAGCTTTATGGTAATTTAAACGAGTTTGTTAAACTCTAGAGGGAAATGGAAGGTGGAATTTATGTAAACGATGACGGAAAAAGCTTTTTTGAAGTCACATAACTGACATAAATATGTGAGAAGTTTTCCATTGGGACATTATGAGAAATCTGGCTACACCCCGCTGTTTCACTAACATAAGTCTCGATCCCGTAGGAATATCGGAATTAATAGTATCTTATGTCGTAACTCAGGTCATGTGCCTATCCATGTGCCAAATTCCATCTAAAACCGTTCACTCGTTTTTGCGTGAAAGCGTAACAAACAAACATACAAACATAAAAATCTTTTCTCTTTATATGTATTATTAGTTTAGATTTGATTAGTTTAAATGAATTACCTAATTGCTAAAGAATATAATTATCAGCAAAATATATTGACTATTATTATAATATTATGATAAAATAACTTAAAAGTCTTATGTATTATTAGTTTAGATTAGATTACTTTAGAGTGTCCGTGGAATTTCTTCTCCATAGGTACCTACTACGCTTTGTAATGGGCAACTAGCTTCATATTTTTGACTGACCGATTCCTTGATAATTTAAAAGTGCCTGTAAATTGTTTAATTGAAATAAATGCTTTGAGTTTTTTTAGTTTTTAAATGAATTACCTAATTGCCAAAGAAAAAAATATAAATAAAAAAATATCAGTCATTAAAATATTATGATAAAATAACTTAAAAGTCTTTCGCATTAAAACAACATTACTAAATTAAAACAGCAAAGCAAGGCACTATTACAGAAAACTCTAACCAAAGTTGAATCACCCAATTTCTCAATCGAATTCCCGTTGGTAACACACCTCTAACAATATCAAGTTAACGTACACTGTAACTTAATTTAAACTTACAATAACAAGTTAAAAATAAAAAAGTAACACTTACTCAACCCGCACACAAAACCGACGACAAGAAGTAAACTTTTCATTTTTTTTTATTAAATAAATTTATTTGAGGTAGAAAATATAAATAGAATCGAACTGTTCGTACGTGCGTTTCCTTTCGAAGGTTGCTCTGTATTGCGAGCCGGACTATTGTGGCCGGCGCAAGCGCAGCTTACTATACCACACACGACCGAAATGATTGCGATGAAAGTGAATGAAAGTTTAAAAAAAGACAGTGACTGATGAAGCTTACACACGAGATGTAATTTTAGAATCTGTGTTTGTTTTTTAAATATTATTTGTCTGTTGTATATTTTTGGGTGTGTGTGTAATTAATCTTCATTTCGAATTGAATTATTTGTCGTTACTTTATTAGTTTTGTTATTGAATATAGGAAATCAATTATTTTGTCTCTTTTGACAGGTAATTAGATGAGGAGTAATTTATTATCGACCAATTTATTTTGAATATGGATGAGGAAATGATTGATATAGATACGTGTATTTTCGTATCAACGCCTCGTTATTGCACATTGCAGTCGACCCAGTAAATTGATATGATCATATAGAATACAATTTCCTATAATAACATTCTCAATTTTATAATTAGGATTTCGTAAGTCCAAATGAAAACGGAACCCGTATAGGATCACTCGTGTGTCTGTCAATCTGTCACAGCTGTTTCGATTAATTTGGCAAATATTTGACAGCTATTTGCGACGTAAGCACTTCCAACAAGCATTTTCCAACTGAACAGACAGCTGTGCTGCTGGGGAGTTTGTTGCACGCTTCTTCCCAGCTTAAGCACTAGGAAGTGGTGAAGGGTGGGCGTTTTTGGGGGACTGTCTTATGTAATTTTGACGTTCGAAAAGTGCTGATTCTCAGCCTAGTTTGAATAAATGACTTTTGATTTTATTTTTTTATTTTTTATTTTGTTGCCAACTTTTAGGACAAGCTCTCTTGAATGAAAGAGCTTACTGTGAGAGTCTCAAATAAAGTAAATTCATGCGAATCGACCAATGACGGGCATGCAACATGTGCAGTGAAAGTCTAGAAAACTTGTCACAAATACTTATTTATCAAATGTAATTATAGATTACAATATGATAAGTTGACCATGTCCAACTTCTTTGACATCATTTTGCTCGCACCCTAATCTAGTGCACGCCCTCTCATTATAGTGAGTGTATTAAGTCGCCAAGAAACGTCACGATACTTAACTATAGCAGTACATATATAAATATACATAATTTATACATGTATGTATGTATGTATAGCCGCATTGTCGAGGTCCAAAGACGATAGCCTCCAAAATGGCCACGTCACGGCCAATTTCATGGAATTAAATGCCGTTTGGTTCAGTCAATTGGTACCATAATACTATGCAGTTACGAGTATATGGTGGCCGTATGCTGGTTTTTGAAATGGGTACTTAATTTTTATAGGAGGCATCGTTGTAGGCTTGCATTGTAATGAAGATGTTCATCAAATTATGAAGGCTTTTACGGGGCTCAAGGCGGCCTGCCCGAAAAAAGTATGTATTGTTGGTTCACTTATCAAATATACACCTTGGTAAAAGCCTATCCTATCCTATTTTTAATCACCTCTGTCGTCTGCAAAAAGTCTGCTCGATTTGGTTGGTGGTAGGGCTTGTTCCGCCTGGCTAGTTACCACCATTTTATCTAAGTCTGTTGCCATAACAACAATGTTCACAGCATTGTTGTGTTACGACAGTTAGAGTTAAGATAGCCAGTTTCTCTGTGGTGTAGGATTCCGGGTTAAGCTCGCTTGCACCTTCGGCCTGATCATCACTTATCATCAAGTGAGATGCAGACAGAATTGTGTGGAAAAGGGAGAGGGAGGACTTTTTTGTTTATTTTGTTGTTGCAAAATTTTCAAATAACTTCTCCCGCTCTGGCCGGAGTGGAAGGGTGTGTCAGACGTGTTCCTGCAGTTACCTTTTCGTTGCCAGGGGCCACAGTATCCCTTTCGGACTTTCCCGCGACCCCGGCAGGCATCGGTCCCAGGGGACCCCGTCAGTTGTGCTGACATCTCTTTGAGGCGCGCGTCGAACACAACGCGCCGTCGTCCTGGTCCTTATCGGACGGCGAGCTACCCATTGCTCACCGTCCGCAAGCCCACGAGGTCTTTGCCTTGCATTGGAACAATACAAGCTAGTTAAATTAGATTATTATACCCACCTGGCATAATTTTGGCATAGAAAAATAACGTCCTTTCTAATATTAGTTAGGTATTATAATTTTAGCCTCGATTTTGAAATTAAATTAGTTTAGATTAGCAATAAGTTATCATGTTGTTTAGGTGTCATCATCCAATTTCGGATCATTTGCCAAAAAAAACATATAGCAATAATTTCCCAATACATGTTTTAGTGTAGCGTTCTAACAAAGAAAAAGAAAAATTGGCTTTTGTCGCTTACCTTACAAGGTTGCTATTGCTTTGTAGTCGACACTAGAGGTGGATAATAGCCAACACTAACATAGTTGGGGAAAAGGCTAGACAGATGTTCCACTATCTATTGTTAACTAACTGTTCCCCGCGGCACGTGGATCTCGTGGAAGTTGGAAATGATCCCATGGAAACTACGGGGATAAAAAAGTATCCTATGTGTTAATCCAGGCTATAAAAAGTATCCTATGTGTTAATCCAGGCTATAAAAAGTATCCTATGTGTTAATCCAGGCTATAAAAAGTATCCTATGTGTTAATCCAGGCTATAAAAAGTATCCTATGTCTTAATCCAGGCTATAAAAAGTATCCCATGTGTTAATCCAGGCTATAAAAAGTATCCCATGTGTTAATCCAGGCTATAAAAAGTATCCTATGTGTTAATCCAGGCTATAAAAAGTATCCTATGTGTTAATCCAGGCTATAAAAAGTATCCTATGTGTTAATCCAGGCTATAAAAAGTATCCTATGTGTTAATCCAGGCTATAAAAAGTATCCTATGTGTTAATCCAGGCTATAAAAAGTATCCTATGTCTTAATCCAGGCTATAAAACGTATCCTATGTGTTAATCCAGGCTATAAACTATAGTAGCATAACGTAATGATTGAATACTATCGTGAATTCATGCATGCCTAGTATCTTTTGTTAGGTTACTGCTCAGAACGATCTTGATAAATACTCGTATCTTCTTTTCCAGTGGATTTTCCAAAAAATTATATACTGTCGTGGTGAATTCATGCAAGCCTACTACTTTTTGTTAGGATTTATGGCATTTATACCGGGATACCTTTCTTCATAACTTCTTTTTTCGTGAATTTTTCAAATGTTTTAATTATTATTCTGCTATTAGGGGCGGAGACAAATCCAAAAATCATAAAAATCGGTCCAGCCGTTCTTGAGTTATGTACTAGGTGTAACTAACACGACTTTCTTTTATTATATATATATAGATTTGTTTACCCATTGTTTGTATTATGAGGTTATTCGATCAATAAACTACGAGATTTATCATTATTTATTATAGATAATACTAGTTCTTAGATGCGATTTTAAGCGGAAATCCGCCAGTATTTTATTTTATGTACGAAAAACCACAAATACGTACTTAATAATACGGTGACAGGGGCAAAAAGGAATGTTAATTTATATTAGTAACTTGTAGGCACTTGAAGGTTGGGCAGATCGTTTAAATACTTCGATTTTATTGGTTATTGGCAGTTTTAAACACTACCATTTATGTCTTCCGATTCACTAAAGACTACTTACGAGACTACGTTCAGTAGTTACTTATTTACTTAACTTAATGTAATTTTAAATTCGAAATTATTAAAGCTTCTTATGTACGTCCCCCCGCCGTTTACTATCTACTTAAAGTTATAACTTTAAGTAGATAGTAAAAAGATACATTCCGCATGATTTTTTTCACCGTCTCAAAAAAAATAGGGTATATATAATAGGTGCACGGAGTAGAAGCCTATGGCACAGTTTTTTTTTTACTAAACGAAAAAAAATATCGAAATTCAAGTCATACGCACCCTACTAAATGCGCGGAATTTATCAATGAATTCGTAGCTTTCCTTAGCGGCCGATAGGTAGTCGCCGCACTTGCCGTCGGCCTCTTTGATATCCTTTCGCAGGCTCACAAGCCGCTCGCGCATCCCCGCCCGCCCGCGTGGTCAATGCTACTAAGCAAATATTCCTGGATATTACTTCTGTTCCACTTACACAACACACCATATTATTCTCGAGACGGTAAAACATTTCAGCCGCTATATAGTCTTCGATCGTCTAGTGTTAGATAGTCTTTAAGTAATGTATGTCGCTAGCCGCTCCCATACATTGTTAAGATATTATGTTTAGTTCCAAATATCCTCGGCCCGGACTTACAAGTCGTAGATCATGAGTTCGAGAACAGGCAGGCACTTAAAAAAAAATGTATTTAATTTCATCACCACTGCTCTCAAAACGGCGAAGGAAAACATCGTGAGGAAACCGGCATGTCCTAGAACCAAAAATTCTAAGACATGTCACATCCACCAACCCACACTGGGCCCGCGTGGTGGATTACGGCCCACTCCCTCTCACAGAGAGGAGGCCGGTGTCTCAGCAGTGGGAAGTTTATAGGCTGATTATGCATGGCTCACGTGGCGCTGTTACAATTTTTTAATACAATATTTTGAAACTGACGTCACGGTAATGGAGTCTATAGTATTAAGCTTGATGTTAGTGCTAGGGCAACTACTGTCGATAGTAGAGTTAGAAAACACAGCTACCATAAAGCACAGATTACCTCGAAGTTCCAGTTACGCTTTCCAGCTTATGAAAAAACTGGTGCAATATTTTCCATTGCTACCTGCTATTCTGCTTACCCTGTAGGGAAGTAATCTTAGTTAAGGGTACACTAGTCGACGGCTCGAAATCATTGGTGGGCGTAACTAATATGCATGCTAATTAGTGTAATTATTTATTATTTGTTTTTTTTGTATTTAGAATTTATTTTTAATTTTGTTATTGATTTATGTATATACTTATTAATATATTTAGGCGTTTAAATATTATAAAAAAACTTCTGACTGTATTTACTCAAAATAACGTTATTTAAACTATTGAATAAATTATCTATCCCTGTACGGTTTCTATTTAGCCATTTTCTTACTACAAAAGTTATTTATTTAAGTTAAACTTAGTGTTGAAATATGGAAGTTTCGTCGCTCATAACTTTTTTGAAATATGGAAGTTTCGTCGCTCATAACTTTTTTTTTAAATTCTTCTTCCATACAGAGCTAGATAATGACAAGACAAATTCATGTAATTTTTAGTTTAAACGTACACCGTCAAACAGACGAGTAATCACCATACTACGTTTGTATGGAAGAATGACCGACTAGCGTACCCTTAAAACTTTAATCTAAGACATTACCATAGTTCTTACCTGCTCTAGTTAAATTAAAATAATAGACTACTTTCAAATACTTTCGTTTTGTAAGTCTACTTGGGTTTACAACTGCAGAAGGAGACCTTGTTGGTTGTAGAAAAATCTGCGCACTTTTCAAGAATATAAGGTACAGAATGAACATTCTTTTGCACACTGGGTTAAAATTGTGAATTGAAAGGTTGTTCAGAACGTAGTATAAGATAAAGTTCAAAGTCCGGAATTTTCTCAGTTTCCTCTTCAAACTTTAGCAACCGATTTCACTTCATTACTTATACTTAGGGATTGATTTAAAAAAAAGTATGCTTAGCCGACGTCCTTCCTCAAGGTTCAAGCTATATAAATACCAAATTCCATCAATATCAGTTCAGCGGTTTAGCCGTGATAACGTAACAGACAAACAAAATCATTTATATTTGTACTAACTGCACCCCGCGGTTTCACCTGCATAAGTCTCGATCCCATAAGAATATCAGTATAAAAAGTATCCTATGTCCTTTTCCAGGTCATGGTCTACGTATGTGCCAAATTTCATCGAAACGCTTGCAGCCGTTTTAGCGTGAAAGCGTAACAAACAAACAAACTCAATTTCGCATTTATATAAAATATTAGTTAGGTTATAGATATCATCTTCTGTCAAGATATTCCGATTGCTGCACACTTTCATAAGATACACAGAAAAATAGCTAAAAGGTTAAATTAGATGCCTCTTAATTACTAATAGCTTGGGGTTAATGGCAATTAAGTAATGAACTGTCTTCGTAATTAATTTTATCGCATAAATTAATCAGTGAAAGTGAATGCTTGAACAGTGAATCTATTATCTACTCGATGGTATAATATGCCCTAAGGATTAGAAATTGTTGCCATTGTTGCCTGTTCAGTTATTGAAATGCATGAAATGGAAATCACCATTAGGTTCCTACTTTAATAGTTTTAATGGTCAGTAAATAAATTCTTCCCAAATCGTATCGCTTTTCTACCATGTACAAATCAGCCTTTCGTTCCGAAAAACATATCGTAATAAAAATACATTATTAAGGCCGCGTGCATTTTGGACACGAATTTGTATCGTACGTAAACGTACGACTGTGGTCGTACGAATTGAGTGCGCACACTGGATACGTTTTTCTCCGTCTAATAGGTAGTGTTCCGGTAATATCGCATTGAAAGCACGAAAAATACCAACAAAAGAGATTGACCAGACCTGGTATCGCTATTTTTTCTGTGGTGACTTAAGTTTATAATGTTGATAAATCTTGTTTTTAACTATAATAATTTTATCTAGTAATGCGAATCCCTAAATTCTCCGTATAAAAAACACCATAAAAGTATTAGTTTTTATTTCGATTTTCTATTTTACCTCTACATTGTTTTTTTCACCCAAGTAATGTCACATGTCATTGGCTTCAAAGAGTATGTAAACAATAAAACCTTCTTGACTTACGCAAAATAATTAATTTACGCATCCAATTATTGAAATAATAATTGAATAATTAGTAACAACAGATATTAATAACAACGAATAATTATTGTAATAATAATCTGTTAAGATGTTAAAAGTACATAAGCAAAACCTTTTGGTTATGCGAAAGGCAGAAGGTTTTAGAGACCTTTGCCTGTTTAATTCATCAATAGTGTAGCGGCATCTACATCGCTACATGCGAACTACGCATCAAAGACCTGACGTCACACAACATCCTGACGTCACACAAATCCTGCACCGCGCAATTAGAGTTTACCGCGCGACAAACATATATAGAATCTCCCAACTTCAAACCTATGGGCAGTTGCCCGCCAGACATCACACCCGTCTGGTTGGAGGATCCTCCCTTTTCTATGGGGGATGAGTGAACTTTACACCCTGTTCCTCATACCCCTAAAATAGAAACTCTTTGAAAACAGAACAAACATGCGCTAAGATTCTATGCGCGCGCATCCTGAGCAGAATATGCTGGCGACAGAACGGCGGGCTTTCTCTTTCTAGCATATATGCACGTCCCATTCGTTTAGTTTTGAGTACAGTCTCGACCGGTAGGTATTTACTTTTAATAATAGTTTATTTCATTTATATGTTTTACTACTAGGCCATTATTATTTTGCAATTTGGATTTTATTAAATTAACTATGTTTATAAGTTTATATGTCACATAGATTACTGAAATGGTGCCAACACTTACGGCAAATAAAAATATACCTAATTCCTATATTCTGATACACTTTAACTTTTTGCTTGTTTCGATATAAAAGCAAATATTGTAAAATAGTGTATGAAAATTCTCAAACGTCATTTTGACTAATTTGTATTTTGAATACGAATACATTGTGACAAAAAATCGAGAGATTCGATTCTAAACCTAGATTTTGAGACCTAATTACTGGGTAATGCCGAGAATTATGGTAAAATGGTAAATTACATTTGAAAGCCCTAAAATTATCCTTTTAATTAAACCTTGAATCTTTGAGTCACTGCATGTTTCATACGGTTCCTTAGTCACTTGGTCATTGTCCTTTGGATTGTTTTCAGACTTCGGGACTATAGTCGTATACGTACGACAAATTCGCACCCAGTCTGCGCGCTCCCTTTGTACTTGGAAGGTCGGGATCGTTCGTGCGTGTTCGTACGTGTTCGCACGAGTGAAATTCGTACGAAAACACATCCAAAGTGCGTGCGGCCTAAGTCTGTAAACAAAATCAGTTTTCAAGTTATGTTTTTTTTAAGCTATAATACGAGTAGGTATGTAGTCGACGTTTACTATTTGATAAACTTTCGAGAAGAAATGGTGAAACAAACTGAAGGAATTCTATGAAAGAAAACTAAGCTATGAAGACTTTATTTTGAAATCATTGAAGCTACAAAAACCTATTACATGTAGGTACTTTGGCTTCTGACATGTTACCACTAAAAACATAATGTCAAATACATTTCAAAACTGTCCCGTGCCAATACAGATACAATTAAACTGATAAACCGATATTAGGCAATATTAGCACATTTATAGTTGGGTAACAGCATGCTTAGGAAACTGGTCTAGGCATTGTGAACTAGACACGAGGTCCTAGCGTTGCGTGTGCATATTCACGACCGCTACTTAGGCTGTGGACACATGAGTCGATTGTCGTGACCACGACTGGATGTAGCGACACGTTTTATGCATATTAACACCTTTGTTGGGAAGGATGTAGTCGATTATACTATAACACTACAAAGAAATGATAAAATATTGAATGCTTAATTGAGTAGGAATAGAGGAATAGTCAACTGCTATTGAGTACGGTTGTTTATGGTAACAATGTGACTTTGACAGCACCTATATTTCGTAGCAGTACGGGTAGTTTTCGTAGTTCAAGTGTCACTAGGTACCATAGACATAGAGAATGAACTGAGCGTTCCGTATTCAGTTTGGCAGTGAATAAAGACCGAAAAGTACGAGAGAGAAAGCGAATGTGCGGCCAGTAGAATAGTAGTCTCTTTAGTAATACTAAAGGTATTGACCGAACTGTCACTATGTCTCGTTCTAGTGGTCACTTTTGGAAGGCTAACGCTCAGTCTATTTTCTATGTCTATGCTAGTTACTGAGCTACCGGCGTTTGACGGTCCATAACGTTATCAATAAGCTTTCACCTAAAGCGAAAGCTTACACCTTGATGCTGAAAGCCTATACGATTGAGATAGTTGTCCATTCTCATGTAGGTAAGTTTTTTATTTCAATAAATCCACCACGATGATTGGACGATTTTGAGTCACGTATGAATTCGGGTAGGCTTAGTACACATGAATCAAGTACAATAAACTTATGTCCTCCAGGTCATGGTCTACTCATGTGCCAAATTTCATCCAAATCCGTTCAGCTGTTTTAGCGTGAAAGCGTAGCAAACAAACTCACTTTCGCATTTATAATATTAGTTAGGATAGAAACAAAAGAATATCTACTACCAGCGCCACGCCAGTGCTTTACACGGTTTTTAAAACTTGACAAAATATCGAAATTTCTTTATTCAGTGTACGTTTAATATACAGAGTGGCAGGGACATCGACGCGAAAACTGATACCATGGATTCAGTTTCATAGAAAAGTGCAATACCTACGCGGTCAAAATGTATGGAACACCAGATTTTTTTTTAAATAACCGACGAAAATTTTTTACGACTTCAGAATCATGTACCTACTGAATCCATGGTATCAGTTTTCACGTCGATATCCCCGACATCTTGTATACACATACATACACCTTCCAGTATAAATTCTGTAAATGATGGTGAAATCTGCATCGATATCCGTCGCATAGTTTAGAAGAAGAAGAAATACTAAATATGTATAGATTTAGAGTAATTCGCCTCATCGAGTAGACATGGTGACTGGTGAGCTATTTTTAGTTACATCTACAGGGAGACAAAAATCCGTTACCTTCTTTTATTCGGTTTTTATATTTTCGATGTAATCGGATAACCGTTGTCTCGGAATCGAAGGACCATTTTTTGGCCTTGGACTCATGTTCCTCCGACATTCTATATTTTCCTTATTTATTTTAAGGCGGTTTCGAGTTACGGGAATACCGATCGATTACCTATATGATTAATCATTTTGTCGATAAAATATTCATTCTCAAAATTGCTTTAGGTGTGGAAAATTTTAGTTGTGCACTGACTGTGAATAAAATTAAAGACACATAATCATCCCAAAAATAAATTGCGGATTTAATTACTTTCACGGAGATTTTTTTTTACCCCAACGCGGAAGCCTTCATCTCACCTGGTGGTAAGTGATGATCAGGCCGAAGGTGGAAGCGAGCCTCACCCGGAATCCGCAACCACAGAAGAACTGGTTATTTTACCTCTAACTGCCGTAACGCAACAATGCTGTTGACATTTTTGTTATGGCGACAGACTTAGATGGTGGTAGCTAGCGAGGCGCCCTACCACCAATCAATTCAATTCTCAATTCTCAATTCTTTATTGCGTACCATAATGTATACAGTTGGTGGGAAAAACAGTTACATCAGTCTCAAATTATGGACCCTGTCGGGCACAGCATAGATAAAAGTAGGAGAGAGGAGGAAGAACGCTTGGCATTTAATAAGTCAAACTATGAGTTTATATATGTATTTATTAAAAATATTAGTAATGTTGTAAACTAATTACTTTAAAAAATATTAATTATTTTTTATATATGTACTTACTTATTATTAATTTTATTTATTATGTCAGTAATTTATTTATTATTAGTTTTATCAATTATTTAAGGTATTTAGTTATTATTATTTTTATTTACTAACGTAAATAATTAATTATTATATTTTATTTTATTTAAAGTAACTTTAATTAATATTATTATCCTACAGGGGTAAGTCATTTATTTCATATTTATAATTTATCATCTAAGTATTCGCCTACACTATAATAGCATTTACTTTCAAGGAAGATTTTTAATTTATTAATAAATATATTATAATTATGTAAATTCTTAATTATTGCGGGTAACTTATTATAAATTTTTATGGACATGACAAACGTACTATCGGAGTGCATTTTTAATCGCGATAGTGGTAAGTTTAGTCTGTTTTTGTGTCTTAGAACAATTTTCTTTTGTATGTCCTCTCTTTTTGTAAAGAAATCTGGGTATTTACGTACGAACTTACAAACTTCAAATATATACAAGCATGGTAGGGACAAGATCTTTAGTTCTGTATCTGTTCATGTATCTTTAGATCAAAATTGATATTGTCAAAATTGCTGAAAAGTATACCTTAACAATCTATTATTTCCGTCTGTTTCCTTTTATTACAGTTTATATGACATTACTATTCATACGGTGTAATTTACTCACCTGTAAGAACCTCGACAATGACATTAGTTGATTTTCTATACAACATTGTGTGCATTTATGGTCTTGGTTTTAAAAACAACGGTAACACTGAAACTGACACACACACACTGACTTTTTTTTTTTTTGTTATAAAGTGTATTTTTCTGCTAATGTAATGCCAATAAACGCATTTTCTTTCTTTCTTCTTCTTTCTTTCTCTTTGAAAGTTTTTAGAACTGGCTGGTTAGAATCAAATTCAATGAAAATTTAATTTAAATTTCGAATTTAGAAATCTTTGGTATTTGTTTTTTTGTTTTTTTTTTGCATAATACATGTTAAAAAGGTGTTAGAGGTATATACGGTACATTGTATTATAACCTAATGAGGTGTGCAAATTTATATCTTAGTTACCAATCGCAACATTAATTAAACAGAATAAATTTTAAATTAGATACTAATAACGAGATAATTAAATATAGAAATGTCAAAATAAAAAGTCTAATCAAAATTTCAATAATCATTATACTTGTGATGCCATTACAGATAAAATCAGTCATTTTTCATTTAAATAATCATTAATTGAATAGTAACATTTTGCAACTAGGAATTCGCGCAAATCTAATTTGAATTGGTCCATTTTGGGTAGGTCTGTGATACTTTTTGGCAACTTATTGTATATTTTGGGTGCCATGCCCAAAATGTTTTTATTAAATATTGCTTTTTTATGACGTCTTACGCATATTTTATTTTTGTGTCGTGTGCTTCTTGGATGTGTATAAAGCTGTAGATTTGCTATTACAAAGATCGCCACTTCATATACACAAGGACATATATAAAGACACGGGAATGTCAATAGTTCGAACTGTAGAAAATGTGTGCGTTGTATGCCACACACTGCCCTTATGCATTGTTTCTGGGCTTTCAACGCCATTTCTCTGTCTGGCGAGTTCCCCCAGTGTATTGAATACATCTGTCATTTATGCCAATAAATTGGCGGCAATTTAAAAAGTGCGTGTAGCGCGACTATTACGACTTTAATTGTAGCAACAAAGTTATATAGATAAATAGACTTCGATTAGCCTTTCATGATGAAGTCCCATAACGTGCCACTATTTACAACTGAGAAAGGAATGGAGAATATTTCGAAAAACAGTAAAGGTATTAGCAACTTAATGCTTCCTTATTTTTTTTATTTTCTATGTGTCCCACGTATGGAACAGGCCTTACCGGCCGCCAACAAGCACGATGACTGGTTGTCAAGAGACTTGCATCACACGCATAGGTGAGATAATTTAACAATGTTGTAATCTAAAAGGTTGAAGAAATAACAGTAATAGGCATTTACTGAACATTACAGGCTTTCCGTGTTAAAAGTCCATTAGTGAGTGATTGGGATTATCCAATTTATTGTCTTCGTCATTGGTCAACAAAAAATAAACTAGGTATGTCAGTCAAATAATTTATTTGTTTAACAATAGTTATTTATGCTACAAGTGCGGAAGGTAGGTGATTTCCGACGAGTGGCATTTTTAACGACACGAGTCGAAAATCATCTTACGCACGTGTATCATACAACGTTTTACTATGCATTGTGAGAGGAAAAAAAAAATCGAGTGAGCTACGATGATGTGTAACATCTAACATAATGACGACGTATATAAATGATAAAAACAACATTCATGACTGACTTGCGACTTCGACTTTGACTTTGACTTTGACTCCGCCATTGCCATCGCAATCGTCATCGTCATCGCCATCGCCATCGTCATCTTTATCATCATCATCTGATTTGTAAAACTTTTCTCAAATAATAAAAACTCTTTGCCACGGGCTGACGACGGCCACAAAAATTAAAAAAACAGAAAAGTAAAAGCACTAGTGAAAAAAAGTGACACTTTCCGCAATATCCTTTCAGAACTTGTATGCAAGTTCTAACATAGATTTTAATCGTTAAACTAGTTGAGTGTACTAAAGAATTTTAGTACACGCTAATTATAATTAGCACCAATTACCTAGTTTTGTGTATTTTCACAGTCGACAGCCATTGATCTGATTTCTAAACTGTGTTTCATAAATGGAAAGTTCGACCTTGGAGGGTGCTGTTGATACAATGAATTTTGCTAGGCCTAATCTGAGTCGATGGGGCTTTGACACGCTCTAAATATCAATGAAAATATTATGGTTACTAAGTTATATCAATGTGAATGAGAGACAAGGAGGTCGTGGCTAAGTTATAAAAGCCTCACGGGTCGATCCATCAGGTTAAGCCACGCTTGCTGGGGTTGGTCCGTGAACGGGTGACCATCTTTACATACCGAGACTCCTCCGTGCCTCGGAAAGCACGTTAAGCCGTTGGTCCTGGCTATCATTCGTGGGTCTTTGACAGTCGTTACGGGTCGTCAGAAGCCCGAAAACCAGGCAACCAATCAGACAACCAACCAAGGGGTATCGCATTACCCAGTTACTGTGTTGTGGAGGTCAGATAGACAGTCGCTCGATATAAAATACTGATAATCACCTGCATCCGTTTAGACTGAAAGCCGACCCCAACATAGTTGGGAAAAGGCTAAGCAGATTGACTAAGTTACATCAATATCTATAAAACTAGATTATTTGACCCAACTGTTGCCCATTTTTGTCGCAGCGTCCTTCGTCCGTGATCAAGCCATCGGCCTTGCCCGAAAATCGGTGGATTCCAAGTATAGGACTTTAGAAGTGAACGTGTACCTAGAGATATCGTGTGGGCAAAATCGGGTGACGTCGGGCGATGTCGCACCACAACAGCGAAAAGGATGACAAATGTCGTGAGACATTGGTCAACATCGCCCGACTTCGCCCGAACTAGTACCCCGCGTCGTCTTAATACGCCTGAATACGCGGTCATCACGTTCATAAGTCACTTTTTGTTCGGAAAACCGGAAGACCCCCTTTGTCGGCTCGACCACGCGTACTGGTTCCCCGAATAAAAAGTGACATATGAACGCGACGATCGCTTTCTATATGGACACGGCCTCTGGGACAATTTATCAGTAAATACAACGCTTTATCACTGACAATACTTGTCAGTGGACTTTCATAAGACGACTGTTATTTCCAAATATTTTGCATATTACAAATACCTAATATTATTATATCTAAGTAGGGTTCAAAGGCAAATGTAGAATTTAAGAATTGCGATGGCACTAATATTATAAGTACTTCGTGTCATTGTGTAAAGGTATTCAGGCTGGGGAGGCCGCGCATTGCATCATGTTGTCTTATGTTGTGTTATTATCTTGGTCGGCTTATTCCTAGATATTATGGATTAAGCAAAAATGAAACCTTTATTTGGTAGTTGAATAAAGCATTTATATTATATTACATTCTAATCTTAGAAGATTGAAGAACTTCGTCGAATAACTGTGTATTCGGTGCGAGCGTCATGCCATTGTCGTTAGCATCAACATACTTGTACGATTGCTCATCACACATACTATCAGCAACTGAAACCTATGGGATTGATTTAGACTTCTAGATCATCTCTGCACACCTGGATCACGTACAATCGTCGTGTTCAATACTTCACGAAAAACAAAATAAAACTAGTAAACAAACCAATTCACAACGGCACATCGAGATAGAGTAGTGACTTCAAAATATGACACTTGTGATTTGAAGGAAGACATCAATAGATTTTAATGTTGCTATGAATGCTATATTCTCCAAAAAACTTATAAATAGTGGATTAATTTAACTATCATTAACAATAATCTAAGTACTAGGTATATATTCTTTTACATAAAGATGTTGCAAATACTTATACAAACTGGCACAAACCATAGAATAATTCTCTTGTGTTTCAAGGGACAGGAGGCTGCTTCTACAAAATGTCTTAGAACATTCATTTTTACATTAATCAGGCCTGTGTCCCAATGCTGGGACACCGGCCTCCTCTCTGTGAGAGGGAGTGGGCCGTAATCCACCACGCGGGCCCAGTAGGTGTTGGTAGATGTCACATGTCTTCGAATTTTTGGTTCTAGGGCATGCCGATTTCCTCACGATGTTTTCCTTCACCGTTTTGAGAGCAGTGGAGATGAAATTGTTCCCACAAAGTAAAGCGCCTATCTGGGTTCGAACCTACGGCCTACAACTCGTAAGCCGCAGCCGTAACCACTCGGTCACCACTGATCTCTCTAGATTTGAACAGAACTGAGTTATTTCAGCAATAATAATTAACTCTTTGTCCTGTAATACTTCAAAAAAAGTAAAAGTCTCTTAATAGTTTAAACGATAAAACCACTACCACCAAAATTAGCATTTTAATTAGCATTATTATAGAAATAGAAATACCATATATTTTGGTGGGTATGGTAACTCCGTTGCCACCGTCCTAGGTTTTCCGTTTAGATAGTGCAAATATCTAAATGATAGTCAGATTTAATAAAATATTTGTTTATTTATTTATATATACTTTATTGTACACCAGATTATACATTACATAAAGAAAAAGTAATACACTACAAAATATACAATGGGCGGCCTTATCGCTTACTGCGATCTCTTCCAGGCAACCTTGGAATGGACAGTGATTTTCTGGACATAAAATGGGGTTGTCTTAGGTGCAAATAAATGGTATATAAGTACAATATACTATACGTTTATTCTTCGTTTTCAATAAAAAAAGCTGATGCATAAAAAGTAAAGCCCTGTAACTGTTTTATATAACATACATAATTTAATTCGTGAACGCTTCTGAAATAAAGCGACACCAAAACTGCCATTCTTCTTTATTTTTTTTTCCAATAAGGCAAGCAATAAAATTACATAATGATAGTAATAGTAATGTTACATATGCGAATTGAGACGCTGAACATCAATCATCTTCATGATGAGAATGGTCTGAACACTTCAGACGTCCTTTCACTAAAGTATAGCACTTTATCAAGAGTAAAGTATAAGGATTTACTATTAAATCAACATTATTTATGTATCACATATAATGTAGATAAGGTCATAGCGCACATATCACTACGGAAAGGGATCGTCACCGTATCGCCGCGGTTCGTGAGCTTGTCCCGAGGCGAGGCGATTACGTTACGATTCCGACTATACAAAGAATACTGAATTGCTCGAGTTGATTCGGTGACGATCCTTTTCCATGCTATTTCCTTTAACGGTTAATCTTCTTACCTGATAAAGGAAATCTTTTTGCGTGTCAGCAGTGAGATTTAAAATAGAAGACTCCTCTTCGGTATTTTCGTCACGTATAGCCTGTGTCCCTTCATCCATCAAACAAGTTTATAATTCTACAACAGTCGCATACCTTTCAATAACGGAACCTTTTTAACCGATTTCCAAAAAGGAGGAGGTTATATGTTCGTCGCTCCCGAATTGGTCCCATATAAATTTTATTAACTTTGCTTGGATTGTTTTTGAGTAAGCTTCAATAATACGTATTTTTCCCACTTAGTATATGTGGATGATATGATGATAACTTCCTGTGACCGCTATTTACATAGCAAGTAGTGGTCTTCGAATTTGTGTGGGGTAGGTACCACAACTAAAATCTTAAAAATAAAAATTAATAAAATAAAAAATTTCCAAAAAAAAACACTACAAAGTGAAAAATAAATTTTATTTCGGAAGTCGGTGTCTTTGGTTTTGAATTTTCGTTTTTTGCCACCGACTTACTTCACTTTGAAGTGTTTTTTTTTCGGAAGTCGGTTGTTTTTTTCTTTTCAGTTAGTATCGTATGAGTGTAGCGAAGGACTAAAGAACAATAAAATTGTTTATTCATATTTGTTAATGGAGACCAAAGATGATTATCGCTAGAAATTACGACTAATAGAGAAGTATGAAAGAAAAAAAAACATTGCGCCGTCCACAATTAAATTCAGGACAAGATAATGATTTGGTCCTTGCATACTCGTGAGCTAACCTTGATCATTACCAAATTCTATTCAACAGAAATATCCACACATATTTTACATCACATTAGTGCTACCAAAAATGTATTATAGAATTAATTGATAGACATTTTGTAAGCCTACGTCAGCGCTAGGTCATAAGCGCAACGTAAAAATAAGCAGCACACACTTACACAACGTATTGCTGCCTAGCACCACTCAATTTGCTTCACTTGCACGATAGATAAATAAATAACTAATAGCTGTTATAAAAACAAAAAGTCCAGTTTTAATGTTACAGCATTGGAGAATTTTAAAAGTATTGAATTTTGATTTGGCACGCGCATTTGTTTTTCATTTGTTTATTGATGTAATTGCCTTAACAGTTTACATTATTTCAGGTAGTTTTTCTTTAAATCTTGATACAAAAGTACTTACATAATATTCTGTTAATACTCGTAAAATGCTTTTAATATTATTTTGAACACTTGATTAGGAGGTCCCAAGAAATTAATTCATCTACGTAACATAACAATACATCACACCTTGTTTCCCGTAAGAGTTGGACAGAGGTGTAGCTATAGAACGGTCCACATTTCGCCAGTTATGCTTAAGTCCCATGTAAGAGGGGTGAGCCTATTGCCATCAATCGGCCACAAATCTAGACTCTGGGCTGCTATTAAGAAATTCCAGATAGAAAAACCCAGTAACACTTTGCCAGACCTGGGAATTGAACCCAGGACCTTGTGCTCAGCCAGTAACGCTAGCAACCACATGAACAACGAAGCATTCATCTACTTAATAAAAATATTAAATTCAGCACCAAGTTTTGTACTACAGTTCCTTATACTACTCTCTTAATTCATCCCTTAAATAAGTTTAATAGAGGATGAAAGTTTGTATGGAAACTCGTAAATTTTGCCGATGGGAAATCTCATCGGGCACAAGGCTTGTAACTAAATATGAAAGTTTGTATGGAAACTCGTTAATTTTGCCGATGGGAAATCTCATCGGGCACAAGGCTTGTAATATAAATACATACGCTATATAAATACTAAATAAATAGCCGATTTTGCTTCAGTTCAGTAAATCATGGTCCTTTCATGGCTTTCTTTCTACCACATTCAAAAGCCTCAAAATGTCCCACCTCCATAATGAGATCATAATAAATTTCCCAAAGGGTTGGGTAGAGTAATGAGATCATAACATAGCCTTGTTTCCCCAAAGCATTAGGTAGAGGTGCTAAGCTCTCTTAAACAGGGGAAATGTGAGTGTACTTATAGGTATAATGAGATCATAATAAGCTCATTAACAACCAAACGGTCACCATGAAGATATAATAAAACTTAATTAAGAGCCCTTCTCCGCGTTCAATAATACTTCCGTTACAAAGGCATGCCAAAAAATATAACTCAAGTACTAACTATGTGGGTACAGTCGACCGCACATCAATGGGTGTACTATAGGTATAATGAGATCATAATAAGCTCATTAACAACAAAACGGTCACCATGAAGATATAATAAAACTTAATTAAGAGCCCTTCTCCGCGTTCAATAAGTCTTCCGTTACAAAGGCATGCCAAAAAATATAACTCAAGTACTAACTATGTGGGTACAGTCGACCGCACATCAATGATAACACTCGTGCTATAAAAACCACTCTTACTGCAACGAAATAAAGGCGATTTCAAATTCCACTGATAATTGGTTTACTGTGCCTACTTTACATAGGCTGTCGAGACCCAATAAATAAATATTGGTTGACATTTTTAAATGAAACTGGAACTCCCTTTTATGGTGGCAAGGGATTGTTTCCTGGAGTAGGTACCTATATGAATATGGATGAATGGAAGTATTCAGATTAATCAGGAAATTAAAATTGTTAATGTAAATAGGTGTGATCTCCGTAATTAAATTCTTAATGAGGCCTACCATGTTGTGTTGGAGACACGAATTAGTCGAGTTGTCACACCTAATAAGGGAATATCCCATTTCTTGCTTTAAAAAAATGGTATAAAATCAGTTAATATTAGTTTATTTCCCCTTAATTTATGCAACATCACTCTAGATATGACGTTGATGCCCAAAGAATTCTTCCTTTTTTTTTATATATTGTAATTAATATATGTCAAGATAAATAAAAAAAACTCCCTTCTAGATTTCATTTTATTTTACAAGACTACGAATCAATATAATTTGCTAAACAATGACTTTCAAAATCAAATTCATCAAAGATGTCGGCACTGATCTATCTATAAATATTACAAATACATAAATATACCAATCCAAGCACAAAACAAATACAATGTAAAAATAAAACAATACCTTTATTGTACTCGTCAGTTTCAAAATCTAGATATCTATCTAAATTACATTATGCTTTAATTACTGTTTAGATACGGATAGATTAAATAAAACTAAATCGTGATATTATCATTAAAATCTCATCATGACTGTACTCCTTTCTCATACAATAAAAAGAACAATTTAGTGTTTATGTATAATTATTATGAATATGGGTTCCGTGTATCTAAATTCACTTTTTTACTAAAATAAATCTTGGTAAGAGCAAATGTAGAGTAATTTAATTGCTCGATAACATTCGGAAAACAGTGAGCAGTGGTGACACAGTGGTAACGGCCGAGACTGACGAGTGCATAGGTTCGAACAGGCGCTTTACTTTGTGTATATTATTTCATCACCACTGCTCTCAAAACGGTGAAGGAAAACATCGTGAAGAAACCAGCATGTCTCAGAACCAAAGAAATAAATTCGAAGACATGTGCACCAATCCACACTGGGCCCGCATGATAGATTATGACCCACTCCCTCTCACAGAGAGGAATCCTATGTGCCATTTTTAAATATTGTATTTTATTTATACATGTAGAATTAATTATTGTATATTTATTTTATTTTTATATCAAAATTATATCTCATTGTACACGCTGTCGAATAAACCCAGCGCTGGGGCTTTGTCTCGCTAAGGGTCGCAGGATTATGCTGAGCGATGGCCGTTTTGCGTGAATGTTTGTGGACGCATATTTTCCCTCAACTTGTTTCTTTTTTTATTTATTTTGTGTTCTTTTTTTTGCGTCATGTTTCCGCAAATAAACGTATTTTCTTTCTTTCTTTCTTTTCTTTGCCATCTGTTGTGTGGTGGAAACATTATAGGATGATTATTCAGAAAACAGTCACGGAGGCTGTCGATAATTGATATCGGAAACTGCTCGTGTTATTTATTTATTTATTTATTTAAACTTCTCGCACAGAATAAGGTACATAGGCGGACTTAATGCCTTAGGCATTCTCTACCAGTCAACCAAGGGTGGTGAAGAGATAAGATGGCAGGTGCTAAGTCTCTGCGTGTTATGTCTCTTTGTGGGCACAAAATCTCGCTTTTTCAAATTCGGCCTCAGACGTATGATTCCGTAACCTTTGACTCTAAGGACCAAGAACTGACGGAATAACTGAGTGACAATAAGCTTCAGCCTGGTAACAGCTTAAACTATCCTTGAGGATAATACAGTCAATATATAAAAAGCCCTTGAAAAGACACCATAAGGGCCTACTCGTACTAGACTAGCAATAAATCTTAGGATATTATCTGCGGAAATGACGTAGTAAAAAGATTTACCGGTCTTCAGGTTGTGCGAATGCCATTAGTACCGACACTAGTCTACTTTTTCATTGAAAGTAAACAAAACAATTCATTTTATCCTCACGGATCCCTAAATGCAATCCGCAGTAACCAGAGGTCTTCCAGTTTACAAGGTGAACGCTTTTGAAGGCCAATAAAAATAAAAATGGTAGAGGTAAAATGGTACAGGTACCTGAGTTTAGATTGGAACATATTACTGAGGTTGTCGACCTTTGCAAACCACTTTATGTACTTTTGGATTTGAAAGGGATTTATTTAAATTTTTTGCGTTATTATCTCAATGATAAATGGTTTTTTTTTAAAAAAAGGTTCTGCTTTCGGATTTCATGGTACAAATTTATGTACATATAGAATCACTGTATGGAAATAACTATTAAAAATGCTATCGGTGAATTCGTAATAAAAAATGCAGTTAGAATAAAACTTTTAAGAAACATCGCTGAAACACTGAAATTAAAATTTCAGTTATACTCTCTCTTTGGCAATATCTATACAGGGCTAGTGGTCACAAAGATTTGCGCCCTCGCGCATGATAAATACACAAAATTTATTATGATTATTTTAAACGAAAACCTTGGGTCTGATCTGAATGTATCCATATGGTAGTTATGTCATAATTATAGATCAAATTATTACGTCCGCGTATGGAAATAAAAATCATTTTTGCCTGAAGGTGTCACTGTTTCTATGCACAACAGAAACCAAACTACCTTTACACATAACAGCTTTTACATAAACGTATTCACATGACGATAGTTTAAAGGTCATGCAAATGTCAAAGGAGAGTCAAATGCTATGCTCAGAGACACGCATGTCAAATGCCAACAGTACTGTCTCCCTAGCGTGTGGAAATAACGAGAATCATGTTCAATTTAATACCAATTATGGAAAATTTAAGTGTTGGAATTTCTTGAAGTTATCTAAAATGTTGTGGTTTGACAGCTGCCAGTCTTCTACTTTGTGGAATAACGTGGGAGCTGGTTCAATTCCTTCCAAGTCTAATCATTTATTTCAATGAGGCGCATAAAAGGCACTTTTGAACGTCAAAATTTACAAAAAAGATAACTGATTCTAGTTGTCCCTTCCAAAAGGTAGTTTCGTATGAAGAAGAATGGGCAAGAAAGACCATGGCAAAGATTACGTTAAGATTTTTTATGGATGGTATAAATTTGTTTAAAATAGTTATGCCAATAGCACAAACATCGATTAGTAATAATGATACCAATTCCAGGGGGGTGGGCTGGTATACTCCTTTTGCATGAATAATTTACAGCGATCACCAATCTATTTCTCAAGGGTGTTGATTATGCCAGTTATCCTTTGCTACCTCATGTCTG
The DNA here is from genome assembly GCA_916701695.1 of Agrochola macilenta. Taxonomy (NCBI): domain Eukaryota; kingdom Metazoa; phylum Arthropoda; class Insecta; order Lepidoptera; family Noctuidae; genus Agrochola; species Agrochola macilenta. Next base: position 19,387,297 of record OU753554.1, on the reverse strand, counting down.
TGTACTATGTTGTCCCATGTTATCCAATGTGGTACATGATAGTACAAAATCAGCCTATTAGGCTGCCTGTCCTTGAAGCGGAGCGAGGCAGCGGAGAGGAGAATGGCAGCGGAGTGGAGCAGAATTGCGGACAGTGTCTATCCATTGATGTGGAGCTACCTCGTAGCGGAGCGGAGTTACGGACTGTGCGGAGCGAGGTAGCGGAGCGGTGTTGCGGACTGTGCGGAACTAGACCGACTTTAAGCGACGAGTAATAATTCCCCGCTCTGGTTCCCCGCTCCGTTTCCCTGCTCAGCTTCCCCTCTCCGCTTCTCCGCTCCGTTTTCCCGCTCCGTGTCCCGGTTTTGTATGATTTTTTAAACTAGTTCGCAAATCCCTGTCCACTGAAGCGGAGCGGAGGTTTTATGCAATTCCATTGGTTAATATTGGCACACCGCTACTCCGCTCCTCTCCTCTCCGCTCCAGTGGACAGGCAGCCTAAGGATCCCACAACTCGTATGCAGGCATTACGAGCCAGACCGTAATCCACCACGGGGGCCCACTGCTAATTAGAAGGTACTATAATAACGTTGATATAATTTTTATAAGATTCTTCTTCTTTATACTCGGTCCCTCAGTGCCGGCCGGATCGTGACCCATCTTGTCGTTGTCTTATCCTGGTTTGGCGCCAGATATGTCGGTCCTGGGCCATCCTTGAAGCCATTTTAGAAGATAGTTAGTGTTGACAGCACGTTATGCCGTTGTTCCCGCCTGTCATTCGTAGATCTTTGACAATCGTTACGGATAGTCATAAGCCCAAAAACTTCATATGGTTATCGTGTTACACAGTAACTGGGCTATCGAGGTCAGATAGATAGTCACTTCACGTATAATACTGTTATTCAGCTGCATCCGGGTAGACTGGAAGCCGATTTCAACATAGTTGGGAAAAAGCGAAGCAGATTGAGGTAGTGACGATTGGTAGTAAGCACTAAGCCTACCGTTAATAATGCCGTCTCCGCCTCTGCTAATAGGGTGGCCAATTCTCAGTACTCCTCAACATATTCACAAGCACATTGTCTCTTCTACTATTACATTATATTTCCTACGTGCAGTGAGAACTAATTTTTGAAAGCTTATTGTGTGTGACATAGTTACAAGTTAAGCAGTACAAAGTCCCTTGTGAGAGGATGTGACAAATTTTATAATTGTCTAACAATATGTAAGATGTTGCATTACAATAAGGCATTTGTTATACTGAAAGCTTTTAGAACTGGCCGAAATAAAAAAATAAGTTAAAATTTTGAAAATGGAACTCTTTGCCAATATTATTGTGTATATATTTTATTCATTTGTCATTTGTTTACGATTTGGCGGCAAATTGAAAATTGTCTGTGTCACGTCAGTATGAATTTATCGCGAGAAAATTTTCGTACAATGATTTTTTATGACTTTCGATGTCATTTAAGTCAACAAGAAAGTTATGATAGACTTCGATTGGCCTTTCACGATGAAGCCCCATCTCGTGCCACTGTTTACAATTGGTTTTATGAGTTCAAACGTAGTCGCACTAATCTCACCGATGATCTGCGTGAGGGACGGCCTTCTACGGCGACGACTGAAGATAACATCAGTGTTGTGCGGCGTATGATAGAGACTGATACAAGAGTGACTTATCAGCAGATTTGGACAAGCTTAGGCATCAGTATGAGTCAAGTGCACAAAATCTCCATGAATATTTAGCGGTCAGGAAGCTTTGTGCCCGGTAGAAACCTCATAATTTGACAGAGGCCCAAAAACTCCGTCTTGTTGATTGGTATCGTTAAATGGTTCAAAGATTTAACGGAGGTGACTCAAATGCTTTGTTCGACATACTTACGGGTGACGAAAGCTGTATTTATTGTTATGCTCCTGAAACTAAGAGACAGTCTGCTGTCTGGGTGTTTCCTTCCGAGGAGTTGCCAACTAAAGTGAAGAGAGGTCGAAGCGTAGGAAAAAAGATGGTGGCCTCGGTCTTCGGAAGGACAGGTCATTACCCAACAATTGTTTTAGAGGATCGAAAAATAGTTACTGCAGGTACACTAACAATTGTTTGCCACTTGTCTTGGAAAAAGTTCGGGAGAAACGACCTCGCAGTAGGATCCTCCTTCACCACGACAACGCCTCGTCGCACACCACCAAGCAAACAATCGATTACTTGGCGACGTCAGACGAGGAATTACTGGGTCACCCACCCTATACCTAGACCAAGACCTAGACCTTGCGATTTTTATTTATTTCCAAAAATAAAAGAAAAACTTCGAGGAAAACGTTTTATGGACGCCGAGGAAGCAGTGGCTGCGTTTCAAAATGCCGTTGAATAGACCCCTAAGGACGAGTGGGCAAAGTGCTTTCCTCAGTGGTTCCATCGGATGCAGCGATGTATTGATGTAAATGGACACTATTTTGAAAAGATATAATAAAACTAATTACTTGCTAGTTTGTTCAGTTTTTGATTTTATAAGAACTTTCAGTGTCACCCTCGTATTTAGTTCTGCAAGTTTTACAGTCTTTGTTAATTGTTGTATGACGTTACAAAATAGACAATCTGCAATGTGCATAATGTCAGTAATAGAAAAGCGATCCTTAATTATTCGGTTTGCCTTAATAGTCGACTGGAAAAGGAGATAATCACTGCAATGACAATGTCATTTAATGATTTCCCATCCTCAAAAAAAATTGTGTAATGTAGCCGTGCAGCTCTATTCCATTCGATATAATCGGGGTACAATGACAGTTCCGCAAGGCATTCAGCTTTGTTCATAATTGTTTGAGTTTTTATTTAAGTTGAATCTTATGGATGGTTAATTAAGAATGACATGTAAACTAGTTAGCAGCGTGTATTCGTACTTGTGCAGTAAATAACAAAAGCGATAATTGAATAGTATTCGAATGAACGTAAACGAAGAAAAAGGAGTAAGTAAAGATCGCTGCAGGTGGCGTTATGTAGTTTCTACCTACCCCATGGGAAGAAGTCGTGAGTTTATGTATATGTGTATGTATTCGTTTGATAAATTATGATGAGTGATTTATTGATTGCTTGGTGTGACTGATACTGGGAAGGTTACCATCAGGGATTTTAATTTTGACAACACGAAAAATTTGCCGCTAATTAGTCTAAATTCGTCCCCAAGTATCAAAATTTGTCGGTCACTGGTTCAAAAGTTATAAGGGTTTATAGGTGGCCGATCTGAGGATCATCTCCGCACTTTGGCCCGATTGAATCTCAAAAGCTGCACCGAGCGAAGATCTGTTTTCTTCCACATTTTGTCGCTAATTAGGCGCCATTTTTCGCCACTTCACAGATTTTGTCGGGTCTTAGTTTAGAAGATATAATGAGTTCGATTTATAAGGTAGTCCAGGACCTAGATCAAAGAGTTTACCAAAAATCTTTTATCTAGCTATTGGACTATACTTACCTATAAACCCTCATAACTCTTGAACCAGTGACCGATAATTCTGATATTTGGCGACACGACTAATTAATGAATATTTTTTTGTGTTATTTAAATTAAAATCCCTAATGGTAGCCTTGCCAGTGTCAGTCAGACGATTGCTGCCTACAGTAAATGTCGTAGTATAGCTCTCTGATATACCTATTCATTTATGGAAAACTCAAAGAGATAATTCAACACATTGCTAGCCTCTTTTTGATTTGCTATTCACAAGCTTTTTATTTGATGGTGGTTACAGCAACCTGCATGATGGGATTTCAGCATTTTGTGATAAAGTACAAAATGTTTCCACAATCCACAATGGGCAATGGCTAATACTGGTGGCCGAAATTATACATCAATATGGTTTCATAAGTTACAGGGGTAAATAAAATGCGCTAATTAAACTTAAAATGTATTTAACTTATTAAGTCTTAACATACAACTATATTACGATATCACTAGTTCTTAAGATCTCGTCTTGGGTGCGGGCGCGGCGTCCTCGGAGTCTTTGTACCAGTCCTCACTGTAAACAGAAAAATAAGAGTTAGTTTTCCTTTTCCTATAACATAAACACAAACGTACAATATGTGTCTGTAAATAGGGTCTTTCTAATCTTGACAATTTTGATTCTGAATGATGAAGTAAGGATGAACTTAACTCAAATAATTTTAGTAACAAGGTGCAGGGATTTCATTAGCTCAGTGATCATTTAAATAATTAATTCAATTGCATTTGCATTAATGCAATAGCGCCAAACACTGTGAATTGATTTCATTGCTTCACAAAATCAACCTTAATTTTTTTTTTACTACCCACATCATTTTCTATTTCCAAATGACTTTTTATAAGAACACTACAGTCAGAATTACAAAATCCACTTCTTCCTTATTCCGAAAATCTTTGACATGAACTCACCATCCGCGCACGTTCTCAGGAGCGTCACACCTCTCCGTCTCCTCATTGTAGACCTCTCCGGCTTGGCAGCCAAGGTCACGGGGCTCCACGCCGTTCAGGCACACGTAGAACCTCTGGCAGTCGTTGGGATGGGCGAACTTAGGGTGGGCAACGATCTGACCTAGGGAGTCGAGCTTCGGAGACGCGGGGCATTCGAAACCGTCTTTGAGTTTCTCTGTAATAGGAGATGGGTAGGTTAGAATTAGAATGTATAGACTTGATCGATTAAATGGCTCGAAAATCTGTGGTTGATATCTCGAATCTTTTGGAATAAAATCGTGACGGAAAAGATTGATAACATTTAACACAAGAATCAAACAATATCCGACGATAGACGACGTGAGGGCTTAAGTAGGTACTACGTCCGGCACATCTTGGACATTCAACAACTTTACTGAACTTGCTTTTTATTACCGCAAAAGCTGTATTCGTATGAATGGTGCCTACACGCAAGAAGGAAGAATCAACTGAAAATAATTCAAATATTCTAACATTACAGCATTCAAAATGAGAAAAGCGATGAAAATGTACTCACTCTCTTGAGCCTGACATCCTTGTCTGCCAGCGGAGTCGGGCCACACGCAGGTTCCGGAGTACTCGTCGAAGTGGAGACCAGCGGTACACTTGACCTCAGTGGATTCGCCTTCAATACAGTTGAAGAAGATGTTGCAGACAGAGGGGTCAGGGTGGGCGAAGAAACCGTTGCGGCGGGGGCACTGCTGGCTGGGCTTGGCCGGTTCTGCAAATAAAAATGGGGTTGAGTATGTTAAATGATGCTACAAGAGACAATGAGAGAAAGATTCCTTCTTCGAGTATGTGTGGAAATTGTAATAGGCACTCAACAATTCTGAAGAAATGTTTAGCAAAATTTAAAAACAAATAACAAAAGTTTTAAATCATCTTTCCAAACAAATTTGCAACGCTAATTAACCATCAATTCAAAGCTTATGCAAAGATCGTAAAAAATGCAGCTCATAAAACCAATGAATTATGCAAACTGTAAAATAAACAATCTAAAATTAATAGCGTGACCTATTTGCATTTTTAATAATATTGGTCCATAAATCATTATACTCGTAGTTGCACATCAAAACCATAAATTAAGACGGATGCAGGCAGGTTGCAAATCAATGCAAACTACTTTTTGAAATTAGAACATTTAAAAAATTATATTTTGTCTCTTCAGACTTGGAATACAAAGAGTCTGATTGGCATTGAGTATTGTTGGCCTTGATTATAGATGGTCATTTAATCTAGGAAATGACAGAACAGTTGCATTACGCAGTTCAGGAAGTCAATTCGGTTTGGCCTCTTTCACTCAGTTATGTCAAGAGCTCTACCGTTTGCAACTATTTGTATTATTTACGCCTGTTATTTATGTGCCTTAGTTCCGGAGATTTATAATTGTTTAAATTTTTGCCTTCAACTTTGGCATCGATTATATTATTTCGCCTCTAGGTAACTTTTCAATTACATTTTAATAATGCCTTTTCCATATTCTATCAAGTTGTCTGGCCAACTTCGTTAAGAAAAACATCGATTTTTCGTTCATATCCATAGTCATGTTAGCTGATGTTGTCAAAGTTACTCAACTTCCAAGTCACGAACTGTAAGTTGTTGCATTCCACACATTTGAACGAACTCCACAGCTTTACAACACATTCCAATGTAAATGTTATTGCTTAGAATTTGTGGTAGAATCGTTGACGTTGTCTAAATAATTGGAAAAGTAACGGTCAACATGAGAATAGCTAGTATAAAACCTTCATAGAAAACGACTTATTTGATGAAATAGCAGGTGACAATGAAAAGTTTTTAACTTTTGATCTTCATGCTGAAATGTACGGAACTTTTTCGATCTTTCGACACAAGCTATAAATAAATATTGACATACTCGGAGCTACTACACATTCCAAATACGCATATATGAATGTCTAGAATTGTCCACCCGTTGGCCTAGAAAGTCAGCCGCGTGTCGCCACGACCTAGCCGGTCAAAGGTAGACAGGATACCTTCACTTCATGAGAATTGTCGCAAGTGACCTCATACTGACATTTGATCTAACTTGCAGTTGGACAACACATTTAATTGATAATTTTTCCTCCTGTGGCTTTTGTAATTCGCTTCCGAGAAAAGTGTTTTATTGATACCAGAAGTTTTATTGTACTATGGGTTCTACGAATCTGATTGTTTAAGTTTTGTGTTACTAAGAAAAGTACCCTGGTTACTACGGGTAGCAGTTACACGCGTTCTAATAATTATTATATCGGTTTTTTTTTTCTTTGTCTTATCTGTATATATTGTCCACCAAGCACTCCTAAATAAACAAGTCTTTCTTTTGGAATGATCTTTTCTAACATTTCACAGTCCAGTACGAATTCTGTAGCAAACCTGCAGAACAGCCTGCACCTGCTGTTTGCCTACAGTTCAAGAGAGCCAAGTTAAGCTTTCCATCAGTTAGCAGATCCAAAAACGTATCATTGTCTACGGCAACAACGTGACAATCCCAATTCAAGGTTCGATCTGGATCCACAAAATAAAATAATTCATATAACTTACGCAGCTCAGTCCTGTCTCCACAGTCTACATTGAAGGGCTGGTCGCACTTGTTGATCTTCCTGATGGTAGGGTCAAACACCAGGCCATCGGGGCACAGCTTGGTGGTCAACTTGCCATCCTCGCACTCGTAGAACTTGTCACATTGGACCTCGTCTTCGTACTGACCGTCCTTGCTTGGGCATTTGAATTGTGCACCTGTGAAGAGAAGGTTACTTTGGTTAATTGTTTGTTAAGAAGGTTCGGGAGTTATTGGGGAAGGCTGTATTCTTTGTGAAAGAAGAATTTATGTATTTTCCAATGCTATGAAAGATTTTCTTTCTGCGATTGGGAAAGTTCGAGCTATTATTGTTGCAATTTGTTTGACGACTAATAGAGAAAGAAGACATGTGGCGTCAACCCCTTATTAATTCGGAAAACGGCAAGAGAATGATAATGGTTGGTCAAGGTTGCCTGGAAGAGATCGCAGAAAGCGATAAGGCCGCCCATTGTATGTTTTGTAGTGTTAAATTTACTATTTACTATGTATTTTCTGGTGTACAATAAAGTATATATAAATAAATAAATGGTGATGACGTTTGTTTTCCAGATAATTTCAGAAAACGTAATTTAAAAATATCACATCTGAAAAAAAAAAAACGAAATCATAATTATTTCAAAAATGATTACCAAATTAACACTAGTAAACTTGAACATTACAGCAACGTCTAACAAACGTTGACCCAAATAAATTAAAAGGTACTATCCATCATTGTTTTATAAAGTTATTAATTCACAGCGATAAATATTAACTCATTAACTGCCTAATTAAATTAGTTACAGAATCGTTCGTCCGAATCGGTTCCGGTCCAACAGGTTTGCCCAAAAATCGGACCGGTCAGTGAAAGCCGATTTAGGTAAATAAGCAAGTTTTTCCTTCTGAGATACAGATCAAGTTTGTGTTACATAAGTATGTACTGTTATATACTTATATAAGAGGTGACACACATTCAACTGTTCTTGACTGCTCGATATGTTACGAATAGTGTTGTGATCGGTTTCTTTGCTTGAGTTGTGCAAATATTTTTTTGCAGTGGCTTGAGTATTCGAATCTGTTTTTTACTTTCATTATAGTGATGATAGCGAATAGTTTGTTGGGTGATCAATGTTGAAACATATTTTTATTTATAGACTTTTATATTATATGTTGAACTTTTACAATAGTTTTGTAACGGGCATATGTTGACATGAATTTTACAATAAAATTAAGAGACTTCTATTTCATCACTATTGTTAGTAAAGCGAAAACCTAGTTAAATATACGATAGATATTGAGATAATATTTAGTCCTAAAAGATACCTAAAGATGCGCAACTATTCCACATCACTAGCTGAATAATTTATATTGACATTTTTGGATTAGCGGTTTTTTTGCAATTTAAATCATCTCTAATTGCCAAGGCCGTATGATATTAACATAATTTGTAGTTTTACATTCATTTAATTCGCTTGTATTTTAATATCTATTATAGAGATTGAAATTGATGATTAAAATATACAAAAATAGCCAATTAAACCTTACATTAGTAAATTAATTAAGGATTCGGATAAACGTATCTAGGTTATCGACACTTTTATGAATTTATGCTAACAAAGCTGACCTGATTAATATCAAGTTCATGACATTATCATAAAATCTACAATTCTACAGGATCTAATCTTGACCTTTACACTGTCCAAATGTAGGAAATACTTAAATCTTGATGTAGGAAATTTCATAAAATCTGTGATTTATTTGCTCTAATGATTTATCGACCAAAAGAGATCCATTTTTTGTAACATATCAAATATCCTTGTCAAACGTTGATGTCAATATTTTTGTATTCTCATTGTCAAAAAACCTATATTATTCTTTTACTAATCGATACTGACCGATTTTTTTACTCCAAGAAAACATGAAAATCTAAATAATTTTAATGCCCAAATGTTTATGTCGTCAAGTCAAATAAAATCAAACTTTTTCTTAAAAGCTTCCTCTAGAAGTAAAATCTCCAACGTTCTTTTCTTTAATACTATCTCTCTGTATTTAAACGTTGCACCTACGAAGAATAGTGTGTCACCAAGTGACCCAAGTAGCAGATATTATAAAACAGCCTCACACGACCCGGAGATCATGTAACGTGTGCGACGCAATGTACATAATTGCATTCAAATAACCCGCGTGGGCTGTATCTCCTACAGAAATTAATTCGGTTAACGGTAAAGAGTTAAGCTGTAGCTGATTTTAGAAAACCTGATGATGCGTCGCATCGGTTCAGTAAATATGCTCTTAGAAGTCTGATCTCACTTTTGCAAAACTGCAAAATTGCAAAATTACAAAATTGCAAAATTAAAACTGCGCTGTCGCTGGAACTGTTTCTGGCGACTTTAAAAATAATGTATTTTTAAAGTGTCCACTGTGTGACACGTGTCCCTCTATCTCTCTTTTTTTCCTAATGGCAGCTGGAAAAGTCCTCCTGGTGGAATTTCTGCAACATTTGATCAAAAACTATTCTCATACTATATCATCTTTCTACCTGTCTACTACAACATCCAATCTATTACCCACTAATAAACTAAAAAATTAAATTAAACTTAAAACTCAGGCTCAAAGAATTTATTTCAATTAAACCATTTACAGGCACTTTTGAATTGTCAAGGAGTCAGTCAGTCAGAAATATGAAACTAGTTGCCCATTCCAAAGCGTAGTAAGTACCTATGAAGAAGTAACATTTAGTCTAAGTCTAACACAAAACATAACCTATCGATCAATACATCAACAAAAGCTCGTAGCATAATGTAACACATGATTATCGAGACGTACGCAAACCGACGCCGACTCGCTCGAATGACGTAAGAAGTGAAAGTCACTCAAGACTTACGACACCAGTGCATCGCGCTGATGCAGCAAGGGTCGAGATCACACTGACCTATGATGATACTGTTCTGTTGGATGTATTATGTGATGGGGAAGATGTTTTTTATAGATATATCATAAGTTATAATAGAGCTACATCAGCCAAGATAAGAAGTTGAGAAAGAGGAAGCTAGTAATGATGGAATTAGAGAGTTTTAGTAGATATAGCTACGGGGATAAGAACCCTGACGTAAGTAATAGTAAAGAAATAACTCCATAGATGAGAAGAATCAAATAAATATAGGAATGTTAAAAACAAAAGTTGGAATTCACGAATTCAAAACATGGAACCTTAAAACAACACGAACAAGAAGTAAGACAGGAGGCGTTAAAGTAGAACCTCCTTTTAATGAAGAAAAATATAATGAAATGGAAGAGCCATCTATTATAGCTGTTATGGAAGCTTACCAACTTACAAGAATATTAAACTGTAAGATCAGTATCACATGTTCAACAGACATCATTAATTGAAGAACTATTTTAGTAACGTCAGCTTATTTTGCACTTGTCTTCAATGATTCATTATTACATTCATACATGTACAATCAACTGTTGCTATGTTATTAATATCATTACCATATTTAAACGTAAACAAGTAATGTATAATATACACGACAAGAATTTGCATTAAAAGAAGCATTACCGTGAGTAATTGTAGTCTCTATAATGAACTACAGATGATTGAAGATAAATGAAAGTTTCTCAAGGAAAAAACCATCTTGAACAAGTTCAGACTACAAGATATTCTGAGACCTAACCCTGAATATTAATTATTTGTTATCCAATAAAAAACCGAAATATATTAAAAACACGGACGTATCCGAGAATCACGTTTGTCGTTTTTCTCAGGTAGTGACAGGCATACAAAAATAACTTTAGACTTATATCTTGTGGATAAAGACATTCCGGTAAACGGGTTTGAGTTTTATTTGCTCAGTGGCTTTACGAGCAATTCCATTAATTATTTATCTTTGCTTTTTCGAGTAAATGTGAAACATTTGTACCGACAATCGTTCAAAAAGTTACTTTAGGAAACATAGACACAAGTTTTCATGTAAAGAATTTAATTACTTGTCGTCTTCTTCAATAAAAATTTGATGTAGGATTAGGATTTCCTTACCAGACTTCAGAATTTACATACTTACAAGCATTTTGATAAATAATGTATAGTTTCGCAAAATACTTACTGGAAACGTCCATTATGACTGAATGTATTAAGTAACTACTTAATTTCAACGCATAATACATATAATTAATCATGATAATTGTATTATTATCATTAACCTGTCATACTTAAGATTGTTCTGATAAATAATTCTTACTAGCCACGTTAATCTAGCCAAACGTTTATGACTGTCACACACTAGTCATATTTATCATAAATTAACAAATATTAATGGCAATGTATAGTAATAGCTTCATGGTAATTAATACTTTTGAAGATTGAAGATGACCATGGAATATAAACTTTTGGCGACCAAATAAATTTCGTTTTCAAAATAATATTTCAATGAAACACTTTTTTATCGAAGGAATCAAAATCTACCTATTAATCTATCACAGCAAGAAGACAAGTTTCCAATGTCACAAAAATTTCAGCAAAATATATTACAGAAACATAAATCCATGCTCTCTCCGCAATATTTGTTACAAAAGCCCACAAATATTTGCGTAAATTTTAATATCACCGATGTCAACACAGTTCCATGCAATAGTTTGTGGAAACGCATGGACTTATTTTTATTTCACGAGTAAAAAATATTCAAATCAAGTGAATGTCAATGTCGGGTTACAACAAAACCACTCGATTGGAAATGTAAAGGCAATGTTCTGTTTTATTGTCATTCCGTTTTGTTATTATTTTATATCTTTCTATACTTATTGTAAGTGAAACTCTGTCGAGTAATTCTTTGGTGAATTGAACTTTGGTGTGTAAATATCCTGAAATGACTGTTTGTTGCTATAGTACTTTTAACCTTTACTGGTATTGATTGAAGATTGCTTTCAAAGGTTTAAATTTAAATGAATTCGGTAATTAACATATATGTTGTCATACCAAAAGGCGATGATAAAATTCTATTCTTACTTTTAAATGTTAATGTCCATCACTAATATCCATATTGTTGTCATTAGGCATTGATATAACTAATAATTATGTCAGTGACATTAGGTGACTTCAAAAGGCATGTCCCAAATAGTCTTCACAATTCAAGGTCTTCGAAAACTGCCCTCATTTTTATAAGGAGAAATAGTAATTAATAACGACATATAGAACTGATTGCATGCAACCATTACACACGGTTGGGTTACTAATTGATTGCACATATTTTATGAATGCAAGCGAGGCGAGCTAACGGGCTATTACTAGGCAATTGAACCCAAAAGTATGTGATGGGAATTGATTATGACATTTATTCATAGAAATATTTTCTTACTACGCTGGTTTTGGATCAACTCTTGGGTTCTTAGAAGATTCTTTACGTTTAGCTAAATTTTTTGTCTTTTCAGTGACAGTCAGTTTAATTCTACAATTTTTATAGAGGATCATAAAAAAAATGAATGCATTCTTCTATCAGAAGTATCTCTCTCAAGCCATAAGCAAGCTCTGGTCCACCAATGTACACTTACTTATCATCAAACCTTTGTGATCACAAGTATGTATTTACCGTTTGTAGGTAAATTCTTTAGTAGCTATATATTAATCTTAAAATATTTGACACACATTTGTATCAGGTACAATCAATTTCAAAAGTATTCTGAAACGAAATGTCTTCATCGAGATTTGGATCAGTTTTGATCGAAATATTTGTGCATTAAATTGATTGCTTTGTCAGAAAAACATACAAAATGTATTTTTTTGTTGTAAGGCTAATTGCTATTACAGGTTGCAAGGATAGTTACTTCAGAGCTTTAGTATTTCAGTATTGTCTAAAGCATTTAGGAAATGATATCAATGTACATAGCTGGTTGGTTATGTTCTTAAATAATGTTATATTGTGTTAAACCTCTATACTTCGAATCTAGGCTTATTGACTGATCCTGCTGGGGTTGCGGGTTTGTCCGAAAGGGATATCGCAGCCCCAGCACATAGGCAACGGAAGGAACACGGGTGGGTTTTAGTCAGTAAAAGTCTGACACTCCCTCTCGCTCCGCCCAGAGCGGGAGGAGTCATTTGATGATTTCCCACCCAAAAAAAAAAAAAGGCTTATTGACTGATAAAAAAGCTCTCTGTGTTCTTTTTCCATAATAAGATTGTCATAAAAGTGTTCGTGTGAACAGTAACATTATATGAGTACAATTAGCCGTATCAACAGCTGGTTGTATAATATTTTCGCAATAGTTACATAGCCTTACTAGGTATTGTTGCGTGGTATATAACAAGGGACTTGAATTGCGTTATGTCAAGTAAATAACTACTATTTATATGATAATAATAACTAAAAATATATGTGTGTATATAATAAATATGTTATCTGAACTACACTGAAAGTATATGTCAAAGAGCTGATTATTTTCATATAATACAATAAATATTATATATTTCCAATATAAAATATAAAATTATTATTAAGAACATAAGAGGAGTATGAGATAGTAAAAAGCAGTTTATAAAATAAATTATTCTTGATTTTATAAAAAGGTGCAGTCGTTGAAGTCTTTTGTACTGACCAAAATAGAAACCTTTGAAATTAACTTTTTTGGAGTCAAATATCGGCTACGTGGCTGATTTTGGTTGTGCAACCAGTCAAAGTATTGTGATGTCTAAGTGTGTTGTACACTTTGACATTTGACATTTTATATTCACATAACACTGGAAATATTAATCACAAAATGAATGTATGAATAACCAATAAGAGCTATTTCTAGATTATTTATCAATTCTGATGAAAAATCAATCTATAGATGCAGTTTTCCCACACTAATAATTTTTTTTCTTCCACAAAATGTATTTTACGTGATAAAATATTATCATAAATATATAAAACTTATAACAAGTATACTTACTCGCTAGCGCGGTGACTGCTGTTAGTACGATGAACACTTTCATGATGGTCTTTTGATAACAAAATTATAAAAATTATATTATAAAAAAAGTTTTTAATGACTAGATTGTGGTCCGACCCTTGTGGCGACCCTGGCGAGACTGACGAACTCGGGCTTCGCGCGCGCCTTTTCTTCGCCTGCGCACGCTTCAGAACCGGTAAGACTTAGGCGTGATTTAACAAATTATTCTATTAGTGAAACAATAATAATTTGTTATAACATTACGCGGTTGCCTGTCCCCATCATCAGCTGATTATGTTAACTATAATTCCAATGAGATCCTAGGAATTCGAGGGATTACGAACCGATGGTGCAACAGACTCGAGCATCGTTTGATTTGAAAAGTTTTCTTACTTGCTCTCGCGCAGTTGAAGTGTCCTTGAAAATGCAAACTTCTCACTTTTTCGTCCCGTTCAGAATTCCAAAGAAGTCTTCGAAATAGCACTCATGTGCATAAAATCGGAAAAGGACTGTATGCATGTCTAATTTCAAGGTCTCGAACAGATATTTAATAAATTAATCAGACAGAATTATTTGGTATTCATGAAACGCCTTGTAGTTCTACGATGATGAATTTAATTAACAGACAACTCTATTTAAAAATTATAAGTACCTAACTATACGCAAAAAAATATCAGCTATCTCATACAAAACTTCAATGTATTCGACAGCAGATATTTTTTTGCGATAACGATATTGGTTCCATGGAGAAAATTGTTCAGTTTGATAAACTGTACCACATCCTTAAATATGACCATACATTTTTGATACGTGCTGTATAAACATTGTTTATACAACCCTGGTTTTTTACCATGATGCCCTAAAAGGTTAACCTGAGAAGTGCCTCAGATACCTTCTTTTGTCATGACAATGTGCGAGCTAGTAAGCTAGTATAAGCAAGTAGCATCTGGTGAAATTAAGCAAACGAATTTTACCAAAAATGAGACCTAGCTAGATCGATTTTTCACCCTCGTAAACCCCTACATTGCAACTTTCATCGAAATCGTTAGAGCCGTTTTCGAGAACGTGATTAAAAATATATATACATACAAATATTGCTCATTTAATAGGATAATACCCGGTCGACCGAACTCTGCTCCGGTGAAAATAGATAAACATATCGTCCAGGTATACCAACGTTGTATCACATTTTCGAGGCCGTGAAAATAAAGAAAACGAATTTTCCCAGATAAGAGACCTAGCTAGATCGATTTTTCACAACCCTTATATTGCAACTTTCATCGAAAATGTTAGAGCCGTTTTCGAGAACGTGATTATATATACAAATATTGCTCATTAAATAGTATAGGATATAATATATTTTAAGACAGAATATTTCCTTGCCACACCAAAACTTGTACGTAATTTTATTAACTATAAATTCGCATCTTCGATGCCAACACATGCCGTTTGCAACCATTTGATACCACATGTCGAGTCGAAGGAGTGTTGCAAGTTCTCTAAATAATTTGGCAAAAGTTTAAAATGTCCGTTTTCCTTATAATGTCCCTCATTTCACCTCTGTCGCCAAATGTTCAGACCTTATCTTGAACCCTGTGAATTACGTGGGTCAGTAATCTTTAAATGAAAGTATTATGCAGTAAGTGATCATTGATCTAAGCATTAGCTTCATCAACTTTTTGATCACTTTTCAAATTAGATTCTAATGTTTATTCTATTCTATTCTTTATTATGGCAAACAAAGCCGATGTCGACTATTCTGCCAATGTCTAAAGTGAGTTGGAAAATATCACCAAACAGTATTTGCTCTTTTCGTAACAATAAGCTGTCAGTTTTGGGCTCAATTCAGTGTAGCAACAGCTATTAATTAACCTACCAAACTATAACAATATAATCTTCTAGTTTAAATTCATGTAAAGTTTTTCCTAGACAACTTCTTACAAATAAAGAATAAAATCTACTCGCTTCGTCGCTTATTCTTGCAGATACATATATTTCAGTAATACTTTTTCGTGAAGTACCAGTTCAGTGAAGCAAATAGGTCAATTATAGCTGGCAGGTTAGAGGCTAACAAGTACTCACTAATTGGGAAATTTTGAATAAGAAATAATTACAGCTTAGTTTTAATAATTATTTTAATAAGGTGTTCAGTTTTTACATTGATGTAAGGTCAGGTTTAAAATTGTTAGGTATACTGTCTCGCTCATTTCTCGGTAACGTTTTTTTATATCAATGTGGACATTACTAATAAACGATATTTGAAAGATTTACATTGACGGACAGACACTATCTACCCAATAATTAAAAAAAATAATAAGCAACAATTTTTTTCTTATCATCTGAAGGATACTCGTACTATAATATACATAATTAATATTACGGACATCTGTGCAGGAAAACATCTTGAGGAAACCTGGACTTTATAATCAATATACCTATGTCTGAAATCGCCAATCCGCCTCGAGCAAGCGGGGTGCAGACGATTTTGCAGTGGCATAGACTAGTATTATAAATATTTACATACATTAATAAATTCAAAAGTCATTTATTCAAACTAGGCTGAGAATCAGCACTTTTCGAACGTCAAAATTACATATGACAGTCCCCCAAAACGCAAATAAATATTTAACTCACCTACATTATAATGAAGAAATATCCAAATGTCAAGTTATAAAAACAACAACGCAAACAAGCAACGGCGGGTCGCTATTATTATTACTTGCCATGTCTGCATACTTGCCATTGTTATGTGCCTGAGAGCAAATAAATAAATAAATAATATAAGTATTTATTTATTTGCTCTCAGGCACATAACACATTTTACAATTTATTACTGTCGGTTTTTGTACAGGAACCCTGTCAGGGCACTGCAAAGCACAATGTCGGTTTGCTGTTGAGTTTATAAAAAAATAATTTACTAACATATTGAGTTAAAATTTGATAAGTTTTGACTAATACAATACATTTCAGGAATATAAAAATAATAATACATATCTAGAAGTCGTTATGATGTCCAATTAATAAAAGAAAGAAAAGAAAGAAAAATATTTTATTTGGGACACGCACAGGAAATAAACTCAAACTCAAACTCAAAGCATTTATTTCAAATAAACCAATTACAGGCACTTTTGAATTGTCAAAGGGTCGGTCAGTCAGAAATATGAAGCTAGTTGCCCATTCCAACGCGTAGTAGTTTCCTATGGAGAAGAACGGGCAAGAAACTCCACGGACACTCTTTTAAATCAGAATATTGTTACAGAATATTGTTACACAAATTGTTAATACAAACAATAATAAAAAATGATAAAAAAATTAAAATACTAACATGACCTGTGCGAGGCCAAAAAGGCCACTATCTCAGCATAATGCGGCGATATTTAAAAATAAATACCGCAGCGCTGGCATAGTAATGCCATACGTAGTTTCTAAAATAAAAATAAAAAAATACGAAAAAATAAAACTTGAAAAATAATTAATTTGCCAGTTGATTGTCTAGCGACCCACCCCTACTTTGCAAGGTTTTTATTACTTGACAAAACATCGATATTTCTTCATTATATTATATGTAGGTAAGTTAAATATTTATGTATTTATAATCCATCAATATTTAACATACAAGATGTGTATACCTACACATCTTCCGGATTAAACTCTCTAAATGATGGTGAAAACTGTATCAAAATCTGATGCGTAGTTTAGAAAAACTACTCTCTCTAAAAACACTCTACAAGACAGCAGGCCTACAGTAAATACCTACATGTAAAGACCAGAGATATTGATACAGCAATATAAACTTTCATTTATTATACGTCTGCTTTTATATAAATCTGTCTATGTAAGTTGGTGGAGTGACTCAGTCTTTGTTCAATGCTTTATTGTTTGATATGAGTAATCGTACGTTACAAAATAAAGCAATCGAACTTACAAGATATCCCGAGCTTGACCTCGTAATGCAAATTATGGGTCAACACGTGTAAAATGCGTTAATTGTTTTGACACTCAGTAAGTACCTAGTTCGTGTAGGTATGCACAAGTAGACTCCTATGGGACTTCTTTCTACCTGACTAGCTGAGCATCTCAGCAGTTCAAAAGTAGGTAAAGTAGGCACCTAGAAACATCTAAAAAGTTCTAATTGAAATAGATGCTTTTTTGGCTACAAACTTACAAAAACTGGTATCCGAGATCACTTGCGTTTTAGACATTTTAAACACCCTACGAACAATTTAAGAAAATGCACTATGTCTAACCACCCAAAACAATGTTAAAACAACTAAGTAGATTCAACGAGTAGCGTTTTACATTATTATTCTGCTCGTTATCCATGTTTTAGTACCCCGACAGTGTTTAAACATAATGTAATTATTAAAATCTACACGTAGGTAAGTCTCACCTGTGACTTCTAACATGATTAATTTACTTACTGTAGTTATATACCTACCTACTTGCTTTGCCATTCATCGTGGAGGTCTAACATGGAGGTCCATTATGTTTATAAGCTTCACAATCAGTCAATCAGCTAAAGATAGCTCTATGTTATCATTAAATTAAATACTGGCTGTATTTAGCAACCTGCTACTTTAAATAGGAAACAGTCGCAGACTGAGGTTGAAAAGAAGTCGCCTGTTTCAAATTAATAACCAATTTTCATTTCATGTTATTCTAGAGGGGCAAAATAAATTGTTAGAATTTGGGTCGCCTGATGTAAAGCAACCTCTACTGCCCATACACATCTGCATTACCAGAGGAACGGATGCATTGCCGACCTTTTAAGAAGAAGACATAATCTTTTCCTGAAGGCCCTCATGTCGTAGAAATATCGCTAACAAGAGCTGATTTCACAGCTGTTATACAGTAGCGGCATAAAAATATACAAAAGCAAATCAATATAACATTATTCCTCGCAACACCTCGTACTACTTACGACATACAGGAACATAATTAAAAACATTAAGTAAAACAAAGAACTGGAGCGCGTTTCGGCAAGTTAACTGTCCAATGTCCATTCCAAAAAATCAGTCACTATGCTGATACGATACGCATTTCAATATGTACCCTAATTTATTGGAGTCATGTCGTATGCGTGTGGCGAACCGTTTGTTTAAAGACGAATGCGTTCGGCCAAGTTAAAAGAGAAAATCTGCGAGGGATAGAAACAAGTAGAGTTGTGTTAGGAATCTTAAGAGATTAGTGAGGAGAAAACTTTGTTTTATCATATTGTATAGGTATTTCATTCATTTGATACGATAGTGAAAACATTACACTCCTGTTTTTATATATATATATGCATAGGTACTAACGTACAGACTAGAGATGTTGTTTTCTGGTATGTAAATATGATGAGCGACCGAAGGCACCTACCTACTGGTCACCTGCAGAAGAATACGGCTACTCTGATCGGTATTTTTTTGATAAATTATTACCAAACTACACCTGCTTTTTAATCGAGAGCCTACATAACTAATTGTAGATTGTAGTAATCGATACCTATAATGATAATTAGCTCTAATGTCCTGTAGAAAACGATGTGTCAATAAATTGATTGCAAAATCGTTTAGTGTAATACAAGGCGGAAGTAAATAATATTTACCTAATGTAATACCTGGCTAAAAGGCATTACATAATGGGCGCTGACTGACTGACAATAGTGTACATTGCAGACACCTAGCCAAAAATATTTTGTCTTGTGTATGTTGGTCCAGTTAAAATCTGAAAGGTGCGGTGGTCCCAAAGGTCGGATTTTCTGACACGCCACTGACGAGCCTTCTCGTAATTTTAATTAGCAGTATGCAGGTCAAAATTTAATAAAAATATAGTGCCTACAGCAGCTGCAGATTATCTAATATTAACCACTCCAAACTAAACACGACACGGCAATATTGATACATAGCTGTGTTGTGTGTAGCAATAATATTCTTATCGTGTTGATAACACGCAAATTTAATATGCCATCAATTTCGAATCTATATCCGTCTACGATTTATTGTCAAATTCCATCCACCAAAACATTAACTAATTAGTTGCCTAACAGCAGAACACCATTGTCTATATCACTTTCCGGGAACTAAGGTACTTAACTACTCTTACACCTCATAAAAACAGACAGCGGATATACAATCAGCCACATAATCAAAATAGCCCGCGTTACGCGCAAACTTGCGCACAAAAATAGCTGCCGTATGCGCGTGCGCACTTTCGCACAATCTCCTTCGACACGCTCCTAGAAGATCGCATGACCTCGCCTACCAGATTGTTACTATCAGCTTGTTCCGATCTGTTGCAGATAAGAGATTGGAGATTTGTGCTTGGGGCTACTGACTGTGCTCATAGTTTTGATTATCTACCTACATTATGAGCAGTTCGGTAGATTGGCTGCTTGGTCGTCGAAAAAAAAAGAACATTTTCTGAGAGAAACTCTTCCTGAGTTACAAAAAAATCTCTCAGCCTGTTGTAAAATATAATATGTACCTACCTATGTACGGCAAAAAGGAATTTATCAAACGAAGGTACTTATAGGCAGGCAGTTACTGTGGATACCCGACTTCGTAAAGCCGAGACAGTTCATTCATTTACCGTCGTTATACAATGCTGTCAATTATTACCGCTTTCGTGATGATTAAGACCATGCTTTATTTAAATAACTGATTTATCGAACCGATAACAGTCTTCGCTACTTCTCACTAGGCACTGACGAACTCAAAGCTATTCGAGATTCCTAACACGACCATAATTTTTGATTATAATGACAAGCATTAATCTCTAGGCCACATATCCAGACATCTAACAATTACTAAGTTATTTCCATACAATCTAACGGACACTTACCTTCGCACAGTAGTTAACTTGGAACAGTATCAATGACACATTCTCGGTATACGGAACAAGCAGTAGCTACCTACCAACAATCCAGATCGATAATTTCATCAGAACTCAGAACAGCTTATTTGCATAAATGAAACCGGTCGGCGACAAGATCGCGAGATAGATCACAGACAATGAGAGTGACAGACAATAGTTTTAAACTTTCACATTTCGATGCCACGTATCGTTCAAAACGTAGTGCAATCGCGAAATTAATTGTATGTTAGTATTCGCGTAGGTATGGCTGTAGGCAGGGAGTGTGCCCATCGTAAGATACCTGAGGTGAGATTATGAGTAGGTTTTGCCGGTACTAGTTAAGGTGTGGAACATAATTGAGTCGGTGTCGATGCAATGTGCAAATATTATTATACTTGCGATGTTATAAGCAAGATACCTACTAGAAGGTAGGGCAAAGAATGACAAGGTGTTGACAAAACTCTTTGATGAAACCAATTCGCTGATTTTGTAAGTTTTTGAGCAATTTTTTTTTTTTTTTGTGTAAGACGGAAGATTGTTTAAAAAATATCAATATCGCGCACTTTACAAGGACATATTTCCCGAAATATTCAAAAAGACTACGCTTGGTTGTTATGGGTCCATGTCATCCTGCCAGGGTTGCGAGTCTGTCCGAAATATCGCGGCCCCTGCACATAGGCAACGGAAGGAACACTGGTGGGTTTTAGTCAGTAAAAGTCTGACACACCCTCCCGCTCCGCCCAGAACGGGAGAAGTTATTTGATAATTTCCCACCCTCAAAAAAAAAATGGTTCCAAGTCTTAAAACATAGGCATAACTGACAAACACCGACCAAACAGAGATGAGTTTAGAGGCAACGTTGCATAACCACGTACAGCATAGCGACGGAGTCAATTATTAAAAGGTCACAACTACATAAGCGCTGGAGAGTCGATAAAAATTAAACAAACAGTGGTTTTACATTCTCTACTATTGTTTTTATTGTGTAGGTTTTTAAAAGTTCGCTGTATAGCTAAAAACATTGTGAAACACAAGAGACGATATTTAAGAAATCAACACATCGCGCCTTTTCAGGAGGCGCTTTTTCGAGGAAATCACCACACTAGATTGTCACAACTTCGAAAGCTTAGACGAATGCAGGAAAAACATACATGATTCCGAGTCTAGTTTTAAAATACTTACTTTTAACATCAGAAGCTATCATCGTAATTTTGACGACTTCTCATCTCATCAGGTTCTAAAATCTCTCTTAGAACTTTAAAAAAAGTTTGACGACAGTCATGGTACGCAGCGTAATAAATAAATATCTTGTTTTTTTATTGTTTATTAATTATGGAACAAAACAAGATGTAAACAGAAACATCATAAAACCTCAATAGGTTTGTCCGGATCTGCTTTGTAACTTCAATGGTACTGAAGCGAGATTTGCTGTTCAACAATGAGTACCTCAGGGCTCAATGCTTGGTCTATTAGTGTTTATATTCATAACTCAATATAAAAGGCGACTCGATAGTTAAAAAAACAAACTAAAATACAGAATAGAGAAAGCCCAGACAAGGCAAGAAAATACGAGTTCATTTGTGGTTTTTCAAGCAGACACAAAAAAGCCTGCTGTCTGCTTCTGCATCTGATTTTCTGATTTTATTAAGGTTTTCAAGTTCTTTTAAATATAAGTAAATATACCAGGTAACAGTAATTTAACCTTTTTATTAATCGCTTACAGAAAAAACACTACGTCTCCTCTGTCATCTCCACAAGTCTTAGCGCGACTTCTTCTAGTTGCTTATTTTTTGACAATAATTCACTATTCTTTTTCTTCATATATCTTAGTTTTTCCTTCAGAATGAAGATGCTGTGCAGATTTTGCCCCAACTTTTCCCTTTGGGTTTCATCTTTTCTGCGCCTCTTTGATCGATGACCATCTT
This sequence comes from Agrochola macilenta, assembly GCA_916701695.1. Lineage (NCBI taxonomy): Eukaryota > Metazoa > Arthropoda > Insecta > Lepidoptera > Noctuidae > Agrochola > Agrochola macilenta. The sequence continues at coordinate 19,364,633 of OU753554.1, read as the reverse complement.
TGATGTACCATATTCTAGTATTCCCCTCTTTCCCTCTCTGCGTCGTTGTAATTTTGAACATGGCCTTTTCGTTGTATATGTTCGTGAACATATGGAGAACGTCCATGTATGTCTCCTTTGCAAGAGTTTCAACGTATTTCGGGAAGTGGGGCTGCGTCATATATTTGTCTATGTTGTATTTATGTACATATTCATGTTTTGTGTATGTGTCACCAGATTTATTGTTAGAGATGTTATGGATTATCTCACCATCGAAATCTTCGTTTCCTAACTCTTGTGTGTCGCTGTAACAGATGTAAAGTGGAAGTAAGTTCGTAATCCTATCACTGCGATAGAGCGTAAAGCGAAGATTCTTCAATACTGCATTTATAAACATGATTTAAAAAAAATGAATATAGATTTGATTAACAAAGTAGTTAGTTATAATTAATTAGAAAAAAACGTTTATAAAAATGTATGATTCTCACCTAGCTGTTACATCTTCATTGGTTTGAATTTCTTTATCTACACCATCTTTCAGCCCGCTGATCAAGTTATCACTCACAACAAAACCCGTAACATTTCCATCTTTCATATATACATCGAAAACTGGCAGTAATGAATGTGCAGTACTAGCATTACCATTTGCATCGTCTCCTGTTTGGACCGCAACATCTTGTGCACTTTCTTCATTAACCTCATCATCTACATATTCTACTTCATTATTATTTTCTCCAGTATCTTCGGTTGTATATTCTACATGATTTTCTTCTTCGACTATATCCTCAGTATTATCTAAATCATTCAGAATTTCAGTTTGGTCATTCACGTCTTCTTGCGATACAATTTGGTACTCAAGACTTTCTTCTAAAGTTTGATCTTGATCAATGTATTCTTCTTGCACTACGTTCTGAGTTTCGTCGATCTCATTAGTGACTACTGTTTCGTAGGCAATATTATCAATATCGTTTTCCTCAACTTCATTAACTTGGCCTTCGTTAATGATTTCAACGAGTTCATTACTAATGATTTCATGATTATCATCATCACAGTATTCTATTGTGTAACTCAAGTTTTCGATTGCATTTTGTGCCAGTAAGTGAATGTCTTCATCTAAATGTTCAACTGTTTGTATTTCTACAGATTCTTCACCAGGTACAGGTTTTATTGCGGTCCTGAAAATTATTGACAAATATGAGTGACTTTACTTACAGTAAAAAATTCAAAATTGAATGGTTATTAGTAATTATGTTAAAATAAGAGTAAATTATTCAATTATCTACCTATTAGGCAATACCGGAACACACTGATCTGCTATCCATGGGTTTCTTTGTATTTCACATTTTACGGATTCTTGTAAATGCTTAACACTTTGCAATGTTTCAGTGTTGTAATTATTTTCTGTATGTTCTTTTTTAATTTTTATTCTTTTGGAATCTTCAGAAGACGTCACAACTTCATTAGGTTTTGATCCTGTGAAATTGTAAAATTAAATATTACTGTAAAGTGAACAGTTTTTAAATAGTTGTGGTGGTTCTTGATAGTTATGTGTTACCATGTTACTTACGTCTTTTCAGTGGCGGAGTTTTGTTTGGTCTTGCTCTTTCCGCGGGATGAATTGCCTGCATGTGCTTTATTTTCTTAGTTGCTTCAATAATATGATCATCATCAGCATCTGAGGTAAATATAACAAAATTGGGCTCTATACATTTGGTTATTTTATTTCACAGGCTCAGCGCAGACCGGGATGCGTCGAGCAGAGGATGTTCTAATAACATTGAATTTATCACTTTGTGTTCAGTGTTTTAAAGTGCAAAGTTGTAGGAATAATATTGAAGACATCAATCGGCTACGCGGCGTCTTCGCTATAGCTCTGACTCGTTTGCGCATCATTGTTAAAAACACTGATAATAATAATGATGACTAACTAGCTCGTGGCTAAGTAACAACAGCCGCACTGGTCGATCCTTCAGGTTAAGCTACGCTTGCCGGGGTTGGTCAGTGGATGGGTGACCATCTTTACATACCGAGAATCCTCCGTGCCTCGGAAAGCACGTTAAGCCGTTGGTCCCGGCTGTCATTCGTGGATCTTTGACAGTCGTTACGAGTCGTCAGAAGCCCGAAAGTCTGACACCAATCTTACAAAGGGGTATCGTATTACCCAGTTACTGGGTTGTGGAGGTCAGATAGGCAGTCGCTCCATGTAAAATACTGGTATTCAGCTGCATCCGGTTAGACTGGAAGCCGACCCCAACATAGTTGGGAAAAGGCTAGGTAGATTGAATAATAATGATGACGAAAAAAAAAATCCGCGACTTAGTTCGCGTTGAAGTCACAAGACACCAGAGTACTTATGTATACTAAAATAACAGACACATTTCCCGCCCGCGCTATAATTTCGTTTTCGTTCTGACTTTTTCTTTTTGCTCTTCTCCTATGGGTCGTAGCGTGATGTTAAATAGCCTATAACCTTCCTCAAGAATTAGGCTAACAAATGCAAAACGATTTTTTCAAATCCGACTGGTAGTTCCAGAGATTAGCTCTTTCAAACACTCTTTAGCTTTATTATACTATGAAATCAGCGTTTTGCATGGGGAATTTTAAAGAAGTTGCATTTTTCATACTAACATTTTCTTAATTTATATAACAACCATGAACATGAATGTTTTAAAACTTTTATGCATTAACGCATTCAAGGACACTGAACGAGACACAATAGATGTTTTATTGTTATTACGTCTATGAGCGGTTAGTGTCCCTCAAAGTGTTAATGTTTAAAAACTAAGTTAACGAATATGCCAGTTAGATTAAGCGACAAAAATAAGTTTTGGCTAAGTTAAAACAAATAGTGGTCATTTCTGCTAACTTTTTATTTAAAACAAGTTTTAATTGTTGAATACTCCAATGGATAATGATTTTCTTTCTTTTTGGTAGTAACATTCTATTAATCTCTCAAATACATTGCAAATTAGTTTTGTATAATTTAGAAGCATTTTTTCAATTTTTGTAAATGTGAGTACCATGGAGCCGTTTTAATGTTATTAAGATGTATGTTGACTTGAAAGAGCATGGCAGTTGAGAGTATGTCATGCTCACTTAAATGTCTCGCTGATGGTGGCGAGTGTGTTGGGATCATTCGGTTCCCTACAAAATGGTTGAGCTGGATGGTGCTGATCCACGCGTCATGTTCGTGAACGGGCGCCGTCAGTTGTGACTGGTCATCTCTTATCTGCCATGGCTTATTTTTAATCTTATATTTTGAATTGTTTTGATTATTTTTTGTACATTGTTCTCACATATAGAAGCAACAAGAATAATGTACCCAAGATTTTGTAATTTTCTATATTTAAAAGAGTGTCCTTGGAGTTTCTTGCCCGTTCTTCTCCATAAAGATCTACGTTTTGGAATGGGCAACTAGCTTCAACTTTCTGACAACTGACGCGACTATTTGACAATTCAAAAGTGCCTGTAAATGGTTTAATTGAAATAAATGCTTTGAGTTTGAGTTTAACAAAATGCGGAGTTATTTTTAAGGTATTTTTTATGTTTATAAAACTATAAGTAATAAGGTTTTTTTACTATTGGTAGTTGTCTATGATGGTCATTATTCGATATAATACCAAGCAATTGATGAATATTTTAAATCATAGAAGTGACGAGGTTCTCTATTTATGAGAAAAAAACGCCAATTTCATAGGTAATATAACCCATAATAATAAGTATTGATGTCATCAGGAAATGATCCACTCTGCGCTGCTCTCTGCTTCTGTATATGTTCGTAAAACATCACGATTCGCCGCACAGAGCAATGGCTGATTTCCTTATTTATTACTTACGATCTTGCACCTGCTCTGCCTGTTCATCTTCGTTTTCTTCCTCATTGTTGCCGTACATTTCATCAACAGCTACAAGTAATGGTAAGAAATTGTTATAAATGCTAGTAGTCTACAGAAAGTGCAAAATAATATAACAACATCACGCTTGTAATCCCCCAAGGGTAAAGCTAGGAACAAAATATTCGGACGCGTCCGTAAGCCGCGGCTGAGAGTCGCGGTTTATTTGTATCTGGATAGTATCTTTAGCACTACACTGTGCAAACTATCGGTCGTAAGTCGCGGACTGCCCTTGAGCGTTCGGACGTGTTGGACGTGTTGGTCGTGAGGTGTACGTATAGTACACCCACATTTCTCGAGATAAGTGTAAAATAAAACTAAAATTATGTGACTTTATGTTATCAAACCCAAATTGTAACTGAGTGTGTTGTTTCTTGTGCTTATTATGACTTTGGTCATGGGTACCATCATCAAGTAAGCGTTTAGCCTTTTGGTACAAGTAAAATTAAACAAATTACCTGCAATTTTTTGTTTCAACAACATCAATCTCTGTTCACTGATATGTCTTTCTACTTCTCTGCTCTTCAAATTCTTTTCTAAAGCATAGAAAAATGGACGACTCATAGTGAACCCTGTTTCCATTTCAACATACGCTCTGATTTTCATTATATCCACTTTGAGTTGCAGAAAGTCCTTTATCTGTAAATGAAAAAAAAAATATTAGTGCATACAGCTTGGCATAAAGGAGAACGACATTTTGGAATGGACAAAAAAAATTGTGGCGACATCTATACTACCAAGTATAGGCAGTGACGTCACAGAATCCTACATCGCGCAAGCAATATTTACCGCGAAATGTGTATATAGGTGTAAATTAAATTACTGAAAACCTCATAGCTGATTTTTTTTTTGCGATTTCAGTTTTGGGTCCATTATAAAAGTTGTTCCTCATGACGAGTATAGAGACCCCTTAAGAAGTTTTCAGTAATTTCAATTACATCTTGTATACAACAGCCCAACATCACCCTCAAACAGTAGCCCACCAGAAACAACAACTGTCTGGTTGGAATGTCTTCCCTTTCTAAAGGAGGATTCTTCCTCCATATTCCTCCATACAAACAAATGGTACCAATAAAAAAATTACAATTAAAAGAATTTAGACATAATAATTATAGCAACAGAATAAGATTATTACCTCTTCTTTGACATACGGTGGTAATCGCCGGCCATGCTGCAGTTTATAAAACTCTTGTATAGATAATTCATGATCGTGATGATTACACACATAGACAACTGTGAGTTCCTTCTCGTTGGGTAAATGCCTTAATTTTATTTTGCACGGGCAATCAGTCTTCATGTTATTGTTTCTGAAAAAACTAATATATTATGTATGATACTCTGTTATTTTACGAGGTAACCTGATTTTGTCTTGATCAGGTCAAGAGATGGATAGCCAATTCATACATTGTGTTTATTAAATCTCGGCAGATGTTAAGGCAGCATGCAAAAAATACACTGTAAAAAATTATTGCTCATGATGCTGTTGTTTTAAGTCTGGCAACCAGTCTTACCAAGGGGTATTGTATTACCCAGTAACTGGGTTGCACTTGTAGAGGTCAGATAGGCAGTTGCTCCATGTGAAATACTGGTTGTGGCTGTTTCAGCTGCGTCTGGTTACTGGAAGCCGACCCCAACATAGTTGGGAAAAGGCTTGGTAGATGATGATGCAGATGATGAATGCTGTTTTAAAAATGGGAATTACAAACCTCTTTCTCAACCCTTTCTTCTTATACTTCTCTTTATTTCTCAAATAAACACAATTGTAAGTATAAGTTTCGTAACCAGTGTTAGGTTTGCGTGAATCAGAACACCTGTAGTAAAAGCACCATCTCTTTGCGTTCTCATTCAAGTATTGTACAAAGTCATCATGGGAAGCGAATTTGTCACCGGGCTTCACAAGTTTCTCATCTTTATGCAAGAACAATCCTTTGTGATCAGAACAGTATTCGCTGTATGGAAGGTATACAAGTGCTGGAAAAGAAGCAATAGTTTATAATATTTTTCAACAATTAAGTTGAATGGTTATGGAATAAATTAAATAAATGCATTTTTATTGCAATTCAATTTGACATTGACTACATAGTTTTTTTTTACCTTTTTTGGAATATTTATTAGTATCTTCACTGCTAACAATCATTCCACTATTAGAACTCCCTGATATATCTAAATACCTAAAAATAAGGAAAATTCTTATTAGACCAGTGTGTGCGATATTTAGTTAAATACTGGGTGCACACCGGAAAATCCAGTGTGCTATGATCATACGCTGCAGGTGCGCGATCCAAATGCTCGGTCGGTGTGGACGTGACGCGCGTGACCCGAGCACACGCGGTGGAGTGCGCACTCCATGTAATGGCCGTTGCAAGCACTGTCGATTTTTTTACAATGATTCAGTATTAGAGTTAAAGAGCCACTACAATCTGGCATCCAAAGTTGTCTTTTGTGTTACTGAACTTTTTACAGAGCCTTATCTTATATCTATCAAATCTATGTAAATTTTGTAAGAGTAATCAAACTTTATATTTTTTTTTTTACAGTGTATGTGGTTTAAGGAATAACAATAACAAATTAATCAATAATAAGACATGCGGAGACGACACGAGTTGTGTAGACCGAACTAAGAAGCATCGGGGCACTGAGGAGGTAACCGGGCGGTTGAATTCAATACTAACAAGCTAGAATTTTGACAGCTCCAAGCGCACAGTTATAAAAATCAAGCTATAAATCCATGTTATGTCCCTTCTTCTTGAAATAAGTTTACCCTATTTTAAGAAACCAAGCAAAAGGAGTAATGGTTGGCAGGTACCGTTCTGAAGTTTCTGCCGCCAGTTGCTATAGGCAAAGGCGTAAATTTATCGCATCGTTATGTAATTTACGAAACATCTACCTAAATAAATGCACAGTAATAATTACCTTATGACAGGTTTTTCAAGGATAGCATTATTCTGAGGAACTTGATAATTCTCTTCCATAATTTCCACATTCATTGCCACACTGTCTGCAGGATCATCCAAATAACAATGGTCTTGATTAAAATGTTTATCAAATCCCATTTTTCTGAAAAAATAATAAATTGCTGTTTCAACAGTACATCTGTTTTTTTCATACCCCTCTTATTAGAAAAATATCAGTGGAGGTCGCACGTAAACTTAAGATTAAAAAAACAGCTCTGTAGTAATACTCGTTAGATAGAAAATCATTAATATGATAGAACAAAATAAATAACTAGTTAAAACTTGTGATCAGATTTGGAAGGTTACATTTCGAGTTGCTTTCAGAGATAAAAACTTTGAGCTGTTTCGACTGAAGGAGCTTACCTAAATGTAGTTAATTCATGAGCCTAAATTTTCTGCATTTAGAAACACACCTAAAACTAAAATAAAAGTGTAAGATTATTTAGTACACAATGTTTTCTTTCACGCACTTTTTCTTTTCATCGATACATCGATATTTTTTGACATGACAAGCATTATGACATTTGCATGACACAACATGGTACAGATTAAAAACTCACTAAAAAAAGTCTAGACAAATCATATATATAAATTTCTATCGCAATGAGTCAAGTAATTTTTTGACGATTCTTGGAATCGATTGAATGATGTACGTCAGAATTGCGGGTGTACTGTTCAGAATTGCCTAAATTTATTGCAGTTATTTGGTACCTTCTGTGTACCTTAGAGTATATAACACTGGAGAAGCCATAAGCACAATATTCCGAACAAAACAGTCTGTCACTTTTTGCAGGGGACGCTGTAGCGGAAAGAGATGTCCGTACCATTAATTTTTATTTTATCGATATCGATATCCATGAAATAAAACAGCTGTTGCATAAAATAGTTACATTTTAATAAGAAGATAAAATAACTTCGATTAAATAAAAGTAACTAAATTTGTAATAAGTAAAATCTCAATAAAAAATTAGGTCAAGTTCATTTTTTTTTTTTAAATACAACTTCACTGGGCCACCACTTCAATGGACATAAACAAATTATAAAACATACAAACATAACAATAGAACATTTAAAAAAAATATTAACAAAAATAATTACTAAGTAATTTTTACTAAGAAATTATCGACATGTCAATTTTGGTTTCAAACATGACCTCAACACTACGGTAGTCTCGTTAACATCTTTACTAGAGGGCATAATCGCATGTCAAGTGCGTGTAAGTTTTGCTGATTTGACGTATATTTTCGTAATGCAAAAGAAAAGTATTTTGATCTTTACGAACATAAAAATGAGATGTAGCGAGACTCGGTGACGTCACAGAAGCAACGTGAGTAAAATACTCGATTCATGCTACGTTTTATATTGAATCATGGTTGAATCGAATGAAAAATCGAATTGTATTATGAGGTTAGGATTTTAAATTTAAAAAAAAACATGACTAAATCTTAGAAAAAAAAAAATTGCATATGGAAAGTTATTCAGTTTTATATGTAAATTTGACGTATTTGAACGCTTTTTACATCATTTAACAGCACAAATAGGCTTTTTCACGGAGCTCCGCGCGCTTTTAAAACGATTTACGAAGTGCGTTAGAATCGATTTGAAAGTAGTTTTTATGAACGTACTAGAACATTTGTTCTTGTACTTTTACAGAGGGGAAGTGTTCGTTAGGCTTCTCCAGTGTTATATACTCTAAGACCTCTACGCACCTCACTTGAAAATCTGGGTACCCACACCCGTTCAATGATATTTTAATAATTAGGTAAACCCGCAATCCTGATGTCTGAACCACAGGTGCACTGCTAACCAATATTATGTAGCTAAGTACACTGTATAAGTAGATTTGGTAGCTCTTGCGTACCTGCAGAAACACGTATTTAAACAAAATACTGTAAGGTTGCTGCGAAAAGTTTATTTCTTTGACGTTGTTACTAAAATATGGTAAAATAGTAACGACGTCAAAGAATGAATAACAATCTTTGGTAATCGAACCCAGAATCTCCACATTACACATGTTGTACACACGGTTACACATCAAGCTATAAATTTTTAGTTTAAGCTGACCTCTGTACAATACAGAAATCATATACAATGTGAGATCAGCATAAACTGGAAAAGTATAGCTTGATGTGTAGCCCTGTGTACATCAAACATGTATTGTGGCATACCAGGAATCCCGAATCCAGAACTTCCGCATAACAGTCATTATTGTGTCACCGTACCGGGAATCGAAACATGAAATTAACGGACACAAATTACACACCCACAGACTCAGGACAACACTTAGTGTGATCCGCAAATTGTTGTTCTATGTGGGGATCAAACCCACAGATTCGTGTTCAGCAGTCGCATACTACGACCACTGGACCTAGGTGGTCCAATGGTCGTAGTATGCGCGTCCTGAACTATATTTTTTTTGGTTGCATTTGGATTACTCTGATGCAAGGACGCGGTCATTATATTTGCTTGTTTCCTTTATGATTATCCTGTGAACAATAATAAAATATGAAATTATTTCCATTCAGCTCCAGGACTGAAATAGATACAATAAACATATCAAACAGTCAAACTAGATAACATATACATATAATTTTGTTGTTGACATAATGAAATTGGTCTATCGTTTCTCACTATTTTCTAATGCAGGTAGACGTAAACATTAAATATTACACCTACCCTCTAACGACGATTTGACGATTATTTTATAAAATAGTAACGACGCGACGTTAAAGAAAGAAATTCGTTTTTTTTTCGTTAGTTGGTCGATTATTACTCGTTAACTTGTAAAACCGTGCTAGTGTAAAGCTGTGATAGTTTTCCTTTTAACTTCGTCTAGACTGTCGTGAATTTTTTCACATTTCCAAAAACAGTCATTTGACTGTTTTTTTTATTTTTTTTATTGTTGAATGGACCTGCTCTTGACCTCCATCTCGCCAGATGGAAAGCGATGGATGAGGTTTATGATGGATCGATCGTGCCCAGAAGATGCCTGTTCACTCTTGCTTTGAAGGTAGACGGGTTATATGTGGTGGTGAACACAGACGCTGGCAGAGTTCCACACTTTTCTAGGCGGTCGATAACTGGTACAGGTGCGTCTCGAAAAGTAGGAGATAACTGAAACTGGCTCTTTTTAGCAGTGAAAAAACACGCCTATGTTTTCATAGCATCGGACTTGACCAGAGTGTCATCGCCCCAATGGGAAACAAGATTTAAGGTCAAATTCATTCACTCCACCATGGCGTCTCTATGAGTTACTGTTTCATCTCTGCTGGCTCTTGCACTGGACAGGTATCTTTCTGAGACTATGCTGTTATCTGCGTACCCAATAGCACCAAGCCGTAGCAGGTTGTTGTTGTTGATGTGCAGCAGACATAAAGTCGCATACTTAAAAATTTGACAGTCTCAACTGTTTTTAATTCGTCTTCTTGGGCGGCCGGAGAGCCTCGTAAAAATGTACCTCGCCCACACCAAATTTAGATCTTGCCCCGCCACTGGTTGAGAGTATACGAGTACACCGACGGATCGAAGACCGACTCCGCTACCGGAGTCGGAGTCTTCTCAAACTGTCTCAACGTAAATATATCCAGCCCGCTAAATAAATAGCATCGTGGTACGTAATTGTATGGATTATCATACAAATATTCAATACAGATTTCAGAAGACATTACGAAAATCGGATAAAATACGCTTTGTTTTGATTAAAAACTTCCTCAAGGTAGATGCCGACGTACCTTATGTTTGACAGTTGCTTCCTCAACTCAAACTCACCTCGATTGAGGATTTTTTTTTAGATTAAATGAGGAGCAAAAGTGCAACTATGAATATCAAACTACCTAAGTGAGGTTGAGTCGAGTCGAGGAAATCATGAGGTTTTGACTTAGAATATGGGTGTAAGTGCGGAAACCAAACCCATAGAACATCGCGCAGCGATAAAAGTTTTTGTTGGTACACGTGACTACTCGAGACCACTGTGGCATACCGCATGACATTAAACTGTTGGTTACATCCAATGACTAATAAATCATATGGACTTGAAATGTTTGACTATAGAAAAAACAGTTCTACAAATATGAGGCATATCGACGCCAAAATCATAAAAATACTGCTATCTCTTTTTAACTTTCATAATTTTGCGTAAGTAAAAAAGGATAATAGTGTTTTTGATAGTTACTATACTGGCAACTCTACACTTGTAGAGTCATTGAAATACCTATTTGCGGCGGGGTCGCCATTTTATCCTCTCGCTGTTTGGTACCAAAGTTGAGTACATCAACTGTCAAATGCTCTTGAGCTGTGGTTAAAATTTGTGAATTTTGAAGTAATTTGCTGTGATATTGCGTTGGAATTGTGCAGATATTGTACCGTGACATTATGAAAACATTCTCACAATCTTTTATCGATGTTATTTTATAGAAATATCGATAAGGGTTGCCCTATTAACCGCCATTTTATCCGCTCAGTAAAGTGTAGTTATACACGTTTTTCTTGTAGGTATGCCAAGTCCATACGATTTATTAGTCATTGGTTACATCACTTACATCGTGTGGCATACCGGTAACGTCGCACGATAGCGTTGTCATCCGAGATGACTTGTCTGTGTCGATAACGTCGCAGTGTGAATACGGCCTATTCTACCGACAAATGTCACTGTCAATTCCAAAGTCAATCAAAACAAAAAAGAAAACAAACATGTGAACATCTGGGCATTGTCGGCTACTTTTCACTTTCCACCGTATATTAGGGAGATTAATTATTAAGACCCATAATATTTTGAAATCTCCAGTCTAATCCGTGAATCATGATCGTTACTCTTCAGACTTTGGTTTTTTTTCGTGAATCCTTGTTTACTGCATTCGACCGTTTAGTGCGGCCTTACTATAAGCAATTGTTATTAGGTTTTTTTCCTGGAAGTGGGAGTGACTTGGAGGATGAGGAGACTGATGACCAAGTGTTTGCGGAGTATGACGATGAGAAGGGGGTTACGTTCTACCCGCCGATGTACGCGCAGCGCTACGCCACGGTCAGCGACTGTCTCTTGGATGACCCATGGTGTGGAAATATTGAGAAGGTACTGTCTGAAAATTTCGTATTATAAGCCCTAGACTTTTCCCAATTATGTTGGGGTCTCCTTCCAGATGCAGCTGAATACCAATATTTTACATGGAGTGACTATCTTACCTATCTATTAACTAGATAAAACGATTTCCCTTGGCAAGACTGAAACACAATTGCCGGGCCTAGGATCTAGATTATAGCAAGCCCAAATTCTCAAACAATACACTTTGAAAGTCTTACTGTCACTACAGAACGGTTCATATCCCATTCATTTACATGTAACAATAGTATGGCAAAAATAATACAATATTTTTAACATCAAAACATAAAAAAAATGGAACTTGTTTTACAAATGAGCTAGGTACTTGCTCCTACTTTGACCGTGCAAAGACAAAAGGACACTAGTTTGTGCACCAGTGTGCAATATATTTAATAATTTGGTCTGCATACTATGCATAAATCATTTCTTACGAAATCTAAACAACGATGAGAGCTGCATGAAAATCTATCAAGTAGATTAGGTATGAAGCTGATAAACATAAAAACAACTGTGGGTTATACTATTACAAGATGACGCGAAAACCAATCCATAAGAATACAAATAAAGTGTCAGTTGGAAAGGTACAGAGGTACCTTTGCGTAAAATTGCACTTCAATCTGGCAAAGTCACATCAAAATGCACAGGTTTTGTGAGATCAGAGCATTGAGAGTTCCTTCATTTATTGTTTTTTTTTTACACTGTTTCACAGATCGTGGATTTCGGCCACCATGACATGAGCTTCATCAAATACTTGAAGGAAGTACCTGGTATTCATTGCATTCTTGGCGTAGATATTGAGACTATTCCTCTCCGATGTTCCTCTGACCTGATTGGTGGTGATGAGTACTCTCCAAAGCGGGAGAGTCCCTTGAAAGTCACTGTAAGAAAACTATTAATTTTTGTTTTATTTTTTAATTTCTGATATGACTTGGTAATGCTTTTTAATAATTTATTGTAAGTATGTTGAACAATCAAATTGTTAAAATAAAATAACCAGTCCACAACACAAACAATCCTCTAAGAAATAAAAAGAATGTACATAGTAATGACCGAAACCTCAGTACTGTACCCTAGGAATGCGCGGCGAGGCGGGGTGGCGGGACGCTATGAGAGTTGACGGCAGATAGACAGAGCTGAGCGGCCCGCACTGCTCCCCGTCTCACCGCGCACATACCTAAAGCCCGGTACAGCGATTTCGGTCAAACTATAGTACTTGTCTCCCGAGTACTATAGTTTGACCGAAACTGCTGTCGCCAAGGAGGAGAACTAAGGTAACCGACATAGCCCGAGGAATTCCCAAACTTAGGTGGAGTGGGCAGGGCGCATTGCTCTCAGAACAGATGGCTGATGAGGCCGAAAAGTTCTGGAGTAACGACCGCGTACCTGAAGACGTAGTGTTCGAAGGCGTCCCTCAAAGAGGACCGATTACCTTGTGGAGGCTGCAGGAATCCGCTGGATGCAGGAAGCACAGAACCGGTCGAAGTGGTGGTGCTTGGGGTAGGCCTATGTCCAGTAGTGGACGGCTTTCGGCTGAAATGATGATGATGATGATAGTACTCAGGCGTTAATATGGCACATCCAGTTTTAGAGACAGTCACAGATACAAAATGGCAGGCTTGCTTGTGTGTGAATCCTTTCTGCAAGCTTTCTATTTCGGTGTTGAGCTTATATCAGGGATTCTCATATCTTTCTGGCAGTGTTAGGTTAAACTCTCTGCTCGACAAGATTTTAACACGTGACACATCAGCTGACTCGAGGGGGTTGCGAATTACGTCATGAAATTCAGGAATTTACCTTAACTTTCAGCATTCGAATTTATTATGAAAAATATGTGTCCGCGCCTATTTTATACAATAAGTTTGTGGCAAATATGTTGAAGTCAGTCAAACTGCGTCAGTACACTGAGAAAGTTGTATAGAATACACCACACAAAACACATATCCAAAAGGTAGGCTATTTAAATTTGCGAAAAAAATGTAGGTACCATCAAAAAAGTTCATATCTAACCAGTTTCAAAACAAAATCCCGTGAACACGATGACCACATCTGTTACCGGCCCGGTTCTATAGCCGCCGAGCGCTGCAAGCAAGAATAGTCCTTTCGGTGATTAGATATGAACTTCTTCGATGGTACATATACAACATACTCTCTCTTGCTGAAAATATGCAAAAAGTTAAAATAATGATATTATCATTCTCTCTGCATTCTTAGTTTTACCATTTTCATACATAAACTACATAAAAAACACGATAAAATCTTGATAAAAATTAGGTACTAAAAATTGTGTTGTGAGTTGCGTCGTGGTACTTAGTCAGCACTACCGAATTTTCTTATTTCGATTCTAAAGTTGCATTCAGCCTAATCGATACTTGAAATAAAAGTGAGCACAAAAAAGTAGTAGAAACTGAATAAAAACTTTGTTATATTTCCCATTAATTATTTTATTTTTGATATTAATCATCTTATTTGTAAGTACATACACGTACAGTGTGGATAGGGGAGTAACTTTTTAGGGTTCCGTACGTACGTGAAAAAACGGAAACCATAAAGGATCACTCGTGTGTCAGTCTGTCGGTCTGTCACAGCCAATTTGCTCCGATTCTACTGGGCCTGGAGTTGTTAAGAAATATTATTACTAACTTATTGAGTCTGTGTTACTTGTTAATTAAATATAAATAAATAAAAAACAACCGTTGCGTAGTTTAGAAGAACAACGCGGTCACGAAAAGTGACTTGAATTTACGACATGTATCTAATAGATTGCATACACTATACAGGGTGTTAAATAAGTTCAGAGTCGGTAAAGGAACCTGTAAAAAATAAAAAATAAATTCCTTTAAAAAAAGTTTAAAAAAAACCGAAAATTATCATAAGATGACCTAATGTAGTACCTACTAATTAAATAGCAATCGTTTAGAATTGATTAAAATAAGTTTTTATTTTGTTTAAATGCCTAATTAATAATTTTCTAGCGTTACCTACCTACTATCGAACGCAATGAAAGTACGTAATTAAAGCATTTAAACAAATGAAATAATTTTAAGTCTAAACGATTGCTATTTTAAGTTAGGTAGGTACTAAATTAGGTTGATCTTGCATTTTTTTTTTGTTTTTACCTGGTTTTCTTTATCGATACTGAACCTACCCCTAAGCAAATGGCTCGCAATTTCTTTAACACCCTCTACACAAATGTACAATTTATGTTTTTCATTCCAGCTATTCCAGGGCAATGCAGCTGATCCAGACTACCGGCTCATCGGCTGTGATGCGGTGATCGCCATCGAGATGATAGAACACATGCTTCCTCATGACCTGGAAAGATTCGTTCACACTGTTTTTGGATTTATAAAACCTAGGATTGTCATTTTCACTACACCCAATGCTGATTTCAACGTCCTGTTCAAGGCTTTGGAGAAGAATGGACTCCGACGTTTGGATCATCTGTTTGAATGGACCAGAGAACAGTTTCATGATTGGTAATCATCTACCTATTTAATAAAAATCTTAAATTCGTTGACAGACAAGACACACAAGTGTTCCTTAAACAATGTGTACCTTTTGATATTCCACAACTCTAAGGTATTAAGAGGGTTTATCCTAAAAGTTGGCAACTTCGCAAGTAACTGTCAAATATTTACCGGTTTTGATTCTTAGTGCAATATTACTGAATAGAAATAAGAAATGTGGCTAACTAGCGAACTAGAATATTAATAATGAATTTAATTATAACATTGAATTTGATGTTGTACCCATTTTAGGTGTAAAAAACGCATTTGGAAAGTTTACAAATAGTTTTTTTACATCTAAAACTAAACATTCGGTGTTACGATATTAATTATTGCATTTCATCATCAATATTAAAATATTTTTTCGTTCTATTGTTCTCTAGTTTTTGTATTTCCACACAGTAATATTGCAAAATTAATCAAAACAGTGACATATTACACATCTATTTGCGACGTTGCCCACCTTCAGAATAAACGCTCTTAACGCAGACCAAATAAAAAAACCAAGACAGAGCGCTGTCGACAGTGAAGTGAAGCCGGTTTCGTAAACGCGTGTGCACTTTATGTCGCGTAGTTTGATTGTAGTGTCATTGTAAAAGGTTGTAAATGTGTGCGTGTGAGCGTGTATGCACAGAGCGGCGGTGTAGTTTTATCATGCGTCACAGTACCTACTGTTCGAAGCGCTCTGTCTTGGTTTTTTATTTGGTCTGAGGGTAACAATGAGACCATGTCAAAGAATCAACTGGCACTTAGTTTTTTTCCGTTTTCATTTTTCATTCAAAATAATTCGACAGTCACAATAGGGTGATGAGTAACATTTTTTTTAGTCCGTCTTTGTGATTATAAAAAAATATTGGACACGATCGTATTTTTTCTTTTTTTTTACGTAATCTAAAGATTACGGCGATGTGCTATGACGTCAAGAGTATGTAGATTTTATAAATACTAGTGACCCATTTTAAGTTGGGGAGTGGGGGTCGCTACACCCCCACTCCCCAACTTAAAATGGGTTTTATCTAATAATTTTTTTATTAATATGATAAAGCAAAAAATACTTGTGTAATATATTTTTATTATCTGACTGACGGACTAATAAGATTTTTTTTTTTTTTCCCAGGCATCATCCCTATTATGAAATATGACAACGACGTATTTTCTTGGCTTTAAATATGAATGATTGGATTGAATGAAAATTATTTACTTACTAGTACTTATCAATGAAACTTAGACACACATCGAGAGTCTTAAGTGCACGTCACGAGAAGCTATAAATTTTGTAAATAAAGAACTTCTACTAAGTTACGTAGCGACAATTCAATCAACAACAAATAATTCCAAATTCAATCAACTCAAAGTAACAGTGTACTGAACGCGTCTGAGTTCCAGTAAGTACCACAAAACATTAGACGAACAGCGCTTTAAATCGCTAAAATATAACCCGACCAAGTGAAATTGCTCGTTAGTTTCGTATTACATGTACTATGTTGCTTTGCGTTGATTGAATTTGGGATTATTTGTTTCGCTACGTAACTTAGCAGAAGTTCTTTGTTTACATCATTTAAATCTTCTCGTGACGGAAACTTTAGTGTTACCTATGTTATCTTCGAAACTGTATTTTTGGAACACTTGTATTATTTTGGACTTTTGTATTATTTTTACATAAAGCAATAACCTTAGAGTTATGGGACATCAAAAGGAACACGTTGTATAGCGAAAATTTGCAATAACGAAGCATTTTTGAAAATTCACCCCCGCGAACCGCGAATCGGCAAGCGTAAGGTGAGCTGGTAGGAGCTGGATGAGAGTTCCCGAGAATTCAGCTGAATGGCGTGCAATTGGAGAGGCTTTTGTCCAGTAGTGGATGCTGTATGATGATGATGATCGATGAGTTTCTATAATGTCAGTAGTAATGTCAGAATAGTCGGCAGATGTGGTAAACATTTCGATATTTGACTTTACAGGTGTAGCAACATAGTAGCGAGGTATCCTAATTACACGGTGACCTGCAAGGGTATTGGTCCCGGACCACCTGGAACTTTGCACCACGGCTGCTGCAGTCAATTGTCACTGTTTATTTCAAAGGATTACCATAAGCAAGCTGACCTCAATATAAATGCCTTAGCTACTCAATTAGTCGGAAGTAAGTATTATCAACTAGGTACTATCAACGTAACTTATAAAGTCGATTCGTTTTCTGACACTGCCATTCTCATAGTTTAACACTTTGAGGGACAGTAAAGGCCCATAGGCGTTATAACAATAAAACTTCTATTGTGTCTCGTTCACTGTCCTTGAATGCGTTAATATATTTTTTTTTTAAGCAAACTATCAAAAAAGTACCTCCCTTATTAAGGCCTGGACTCTCCCAAAGCGGAAATGTGCGGAGATGTCCGAAGCGGACACGAGAAGAGATGTTTTTCAGCTAGGGTGTATCCACGGAAGCTGTACGGCGATGCGTACTGGCTAGACTGGAGCGGAGATGGTTGCTGGCTAGAGCGAAGATGTGTGCAGGCTAGAGCGGAGATGTGTGCAGGCTAGAGTGGAACTGAGCTGCATGCGGTAACGTTGGATGTTGACCGCTCACTACACGCCGCTCGCATCTCTTCTCGTCGTCGCCAGCTTGTGGGGCACAGCTCACAAATCCGCTTTGTACTGCCGCCCAGCTCAATCTTGGCGAGGCACAGCTCACATCTCCGCTTCGATCGCGCCATGCAAATATGATACATTCCCACTCAGTGGTATCCACTGAAGCTGAATGGAGACGAGATGTATGAATAAAGTAATTCTATTGGTTGTTTAAAACACATATCCTCTCCTCTTCTCTCGTCTCCGCTTAGGTGGAGTCCAGGCCTTACTAGTGTTGTAAAAGGCAACTTAGCTCTTATGCCGAAGACTTAAGCTAAACAGTTTTATGCGGTACGGTTATTATAGCGATCTACTAAAGTAACCTGCAACTTTAGCAACTCCTAGTGGTAGAGGGCTGGGCATAACTGAACAAGGAGCTGACTGTTGGAGCAGCAATGTAGTGAATGTAGTGCGTGACAGCAGAATTTTGCCAATAATATAGGTTTAGTCTAATTCGCAATATTCCTGGGAGAATTACCTAATTTTGAGAAAAACGTGGCATTTATTACCAACTACAACCATTAATTGTTGTATACTCTGTTCTAAAACAATTTGATGAAAATGTAAACAAATCGGTCAGAAAACGTATGGTCTGTGGATGGCAAATTGTAGTGATACTTACAAAAATAATAATACTTTTATCAAAAAGTTTTGGAACACGGTGTAGAACACTGACTGATTGAGTTTCTTTCTTTAAAAGTGCATAAATTTTTTTCTCCAGGTGAGCAGAACCGCAATCAAACCGAATTCTTTGAAGGCTGCTGGGAAAGTTCGGTATCACCGTCACTACAACTACAAGAAGAGTAAGTTTAAAAATAATAGATTTTTGTGTTAGTTAACTCTGTACCGCGTAACAGACACGATATGACCATTCTTCGTGTCTATCCAGCAAAAACGGCACTTATGCGCAAAAGTATCGTCTGCATGGCGCCTACTATATTTAACATATTGCCATAAAAGTTGGAAGGAGCTAAATAGTAATGCATTCAAGCGTCAATTAAAAAGGTTTCTTTCGCAAAAAGCATATTATAGTGTCTCAGAATTTCAAACCGAAAAAAATTTTTGTTAAATATTTTTCCTGACACTAATATTCAATTTAAATTAATAAGGCTGTAATTTTGACAAAAATCGTGTGACTTAATCTTGTAATTTTTATATCAATCTGGACAATTTGACATACATCTTTTAATATTGATTTGACAATATTTTTGTACTTGTTTGACATTATAGTTTTTGACGTATCTTGAGTATTGACATTATACATTATATAATAAAAATATTAATATTATAATATTATAGTTGCTAAATTAAAAAAAATCTAAAGCGCATATCCTAGGTAATATTTAGATTTTTCTTATTGTTAATTCTTTGCAATGTTATATAAATATTTGTACGCCGATATTTACGGCTAAACATGATTGGACTCAAACGACGGACTAATATCTTGCATGCTCTTGTATGTATACAATGTTTGAACAAATAAAGAAATCTTATCTTATCTAATCTTATTTTTAATTGACTCAGGCGTAACTCTGCGAAAATGCATTATGAAATACAATAGACGACGTATATTAGTCATTGATGTAAATCAAGGATACGCCCTCACCATACATACGTCGCGCGAAAAGTGTCACTCCTAAATTTGAGTGAATTCACTCATTTGAACATCATTTCTTCATTCGTCATAGTTCGCGACACATCGGAGTAACTTTCTCGTTTTTAATACACAGAGCTGTACAAAGATGCCTTGTTGTGCCTTCAGGAAATGTACCAACAACTCCAAAAATACAAACAAAGCAAAAGGTACTACTTTTCATGCCTAAGTAATTTTTTTTCAAATTTATTACGATTTCAAAAATAAATATTATGACGGATGATGACATATAACAACAAAAATTTCGTTCCCATGACAACGAACGATAGGGTAGTGTAGCGTTGACAAAAAAAGTTTAAAAGAATTTAGGAAGTACATTATAATTTTAAAATATTTTTATAGCCGGATTTTTTTTAATGTATTTTTTTTAGATTAACTTTTCTTTGCAACTATGTTTTCGAATACAAAATTATAGGTACATAAACAATTTAATAAAACGCGACGTGCTTCGAAAGCACATAAAGCGTGGGGTCTTTTGCCTGATCTCTCTCCGCTCGTGGTGGGTTGCCATATTGTTGTTCGTGCAGAATATTCGCTGATCACAATTTTTTTTTTTTCTAAAACCTCTAGCGGTTGCTCATTAAAGCCAGGATCACCCGAACTGTTATCGTACCATTTTCCTACGTCGCGAGGGTGTGGCAAAGATCCATTAAATATTTTTCTTGATTTTTTTAATCAGCCTGTTAATAAACTCTACCGCTTATGCTTTCAAATTCAATTCAATTATAATATCATTGATAAAGACTATAAAATAAAATAAAATAAATATTTCTAAACAACCTCGTTTTTAAATTAAGTACCCTTTTTAAAACGAGTATGCTGACGGTACAGCAACAATTATCTACGTCATTGTGTGACAGATGACAACTTAAGCACAAATGTGGTCATCTTTTGATGCAGTAAGGCGTATCCTTCGATATAAATCGATGATATTAGTAACCTAATCCGCTTAACTGTTCATAAAGAGTCATAAAAAACCCTGGAAGAAACTATACAGATCGAAATGATCGATTTCCAAAAAAACACAAAAATACGCAAGGTCCTTGAACATCTTTTAGTCTTGTAGCAGGTGGCTCTTTAATGGTGTAGGTTGCTATTAAGTAACGTCTTTCAAACGGACCGCGAGTCATATCTTTTTTTTATATGGACCCTAAATAAAACTAATTGGTGATCCCTGGTGTAGCTCATATTCTCTGCTCGTACTTCCCTCGGACATGTTGAATGTCAAAGACAAAAACATTTTATAATATGTCGAAAAGTAACGATCTATTGTATTCGTCTAGTTAGCTCGGATAATTTAAGATCACTTGAAGGGGATATGATTGGAGTTTCAATTCCGAAAAAACACTCTTCCTTGTGACATTCGGTATTGAATGACGACTTTGGGCAATACGTCGCCAACCGTGCTCTTTTTGAAGATATTCGTTATGAGTCGTAACAAATGCAGTGTTAAAGCAGTATAATATTCTAAAACTTGAGGGGTCCCCATATTACCTATAGACCTACAACATTATTTAATAAGGAAATAGGATCGCATCTTTAAACGTGGGCTAGCTCCAACAGCATCTTGAAAATCCTAGCCAAAAAACACGATTATTGCTGATTCGTTATCTGTGGTATTACCGCACTAGTCCGATAATATAAAGTAAAAATCACGTGTGTTTAATACACTGCATTATGATGCTAAAAAAACGGTTCAATAAGAGCCACTTTACGAGCAAGTGTGTTGAAAATGTTTTTTCCATTTACTGTAATCCTTCAAGTCAATTGTTAATATTTTTCAATAAAATACTGAAACGCTGGATGAGATATTATATAGCTTGTTGAGTATTTAACAATCAGTTTTACAACACCTAAATCAATAAATGTGTTATACCAGCATTCATAATGATTCAAGTTCAATAACTGCATTATAAACGCTTACATGCGACTAATCGATTTAGCATGCTATTACAGACATTAAGATACTTTTCAGTAAATAGGCAGCTTTTTATTCGACGATTTTGCTCTAAAATAGTAATTTCGAGTAGCAGCCATATAGTAGCTTCTTAAACATGAAACTTGGGAATCGACAACTCTAATGGCCCCCACGGTACTCCCTTTCTTCTCCGAAAATTGTTTGTCCGAAACTCTATAATGAGTTTCGGACAAACAACATAACACGTTTGCTATAAACTTCGAAATTTTGTTTTACTTAATTATCTTTACTTCTAAAACTATTCTGTCAGAATATCGAGTACTATAATAATTGAATCTCCTAATTTTGCATGAAATAAAGTTATATGTCCTAAGTATTGAATTACATAATGTGTATTATTCCGAATGTTCATTTATAATAAATGTTAGTCCTCAAACATTTGCAAAAAAATAGGTTTTAGTGACAGAAACGAATCGCTGTAAATCCGACTCCACGCAGTCTTGTCTGCCCTACCCCTAGAGTGTAATTTAAAATCGCGTAGGCGCGGAGGGGCTAGGTGGCCCGCGAGTTGAGGAGCAGGTGGTGGGCGTTAAACCATCTGCGACGATAAGCTCGCATGGGACCGCCGGAGCCCCGCAGCGCCGGAGCCGTGACAGAAACCATGCCTGTTGCATGTTGCATGCCCGCTTGCATGCTACATGCTTGCTTGCATTCTACATGATGCATGCTCGCTTGCATGCTACATGTTGCATGTTTGCTTGCATGCTACATGTTGCATGCTTGCTGCATGCAATGTGTATGCTTGTTTTCATGCTTCTTACAGGGAAATAAAAAGAAAAACGTATTTAACATGCTACTTCAAACAAAACTACACAACAAGTGAACTATCTCAAAACAAGTCGGTAGAAGAAAAAATACTCGTATTGTCCGCTGTCTTATCTACGTAACGCCTGAGAGAAGTTCATAGCAAAAGCTTTGTAATACAAAGTTTAAAAAATCAACATTTATTCGATCTATACCCGAATAACTCATTAATTATTCGATTGTTTTGCTAGTTGGTATACCGCGATCTAAATTGGACCACTAAATGGAGTAGCCATTGCAGCACATTTCAGTAAAGTAACTCCTTCCAACCTTTCCAGAGAATCCCTGACCGAAATCCTTTACCCTGAAGAACGGTCACACATGACTCTCGTATTCTCCTCAACTCTATGCAACTCCGAACCTTTAACAGAGAAAACGTTCAACATGGAGCCTTTCTCGTACCGTGACCAGACTCTGCAGTGCAACCTGGACGTTGAAATAGGAAAGAGCTTCATGATGTTCGATAGTCAAGATTACTACAATGTGATGGTGCCCCGAAGGAGGGTCTGTCATAAAGTTTATGAAATTGAGGATGTTTATAGCAGGTTGTGATACATTTTGTTATAGTATAGGCTTGGTAGTGATATCTGGAAAGTTTTGAATTGTAGAAAATATGTTAACGGTATTTTGACGATAGTTTTTTAATAATTTAAGCTTTAATTAATATATTTTTCGTTTCTAATCATCCAAAGTAGTTAATGGGTTTTAATACATATACTTTATATCAAAGAGAGAACATAGTAAATAAAAAAATATTATAATATGCAATTTAATGTCGTCACATAGCCTATAAAAGCCCAGTGGACGATCAAGACGCTTCTAACGATACCTCATTTGTCTAATTATGATAAGTAGTTTAGAAGGGGTTCCCTTTATCTGGCAGAATCTAGATGCTCCGAAATTTATTTGGCATAACATACTTGGCATAATCTTCTTTAAACGAATATTTTAAAGGCATAAAAATTATTTAATGTCATTATTGTTTGTCCGAATGTTTATATGTCCGAATTTACAATGGCATACTTTTAAGATGGCAGAATTTTATTTGGAATCATTTTATCAGGCATCTTGCCATTTCTATAAAATACAATTTTTAACGGTCACGTACTGTTAACGTACCCGTGACGACTGAAACCAAATGAATATATCATTATTGTCTGAAAAAGTCAATATTTTATGCTACAAAAGTTAGTGACAGAAACGAATCGCTGCAGAACCGACTCCACGTAGTCTTGTCTGCCCTACCCCTAAAGTGTAATTTAAGCCTGCGTAGGCGCGGAAGGGCGAGACGGTCCGCGAGCTGAAGAGCAGGTGGTCTTAACGCTTGCCGCCGCGGCTGAGGCTGGCCGGCTCGCCGGCGGCAAGCCGAAGCTGTGGTGGTGAGCAATAAAATCATCTGCAATGATAAGCTCGCGTGGGACCGCCGGAGCCGTGACAGAAACCATGCCTGCTGCATGTTGCATGCATGGTGTATGCTTGTTTGTGTGAACTTTCTGCGATATGGCGGTTCTTCTTTATAATTATTATGGATATGAAATTTATGCCTAAAGATGATTCTGACTTACAGATTTTTGAATGTACGAGTATGATAAATGAGTATATGCCAAACGATTTTCTGCGAAATAAAGTTTATGCTATCCGCTGTTATGCAAAATAATATTATGACATAAAAAGTTCTGCTATAAAGGGTAGACCCGTTTAGAAGTTATGAGGGAACAGATGAACATAAATACTAGTCAAAATCATAACCTTCCTTATTGTTTAGCCGTAGTCGGGTAAAAAGAAGTGCAACTCTTTAAAAGTTTTATTCATCGTGTAACAATCCATATTTAGATATAAATAAAACATAATCTAAAATGACGCTTTAGTCTGAAATAACTGCTGTTGCCTTATTTAAAACAAGGAGTACACATACTTTCTTCTTTCAGGTTGAACTGCACGACGTTACAAGTGAAAAAGTTCTCAAAAACAACACAAAATTTAATGGCAAAAAACAGAATCGACTCTATAGTTCATACTAGAGAAGTGGTTAATGAAATCCGTCACCTAACTAAGGTGTTGAATTTTAATAATTTCAGTCAATCACAAGATGGGGGTCATGTCTGGTGTAACATCAACTGGGGGGACAACGCACCGTACTGGAACCAGTACTATAAGATTGTGAGGGAGTACGCCTATCCCTTTGAGGTGAGATAATTATACAATAGGGATGTTAACTAAACATTTATTTTTTGTCCGTCAGGTAGATAAAAAAATATTGGATATCTATTTTTTTTTTTTACGTAATCAAAAGATTACGAAAATACATTGAGTAGGCAATACGTTAAAATTTGGCATGACGTCACTCCCCGGTAGATTTTATACCGGCTTGTGACGTAGCGAGCCCCCACTACCCAACTCCAGTCAACTTAATGTAGTTACAAGGATCTTATGGCGCGTGTCAAAAATTTGAACAAATGTCGCCATCTTGTTCTTGCTGTGGCGGCATTTACATCGTCACATGCGAACTACGTATAACGTCGGGGTCACCAGTATAGAGGCATGAGGAAGTTCACTCATCCTCTATAGAAAAGGGAGGATCCTCAGACCAGACGGGTGTTGTCTGGTAGGCAACTACCCGACGATTGATGTCGGGATGTTGCATATATGCTAGTTGCGCGGTAAACTCTGCTTGCGCGATGCAGGATTTTGCGTGACGTCAGTGTGATGCATGGTTCGCAAGTGGCGATGTAGATGCCGCCACATTGCAAAACAAATTCACCAAAATGTTTACCACTGGCCAGTTATGTTTAAGCGTCGGGTCACACCGGAATGGCAGCGGCCGGCAGCGACGCGGCGAGCACTTTCAGTGTGAAATAATTTTAAACTTTATCTACATACTTAAAAGACCAGTATCGCTTGAAAAGCTTGAAAAGGTCAAGAGGCCGCCCGCGGTAACGGGAGCGGCCGCGCGCCACGCGCATTTTGTCGGTGGTATTGCCCGCGGCTGCCAGCGGCGACGCGATTCCGCTCGCGCGTATGTAATGTAGAAACTAAACTAGTCAAGAGGAGACTAAGGTGCGTGGGATCTGGAGGTCGCGCGAGGCTGCCAGCGGCGACGCCGGGGCCCGCTGGCAGCAGCTGGCAGCCGCTGCCGGCCGCTGCCGGCCCCTGCCATTCCGGTGTGACTCGGCCCTAAGTGGCATTGTGAGGTTTGTTGAGTGTGTAAGTGCGATTGGGTTTTTCCGTCAGGAATTTGTCAGTAGCAGCCCGAAGTCTGGATTTGTGCCCGGTTGACGGCAATAGGCTCGCCAATAGGACTTTTTTTGTACAAAATCTTATTTTATACTTTTTCAGACAAAATCAGAGGAGGCACGTATACTAGACCTGGTGTCAGAGGAGATCAACCGCCGGCTAGACAATGAGTACGACGAAGAGTTCTCAGTGGACGTGAACCGGCTGGAGATTCCGTTATCGCATCTCATGGCCGTTATACAGCACATTACCAACGATATTGATAGGGTCAGGTTAGTACAAACTTTTTGTACAGATTAAGGCTGCCTGTCCACTGGAGCGGAGAGGAGAGAAGCGGAGAAGCGGTGTGCCAATATTAACCAATGGAATTGCATAAAACCTCCGCTCCGCTTCAGTGGACAGGGATTTGCGAACTAGTTTTAAAAAATCATTCAAAACCGGGAAGCAGAGCGGGGAAACGGAGCGGAGAAGCGGAGAGGGGAAGCGGAGCGGGGAAACGGAGCGGAGAAGTGGAGCGGGGTCCCGGAGCGGGAATTATTACTCGTAGCGTGAACTCGGTCTAGCTCCGCACAGTCCGCAACACCGCCCCGCACCTCACTCCGCACAGTGCGTAACTCCACTCCGCTACCTCGCTCCGCATCAATGGACAAACACTCCGCAACTCCGTTCCACTCTGCTGCCATTCTCCTCTCTGCTGCCTTGCTCCGCTTCAATGGACAGGCAGCCTAAGAATAGCAATAGGGATGTTGACTGGGGAAAAAAAAGCTATTTAGTCCGTCAGTCAGAAAAAATATTAGACACGTATTTTTTGCTTTATCATATTAATAAAAGATGGTTTAGATTAAACGCATTAAAGTTGGGGAGTGGGGGCTCGTTACGTCACAAGTCAGTATAACATTACCGGCTAGTGACGTCATGCCACATTTTAACGCATTGCCTACTCGAATGTATTGCCGTAATCTTTTGACTACGTAAAAAAAGAAAAAATACGTGTCCAATATTTTTTAATAATCTACATGACGAGCAAGTCATACACAGTATAGCTGTATATGACGTGTAACATCTGACATCTTGGAAAATGGGTTAGTACCTTCTGATGACCATCTCTAGCACCGCGCGCGTTCATTATTCAAATTAAATAGCGCTCGCTTCCTCGGTTTCCTGTTACACACTTCCGTCCCTTTTCACGAAATCACTCCCACAGATTGTAGGAAATCGAGAGGAAGGATGTTACACATCAAAAACTTGAGCTTGAAATTTTGAGCTATTTTCGCTTAAAGTTCTTGTTTACATAACAAAATAACAGTGAGCGTAAACCGAGAGGAATTTGGAGCTTAAGCTTTTCTGTTGACATTGAATAATAAACATTACAAGGATTGTTATAAAGTGCAAAGTTGTACGAAAATCAACATCCTGGGCATCAAGCGTGCTTATTTGCACTTTATGTCACTAATGATAAAGTTCATTATTCAATATGAACAAAAAACTACTCGTGTGTCACTTGAGGAAAACTACCGACTATCAGCCTTACTAATAAACTTTTACGCAGGGCGTATACCAAGCTTATAACATCAACGTTACCAATAAACGATATTTGACGTTTCAGTTGTGTACATCTGCATAGCTAACATGACAAGCGCGAGAACGCTCTTTATCTCGTTTTGTCGAAATTTGTCGACGATTCTGACGTCATTCTAATCCCTAACATGACCGTAAACGACGAGTAAACTGGAAAAAGGCACTTTGACACTTCTATATCTCGCGACGAGAAACCGATGTTGCAAATTATTAAAAACAAATCATTTTTATGATAGCAACATCGGCTTGAGATTCCGTTTCATACATTCAATGGTGCCGATTCTCTTGTCACAAATGCTTCTAAACTAGACAAAAAAATCACCAAAATTTTGTTAATTCCTGTCAAATGACGTTTTGCCACTATTATGGCACTGAATTATTAATTTTGCTATTTTGAATTTGGCGTTTTTCACCTAAAATTTTGATTGTAAATCTAAATCTGACTATTTTTAATCGCGATTAAAAAGATGTGGATTTAAATGAGTTGTCCTGAACCAAAATGCACACCAACACTTCGACGGTGCAAAAACAGTACCTACTGTTTCTTTTTTTTTTCTTTTCTTTTGCTTATATCGCATAAATTATGAAAATTTCGACACCCTATAAGAAACCCATAAACCCCTAGAGCTCAACATGTAGGTTTTTTTTTCCATACAAAACGCGAAAAATTCCATATAAAACATGTCGCTCCAATATAAATAGTAGTTTAAAACTAAGTGTTTTCATTAATAATATATTGTAAAAAATAAATATGACTAAAATAAGTACAATTGTGAAACTGCCATGCTATTTTGGAGTTTTTTTTTTGTACCATTATTTTGTCTACTCTTCTCGTCGTCAAAATCGAGGACGAGTGATGACAGAAAAATGGCAGATATCTCGTGGTGAATTGTCAAAAATCGAGATAACTAAGGTGTCATGTTAGAGTTTGTCGAAAAAATATCAAGTTTTACAGAACGAGTCGACTATTTTGTATGGCGGCGCTGTCAGAAAACGAGAAAAGTGACAGAAATAGACGACAATTACTCACGCGAGAGTGAGTAATTGTCGCGGGCGTCAAGTTAGCCCAACTGGTGTAACAGACGTCTTTAAACAATGAGATTTTGTACAACCGTTATTCAGCCCTCGGACCTTGTATAGCGATTGTATAACCTAAAATGTCTAGTTGCCTTTGTCGTATTGAGTTTTAAAACCATGGATTATTTACAATATTTCGATATTTTTGATGAAATTGGCAATGAAGAACCACCAAGAAAAAGAAAATGTTACAAAAATCGTTAAGATCCTTTCTGTTAGCAAGAAAATAAGTTTCGGTTGAAACATAAGTTCAGCAAAGATTAAGCAAGATTTTTTTTTTATTAGTTAAATATCATTCGTTTCAGCCATTCAATATTGTAGAAAAAAAAATATCTCCATTATTTTATAATTTAAATCGTACTGAATTTGACTTTGAGATATTTTGACTCAGAGTACTCTGAGTATTTTGACGTTCAAGATTGACAATAACAGCTTTTACGGTTGCGTTCTTAACCTAATGCATGCTTCATTAGTGAATTAACAATAAATATATTTTTTTATCCGTAAAATAACGCAAAATCAGTAGTATTGGAAATAAAATTAACGTAATTATTTAAATTTACATTTTTCAAACATATAAGTACCAAATTATAAATGTTTTCCCAAGTAAAATAATGTCCTTGATATTATGCAGTACCAATTTCAGAACGCACCTTCTAATGTTGCCAGTGGTTTTTGTCATAAGCAGTGGGTAACTACTCATTGTTTAAATACTGATTATTAGTAAGGGTAGTGTGTAACGCCTATTCACAGCTTATACATTGTATAACAATACAACCGTTAAACAGATGTTTAACTTATTTTTATTAGTAAGACTGTAGGTCTATTTGTCTTTGTTTCAGTTATATAGGCCAACCTTAGTGGAGTTTAAATTTATTAGGAATGAAGGCTTTCATGAAAATTGACGCCACCAGTTGGCGCCACTTTGACAAGAGGTCTTCCAAGTCGAAAATAAATATAAAATATATGATGACGTTCGTCATTTGTTTCATTCATTCGTTCATAATGCACTCAAGACTAAAGAAAATATAGGCGCTTTGACACTTTTGACAGGTGTCCGGTCTTGACGTCTCAGTGCTGCCACCTAGGGAACGTCAGTTTAAAAACCCTCATTGTTCTCAATAGTGGTAAAGCGAAAACGAGGCCGACTATACCTACATTCACCTTTATCTTACTTGTGCATCTAATATGTTATTATTTTATAGGGATCTCCTGGAATGGAACGGTTACGAAATTGTGGACGACGTGGTGATCCATTCCCGCCTAGTGGTAGACACCACCTCGGTGGCCACGCACGACGACGTGTGGCAAGACAACGACTGCTCTGATGTAAATGTACCAGATTGAACTATGTAATGTAGATCGTTGTCGTACAGTACTGTTAGACGACCCGATATGGTTGGATCAACGTCTCTTATGTTAGTACCTTTTCACACGGTTCGGCTGCAGGGTAAATGTGAAAGCATTTTACATTTACCCATACATTATCTGGTAGTAACGGCGGGCGCATCTGCCGAAGCGTGCTTTTCACCGCCAACCAAATATCAACCTTGCCTAAGTTAAAATAAAGTTAAAAATAAATAAACCTCCTGTTCGAGAACGGCGAGAGAAGATCAAAAAAGCAGACAGAGGTGTGCGTCTCAGGTTATTTATTTTCGAATTTATTTTTAGGATACTGTTGATATTTGTTTGGCAATGAAAACCGCCCTGCGCTTCGCTAGATGTGCGCCGGTTCTTAGGCAGCCTGAGCGTGTGAAAAAGGTCTAACGGTAGTTATTTTATTTTGTGTTTAATGAATTTCAGTCTTATATTAAAATACTAGGCTAGGAGACTTTCTCAGTAGGTTTCTAACACTAGTTAGAAACGAGTTGAATTGGTTGTTACTACGATCGAGTCCTCCATTATTTTTGTGAACTGATTTTTGAATCTGAATTGATAAGGTGCCTGCCAAAATAAGTACGTCTTTAGTAATAATGTCAGTCGAGAAATTCGTACATGACGTAAATACCTATGAAATAAATGACTTGTTGTTACTGTTGTTTGGATTGGTTGTCTGTTATTGGTATAGCGTAGTGATTATATTTTGATTTTAATATATTAAATACTAGTGTGGCTTTGGTGAGATTTTTAAAGTAGTAGGTATTTAAACTTGAATTCAGAATCTTAAATAGTCATCCAGAAATGGAGCCACATACTCAGTGTCATAAATGAAAGACTTCAAATTTTATTGCAACCAATTTTAGAACCTTTTATTATTAAAAATACATACTTACTCAAAAATCAACCTTGACTACATAACGCTAAATTGCATAGTTCAGTGTGTTGCAATAGAATGTGAATATCTAAGATTTTGAATTCAAGTATAAGCTATAGCTTTACAAGATTATTTTGGCGCGTGGTCAGAATCGGAACTAACGCCGTTTGCATACATTTCAAGTGACATTTCACAAAACAATTGCACAAATGTTTACTAACAGCGTCCCCCTGTCAACATCATAAAAGCGCCAAAATATCCTTGTTTAGACCGAAACCGATGTACCGCGCCTTAGATAAGTGCGCGGCGAGACGGGGGGCCAGTGCAGGCCGCTCATTGGTCAACGCTCACGTCGTCTCGCCGCTCATTCATCAGCGCTCATGGCAATCCGCACTCCACCGCGCCGCGCATTCCTAAGGTACAGTAGCGGTTTCGGTCAAACTATATCACTGTATTTCCATTCCATTACTCATGAATAACAAACTTATAAGAACTAGTTATAAGCAAATATTTGAATATTTACCACTGTAAGCCTTGGTGTTCATAGAGTTTAATTATAGGTATAAAAGTACAGTTAAGACCAAAAATAAGTATACACTTAGGAAAATTCAAAAGCGAGTTACTCGTTGACACAATTCTTGTTTATATTCAATAAGTGTATAGATATATTTCTGCCCTTGACGACATCATACAGCGTTTACACGGTGAGAATTAATTGCCTGTGGTATACCATAAGTTGAAGCAACCATAAAAGTTGATTGATTGTTTAAAGTTTTAAAAAGTGTTTATACAATGAAAGTCTGTTGTTTATGTTGCGCATGTTAAATTTTATTGCATGCCGCCACAGGTAAGAAACTTGCATCGCTTAAATAGTGCCTCAACCCTTTTGTACACGGCACGGTTTCTTCACGGTACGCCGTATAAACTGCGCCGAAAAAACGCATCTGTAAACAAGCTTCCATAGTGATCCATAAAACCTTGACGACCGTGCCTACACACGAGGAATAAACCGTAGTTTTTCACGGTAAGAAAAACATGTGTGTACAAAGGCCTTAGTTTAGTATTGTAAGATATGGTGTCCATTTAATTCATGTCACAACTACACTATAGTTCGTACCTATAAGCTAGGTATATTAGTAGTCCACGAGTTTTACAGCGCGGTAGGATCTAACTAATCTGCGTGCGCAATTTATTTGCCAAACATGTAAACAAACACGAGTTTTCCACTTAGACAAACATCAACTTTATGCAAGTGTAAATAAAGATGATTTTAAACTGACTTGTATTGTTGAAAAAGTCATAAAAAATATGAAGTTGTAGCGCAAACTGAACCTTACGTGTAGGCATTACAGTTGTTTTTTCTAAAACTCGCGTTTGTTTACATGTTTGGCAAATGAATTGCGAACGCAGATTACCTAAAGCCGGGCCGTCGAGTGAATGCGTTCTTGACACCTGTCAGTTTCATACTCACGAATATGTGTATTGTGAATGTCCAAATGACAGGTGTCACTGTGTCAGGAACGCATTCTCTCAACGGCCGGACTCTAATTATTTTATTACAAGCATTTATTTGTTATGGCCAATAGCTTATTGATACTCCATACTTCACTGTTGGAAGCATTTAACGTTTTCGTGTTGCATTTTAATTAAGATATTTAGTAAATAAACTATCACATGTAATGTGAGTCAAAATTTATATGATTAAACTTTTGTATGCATTTCGGTCGTTTCATTCAAGTAAAGTCAGGAACATTTATTGTAAAGCAAATTGACTCGTAATTTCAATTGCCCGTTTATATTGAAATTACAACTGTCTTTCTTTGACAGCAAATTGACGCAGTGTACAATTTGCTTAACAATTAGTTTCCCTGACTAAACATTGACTATTTTCCTATCCTCTATCAATTTGACTTATTATTTATTTGAAACTAGTTGCAGTTATTGCTTTGAGTTAGTGTCTTAGTGATTTGACGCACATTTACCATCAATTATATTCCGGCCACCGAGAGAATGCGTTTCTGACACCTGTCAGTTGAACAAGATTATGAAATAATTTATTCGTAGAACACTTATTCTTTTGTACTCAGCTGACAGATGTCAGGAACGTATTCTCTCATCGGTCGGAGTGTAGTGCCAATTTGACACATTTGGTTTGCTCAAATTCGATTAGTCATTTCACATTAATTATTCATCACCTCTCACAGCAACCCACCAGCAACCTTATTACAACGAAAATAAAGATAGCTTTGATTTATACAGTGATGCAAAGATAACTGTGATAGGACTGCAGATTCAAAACTCTTATTATTTTTCGGAGTGAGTTTCCTCCTTAGCTTGCAGGTTATCATGTGTTTTTTATTTGCAGTGGGGCACAGATCTTCGTTCACAATCGGAATCGGATGGCAGCATAATCGTGCCGGATTTACCTGGTTTGACTTTTTTCAGACTACCTGCTAAGGCTAGGCACGGATAAAAACATAAGGGTTTATAATGTCTGATGCATTCGATTTCGTCGTAAAGACATGTTTTTTTTTCAGTCTGTCTATGAAAATAAGCAGAGGGGACTGCCGACAGAAATGAAAACTTAAAAACTAGTATTAGCGGCATCTAGCACTACGGCGCAAGCATGTCTGTGACTCGAATCTATAAGAGCTTGTGCACACGATACGTTGCGGCGGCGGCGCGGCGCTGGAGCAGTGTCGATTTACATACAAATATCTATGGTATGGCACACGGTGCGTTCCGGCGTCGCTCCGCACGAACAACGGACTTGCTACCCGCGAGACGGGGCGGGGAGTGGTGTACGTGTTGCAAAGCCGGAGCGGCACCGCTAAGTTGTTTGTGTGACCGGCGGCCAAATCTTTGCGACGCGGCGCTGCTGCGGCGTAACAGCGCTACGGCGCCGCAGGGCCCGTGTGCCTGTCAATGCCGTGAAATCTTTGCGATGCGGCGCCGCAACGCATCGTGTGCACAGGCTCCTAGTTTATCCCCATCAAAAATTGCTCAACGCGCTTTAAGAAGTTTAAAATTAAAAAAATCATGACTACGACCTATTTTCAACCGTTATTTTTTTTGGACTAGTAGGTATAATTCTACACATATTTATATTTCAGTAGGTACAGGGCGGGACGTAAAAATATTTAATTTAATTTTTTCGGTCCCAAGGTCGTTGTCTACACCGTGCTCTGGACCGGAAAGTCCGGAACCTTCGAACGATGTTGTTGGTCGATGAGGATATTACTACGGAGTTGGACAAGGTTGTATGTCGGCTTATGAAGTTGGCGCTTCATTCCAGTAGGGGCCGCCAGACGCCCCCCCCTGCCAGGTGGATGCAATGCAAGCTGCTCGATCTCCTCACCCTCACTGAAAAAGCTATAAGCAGACGCAAGAAGTATTTTATCGAGAGCTTTCCTTTGATAGTTGGTACGTTATATTCCATCATATTTTGACACCTGTCAGTTGGATACGTACATTCTTAGAGCTCCCGCAGGCATACAATTATTGTAAGTTTCTCCAACTATGGTAACTTACTAAGATATAGATAGGCTGGTTTCACAGCTGTGCCTGAGACCCGTATGGGCTGCCCGTACACGGGAGCCTCGTACGGGTACGATACGTTGTACGGGGTCTATCCGGAGCGGGTCGCGTACGGACCATCCGCATCGCTTTGAAACAATGTTCTAAAGCCTTTTTTTTTTGAGGGTGGGAAATTATCAAATAACTTCTCCCGCTCTGGGCGGAGCGGGAGGGTGTGTCAGACTTTTACTGAATAAAACCCACCCGTGTTCCTTCCGTTGCCTGTGTGCCGGGGCCGCGATATCCCTTTCGGATAAACCCGCAACCGTGGCAGGAGTTGTATCGCCCCTTAGGCGCGGGACATACACAAGTGGAAAAGGCGCGGGCGAGACGCGGGCGTGGCGACGGTGTGGCGCGGGCCTTGCGTCTCCTGTTTCATATTTCATACAAAATGTATAGGAACGACGTGGCGCGGAACATACACACAACGCCCGCGCCGCACCGTCGGTCGTCGCCTCGCCCGCGCTACGCCTCTTGTGTCACGTCGCATCGCCACTCGCCGTTCGTGTATGTCCCGCGCCTTATGAATGCGTGGCGAGGCGTGGGGCAGCGTTGACCAGGGCTTGGGAAAGGTTCGCAGAATATCGCTTAATTCCGGTTTTTAACCAGGTTTTTCGGAAACACAGGCTCGGAGCGGAATCTATTCGCGAGCGGTCATATCGCTGGGCAACCCCGTATTAAAGGCTTATGCAGACCAGCGCGACATGTCGCGCGACGCGACACCGGTTATTGTTATACTGTGAAGTTTTCTTAGAAATTGTATTGTTCGTGTCGCGTCGCGCGACAAGTCGCGCTGGTCTGCACAAGCCTTAATACGGGGTCGGAAGGGGCATTGGTCGATTCGAATTCGAACAAGTTGTTACATGTTTTGGATCATCAACAATTTGTCACATAATTATTTATTTTTGTTTATGTTACGGGCGGCACTCGTTTTCTATTGCATATACTTACAACTGACGGGAAGTTATATTAAAGAGGTGTGCGGGTGTGCAGACTAGAAGTTACCGGTATTTCGAGCTAGAACAGTTTTATTTTGTTCGTTGATTAGAACCGAAATAATATCGATTCTGATCGAGCAGAAAAGAAAACGCTCTTTTTAAAATGCTCTGGTTAAAAATGATTTGCGAGCCCTGGCGTTGACGAATGAGTGGCGGGACGCCGTGAGCGTTGACGAATGAGCGATCTGCACTGCCCCCCGTCTCGCCGTGTGTATACCTAAGGCGCAGTACAGCGGTATCTATACTATATTTTTTCTAGCTTAGCATCTTTATACCCCCCTTGTGTTTCTTGCATGATTCCTTAGGAAGGTAAAATTATTAAGGGTCTTTTTGCACACTGTAATGTTTAAAAAACCATGTTTAACGTTTTGATTATAAGTCCTCTAATTTTTAGATAAACATCCAGTGGTTGTGCTGACGCAAGATGCTAGAGTGTGAGTTTATATTATGGTATTTTTATGGTAGAAAACTATTACAATGACATTTTGTAACGCAGCACTTTCGTAAAATTAACCGCTCTTCAAAATCAATAAATCTCTGCAACAAAATTTCAATCACATTCCGAGGGTTTTGAAGGAAATTCCTAATCCATTGCTTCATAGGTTTGTAAAATTTGCCTGCTCTAAAACTTAAAAATCGCAATGACGGACAAAATGAAAGGAATTGCGTTCAATTGACATTTTATGTGTTTTACGCAATTACCGCGCGGGCCACACAGAGAATAATCCGGCGCAGCTATTGTTTTCAGGTGGTCGCACATTTGTCAGCAACGTACGCGCCGTATTTTACAATTCGTTGTATGAAATCATGTGAAACCTGGCACATTTGCACCCGCACTAGGCTGGGGAAATTAGGTTTGAACCCTGCACTAAATCCTAACAGCGATTTTTTCCTTGAATCGTGTTTTTGAACTCAGCTCTTCAAATAATATTTAAAAAAATACATTTTCCAGGACCGCATCATGGTAAAAAAAACAAAAAGTAATTTTTGTAATTCAAAAAAAATTTGGTTATATTATGTAAAAAATTGGTAAAACTAATATATTATTTCAGAATTAAACATTTACCTCCACGGAAATTTAAATAAATATAAAATCACGATATTTTTTATTTGCAAGCAAAAATTTTAACAGCGGTTTTTTTGCCTTAAAGTACCTAGTTAAATATTTGAATATGCTATTCAACAAAATTAAACATATTGTACTAGCGTAGATATTATCAAAAGTTTTTTTGCAATAGCACTTCAGGCAAAAATGTAACAGAGTTAAATTTAGTTTAACTTTTATTTATAGGCTCTATCTCACTTAATTACAAGAAAATTAAACACATTAAAGCAAATTATATGTGTTTATTTATTTTAATAGATAGGTATATAACATTTTGCTTGAAATTTGAATGTTTTGTCTTGAAATTAAATTATTGCAAAAAAACATTGTTTAAAATCTTGCGCTAGTAATACGAGTATGTTTAATTTTGTTGAATAGCGTATTCAAATATTTAATTAAGTAATTTAATGCAAAAAAAACTGCTGTTAATGAAATTTCCGTGGACGAAAATGTAAAATTTTTGGACCTACTTGTGATACCCAATCTCTTCGACAGACACTCCATTGTACAAACATATCTGTTAATATTTTTTTAATCACGGTAAATTGAAAATACCTAGATGTTTTCTTTAAAAAAAACGTACGTACGCGGTGGTGAACTTTTCGCGGTATACATATTAAAATACGCCGTTGTCCATACCCTACACGTTAAATGAACAAATCTCTGTTTTAAATTAATGAAAAGTTAGCCTAAAATTCGGCGTAACTTCCCCGGGCTACACCGTACGCGCCACATTTCGTAAAATGCTGTAGACATCCGAATATTGACGGAAGCATTCTGATGACGTCATACTCCTATAATACGGCGCGTACGGCGCATTCGTAACCAGAGGTTAGAAAAAACTGCAAAAGTTGTTGGCAATACCTAAAGATTTGCGTACGACACGTACTCCGCGTACAGTGTTGATAAATGTGCGACCACCGTTAAAAATAAGGGTCACGCTTAGCACCAGTTTGAATCTCCATATAAGTTAGTTCCCACAGTCGGCGTGCGTGTATCTCCTCCCGCATCCCGGGCGGGATTCGCTTCAGTTTCACCAGGGCTAGAGTGGGTGGTCGTGCCGATTTTGCAGAATTAACTTACAATAGCGGTTTTGATATCTGCAGTGCGATACAAAAAGCAAGCAAGCTTTCAGCAACCATGCATTTTAAAAAGATGAAATGTTTTTTTTAAATTCAATAACGTTTCTGTTTTCAGGAAGGAACTAGTTAATAAGTATCGACATCTTATTCAGCCATTAGGTAAGTTGCGTATAAAGTTAAAGTAACTCATGTTCGGCCAATGTGATTTGGATTAAACGATTTTTTTGCAGAGAAATCGACGAACACTGATGATAACCATGACGTTGACGTGGATATTGAAGACGAATTCCTCAGTTCAACCAGTAACGAGTTTTCGAAAGGCCTGTAAACTGTTATTAATGTAGACTACATTTATTTTTTTACTGCGTGTATGACTAAGGCTAAGCATTTATGCTGAGACGCAGCTGACGCAAGTCCACGCAGCGCAGGGCAGAGTATATTTTGTAATGCATGAACGTACTGACAGCTACGTACGCTGCGGCGCAGGGACGTGCGACGCACACATGTGTCTGTCCTGCTCTGCGTCTCGTTTCAGTGCCAACACAGATTCCTGCGCGACGCGTGCAGGTCGTCACTTGTTTTTTATCACTGATTCATAATTGTATTTCAATGACAGATTGTTTGTACTAGCAGCTGCTGTAGTAACTGTAACTACTGTAGCTGCGTCGCAGCATACGCTTGCGGCCTATGTCTGCCTCGCCTGGCCAACCCAGCAAAATCGGTACTGTGCTGTGCTGCATCACCTGCGTCGCAGCATATGGTTAGCCTTAATGTATGAAAGTAAAAATATCAAAAGAGTATGTGATCGTAGCAGTATCTACCTACCCCTATGGAAAAAAGCGTGAGTTTATGTATGTGTACATTTCTAAAATCCTCATGTCAGCTAGTTCATTATTATGGTATAATATTTTCAGAAAACGAATTCGTTGTGGGAATGTCCCCTAGTCTAGTTATTCCTCAGCCAGTATTTAGCACGGAGTCATTCTGCACGGAGGCATTCAATACTCCAGAACCAACTCCGAATACAAACCCATTAGAAAGAACTAAAGCATGGCTAGCCGAAGATGTTGAAGTAGAACCGTATCCGAAATACGAAATGAACTACGAGGATATTAGTTCCGGCGATACTGATCATAGTGGTTCTAAGGTGAGGCACAAACACAAGAAATCTATCAAAAAACACAAGACAAGTAACAAGAGTATTCGAGAATCAGTCACAGATCCGCCCACATCTTTAAGCAAAACTTCGTGCAACTTTAAAATTAAACATGAATTTAGAAAGAATAGCAAAACTCTGATTAAAAATGTGATAAGAAAGAAGTCTAATAACACCAATATGGTTGAATATTCGCTTGATGAGTGCGACAACAGTGTGCTGTCGGAGAGAAAAGATATTGGGAGTCCAACTTTTAATGTGGCGGCATCCAAACCGGCAAGTTATCTTTTAACAGACTAAGTTTGACATATCTCATTTGCTATTAGTTTCCTTTTAAAGTACTTAACTTTTGTGCTTTCAGATTCCCGGAAGTTTGATAGCATTCTGTCAACCCGATTTAAAAGCGGAAAAAGGTACCGAGTCGTCTGAAGTAACATATTTAGATTATGGTGATACAAACAACACCATTAGCATTCCTAGTTGCATATCTGCTACTGAAGAAAGTCTCCACATTGATATTATTACGCAAGACTATGTGGAAACTATAGCTCTGCGTAGAGCTATAGGAACTGACACACAAGTAGCACCAGAAATTAAAAGAAAACTTAGTGACGATAATTTGAGTAATGATTTTGATAAAAAATTATGTACTAAGCATGAAGTCAGCACAGAAAATGTGCAGTCGCAAACAATTTTTCTTAACGGTACTTACCTACAATATATATCGTATACTGTATATTTTAATGAATAGTGGGACCATTTAAAATTAAATTCAATTTCTCCTTTAGATATAAACGAACCCAGTACATCAAAAGGAATTCGTCACTTTATAAGCACGGATGTACAATGTGGCCCCGATTCTCTCGCGA
Organism: Agrochola macilenta; assembly: GCA_916701695.1. Taxonomy (NCBI): domain Eukaryota; kingdom Metazoa; phylum Arthropoda; class Insecta; order Lepidoptera; family Noctuidae; genus Agrochola; species Agrochola macilenta. Next base: position 19,325,216 of record OU753554.1, on the reverse strand, counting down.
CTTGTCCACTGATATCTCCGTGTACATCCGTAGTCATGCCTCAGGTATATTCTAAGGTTATTAAAATTAATAATGTAGGCGCCGAGAGTAAAGTAAAAGGGGCCGATTTTGGCACATCTACGCAAGAAACTAATAATTTCAAAACGTTATCACCAAGATTGAGACGAAATGGAATTAAAATAAAAGATTCTGACGTAAATTTATGCAATCAAACTGAATGTTCTACTATGACGATACCTGAACCCGTGCCTAAAAGTTCACAAACGTTTGCGACAGATTGCAGCTTACCAGTAGATAGTGCAATGTCGTTCAATGGAACCAAACTAATTAAACCTATATCAAGTACTTTGAAAATAGATGATTCTGGATCAGAATTTTGGGCACCAAGTATCGCCAGTACGACAAAGACGTGCACTGATTGCATGACTGAATCTAAAACTACAACTGATGTTTTGATTGAGACTTTTGAGAGCAAAGTAGTGCCAAGAATGGAATCGCCTACTAAAATGACAAAGCTATCCTGTGGTGCTGTTCATGTTCACAGTTATAGAGACAATAAATTGTCTGAGGATGTCGTCTACCAAGGCGCGTGGCAGCAATACAAGCCAAAAGCTAATACACGGAAAAAGACTTTAAATTTTTCGACTCTGAGAAGAAGTAACGAAGCGGTTACTAGGAAAAGTAAAGAACATTTAAAGGAGAAGAAAGTAATTTCCAAGGAAAAGGTGTATAAAAAAAGACAAGAGAAAAAACAAATGGTGGCGGAGCCTATGGAACCTACAAAAATTCCAAATGTCAAACTACGTAAAGTAAGTCTGGAAGAGAAGAGCGCCGAGGTTAGGAAGCCTCGTGTTTGTAAAAGTGCTGCTAAAATTTCAAGAAAAACTAAGAGCATCCCCAGGCCCATAAAAACTACCAAGGTAATGATTTTTTTGTATTATAATTTAGATATTAAACCACAGTTTACCCCCATTAAAATTTGTTTAAATATTACAGGTGGCATCGAAACACTCAATAAGGTACTATTTATTTTTAATAATGTGGAATATTGAAAATAACGAATATTGCAACATTTTCCTTTTTCTAGTACAAATACTGCCAAAAATGCAAAATCAACGTTTACTATTAGAAGATCTGGAATGTTAGCCGATACTGCTAACAAAAAAGAAATCGATAAACCGCAGAAGCCCACGAAAAGTTATATACCTTTATATTTAAAGAGAACTTTACACAAAGATATACTTAACAAAAGTTTAGATTCTGCTTCTGACACCGTGAAGGACAGTATAGATACATTAGTCAACACAATTGCTCCCTTAGTGAGATCGAATACAGAAGAGATAAGAAGCGATTTACTCAAATTTAGTGATGACTTGCGTGTGAATATTAGTTACGTCGTCTGCCGTAACGACATAGAAGACAAGATTACATCACCTGACGAACAGACTAGCGAAACTAGTAAAGATTATAATAAAAGTACCCCAAGGCAGTTAGACATGCTTAAACGTTCACATAGTCCAAGTCATTCTATAAATAGTTCTACTTGTTCTTCCCGAAACAGCGTTGCTACAGTTAAAGCTGCTTCCACACGAACTAAAGTTACGACAAAGAGACATTCCATTCCACCATATAAGGTTAATGTGACTAACAGCGAATCAGATAATGCCTTACCACCAAAGACTAAAAAAGTGGTCAAAAGGTATAAGGCTGGTAAAAAGACGGAAAACAAAGATATTGGCAATAAAGAAAATATTCCGGAGTCAACAAAGAATTTTGTTAATAAAGACAAAGAAAAAAATATTAAGTCACCGTTCTCGGGTAGACCCCAAAGTATGTGCATAACACAAGTAGAAACGGAATGTTCGTCCCCGCTTTTAGGGCGGCAAAAGGCACAAATATCTAATAAATCTAATGTCAAAATATCTTCACGCAAAGATAGTGAAGAGAAACGAAGAGCAATAATTAGTCCATCAGTTTCGAAAAAGAGGTCACTAAAATCTGACACTTCTTCAATTTATGACGACTTTATACAAAGTGAATCGGAATCTTTTAAGACGGATTCTTCGAATATGGTTCTTGTGTTGGAACCACAACAGAATTATGAAGATCTTTCTAGGACACGAAATATCTCACGTAAATCATCGGCAGAGTTTGCTATTAAAAGCAACCACAATCTGATGGACCAGTTGGTACATGAGTCGAGTTTACATAGTGACGCCAGCCGCCGTCATATTCTGGATTCCATGAGACAGATATTAGAAGAAACGTTAGATCGAATTAATGTTTCACAAGGAAAAGTACGTCACATAAGTTCTCAGCATACAATAATATTAAGTAATGATGGTATTCAGAAAGCTGACCATGATAGAGTTACCTTGCCAGAAATTAAAATAAGCGTTGGTCTTGTCGAATCCAATCAGAGCGACATAAAAAATTCTTTGCATCGAACCTTTGATTCCGTACTCGGCGACGAGTCCACGCTCGGTTTAAATGACACCAGGTTATCAGTTACTGATTTGGATTTACTTTCATTTAAATCCATCACATCAGAATCAAAATATTCGGAGTATTATTTGGCTGATAACGAATTGAATACGTCGCAAGAAATTGATGAGGTACAAATGCCAAATATGACTTCAGTGCAGGATATATTTGAGCGAAAGGAACCGCATTTGACTCAGGTATTTTTGGGAATACTACATAAATAAAATAATTATAAAATAACCTTCAAGGTGCTCTTCTGAAGGCAGCTGCAACCCGTCTGTCAATTATTCGGAATTGCCTTCAAAATAACACCATTAGATATACATTACAGACCAAATTACAGACTACTCCGAGTACTCTTGCGGGTCAAGCATTCAGTGGCTTTTCTCTTGACACTGCGCCAGTGGCTGGTGATCAACCAGACTCGATCGCTATCATCGACTCGGAGACAGGCAGTATGGCTGTGGAAATTAATAGGCAAGCTGTAAGTACGCAAATGTTTTCATTTTACATCTTAGGATTTTTTTCAACATATTATGTCTACCCATTATAAACCAGTCTAGCTCTTTTTAGGGTTCCGTACTTCGATCAATAATGCACTAGATACACTATCCCATACAAAAGTTCTCTTAAAACTGTCGCCAATTGTGTTTACGTACTTCTAGTTTAAATAAATATACATTAATGTAAATTCAACCTTAAATGCAATGCTTAAAGTTGTATTCACAAAGCTATGTACAAAAAACAATAAAGTCAAACATACATCAAAACAAATTCAACCATACACGCTTGGTTTTAAAGTTCGAATTACAAAGTGCTAATAAAAGCAATAAAAATTAATGACAGAGGCTCGCCGCTTGGACAAGGAATGAGTGGAGTCGAAATGTGTTTATATTTCTTTCTATGAAATACAGAAAATAATAATTTATACTAACAAATTCAGTTTATTATAAGCCTTGACACTCAAACATAAAGTTTAATTACAATGGAAAAATTAAATCTTTCTGTCGTTGGAGATACAAATATTTAATTACAATGGCAAAATTAAATCTTTCTGTCGTCGGAGAAACAAATATTTAATTACAGTGGCAGAATTAAATTATTAATTATTAATGTCATGTCGCTTGAAAATAAAAAGTAAATTTTATATTAGTTCAAAAATACTTATTGTTACTGTTTTTAGTAATCTACGCATTTTCGTGTTTCCAGTTATGTCCAATCTATTAAAATGAATCGAACAAATTGTCGAATTTTTATAAGGCTTATATATTTCTATTCCTCTTTCTTTCGCGACAGTAGATATCCATTCTACACAGCGAAATGGGTCTAGGAAATCTACAAACAGAAATAAAATATAAAATAACAATACTACACCATGCATTCTCTGTTCCAGAACAGTCGATGTTTGTTACAATAGTTGGTAGTTGTCACAAACATTGGTCAAACAATCATAATATTTGCTAATTGATTAATATTTACTATTTAATTCTGTTTTTATTTTTTGAAAAACACTTGTTGATAATAAATTTACCGAAAAAAAAATATTCCTTCCAAAATCTTGGTGTTACGGTGGTTATTTACAAAATTTTTGAACGCTTACTGCGGCATTTTGACGTCTTAACGTTGGCTATGATTGGACCATACTAATTTGAAATAAGACCACAACCGAATCTGTGCTCTTATTTTTCGTTCCGTTTTTGAAGCGCTGACCGGGAATCTAGTGCATTATTGATCGAAGGTTCCGTACCTCAAAAAGAAAAATGGGACCCTTGTTACCCCTCACTGGTGTGTCTCTCTGTCTGTCCGTCTGCCACAGCCAATTTGCTCCGAATCGAATAGACCGATTAAGTTGAAATTTGGTACATACATATGTCTATGACCCAAACACGGACATGTAATAAATTAATTTTGAATATCCCATATTCAAAATTAATTTATTACATGTCACTTTTGTGGTGCAAATAAGAAAAAAAAAATTGCAAGCTCTGTACCGTGTGACATGATATCAAATGAAAGGGCTTGTTGAGAAAATTTTAAATACTTTTAAAGATATGAATAGATGAAAATTGACCATGCCCCCCTTATCTCCGAAACTACTGAGCCTTAAATTTTGAATAAAATACAACGTATGGTTCTTTACTCATAGATTACAGGAAAACCTATAAGAAGTCTTAAAAGTCTTAAAATAACATGGTATATATCTCTCAATATTTTGCGTACAAACGTTACGTTAAATTTGCAGTTGGAATCTTTGGGAGTCTCTAAGTTTGTTTTTGGGATACATTCTTCTCAACAACGGAACTCTTCATTGTGAGTGGTCTGACATGCACCTGGCCGTTTTTTTTTAACAATGGAAATCGTAAGATGCAAAATACATAGAATACGTTTTATCCAGTGCATGGATGGTAGGTTAAAAGACTCATGTAACCTAAAGAGTAATAATACCAGCCTGTTACTGTCTCACTGCAGGGCAAAGGCCTCTTCTCATACAGAGAAGGCACGAGCATTGATCACCACGCTTGCTCAAGACGGGTTGGCGATTTCAGACGTATATTAATTACAAGTCCAGGTTTCCTCACGATGTTTTCCTTCACCGGTGTGAACTAAAAGAGTGATGAATATAAAATGTGGATGGATGGAGAGGGAGGGTGAGGCCAAAGAACGATTGATGGATTGTGTGTGTGAGGAATGTTAAGAAAGAAAAGGGTGTGAATGTTGGCGTGGCGGGTAACAGAGAAGTATGGAATATGAAAACGTGTTGCGCCGACCTGAAGTAACATGGGTTTTGTTTTTCCAGACGTCAGAAGAATTGTTTATATCGGGCAGATCATCAAACAGTTTCGATTCCTGTGTCTTAGATGAAGATGTCGTTGTCCCAAATTGGTTATTTCAACTAATTAGTCACCAGCAGTCTGTAAGCTCCTCATGTCAAACTGTCTTTAATGTCTTCCTGATTCATTGTTTTATTCCGATTTTTAATTGTTTGTTTCTCAATATGGTTTTGAAAGCGAGTATTGACAGGTTAGATCCTCTCCCCTTAATTTTATGCTGAATGGAGCGCCTAGAACGTTTTCGTTTTTTTTCAGGTACTCCATTAAGCATAAAGAAATGTAAAACGCCTAGGCGACAGCAGTCACGACCTTTCACCATTTAGTTCTACCTTATTACGTATGTAGGCTTTGGTTGCGAGCAATGCTCTCAAGTTTTAAAGCTTTAATTAGGTGGAAGAAGACCAGGAGGAGCCAGTGTTTCTTGGTCCTGTAGCTGCCCCTCTTGATGAACTGATGTATGATGCGAATGGAAACATCGTGGAACCCCCCTTGCTTGGTGTTGCTGCCGGTGCAGGTGACGGACGAGGCATGCACAGTGACCACTCGCAGGACAGTTCAGGGAGAGGCACATCAGTTAGTTCCAGTGATACGTCTTCCGGACTGCAGAGCGAGGTCAGCGTGAGTAGTCTTCTTGCTTTTGACGTAGTTATTTCTTGCTTTTTCTTCAGGTTTTAGCGTTATCAGCAATAAAATGAACTAGCCAAGATTTATTAAGACTTTTTACTCAGGAGTAAGTGACTGTATGGTAGATGTAATATGATGGAGCTTAAATAGAGCCGTTACTTAATGTGTACACACAAGGTTTAACCAAGACAGTTGAGGAGGTTAGGTTAATCACTTTTATCCATAAGGCAGAAATCGAAAAAAAAATTAATAACTTGTGAACACATTTTAATAATTTTTTTATTACCTTATCGTAAGTGAGAAATAGGTCCTTAAAACAGTTTTTTATTATTTAATTGCTTGCGCCGTTATCAGTCAGTCTGGAGAAGTTATTTTGGATAAGTGCGGTTTTGAGAAAACAAATATTATGTGCCAATATGTGCTGTTTTGTATCAACTTCATGGGATAAGTGTGGTTTTTAACGCTTTGTCTATCATCATTTTCCTTATCAAAATGCGTGAGGTTTTACTGTCTGATTTAAATAAAAGCGCGCCCGGCCCTGCCGCACAAAGCCGCACAAAGGATCGCAAAGGAAATGAAGGCGAAAAAGCCGGGAGTACGTGCCGCGCGGCAAAAGCGGGCCATGCCGCCGGCATAGTGTGTAGGAGCCATTAGAGCCAATTTCAAAATTAATATTTTTTTAACAAGGATATGTTGAGGTTTTGAATTTAACGTTAATGTTAGATTTCATTTTACAAGGGAAAATATGCCGTTTTGAACTAAATTGTTGTTGTAGCAAAAATAAATGCGAAATTGGCAAAAGTGGATATGTTGTGGTTTTGATCCTAACCTGCTTGCTCCTAGTTGCTTTAGGCTTCGGGCTTCTGAAGTTAATTAGATCTTTTTGGAAAAAAAAGGTTAGTGTTTAATTATTTTTTTTTTTGTTCAGACTGTCTTAATTGACCCTTCGGCCCAGTTTGAACTGCTTCGGGATCCTATGACCAGTTCCGCGGTGGTGCCGATTGACCATCACAGCTCAGTAGATGGCACTTTTGGAATTGAAGGTAGAAAATTTCCACAAATTTACTACACTATATACTATGGTTATTATACTATGGTTTACCACCTCGTGGGTCTAGTGAGGAATACCTCGTTGGTTTATTGTTGGCTACTTTAGACTACTGGTAGCTGTAGCTACTGTTGCTGAGCATGAGGATTCTCAGAGTCGTGAAAATTGTTATGGAATATGGATTTATGGTGTTATTTTTTTCCCATTTGTGTATTTGGTTGCAGAAAAGATAAACACGGTAGAGCCCATGTAGATTAATTATTTTACCTATTTTTATTTTCGCACTAAAAAATTTTTAGAGTAAAAATACCAAGAAAACACGTATCTTTTTTTCTAACTGGAATTTCTCAGTATCAGTCTGGACTCTAGAATTAGAATTTTATTTATTTGTGAGAATGTAGTTTTACATATTATGGTGTTAGTATTTTTGTTAGTTCTATACATTCTACCACAAAGTATATGGTGAACAAATATTCAGTTGTCGTTCTTAACTAAGTACAATACTTATTTTAAGATTTGTGATTTACAATAAGTCCAATGAATTAGTATTTTTATAATTAGGTAATCGTTACAATAAAATGTCAAATTTAAGTCCATGTCATCTTGGATTTGATGGCAATAGGCTCGCCCCCTACTATATGGAACTTGAACATAACTGGCGAAATGTGGTTGTACTATAGGTAAACTTTGGGCAAAACATACGTGATGTTATGTTTAAATAATGGTTTCCTCTTCGTGACATTAGTTTAGATGTGAGGCGGCTGTTCACACGGCGCTGTCCTGTACGATGTGTTACGGTAAAAAGTTGGAATCACACGTCGACATCTCACTGTTCATACGGTTAAAAACAAATTCAGTATGAAACTGCCATGTGTTCCCGAAATTATATACATGTACGTTTGTAGCAATACTTTGACCTTGAGCTGGCCCTAGTCACGGATAATATAATAGTACGTCCTTAATAAGTAAGCGTCGCCGCGCCGACGCCGCACAATTACACTGTAGATACGAGTCGCGGGAAGCCCGCCACCGCGCCGCCGCCGCGTCGCCTCCGCGCGCGTTCCCTCTGTTTGATTCATTCCATTACAGGCCGCGTACGAACGTGCATTCCAAAGTTTTGTCCCATAACACTTCTCTGTCTTCCACTAAACTTATAAACGTTTCGTAATCAAAACTTTCCATGGTAATTTCTTAAAAAGTTACGCACGTGCACGAATCAAACAGAGGGAACGCGCGCGGAGGCGGCGGGGCGGCGGCGCGGTGGCGGGCTTCGCGTGATTCGTATCTACAGTGTAATTGGGCGGCGTTGGCGCGGCGACGGCGCGGTGACGGCATCGTGTGCAGGAACGCTAAGGAGTTTCAATAAAACGCGAGGCCAGCTTACCCTGTTTTTTTTATTACTGACGTGCTTATTGTACTGATCAAGGTCGTGTGAACTGGGCCTCAAGGTCACCTTATAAGTCTGTTTTATTTGGTGCTTAAGTATTGATTACATAACTCTTATGTGGGTTTCAAGTTCCTTAAGTCTCTAACTTGGCCTAAAACTTCAGAAGATATTGATTTATCAAAGTTTTAAAACATACTTCTATTTCAGATGACACCGGGACACTGACTAGTTCTCGCGAGGACCGCGCGAGAACGATAAATGGGGCTAGTGACGTCGACGCAGATATTAGCTCCATCGATACCGACGCCCCGGATCTTTCCGATAACTGAACATCTTATCACACACTGTATGTCGTAGTGTCTTGTGTGAGTTGATACATTGTTGAGGACTTATCTGGGTGTAAACTGGATAAGCTGGTAGTTTTTGTTTTGGGTTTTCGACAGTTTTAGATTGCCCTATCCTAAAGCTGGGAGAAAAATTGCCAGTTAGGGTATTCACCTCATAAATTATTTAATAAAATTGTTTTAAATCAGTTTTCTCAGCTATGGGCCTATGACTTATCATACAGTGTGTTGAGGATTAGGTGATTCGAGTTTAAGAGTGGCATTGGGTCGCATCGGGCGAAATTCTACATCTTGGAAATTATAGTTGTGATATATTATGTGCTCCGCCTCGGCGCATTGTGGATATTGGCGTTTTAATAAATTATTTGTTATCTCGGTTCTGAGTTGTTTTATTTTTCTGCTTGATACTAGATTGATTTCAGTGCCTATTGCATTAAGTCCGCCTCTGTACATTTGTGTGCTTAAAGTGTTATTAATTTCTTACTTCAAGCTATCAGCGAGTAATCGCTCGTCGTCGTCCAAGTTATCCATTTTACGTCGTAATGTTAACACAACTTTGTTACATAGCAACACTACCGGCAAGACATAAACCTAACAAGCTTCTTGCAATGTAAATCCAACAATAATTCGACAAAGGTCACCGTCAAGGTCATCCATCAATCTGTCCACAAACTTTCCGGGGATGTTATGCATGTATTGTTGCCAGGTGTCCCCAGAAGATGGCTTAATAGATATAGGGTTGTTTAAATTGTGTTGTATTATTGTTATTTGTTTATGTTTTTCTTAATTAATTATACTAACATAGTTTAAGTAGGTACGTAATACTAACAAATTATAGGTAATGTACCTGAATTAAAGATGATTAAATAAATACACAAGGGGTGATGAAAATTTCATTATTTTTGACCTAGGACACAGTTTTGGAGATATTTGAGAAAAACTCAAAACGGGGACTATACTACTACTAGGTACTTCGCTACGACGTAGCTTCAAATGTTGCTACGGCGTAGCAAAATCGCTACGAATCTTTCGACGTAGAACAGCTACGACTAAATAAAACAGTTACAAACGTTACTACGAAGTAGCAGAACTGTTTCGAACTGTGCTACAACTGCTTTGCGGTCTTAGTAGCCAATGAATTTGCTACAATTCGCAGCTAAACGTTGTTGGGGTTTTGGGCTGGCACTGCCTTTGTGAGCGAAGTTCTTTGCAGTGTATTTTGCTACGACGATGTAGAAACACGATGACGTTGGCTCGTTAGATGGAGAAATCATAAATTAATTTTATTGGTATTTGCTAGATTCTTGTTTAGCTTAGCTACGTACTTAGTATATAATTATTTTAATTTAAAAATTTGTTGTATTTGATTGTAAACATGTCTTTAGTTAAAAATCTATTTTTTTAAATATTGGGTTGCTACTTTTTCTTTCTCTACTATTTTGCATACATGAGCGATTTGGTGTTAGTATACTGTAGTAAGCTAATTAAAAAAAAAAAAAAAAAAGAATACATTTATTGAGATTGGGTGACCTGAAGGTCAATTCTACTAATTTACGTGTAAAATAAAATAATAATTGGTTATAAAGCTAACTTGGAACGTATTGGTAACCGCAGCGCGCAAGCGCGACGCGGATGATTTAAGATGTCAAGAAGAGACGTCATTAAATTGAATGTCAAACTATAATTTTATATCAATTTTATTATTATTGATTTATAGCTGAAATTATTGTAACGATTTATTGAACTATCACAGGAAGAAAGAGATTTTCTCGTATATGGTACCTACCACCAGCCATTAGAATTTTGTTCAGTACCTATCTATATTATCCATGAGGAATATCATCGCTTAGGAACAGAATCCGAACATAGCATCCAGGATCATTAATATCCACTGTTGTAGTCCTTCTGGTGCGTTGAGTGAAGAGTTACAGGGAAAATTATACATGATTCAAAGTGCTGCTATGATGTAAAGCTTCCGTACCGCGCCTACAACAAACACAAACGATTGTTGTTAACATCAATGTTTCTTCGATACCCTGAAGGTAGATGAAGCTTTACAGCGGATTTTATAATCCTTTGCAGATGAAGGTGCCTACCTATACCAACTATTCGGCACAAACTGAAGACTATTGTAAAAATAATTTCTACTGAGAACTAGTTCAGTTAGGTACTGTTTATGACTGTAACGAATTAAATGAAAGTATATTTTTCATTCGCCTTTTTCATTTCTTTATTATGTTATTTTTGTATTGTTTCACTTGACAAAGACTCTTAGCGTAGCTCGAATGTGGAGACCAATAGTCGACCTCTATTCATTGTTAATTTTACATGAATATTGTCCCGTTGGCACCCTTTGGGTACGGAACCCTAAAGAGCATACAGTTATTTTATTATAAGTAATTTAAAAATCGTATTGTATTAAAGTACAAAAATAAATTAAAAACATACAAAAAATATAACTATAGTTGGGGATCGAACTTACAATCAACGTCATGCAAGGCAGACATCGAACCACCCCGGCTATACGGTACGTTTTATGCTTTATTAAAATAGCCTTTTTTATACCTACACGTCATAATACAAAAGCTAATTTTGAAAAGACACATGACACTTCCTATATGTATGAGAGCTTGTGACCAACATTTTTGCCTTATTAAGTTACTGAGATTTGGATAATCTGAATCAAAAAATTCTTAATTCAGGAATTTTCCGCGTCGCGTCTGACTTAACCGCATTTTCAAATATGTCAAAAAAATTACCGAACTGTTTCATAGTAATCTGTCTGATTTTCAAAATGTAGTTGAACGATTAATCATGCAAGTTTTCTATAGACATAAATTATATTATTGCGGCGTATTTACGTACGATTCATAAACACCCGAAACGATTGAACTGAAATTAGGGACTTTTTTTCAAAAATGTACAAAAGGAAACTAGGATAACATTTGAAAAATAATGTTTTAGAAAAAAATGCATCGTTTTTAATCATTGTCGGACTCATCATCATTATCGTGAGGGATAGGAGCATTATAAACACCGTGCTTTTGTCGGGCGACTCTGAAACGTTATTTTCGTTTTTGGAATGATGGTGCGTCGCGCCTCACCTGACCGCATTTTCAAATATGTCAAAAAAAATCCGAACTGTTTCATAGTAATTTGTCTGATTTTCAGAATGTAGTTGAACGATTAAATTTTTAGGTGGTGGTGCCCAGATATAGAAAAAAAAAATACATTTGTAACCTATTTGAAACCTATGTACATTTTTTTTTATATCAGACATATTGTGATAAAACTGTCTGACCAATACTGTCCACCGAGTCGGGTTCAGAATCATTTAAAATAACGGTTTTGGACGTAAAACGATGCTACATGGTTTTGGTCGTAGGCTCTCGTACTAATATGTCAAACAACTATTGACGCCTGCAATATGTAAGAGGCAAACACTTGCTAAGAAGAATCCACAAGGCAGTTTTACTATTATCTAACATAGCTCCTTGTAGGTACAGCGTAATGTTTTTCATTTCAGAGCTTACATCCGTACCTAATTTACAATTTTGTCTCGTCTTATTACAATCCCGCAGTAAACTATCGAAGAACAGGAACCAAATGCAATATTGCTCTGTCCCCCATAGCAAAAAGAGTGATAATGTAGGTATAGCTTATACTCAGCAGTGGGCGGAACAAGGCTGCCAGTAATTATGATGATGATGATATATTAACTTGTGTGTTGACTTCGACTTTTAAAGATTTTTTTTGCTAAATTCGTACTTAATATTAACGTTTCGGTCGGCCCGGGTCTCGTAACAGTACGAGAGCGGAGTAGTATTATTTTATTCAGAAGCTTGGGTATACTTTCAGATAAAGAAGTAAATGAATGAATGTAACACATTTATAAAAATCCATATGTCATACACGTGTGAATTTCATAAATGTGTATCCTAAATATGTAGGTATTATGGGGTAAGTTTGGAAGCAAGCGTGCCGTGATAGTTGCAGGCCAAATGCATACCGACTATTACGTCAGCCCTATATAAGTGTGGTCATCATCATCATTTTAGCCGAAAGACATTCACTGTTGAACATAGGCCTCCAAGCGTCGCCACATCGACGGGCCCTGTGCTTCACAGAACTGTAGGGACTGCAGAAAAATAAAGTTACTAGGTACTAAAACGAATATTATTTATTAACTTAAGTAATATACAACATAAGTAATGGGGCAATAGGTATTAGGGCGCTTGTAAACATTTTTTTATCGGTCATGGATCGTGCTTTTCGCTCTTATACTAGGTATCCGGCAATCAGAACGTCTGTCCTGCTTATTCTTCCCGGCCCTTGTGTCGTCCGCGTGATTCCTCCAAATAGTGCCTACGAAAGCACGTACAGCCGTTGGAACCAACTAATTTCTTCCCGGTTACGTCGCATTGCCGTCCCATCGGACTATGAGAGTGAGGGAAGAGGGAGTGCTGTGTATGCGCACACACTTGCGTTGTTGTCTATAGTACCTCCTGTTTACTTGGCTGTCTTGGTTGAAATTGGCCGCCGTGACCGCAAATAGGTCGGGACTTCGACCGTATCTCATCTAAATGTATGGAATCTAAAAAGGATATATGATATTAGGTATCATAATAGTGAATCAACAAATACATTAATTTCGCATAATTTTTAAAATAACGGGCACAGTTCCAGCCTATTCTCGGGCCTTTCTTGTCATAGGGAAGTGCACATGTGTTTTGAACACACGTGGGTAGTTCAGGGCCAGTGTGACTTTCTACAAGGCTGTGAATCTGAAGGAATATAGTTTTGACCCACTACGAAAGTGTGGCAGGAGCTACTAGCTACTCGCGCAAAACGCAGGGGTTATCAAAACCGAGAAAAAGTATATACGGTGATGACGAAGATGCTTAGAATATAGCTGCCTTCTTGCATATCAATCAATAATATTTTTATATAAGTATTATAATGTGTACTTAGTAGACCAACCTTGGTTGCCATACCCAGTCCATTTCTTCGCTTATTCTGCGGGATATGCGGCTTCAGTTCGTAAGACTTGGTTAGTCTGTATGTTTTTACAAACGCACGGTCGCTTTAATGGAAAATGCGTCTGATGTGGGATCCCGCGGCCGGCGATGCTGAGACCAGCTGCTGCTGCGTTCTCTACGTTGTTCTGCGGCCGATTCGTCGTCTGCACGTTGTGCGAGGAATGAAAGTTGCTCCCACAGGCCGTACCCACTGGTTTTGTATTATTTCACCATACAAACACAAAATTATTTACAACACTGTTACTGGATAAGTTTTTTCTTCATGAATCTTGGATTTCAAGATGATTTCAAAGATAAAATTGAAATAAAATGAGAAATGTGATACTGCAGAAGCAAAAATTTTCGGTCACAGTTCAGTCAACAAATAATCTCATGCTTACGTCAATTTTGATGTTCTTATAATTACGTGAATACCAATTTTATTTTCTTTGTCAAGTCAAAATTTAGCAGAATACCGTTTTAGTACATTTGTTATTTTCATTCCATTCGCAATCTCATGGCACAAAACGTCACGTTTGACTTGGTTTTTTGGTTTAGCAGAATACCTTTTGTGACCTCCGCACCTTTTCTCCACACATTGACATTGGCAGGATTGTCGACATCGTCACCATTGCCATATGGAAAAATAGAATACCTTTTGTGACATTTTGGAACTTTTGCGGCTCTGCGACTTGAATTTGAACGTTTTTTAAGTACGAGAATTGGCCCTCAGATGATCATTTTTTTTTTTTGTTTTTTGATATGCTACCTAATATCGGTTTGACGGCAATCTTTTCTAAGCTTATTGCCGAGCTATTAATTTTTATTCAATTTAATGTTTATGGGACTGATAAAAATCTATTTTTGTCTGTCATCAAGTTGTGGCGCGTTCCCCTCGGTCAGTACGTGGATGGGGATTCATTCCGCCTGAGACCGTTTCCAGCATTGGTAAACCAAGGCCTCTACATGAGTTCTTAACCTTGGTAAACAGCCTATATTGTTGTTGTTTATACAACACGTTTCTTTTGATGTCACATAAGTGCCTTTTCACTTGTCCCGGTTGCCGGTTAGCCCGAAAAAAAAACAGATGTCCTAGAACAAGTGTACCAAAAATACATAGTTTCGAAGATAACATAACACTAGACTGTCGATGTGTGTATCTAAGTTTCACTGATAAGTACGAGTAAATGATTTTCATTCAAACCAACCATTTTTAAAGCTAAGAAAATGCGACGATGTCATATTTATAAACAATAAAATTGTCTGATTAAGTGTTAAGTTTTTATATTACACGTAAGGGTGTTTTATATAACTATTCGTGACGTTCTCGAATTATTTTGAATGAAAAATGAAAAGGAAAAATAATATTAAAAATAATTCATAAGTCATTCATTAATAATGAAGCCCATGTCAAAACATGAACTGGCCATATGAATTATTTTTAAATTATTATTTTTACCCTAAAGTTATGGTAACGGTGGTGGTTTAGGGGCATGAGGAATAGGGTGTAAATTTCACTCATCCACCATAGAAAAGGGAGGATCCTCCAACCAGACGGGTGTCGTGTTTGGCGGGCAACTGCCCAGAGGTTGAAGTTGGGAGATTATGTCCATCGCGCGGTAAACTAATTGCGCGATGCAGGATTTGTGTGACGTCAGGTCTTTGATGCGTAGTTCGCATGTGGCGATTGTAGATGCCGCAGTGGTTATGGTGAATCAAAAAGAACTCGTATAAAAGACGCTTCATGTGAAATATAGATATTACCCCCCCCCCCCCCCTCTCCCGATACATACCCCGATATATTGATATACCCCAGTTTGGAAAAGGCAATGCAGTTGTTTGAGCCCTATCGGAAACTACTCGAATTACAGATATTAATCAAAAAGGAGCGACACTTGCCACATAATTGAGTCATATAGAAGCAAAAGCAGCAACATCCACTTTTACTGAAAAGGCAGTAGACGTCTTTTTTTGTTTACGTTGCATGTACCACTTTTTAGTTACATTATGTTACAAGAATAGATAACTAATGATGATAGAATCAGATATTGTAAAACAGAATTCCCTAAGAAACACTACATTTACCAAAATAAAGCAATACATTTAGGATCAGGGTTGATATGATTTAAATCAGTGATTTAAATCGCGATTAAAATCAAGTGATTTTTTTATAAAAATCAATGATTTAAATCAATATTTTTTTACTTCGACCAAATCAGCCAAAATGTGTCAAGGGACTTCCCCCGACAAACTACAGCGCGCACACACGTGTCCAATGCAGTTTAAAGGCTTGTGCAGACCAGCGCGACTTGTCGCGCGACGCGACACCGGTTATTGTTATACTGTGAAGTTTTCTTAGAAATTGTATTGTTCGTGTCGCGTCGCGCGACAAGTCGCGCTGGTCTGCACAAGCCTTAATACACCGTTCGAAGGTTCTCCGAAATTTAAACTCGTGACTGAATCCGTCAGTTTAGTCTTTGGCGCGGTCATTCGTGATTGATTAATGAAAGTGAATACAACAAGATATCTGGAAGGAGAAAAGATGCTGAATGGGTTTATTTCGATGAAAAAAAGTCAACTTGCGGCAAGTTTAACAAAGCGGTGTGTAAATGTTGTAAGAAGGATTTAATGGGCTTAGTAGCGAGAATGAAAAAACATTTAGAGACATGTGTGACAGAAATAATCAAAAAAATCCGATTTAAATCCAATTAATCCGATTTAAATCAAATAAATCCGATTTAAATCAAATAAATCAAATCAAATCAAAATCAAATCAAAAGTCATTTATTCAAACTAGGCTGAGAATCAGCACTTTTCGAACGTCAAAATTACATAAGACAGTCCCCCAAAACGCCCACCCTTCACCACTTCCTAGTGCGTTAGCTGGGAAGAAGAAGTGGCGCAACAAACTCCCCAGCTGCACAGCTGTCTGTTCAGTTAAAAGAACAAAAAGAAGATTAAGAAATAAATCCGATTATTTTGATTTTTTTATAAAAGTCATGATTTTTATCAACCCTGTTTAGGATGTTGCTGTTTTTGCATCCAATGTGTGGATAATGCTGCTTTTGAGCCATTCTTAATTGGATGTTGCTGGTTTTGCACCAGTAGTGTTGTGGTAATACACCGAACCACCGTTTTACCGTTGGTACGAATAGTGACACCTGATTCGTCAAAGAAGGATGTTGCTGTCTATGCCGCAACTACGTGGCTATGTTGCTGGTTTTGCTACCAATCTCAATTTAGAACCTCTATTTTGTATAGGATGATGATGGTTTTGAAACGATTTTAATATTCGGTCCAGTAAAGTTGATGGAATACTACCATACTGCATTAAAAGTTGCCAAAATGAAAAAATGGGATGTTGCTGTCTTTGCTTTTATACGACTCAATTATTAGGGGAGATGATGAGATTGATTTTAGAATTTATAATAATTATAAAGTTGAAACGGATTTTAATAGCTGTTCCAAAATCAATCGAATAAAAACACATATTATCGAGGAAATGTCTTTTTGCATTTATTCATATTGTACAATCTTATAATATGATTCATTCTGCAAAATTTTACAGGCGAGCAAGAATTCATATATAAAACAGTAGCTCTTTCGTATTGTACATAACCATTTTACCAGTATAGTGAAAACATGCGTATAGTTTTTTAGTTTTAGGATAATAAATTACTTAAATACTAATTTAAGTTTGGTTCTTTATTAATACAATATCATTAGGATTGCATTATCCTGTAAAGTTATTGGAACGTACCAAAAAACATTCTATGGTGCTTCTCTCGACGCCGATGAACTTTCTATGCTAAATATACAATTATAATTATAACTTTTAATATAAAACATGATCGTCGTGAAGCGATTACACAGATACAAGGCAGGCATGACATCTTGGCTCAGACTTTCTCATCTCACTTCAATAGTTCAATTTATTCGATAATTTATAGGTAACGAGCACACGAGCTTATTTATATCGTAGTACTATTATAATATGAAGTTTCAGGCTCAACATTGAATATCGCAAATGAACGGCTCGTCTGCAACGCCCTAAATGAAGGAAGTGAGCTAAGAGAGTGTTTATATTAGTTACAATTTATTTATTAACAATTTTATTACACCTTGTTTATTAACTGCTGCTGTCATATCAGTGTTTTTATTTGCTTCTACCGTTTACCAAACTAATTACTTTGAACGTAAACCGCAGTGTCGTTTGTTATTCAATACTATAGTGTCGTGAACACGGAACAATAGAACGCATCAGAACAATTGAAATGCCACTTATTTGCAAGTAGTTTAGTAACTATTACATCGAATATTTTCATTATTATTTTAAGGCAGTGAAACACCCAACTTAAATTCAAGGACAGTTGGGGACGAGATTACCTAGCTAACATTAACTAGTAACATATCACTAGACATTTTCACATGCGACCTCTACACAACGGTCGCTTTATATTTTACAATATTTACACATCTTATATACGTATGTTAGTGAAACATCGTCGTAGTCAATACGAGGGAGTCACAAACACTAAAGCGGGACGCACTCGGTACACTATAATACCACTCAGTCATCGAAAGTCCATCGGCTTATTGTAGATATCATCCTAACACCCCGATTACAAATGACAAAACGAAAATACCCATACGTCTATACAATAACAATATAAATATTTCTCATGAGTCAATCTTGTCAAATAATAAAACTACATAGAAGAAATCTAACACTCTGAAATCGAGGGCAACAAGTTTATATTTTGTGAGACACGCATTCCTTGCGAACACATTTTAAAAAACAATTTTTATTTATTTCTTTTATTACGACTAGATTAGCATTGTAATTATAACATTAATAATATCAATTGTTCAAAACGATCGATCACATATATATGTGTATTTAAAACGGAATTATGAAAACAGGCGTACTTATTAACAAAGTATAGGTACTATAATAATGGACAGTACTGCACAAAAATGACACGATTCGTGTACCAGCGTAGACATTTTGTACTCGTAACTATAACAGAGGTAAAATATAAAAGCTATCTTATAACTCGTTCCTGCCCTTCGCAACAAACAACAACGATCAAAATATTGAGGGAGTATTATCCGATTCGACTAAAGGTATCTACTGTTAGACGTGCCGCGTGTTTGGAAGCGTCAGGTTTGTTCCATCTCGAGTAAAACATCGCCTCATCCGAATCTTTTCGATGTTCACACCACAATCCTCAAAGCCAAATTTACATAGTGCGATTTAATTGCCTGTGACATACCATAACTTGAAGCGACAATAAAAAAACAGTGCAAGTAATTTTGTTACTTCAATTTTACTGTATGCCACAGGCAAGAAACTTGCATCGTTTAAATGGGATATATAGAAAACTGAAAGGCAACTGTAGGTACATATTTAGTGCGCATGTACTGTATCTATCAAAACTGAATAACATATGAAATATAATTAATATGTCTGCTTTATATATTGCATTTATTGGGCATAACACTTAAATAGTAAATGACACGCTAATATCCGTCTAAAGTCGACTATCCTTATCACTTCTCGGTTTATGCCAAACACGCGTCGTCCCTTAGAGAAATGAACAACACCCTATGCAATCACACAGTTCTAATAATAATTCTCATTTTTTCATCATGTTATCACAGAAAATTATGTATTTACAATTTTGTCGTACTAAAGTAACCTACATCATGCTTGCAACAAATGTGTTTGATGGTGTTGAACGATTTACTCTCTGCTGCGACTGTTGCATTGCTCATCAGTGACATGTGACGTCGTAAGACGTAGAGTGAATTTTTAAATAAGTGAACCATATTGAAAGATTTCGCGAATTATATTTCTAATATTTGACCATACACTTCGTGGTGTATTTGCACAATAATTGATGTTTTCAGTACAATAGTCGCAGCAAAGATGACAGCTAACAAGTGACTAGTATGAGAATGGCATGAAGTAGTATCAATTGGGATTAGGACGAATATCGGATTTATAATATACGGTACAATCGTCCGCAGAATTGGTTTCACCGCTTTTGCATAGGTGTTGATCAATGAAGATGATTCTTATCAAGATTAATCTTTTTCTTATTTTTACTATTTATTTAATATGCTTAACACTAAAGTTGTAAACCAATTCTGATGTAGAGTGTACAAACAATATTTCGATTTTGTGCCTGGTGACACTTGTTGTTTTGTTTCGCATGAAATAATCGGCCATCGACAATAGATTCCTTAAACGTATTAGGTAATGCCGTGTGTCTTGTCAATGAATATTTTAATCTATGAATTACCTACTTTAACATTTAAATTGAAAGTCACTCATATTTGAACTGTTGAGACTTACAAGTAGTTATAACTCATAACCTACTTTTAATATCGCTAAAGTTAAAGGCGATTAATCAAAATGTCGATGACTGTATCATTCTTCAATGGGAGTATCCTGTTTTTCCTTAGTATAATAATAATTATAGTCAACAAAACTTTGGCTCGTCTTTAATTTATATCCTAATATGTTACTTTGAGGTATATTTTAGAGTTAACTCACAAAGCAATAAGATACTCCCACTCGGCACAAAACTACGCGTCGTTATACATTACAAGTACGTAGCTCTAGGTCAAGTAGTAACACTTTACAAACCAGGCGACAAAATCTTTTAAACAATATTCAGTACACGATTTAACAATTTGGGTAATCATTTAATGCAGAAATATATTTTCAAAGTTTACACACAATTCATCTTTATTTAGTTTAATCGTATTTAAATTTAAATAACGTAGGTATAAAGCACTTGGGGGAAGGACAGCAAATTCAATAAAAAATGTTTAATTATTTATTTAGTATATATTAACTAAGTAAAAATTATTCGCTATGTAAATATTTTATACAATACTAGTATTAATTTGTCTGACGATGAATCGCTAGTGTTCTCCCAACGTGTAACTTGAATACGAAACGGCGTCGGGCGGGGTCGGGCCGGGGCCCGCGCCCTCACCACGCGATATAACGTAGACTTTACGTAGTGCAAATTTAATATAGAAAGTTTACTTTTACAATACAGACTAGTAATTTCATTTTATGTAAAAATCCTAGCGCAAACGAGTCGTCCGGCACCGTCTCATACCTCGATCGCCCTAACCGTAATACAAATCAAGGAGTAAAATTTTAGCGAATTAAAAATTAAATTTTCCAAAACTTCGTAAATACTAGAATTCGGAGGCGGGCCGCGGCGGGCCGGGAGCGACGTCCGAACCGCTGAGCAACGGGAGTCGTCTATGTACACACGGTCGCCGAGTATAAAACGAGATCGTTCGGGGCGCGGGGCGCTCGCGGGCGCGTCATAGGGAGTGCGGCGCGCGGGGCGCGGGGGGCGCGCGCACGTCCCGCTGCGAGCGCGCGCGGCGGCGCCGCTAGCACCAGTCGTCCTCGTCGGAGTCGGAGTGCCTCGCGCGCGGCTTGTACCCGTTGGGCAGGCGCGGCGCGGGCGCGGGCGAGGGCAGCGCGCGCGCGCCGCCGCCCCGCCCCAGCGCCAGCGCCGCCTCGTAGCTCAGCGGCGCCTCGTAGGCGCGCGCCGAGCCCCACTCCGCGTCGTAGCCCCGGCCGCGTCTGCACACGCCCAGCGATTAAGCCATCCTCACACAGCACTTGTTTCGATGCTATATTGCATGCGGGGACGCCACAATACAGTAAAAACAAAAGAGCTACAATTTACTGAAAGGAGGTTAGCGAAAGCGGAAAGCGCTAATTACCCAGTTATCTGCATCTACGCCAATCTTACCTGCATAGGTGCACCCGGGCACTGAATGACGAGGGTCTGACGACCAATAGGTGCTAGAGAAACGATTCTAGCTTTTGCAGGTAAAATTTCCTGGTCACCAAATTATTCGACAAAAGTTATGAAGCTCATGTCTAGCAATAAACTTCAATAGACTGACAAAATGCGCCATCTAGCATAAGTAGCAGAACTAACTAATTTATTATAATAATTTAACTAATAAAACAATGTAGCAGAGAAACAAGTCTTGTGTTTGGCGCGCTTTAAATTACTGCCCAGAATATCAATAGTATCTGGTTGAAATATTTGTGGACCTTGATTGGCGCATTCCCCATCAGACAGGTGCACAGAAATTTCGTCCAAGAAAAGATATCGTTGGAAGTACGTACCTCTCTCTAGATCTATAATCTCGGTGTATCAGTCTTTCAACTTCTCGGCCGTACTCGTACTCATCGTGTTGAGGCTCCAACGGTTCTCTGACGGTGTGCCTCAGCGATAACTGGAACAATCGTTGGGACACTTCTGTATTTTCTTATCGTCGACATTGACGTCGGTTTCGGACGAAAAACAGGATTTCAAAAGCACAGTTCGTTCGATAACTCTTTACACGGCACTTATCAGAGGTAGTTTACCCTACTGTCTTTTTCGTGTGGTTAGTGACTAACCTGGTGTCAGAGTTTTAAAGCCATGGGCCTCTGACTTGGCTTCACATGCCGTCGAGAAATATCTCTCAGGCATGTCGGTTTCCTCACGATGCCGATGTTCCTTCACCGTTTTTGAAGCAAGTGATAATTATACAATACGCACATGAATCCAAAAAGTCAGAGGTGCGTGCCTTGGGTTCGAACTCGAGACCTATGACTTGGCAGTCCGACGGTTATGCCACTAGGCTATCACTGCTTTTGGTAGTTTACTAAAGTATTTGGAGATTAAAACATTCTGCTTCACCACCAATCAATGCAGCCGTGTTTGTCCCGGATAACATCTTGTAATTCGTTGCTAGAAGAATCGAAATCGCGATAGATTCTTGGAAATACAGGTGTCCTTGGTTAGCTACTCACGTGCGAGGGGCTGTGGCTGATTCTGGTGAAGGGTGGCTGCTGCTTGACCTGTAGCGTGGACGGCTTGGTGGGCGTGGGAGGCAGCTGCCGGCCGCGGCCGCGCCGCGCGCCCTCACGCTCCCACGACCGGTCACGCCATTCCCGCCACTCCCGATCCCGCTCCCGATCCCGCTCACCTATCGGGGCCCAAACTGCTCTCTGAATGATTTGATATTCTACACCCCCACCAACAACAAATTCGAGCTATGCGGTAATGATACATATGATATTATCCATAAATAACAGGACGTTCGAATCAAATCAAGGAAAACAACAGGGGTCATAATTAAAGTATAAGTATACCTATTCAGATGAACAATAAACAGATGTGCAAACAATTTTCTTGTGGATATCCACCATGCTCTCCGTCTACACTCGCACCGCTTTCATACATCTACAGACGTGCAAAGCCGGATCACATCAACATCGATTAATTAATAATTTAGACACATTGCTATTCCAGCAAAGGGTCTTATGGGTCTAACAATTTTAAATGTATGTGCCAATTGGAATTTTGGTTCAGACCCTTTGCTTTACAATCAATAATAGTGAATATAAATAATAACGCCCGACTGAAAAAATTTAAAACAGTTTGAAGAATATGTTGATGTTGGTCATGGCTGCTTTTCAGTTTCGAATTCGGGTCGAGGATGTATTCCCTAGTTTTGTCCAATATTATCAAGGTGAAGGTTTGTTATGTTACTGTAAACATATTTTTTACGAGTTTTGACCTAAATATAATTATATTAATAACGGAATAAGTTACCGTAACGTGCCTGTTCTTATACCTAAGTACTGAATGTTGGTAGTCGCAAAGCGCTTATCGTGATGATAGTCAGTGTGGTATGTGAGGTCCGTAGTGTGTGGCGAGTGGATCTCACCGTAGGTGTGGTGTGGCGGGCTGGGCGACCGCGAGGGCTGGCTCAGGCTGGTCGTGGGGTGCGGCGCCCTCCACTCCTTCCCTGCTGTCAGGAATACCTTCATGTACCTTCCACCACGGTTTACCCTAAGCCCGTCGGACTACCGACCTTATTTCTTTACTCACAAAGGTGACTCTAAAAGTTTTGGGTGTCTGTCCTACGTGGTTCCAAATGTAAGGGTTTCATGGACACGGATTTGGATTGATAGGATAGGTTTCTTGGTTGATTAGCTGTGTGTCCAAAGTTGTAACTACAGTTGTAGGAGAACCGAGATCATAATACTTTGATACAATTGGTAAAAGTTGTTCATTACAATATGAGATAAACTTCTTTGATGTAACTATAGCAGACTACTGCAGAGAATACAAAAATAAATACAAAACCATTGTTAAGCTTTTGCATGCTGCATGATTTATGTGATATCATTGAAGTGCATGCGTTTCAGGCATCTCTGTTGCGAGGCACCCATGATTAAGCAGTTAAATTATGTGCAAATAGCAGATATGTTTGGTTGGGCACCAATATTTTAGCATGCAGCAGGCAAATTAATTTAATTTGTTATATTATAATACAGGCCAATTTATATAAACTTTACAATATATAATGCTTCATTAAAGTATGTTGCGGCTCAATCTATTGCCAATCTGTAATGTACTTACAACTAATTATTATGAGTGGCCTGGTGAATAAAATATTAATGATATGTACTGCTAACAATATAAGTCACGAGCATAATAAAGGAGCAGTTATCAAATCATAGCTAATTAGCTACAAATATAATGTTACAAGACTAGCCTTGTGTGAATGTTCAATTATTAGCTAGATATTACAATCTAATTATCTAAGTTCATGATTATCACTTGCAGCAGTAACTGCTTCGCTCGCTTTCCTCTTATAACTACAACTACGAAAAACATGAATATCTACAACTACTGTTAAGCTAGACTTCCCATCTTCTCACAAAACTTTCAGAGTACCTTCATGAGAAGAAAAATGTTTGCAAAACTGTTTCAATTTGTTAATTGAAGCTAAATAAAATATATTTGGTATGTTAACGGTAAATGTTTTTAGTATGAATAAATAATACTACAGGAATAACATAAGAATAAATAGTTAATAGCTTGTAGCTCGTTTAAGGCTATATAATTGTTTAAGTATGATATATACGAGTATTATTAAAACGTCGATATCTCATCAAAATTGCAATAGCGTTAAGCCATAAATACTTGGCGAAATGGCAAATCTGTTGATATGCTATCAAACAAAATAAGAACACACGTTATGATCTAGAATGAACATCTAAGCAACTAGATTATCTATTGGATCTCATCAAGGGTTATCACCAGATTTGCCTGTACTAAATAAGTTTACATATCTGTCGTTAGTATTTGTCGTATTTGGTAATGGTTAGTTCTGGCTTGTTTAGCGGAATAATGAAATAATCGCTTACCATGCGGGTGGTAGTAGTGGGGGGCTCTGTGCGTTCGCCCATGTCTTTGATGTTCGTGCTTTACTATCTCGACGACATTGCTGACGGTGTCGGAGAACCCGATATCGTGATGATAACCTCCGTAGTGGCCTCGTCTTCTCGGACTTGGTGTTCGTCTGTAAATAAACCACGGTTAACAAAGAAACATTAACTGCCACCGTTCATTTACCATGCATGTTACCAATCATGCAACACCGAGAAAATCGGGGAGTGAAATTGGTTAGTCCTGAAGAAAGTACATTCGGTTAGTAGAAGATGTGTACATAGCACATACCATTGTTCACTACGATAACTTTGAGATCAATGGACTCTTCTTCGATGACACTATAAACATAAAAAGGAAATAACAAACTAAATAATAAAACAAACAAAAAGTGGTATTGATTTGTGGTTTACGTGTATTTACCTTAAACTGGAAGATCTTCCGTGGTGGTGGTGGCCATTCTGGTATGTGTGAGGTGCTTGTAATCGCCCCTCGTCCAATGACTCCATTGAGGCGTGGTGCGATCCTTGCAGTTCCAATACCTACAACATTAATTGTATTTAAAACCCGTACAAGTATACAACAGGCAAAGCGTTCATCTGCAAGCTAGTTTAATTTACGTTTCATTAGACTTACTGTCCCATATTTACAAAATTTTAGATTGCCATAAAATATCAAATCATGCACACGAAAGTGTCAAACTTTGCATTCCATGCAACAGTCCGTGCTTGTGCAATATTATACTTTACACTACTTACCCATTCTGTTTAGGGAATATATTTAATATCTAGAAACATGCTAGGTTTTATTAAGTTTGCATGCAATATGTATTCCGGCAAGAAAAACGACATGTGGTGTCATGTTAGATATTATGACTGTTATGTTAGTATATGTTTATGTATTGATAGTGAAAGTGCTATGTCTAAGAAAACTTTCAAATAGTCATCCCTAATGACAGAAGAGTCGTTTAAAAAACCATTTCCTATCGAAGAAAGAGAAAAGACAAAAGTTCTACAAGATCGACAGAAAAAAAACAATCATCTATTACTGAAATTCTTTACCTAAACATCAACAACCATCTGTAAACTTTAAATGGTACGATTAATACTTTCGAATGTACATCACATACATTGTTTTACAATGAGCCTAAGGCCCTAAGTTACTATGTTTACGAATACCTAGAAAAACGGTTAATATTAAGGGCTAAGTTGTAACAACAAACATTAGTATCCTATGATCATGGTAGAAAACACCCAAAACAAAGCTCTGAACATAAAATTACAACATCGACTATCTATGACATAAGTAAATGCATCGATGTATATTAGTACTAAAGGGGGGACACCCATTTAGCGGATAAACATATAACATCACATTTTCGACCAACATCACGTATGTGTGGGGTAAATTGTCCAATTGTCACTTTACTCATAAAAATTATTACAAAAAATTTTGTTTGTGATAATGATATTGGTGGGAACATCGATTGCACTAGACAATGGCTATCATGGCTCTGGCTGATCAGGTTTACAACAGTAATGATCGAGTCAATATAATCACCGTTTCACTTAAGGTTTCACACACCTTTTTATTGTTCCTGTAACAAAAGAGAACCGTAATAAAGGGCATGTACATTTTGCTATCTTTGTTTTTAAAAGTTTTCCTGTCCTAGGTTGTATAAGATCAATCAGACGGTGCGCCAAAAGAACGTACAGCAGCGTATGCCTTTCTGAGCATAACAGCATATTTATTTATTATATCGACTGCCACCACTAATCTATCTGCCATGCGGATGGGAGGTTACGAGCAGATACTTAAATTAATCAGCTCTTTTAACATATTTACCAGTTCTTCAAAATGTTAACTCTGATTTTTATTCTAAATGTTCTGATCTGCTGTTGCTTATATTTGACTATACTATAGTTGTTCAGGAAATGTTATTTGAAATTATGCAACACAACTCACTTGAGCGATTTTCTGTTGCCGCGTCTGGCGAGGTTGGCAAGCAGATGCGGGTCGTCCGGATGTCCATCAGCGTTGACGGGCCCTTCGTGACTGAGCGAGCCGGCCCGCGAGCCGGGGCCCAATCCCGCCGCCACGTCCATCAAGCAGTTAAAGAGCGACGCCTTCTACACACGCACCCCACATCACGCATCCCCCCCACACACGCACACTTGCGCATGCTCATGTCACACAGCGTCCAAGCGCATAGGACTCAATAGTCACTAACGGCTAAAGCCTACATGAGTTTGCGCAAACATCCCATACATCATGTCCATGCTGGAGTTCTCTTTAATTGTGTTATGTGTGTATTGTTTGTGTAAGAGATCCAACGAATGGACAATTGGACATACAACCGAATTGAAAATGTATATTCTGTAGTGTTAGTGAGGAATTCGGCTACAGGTATCTGAGAAAACAACTATCACACTTTAGTTGTATCATGTTAGAGTAAATTTTGTTCAGTCCATGTCGGTAAAATCGTGAAAGAGCTGAAATTACAAAGCATCTTGTTTCGAAACGGGTGCTATTATAATAATAAAATCATGTGCGACAAAGTTGAAGCCAGAGGCAGAGGATGCGAGTTCACGTTTGCATTTAAAATCTCAGAAATATGATACGGTAGTCGAGTGACTGGGTATTTTTGTTCTCCAGCATGCGCAGACTTGAGAATAATGATTTTTATTAATAAATTCTTATGCTATAGTATAAAAATTACAGGAGGCAAATAAGAGCAAGAAAGCGTAATATTTTAACGTTTCTTATATCACCAGGCTTCTAAAATGGTAAATATCGATTGAGCCAAAATGTAATCGAAAGTAAATTGTACGATATTAAAAGCGAAAGAATGAAATAAATATCTGTTGAATAGTTTGAACATTTCACCATGCAGGCTACCTAAAACTTGAATAAAATAAATGGATCACGGTAATCTAAAAATGCAAATTGAATTTATTTAATATTTTTGGTAGGAACTAGCAAGAGGCAAAGGGGACGATATGACACACATAGGTAAGACAAACAAATCTACGAACAGTAGGATTTCTATCTACGAGACACGGTTTCAAACATTATAACATAAACATTCTTTTAACTACTACATTATTTTGCAACTATAGGACAGGTTTTATGTTGTGGTTTACAAAGCCCTGACGGACACTTGACAGACAAACGTGCCAGACCTGCACAAGTTTGCCAAACTAATGTGTTATCAAGTGCGTCACTAGTTCTAATTCTAAATTCTTTAATTAATTCAATCTCTAAACTACTGTTTTTATTTGTTCGTTTTATTTCTTGACCATCCATTTAGTCTATAGGCCATCGTGTATTATTTAATGTTTCTTGTTTTAAATAAATTTATTTAAACACAATGCGAGAAGAAATTTATGATAAAGAAAAATATCTAGAATAGTGCAAGAAAAAAGTATTCAAAGTTTCGTTCCGTAAAATATTTTAATACTACCGGCTGAATGGCCGTAGGGCTATTCTCGTTGAATGCCTGAAAAGTAAACCACCAATGTAGTCGACTCGTCAAGAGTCGATTTCAACTAAAGTGATTCTGTATTGTTGTACTCTTTGTTATACAGACATTTGTTTATAGGGAGCCAATCACAAGTTATATAAACTGAACACAGGAACAAATGGTTTTCGATAGAATCGAAGTTTTTTTAAATATGGTTTCTGTAAATGTACACAACAATACAACCACAGGTAGACAACACAACCAACTCTATAGAACTAACTATAATGTTCCAAATTGTAATCTAATGTGGGGAATTATAGGGGGCCATCAACAAACACTACTTGTAAACGTGTAGTATTACCTACCCACGTAATAGTTACATTTGGCTCAAAGTGTACATATATACATACTGGCGTAAGCCACACGAATTTACTCTGGCTTCATTTGGATTTACTAAAGTTACTATATTTATATCTTCATCAAAAATTCCATTATTATACATAAATACAGTGTTGAAAACAAATTTACTGAGAGGTGCGTTAAAATGGCAGTTGTACTTACCGGAACACCGTTCTGCTTGAACCTTGTCGATCTCCAACTTTCGAGGATCAATAGTCCAGCGTATATCTTCCCAACTGTCAGTTTCCCAGCGTTGAGTACATCGTTTCGAGGCACCAGCAAGTCGAGCATCTTCTTCGCTTGTAATGGCCATATATGGGTTATTGTTTCTCTTAATTCCTCATCTGCTTGGTCCATTTCCTCGGCTGAAATTTTATATTGATATTATTTAGCATTAGGGACAGATTGCTGATAACTTTATTTAGTTCTTTGACAAATCGTTCATCTTTCACTAGAAGCGAGCGATACGACTTCTTGCAAAGTGAAATAATAGGGTGATACTTACGAGATCTCATTTTGATGTTTAAGTTTTCTCGTATTAAGGCAAATAGTGTTGTTGTAAAATTAACTTTCCCCTCATCGTCTAGCGGCATATTCATTCTAATAAGCTTCTTATATGCTAGTCTATTTGGACATTTGTTACCAAACCCCAGAGGAGGATCCATATTCTTCAACATATCATACATTTCTGTATAATGGATCTTACCCCTGAAATGATAAAGTATAATGGTTTTAGATCACTGGCTACAAATGAACGAATCCTTCAAAATCATATAACTGAAATATGACTAAAAGTGTAATTCAAACATGTACTGACGTGGCGTTCGGATCGTATTCTGCCCATATTCTAACAAATTCATCAAGATGATGTGCGCCGAGGATGGACGAGTCCCTCGTTAGGTAGTCAAAGTTATCCATAATAACGGCAACGAACAAATTCAACATCTGAAAGCAAATCACTAGTTTAAAGAGGTATCAAAATTAAAAGGGGTATTTTTTATGTGATAAATGGTATACTCACAAGAAACGAACAGAAGAATATAAAAGATACAAAGTAGGCGTAGGCGAGCGTACTTCCACATTCTTCGTTGGAGGCCTTCCCTGCTGCTATGTCGCACTTGGCGGGCTTGCGGCAAGCCAACATTATGTTGGGCCACGACTCGCCCGTCGCGCATCTAAACATACAGTGGCTCACAGAAACCGTTCCATATTTAACAGAAAATTCAAAAAAATCTTATAAAATGCAATAAAGAATACTATAAAAAGAGCATTTCCAGAATTAGTATTGATTGATTTAGTATTGATCAATTATGGGAAAATACACATTCGGTTTGCACAAAACAGACTGTTCTACACGTTTCACAACTAAGTAACAGTGAGTGAGTGATGAAGTAACTCTTGATAGTTGAAGTGCATGCATGAGACGTGCGCGATGATACACAAATGAAATCATTCTAAAGTACTCCCATAATTCCATTGAGAAGCTTACTCGTTACTCTACGGTTCTGAACATTTCAACTAGATTGCTTCTGGATTACATTGATTAGAGCAGTCTAAATGGTGTTTCGATAAATGTTTGTATTTTCCTATGTTTACAAAAGTTTACAATATATCCTCAGGCTGGAGTAACTTGTATTCAATGTTCCTTACCTGAATAGTAGCATGAGTGCTTGAATGAAGCTTCGAAAATTGTTGTGTCTGTTCATGTCAGACTCTGGTGTTAATTCTATATTGCCAAACACCTGTGTCCAAGCAGATACAACACAGAAGGTCAGCTTTGTATGCAAATGATAACACGTAGCCCGATTCCTATGCTTTATCCCACAAAAATAAACACTCTACCTAATGACGTATCTATCTATAACTAGCACTAGGAATACGACAAACGATATCAAACAAGGGTACCAAACTATCTAGAGATACAAACATAAGAAGCAATCTCAAAGTTAAGTACACCAATCAGGATATTGTCACCACTAAGGATCTTCTAAATCTACGTTCTGATTATATGAATATATATATTGATGATAGTAGTATTGCCAATGATAATGATAGTAAGTACATATGTAACACTGATAGTAGAGACAGATTTTCGGCAGTGGCCGCAAGACTGAGTAACAGCTACGTCTTTTGTACTCTCACCGAAATAGCAGCAAGAGTGCCGCCACGAAAGATTGGAAGTTGTTATGCCTGTTGATGGCATCATCTGGATCATATTGTATGTTTCCGAAAACCTGTCATTAGAAACTTATCAATACTGGTTTTGTATTTTCTTAATCCAATCTTATAATGTACTCACTACTCATAACTATTATGAGTCCGTCTAAGATGAATTTTACTAATTCATCTTAGACTGGCTTATTATGCTTTTGAATTTTAGAAAAATTTACTACAAAACTAAATATGTAATACATTTTGGTACAAATTTTGGATTAAGGTTATTAATACTTGGATTATCTAGGAATTTGTTATTTTTAATCTATTATTTAATACTAGGATTAGTAAATGATCTAATTTACACTAAAATTGACTATGTTTTCTAAGCATATGATAAGAGGAATACTAATCTGATGCTAAACTGATATTTTATCTAGCCCCTCAAAAATATTCTATAGTACCAGGGGTGGAAAATTACGACATCATCACAAAAGGATTAGAACTCACAATATTTCTATCGAAAGTCCGTCACCTAGCATTACGCTATTGTAACTAAGACCTATGGTTGTTAGACCCTATCGCTACTAACTATTATTATAAAATGAACTAGGAAACTTTATTATAATCAAAACTAGTTTCACTAGTAACAATAAATTACGAATGAAAAATCTATAAAAATACTATTTTCAAGAAAAATACAAAAATTACCCCCAAAAAAGTACCTATCATATATGTAATTATATTTCCTGTCATAAATAAAGTATTATAATTATTCTTAGTTTTTAAATTGTTAGTAACGATATTAATATTAATCAAGTTAGAAAATTAATTAGGAATTTCATGTGACAAGGAACAGGAGGAATTCCAACAGACCTGCATCCCGATGATGGCATAGATGAAGAATAGCATCGCGATGAGAAGGCACACGTAGGGTAAGGCTTTGAAACTCTGCACAAATGTCCAGAGTAATATCCGAATAGTGTATCCCTGTCGGAGCAGCTTGATCAGTCGCGCGGCTCGAAACAGGCGAAGGAAACCGACGTTGAATGTGTTCTCCTGCGAATGATATACACATTTACATATCCATCCCTTTCGTAAAGCCCCAAATAAATCATTAAAAAAATCACACGTTAAAATCAACCAATATCTTGGACAACATGTCTGGTACTCAAACAAGCTGATGTTTCAGCCAGGCAAACTCCAATATCTAGTAATATTATAATTTAAAACTAACGACAACGTTAAAATAAAACTAGGTATATAGTCAATGAGATAAGATGTACTAGATAAAATCACGAAATTAAGGAAAATAAATTATATTCAGATTACGTAATGAAGAATATGAAAATATTAATGTAATGAATACAATAATTGTATCAGCTACTTCTTAGCAGTATTGAACAAAATTCAATACTTTCTCACAATGTAAAATATATGAAAAATCTAGCAATATTTACGAGAAAAAATTCAAATATTCTAGGGTTTTATGGAAAGTAACACACCAATTTATAATTGTCATAATATCTAAAACAACCCCAAAAACAATTGGTCCCTAGCGAACAACCTTAGATACGTTATAAACTACAAAACTTCTATACATCCTAATATTCTAAAAATATTCTCTAGCACTACTAATAATAGACCACTGTTCAACAGTATGTACACACTCTGTCTAAACCATCGACCAATCCGTTACAAAAATCTAAGATTCCTAGCAATCAAATAGTTGATTTGTTACCTGCTGACAGGATATGTCAGCACAGTTTTCAGCAAGGTCGGTCTGTAATCAGGATAGATCCTTTATCTTCACTTTCATCAAAGTCAAAAAATAATTATAAAATTGCCAGCAGCAAAGAAGGATCGAGTAGGCAAAAATGAAATTAGTATAATAAATGTAAGTATAGAAGCTGAGAAAGATTAAGGTTTATCAGACGATTATGATACTTACGCCAAACTCCATAATGAGAGCGTCAATAATACTTCCAATGACCGTAATGAAATCGAATGTATTCCAAGGGTCTTTGAAAAAATTCTGGAAACAGACCAATATGTTAGCAAAGATTCTGTAAAAATCAGAGTTAATTTTAAAAGAATTTATGAAACGAGTACAATAACATTTCAAGGAAAACTGTATACAAATGTACACTTTCCATTCATAGACTGTTTTAAGATCAAAGGACTTTATGAATAAGGAAAGGAATGAGGAAATCTCTCTTTATTTTTTTAAATCTATGCAAATACATAAAAATATGTTATTCATAAATCTAAGAAAAGTTAATGCATTTAAAAACCTATATCAATTAAAAAGCGTTATCTCGTAAATTCTCTATAAAAATGAGTTCTAAATTGAAATATATTCAAGTCAATATTGAATATTAATAGCTAGGCTAAAATATTTATAAAATAATGATAGTGTATTGTGTTAGGCGCACACGATTATTTGCACATTCCATAATGCATTCGTATTATTTTAATTACATTTGCAGCACAAAGTCATACATTAATCTCAAATGATTCAATACATTACGTTAGCTTATTTTCACACCTACAATTGATTTTTGTCTTTACATACCCATGGCTTCTTGCATATTTTATAGAAATAAAGCTATCATGTTCTTGTTAAATGATAAAATAAGTTTTAATTAATTAGGTAATATAAAAATTCAAAGTGTGTCAAATTCTTACCGTACACCCGAAGGCGATCAGCTTCAAAACGGTCTCGAGAAGGAAGAAGATCGTAAAGACGAGGTTCATGAATGTTAACATGTCCATGAGTAGTGGTGGAGCCTCGTGAAACTACCACAAAATCAATACCAGTCTTTTAAACCTTAACTCAAAACATTATCAAATTAATCAAAGTTAAATGCAAGATCAGTGCAACTGTCTTTTTTTCATTTAAAATATTCAAAAATATCCATAAATTGCTAAATGGACATATTTCGTTCTAGCATTTAACTTTGTATGATTAAAAATATTTTTATCTATCCGATATTATTATCTAATAAAATAATGTTTTGTTATGTAAACATTTTTCATGTCAAAGTGAGTGTGTTAGTATTGTGTTATGTTCCTTCATTGTCGATGAGTATCATGTTATTGAGATGTATTTGCGAGACTTGTGGCATAGGGTGCACGTGCGGCATGCTGTTCCGAATGTACAATCATGCGATTAGGTGTTATGACGGACAACATTTATTACAGGAAAAATATAAAATTATACTGACCTCAGAAACCGCAGATCTCCGCCAGATTTTAAAAGATCGCAGTACTTACCTCATTAAAACGCTCGGCAAGTATGGATTAGTAAAATCGGGAGAAAGACAACATTATATCGCGTGTATTCACATACAATAGTGCTACATGCAGCTGGAGAAGAAGCCATGCTTTACAATTATTGCAAATAAACCTTTACAATCATTATCGTCGTCAGAGAGAAACTACGTAGTACTGGATACTTGGGAAGGGATAATAATTACACGGCTGGAAATAATCCCATACAGTCATGTAAATAGATAAAACAATCACGTTAATAGCAGAAAGAGTACATTTGTACCTATATAGTATTTATTTATATTTCATTATGTACTTGTACTATGTGTTGGTCGATACTTTGTGTTTGTGTACTTACTTTGACACCATAAGCGATGATTTTCAACACCGTTTCCACAGAAAACATTCCAGTAAACCCCATATTCGAATACTTGAGGACATCCGCGTAGATGTCATTTTGATTATAGTACTGCCATTTTGTGATGAAGTGCCGGACGTTATGGATAAACCCATGGCAATGAAAATACATAATTGTTACTTTATAAATTACCTCATCCACAAGAATTAGTATTTTAATGTGATGTACAAAATTGAAATTTGTATGGAATCAATGTAAGTAAGTAATTAGTTATGTTACGGTTCATGTAACAGTTAACAGTAATACATAATATATAGTAGAAGGATTAATATATCAAGGGGATAAGTGACAAGAGTTTGGTGAGGATATGTGCGAAGATCTTATTAAATTAGACTAACATAAAATTAGACAGGGTCACAGAGAAATTAAAGCTAAACAGTTTTATAATACTATAGGAATATGTAGGAAAGTAAACATATAGATCTTAAAAATAATATGAACACAAAATCAAACAAAATAGGGTAGAACAGAAAAAATAGTGTAATAATTTTGATCACGTAATATAACTTTAGTTCCTTTTAAAATTTTGTCTGGATTAGAAAAATGATCAATTTCGTCAATTTTCCAATAAATATACAAAGCAGCCCATAGCCACCAACAGATCACGCCTGGCAGTAGGCCATTCCACCAAGCATGCACAATATCCACATAAAGACAATTAGGAATAGGTCTTAAATAAGATCATGCAACACGAACAACATATATGGCCCATGCCACGTCCTATCTGTACCCAGAGATTGTTGTGCATTCACAAGCACGAATAACCGAATAAAATGTTTGGTGTATCTTGTGCCATAAATGTGCTGGAAGGACAGGTATATCGTGCAGTAAACAC
This sequence comes from Agrochola macilenta, assembly GCA_916701695.1. Classification (NCBI taxonomy): domain Eukaryota; kingdom Metazoa; phylum Arthropoda; class Insecta; order Lepidoptera; family Noctuidae; genus Agrochola; species Agrochola macilenta. The sequence continues at coordinate 19,289,656 of OU753554.1, read as the reverse complement.
CGATACATACATATTTAATTAATAGCAAGCGAGGAGTTACGAAAGGATTATCCAACGAAAATCAGGAGAAAATAAAATAATATTTGGCGGTAGGTACATTTGACGGGATAGGCTCGGTAATAATTTTAAATACGGCGCATTCCGATGCAGTGTAAACTGACGCCGAATAAGTACAGTGATATCGTAAACACTTTGTATGTTGTGTGTATGTGTGTGATGTAATTTTTGAAAAACCTAAACTAGTAGGCAGTACTACTGTTGTGCCAATGATGTTGTTGTATCATGACGTCATCCAGGTATAGTTTAACATTTAAGACGTTACACAACTAACAAATTAATTCCACTAAAAGGATCTATCAGGTGCGAACATATATTAGACGCATATACGACAACGGTTATGTCTTAGTATAAGTTTTTCCAAACTAGAGAGCTTATGACTTACATTTGATGAGCTCTCTAGAATGGTACTGTGCAGGCTTCAAGGATTGGTTGCTAATCTAGATCGTCACTTTCAGTGCCTTGTGAGACAGGCTAGGTTCTTCAGCAACTACCTTAAATAAGTGATCATTTTCTACTTTTCACATTTAGTGCTTATTTTGTTTATGTATTTCGTATGATCACTTTTGGAAAAAGTGTTTGTACTTAAAATAAATAGATCTTTATAATAATAACATTAAGATTAGTTGTAGTCGCTCTTACATTAATTATTCTAGAACAGTCAGAAGCGTCGGTGATACATACCTTCATCATGAGCAACAATGTGTTGAGAACGATGAGGGTCATGATGAAATACTCGAAGGGCGTAGAGACGACTATTCTCCACACTTTGTACTTAAAACTCGCCCTTTTGCTTGGCATATACCTCTCAAGAGGCCGCGCTTCTATCGTGAAGTCTATACACGATTTCTGTAAACCAAAATGTAGTATCATGTCTTCATCGAGAGTGGCTGCTGTTGGTTTTACTTGACTTTTATGTAATGCCATATCATTGGCAACTACATTGAGTCAAGATTTTATTAATTGACTCACCTGATTCTTATCAATTTCCCCATCCTGCAGTTCAGCTTCGCCCTGCTCTTGAAATGTGATAATTATCAGAGCTACGAATATATTAACAAAGAAGAAAGGAAACACCACGAAGTAAACGATATAAAATATGGACATTTCTATTCGAAAATTTTGTATGGGTCCCCGGTCTTCGTAGGTGGCGGCCATTGAGTTTTGTAATACTCTGTAAATAAAGAATTGTGTTAGTGTCCTGTTTTTTAACTAGACAATCATAGATTAAGGACGGGAGCAACTTCTAGTTGGAATCAGAAAAATAAATAGAATAAGAATCTCTGGACTTATTGCCCTAATTAGAAATTCTTATATCATGTTATTAGATCTTGTTCCAACAGGACAATACCTAAATGGGAATAAACTTAAAATATAAAATGTATTTGTTCTATATTTCAGTCTCTAACTTCGCTGTTAATAACTTTTGGCTTAGAAAGTTATAAGGGATACTCATTATCTGCTACTACAAAAGCTAGTCATTGAATATTTTTACATTTTACACATTCAAATGTTAAAATAACTTCTTCAAAAAATACATTATACTCACTGAGGCCACCCCTCTCCGGTCTGCACCGCGAACAGCGTAAGCATTGCCACTGCTACGTTGTCGTAATGGAAGGATTGCGTCGTCCACGTGCGCTGGTTGACTTTCGGCAGTAAGGTGTTAGACTCGTACACGAAATACGACCCTCTGTCACACAAAATAAGGTTTGTATTAGTATTTAGGCTTCAGCAACAAAGACGTGTTTAAATTATTGATGATAAGAAATTGTAATGCATTTACCTTCATGCATGACAATTTCTTTACCTTCAACGATATATTTAATCAAAACGCAAATTGATTAAAAGCAAAGACATTAATCTCATGTGTCAAACTAGAGCAAAGGTTTAGATTGGAAGAATACATTAAAAATTACACAAGCTATTTAGGTTACGATAGTAATTAAATAAAAACTCAATACTCACTGGCAGTCTTCAAAAGTATTCTTACTGATATCGTTGCAGTGAAAAAATTTACCATTAAAAAGTTGAACTGCAATTACAGCAAATATGAATTGAAACAATATGTACACAATGAGAATGTTAATGACGTTTTTCAAAGAGTTCACAACACAGTCAAACACTGCTTTTAACTTTGGAACTCGTTTTATAGTTTTCAAAGGTCTGAGCACTCGTAACACTCTTAACGATTTTATTGTGGACAGATTCTGCCCCGCACCCTTTTTCACGCCTCTGTAACAAGAAAATTACAATTATTTAGATGACTGTAATAATGTGAGTATAACGTCAAAGTTATTAAAATAAACAGGAAGTCACCAGTATTTATCGCAAAATTCGTAAATAATACGCTGCCGGTGGATCGGTTTAACGGATCCACCGGCAGCGTATCATCAAATGGAAGTTGGCTTTATGATTAAACATGTTCTCAAAGTAAAGTTTTGCCATAACCGCATTTGATCTAAGATTGGAAAAACCAATGATGAAAATGACATTTACAATATTCCGAATGCTGTACATTCGTGGTACACTACTACTATTTATGGTGAATATGTCATCGAGGTAAAAATTATTGTTCCAATTCATTCCGAAACTGGCAAAACGTATGACGTCAGCTAAATTGATGATTTACTAAATGTTTCCAATGTTCACTCTAACTATCAGTATCTTATGTCATCAAGTTTAGATAAACCCATTCCAAACGTACCCGATCTCAAATCCGAAGCTGACTAGGGCGCATATAACGACGGCGGCATCCATGATGTTCCACAGGTCACGTAAGTACGCGCCCGGGTGGAACAGGATGCCGAGGTCGACTATCTTCAACAGCATCTCCACGGTAAACACGCCCGTGAACGCGTAATCGAAGCAGTTCAGGATTCTATTCCTGTGATGGATGAAAGAGTAAGATTAAGTTAAAGAGTAGCCACGTCATTCAAAGGAAGTTAGGTCGATTAAGCAAGGTTTTTTTTTAAACTAGTTTTTGGGAACATAAACTCAAACTCAAACTCAATTGCAATTGTTAATTTAAAATTTAGAAGGAAGAAGTTATATTACGAGTATGTCAAGAGGATGACAACTTTGGCAGTGGGAATTTACAATGTCAAGACATGTTTTTGATAGCAGGTCTACTAGTAGAACTAACAAAAACTGGTTTAGACCAATACTATTTCCCCTTCTCGTTGGGACACTTGAGATATATGAAAAAACGTACCTGTCACTCTCTTCCACTACGGGGTCTTCAGCCGCTAAAGCCGCAGAACTCATACATATAACTACCATGATAAAAAAATCAAAATATCTTAAATTTACAACCCAGTGTGCGCCTCGCCTAATTCTGTAACACAGAAATATTATAGCATTACAATATGGTAAGATCGTATGATACAAAAAGTTCCTTGGTAAGTCTTTAAAGGCATCTGAGTGATAGGGTCAACTTACGGATTAGTAGGTGACAAAATAAACATGGACGAATATGGCAGCATTGGTTTTGGTCCATCTGGTACCTCATCATCATCTTCTTTTTTGGCCTCTTCTTTCTTTTTGTTCTAAAAAAATTTCAAATCCATAATAATATACGTTCCCTATATTGTTTTCATCTACATTGATTCCACTACTTTCTAAGTTCTTACTCTGGCTCTATAAGATTTCTTTAAAAATGTAGAAGAAAACTACAGTAAAAGATTTATGATAAATTACATGATGATGTTTTTTTAGCAAGTGATCACTATTATGACTTATTCAATGAATAAGTACACAAATGAAATTATTATAACTTATTACTAGAAGATTCACATTAAGATTTAAAAGTAAAGACTATTACATAAGCCATTACTGATGAATGTCGTGGTAAAACATGCGTTTCAAATCAATTTCGTAAATAGAAATAAAAAAAATCTAACAAGTGAAAGGAAGGAATGATCCTCAAGCCAGAAAGAAATCATGTATTGAAATTAATGAACCAGTATGTGTTTTATATGAATTAAGTAGCCACCTAGTTGAAGTTAACGTAAAAACTCAAGTTGATGTTGACATCCATTAGCCATCTAGAGATAAAGATCATAAAGATTTGATAAAAACACCTATCATGACATTCTGCTCACATAAGCGACATCGACCCGTCTAGCGTACTTAAAATATTGTTGATATCGAAGTCATGAACGAACACACATAGGAAATAACAACACATCAGACAGCGTGCAATGTCATGCAGTGTTAAGAGAAGCTGCAGAATGAGATCTTAGAAGAATTTAATGAAAGTAGTGGAAATTAAAATATCAACAATATTTTAAGTCGTCGACACCAATACATTTTGAAGCATAGCTTTGCCAATGCCGAGCTCTTTTTACCTTCCTACTCGTCGGTGAAGAGGGACTTAGGTCTACTCCCGTTGGAGAGCCATCCACCGCGTGTAATGCACCCATCTCTTTCTCCAATTCCTAATTATCCGGAATAATGTATGAAATATGTACAAATTTCGTTCCAATCAACAGCTTAAACCAATTAGTACAACCGCTTGAAAGTAAATGCTTGTGGAAGAGTGGTTGAACATGCTATGGCTTTGAAATTGTGATACTATCAACTAAACTCCAAAGCATCAGAGGATGAATACTAGGTACTATTAACAGAGAGAAGCTTGATACTTACTTGGAGCTGTTTTTCCTTGTCTTCCTCGACTTGTTCCTCTTCTGCCGCTGTCAATTCCTGTAAATACAGATTTGCAACATTTACACGAAAAGCGGCGTCAGATTTACAAGAGCGCGATGACGTCAACATACATCAAATTGGCTAACGTCTCCTTTGTGAACACACCCATTGATATTAATTTGCGTTAGTTGATCTTAATACCACAGTACCACATAAACAAAACTATAAGACCACTTGTCATTTTACTTTTGACCATTCTATTAGATGATTACAATAATTTAAGACCAAGTAACGCAAAACAAAGCACAGACAGAGAAACGCACCTGGGCGTTAGCCAAGTTGTCGACAGCGATGGCAAGGAACACGTTTAGCAGCGTGTAGTTGCCAAACAAGACGAGGATGACGAAGTACAGCGAGTAGATCATGCCCCTCTGGATACCGCCCTGAGACTGGATGCCATCATACATCACTTCGTTCCAATCTTCACCTGTTAGAATCTGGAATGAAGACCACAAGATATTTGTTTTATTTAGTCAAAATTGGTGTGTAGGATACAATCTCAGAGTTATTAAGTAAAAAGATCTATCGCAACGCTAAGCTAGATTTAGCAAATCTGTAAATAGTTTTGAGCTGTTAGATATTTGAAGTAAAATAAACATAGAAATGGATAACTGCAAATCACCAAATTGAGAGAATCAGCGACAGGAAGACAACATCATGTTCCCGTGAAGCGCTTTCAGCGCTTTATGGTTTTTCGACATGTATGAATACATGAATTCATTGAATTTCAAAAAAACCAAAGACATAAAATGCTATGTATTTGTAAAAAAGGAGCAGTCTTATCAGGGCATTACTTATCCACGCTGCGCCACCCTGTATTTGCGTCAATAGTATCTTCGTAAAAAAATGGTAAAAAAAGTAAAGTCCATAATTACCTGGAAGACAGTTAGCAACGCGATAGGAAAGGTGTTGAAATTGGTCGGCGGCGTGCCATCCTCGAAGTTGAACTGTCCTCCGAACAGTTGCATGCCGAGCAGTGCAAAGATGAGAATGAAGAGGAAGAGGAGGAACAGCAGCGAGATGATGGATCTCATTGAATTGAGGAGAGATATCACCAGGTTTCGAAGTGATGACCAGTACTTGGTGACCTGGAACACACAAATTATTTTCTTAGCATACGTTTTAATGGTTAAGCAATAAGTTGTTTTGTAATCGGAATATCGAATCTTGCTTTATGGTCACCTGTTGGAGACTATATATGTGAATATATAAAACTGAGTAAAAAAATTATATAAGCTTTTATTATTTAACACCAAAAGTAATTTTGGAAAACCAGAAAATATATCAATAGGTTAGGGGCTTTTTTAATAAATATACTTCGTGGTTCAGTAAATTGCCAACAACTGCTCTCTCTAGTTTCAGTTTTTTTGTTGTTTTATGGATAATCGTATAGATAGATAAAATGTGCTGTATTGTACCTACAAACAACGTTCATACTGAAATACATGCTTTTAATGAAATAACTTTGTAACTTGTAAAATAAATCTTTACCTTGAATATCCTCAGCAGTCTTAGAGCTCTCAGGACAGATAGACCGAAGGAGCCACCCTTGACCTCGGACCAGACGACCTCGAAGATGGAGCCGGAGATGACCACGCAGTCGAACCGGTTGAAGGATGACTCGAAGTAGATCCGCGGCCCCAGCGCGTACATCTTCACCCACATCTCCATCATGAACAACCCCAGGAACACAAATTCGGCATAGTCTGTGGAGAAGAAGATTGTTGGTTATTTTGAATTCATTGATATATTTGTATTGATTTTTAGTGCGCTTAAATCAATCATTATAATTCAGAACAAGCTAAAGGAAATAATCACAATTAGCACATATCAAGTGTCCTGGTTCATTCTTGTTATCTGATGGATACCTAACATCGACTCAACTCAACTCTCAGACTCAGAATATTTAAATGTAAATTATTTAACTTTCTTTTAAGCAAATGTTCTTACTCGACTGAAGATTTTATGAATGAATAATTTACCTAAATATTTGACATTATTGCCTATAAATCATATTTTATCTCCATATATAACTATTTAATTATTCTTTTTTACAACTATCGTTCAATTTATTTTAATTATTTGTAATTCTAATTATTAATAATATAATTTTAATCCAATGATGACCCATAATTTTATAAACCATATTTGTACGCCGGAAACGGCAGAATATTTATTCTATTCTATTCAATATTTATATCTAATCAAGTGTTTTAAATCAGCAAATCTTCAAATCTTCAATTAATAAAGTGGGACACAAGAATTCACAGCCAGACGTCATTCACTGCTGGATAGGTATAGGTCTCATGCCCAGGAGTATGTGAAGCCAGGCTGTGGACAATGATAATGATAAATGAGTAAAGTAGTTTACAAAAACATATGAAACTTACATAAAAACGATGTCAGCCATTTGGGTTGTCTGTAATGCTCCACAGCCACGCATATCGTGTTGAAGAGCACCAAGACAATGACGAACCAGTAGAACCACTGGGTCTTCACAGTGTGTCTGATCCAAAACCGAAACCTCTTCTCGGCCCGCCAGAAATCTGCAAACCTCCCGGCTGACCGTGCTTTACTTTTCAGAAAACCTGTTGTAATAAAAACAATGTTACTACATGTCTTGATTTTAAAGTTGCCGTTGATCTTGCAATTATCTGACAACACTTTAAATTCCACATCTTCTTTTATTAATATAGTTTTTACTACAACATATACATTTATTAAGCCAATGCTACTGATGTCTTTAAAATATGAGTTACTTTTAAGGTTCCAGTTTCTATGCTTTCATTATAAATACATCGCGTGTAAATTGTCGTGTTCATTACCAAAGATCGGCAATTTAAAAGGTTCTAATGTTTATTGCATGATCAACGGCATTTGCATTTAACTAAAGGATTCGGGGTTAACATTCAGCTAATTGTTTATTAACTAGCGTACGCACGTCACGATAGCAGTCCTACTACGTTTACAGATTTGCGACACAAAAATGCTCATGTGCTGTTTAAGCTGGTTTTTGATCGTTAAGTTTTATAACACGAAGTAATTGGACGGTATGGAAACGGCATCGAAATTCAATCGGGGTCGCAATCCGATACTTCGTTCGTATAAGTGACTAACAACCCTCTTCTGAGATACCGTCATGTTATCCCCAGAAAAATATGTTACGTTTTATGGTAACTTTTTTTTGAAGCTCACGCTGTACAAGCTTTGGGTGAAGGTTGTGGAAATAGCGGACCTAGAGGTAGAAAAGTAGCAGGGGATAATTAAGAGGGTATTTTGACGTCTGTACGGTTAACTGACGACTCCGAATTATATAAGGCAAATGGAATATCATTCCTATATTTACACAATTTTGAGAAACACGTACAAACGTTTTCATAATTTGGATATATATGGGAAAGGTAACTATTCCTAAATCTAAGGCTAGACTAGTTTTGACTACTGTAGAAGATGAAAAGGAATATTCTACCAGCATCACGTTTGATCCCATACCTTGCTTTTTCTTTGGAACTGTAAACAACCAACACACAAATAGAGTACGAATACGCAATGAAAATGGATGAAAATGAAATAAAAGAGTTAGTTTATGACCAAATATCATGCAACATTCATGAATTTACAATATAATAATTACGTGAAAAGAATAGGATATTTTAATGATACATGATTACAAATGTGACTAATGTATCGGAAAGTTAAAAGATACCTAACCTGACTATTAATAATAGTATTAAAGACGAAAAAGTAATCAAATGTAAAGAAAATTAAAACATGCTTCTAAAATTTGGTTCCTGCGTGAGGAATGAATACGAAACTGTGATTTTAATAGTTAATCTGAATATATCTTTATCTGCAGTAGGTATACACACAACACGACACTCAGATTACAGAATGTAACATTCATGTGACAGGAAGATGATACTGACCGTCATCACCGCAGTCTTCATCCTGTTCTTCCTCTTCAGTGTCTGTGCTTTTACTTTTACCGAGGTTTTTTAACTTCTTTTTGGCCGCTGCTCTTCTCCGCGCTAGTAATAAGAATAAAAAATGTTACACATTAATAACCTAATCTGACTAACTTTTTCAAACTATGTTGTAGTCGGCTTCCAGTCTAACCAGATGCAACTGAATACCAGTATTTTATATGGATCGACTGGCTATCTGACCTCCACAACGCAGTAACTGGGCAATACGATACCCCTAGATAAAACTGGTTGTCAGTTTTTCGGGCTGCTTACGACCCGTAACGGCTGTCAAAGATCCACGAATGACAATCGGGACCAACGGCTTAATGTGCTTTCCGAGGCACGGAGTAGTCCCGGTACCTATGTAAAGATGTTCACCCATCCACGGACCAACCCCAGCAAGCGTTGCTTAAACTGATAGATCAACCGGTGCAGCTGTTATTACTTAGCCACATGAATGAAAAAAACTAAATAACTATAAACAAATATAGCTTTACATATTTACTTGTCAATCAATCTGCCTAGCCTTTTCCCAACTATGTTGGGGTCGGCTTCCAGTCTAACCGGATGCAGCTGAATACCAGTATTTTATATGGAGCGACTGCCTATCTGACCTCCACAACCCAGTAACTGGGTAATACGATACCCCTTGGTAAGACTGGTGTCAGACTTTCGGGCTTCTGACGACTCGTAACGACTGTCAAAGATCCAGGAATGACAGCCGGGACCAACGGCTTAACGTGCTTTCCGAGGCACGGAGGATTCTCGGTATGTAAAGATGGTCACCCATCCACTGACCAACCCCGGCAAGCGTAGCTTAACCTGATGGATCGACCAGTGCGACATATTTACTTTTCTTTCAAGAAATAATAATGTTGAAATAATTTAAAATCCTATCAATCTGCTTACCTTCTATTATGTGCATTTTTTCTTCTTCTGTTGTTCTTTCTTCTGCTAATATTACTTCCTCTGTAAACAACAATAGCTCTCAATAAATCAATAGTGTATATTTATTGTAATCTATACATATAATAAAAAAGTAACGAGGTCAAAACTGTACAATGAATATTTTTGAAAAAAGTATTTGCTACGAGATGTGGGAACGAGTCTATTGCCGAAAAATTAAACAGGCAAATAGAAAAAAAAAAACCATTTGTCTGTTTAATATTTCGGCGACTAACGAGAAACTATATTTTTAGATTTGTTTTCCGTTTGTCTGTTTGTCTGGACGTATGTTCGGGATTGGCGACCGAACGGATTTGGATTAAATTTGGCACATAGATAGTTTATATCCTGGATTAATCCCGGTAGTACGTTGCCGTGGGATATTTTTCAACACCCACGCGGGTGAAGCCGCGGGCAAAAGCTAGTTAATAAAAAATATGAATAGCGATAACTTCAAAATTGTATGTCTTTCAAATCCCTAAGTTGCTACTTGTGTCATTACGCATTTTGTTTTTTTTTATTACGAGTGCCAAGTTAATCACGTGTATATGTTGCACACTTACCTGCTTTACATATCCACTCAACGTAACCATTGAGTTCTCTCTCGAGTTGCTGCTGTCTTCTTAATTTAAGAAATTCTTGTCTATTTTCTACTTTCTCTCTTTCTTTAGCGAACTCACTGCAAACACAATTACGCATATTGAACTACTCTAGCACTAATGATACAAATAATCCTATGAATCGTTTAAATAATTTTGAACATCAAAAATTTAAGTTCATAGCATAAATCAATACTATACCCGTATATATACACGTAAAACAATTCTTGTTTAATAGCGAATACAACTAGCAATATACCTAGTTTGAGCACATGATTCATAAGGGTCAATTAATTTTCAAATACGTTTAAAAGAAACGTCTATGCTTCTTCAACATCTAGCAAATCTTTAACTACAACATTTAATTTTCATTTTTATCTAGCACTACTTGAGCGCACAGCATCAGTATTCAAAAGACCTGCTTCAGTAATCCAGTTGAGATATGCACTGAAGTCTGCATTGAACATTGCACGAGCTCTTTCTTTAACGAACTGAGCCCTTCGTTCTACGCGCCCTCTTTCATTAGAGAACTCTCTGGATATCAATGGTAATACAGAAAATATAAAACAAAACGTAAACAAAACAAAAATGTATGCAATAGATGTAAATGTATGTTAGAGTGTGTTGACTTACCCGCTAAGAACACCGAGAACTAAGTTGAGCATAAAGAATGAACCCAATACTATGAGAGGCACAAAGTAAATCCAGTTGAACGCACTACCTAGCGCGTCATTCGTCTGCAACAAATAATCTTCATTAGAATTCCTAATTTAGAAGGCAAACAGAAATCATAATTCTATCGCGAATGAAAACGTTCTAGTGTCATGTTCTTAAAAAGGTGTTTCACACAAACGAGTTTTACCCTACTAGGTTTGTAATTTCACCGCTTATGAAATGCACATTCATATAAATTATCAAATACAGGTTTCCATGTGATAGATTATGACATCTTCTTCTTTTCGTGTGGTTAGTGACTAACCTGGTGTCAGAGTTTTAAAGCCGCCCATGGGCCTCTGACTTGGCTTCACATGCCGTCGAGAAATATCTCTCAGGCATGCCGGTTTCCTCACGATGTTTTCCTTCACCGTTTTTGAAGCAAGTGATAATTATACAATACGCACATGAATCCGAAAAGTCAGAGGTGCGTGCCTTGGGTTCGAACTCGAGACCTATGACTTGGCAGTCTGACGGTCTCACCACTTGGCTATCTGCACTGACTACAGAGGGAGTAATCCATCTAGATAAGGACACTGAAGGAGTTGTTATAGGAGAAAGATAACTAATAGTAAGTAATTCCACATACCCAATAGAGGATGGCAGTCCAGCCCTCCATGGTGATGCACTGGAAGACGGTGAGCATAGCAAAGCCAATGTTGTCAAAGGACGTGATGCCTCTGTTCGGCCCCTCCCACTTCTCTAGGCACGTGCTTTTATCGTACTCACACACGTTCGCGCCAAATGGCGCTAGGCTAATGTTGTCCGCATTACACGGCGTCGCACTATCGCCTTCGTTTACTATTTCACCTGTGGAATTAAAAAGGGTTTTAATGACTGCTTCGGTTTAGTTCTTTTCATTGGGAACTGAATTCATTTATACCTGGGCGATCGAGCTCTGCTCTGGTGAAAATAGAGAATACTCGTTTATTAGTATAGGAAAGTTCATACTAATTCCATGCTGCCATGTCATTATTCTAAGGTAGTCATATTGTTCTAAACTTTGGGCGAGCGAGCTCTGCTCAGGTAAAAATACGGAGAAACGAATTTTCTCAGAGATGAGACCTAGCTAGATCGATTTTTCGCCCGCGTAAACCCCTATATTGTAACTTTCATCGAAATCGTTAGAGCCGTTTTCCAGAACGTGATTACAAATATATATACACAAATATTGCTCATTTAATAGTATAGGATTACTTCTCATAAGACAAATAGTCCGTAATATATTGGCGGCTACGGAGTTACTAAAATTGACGGGAGTGATTTCATGTATCCAATAGAACAGTAGTTGCGTTACCTATTGAAAACTTTTTCGGGGATGACTAAAAAAACTTGTTTTAGAGACAGCTGCGTCATAATTTGACTCAACAGCGTTTATTCTGAAGGTGGGCAACGTCGCAAATAGATGTCAAATATTTCACTGTTTTGGTTAATTTAGCAATATAATAATTTGGAAATAAAAAATGTGGCTAACTAGCGACCTAGAATATTGATTATGAAATGCAATAATTAATATCGTAACACCGAAATTTTATTTTTTCTATGTAAAAAAACTATTTGGAAACTTTCCAAATGCGTTTTTTACACCTAAAATGGGTACAACATCAAATTCAATGTTATAATTGCAATTCATTATTAATATTCTAGTTCGCTAGTTAACCACATTTGTTATTTGTATTCAGTAATATTGCTATATGAATCAAAACAGGTAAATATTTGACAGTTATTTGCGACGTTGCCAACTTTTTGGATAAACCCTCTTAAGCTACAACGGATGATAGTTATAAAATATTTGTCAGTTTTCTCGAGTTCAACATTACCAAAAATAGGGTATTTTCGTTTAACTATGTAAAATTAAATCAATTCAACCAATTACGTTGATAAAATCAACCAACGCCCATATTCATAAAATGCAACGTTAAGACTAGTTTCCGAAGGCAGTGGTAATTAACTTTTATAGCCAATAATTAAAACGTTGAAAAGTTTCGAACTTCCACTTATTACATTTTGAAGTTGAGCAGTTAATTTAAATTTCCACATGCAATGGTGTCATCTGTTCGTGAGATTGTGACTGCATGTTAGTGTCGTACAAACTTTAACTGGGTTGCCGTTATTTACCGATAGCTTATTTTAAGTTTAGCAGGTATCGATGTAGTGTGTGTTTGTATTTGCTACTTGGAAATAGAATGTATTGTTTCATTTGGGTCCTATCAGAATACCAGCGCTGCGACATTTTTTTTTTAAATGTCGCAGCATCATGCTGAGATAGGAGCGTTTTGGCCTCGTACAGGAATTCCTTCTTCAAATTTTAATGTTACTTTGTTTTTGTTGTTTTTTATTTTTTATTTATGTTTAGTCTAGTGTGTTTTTAGTTTAATTTGTGATTTTCTGTGTGTTTCTTTTCTTTCACAAGCCAATTATTTTACGTTCGAAACTTTTATATAGCTTAATTTGCCAGCAAAAACTAACTTTGGTTGTAGCAGTGTGATATGCAACTTAAGTAGGTATCAAGAACGTTTTCACGAAGTGTTAAAACTTTTTGGGACATTGTTTGATCTGTTTTTGCAGCACATTCCTTGAGAGACAGTTTATTTGATGAGAAACAGACAGTTTGAGTTAAAGCAATCTTTAACTTATCGCGCAATGTTATACAAATATACATTAAATTAATATATATTAATTAATATACATTAAAGAACTGTAAAATCGTTTTTTACAGTTTTTGGTTCAGGGGGCCGATCAAGGGTTATACCAAAGTATGTATGTGGATGTATACTTACTAATATCTTCTAAATTATAACAAGTCTTATGCAGCGCCCCTGAGTAAAACTCGAGGCCGATGATAGCGAAGATGACTATCGCGAAAAGCACCAAGAGGCCGATCTGCAGCAGCGGCGCCATCGCCTTTATAATGGACTTCAGTACGACTTGCAGACCTATACGGAAATGGTTTATATTTGTATTAGTTAATAAGGCTCAATATTTCGTGTCATGCCCTGTAATTTATAACCTTTTAGCTATTTGGTGAATTGTTCTCTTGAATTTTTATAAGCCATTTCATGCATGAAATTGGAAAATTGAGGAGGAATATCAATTTCTCGTGTCACCAATGTGACCAGAATGGTGAAAAAAAAAATTAGGTAGCAGAATTTTCTTAAAACAAAAGAAGCTTGAACATTAGTTTCAAAATTACTGAGTAGGCACTTTTTGTATTGTATGCAACAACATTTTAGTCACCAATTTTAACTCTTCCAATTGCTGTTGGAATTTGGAGCGTATGAATAAATAAGCAGCGTACTTAAAAATATTAAATTAATAAAAATAAACAAAGATGAGAAGCAAAAATAATTTTATCCAGTGTTAAATTATAAATTACAGGGCAATAATTATTATACGTTCATAAAATTAATTTTGAAGGAGAGATTTCGATAGTGTTTTGGAAATAATTTTTCTTTGACATTATAATTAAATTAGATAAAACAAGAGATAATTACCAAATATGTCGTTTATTTCTCGACGTTAGTTGCTAATTTTATCGATGATAACATTAAAAAAGAAAGTTTTAATAAAGATACAGACACCAAGAAATAGATTTTCTGACTAAATGCCATATATCTAGAGATGAAAATCATTAACTATTTATTGAAAAAGACATCGGAACAATGGTAACACAATATAAAATCAAAAAGTTATCGTGCACAATGATTTTCACTGTTGCATAATTTTATTTTAAAATGGCGCCAAATACTTTTTTTTAGCACAAGGTGTGTATGGCCAGTATTTTTTCCGCATATAAACTTTTTGAACAAACTTGCCAGTGCAATTTTTTATTAGCATTTTTTTTCTGTCCAGCCGGTGTTTTTTTAGTAATAAAATTATGCAACAGTGTAACTAGTGAAACTACAATACGATTAACTAATCTATGAATGTTCTAGAACTCACTAGGAACGCCCGATACTAATTTAAGGGGCCTCAGCACCCTAATGGCACGCAAGGTCCTGAAGTCGACGTCGGCTGGCGCGATCGGCAGCTGCGTGATGATACTGCCAAACACATATCACTCGATACTATAGCTTGAACTAGCAACTAGCTGAGTAATAAATTACTACTGAAGACTGTGCTTTTGTTTTAACAAATCATTTTAATCTTCAAAACAAAACAGGTTGGTTTGAGATGTTCAATTCGCTCATAATCGAAATTGAGTGTGATTTTTTGAGTGTTAATATTGTTTCTACCAATGCATCATTACCGTTGGCACAGGGTTCTGAAAAAGGCCTATGTTGGTGGCTTACGCATGGTAGAAACTTATTTTATTTAGTTACTCGGAAAAATCACAATCGCTTCTCTTCCGATTGTGAGCATTGTTACGTGATTACTTCGCTGGTTATCCATGTCCATGATGCCTCGAACGAAAATAAAACAAAATAATTTTGTACTTCTATGAATATAAACGAAAAAGTAGTAAATCAAAACGTAGGTGACAAAGCACAGCCTTAATTTATGTAAAAAATAACTACAATCTAAATATCGTGTATCTAATTAGTTCGATTGTTATATGCTAAGTATTCATATTAATTTTACGCATTTTAATCTAAATACACCATATTTATTCACACCTAAAACCATTTCTTTATCTAATTTCTTACGTATTAGCTTTTATATTTGATGTAAACCTACACAATACACAAAATGTATAGCAAATCTTTACTATTATGCAACACGTAGCTTTAAAACATTAAACATTTTCAATAAATCACATATTAATTAAAATTCACACATTTTCTAATCTATGTTAAGTATGTCAATAAACATGTCGAGAATACGATGCTACGTATTTTTACTAATAATTATAAAAATTCTATTGTCCATAACTAGCTGTAGTTCTACATTCAAAAAAGTTTCAAAATTCGAAAACATCTAGCGAGTAACGTCTATAACAAATAAGGTAGAGGTATTATGTGAACTTTTCGCCAATTACTGTGAATTACTTGGTATCCGCGAGACGAGCTTGAGCGGTCGGAGCACTCTGAACGAGCGCAGCATCCGGAGGTCAACGTCCACGTTGTATTCGGCGAATATCGTCATCGACCTAGTTTTTGTTATCGAATATTCAATAATGTCAACTCTCCTTTGTGTTTGACAAAACCTAGTGTCCTACGTTTTAGTGTTAACCAATTGTGTGGCCTAATAGTTTGTAAATGGTAATTTGTATAATTTAGATTACAATATGACGGTTCACTGTAAGCAGCCTCGGTGCTACGATATTTTTGTGGGTGAAATATTAATTCGAGCAATCGAGGATGCTTTTGTATAGTGAATACTTAATAATGTTGTGAAATAAAAGTTATGTAAAGAATCATAAGTTTAGGAACAAGTAACCTCAATTTTAAAATATATTGGCTGATGACATGTGACCTATTACGACAATCCAACGAAAATTTCAACAACCAATCATAATCGAAGATAACGTAACATTTGACAATCGATTAAACTAGAGAGTATCAAGATTTCTTTACATAACTTCATCAATCTTCTCTTATCGAGTAAATTATCACTAATAAAGATGACAAAATATAAAAAACAACTCACCCAGTTACTACTACGAAAAAATCCATGATGTTCCAAACGTTTCTAAGATACGATCCCCTGTGTAAAACAAAACCTAAGGCTAAGATTTTTAACGAGGCTTCTACACAAAATATTCCTAAAAAGTACGCCTCGGTCTTTTCCTGTAACAATGGAAACAGTGTTCAGTATATAAAAATATTAAATAACGACAAAAATGTGAAGATACTTATAATAAAAAAAAAAGTTTATTGATTCATAAAAAAAGGTTTCAATATTGAGGTATGACACTGGATCCCGCACTAGGATACCCTGTGACGAAGGATCCAGTCTCTTTCGACAGATAATAAGGATTTTAGAGATAGGTTAACAAATGCACCGGTTTCATTAAAATTATAAATCAAACATAGGACTTAAAGGTGACCAAATACATGTGTATCTGAATGTAAGTAAGTAAGTGATGAGTGTATGTAGGTATGAGTGTGAGCGTGAATGTGTTGAGTGTATGTATGCATGTGATGAGTGTATGCTGATGAGTATTAGTGAGTATGAGATGACGAAAACTTTAATATTTGAAAGATAAAAGATTTTCCGTTTCAGCATAGTTAAGCCCAAGCAGCCAATCCTGCCAATCCAATTAAAACAATATATCCAGCCATTTGGAAGCTACAAGGGATATAAAGAATCCCATTCATACAGATTCGCGCGTAAAACATAACCCTTTGCATTCGGGTAGTAAAAGATGATTTTGCTGTCAGTATTTGCACAGAAATCATTACTTTTAATGTACACAAAGATCATTATAATCATGGCATATTAAATGCTATTAAGACTGCATTAATGCGATAGCGATATGAACTCCGTAGCTTAGTATATTTACCATACGACATATTCTGTTAGTATAGTATCTACGTTTATGTCACAAACCGTTGTCGGTCTTGCCTGGTTGTGTTTGCAGCATTGTAGATATATTGTTTCTGTATTCGTGAAGGCGACTCGGCGTCTCGGTCAATACTTCATACACACAGCAACAATGTGCATGGGCAACTAACACACACAATTCCGGCGACGCTTCGTGAGATGAACCAACAATGGACATAATTCTGTTATCATCATGCTCGAAAGACGCATTGATAATCACAATGTTTAGTTATGACCAGTAACAGACATAACACACAAGTAAGACCGGCTGAATTGTCTAAATCAGGATGTAAGAACACAAAAGCAATGAATGAAAGGCAATTGTATGCATCTGAGACGTGAATGTTAAGAGGCATGTTACCTCACATACCTCTTAGTATTCGCGTCTCGATCTAGATTACATGAATGAATGGACAGAATTAGCGATGAGTAGGCAAGGGGACGTATGTTTGTATGAGGTGCGATGTTTACAAAATTATAGATTAACAACTCTTTGCAATTCCAAAAAACTTTTCAAAACTTTTGAGTGACAAATGACGATCTGAGACCGGAGTAAGTAACCTCTACAGAGAGCAAAACTTCATACAAACGCGCAATGATAGGTGCTGTACTACAAAGCGCGGTAATACAAAACTAAGAAGGCCTCTGTGGGGGGTTACTCTCTCTTCAGCAGAACTTAAGGGGTCTGCTAGGACCGATGCCTGCCGGGGTCGCGGGATAGTCCGAAAGGTATACCGTGGCCCAAGGCAACTGAAGGAACACGGGTGGGTTTTAGTCAGTAAGAGTCTGCCACACCCTCCCCCCACTCCGCCCAGAGCGGGAGAAGTTATTAGATAATTTCCCACCCACAGTAAAAAGAAAAAAAGGGGAAGTATGAAAGTGGTGCCGCCGCCGCTGAGAAGTTGGGTTGAAATCCGTTGTCATGTTGCATGAGATGCGGAGGAATGAGTAAGGTACATTTCGTGATGAAAGTTTTGAGTATAAAAGTAGACAGGTATAAGAGTCTTGACAATGCAAAAGTGCCTGTAAATGGTTTCATTGAAAAAATAAATGTAGTGTGTAATGTAATGAGTAGAGGAGGAGCAAAGGCTGGATTTTGTGGAAGATGATATGGCTGGAAAATGGGTGACTACTGAGGTTACAGCTAATGGAGATGGAAGCAAGAAAAAAACATGTTGTACACAAACCAGATTAGGATAGTCGGTAGTAGGATGATGGTTATGATAACGTATATATACGTTACAGCTCATTTCACGAGGACGATGCGTGTTTTTTGCCATATCGTAATTTTTCACGATTCATGATATGTTTTGACGGCGGCATTGGTTTTTAAATGGCCGTATTCACAGGGATCACGTATTGTGAAAAATTACGTATACGTCTTGATTGACGTACCGTCTTTTAAAAGTCACGTTTGTTAAAAATCACGAATAGCAATTTGTTTGTGACGGATCCGCTGAAAGGCTCGTCCCAGACTGAACTGTTAATCACGAATCAAGTGTGAACATTCGGATATTTTGACGAATTGCGAAAAATCTCTTTTTATGCAATGTGAACGTGCATGAACATGACGTATCGTTTTTTTTGACGAATTGTCAATGACGGGTCCCGTGTAAATGAGCTCTTACGTTTGAGCTTATAATATAACTAAATTGCACAGCTCGCACTAGTCAAATTGTGAATTGGCTACGTACGTATCGTAGACTAATTTAAAATGTACAAAAAACAAATGAAACGCGTTAATATGAATTGGTTTAAACCATGGTATAATAATATACTTCGCCAGGTGTGGCATTCCGAAACTGGTCACGTGGGCAACACAAGGCTACGTCATCACATCTGTGTTACCAGAAGTTTGTAATAATAACTCCCCAACCACCTTTATTACCTGTGCGAATCCGTTAGAACAATGAGGTTTTAATTAACAATTACGTTGGTTTATGTTTAAATTGAATTGTTTCGTTTGATTAGACACACGAAATGACAATTTAAAAGCTTTGGTTTCTGAAAATCTTTCCTTAATCGTGTTTTGTTGCAATAGAGTGGCAACTGGATAGTGACGTAAGCATGTGTTAGTCCCGGAATGCCACACCATGTCTTATTAGACCATTGTTTAAACTATCTGTATCTGTATGCAATTGCCATTTTGGGGACAAGTTTATTTGATGGAGACAAAAAAATTGGGCCATCTTTAGCAACTAGTAACTTAACGGAGAAGGACTCAACGAAGCTGGAATACACTTTAACTGTATAAATATAAAGTTGAAATTACCAGATTCTGTGCTAAGATGGTCTTATCGCCGTTGGGCAAATGCTCCTCCAGCGCCAGCACCACGCAGTTGGCGATGATGGTAAGTAGCACCGCGTACTCGAAGGGCGGCCACTCGATGATGAACTTTGTGTACCTGGAAATAGAATATTTTTTTGATTAAGAACTGAATTTATAGTATAAGGTTTCTCATACATTAATTAGGGTTTCTCCTATATTGTTTTTGGGGTGACTGAATGCCAAATCTAAATCCATCATCTCAGGTTAGAAATAATTTAAGCAGAGTGCTGCGTGTACATTTAATATACCAAAGACTTGCAACATTTTTATCTCAATAAAGTTACCCAAGAAACTTTAATGACCCGTAAATAATTTCCTCTCACAACTAGGCAAGGAGCTAGCGTTATCATACAAAATATTATCGGGGTACCTTCCGATTACACGATAATAGGGCAACTGTGTCGCGTTCCGACTATTAAGCGATTAATAGATAATGCAGTTAGCTTTCAACGCTCACACGAACATTATTATGTAGAGTAACGTAAAATTGTTGATAATTGGGATAGGGAATGCCTTTTTTGTGTCTGTTGGCTATTATGTCGAACTGTGTATAAAAAGTGTGTGTTAGTTCATTCATTTTGTGTACCTACATATTTCTAATTGACGTGAAGATTGTCTGGCTTGATGGACTGAGAGATAATGTATATGCGCATTAAGTGGTTTATTTATAAACGTTACATAAATTTAAAAGATGTTTAAACGTCAAAAATTTTGGTCTGTTTAGACAAAAATTTTGACGTTTAAATGTTACTCTAATCCTATACTATTTAACGAGCAATATTTGTAATCTCGTTCTCGAAAACGGCTCTAATGATTTCGATGAAAGTTGCAATATAGGAGTTCATAGGGGCGAAAAATCGATCTAACTATGTAGGTCTCATATCTGGGAAAATTCGTTTCCTCGGTATTTTCATCCGAGCAGAGCTCGGTGGCCCAAAATGTAGAACAAGATAGCTACCTTAGAATAATGACATGGCAGCATGGAATTAGTAAGTACCTACTAACATGGCAGCATGGAATTAGTAAGTACCTACTAACATGGCAGCATGGAATTAATAAGTACATAATATCATGGCAGCATGGAATTAATACATGGAATTAGTATGAACTATCCTATCCTATTAAATGAGCAGTCTCTATTTTCATCCGAGCAGAGCTCGGTCGACCAGGTACTCATCATTACTCTAAGAAAAGTTAAAATACATCAAATAAAGAGACAACTCTTCATTTTGTACAATCTGTTTGTTTTGCATAATCATTCAATAAAGTAGACAGAAAAGTGGTGATGGGTAGTGGAATTAACAGTAAATCTCTACACACTCGAGATAAACGTTGATATTATACCACATATATTTTTCATAAGCTTTTGAACGCCAGGCATTAGTTATAATAGAATATCGATTTTTCCCTACTCTACCGCTCAACGGGCAGAAGATGACTCCATTCACATTTCTGTCAAAATCAGAGTGATCTTTATTCTAGTAGCAATAAGGTTCCTATTGGGTTGCTGTCAGAGGTAAAAATAATTGAGGAACGGCTGCAGCTGTTGTGTCAAATCATACACACACTGGTATGGCCACTGAAAATAAACACCCCAGTTATGTATCTATCTCTTCTCTTTTAGTCAAGTTAATATCGATACAAAAAAATGCAAATGTCGCAAACGCGCATGTAACAACAATTTTTTTATCTGTTTTTAGGTCCCCTTAGAGTAGTTTTATACTCAAGTTTGCAACCCTAGAAACCTTGTGCTAATCTCATGGTGCCCGAAAAACTGCGAAATTGTGGCACTTGCTTCAGTTTTTTTTAAATATTCACGTACTTTAAGGACGTGTTTTTAGGTATCTTTGTTTTATATTTTTGAGAAGCAAGCACTCTAGGTATATCGGTTGTGAAGATACAGCTAGTCAAAGGTCTATTTTCAAAATAAAACAAAATACAATCGCCTAGAAAAATTCAAACACCGAACTCCCATATCTTGCACGTTCTACAGCAAGTTCCTATGTCAATGTATGTATAAACATTTATAGCTAAATGTTGCCTATAAATCCACGACGGCCAACGATGTGCAGTGTGCACCTCTTACAGCGAAACTTAGCCAGGTGTGGAAAGTTTCAGAATTTTAAAAGGTTTTCTTGCAACATTTTGTCGATTTATGCATTTCGTGTTTTATTTACTGTTTTATGGAGAAAGACTTGGCAGTCTTTGTTTTCGATTTGAATATTTATAACAGCAACAACAACAGTTACAACAGTAACAGTTTTTTTTAACAGCGTATATTTTTTTTAAATTTGAAGGTGCATTAAAATTGCTGTCCCGTTTTTAGAAATTTAGGTTATGCGTATATGTGCTATTTTCAAATAGATCGTATCGATACGTGAACAAGCATAACCCTACAAAGATGCTACCCAAAACAAAATAAAATAATCGGATATTTATGAAGTAACACTTGTCACACCCAACAAAATAAAATTGATCGTCGATTTTTATTGTATTAACCTAAATTATAGTTTTACCAAGGATGGTTTGAATTTTAATATACCCTATTTACAAAATTAATTTTAAAACAGAAAGCAACAAGAATCGTTCTTCAACTAATCAAGAAGATATTCCTTTTGCCGCGTTCTATATACATAATTTAAAGTTACCATCATGAATTTCGTGACGACACGGAAATATTTCAAACGAAAATATTTCAAAATTAAATGACTGATGTGTGTTCGAGGTTCGGGACTGGCTTCAATGAAAGCCAATCGATTCTTTTTTGTTTATCTATTATGTTCGTTGTTGTTCTTCTTTTGAAAGTTTTACTTTGTTGGGTAGTAAAATAACATAACATTATGCTTTGTTTCTTCGAATGGTTGGACAGAGGTGTACCTAAAGTACACCCACATTTCGCCAGTTATGTTTAAGTCCAATGTAATAGGGGGCGAGCCTATTGCCATTAACTGGACACAAATCCAGACTCCGGGCTGCTACTGACAAATTCCAGATAGAAAAACCCAATAACACTTTGTCCGACCCGGGAATCGAATCCAGGACCTCATGCTCAGCAGTAGCGTTTGCGACCACTAGACTAACGAGGCAGTCAAGTAGTGTGATATTAAAGTGTCAGACTTAACAGACTTGTGGCGGCATCTACATCGCCACATGCAAACTACGCATCAAAGACCTGACGTCACACAAAATCCTGACGTCACAGAAATCCTGCACCGCGCAAGAGTTTAGAGTTTAGAGTCTAGAGTTTACCTCGCGAACGACATATATGAGACTATCCGACATCAATCGTTGGGCAGTTGCCCGCTAGACACGACACCCGTCTGGTCGGAGGATCCTCCCTTTTCAAAAGCGGATGAGTGAACTTTACACCCTGTTCCTCATACCTCTAAAGACTTAACAGATGTTAAAATGTCAGCTTTTCGCATGTTTTGTGCGGAAGTTCATTATTTTAGGTCAAGTGTGTTAGCTTGATGTTTACCCATGGCCTTTTAAAATTCATAAAAGTTGTTTTGGGTAACTCTATTTAGGAGTCCGACAGGCTTTTACGTTCGTGTGACTGAAGAGGTTCTTGCCTAGCTAGCCTGGATAGATGACAGCAAGCGACTGTCATTTGTTCTGCGTCTGTGACCAACCATTAAAGGTTATCCTCGTGAGAGTTTGGCCTGCGTAGCACTTATCGCCCGGGTAGCGGTACACAATAAATGTGGCCACCGCATTAGCGCGATAACTTTTTAGCCAGCAAAACATTCGGAGCTTCGGCACGTATTGCTTTGTCACGATAAACGCAGCATAACGAAAAAGTATACTTAGTAAGTTTTCTGTCATCAAAAGTATCTATTGATTTCATTCAATTAATGAACGGCAGTATACGTCAAAGTTCCTTCCAATTTCAAAAATCCCCACTAGCATAATTCCTTACAATTTTCACACAAGAAAGACACAACGAAACTGTGCCTCATTCCGCAACACGATCTTTTTTTTTGTTATCAAATTACGAATGCCTAGTGTAAGAACGTTCTTGTTTACAAAATGCATAAGGGGGGCAAATAAGGTGTGCGGTTAATATGTATAAGTGGGGGCAATAGTGTCCCGCCCTCGCAGTTCCATGCTAAGTTCTTTCCAGATGTTGCGCAGGGTTAAGTCGTAATATGAAGACGATAGTGGACGCTTTTGGGGGTTGATTTAAGTTACGGTATAGAATTTCTGAGGTAGTTTGTTTCTTTATAATTGGGACTCCATGATTTCAGATTGAAATAAAAAATATTAGGCACGTATTTTTTGCTTTAATAAAAAATTACTCACTCGTAGATAAAACGCATTTTAAGTATGACAAAAATTAATAACAAAAGAAAATCGACTGCTATTTTCATGCAGCCAGTAAAAATTAAAAATAAAACAGCACGATTAATGGCCATAGAGTGGGAGTGGGGGTCTCTACGTCACTAGTAAGTATAAAATCTACATACTCGTGACGTCATGGCACATTTAAAAAAAGAAAAAATACGTGTCCAATATATTTTGTTAATCTCCATGATGGACTAAAAAAATTTTGTCATCATCCTTATTACTGAACTTTGTTTACAAGAATCAAATTGTAAGTAAATTGCAACGTTAAGCAATAAAAGAAAACTATCCTGTATTAATAAGTGTATGAACTTATGTAAATTATTTCATAGTTATAACAACAACGAAAACAAATAACTAAATTACAGTTCACGTCACTGTAAACATTCCAATTTGTATTTATTTATGTTCCGCGTGGACTGCCACGCATATCGGATGCCAAACTATGTCCCGTTGAATGACACCCAATTATCTACCCTACCGTTTAAAATAAAAATATAAACCTTTCATTTTCCCGCTTGTTTTTCGTTCTATGGCCATTAATCGTTCTGTTTTATTTTTCATTTTTACTGGCTGCATGAAAATAGCAGTCGATTTTCTTTTGTTATTAATTTTTGTCATAGTTTTTTACAGAAATATTTTTATTTTAACTCAGTCCTCCTGAATATTTGTGTTGCAGTTTGTTGGCAGTATTCTCGTTACTTACAGTACCAACAGTTACCTTTTTATTGTTTTTATTGGTTATGTATATTATTAGAATATGACTTTAGAAATGACATAACATGAGGAGCTCGTGGCTAAGTAACAACAGCCGCACTGGTCGATCCATCAGGTTAAGCTGCGCTTGCCGGGGTTGGTCAGTGGATGGGTGACCATCTTTACATACCGAGAATCCTCCGTGCCTCGGAAAGCACGTTAAGCCGTTGGTCCCGGCTGTCATTCATGGATCTTTGACAGTCGTTACGAGTCGTCAGAAGCCCAAAAGTCTGACACCAGTCTTACCAAGGGGTATCGTATTACCCAGTTACTGGGTTGTGGAGGTCAGATAGGCAGTCGCTCCATGTAAAATACTGGTATTCAGCTGCATCCGGATAGACTGGAAGCCGACCCCAACATAGTTGGGAAAAGGCTGGGCAGATTGATTGACTTTAGAAATGACATCACGACTAACCTTTGCTTCCTATAAATTACACCGGACTCCTAAATCGAACCATTGTGCATTTCCATGTAAAGTGTAAGCTCCTAAAACATCAAACCAAATGATGAGACATAAAAAAGTTCTTATGCAGTTTTGAAGCCAAGTGTCATCATTGTTCCGAATTTGATTTCATGACCTTTTAAAAAGTTAAAACAACCTTTATTCAAAAAACTGCGGGGTGGCTCGATTTAGGAGTCCGGGAGTATATAATTGTATTTTTGTTTAGAATTTATTCAAAATTTTATTGTAAGTATAAAGAACTATCCTAGTTGGCCTGGAAGAAGTGATGGCATTCGTGATACAGGGTAATCTTAGTACGAGTGTCAAAGTACTCCTTTGACACCTAAGTGCACATAAAGACTTTTTTACTTTAATGTACTAGATTATACATAGAATACGTAATCGAGAAGTCTCTTTCAAGCGAAAAACCTTTGTTTCATGAACGAGTTGGTGGTGCTCATTAGCAAGCATTTAACTAATTTCTACTTTCCTAATAGGGCGAGATTACGTACAGTCGCTTAGTTTGACACAGTTACCGACTGACTTGTGTCACAGTATAAATAAGTAACAGTATTATATCTCCATAGAAAACGGCCGCGGCGCGCTTCGAAATATCAGTGTATTTGTGTATTGTATGCAACAGTATCAAATGCGCGGCAGTTACGTTCCCTACGTAACTGCCACGCATTTGATACTGTTGCATACAATGTGAAAGGTTTATCTACCGAGCGGCCGTAGGTAATTATTTCTAGGTGACTGCCGATACTGCTACTTTATTATACTGTGCTTGTGTGATTCGAGGACTGTCAGATTGCAATTGTTTTATTTGTGTGAGAGGAAAGTTCATTAAACTTAGCTTAGTAATAGTACAGGCATGATACAGAGAAACAGATACAATTTTATTGATCAAACAATCACCATACTGAGAGAAAAGCATAAATAGAAAACAAGTTTCGCAAATAAATGCTTGTTAAAAAGCATGACCCTCCTTCTGGGGCAGTCGGGTATCTCAATGTTATTATGTCAAATGAGTCCGTGTAATTTCAAACGCTTTTCAGTTACAAATTTTAAAAAAAAAATTGCTCTAATGTAAACATGGCTTTAGTAGTTAATATACATGGTACTGACCTCCGAATAGGATTTTCGTCGGCAAATATAAAGAGTGAGCTGGGCCCTGGAGTAGCGGGCTGGTGCGCGCCGCCCATGGTATCAGCTGGCGCCGCGCGAGCCTGCGCCCCCGCCGCCTCCTGCGCTGCCGCCAACCTGGAATGTAACACCGTATAGTTAGTAAGGTGCAACCTGCTTTGGAGTATGTGCTCCTAGTACAAGGGAGCTGAGTTCTTATGTTGCTTAGCGTCTCATGACAAGATTCTGTTGTGGTGTGATTAACATCGGAAAATACAAAAAAGAACAGACAGACATGTGACACCGAATAGTTAAATTGAACCCTCTTTGGCTGTATCCGCTCCTAGTACAAGGGCGCTGAGGTTTTGTGTTGATATTTTCACATTTTGCAGGGTTGTTCATGGTTCCGTTGTTGCGATTACCTCTTGGTATTGTTGGGTTGGATAAGGTAAACCCTTTGATAGGTTTTCAGATAAGAATAAGTGATTCTTCACTTTTTATAGGTGTCCTCTGTTATTGATAAAATCAACACATGTTTCAAAAAACAAAAACGGAAAAATTAAGACAAAAAACGGATTATGTCAGTATCCATAAAAAAATCATTGAAAGCCGAGATATTTTTCAGCATCTTAAAAGGCTTCTTTAACCATACAAGCTCACACCATAAAATTCGATCAACCTACATATCGCAGAAGTTCTAGCAAACCGAATTATTTAATCAAGAAGTTAGGTGTACCAGGCCAACATAAGCTAGTAGTACCTATGATTAAATCGTTGCGCCTAGCGTGTTACAATATCATTAAACAGTTTTGTGTATGACTGGGAAGGCTCGAGCAGTTAATGATATCATTATCAATTAAACTCCAATGTCCCGCTAATATGAAACTAAAACTATGTTAAATTATAAAATATTAATAGGCTCACTTAGCGAATTTTTAAACGTTTCTATGATAATTTCCAGTTTAATGTTGATGCGAAACGCGCGATTTTTTTATGGCAACAACAGTAATTTTATGAGATTTTTTGAGGTGGTGCAATGTAAACAAAATAACAATGTTAATATCAGCATGTAACTTTTACATTTATGTGATGTGACCCACTACTTGAAAAAGGTTATTTCGTAAATACAAGGCCTTATTACACCTTCAAATATATGTGAACTTTAAAAAGTGCTTAAAATCGTTAAACTGCTTTCTGACCTTCAAAGCAACAATATCGGAAAGCCGCGGAAACCGGAATCTTTTCTTCACAATGGTAATTGTATTACGACTTGTACTGACATACTATATATTACGTGTGTGGCAAAATTGAATAGACAACATGCAAAATCTAGGTCAGTACCACAGAACAGTACAGAAGGTCGACTTCATTATTTTAGGCCTCACTTTAGGTCTCAGCGTCAGGTATATTTGTCTGACACATGCTGAGCTGGACTCCCATTTGGTGCAACCTTGAGACGCACACTGCACTTTTTATGTTCGTTGATTCATTCTTTTTAACCGACTTCCAAAAAAGAGGAGGTTCTTTGTTCGTAGCGCATGTATGTTTTTTTAAGTATGTCCACCGATTTCTTCGTCTATTGTGGACCGATTTTGAAAATTCTGTTTTTGTATGAAAGAGTATACTCTCAAGTTGGTCCCATATAAATTTTATTAACTTTGCTTGGATAGTTTTTGAGTAAGCTTCAATAATACGTATTTGTCCCACTAAGTATATGTGGATGATATGATGATAACTTCCTGTCACTGTTATTTACATAGCAGGTAGTGGTATTCGAATTTGTGTGGGGTAGGTACCACAACTAAAAAGAGAAAATTAAAAAGTTAAAAACTTCACACTTTGTAGTGTTTTTTTTTGGAAGTCAGTTGTTTTTTTTAGTATTTTTAGTATATTTGTTTGATAAAGTGTGTCATATAATAGTGTCATCACAATGTCTTGTTTTTATTTAATCGTGCTTTTGTATGTGGTGCTGTCTTTTGTGTGCACTTAATAAACGATGTATCTATCTATCCACGACTAGTGAAGACCACGCACACATAGACACGTTTCACGTCCAGCAAGTGCAAGCACACTCGCGACAAGCATTCGACTACAATAAGACTGAGAATTTCTTCACACAGAATGCTATTCGATCATCCGATTCGATCTGTAGAAAATGCGAAATAGGTACAGTTCGATGCAAAAGCGCACCGTACCATCGAGATCGAATCACGGGAACGGATCACAGCCAGTGTGAAGAGTGTCTGAGATAGACAGAGGCTGAGACCTATAACCATTGCACGTGCTTAATCTAAGCGTTATTCCTGTCACTGTTGCACAACTGTCAAACTACAAGTGCAAGATAGAGACGGTAACATATCTAAGTCAAAGGTCGAGTTAAGTCACGTTCATAAACCTCGGCCTGAGATCGCCGTACGTACACATCTATGTGCATGAACCTGTTTTTGCTCGGCACATGAAACTGACCTTCTGTACTCATCTGTGTCAGTTGGTAGGTATATCTGTTTGAACACGTGACGGTAGTAAGGGAAGCCACGGTTTCAGTACATTAGATTAATTAATACGCCAGTTTTTCGACTGTTATCAGAGGTTGCCATCTAAAGGGAAGCTTTGGGAGGCAAATAAACAACGGTACATTGCACGCAATTCATTAATAGCAAAACTGTCCGGATTCGTAGGGAGTTTGTCCTTTTAAAAGAGTATAAAGCGTAGTGCAGACTAGCGCGACGCGACACCGGTTATTGATAAACCGTGTAGTTTTTCAAGAAATTGTAAAGTTCGAGTAGCGTGGCGCTGTCGCGTCGCGCTAGTCTGCACGAGGCTTAATGCTGGTAGGAAATAGGAACTGTCCACTAAACGAGGCGAGCTCTCTGATCCCATGACCCTGTATTCGGATCTAAGTACTCAAAACGGCGATTACACGATCAATTCAATAAAATCAAGGGCACCCTATTCTCTTAACACAATTCTTGATGCGTTGAAATTTGGTCCCCCAAATCGGGAGTGTCTCGCGTCCAGCTAATGTGACTGACCCCTTGACTTGTTTACATCTAGGTCAACAGAACAACTAAATAAAGAAAAACTAATACAGGTTGGCATCAATTTGTATTCAGCAGATTATTTTAGGAAGTTTCTATTACGTGACACGACGATGTATATTTTTTACACACATAATTATCTAGACTGTTTTGTACATTTATAGTAGGTATACACGGCAGGTTTAATACCATGGACAGAACTAGAAGAGTTAAATCCGTCATTGCTCCAGTGCGAGAGAGAAATTAACCTGTTAAGGGATTGCAGTAGCCTTGGTTTGCCTTACTTGTCGTTTGGCATAAGTAGGCATTTATTTTCAAATAGTTTCTAATCAATAAACGATTATTTTTTCTTTGCTTCTACACACGATCTCTTTTTTAAATTAATATAAAGAACAATAATGATTCCTACACTAGTAGTGTTCTCTGGTGTCATTTTTTATCATACCTACGTACTGTGGGAGTGCATCATGAAAATTATGTCGTGAGGAATTCATGTTAAGCACCTATTGTGTTTTTATGGTTTAAACCTTAACTAGATTTCATTTGGAAGTATGCGTGTCAAACAACATGTTTTAATGACTTAGCGACTTAAATATTTTTAATTGGAGCTAAACTTGATCAAGTGTTTTATTTACTATTTCCGTAAGCAGAAGTAAGTTTGGAAATTGGACTCTATAGAATTTATCTAGACTAGCATTATAAAGAGAAAATATTTGTATTTTTGTTTGAAATATACTCAAAAACTACTGACCGATTTTAAAATTTCGTTCACCAGTGGAATGCAATATTTTCACTGAAACATAGATTATTATTTTTAAAGATCACGCAGGTGAAGCCGCTGACAGAAGCTAGTAAATAATAAAACCTATCATACTACGCGATCTTATTTAAAAGGAACATTTTAAATCACGGCCTTCCTTTTTTAAGTCAGTTATAAATTACAATGAATTCGTCTTATATCAAGAAACACTGCAGACTACGTCATCCAAAACAAATGACAGGTAAAAGACAAATCACATTCATTCGAACCTAATGTTATGAAAACTTAACACAATTTTGATGAAAGAACAGGCACCCGAAAACCTCATGAACACAATAGAGGGGCACGAGGAACAGTGCGAGGCGGAGGGTTAGAGGGGGTAAAAGGGAGGCTGGGAGGGTAGGGAGGTCGAGTGATCGGCCGCGACTAAGGACATTGGCGCATCTTGCCCTTCGACCGCCTCATTAGCTAGAACACTCGAGTTATTGTCGTCTGGATATGAGAATAGGGGGGAAATGTCGGTCTTATGTTACTGGGCCGATCGTGTTGGCACAGCGGTAAAGTGTGTGCTTGCCTTTCTGCTTGCGGTAGCGACAATGGATGTTCGCTGTACATTGTAGGTAAGTTAAATTCGTATGGATACCTAGTCTGCGTTCGCAATTTATGTGCCAAAAATGTAAACAATCACGAGATTTAGGAAAAATACACGAAGTTCAGTTTTTGCTACACCTTCATAATTTTTATGAAATTTTCAACAGTACTAGTCAGTCTAAAATCAACTTTATTTACATTTGCATTAAGTAGATGTTTGTTTAAGTGGAATTAACATCAATTGGAAACAAAAATTTAAATGGACTTTACGTTGCATTGATTGCTGATCAGTTTTCATAGTTCTAACACTACCTAAACAAAGCCGAAAGGTATGATGCAGTTGAGTTTATATGAAATGAGATACGTTATATTTCATAACATTGTTGTTAGTAAATGGAATGGTTATGTCATATAGATCAGTTTCACTTCATTACATTACGCGAAATTAAGCTCTGAGCAGACGACGGACAATTTGGAATCGTATGGAAGTCTTCCGCGCACTTAGGATAAAATTCCGGGGTTTCCATACGGTTCCAAATGGTCAGTCTTCTGCTCAGCGCCTTAAGCATATTCTGTCAATCAATATCCGTATATTTTTATCCAGTCCGTAATAAAATCAAAACTTTCACCCGTGGAAATAAAAAGATATCACAAACAAACACATCAGAAAAAAAGAATAGATAATAATTTATTTTTAATATTTTGTCAGTCTATGTTGTGTCCCACTGCTGGGGAAAGGCCTCCCCTTTTAGGGTATATAATATAATAATATAGGTACAGAAAAATGAGATTTATTATGATATGAAACTTACTACTGCTCAACCCATAACAGGGAAAGAGAAGCAAACAAACAAATCACTTATCCGTAAACTACGAGTACAAGGTGGAATTACTTAGATACGACTTTACAGTTCAATTCCTTTCAGGAATAACAAACAAAACATAAGTTTTGTCGAAGAAAACACCCCAATTACACAGGTATCAGCTTGGAAATTCAACTAAAGTGATAGCTGCGATACTTGACCTGCCTTAATTAGCATGACCTACCTTAATACTTGTACTATTGTAATTGAGTGCACAATAACCACCTGAGTAAACACCTTTTTTAAACATAAGACAATTTGTTTCGTATATGGGGGATTTTGACCGTATACAAAATCCTCGTTCGACCTATATTTTATTCCCTTATGGAGCCGTTTTTTTTTTTTTTAGCGCACGCCTACAAATGTTGTCTACTATTTTATTAGAACGTTTGTTAAGGGTCCCCGAAACGATCAATTGCAATCAATTGCAATTGTAGTAATATTGTCAATCGCTACAATCGCATTTTGCAGACGATCACTTTGCGCATCAATGTGTACCAATCACGTAAACATTGACAATTGTAATTGATCGTCTCGGGACACTTTACAAAAAAATTGGGCGCAAACACGGTTAACGAAAGTGATTGTTTGTATAACGCAGAGTTTTTGTAAATATGCGCTTGTATTTGAAGGACGGATTCGTCGCGATTTACAACGTGACGGACGAAACAAAAATATCATACAAAGGGTCCCTTAAACGATCAATTGCAATTGTATTAATATTGTCAATCCCTTCAATTGCATTTGGTAGACGATCAATTTGCGCATCAATGTGTATCAATCACTTAAAAATTGACAATTGCAATTGATCGTTTTGGGGACCCTTTACAAAAAAAATTGTGCAACGCGGTTCACAAAAGTGATGCGAAGATCGAACTTTATTCACAACATGACAAATGTAACAAAAATATCATATAAAACTCGTGCCAAAGCTTAAAATGTTCGTCTTTCTCCGTGCACCAACAAAAATCGTTCAACTATCTTGCTAACATAGTTTCTCAAATCTACGTATACATAGTTTAGGCCAGGACCCGCAACGATGATTTGAAAGCCAGTGTAGCTACAACTTAATAATTAGTATTCACTCATCTATTTTTACACTGTTTATAAATTGGTTTTGATATTGTAAAAAAAACAAAGACACTACTTATGACATGTTGTCTGCACCTTCATTTGTAAACAAACACTTAACCTAACATCACTTAGCTTTGTTTACTTAATTTATATTTTAAGTAATTAGAAATGCTTAAATACTTCTTATCACTAAACATATTCTTGCTTTCTGTCGACAGAGCGACACGAGTTTATGTAAACTAATTATTTTTGAATACCCTCCATGTGGCAGTAGCCAATAAAATTTGTCATTTTGTAAACTACCTGCGTTTATAATAATACTAACACTTTATTGAGTTGTGATGTGTTGCCAGAATTATAAATACAAAAAAAAACTATTTTATGGAAAGTATACTCATATTATTCATTCAGTGGAAAAAAAATACACGTTCTAGTCACTTTGGTCAAATTATTGTAAAAAAATAGAAGTATACAAACTGTATCATTCTGTACGGTAATACAACATGCCTTAACGAATTTATACGGCAATGCGTATATATCATCGTAATAAAAATAGTTACAATATTTTCTTTGTAAATCGAGGTCAACAGTGTATCCGAGATACCTAAATTACATACACATGAGATTTTGTGCCAAGTTGTTCACAGTATTAAAGATAATGCGTGGTTATGGCACACAGCAGCCATGGGTATCGCCAAGTTTCGTTTATTCAAGGATTTACTATGAGATATATTTGGCCACTTTCCATTTTGTCCGATTTTCACGAGGCTTTTCAAAGGCATTTTGGCAACTCAGTCAATTCATGTAATTAAATAATGTATGGTGTAACCGCATTGGACTGTAGGAGAATCGGCAAAATGTGTGTCAATATGGATTTTTATGGAGTTATGAACTTATGGACCTATATTCGGCATTTAATTAAACAAAGGAATAAAATCAATCTGGCAAACCCTTTCTCAACTATATTAGAGTCAGGTTTCAGTCTAACTGGATGTAGCTGAATACCAGTATTCTACATGGAGCGACTGCCTATCTGACCTCCACAACCCAGTAACTGGGTAACACGATACTCCTTGGTAAGACGAGTTTGCAAAGTGTAATTTTATTGAAATAACTGAAAACCTGAAACGGGGTCATTGTATTCATCAGCATGATCAACTTGTACCAAAGTGGGACTACCACAGAAGTCGCAAAAAAAAAACTTGTGTCGTTGAAACATTTTGTTGAGTTATGCGAACTTAAATGTCTGTGTCCCATAGTAAAATTTGTTCATATAATGTCATAATTTTGGCACAATCGCCCCATTAGTAGATTATACCATAAAAAGTGTTGTCTTAGTTTGCCAAACACTGAGTTTAGTTTTAATCCATAGCCTAATTTGACGATTATCTACATACATACTAAAAATCAAAGTTGCTTTTTGTGTCTTTCTGTGTGACCGCGTTGTTCTACCAAACAACGCAAAGGATTTTGATGCGGTTTTCAACGAATTTTTAAAAAAATATTCCGGAATGTTTACGGATGATGTATAATATAAATACATATAAAACTTTCATATAAACAAGAAATATCGATGTTTTGTCAAGTCTTAAAGACCGTGCGACAGAGGGGCGGCTAGTTTAGAATATAAAAATAAAAAACATTACTGCCTAAATAATTATGTAAAAATATCGCATAATCTATACAGTTTAGTGTCTCCGCCATATTTGTTTAGACGCTGTAGGTAAGTTCATTCACCCCGTACGAATGACTTTCAAAAAACCCTTGTCTTTGCCCTTCTTACTCACAAATATCGCAGACAACAACTAAATTAAGAAACATAACATAACATCACGCCTGAATCCTCCAAAGGGTTAGGCAGAGGTTCACCTGTAGTACACAAACATTTCGCCAGTTATGTTTAAGAGCGTTTATTCTGAAGGTGGGCAACGTCGCAAATAGATGTCAAATATGTCACTGTTTTGATTAATTTAGCAATATTACTATGTGGAAATAAAAAATGCGGCTAACTAGCGAACTAGAATATTGATTATGAAATGCAATAATTAATATCGTAACACCGAATGTTTAGTTATAGATGTAAAAAAAACTATTTGGAAACGTTCCAAATGCGTTTTTTACACCTAAAATGGGTACAACATCAAATTCAACGTTATAATTGCAATTCATTATTAATATTCTAGTTCTCTAGTTAGCCACATTTCTTATTTCTATTCAGTAATAGGTATTGCTATAAGAATCAAAACAGACAGACATAATATATTGAATTATTTATTTTATTGTTATATTTGGCAGTTATTTGCGACGTTGCCAATTTTTAGGATAAACCCTCTTAAGAGGCTTATAACAGCTAAAGCGCGTCGGACTGCATAGAAAAGAAAGAGATGCGCGAAGACGCAACGCAAGTAATTTATTGCAAAATATGAAGCAATTTATCTGTTAACAAAAAATCTATTGATTGGACTAAAAATTAAAACACTGTTACGGTAATATGTTACTTTTTAGAATAATCTGACAAAAAATCAGAATGATTGCATTTATAATAATAATATGATATATATATATATACCGTACGCAAAATACGCGCTTAGTCGTGGAGTTGCGGATACCAGCCCGTATTACCTATTACCTAATATGATATATAACGTGATTTTTTTCTATTGTATCAAATTAGTTGTATTATGTTTTCAACACACTATACGAGTATATCCTGAAGAATAACATGTATTTTTCAGATTTTTTATTTCAGTGGATTATATACTTTTAGGCATTTTAAAACTTGCGTTTAGGCACGTTTAGGTGCTGTAGTCCTCTTGATGAATGAATTTAATTAGGAAAATGTGTGAAAATCGTATCATAATGCTATGAGCATTAATAACGTTGCACAGGTTGCAGTTGAAGCCTTCTTTAGATTTTGGTGTGTTATAGTAACCAATTATAGTCTATAAATAAAAAGCGATCAACCGATCAAAATAATCATGGCAAAGACTGGCTACTTTCAAAAACTTGGCCACACTCGAAAAAAATTGTTTCCAACCATTCCTTCATTATTTTTCCCATAAAAGTACATTCCAATATCCTTAAGGCTGGTTTCGTTTGGGCCGTACGTACACGGGAGACCCGTACAGTTAGCGCCCGCAGTGCTTTGAAACCAGGGAGTAGTACGATACGTTGTACGGGCTTTACCCGGAGCGGGTCGCGTACGGACCAATCCGCGTCGCTGTGAAACAATGTTCTAGCGCCTCACGTGTGTCTCCGTTCCAGGAGCGCGTATGGGTCTCCCGGACAGCTTTGAGACCAGCCTTAAAGACCGTTTACGAGCAATAAAGTTGTGGTCTATTTTTGGTCAGCAAAAGGACATTTGTTTCTACGGAAAGACCGCACATAGCATTGTCGCACACGAATAAAGACCAGGCTCACCAGGTGGCACGTTGCCCCACTCGATCCATAGGATACAGACAGTCCAAAACCGTTTCCTTCGTAAGGCCACGGGATCCCCCTGGTATGTTAGGAATGAGATCCTCCATCTCGACCTCAAAATCCCCACGATCCAACAGTTCCTAATACGCATGTCCAAGCGTTACTTTGACTCCGCTGCCAAACATCGCAACCCTCTGGTTGTCGAGGCAGCAAATTATGTCCCCTCAACAATTAGTAGGATCCGCCGCCCGAGGCATATTCTCTCAGAACCTGATGACCCCATAACCCTCCTC
Organism: Agrochola macilenta; assembly: GCA_916701695.1. Lineage (NCBI taxonomy): Eukaryota > Metazoa > Arthropoda > Insecta > Lepidoptera > Noctuidae > Agrochola > Agrochola macilenta. Next base: position 19,253,148 of record OU753554.1, on the reverse strand, counting down.
CAGGAGAGCAGTAGGGCCACCAGCACAGTACACAAACACAAACGACACCCGTCATACCGACCTCGCCGTCGAGGTCCACCGCGATCGCGACCGCGACCCCCCCGAGTAAACGATACTCCCCCCCGACCCTTGCACGAAGATGCGCCAGCCCGCGTCGACGCTGAGCCAGTAGCTTTAAATTCCCCGATCAATAATCATGATATACTTTTGATCCAGCCTGTCCCTCTTGCTGTCCTCCCCTCAGCGAATGCCCTAAGCCGAGGTTCGTACCCCACAGGGGGTGCCCTTAGCGAGCATTCGCCTAGTTTTAATTTATAATAGTTTTTGCCCCTGGCTGGAGGCTTTGAGTGCAGAAGCTTAAGGCAGCCACAGGAAAGCCCGGTTAAGCAGACACTACCTTAGTAGTAACCTGTGAGTTGCCCTAGTTAAAAAAAAAAAAAAAAAGGTGGCACGTTGCGGCATGGTATGGCAGCGGATTTTCAAAATGATTTGAATCTTATTTTCATACCTTTAGCACTCACATATAATTAATATCGTCATAAAGGGTCTTGAGCATACCGCGGGAAGCTGCGACATGCCACGGAAAACTTCGGAATCGAGCGGGCCATAAAATGTTTAATGTTTTGCCGTGCCATGCCGCGTCCCGCCTAGTGAGCGCTGACCATAACGGTAACAGCTAGAGAAGTAATCAATCTTGTAAATAAATTTCACAGTGGGGTCATTAAATTCTGTTAAGCTGGTGAACTTTTAAGCAAACAATGTTCGTAGGTAACGGATATGTACTGTACAGCACATTTGAAGTCACATAAATATTCATGTACAGTTGAACAAACTATTTGGTTTACACAGGCCCTAGCACGAACGTGCGAAGTAAACGCAACGTAGAAAAGAAATGTTGACGAATGCATTTTATTATGATACAAGCGACCCACCCTGGCTCCGCACGGGTGCAATTTACATGTGATGACGGTATTCTGAACAGTAACTTAACAAAAAGCATTAGGCTATTATTAAGTACTTCTTTTTGTATATATTTACATAATATATAGCCTATGACCATCTGGAATAATATACCTTTCAAATGGTGAAATAATTTGTCAAATAGGAGCTGTGGGTCTGTATAATAAGTTTATACAGTGTGTTAACAAATGAAGGGCGTTCCTTTTAACGCGCAACAGTATAGCGTCCGATACATGCTGAAAAAAATATTACCATTATAAAAAAAGTCGCACTTGTATTTTCACTTTGAAAGACAAGTGCGCGTGTACAGAGTGTTCCTTTTACTTTTTTTTTTTTTTTGTGAATATTATTGTCTTAATTTTTTTTTTGCAAATCGTGTGTTATTAAAAAAAATACATTTTATGGACGCTATACGATCACGGGTTAAAGGGAACGCTCTTCGTTAGTTAACATACTGTTTATACAGTAATTTTCAACATTCAATTCTTGTTAACAATCATAGGTGCCATGGCTAAATTGTAATGATTGCTTAACCTTAGTAATTTGGCTCATTTATTAGGTCTATTATAGGTACTAGAAAACATAGTTTATAAATATTCTTCAATAAAGAGAACCTATTATTAGACCAGAAGTAAAGTTGATACAAGAAAGCTTGACTACAGAAGATTTTATGCTTAAATCTGAGCACATTTTTAAAAGTACGTGGTTGAGGAATTTTCAATTTACTCGGGACGCGGAAGTAGGTAAGGCAAAATATTATTGTGCTGGGATTAAATGCAACTACGTGAATTAAAGTTGTGGCAGGTCACAATAACGTTTACATGAATAATATTATGGTATTACGGCGGTTTTACGATGTTATGGTATGCAGAGAAAAAGGTGAACAGATTTAAATGAATAAAACCTTAATTTAATCAAATGCAATACAAAATATACAGTCATAACCAGCCTACTTATAATATTGCCACTGCTGGTACATAATCCACCACGCGGGCCCAGTGCTGGTTGGTGGATGTCACATGTCTTCGAATTTTTGGGTTTTTCCTACACCGGTTTGAAAAAAGTGGTGTTGAAATAATACACAAAGTAAAATGTACCTACAACTTGTAAGTCGGGGGCGATACTACTGGGCCACCTGCATTAAAATGCAATACAAAAGCCTATTCTAAGATTGGTTGTATGATAGTGAAATCCTGAAAACGAAATAATTTAAGTGTTTTATTGCCTTGGCTAGAATCATAAGTAATACCTTCAATTAAACATACGATCCTGTACGCTAGGCCACTTGATTCTAAGATACGAAATATCATTAACATTTTTTTACTTTCCCGCCATCAAGTCAAGCGACACAACAAACTTAACGATAATGAAAACACAAACAAAAACGTCCTTAACTTGAGAAAAATGACCTATCACGAGACGACACTGACAAATTATAATATTTCCTACACCATAGGGTTTTCCCGGCCCCCATTAACATAACAGGCGGGTGACCTCGAGGCCTACATCTATAAGCAAAAAATCTCTGGGTGTTTTCCAAGGCGCCGGTTGATCTGGTTTTTTCGGAGATGAGGCAGACGAGACGTCGCCGCCGCCGCCCCGCCGTTCGGGCGCCGCCGCCGAGCCGAATTGGGCCATCTCCCTCGGTCCAGAGCTTTATATACCCTGTTTCATTTTGGCTACAGAACTATTGCTTGAACCCGTTCGGAGTTCGAGTTGAACTTTGTAAATGGTTGTGAACCGAATATAATGGAAGATAATATAGTAGAGTACTGTATCTGCAGATGCAATATTAGATAGGAGAATTACAATGGCAAAGATACTTATTTCAATTTAAGCGTATGTTAGAAGATATTATTGTTATACAAAGTCGAAGATTTTTATTTTTTATCTTAGGAATAAGAACAGTTTAAGCTCCTGTTCTATATTTGGATTTGCTTCAATTTGATTCTAGTGAATCTATTATTTAAATAAGTCTCGTTCTAGTAACGTAACGTAACGATTGAAATGAATTTTTCAATAGTTCTGCTTGCTACAAAACCATTTAAATGTAATAAGTTATAGAACTTTATAAATCAACCTACTAACACCTTAGAGTTGTCCATTAATGAAATATTCTAGCTTCAGTAATTACAGAATCATTTAAACTGAATCTAGGATTCCGAATTGCAGTATTAATACTATTAATTAATGGATAGCATTTACAATTTAAATTCTCGAATACTGATATTAATTGAGTGATGCGAATTTGTGGTGATATAATAACATTGCTTTATTGTGTTTTAATTAATCAATTAATAATTGTTAATCCCCGTTGTAATGAAACTGAAACAGGTCAACTGACCTGTTTCAATTTGAATGCATTTAATTGAGTTCGTAGGAATACTGGAATTTATTGTTATGAGTGGTGGTTATTTCAGTGGAAATTCTCAATTAATAACTTACCTTATAGCACAGCTTTTGAGTTCATTATGTTTGGTAAAGTTATGGATACAAAAAAAAAAATGTTTTTGGCAAAAAGAGGGTCAGTAATCACAGTGACTTGAAAGTTGTCTATGGATAGTGTTAAGAGTTTTCGTTAAAAACAAAGTAGGACCAACCTTTTCCAGGGCAGTGGATTTTAGTAATATTCTTAAGGATTTTTTGAGGTTCTCATCTTTGAAGTTTATGGAAATGTAGTACTTTTTATGTAATGTAATACTTTTCATCAGACATGCAATCAGCACTGTGCGGTTACCTGCCAGGACCAAACTAATACAGCTAATAAAAAAAATACTATCTTCTAATTCAATTTCAGTTCAAGTTTCATTACACTACAGAACTAGTTATCCGGTATTTAAACGAGTATAATACAGTTATTCTTAGAACAACGAAGACCTTTTATTGAAGTTGTGAAGCCATGTAGTCGTGACGCATTGCTAGCGTGGGTGTTGTAAGAATGAGAACGCGTCACCCGTTGATGCGAATTTGGGGGCACTTCCCGAATTTGAAGAACGTTCAAAATCGAATCTTAGCGACAATCTGACAAAATTAACAAATTGTTTGACCATTTCATGTCATTAGTCACAATCTATGTCACCAATAGACAATGTCAGAAAAAAAAGCCGACTAGACTCTACGGAAAAAAATAATTTTCGGATTAGGAGTTGGTTTTCGGCCCAGTTATATTGCAAACCATTATTTTTGTAGGTATTTTAATAATGTTGTTAATTAAATTATTATTTTTTGTTTTTATTGTTTATATTTAGGGTTCATGTTTATTTAAGTGATAATATTAAATTATAGATGTATTATTATTTTAAAGTGCTGATATATAATTTTATAGCAGTTTTCATTCAATTTAAAGTGCTATTTTATAAACGGGAATTGACCTCAAAATGTGTGAACTTTCGGCTAAAAACTCGCTGAATGCATAACCTCCTCTTTTTTTGAAGTCGGTTAAGAATTGTGGAGGGATTTGATGTTTATTTATGTGGTGTACTATAGCTGTATGTTGTAAATGCGTTTGCCATTGAACTTCGCTCGTAGTTTCTTAGAAATCTCGGAGTATTTGCCGGTGGCTAAGTTTTCACCGTAAGTTTATAATTTCACAGGTTTCGCGTAGAGTCAGTCTGGAAGTCTGATAGTCTATTCAACTTTTATATAAATGCAGATAGAACAGTATCTGTGTAAATAGTAAGTAAGGGTTGCGGCAATAGCTCGCCATCCGATAAGAGCTCGCCCTCCGATAAGGACCAGGCCCGGGTCGACAGCGCGTTGTGTGTTCCACGCGCGCCTCAGAGAGATGTCAGCACAACTGACGGGGTCCACTAGGACCGATGCCTGCTGGGGTCGCGGATCCGAAAGGGATACCGTGGCCCCTGGCAACGTACAGGCAACTGAAGGAACACGGGTGGGTTTTAGTCAGTAAGAGTCTGACACGCCCTCCCGCTCCGCCCAGAGCGGGAAAGGTTATATGATAATAACCCACCCAAAAAAAAAGGGATGCGGGAATTGGAATTTGATTGACACATTGCAGTATAAAACGAATTATTCGTTGTTATTAATATTATTATCTAACACTAATTTATTTCATTTAAGTATACACACGCACATTGCAGTATAAAACTGATTTACAACACTTCAGGTCCAGTTGAGAACCAGCGTTAGGCACTAGTTGTCTGGTATTTTTACTAAACTGAGCCTATTTGGCGCAGCCGCGAGGAACACTTTCCTGTTAAATAATTATTTTACACATTAATATGTTTCCTTTTTTGTTTTTACTTGTTTTATATATAAATAAGTTGTGTGGTGTGCCTTTTTGTCTGTGCTAAATAAATATCTTTTCTTTCTTTATTCACGAATGAATAGAAAAATTCATAATTAAGTACTTGCTCGCAGCTGCAGCTTGTACGAATGAAACTTAAAAATATATTAGGAAATCTATTTAAACCATTGTAAAAGTGCTCATATTGTTTTCCATCTTACGTATCGAGGCTTATTAGGGAAATTATTTGTTTTAGAATTAGTTTAGTAATTACCTGGACTACCTCAAGTTCATTAACTTAATCTTAACTGCAAATGGTGCACTATTATGTACTTAGCAACCATCCTAATCGACTAACAATCAAAACATCCAGGACCAATAACGTGTGATGACGTAACAAGCTCTGCATTGTCTGGAAAACTGCCAGTGGGTTGTCCTTCGGTCCTTGGCGGGAGATAGGGCGACGGCGCGGCGCCATGGCGTTATAGCGTTATGGCGCTTTCGAGGTCACCTCACCGTTCCCGGGAATAGTACTGTGATACCGCATTCTGACTAATGCGGGAATGTGTGGGATTAGGAGTTTTGATGTTGTATTTTTTTTTTGTGTAATGTGTCATGTGTTTGGTTTTGAAATGACATTTGAAAGTCAGAATCTATTTTCGTGTTTCAATTATTTTCTCAAATCAGATGGTACTTAGTTCAGTTTTTTTAAATATTTTATTTATTTTAAACCTACATGGACACTTATGAAACGCCAGAAGCTAGGTGCACGGTTCTAATTGGCCATTTCCTATGTAATAAATGGCTTTTACAATGTCTTCAAATTACAGTGTTAATAGGTATGAGAGGACAGTGTTGACCCGTCAATAAGTACTAGGTACTTAACAAAATAGAAAATGGTCTACAAATCTACTACTCTTATCTATAGATGTGTGAATGGAGTTATATTTCGAAAAAAACATAAATTACAAAATATGTACCATCGCGGACACTCGCGGTTAGCCGTAAGTGTCCGCGGTCGTACCTACTACGGATGTTTTCGTAAATTATATTGATTATTGAGGAATTTCTGTAGGAATTTTTGATAAAAATAGATTGAATATTGTATATTATGGACACCAAAAAAGTTATAGATGAAAGAAACACAAAGATTCACAGACTTTATATTTCCACTTAAACCTAAGTCTATTATTTCAATGTCTGTTTAAAATCTAAGACATAATAATGTCACTAATATTCAAACCAAAACCAGCTCATTTTACCTACACGCTATAATAGACACAATGTTATAAGGCTCGGAGCACACCGGCGGGAATTAAATTAATACACGTGGTGGAGGCGCCCACTGCTTCACAATATATGACCCACATTAGTAACATCACTCAGAAAGAATGTCCAGCTAACAACGGTGTTAATGAACAGCCCCATTTTTACTTCTACCTGTAATAACTTATTTAGCTCATTTAAAAAGTTATTGTGGACACGATTTGGGTCACTGCAGTTTTATAAGCTTTTAGTGTTTTATGTCGTAGAAAATGTTAACAAGTTTTTAATAATGACACTTAGTTTTGTGGAGAAATGAATTTTGGAGATAAAATAAGTCCAGCTTTTCGTTAAGTATTTACTTAAAACATGTCATGATGAGAATTGAACTTCAAAAGCATTGTATTTTTGTAGCTTTTAGAAATAGAAAAAGAAAAAATAGAAATCAACTATTTACTTATAATGTAGGAGGGTATACAGATAAGATGTAATTTTAATGAATAGTCCCGAAAAATTTTACCTTACGGCATGCAAAATTTTCTAACAATAGAATTTATATACGTATAAATATAGAATATAATTTTCATTATAATAAAATTATAATATCAGCCTGTTACCGTCCGACTGCAGAGCAAAGGCTTTTTCTCGTACATAGAAGGCACGAGCGTTAAGAGCGTTTATTCTGAAAGTAGGCAACGGCACCAATAGATGTCAAATATTTCATTGTTTTGATTAATTTGGCAATGTTACTGTATGAAAAAGAGAAATGTGGGTAACTAGCGAACTAGAATATTGATTATGAAATGCAATAATTAATATCATAACACCGAATATTTAGTTTTAGATGTAAAAAAAGTATTTGGAAACTTTCCAAATGCCTTTTTTACACCTAAAATGGGTACAACATCAAATTCAATGTTAACATTGCAATTCATTATCAATATTCTAGTTCGCTAGTTAGCCACATTTCTCATTTCCATACAGTAATATTGCCAAATTAATCAAAACAGATACATTTTTGAGAGCTATTTGTGCCGTTGGCAACTTTTAGGATAAACGCTGCGCTTGCTCAAGGCGGATTGGTGATTTCAGACATTTCTCAAATGTACATTTCACATTCTATCGTATAATCCACTACGCATCACGGCCTAACCGCGACAGAATCACATCACGGCTTAAGTACACAAACAGACAACGAACGTGTGCAAAAATCTTTACAACCGCAATGATACAACCAGATGACTAGGAATCATTACCCAGTTAAACAAAAAAAATCCTTTTTATTCCATACAACATAAAAGTCTAGACACGGCAGTGTTACAAGCCAAGTTCGGAAAACACAATTACTATCCGCATTCGTTACTAAAATTCATATTTCAACCTCAAAATCCACCACGTATCACGGTCGAATCGTGACAGTATCAAGTCACTATTAACCGATTGCGGCGAGGCTTACTTGAAATTACGAGCCAATCCGGTGTGCAACGAACTTTACAAAAGCATTAATATACAGAGGTGACTCTGGAGCGTTACCCAGTTAGACAAAAGAAACTCCTTTTTACTAACATGCTTTTTTACATAGAACAAAAGTCGAGATACGGCAGTGTTATAGACCAAGTTTGGAAAATACGATTACCGTCTGTGTGTATTCGTTACAAAAAATCACATGTCAACCAGTTTGAAAAAAGAAACTCCATTTTATTACATGCAACATAAAAGTCTCGACATGGCAGTGTTTCAAGCCAAGTTCGGAAAATAGATTACAATTAAAATTCATATTTCAGCCTCAAAATCCACCACGTACCACGGTCGAATCGGGTCACAATCACGTCACTCCCCTATTATCCAATTGCGCGAGGCTTAAACAAAATTACGAGCCAATCCGATGTGCAACGAACTTTACAACAGCATTGATACACAGAGGTGACTATGAAGCGTTACCCAGTTAGGTGTAAGTAACTCAGTTACCATGGTTAACCGGGTTCGACGCTGTATTTATAGGCACAGAGAGCGGGGCTTCGACGTTTAAATATAGACGATATTGCTATACGTGCTAAGTTATATGATTGGAGGGATTAATGTGGGGTTTTATAGAATTTCTGATTTCATTATAGGTGGTTTTATGTTGATTATAGTGGTGTAAAACATTATTTTAAATAAGGTGTTTGGTTTTGATAACTAACGGTGAGAGAAGAAATTAACACGCAGCGAATCTGTTTCCTTCCGAGAACGAAATGAAATGGGTATTATTTCTCGAATTGTCTAATTCTCTGGCTTATTGTAGTATTGTTCAGTATACTGAACACTGAAACATAGGAGGTAAAGTTTAACAATTTATAATCACCAAAATTGTAAGGTTCTGTTAACGATGCAACAAACAACATAGTCGAAAATTCGAAACCATCAACTTCTTTATATATTATAAATTAAGCCCAATTTTCGCAATTGTCTGAACGGATTTTGATGCAGTTTATACCATCATTTGGAGAATTTATTTTGGAAGGTATATTAATAAAATGTCGAGTCGTTAAAACCGTGCGAAGCAGTTCCACTCACTAGTACAAGAATAAAAGATTTAGTTGAATTAACCTACATTAAGAAATGAGCTGTTTCTATAAACTATTGCTTAAAGATTGCCTGTGTCTATACAATGTGGAGATGACAATACGACAGTAAATAAAAAACTGACAATAATAATGCATAGTATTTAATAAATCCGACTAGGAGTTTTGTCGATCAATCGACTAGTTAGTGACTAAAATATTTGTGTGAACAGAACGGAGACGTCATTTGATATACAAAGTTTAATTTGTAGTCATATTAGCTGTTGCCTTCTTCTGCGATCCAGGATAAAAAGTAGCATTTGTTAGCCCAGGTCATGGTCTACCCATGTCAATGTATGTCATACAAATCCGTTCGCCCGTTTTAGCGTGAAAGCGTAACAAACAAACTCACTTTAGCATTTATAATATTGGTTAGGATTGTTTTATCCACCTTGAATCAACAAAAGACTTATTGGTCATTGTTTCTACAAACACTATTACAATTTCGAACAAAATAGCAATTTCAAATCAAAATGTTCAGCTCGTTCCACGTTCGGTAGACCATGACCTAGGTTAGCACATAGGAATTTTCCTCCCGATATTCCGACGAGATCGAGACTTATGCGGGTGAAACCGCGGGGTGCAGCTAGTAAGACATATTTCTGAAGCCAGACTGAAAAATGTATAGTGATGTTAACCCAGAATAGCGGTTGGTCGTGACCAGAAGGCTGGCCTATTCTTCGGCCAGAGAATCAGCATTGCTATACAACGTGGCAATGCTGCCAGCCTTTTGGGCACATTTCCTGTTGAAAACGATGCGGACGAATTTTTTGATGCCCTATGATTGTTCCCCCCCCACCCCTTTCTTATATACTTGTACATATTATTACGTATTATTATTATTTTTCTCATTTACGTTTCTCGGGACCCTGGGGTCCCGGACCTTTGGAAGGCGTACGAGGGGCCGAAGCCAACTCGCAGAGGCCCGTTAGGCGTTTTATATTATTTTAAGTCTGTTAGTTTTAAAATTGTTTCATAGTTAAATAATAATAAAAATAAAAACCCAGAATTAGTATGGTAATGCATGTAGTTAGTCTATTTTAAATCTGAGTTACGATTTACATGGAAATTGTACCTACCGTGGCGCTAGCATTTGTGACTGTTAATGGACAGACAGCCTCATAAAAATTTACACATCGACAAGAATTCATTAAAATTGTCTACAATATTTGTTTTCTTATGTTATATTAATATGTATGTGTAAGTTCTGGTATGCAGCTGCATCCGGTTAGACTGATGATGATGAATATATCGAAAGAAAGAAAGAAGGAAGGAAAGTAAAAGTATTTATTGTGACTCGCACAGGAAATCACATACTAAAAACACATTAAACATAAATAAAAAACAAAGTAACATTAAAATGAAGGAAGATATTATAGCCACATAACGTATTACATATAGGTAACATAATATTATATCAATGTATTATATTGATGTAATAAATAATAATAATAAATTTTAGAAAACCAAATGAATTATTGTTGATAAATACATCTTTTAGAAGCTAACTGTACTTTCGCTTATGCTATGAGCGGTTCAAAGGCTTGTTTAGTTGCGGTTAGAAGTTCAGTTTAAAGCATCATTTAAAAGACTTCGTACTAACGGCGTTTTGGCAGATCTAATAGATTCATTGAAATATGTAATTTGCATGAATTTTTGTATACAGGGCAAGTTTTTCTTCCTATCTTTAATGGTTGCCATAGCTCTCATAGTGATCTTTCTACATAACTGAGTAACAATCATTAATCGTAGAACATTGTGCGCAAGAGCCAAATAGATTGTAACTACCATCGAAAAGACTTACCAACTCAAACACTGCCAAAAAAGTTAACAGCCAATATGTAGTTTACAGCTACTTAACAAGTACTAAACACGTTACTATAGCAGCGATACTAAAAATGATTGCGCAAAGAAATCTTACAAGTGAAGGCCAGATTATATGAGGCGTTGCTGAAGCGGGGGTAATGACCGCCACCGAACGCGAAGCGAAGACTCCGCGGCGCCGAACTGGGGGAAACAGCTCGATAATATGCGACGTCAAAGATGTAGTTTGTTGTAGCCCCGGCTTTTGAAAGCCTCTACAAGACAATGGTCAGTCAATCACATGTTACCTGTTGTGGTAGATTATTATCCATATATAAAATTACATGAATTTACAAAATTTTAAATAAACTTTTGGAGACATATAAAATTATTTTAGACTTTCTCAAAGGTTTAGTGGTCGCAAGCGCTACTGCTGAGCATGTGGGCCTAGTTTCGATTTCCGGGAAGGGCAAAGTGATATTGGGTTTTTCTATTTGGAATTTTTCAGTTCTAGCTCGGAGGCTGGGTTTGTGCACGGTTGATGGCAATAGGCTCGCCCCCTATTACATGACTTAAAACATGACTGGCTAAATGTAAGTGTACTATAAGTACACCAACTCTTCGGGGAAACATGGCGTGATGTTATGTATAATTATTTTATGATATAACTGCATTTTCTTTGGACATTATACAATACAATATTGATCATCTACCTAGCCTTTTGCCAACTATGTCGGGGTTGGCTTCAAATCTAACCAGATGCAGCAAAATTATATAATAGTAGAAGAGTGAACATTTTGGCTTCTATGTATTTTTTAATGCCAAATCATAAAAAAAATAAAGAATTTTGTCAAAAGAAAAAATTGGGGTTGACCACCCTTATCACTTAGGGGTATGAAAAATAGTTTAAGTCTTATTCTCAGACCTACTGAATATACACACAAAATTTCATAAGAATCCGTCGAGCCGCTTCGGAGGAGTTTTGTTACACCGTGATACGAGAATTTTATATATTAGATACTTGAGAATTTAGGAATACGCTGACCTAATCAAATCAAGTCCTTTGAGTGTGAAACTAGTATATTCATTGGAAAAAACAAATGGGAGCCGAACGGGTTAAATAGTTCAATGAAATAGCTCGTTTTTCGTCTATAAAGGGTCGACGATACCAGCTGGTAGTATTTAGTGTAACAACAAGCAAACGAAAATCTTGTTATCGTCCAAAAAACTAAATGCATCAAGGCCTTAACAGTCAAGTTAAAAAAATCCGTTAGTTATCCAGTAACAGTCAAAATGTGGGACATTCTCTAGCTAGAGCTTTAAGGCCAAGTTCATAAAACACCTAACAGTGTTTTATGAACTTGACCTTAAAGCTCTCAATGTGAAGCTGGAAACTATACAAATACCGAAGAATCGTTCGCATCCGACAAAAGCTTTCTATTTTAAAATACCGATAAATGGAGAATCCAACTGCAGCTTGCGATTACTACGGCGTAGCGGGCGTAGACTTACGACTGCTACGGCGTAGCGACGTAGACAGCTCAAGACTACAAGGCGCCGATACGAGAAACAAGTGGTAATAATCGTTGTTATCAGGCTAAATAAGACAAATCTCTTAAATGATATATGGTCAGATTTTATTACTATAAAGACTCGTCTATACTTAGCAGTAAAACAATAAAATAAAGAGGTTCGTATCCCAAGTTTATAAGTAAAAGTTTAAACCAATGCAATTACAGAGCTTGTCTATAGAATAGCTAAGCTTAAAAACGAAGGCTTATTATCATTGTGGATACTCGAACTTAGTTAATTTATATCAGAACTTTTTCCTTACATAAAGTAGGCTAGTCAATATTAGCTAATAAGTATAAAGGAAACTTTTCCGTTTATCTTTAAAAACAGTCAATGTGACGATATAGAAATGAAGATCGATACATAGAATATTATGATATTATGATGAGGAGCTCGTGGCTAAGTAATAACAGCTGCATGGGTCGATCCATCAGGTTAAGCTACGCTTGCCGGGGTTAGTCCGTGGATGGGTAACCATTACATACCGAGACTCCTCCAATTGATAATTTTTATGATTATAATTCTATAAATAAACATTTGATACGGCCGCAAATCAGATTTAGATCAACATAATAACATGATACTGACCTGCAAATTGCAAAAAACATAAGAAAATTTTAATTTCGCGGACTTCCTTGACGTTTTCGCCTTAAGAACTTATGTTAGTCACCTATATTCTTGCTAATAAATATATCATTCATTCATTCATTCAACAGTCTAAGCTAATTCTAGACGCCATCGCGGTATCGTCTGCATCGAGTTCACAACAATGGCAAATTAATAATAATCATCTTCACTTAATCTTTCGTCTTCCTTAGATACTCTATTAGTTTAGATAAAGGTAAACAAATCGTAAAAATGGTTTTTGCTTGTTTAAAAATACGTTATAACCAAAATTTAATTTATTTACGGTATGAATAAAAGAGGAGACTCTTTTATTAATGTTATGTTAAACTTTATAATTTATTCTTAAACTAATCTTCGTAGTGGCAGCAACTGGATATCACGATTTTTTTGTTAGATTTATAATATAATATTTTGTAATCTCTTATTGTAAAGAGGCCAAAAGACAGTTTCTGTAAATGTAAGAGTACATCTGTGGCATAGCATGACAACTGAAGTGACATGTATTACGTTTAGCCGGTTCGTTGACAGCGCTCTCGTCACGTGGTTTTTTTGTTTACCTTTATTCTAGTACCTAAACCAACGGAGTATAATTATTTATCATTAAATAAAATTCAAATCTTTATTGCATATCTCATGTGTGTACAAGATCTGAATAATAGTTACAAAGTTCATATGGATCTAAAGCCTCGTGTAGACAGGCGCGACGCGACACCGGTAATTGTGCTACCGTGAAGTTTTCTTAGAAATGGTTTTTTTAGAGTCATGTGGCGCCGTCGCGTCGCGCCAGTCTGCACGAGGTTTTATTCCCTAATTACTGCAAAACACAAGTAACACAGTGGACCCAGCATGAACGGCTTTACGTAAATTCGAACGCTTCGAAAATTGAAAATATTTGTTTCGCACATAATATTAACAAAGTTTCAATTCTCTATTCATGTCTATGGTTGATACTCATTGTGCTTGTCGCTGTAGGATAGTTGTAAGTTGCACTCAAATCTGTATGGTTCTTTCCTCGAAAGACCATTCAGCCATAAGCAATAATCTTGGTGAAGACCATGTGGTTTTCACATGATCTGACCAAGATTATGTCTGGACTTAAAAGAGACTGTGACCTCTGAGTTTGTTTCTGTTTTTCTTCTTAGAGTAGTCGGATAGGAATCACCGACCTCATCTAGTTAAAAAAAATGATTTACGTGATTGTGCAAACCTACTTACGGAAATGAAATCATTTTTCATGTATTTACAATACGAAACTCATTCGATATTTCGTAATGTTTACGTCGCGCGTTCGTGTTAGGCCCACAGGTAATGCAGTAAGTAATAGTCTAAGCACAGTCTAGACAACCAGCGCGCCATCCTTTGCATCGAGTTTGCATTAAGCTAGCGAAGACTAACCACAGATAAATGATTAGTTTTGCACGATAGTCACGAGAAGAAATATCTTACAGTTACGCAAAATTCAAAAGCGATTTGCTCATGAAGTTCCGATACCAACTTTAAAAAAAGACCCATTTCTTATTAGTATGGCTTCGAAAATACAATATTCGTAATATCATGAAATTTCTATCAAAACTTTAGTAGAATATCGCTTTTGAATCTTGCGTAAGTGTGTCGTATTTGTGCTCGCGACTGTACCGGTGCAATTAATTCCCGCTAAAAGTTAGTTTATTTCGATCTACTGAACTTTGGGGAATTTGGAATGGTAGGTAACAAAAACTAAAGCGCTGGTCACACTGGGAACGTGAACGTTAGTCAACGTTGCTACCGTGTGTTTGCATACTTCGGTTCACACCCGAACTATAAAACGAAGTATGAAAAGACGCGGTAGCTAGAGGAGCGAAGCTAAACGAACTTAGCCTCATTCCCAGTGTGACACGCGCTTAACAGTGTTCTAAATCGGGTTCGTAATTCGAATTTGGTCCGGTTAGTTTTGGTAAAATAAACAGCACCGTAGAAACGGGTTTTGTCGACGGAAGAATAGACAAAATGACAGATTGTGATTGTTTACCTGTCACTTTGTCTATTCTTCCGTACGGTGGTCATGCTGCGCGTGCAGTAGAGTCAATGATAGTTTTTGATGTAGGTACGCCAAACCAGTCAACAGCACGTCACGAAATCCAACCCTACTACAACGAAATAAAGACGCTGTTGATGTCAATGAACGATCAATGTAAATGCCACTGCACAGCTCCGTAAACGTGCAGTTGTTTGAAACGTTAATTGTCTTGATTACATTTTCTAATTAAGTATTATTTTGAACAGCACGCATTTGAATTTACTGTGCCTATAGTTTTGTCATAGAAAACAGTCGATAGAAATTTGTTATGCCGTAAACGCTTACTGTTCACGCAATATTTCCGCGCTAACATAAATCTTAACGGAATTTGAAAATTAATAGCAATATACAATTAATGGAATGCTTAAATAGCAAAATATTTCAAGCAAAATGCTTTATTTTTCGGTTTGAGTATCTCAAAATATAAAATTAAATGCATAATCTTCCTATTTACTGCATTTTTAATGCAAGTAGCAGTAACAGTAAGCCAGAGGGTAATTTGTTATAGCAGAGGTCTACTTAACAGAGAGATATGTTACTGAGGTTTTTGTGGCGCCACTTCTTCCCTGCTAAAACATCGGGAAGTGGTAAAGAGCGTTTTGGGGGACTGTTTTACGGAATTCTTGTCGGTCAAAAAGTGTTTATTCTCAGCCTAGTTTAAACTAATGAGTTTTCATTGTGATTTTTGATTTTGGTCAACTATTGACGAGATATTCATTCCAGCAGTTGATTACTAATAGCTGATGATTATATTGAAGACCGCGTCAGCATAAAATGCGGTAAAATTACCATCGTCATTGAAAACAAGTAAGTAGGTAATATTATCTATGTGACGTTTTATGTCGTTAGTTTTACGTTAAGTTGCCATTAGTGAATGGTCGCTGGCGTTGCCAGGCTACTTATTGCCGGTTGGCACGCCAGTCGGGCTTGTAAACACGTCGCCATGGAAGCTACAGCATCTGCAATGCTAACTAACGTTCTCTAGTCTACTCCAATCGTGTGAAACGAACCGTTTACTGCCAAAATTGCAAATGATGAAATTGTTTTTGTGAATTCTGCGAATGGGATTCCGGATTTGGATCATAAAATTAAATGTATTAATATTTTATGTTACAGGATAATTTAAAAGCACGTAAAATATTATAGATTCCAATATTAAGTTTAACCATAAAAATTCGCCATATTGTTTGGCAAGGTGCACTTTAGAACATTTATCGTTATGTTTGTCCTAAGTTCAAATGTATAATATTTTACGACTGGACTTTCAAGGTGATCTGACGCACAAAAATAGATTTAATTCTTGACCAAAACAACAAAAACAAGGACTTAGTCCTTCACTATTCTTTGATCAAAACATATTCAGAAATCATAATGGTAGCACGAGAAATGCAACCAGTATTAAAGTTAAAAAAGTTTTAACTACAAGCAACGCGACCCACATACACCACACATCGAACAACGCACAAGTATAGTTCGAATTCAAAATCCCGAGCTCAAAAACATCACTAGAGTAAACATGTCAATCACTGCACGAAAAATTCATAGAGGCGCAGTATCCAAACATCGTTTGACTGACAAAACGAGTCGCGTCGAGGTATCGACGATCGTCGGATATGGGGCAATTTCCCGCCAAAAATGACCGCTACAGAGCTGCCAACGATACCGTCAGGTGAGGGAACTGGCGCCAATGACAGCGGGATGTCGGCTTGCGGATTATAGAATCGAATTTCGAATTTATTTTGAATTTGGATTTTAGAACGAGGAGGTGAAGAGAATGAAATGAGCGTTCAGTGTTTTGTTTTTTCGATTCTTTTGATTTCTTTGTAACGAAACTGCAATACAAGAAATTCATGCTAATCTGAACTATTACGAAATATGGACCAAAGATAATAATAATAAAGTTTATTAATCAAAAAGTAACAATACAATGTGACATATTCGGTGAGCCACAAACTAAGCGTCGTCGTTTGTATCTTGTGGCTCTGGATTGCGATTTTTTCAAAGTTATAAAAGTTACATTACAATTATAAAATGTTAGATAATTATTACACATTTTCCAAAAACAAAAGATGAGTGAAAATAAAATAAAGAAAATAGATAAAGTAAAAAATTCTTGGAATCAGTCAATATAGTCGTAAATAGTAGGTAGGTTACCTATTTCCGCAAATGAACTCTTTTCTTTCATAGGTAGGCAGGTCGAATAAGACCTGCCTTTTCGTGTGTTTAGTGACTAACCTGGTGTCAGAGTTTTAAAGCCGCCCATGGACCTCCGACTTGGCTTCACATGCTTTGGTAGGTAACTATTGATTTCTTTGGCTAAAATAACCTATAAAATGTAAGATCGTAGCAGTTGGGCGTCCTGTAGTTAATTTAAAAAAAACAAAATCCACCGTGTAAAATTTTCCACAGCTCTCTTCGCCCTAATATCATAATAAACCCACCGACCTATAAACACGTTCCTATGCAGCTAACAAATAAGACTTAACCCGTATCCGCCACTGTTCGAGCCATCAGCTGTTCACTCACGTCACAACGTCAGCCGACGCAAAGTGGATTACAGTACTCAGCGGCGACTCAAGTGTCCATGGACGTCATACGCGATATTTACTCAACTTGATAATACTTGCGGACGCCATTGTACGTTGCTGTGCTCAGTATTGCATTGTCTGTCGCTTCAAAGTGGACTAAATACAGAACACTTGTGAACCACAATGTCATGCACTTGTGGATATCACTGTACTAGATATTACTTGTCGATGTAACTGTATGGAGTATTGCAGTTGATTGTACATCTATTGTCTTCGTAAAGTGGACTAAATATTAATATGTCAATTAGACCATTACAAGGCGTTTGTGAAAGTCATGCGTGAAAAAACAAAATGATAGTCCTCCCAATATAGGTAGTTTCGCATAGAGACGAATGGGCAAGAAACTCCTTAAATACAGTTTATACTCTTTAAAAATTAAAAACTCGTGAGGAGCTCGTGGCTAAGTAACAACAGCCGCACTGGTCGATCCATCAGGTTAAGCTACGCTTGCCGGGGTTGGTCAGTGGATGGGTGACCATTTCTACATACCGAGACTCCTCCGTGCCTCGGAAAGCAGGTTAAGCCGTTGGTCCCGGCTGTCATTCGTGGATCTTTGACAGTCGTTACGAGTCGTCAGAAGCCCGAATGTCTGACACCAGTCTTACCAAGGGGTATCGTATTACCCAGTTACTGGGTTGTGGAGGTCAGATAGGCGGTCGCTCCATGTAAAATACTGGTATTCAGCTGCATCCAGTTAGACTGGAAGCCGACCCCAACATAGTTGGGAAAAGGCTAGGCAGATTGATTGAAAAATTAAAAACTCGTGAGCTATAAGTAGCAACGTGTGGACGGCACTGTACAAAATAATTTGTCTGAATCATTATCATTATCATCATTCATTATTTCACACCTGTAAGCATATTATATTTGTTAGCTAAAATACCAACTTCAAAACTTTTCTCGAACCTGTTCTTTATGTGAATACAGTTTTAAATTCAGCAAAACTGAAATTAAGTGCAATTTAATATCAAACCTTTTCACTGCCAATGACGCCAAGATAACAATTATAACTTAAGTATCGAGAATAATATCCTGCACAAAAATATTATGATTGAAAATACTCATACGAGTATAATGCAAATCAATAAAGTTTTTAACAAAACTTGGACTGACATCACTGCCTTTTTTTTTTTTTTTTTTTTTTTTGGGTGGGAAATCATCAAATGACTCCTCCCGCTCAGGCTCCCGGGCAGAGCGAGAGGGAGTGTCAGACTTTTACTGACTAAAACTCACCCGTGTTCCTTCCGTTGCCTATGTGCTGGGGCCGCGATATCCCTTTCGGACAGACCCGCAACCCCAGCAGGTGACATCACTGCCTTCGACAGGCTTCCACAATTTTTGATCTAAAATTGTGTACTCTAAAAAGAGTTGATTACTATAAATAAGTCCAAATAGTTTGCAGGCTATAAAAATCTGGGCTAAAGTGAACAACGCGAAATAAAAAATACTTCGAATTTCAAACTTACTCACCCAACTTAAAACCATACAAACACATTCAAAATAATAATAAAATTTCAAACAATTCATTTAAAAAAATGCAACAAATTCAACAGTGTATAGTGTGAAATGCGTTAGAATTATACCGGGTCAGTAATTAAGAGGGGAAGTAGGGCGGGTGTGACGAGTTAAGACCATTACTTGCACGGTAACATAGGGGAGGTAGGGGGGTAAGGGGAGACTTCAGCTGTGTAACGCTTTTGTGAGCTATGCACCGATAATGTGTTGGTTGTAATGTAATGGACGTGAAGAGTGTTGTGGCAAGAAAGGAACGCTACGGAGACTCATTTGAGATAATGATTGTTTATTACAGACATATTCACCTGTACACTGGGTGAGTTCACGTACTGTGTAATAAGTAAGGTATAGTTAAGTATAGCTTAAGTTGCTTTGTCGCATTAGATTTATTATTATCTGTAATGGCAAAGGAAACATGTCATGTGAAATAAATAAATCAATTATTAACAAGCGACCCGCCCCAACTTCGCACGGTTTTTACGACCAGAAAAAACATGAAGTTTTGTTTATTATATCTAAGTTAAATATTAATGCATTACATACATAAACCTTCCGGAATAAATTCTCTAAATGGAGAAAATCGCATCAAAATCTGTTGCGTAGTTTAGAAGAACAACACGGTCACACACACACAAACAGGTATAGATTAACATGTCGACTATGGTATTATATTATCTGCATAATATGAATACGGGTAACATATATGGATGCGGGTAGGTAGCACACACAATTCAAATTTTCTTTCGGTTTTTGCATTATGCAGGTCAGTGTATGTATGCTGATCAAAATATGATTCGCAACCGTAACAAATATGTTTTTACAGAATTATAATCATTAGAATCATCAATACAACTGGCTAAGTTAATATGATTTCATGAAATAGTCATTCAATAGGGTAATTTGAACTTGGAGACTTGTATACACTAGACCTATGTTGCTGTGTCAAATTAGAAAGGACATTTTTTACAAATGAATACGAAAAAAACTTTTGTATAGGTACGAAAACAATATATGTCAGTTGTTCCACTCAACCTGTGATAAGTTCAATGACCGAACCAACACTGGATTTTAATTATTACACACACCACTACCGTGGCATCTACGCATGCTTACTTTTTTTTTTTAAGAATTTTGTACTACAACATACTATTAATAGTATTAAAATCGTAAATATGCGCCTTTCCCGTATACGATGTAAAATAAAGAGTAAATATTGTAAATCAAGTGTTGTTCAACGAATCATTGAGTGCATTCAGCATTTTGTTGAAATTCGAGAGCAAAATAAGCGTGAACTATGGTTAATTTTAAAACTTGTTCAACAATTTCTGTATTTTATTACGTACCAATTTGACAAGTAAAAGTATATTGTGAACATGGTTCTTGCACAAGAACATTTTCACAGTATATTTTTACGTTAGTAGTATATGTATTTATTTCGTTTATTCATTTTTATACTTACTTATTAAATACATTTTTAAATATTTTAATAAAAAAATCATTTAAAAATATAAAATAATTATTTATTTAATAATTACTGTTCATCGCCTGCCTAGTTTTTTTCCAACTATGTCGCGGTAGGCTTCCAGTCTAACCGGACGCGACTGTGTATCTTATCTTTAATTATTACTGTTAATTCTTTCGTAATTCAGCGTGGTAATTATGAAATTGATGAATAAATGCATCAATTTGTAGTCTCTTTGAAAAGAGTAATGAACAGTAGCATAAATAACGAAATGAGAGCCATTCACAATCCTCTTGTTTTATTTGTACAATCGCATCAATTCATTGAACTGCAGTTTTAAATAACTCCATTAATACTGTAATACGAATTGATATAATTTTATCGAATGTGGTGAACCGAAATATTTGAATGGAGCGAAAAATTATACTCGAATGTGAAAGTTCACGTGCCATGCGACATTTGGACGAGGTGAGCGTTTGGTGACGAAGTTATCTTTAATGTGGTAACGTATGACATTTCCAATGTATCAGGAAAATATATCTATCCTATTGATTGTCAATATTTACAAATCATAATAAAATAACACTTATAGGAGCAGGCAGGGGTGTCTGAGACTCACATTTTGACTGTTATGTTTAAGTCCTTAGTAATACGGAGCGATCCTTTAAACGGTCACAAATACAGAATTCCACAATATAATGATTAGAAAAATATAACAAATAGACAGAAAACAAATAGCAACCAATACATATCCGACTATCCTACTTTCTACTAATATTATAAATGTGAAAGTTTGTATGTCTGGATGTTTGTTACTCAACCATGCATAAACGGCTTAACGAATTTAGATGAAATTTGGCACCCGGGTAGACCATGGCCTGGATTAGGTTATAACATACTTTTAATCCTGGCAGTACATTCCCGTGGGATAATCTGACCATCACGGGGGAAAAGCTGGCAAAAGCTAGTAGATCATAAATTCAAACCCTGCTACTTGCAATTTACTTTTGAATCTCACCCTCGGCTTACGGAAGCCTAATTAAGTCCTTAATCAGTGTATCAACTATCAAATCTCATTTTAGCCAGTTGATTGTGGCTGGACAGAAATATCACATGAATCATAATATTAATACCAGCCTATTACTGTCCCACTGCAGGGCAAAGGCATCTTCATATACAGAAAAGGCATTGATCACCACGCTTGCTCAAGACGGGTTGGCGATGTCAGACTAAGGCCCTTTCCTCACTGGTCGGTACTATCAAAGAATTTCCTACCTATACACCGTAAGGACTATTTCGGTCGCTATAGAAACCTCATCAACCAATAGCAGATTTTGATGAGTCCCAAACTATAAAAACATTAAACATAAAAACGTTTTTTTTCTTTTGTTCTACTCCTAATGGTCGAAAAAGGGTCAGACATCTGTGATCATTGTGTGAAATAGATGTGGTCATCGTGTTCACGGGATTTTCTTTTCAAACTGCTATATATATATATATATATATATATATATATAGATTTGAAATTCTTTGATAGTACGTCAGCGGTGCGGGATCAGCATGCTCGGTATACTCGGTAGCGAAAGCTTACCGAGCGCCTATATTTCAATGATTTAAAAGGTACTGCACAAATTATACCAAAAACATAACGTCAGGTCCGTAAATGAAAGCAGTGCAGTATTGTTTCGGTATACAGAACTCAAACTTAAACCATTTACAGGCACTTTTGAATTGTCAAATAGTCGCTTCAGTTAGTCAGAAAGTTGAAGCTAGTTGCCCATTCCAAAACGTAGATCTTTATGGAGAAGAACGGGTAAGAAACTCCAAGGACACTCTTTTTAATATAGAAAATTACAAGATCCTAGGTATATTATTCTTGTTGCTTCTATATGTGAGAACAATGTACAAAAAATTACCAAAACAATTCAAAATATAAGATTAAAAATAAGCCATGGCAGATAAGAGATCTTTCTTAGATCTTTCAAGTCAACATACATCTTAATACGAGTAACATAAAAAACGGCTCCATGAAAATCACATTTACAAAAAAAAAAAAAATGCTTCTAAATTATACAAAACTAAATTGCAATGTATTTGAGAGATTAATAGAATGTTACTACCAAAAAGAAAGAAAATCATTATCCATTGGAGTATTCAACAATTTAAAACTTGTATAAATAAAAAATAAACATTAAGTTTGTAATGTCAGAAAAAATAAAATGGGGAAGCAACTCTTCCAAACATTAAATTTTTTAACTAGTGAGCCCAAGTGGCTGTGGAGCAGGACCAGCATTAAGCCAAGCATTTTTATCTATGATATAATCATCCAACTTATAATATGCTTGTCTGTGTGAGAGACAGAGCACAGTACAGAGCCTACTATACCGCTCTGCTGCTTACCGACCAATGAGGAAAAATGAAAGCAGTGCGGTATATACTATACCGAAACGATACCGCACTGACCAATGAGGAAACGGCCATATTTTAATCATATCAGTTCGATAAACTGTTACGATTTGAATAAGCTTTTAGAAAATGGCGTTTAGTTGAAAAGCGAAGTTTGGCAGTGGGCCCAGAATAACATAAGATAGAATAAGTCTTAAAACATGCAACCTGGCATTTGTGGAGCAAGTCAGACAGCAATTGATTATTACTTTCGCTTCTCTTTTTGCTGTGCTTGCGATTTTTGAGCCATGCATATTTGTTCACACACACTACACTGGTTTGCTCAGTATGCGTGGCGCCCGCATTGCATTTTTTATTTTCTTCGGAGAGAAATTTCATCCGAGCAGAGCGGGGAGCAATCTAGCGTGACTCAAAATACATGAATCTTTGGATATTCAGGATTATGTTAAGCTCTAACAGGGTGGAAAAAATGATGGTAATTGAGCAGTGAAGAGTGAAAAGGTGTATTGAGGTTAAATTGTGAGTTTCTATAGATTTTTGACAGAAATTACAATTTCAAAGTGAACAACGGACAACGGAATATTTTCTGCCGCGATAAAAAAAGTCAGCAAATAGTACTTAGAAATAAAATCATTTATCATTTTATCATTTAACTGCCCAGGGTATGGTTTATCTTGTATTTAAATCTCAACATTTCGTAAATTTCAGTTCGGTGAGCGGTGGCTGCCACATAGCGTATGCAATTTACTGACGTCACTGTAATGTTATTTATGAAAGTACGTAGATGTGTTTTCCTAGAGAGCGTTTTTGACACCGTAAACCCTGGTAAGATCATTTTCATTACAGCCGTCACTGCGGCCGTTATGTGGCGGCCATCGCTCATCTAGGGAGCCGAGCAGCTTTAGCGATCAATTCCGGAAAAAACCCAATGTAAGGCTAAACGTGTTTAATATTTTACATTGATGTAACCTAATATTCATAGTCTCTATACCCGTATATTATGTACCTATAGCCTGGTTGGTAGCCTTTTCAGAATACCTATTGCTGTATAACCGGCGGCTCCGCTACAATAGCTTATCGGGCGGACCTACGTTTTTATTCAGGACTAGCTTTTTCCCGCGGCTTCGCTCGCGTGGAAATCGGAAATTATCCCATGGAAACGTACTGGGATAAAAAGTAAAAAAAAATCCTATGTGTTAATCCAGGCTATAAACTATCTGTCTGCCTCATTCAAATCCTTTAAGTAGCATAACATAATGATTAAATACTATCGTGAATTCATGTAAGCCTAGTACTGTTTGTTAGGTTATTGCTCAGAAATTGTGAACAACGTCTTATGATTGAAATACTTTCTCGAATTCATGGAAGCCTAGTCCTTTTTGTGCCAAGTTTCAAGTTTATTAACTCAAGGAATTTTTCGATATTTCACTCCTTTTTTTTTTTTGAACTTGGGTAATTATCAAATAACTTCTCCCAAAGGTAAAATTTTCAAAATTCCCTTCTTAGTGCTCACCTAGATTATAAAAAGAAAGACAAAAGAAAGACAGAACTAACCTATTGTAGTTACAAGAGGTCTTCTCTTGTTGTAATGAATGATTCTGACTCCTATGTTTATATTTGCCTAAAATGTTTCCTAATGCATAACAAACACACATAAAACCAACTATTATCATAAGCTGGTACACAGGGTAAGAAGAGGAATCTGCGGGTTTCAGAACCTTTACTATAATAGACTATTCATTGGAACAAATCATGTTGGTACTTAAGCAGTTACCGCCATTGCGATAGTGGATAAATATCATGTTTATAAGTAAACAAGCTTATAAGTTCAACATTCAATTGTACCTATACATACAAAATTCGGGTGTACATACATACCTAATATAGCTACGAGCTTTCTATATCCAAGGTCATCGATACGCAGGTCATCGTCCATTATATTCTGCCGCGTTCAAATTGAACCGATTATGTCATCCATCGCGGTAGTTAACTATTCAAACCTTCCAAGAATAATGCATTAATAACAAACTAATTAATTAAATAGTAATGAGAATTTACAGAATTCATGTAAATGAAAATGTTGATATAAGCACCAAATTAGTTTTATGTTTAATAGTAACCTAGAGTTCAGTACATTGTGTTCTATTGTAATATTTTTACCACAAAAGTTCATTTTCAATGAAAAAAATCAGGTAATAGCAACTCGGGCACCACGTGTATCGGCCCGGGTGGTTGCGTTAAAATAAATATTAGTAGCGTATTTCGGAACGCAGCTTTTCACTGAGGCGAAGGTACGCGAGTGCGAGCGGGATAGCGCGAGATGAGATCACGGGAGCGAGCGAGATGACACGAGCTTATCCGATCGATAGCCGCAGCCGCAGAGTGCCGCGAGTGACGTCAGACGCCCGTCTCGTCATCTTTGACTCTGTTCAAAGAATTGTTACTATATTTTTGTATAGAATGAACGCCATTAACAGTTCAATATGAAAACGAACTATTGTATGGCATATGAAGTGTGCCATTGTGCTCTTGGTGTTTGAATAAGAATGTTATGTACGTCACGGAGGTGATGTAAACATGTTATTGAGTGATTATGATCTCATATGAAGATATGTTAGAAACTGAAGTGAATTGATGAAAATGTATTCTACGCAAAAACGTCAGGAATTGACAAACGCTCAGTTTTAATACTTCCCTCCTAAAAGTAAACCGAACCTAAACAGAAAATAAAAAGGTATTAAGTCTCAATTGTAACACATACTAACAACGTTATTACGAACAGCAACTTACTAGTTGCCAACGAAAGTGAATCGATGAAAATAACCCAACATAAATGAATTAACAACTCGATGATTAATTTGTACGCTACGAAGTCGTAGACCGTCTACAAGCTACGTAGCTCGTGCTACGGCGTAGCGTTTCACTTTCATGCAGAAAATAGCGAATAATAAAACATTTTAGATACAATGCATCAACGAGTGGTTCCAGGAAAATGAATCATATTTTATATATTTTCTCTATGGGAACCTAATGTCGGACCGTAGAAAGGGAAGGTTTTGCCATTGCGTCATTTAGGTCATTCGTACGATAGTAGTTTAATAGTGTGACAAGGTCGTAAGCTTCCTTTTGTATTACACGCTTCGGAAATTGGAAACATTACGAGTAGTCTTACTTAATTAAATCTTATTTAATTAAAGTGCATGTATTTAAATTGTGCTATAATTGTTTATGGTTTACAACATCCTAGTTCTTTGTAGCACGGCTATAACATACTAATATTCAATTAAATAGTTCGCGAGAAAATAATAAAACATGTAGCAAATATAAGCACATTGGAAAATATATTTTACAAAACATAAAATTATGTTTGTTGTTGTATAATTGCATTTTTCTGTAAATAATACTTCCCGTGACTCCCTACTTCACATCAATCCAATCATCTTCAACTCATATTTATTTGTATCGAAAAAAAAGAGTTCAAAGTTCTCTGAAATAATTTAAAAACGCAATCTCACAGCTTCGAAGAGCAATTTATTCATTGTACTTCACTATAATTATCTCTACCAAAAACTCAATATATTTCAGGCAAACAATTTTATATTTATTTTACACAAATACACTAGTATTTGTATAAAATTGGAATAAAATAAAATGCCTGCTTCGCACGGTTTTTACGGCTTTAAATAATACACATAAATCTTCCGGAATAAATTCTCCAAATGATGGTGAGAACGGATATCAAAATCCGATGCGTAGTTCTGAAGATAAACGCGATCACACAGACAGACACGTAAAGCGACGTCAATTTATAATATGTACATTCTGACCCAATTACCAAATAACCATTCACAATCGACTCAACACATTCATGATGTACTCATAATACGGATTATACCATAACTTTAATTTTTAAACGCGTCCGGTCCGCACCGGCTGTAAACCTCTTAAAATACGCTAGAGGGCGCCCTTTGCGCATTTTAATTGGTCCATGTTAATATTATAGACGATGTTATTCCGTAATTTCACTGGCTCGGTATTGTGGAGTGTGTATAGGGGCCCACGTGTAAGCGTGTTTGTTTTGTTTTTTGTGTAAATATTGAGCTTATACGCCGTTGTGATCAATATTTTGCCTGTTGTGTTGGTAATACCTACAGATCAGAAAAAGGCAAACATGTCTTCATTGTATACGCCATCGACAACCGTGAAGTGAACTGCTGAATTTAGGATTAGGGAAAGATGAGAATGAGTTTGTTTCTCCGGAATTCACAAGGATTGCATCCTAACTACGAGTATATATAATATTATGAATGCGAAAGTGAGTTTATTTGTTACGCTTTCACACTAAAACGGCTGAACGGATTTGAATGAAATTTGGCACATGGGTAGAACATGACCTGAATTAGGACATAGAATACTTTTTATCCCGATATTTTTACGGAATCGAGACTTATTTCGTTGAAACCTCGGGGTGCAGCTAGTTCTTTATAATTATTATTTTCAAGCATCGATAAAGCTTAAATAGGGGCTCATTTATCACATTGGGTTTAAAAATCTTATAATGAAACATGACAATTAGATAAATAAATACAAAATAAAACTTTTGGGTATAGAAATGAGTGGAAACATCACAAAATATTTTATCTTCTCATCTATAAATGCGAAAGTGAGTTTGTTTGTTACGCTTTCACGCTAAAATGGCTGAACGGATTTGCATGAAATTTGGCATACGGGTAGACCATGACCTAAAATAGGACATAGGATACTTTTTTATCCCGGTACTGCGTTCCCGTGGGATAATTTCCGATATACTCGCGGGCGACGCCGCTGGCAAAAGCTAGTGTGATTATAATTTCTCTCACATTTCATACCTATTAGTTAAAACGATAGTATGTTTTGGTACGTTGGACGAAAGTGCACGCTTGCCTGAAAGGAATCTATTCACTGTAGACTTGAATACTTTTAGGTTACTTATATCTATCGGGAACCATATTCGAAAACTACCTTTTGGAAGGGGCGACTAGAATCAATTCTATTTTTTCTAAAATTGTCGTTCAAAAGTGCCTTTTATGTGCCTGACTTGACTTTGACAAAGTGAATATTCCGGATAAAAAAAAAATCGAAGGTGAAGGTGCGACCCACCAGTCAACACTATGAACTTTACAGTGCGTGTTAGCCAGGTTTAAGCAACCTACCTTCTAAGGATGAGGGGAGGTTTAAATGAGTTCTGTTTATACAATGATTTCCTCGTTGTTTCGAATAAAAATATGAAGTACACGCAATCGCATGACGGCAGGCTACTCCGATATTTCGGCATTAAAAATATCGGATAACGAGGGTAGTTTAGTGTTTAGTCAGGTGTAAAGTGAATTAGGAAAATGTTAGTTGAGTTTTAACTTTTATTATAATTTTAGTTAAGTTTTGGGTGTTAATTTTCGTGGTGTATTAAATTGAATTTTAAGTGAACTAGCTCATAAATGGCGGTCTGTTCTGTAAAAATCTAAAGGTGAAATGAGCTTGATGTGAGCTGCCATCGGACCCGATGCTAGGGATCGACGCTACTGACAGTTTACATCAAACTCACTTCACCTAAGTTTTACATCAAACTCACTTCACCTAAGTTTTACATCAAACTCACTTCACCTAAGTTTTACATCAAACTCACTTCACCTAAGTTTTCACAGTGAGATTTTTACGGAATAGGTCGGCTGGTCTTTGTTTCGTGAATGTGTTGATTAATTTTAAAACATAAACGTATATTTTGCGCTCTTGATTAACAATTTTAATCATTGTGTCGTCGTTGTTGTGTAGTGTTGTCGTAGAGCAAACAAAAATGCACTGATACAAAAACAAATCAATAAAAATTCTTTGTCTAATTAGGCCTTAACTGACGTTATTTTCAAATCTTCCCAAAACATATTTTTTTTTACTTGGTAGCATAATAAGCATAACCAGCCTTTAACTTTCCCACCGCTGGGACCCAGGCCTCCTCTCTGTGAGAGGGAGTGGGCTGTAATCCACCACGCGGGCCCAGTGCGGGTTGGTAGACGTCACATGTCTTCGAATTTTTGGTTCTAGGCCATGCCGGTTTCCTCACGATGTTTTCCTTCACCATTTTGAGAGCAGTGGTGATGAAATTATTGACACAAAGTAAAGCGCCTGTCCGGGTTCGAACCCACGACCTACCTACTCGTAAATCGGGCTCGTTACCACCGGGCCGCCGGGATGCTTTTACGTGATAGTATGGACTAAAATTCTGATCTGACTATTCTATGAATATTCGCACATACAGATATAATGATTAATAATTTATTTTTATTTCAGACACACAGTCAATAAAATTGTTACATAGAAGGTGTTAGTAATACACATAAAAATCAAAATAAAGAGGTGTTAGTGGTTTGTTAGTAAACAAGACAAGTTACACAATCATTTGCTTAAAGCCTATTTACTATTTCTGTGCAGGTTTTCACCTGCCCAGTACACAGTAAATGAACAATCAATTTTGCACGCTAACGTTCTGAAGAAAGAGTTGGTGTTACCACGAACCCTGCTTATCATCGATGCAGTTCTTTTACTTATAACGGTACCCATTTAATTTGTATTTAAGGCAATATGAGGCAGAGGTACCTATTGCAGGCAAAGCATGTGTAGGTAACTGCGAAACCTTGAAGTCAGTAATTATTTAAAAGTATTGCAGTTATTATAGGTTTACACATTGCGCTCGTCTCACCCAGGGACTTAGATTCACCACGTTTTTATTTAATTAACGCAATTAATACTAAACGCTTCGTAGGACATAATAGTGCAGAACATCACATTTTATTACAACCCCAGGGGTCGCTATTATGAACGTATAAAAGTCGCATTACAGAATTAAAGTGATGTGAAATTGTTTAGTATTATGAGCTGGTATTCTTTTAGCTTTTAATTACATGATAACGTATCTAATTCCTGGTATAAAACGCAATAATATTCTTGTTGGAATGTCTGCTAAATAGGTTTGTATGGTGCAATTAAAATCCAACGCACACCTTTCGGATTCATGTGCGTATTGTTTAATTATCACTTGCTTAAAAAACGGTGAAGGAAAACATCGTGAGGAAACCGGCATGCCCGACACATATTTTTTGACGGCATGTGAAGCCAAGTTAGAGGTCCATCCATGGGCGGCTTTAAAACTCTGACACCAATGGGGCAATTTTAATTCTAATCTTATTCGCAATATGTCAAAAATACAATTTACCAGATTTTTGACAGTTTTCGACTTCAATGTGGACGTTTATTAAGCACCAAAAAAAGAACTATTAATTCATATTATGCAAGCCATCTACTGTGTTATGCAGTCTTGCAAAATCGTCGGAAGCTAACCAAGTTTTGTGTTGGCATGCATTTAATCGAACCTCTAATAATTCTCATTTTGCGCTCCCAAAATATTATTGAACACTCTACTATACCAAATGATTGCGCTTTTTTATGTGATCTTCAAATAATTCCTGTTTTGGGGTCCTAATACTAAATAACCAAGTAACTGCGGTCAACTTGGATGTAGCGGTTGGTGACCGTTCTAACCTAACCTAACTTATTTGGTCTGGGTGCCCTAGCTTAGTTACTGCGACCAATTCGACTCGCGCATAGTACCGACCACGCGCGAGTCGAGTTTAGATTGGAACTGTGACCGCACAGTTCCAATTCAACCTAACCCGTTTGGTTGGGGTACCTAGTTTATTTACTGCGACCAATTGAAAGAAAAGGACAAAAAGTTAAAAAGAGGCGCAGTGATTAAAAAAGGTATGCAATATTAGAAGCGCAAAAAAATTTACCGGTTCAATAATTTTAAAAAGTATCCGTCATCAGAAGGTCATTATGTTTTTAGAGGATCATTTCAATATTTCCGTTTTATATTCAGTATTGTAGATGGTAATCCAACATCCATAAGAAGATCAAAGTCAGTCTGTGTTTGAGAATTTGTGCGTTTGAATCAGCCCATTACACTACTGACAATGATATTGATAAGCTTAGTCAAACAGGAGTACTCGGATTGAAGGACCAGTTAATTAACAGTAAGCGTAATTACTTTTCTAACGAAAATTACGTTTGGGTACTTTATGCGGCCTACCCAAATATCCTTTCTTTGTTGTTGTTCGTCGAATCCTTGAGCTCCATAAGTTTTGAGTTGAGCTGCACGATTACTGATAAATGCGTGCAGTGACTAGATAGGTCCACTCATATCTGCGTAATTACTTTTGTAACGTAAATTACGTTTGAGTACTTTATGCGGCCTACCCAAATATTCTTTCTTTGGTATTGTTCGTCGAATCGTTGAGCCCCATAAGTTTTGAGTTGAGTTGCACGATTGCTGACAAATGCGAGCTCTGTCTGGACAGATCCACTCATATCTGTGCAGTTCTTTCCTTAAAAGACCATTTCAGACACCATTCTAACTTCACTAGACTTTAAAAGAGATTGTGCCCTGTGAGTTTGTTCCGACTTTTGCTTCTTAGAATAGCCGGAGAAGAATCGAAAGATCTCACCTAGTTTTTTTAAATATGATTGACGTATAAAAGTGTTATATAATAAAATCATTTATCATTTACTTTACTGAAAAATAAACTTTATGCTGTCTAGAATTTGGAAAATATATCGTAGCTATCTAAAACTAACTGTTATGGGTAAGAACACGCTATCAGGTCATTATGTACGGTTTTAAAGTCGAAGCAAATGTGTATGATAACTACAACACTGAGTCTCTACAAGTTCAAAATATTCTGTTGGTGCTGTTCACTTTAGATCAAGAAAGACTTCATTAACATTACCACTTTGGTATAAATGAAAAAAAAAATCCAGCCAAGTCCGAGTCGATCTTGCACACGAAGGGTTCTATTTCACTAAACTATATTGAACACAATTTTTTTTTAAATAATCTTTGTAAAAAAAACACGTTTCTGGTGTCCCTTTAATTTTTTATTCTTATTATTTTTTGTTATATCGGCGATAGAAATACAACATCTGTGATCAATTCAACTGTCTATTTATTACGGTTCATGAGATACAGCCCGCTCACAGACAAACGGACGGACAGCGGAGGCTGAGTAATAGGGTTCCGTTTGGTACCCTTCGGGTACGCACCGGGTAGAGAACCCTAAAATATCAAAAACTATATTTTTTGCATCAGCTGCTACTAAAAAGTACCATCGACCCAACAGTGAAAAGAAGAATAAGAAACAGTAATATGGTACCTATCTCTTATTCACAGTTGAAATACTGAACAGTCAGTGACCTGCATAACCCTACCCCTCTTCCCCTCTTCTCCTTTGTAAGCTCGGTCACACGCAGCGAATACTGGCTGCGATTAGGTATTCGCAGCAAGAACTCGCTGTGTGTGACGTGCTATTCGCTGCGACTAGATTCATTCACCGCGAATTGAATTCGCCGCGATTAGAAATGAGTATGTTCAATTTTACTCGCGGCGAATTCAACTCGCCACGAACATTCACTGTGTGAGACAAGGTACTCGCTGCGAGTAGCCATTCTGCTCAGCGCGCCGCTCCGCTCTATTGAAATTCGCGTGAAGAAATCGCTGTGTGTGACAGGCAGGCAGCGATTTTTAAGTATTCTTCAGCGGTACAAATCATTACAAGCTGAATAGATAGTTAATGTATGAAATAGAGATTTAAGTCACATTTTACCAAATTAATTTTAACTACACTTTCCAAAAGCGTTTCATCAACGTCTTCGATTGCTGGAGAAAAACAATTGACAATCAGTAAGTTTATTACATGAAAAACAAATTAGTTCCCAAAAACAATTGACCACCGCTCGCCATACGTGTGATAGGCGAGATAACATAGTACACTTTATTGTTCTAATTGATGGATTGACGCGGGCATGACGTGTGGAGTCGACGTCATCGGTCGACCAATAAAAAGTATGGCAGTTTTACGTCGATATAAAATCAATTAACACTGTGGTTAAGGCACCTGCCCAAACACGGACGAGGAAGCGAGTAGCTATCAAAGATTTTCTCGCTCAAGAAAGGTACAAAAGATTGTAGGTCCCGTGTAAGTAAAAGAGATACATAGGTATATTAATAGTTGATCGCTAACTGTTCACATCGCCGCGCCGCCCGGCGAGTACTCGTTTGTCGCAGCGACAAGAGCGTACTCGCTCAGCGACGTTTGCTTTGCGGGCAGAACACTTGATGAGAGACTCACGCTTGGTACGATCGTACCAAGCGTGAGTCTCTCATCATCGAGTCTCTCATCATCATCTCATCATCGCATATCAGCGAGTAATCGCTAGTCGCCGTCGCGCACTCGCTACTCGCCAACTCGTTTTTAGTTGCTAGCTCTTATCGCTGCCCGTTAATCGTCGGCAGCGGTGGGACAGTTACCTTTTTGGGAGTGTTAGTTATGTAATAGAACATATGTGAAAGTGTGTATTGTCTAATTTTGTTTAAGCCAAAATTATTAAAAAAAAGAAATGTTTTGTTGCCAGCAAAAGTGAACAGTTAAAACAACTGTTGAAAACAAAATTGAGCAGTAAAAAAAACTGTTGGAAGCTAAAGTGAGCAGTTCAAGAAAGATATAAAATATGTAAGAAACAAAGTGTGCGACACTTGTATAGTTAATTGATCAGTTACAGAGCAGAGCCGCTTGCATGGACTGCAAACAAAAATACTGAAAAACTAGCCACAGAAGATTATGTATGAATTAAACATAATATATGTATTAACGTAAATCGATGTAACGAAATCGATAATCGATGTCAAAAAGTCGTTGCGTTTATAATAATGTTATGATTGTATGGTGTTGTGTTGTGGAGAAGCTCGTGGCTAAGTAACAACAGCCACACTGGTCGATCCATCAGGTTAAGCTACGCTTGCCGGGGTTGGTCAGTGGATGGGTGACCTTTTTTTCATACCGAGAATCCTCCGTGCCTCGGAAAGCACGTTAAGCCGTTGGTCCCGGCTGTCATTCATGGATCTTTGACAGTCGTTACGAGTCGTCAGAAGCCCGAAAGTCTGACACCAGTCTTACCAAGGGATATCGTATTATTCAGTTACTGGGTTGTGGAGGTCAGATAGGCAGTCGCTCCATGTAAAATACTGGTATTCAGCTGCATCCGGTTAGACTGGAAGCCGACCCCAACATAGTTGGGAAAAGGCTAGGCAGATTGATTGATTGTATGGTGTTGTGTCAACTAAGGAAATATGTTTCAAGGGTTTTGAAACAACTATATTTATCTAAGATTGCCTCGTCGGTCTAGTAGCCGCAAACGCTACTGCTGACCGTGAGCTCCTAGGTTCGATTCCCGGGTCGGGCACTGTGTTATTGGATTTTCCTTCTGGAATTTCTCAGTAGCAGCCTTGAGTCTGGATTTTTGCCCAGTTGATGGCAATATGCTCACCCCCTTCTACATGGGATTTAAAAGTGTTTATTCTGAAAGTGGGCAACGTCGCAAATAGATGTCAAATATTTCACTGTTTTGATTAATTTTGCTAGCGAACTAGAATATTGATTATGAAATGCAATAATTAATATCGTAACAGCGAATTTTTAGTTTTAGATGTAAAAAATCTATTTTGAAAGTTTCCAAAACGTTTTTTCCCCCTAAAATAGGTACAACATCAAATTCAATGTTATAATTGCAATTCATTATTAATATTCTAGTTCGCTAGTTAGCCACATTTCTTATTTCTGTTCAGTAATATTGCTATAAGAATCAAAACAGGTAAATATTTGACAGTTATTTGCGACGTTGCCAACTTTTAGGATAAACCCTCTTAAACATAATTGGCGAAATGTAGGTGTACTTAGGTACACCTCTGCCTAACCCTTCGGGGAAACAAAGCGTGATGTTTTGTGTATGTTATATCAATCTAAGATCTAGCAGTGGAGCTAGATTTCTTAAGGTACGATACTCACGTTCATCAATAGACGTCAAAAGACTGTTATGTAAATACGTTTGTGCAACATCGACCGGTCTGCGAATAACTTTATGCTGTTCCAATACTGAGCTACCAATCGTTATTGTGCATACGTCTAGTAACAGTTACCAGTTGATCATGTTGCAAAATAAACACAAGTTCAAAACGTTAAACAATAATATATAATAGTATAATAATATATATATAATAGTTTTTTTCTTTATGACAGCTGCGGCGCGTGAGTCTTTGATGGAACGAAATGTTGCCATTTTAAATATAACTTTTAGGACTAAGTATTGTATTTATTTTATTTTTGATTTCTTATTTTGTTTTTTCACTATATTTTGCACCGGTTGACGACATCGCGTCAGCGGCTATCTCTGAAAACCAGCGCTGGAGCTCTGTCTACGTAACAAAAGTGTCGTGATGGTCAAAATGTTACACTTTTTTCGGTGTGGCTCTCATTCGCCAATTATGCAGAGCAATAAAGAACTTCGATCCAAAAAAAACATTGTCAGTAATCGATTCAGTTGTCGATTCTGTACAGAATTTAGAAAGAAAATACTTTTACTTGCGATAACAATTTGGGGGAAAACATGCGTCACATCCACGCAAAACGGCCATCGCTCAGCATAATGCTGAGGGTCGCAGCATTATGCTGAGCGATGGCCGTTTTGCGATCACGACACTTTTGTTACGTAGCAAGATCGCAAGGAACTTCGTTCCAACCGACCCACGTTCCGTTCGTCCCACGACTGTTTTTTTTTATAAAACATTCGTTGCGCGTGATTTTACAAAACATTGAGATGTCTTTATTACATTTAAGTCAACATTAATTTATAATACGTAAACCTAAACCTTCCGAAATAAATTCTCTAAAGCCATCAAAATCCATTAAGTAATTTCGAAGAATTAAGCACACACACACACACAGACACGAAAAGCGTTTTATACTATTTAGGGTGGTTTCACAGCTGTCCGGGAGACCCGTACGGGCTCCCGGAACGAAGACACACGTGAGGTGCTAGAACGTTATTTCATAGCGACGCCGATTGGTCCGCACGCGACCCGCTCCGGGTAGAGCACGTACAACGTATCGTACTACTCCCTCGTTCCAGATCACTGCGGGTGCTACCCGTACGGGTCTCCCGGACAGCTGTGAAACCAGCCTAAAACTAATTCATAACTAAAATTACAGCTAAGTACCTTTGATAATAATTATTTATCAGTTTATTAATTAAAAGTTATTCAAGTACTGACATGCATCTACAATATTTACGAAAACACAATTAAAATCAAAAATGAAAAATATGTGTTTCATGAACTTTAATTATAGAATTAGTTCTTGTATTATGTAAATATTTGAATATTCTAATTGGCATGTCTGAGGTTTTGAGCTTATTCTGTAACTCGTGGTATAAACTGGTCGTAGTAGAAAGGTCGACGTTCCTTAGAACATTTACCGGCGGTTGATCGGCTGGCATAGGTAAGGTACAGTCGCGGAACAAAAAGTTTAAGCAGTTTTTAAATGCATGTTATTATATTTTTGCATAACGGACACAAAATGACTTCAAGTTTTCGAACCTTTATATTTAAGAATTGGTAGTTCAAAAAATTACCATCAAAAGTGACCATCTCTCTCTTTCGATTGTCCCAATTTATTTGAGGTCAGTGAAGCATAAAGACCCCAAAAAAATTGCTTCTTCTTCCATCTTCTCCATTGGTTGACATTTTAGTAGTCACCCTTATTTTATTTTTTTGAAGTGAAACTTCTATATAGATCCCGTATTAGGATTTTTTCTGTCACGAAAAAGCGTTACGGCCGCAAGGAGGGGGTAGACGATATATCGCGTGGTGAGAGGCGGCAGCGGCGGAGGGAGAGAATAGATTGGAATCTCAAGTTTTTATATTTAACCGATTTGAAAAATTATTTCACTGTTGGGAAGCTACACTATCCCCGGGTGACATAGGCTATATTTTTGAGGGTGGGAAATTATCAAATAACTTCTCCCACTCTGGGCGGAGCGTGTCAGATTTTTACTGACTAAAACCCACCCGTGTTCCTTCCGTTGCCTGTGTGCCGTCTGTGTGCAGTCACCCTAGCCTTATTATCTTTCATACAGTCCATCCATCGTTTCTTCGGTATTCTTTCATTGGTAGTTCAAAGTCAGAAAAAATTACCAAAGATGTGAGTAAAAAGGTGCTTGACTTTTTCATTCCGCGACTGAACACAGAAAGTTACAGAAGCCGATCAATACTTTGCCAATAAATAGGCGAAGGCTGTTGTGGAATAGACAACGATATCAGTGGGACAATTAAATCGTTGCATCGCATCGATGAGGTACTGCTGTATTTATAAAGTAATATGTGTAAGTGGTGGACTGGCCTTGAGTAAAGTTGAGTATTTTGACGTTCCATGTCCAATAGAATAGAATAATTTTATTTCGGACAGAGTCCATAGGGTTAGTAACAATTTTACTTAACATCTAGTGTTAGTAGGTACAGACACAAGATTAACATAAAATTAAAATTCAGCGTGGAGCTGCATCCACACTGCGACGTCGAGCGGTCTGCGCGAGAGAGGGTGTAGTGTAGTTCGCCTTTCTATGCGTTCGCACTGGCGGAAATCTCTATTTTCTGTCAATGTTCGATACTATGTTTGACAGGAAATAAAGATTTCAACATGTTTGAATGTGAATATTTCGCCAGTGCAAACGCATAGTAAGGCGAACTACATTACACCCTCTCTCTCGCAGACCGCTCGACGTCTCGCTGTGTAACAGTGAGCGCGCGAAGTGTAATTACGCTTTATCGCGACAATGTAGCAGTAACATATGAAGATTCTTGTGATTATGTCGGTTTATTTTTGTAGGTAGCGTTTTGTATTTCTGCTTACCTCCATTGGAAAAAGACGAGAGTTTTATGTATGTATGTGTACTACGACTATATGTAACTTTTTTACTCTGTGACATCATGTCATGGAGTATTGAACTCTTTTTGACAACGGGTAGTCAACCGGTTGTGTTTACTTGATCCATAATGCGGTTATTCATATTATCCCCGAGTAATGATAGGTACAAAGCGTTCGTGTGAATTTTGGCAGTTTGCTAATTGTGCTATCAACCACTACAACCACACTAACAACTGTAGCCAGGGTTTTTACCACGATTTTAGTTCATATTCTCACACTAGATAAGAAGATTTCAACCGTAAGTGAGCTATTACGGTAGCGCATCTTATTAACACTATGCCCACGAGTAAGACCTATTTCTTGAACAATCCACGCTCAGGTTCACATTTCTCTTGAAAGCGATATTTGGCTACAGCCCGTAGACATCTCCAAACATGTTTGCATATATCTATTCAACAGCTCTAGTGCAACGTTCGAAACTCCAACTAAATTGGCAGCGAGCAAATGTTTGTTCCAATATTTGAACAAACGGTGAGCTGAGTTTGCGCTAGATGTGACTGGGAAGTCCTCTATTCATAAATAAGGCTTGATCTTCGTAACACGAATGTTTGAATAACCAATTATGTGTAAAGTCACGTAAATTAATTGTTAAACAAATTGACAATCAACTTAAATTGTCCGTATATTCAAATCACAACTGGCATTTTTTGACAGATGTATGAAATGGCTAAAACACGAAAAATTGACGTAGGGTGGCATACAGTCAAGTCAAAATATGAATATGATTCAAACTCAAACTCAAAGCATTTATTTCAAATATACCAATTACAGGCACTTTTGAATTGTCAAGAGGTCGGTCAGTCAGAAATATGAAGCTAGTTTAGATTTGTGAAACTGAAGAAAAAATCTATTTTAGATCAATTGAAGTCAATCAGTTACCAAACTCAATCTGCCTAGCCTTTTCCCAACTATGTTGGGGTCAGCTTCCAGTCTAACCGGATGCAGCTGAATACCAGTATTTTACATGGAGCGACTGCTTATCTAACCTCCACAACCCAGTAACTGGGTAATACGATACCCCTTGGTAAGACTGGTTGTCAGACTTTCGGGCTTCTGGCGACTCGTAACGACTGTCAAAGATCCAATGACAGCCGGGACCAACGGCTTAACGTGCGTTCCAAGGCACAGAGGAGTCTCGGTATGTAAAGATGATCACCCATTCACGGACCAACCGCGGCAAGCATTAACCTGGTGGATCAACCTGGCTGTTATTACTTAGCCACGAGTTCCTCTGTTAATCAGTTACCAAACTAATTAAGAATAATTTTGAGGATCTCGCATGGGTTGTTTCTGGTTAGACCAGTGACGATTTTCTTTGATTAATTACATATGGACTATCTCGTTGATCTAGTCACCAGTCTATCTACTTTAATTTCAATATAGAACACATACACCCTATAAAACTGATTTACATCCGTAAGACGTCCTCGTAACAGAAGGTCCAGTTGAAAACCAGCGTAAGACACTAGTTGTCTGGCATTTATGCTGAACTGGGCCTATTTGGCGCAGCCGTGAGGCACACAATATTATTTTAAGTTATCTTTATTTTTTCTGTTTTTGTGTGAATATTGTGTTAAATAAATTTATTTTCTTTCTTTCTTTCTTTCTAGTGGTCGCAAACGCTATTGCTGAGCATGAGGTCCTGGATTCGATGCCCAGGTTGGGCAAAGTGTTATTGGGTTTTTCTATCTAGAATTTCTCAGTGGCAGCCCTGAGTCTGGATTTGTGCCTGGTTGATGGCAATAGTCTCTCCCTCTATTACATGGGACTTAAACAATAACTGGCGAAATGTGGGTGTACCCCTCAACCCTACGGGAAATATAGGCGTTATGTTATATAATTTAAGTTCCAATATACAATAGCAAAGTTTATAGTAACTCTCATATACAATAATTTGAGCAGTGTTTAGTAAGCTTCACAAATAAAGCGACGAAAACTTAAACCAAAATTTATTATTCTGTAAGTTGTAAACCACTTGTTAATTGATATGTTTGGCGATGACGTCGATCAATCTAATTTGAACTTTATGTCAGTGTGATAAGAATCACCTAGCATGTCATAAAACTGAGTCAAGCATGACAAATGTGTGATCGTTTGATATTTAAATTAATATTCACATTCTATTTGATTCTGAAAGTGCAAAAGAAACGTTATTTAAATGCATTTATTAAATGCGATCAAATCTTTTATGAATGCGATGACACGATACGACTAGGAAATCTATAACTATACATATTATAAATCGAAGGCGCTTTTTGTGTCTGTATGGACCTCGTTATTTTTCTAATCTACGCAAGGGATTTTGATGCGGTGTTTTATAGAATTAGAATTTATTCCGGAGGGTTTAGGGTACATTACATTATATTAATTAATGGAGATATGTCACCACATCAGTACATGAGACTCGTGTGAAGCTGGGTGACTAGTTATTATATCTATCCATATAATTAAAAAAAATGAAATGCTGTTCGTTGGTAAGCGCAATATTTGATAACGGTTAGACCGATTTTGCTATTGTGCGTTTTAAAATGTTCGTTATAGTCCGAATCAGGTTCTTGCGCAAAGAAAAATTTAAGGTTTCCCGGAATTTGCAAAAAACTGAATGTTCTTTTTTGTATGAATTATTTAAACTTGGACAGGACTACGCTTGTCGGGTCAGCTAGTTATCAAAAAAAAGTCTATAAAATTGAACTCTAGACTGCCTGTCCATTGAAGCGGAGCGAGGCAGCGGAGAGGAGAATGGCAGCGGAGTAGAGCGGAGTTGCAGACAGTGTCTGTCCATTGATGCGGAGCGAGGTAGCGGAGCGGAGTTGCGGACTGTGCGGAGCGAGGTAGCGGAGCGGTGTTGCGGACTGTGCGGAGCTAGACCGAGTTCACGCGACGAGTAATAATTCCCCGCTCCGGTTCCCTGCTCCACTTCTCCGCTCCGCTTCCCCTCTCCGCTTCTCTGCTCCGTTTCCCCGCTCCGCTTCCCAGTTTTGTATGAATTTTTAAACTAGTTCGCAAATCCCTGTGCACTGAAGCGGAGCGGAGGTTTTATGCAATTCCATTGGTTAATATTGGCACACCGCTACTCCGCTCCTCTCCTCTCCGCTCCAGTGGACAGGCAGCCTTATTGGACCTTCCCAACTAACAAGCTCCAATGGCCTCGTTACTTCGATTCCAATCAGTCACATCGACAACAAAAACAAATGCCTGTCCACAATAGAGAACAACACGTCATAACTCAGTGATGACGTCACGCAGTATCAGATGGAACATGTAACTGGGCTGTTGTCAACTAGACTTTAATTACTTAGAGCAATCAAGATGTCACTGCACGCCACGCTACTGTTATTAGGGAATTAAAAGCATTATGGCTGAATCCTAACAGGGCTACAAATGAAAATAGTGTTTTGAAATTACAGGGATATTTAAATATTCAAGCTATATCTAAGTCAATCTGCCTAGCCTTTAACTGTGTTGGGGTCGGCGTCCAGTCTAAGCAGATGCAGCTGAATACCAGTATTTTTACATGGAGCATCTGATTTCAATAGAAATCAGATGCTCCATGTAAAAATACTGGTATTCAGAAGCCCAAAAGTCTGACAACCCAGTCTTACCAAGGGGTTGTCAGACTTTTGGGCTTCTGACTTCCCGTAACGAATATCGAACATATACGGATTACAGCAGGGACCAAGGGCTTAACGTGTTTTACGAGGTACTCGAGGTTCGTACCACGAACCGACCGCGGCAAGCGTAGCTTTACCTACGATCGACCCGTGCGGCTGTTATAATGTTAATGCTCCGGGTATTTCAGATGTCCACACACAGCGGAAACCATGAACCATCATAATATCTATAAAAACTACTTAAGTACTTGCCTACCCATACAAAAGCACCTAGGTGCTTTGTTTGCCTGGTGTTATCATATCTATGTTGCAGTTGACATCAAATCCACCAAAATGCGACTAACAGCTGACATGATTTTACATAAACCAATATAAAATACCTTCTTTTTTTTTTAATTTTCTGAATTGACCTATTGAATGGATGGAGAACAGTCAAATAAGCAGTGGGCTAAAAAAACCACTGCTTGGGTTCCATTAAATGCTAGGCGGCTTTGCGGTAGATCAAGACGAAAATGGTGGGACGAACTTGACTCCTACTGAAAGGACTGGCCCGCAATGCCAGAGGATAGAGGTGTGTGGAAAAGGAAGAGGGAGGCCTTTGATATAGAGATTCGCAAATGGACCGGAGTCAAAAATTTCAATCGTAGATTTGCCCTGCCGCGTCAAATGATGGTCGCATTTTTATTTCATTTTGACGCCTCTCTAATCAAGTCAAGTCTCTGTGACACTGTGTGTATCACACAGTGTCACAGAGACTTGACTTGATTGTCATGGAAACACCATTGTTAATGTGTGAGCTAGCTCTTCTCAGTACGGATACTTTTTCATGTGACTTATGTGGTGAGGGCAAATCTACGATTTAAATCTT
The DNA here is from genome assembly GCA_916701695.1 of Agrochola macilenta. Lineage (NCBI taxonomy): Eukaryota > Metazoa > Arthropoda > Insecta > Lepidoptera > Noctuidae > Agrochola > Agrochola macilenta. The sequence continues at coordinate 19,210,671 of OU753554.1, read as the reverse complement.
TGACCGGAGTCACTGAGCTGTTCCACCTCACAAAGGACAAGGAGAAATATTTGAATAGGAAAGAAAAATCGAATAAAATACTTTTCATTTTGTACACCATTTGAATTACAGATATAAATATATTTTTTACGTAGGGTGACACAATGGGCGGTCGTATCGCTAATAGTGATTTTCTAAAAACAACCTTTGGATGAATTTAAATGGAGAAGGAGATACAATACCGCAGGAAATATCGGAATTGATGGCCGACCTTCAATCATTGGAGAGGCAACAATAGAAGAAGAGTTCTAAATTTGAAAGTGAGTTCGTTTGTTACGTTTTCACGCTAAAACAGTTGAACGGATTTCTTTTTTTGAAATTTGGCACATGGGTAGAATGTCCGGCATATAATACTTTTTATGCCGCTAATACGTTCCCATGGAATAATTTTCGACCTTCACGAGCGGGCAAAAGCTAGTAAGTTTATAAATCCTATACTTAGACGTGAATACACACAACAATTGCACTCGTCCCTCAACCTTAACTAGCTAGTAATAACTGTGTCACTAGGTTTCATGAAACCCACGCAAAGAAACCAACACATCAGTACTGTAAGTTAAGCTATTTAATTCAATCGATTCCAATACGTCTTACGGCCACTTATAACTACGCTTTTCCGTAATGATAAAAAAGCTATACTCGTATATACGTACGATCGATCAATGATCAATGACGTCACTTCGATGGCCACATACTCGCAGGCAAGTTCTGTTGTATATTATAACATGTGTGGGTTCTAATATCATGATCATATACCAATCGAGTAATTTAAATTAAAAAAAAATATTAAATTATTTTTTGTGTTGCGTAATGTAAATTATTTTGCATATTACTAGATTTTTTTTTTTCCTACTGAACAGACAGCTGTACTGCTGTAGAGTTTGTTGCGCCACTTCTTCTTCCCAGCTAAAGCACAAGGAAGTGGTGAAGGGTGGGCGTTTTGGGGGACTGTTTTATGTAATTTTGACGTTCGAAAAGTGCTGATTCTCAGCCTAGTTTGAATAAATGACTTTTGAATTTTGTTTTTTTCTTATTCACAACTTATAAATAGTTAGTACTATTTAGTTTACTAGGAAACAACTTAGGTGATGTATTTTCGGGTGACCACTAAAATGCGCTGTGCGGTCCCCCATAGCACAGCATCAAGCTGAGTGGAAGCCTTCTTGTCACAGGCACGACGTGCAGCTGCCGACTATTTCTGTTCTGTGGTCGTGAACAATTTTATTTTTGTTCTTTGTTATTCGAGTTAACTGATCTCTATGTAAGCACGTTTTTCTGGTTCAAAAAACCAATTTTTCTTTCTAGAAATAGAACATACACAACCATGACCGAAAAACACGCTTCATCTACACAAAGCATTTTGAAAGTTTCCAAATGCTTTTTATACTATATTCATTATTGTATTTCGTAATCAATATTTGAATGCACTACAGAGCGACATTTTATATTTCCATATAAAATAATCAGACCAGATTTGACATCTATTCACGACATTGACAACTTTCAGATCTGTCAACTTATTGTATCTACCTTTAGGCCCTTTGTCCACACGTTATTCTTGCCGTGAAAAACTACGGTTTATTTCCCGTGTCATCAGTGTTGTATGGATCACTATGGAAGCTTGTTCTTATGGGAGCTTGTTGTTGTTGTGGAGACATGTTTTTTCTACGGCGCGGTTAATACTCCGTATAGTAAAGAAATCGTGCCGTGTAGAAAGGGTCTTACGATTAATGAACGTAATTGACCAGACAGTACTTCAACCAATTCACTCACAGTTCTTCATTCATTCACAATCTGGACCCTATTCCGATTATTTCACGGTGTGGAGAGACTTGTCAATGCATCAGTCGCAGATCTAAGTTTAATTGAAAGCGCAATTTATGCAAATAGAATCGGCCGCTAACTTCATATTCCCTCGGGGCATGTAATCCGGGATATCGCTAGATAATTGTTCTCTATCCGAGTCGACCATCTGCTGTTTACATTAGAATAGGAACCTTTTAATGAGGATCGGTGAGTGATTTGCTTTTCTAGTTTGGTGAGCAAATTGTAACGGTGTGAGGTGTAGTTGAAAAGTAAATTCAGCTGCAGTAGGTCGTTTTAATTGGTCCAGTCAATATTTGTGTTCCTGGTCCAGTCTACAAGTTTTGTGTTTGTTGTTAGTTAGTGAACCTGTATGTAATTGTTAGTATATCAAAACCGGGGAATAAAGCGGTGGCGATTTGTCAGGACTGAACATTTAAAAACAGATTTTAAACTGTTCTGCCTTTCACAAAATGAAAATTTGCAAAGATAAGTCATGAAAACAGTATAACATTATATTATATGCCAACCTACTAAACTCAAACGGCGCAAAATCAAAATCAAAATCAAAAGCATCGACATACAACGTGACAATACTGCCAGCCTTTTGGGCACTTTTCCTGTTGACAGCGATGCGGACGAACTTTTTGATGCCCTATGATTATTTCCCCTCCTTTTATATACTTTTACATATTATTATTATTATTTTAAGTCAGTAAGTTTTTAAATTATGTAAATATTATCGTGAAAAAAGTAAATAAAGGTATATAAAATAACTTTCTTAAAATAACCTAGGTTTTTGGAAATTTAAACATGGTGGGTTATATCATTAAGGTTTCTCTGGTAGTGAATTACGAATTCTAGCCTATAGGGCTCAGTTAATTGATTGATTAATGACAAATTCCATGAAAAACCTTACCTCCAAAAACAACCACATCATTAAACCCAAAATAGCAAGTGCTTGCTTACATTGTAAGGTGTATGGAAAGTTATTTATTAATGTTTTTGTTGTTTTTAATGTATTGCACACACCAATTTTTTTATATTTTGTAATTATTTCTGTATCTATCTATCCATGACATCACTGCGGGCCCTATCATCAATACCAGCGCTGTGACAATATTTTTTAAATGTCGCAACATCATCCTGAGATAGTAGCCATATGGCCTCGTACAGGATTTTCTGCTTTTATTTTACAGTGTTTTTTTAATTTGTTTTTATGAGTAGTTTAATTTGTGATTTCCTGTGCGAGTCTCAAGAACACAGTAAAATATTTAGAGATACGACGATTGTTGTGGGAATTTGTAAAGTAAGGCTGGCGGTGTAAGGCTTACATACATCGATATCAAATATAAGAGCTTATCAATTGACTCCCAGTTATCATAGTGACCGACAATCAATGCAGCGGGTGCGCCGGGCACCGCACTGGAGTATAAATCGATTGGCTACTTAATATCGGTCGGTGTTCCGGCTTTATCGGATTATATGCCTACTCGCTTGTGTGCTAGGTATTTGGTTAGTAGAAAGTGAATGATGGGGCGCGTAAATGGTTTCAATAAAAATAAAAAACATTGTTTTATATTTGTAACTGATGCTGATTTAAAAGACGTACCTGGGCGACCGAGCTCTGCTCTGGTGAAAATAGAAAATGCTCATTTAATAGTACAGGATAGTTCATACTTATTCCAATGCATGTTATTATTCGGTAGATCGGTCGCCCAAAATTTTAACAAGATACCTTAGGGTAGCCATCTTGACCGTGCGGTCCATGGCCCTTTACGGGGCACCGGTGTGGGCGCGTTCATTAAGGCTGCGATCAGCCCAGCGATTGAACGCGTCCCAAAAAAAAGTCGGCAAAAGTCCTCGCGCACATGTGGGAGTTGCGCGAGGAGGCGAAACGCCGGGGTGTAACTCCGCTGCCGCGAGAAATCACGGCACAGCGGACAGAGCTCCGGCGGGATCTCATGGCGGCATGGAGAGTGCGATTGTCGCAACCCAGCGCTGGGCACGCCACAATTACGGCGGTAAGGCCCCTCTTTGAGGAGTGGCTAGAGAGGCGCCACGGCGTCCTCACCTTCCGCCTGACGCAGGTCCTCACCGGACACGGTTGTTTCGGGAGGTTCCTGTTCAGGATAAAGCGGGAGGAAACGCCCGGGTGTAACTATTGTGTGGATCGCCTGGAGGACACGGTGGAGCATACGGTGGAGGTCTGCCCGGCTTTGGCGGGGCACCGCCGTGTCCTCACGGAGGCGATCGGCGGCGGTGATCTCTCGCGTCCGGCCCTGGTTCAGGCCATGGTCCGGAGCGAGAGTGCATGGGAGGCCGACACCTCCTTCTGCGAAGCAGTTATGCTCGCGAAGGAGGAGGCGGAGCGCGCGAGGGAGATGCAAGCTGCACGCCCTTGCGCCCCTAGTCACCGCAGGAGACGCCCCGGGCGTCGGGAGTCACGAGCCGACTTCCGGCCACCGCAGGCGCGGGCTTGCGGACGGTGAGCAATGGGCAGCTCGCCGTCCGATAAGGACCAGGCCCGGGTCAACGGCGCGTTGTGTTCCACGCGCGCCTCAAAGAGAAGTCAACACCAACTGACGGGGTCCGTAAGGACCAATGCCTGCTGGGGTTGCGGGTTTGTCCGAAAGGGATATCGCGGCCCCGGCACACAGGCAACGGATGGAACATGGGTGGGTTGTAGTCAGTAAAAGTCTGACACGCCCTCTCGCTCTGCCCAGAGCGGGAGAAGTCATTTGATGATTTCCCACCCACAAAAAAAATAAAAAAAATAAGAGTAGCCATCTTGTTCTAAATTTTGGGCGACCGAGCTCTGTGCGGGAGAAAATGAATTTTCCCACATGTGAGACCTAGCTAGATCGATTTTTCAACCCTGTAAACCCTTATATTGCAACTAGTTTTCAACAATATCGTTAGAGCCGTTTTCGAGAACGTGATTCCAAATATACCTGGACATATATATATATGTACAAATATTGTTTGTTTAATAGTATTGGATATGCATGTGGTTAGTTAGTAATTTCGCAAATAGTAGTAAATAACGGTCAATTGCTCGCTTTATGTCAAAATAGACTCATATTATTATGTTCGTAGTTCTCACCGTGTATACATTCTTTGGGATGCAGTCAAATTTTAACTTATATTATAAATGCGAAAGTGAGTTTGTTTGTTACGCTTTCACGCTAAAACGGCTGAACGGATTTGGATGCAATTTGGCTCATGGGTAGACCATGACCTGGGTTAGGACATATACTACTTTTATCCCGATATTCTTACGAGAACCCACTTATGCGGGTGAAACCGCGTGGTGCAGCGAGTACAAAATAAATGACCAATACAAAATTAAACTACCTGCAGGTAGTAGTACCTACCAATGTACTTTTTTGTAACAGATTTATATTAAACTAGCTGACCCGGCGAACTTTGTTCCGCAATCAATCAAATATAAAAAAACCCTACCCTACCTACCTACCTACCCTAGCTACCCTACCTACCCTACCTACCCTATCTACCTGCCCTACCTACCTACCCTAGCTACCCTACCTACCCTACCTACCCTATCTACCTGCCCTACCCTACCTACCCTACTAAAAATTTAATTTTCAGCTAAATCGGTTCAGCCGTTCTTGAGTTATGTTTAATAGTGTAACTAACACGACTTTCTTTTACATATTTAGATATTGGCTTGTTAGGCTACCATTCTTTAATATGAGTAGATCAGCTATAAACTTTTCATTTTTTTTCAGCTGATTTTGTCAGCAACATACCATTTTTGGTATGTTAATACTGTTTTGTGCTCACCGTCATTTGCTTCTACATATAGGTTCATTGGAAAACCAGCGTCAGACAGCATCTGTCTGGCATTAATGCTGAAATGAACCTTTTTGGCGCATCCGTGAGGCACACACTGCTATTGTTCAAATATTATTTTCACTTTTTTTATATTGTTGTTTTGTATTTTGTGTTACACAAATTGTGTCCAAATAAACATTATTCTTTCTAACTTTCTTTTTGATTTATATTTCTTTAAATTATCTGTAGTTTTACTTCATCATCTTTCATAAATATGTCATACTTAGCAGCCATGGGTAGATACTAATGGGGAGTGAATATTTGCAGCCTCACCATGTCATACACGTATTTTACCCCACACAACTAAAACAAATCTCAGTAGGTACATCAATTCTAGTCAATAAATTAAACGTCCACAGTACGTCAACAGACCATTACGCCAGGCTTATAGAGCCGTCATTATCGGCTAATTGATCTAAAGGCTGCGGGCGTATTGTCCGTGCTCGCTCCATTAGCCCAAAACAGAATACCGGAATAGATTTTAGTGCATTTTGATTTTAAAGCCTCAGCGGAGTTTGTTAGCGGCCGCTGAATAAAGCGCTGCAAATTAAGTGATTGCTTATAGCGTCTGTTTATACTTGAGGTCTTATTACGATTTCTAGATCTAATTCAACAATTTTATTACAATTCATTGTATTTCACACACATTTTTATTTTTATTTTTTATTGTATTTATTTGTCTATATCTATCTATCCGTGACGTCACTGCGGGATCAGAATACCAGCGCTGCGACATTTTTATTTATTTTTAAATGTCGCGGCATCATGCTGAGATAGGAGCCTTTTGGCCTCGTACAGGACTTCCTTCTTTAAATTTTAATGTAACTTTGTTTTTTATTTATGTTTAATGTGTTTTTAGTTTAATGTGATTTCCTGTGCGAGTCTCAATAAATACTTTTTCTTTCTTTCTTTCTAATAGCTTTGCTTTGAATGGAGGTTTAGTGATATTGATGGACTAACAATAAAATTTTGAAAACAAGTATTTTCTGCACGAAAATGATTTAGGTCTGGAAGAGAGTTTATGTATATTACTTTTTACTACTGACTGTTATTTCTTGTATTAACATTCTATAATGTACTAATATATGCTAGAGTTCTAAGAAGATAAGGAAGTTTCAAAACTATTGACGAATAAAAACGTGAGATGAGATTATGCAAATTCTGAGGGCGACAAACGGATCTATCATTATAATGTGCTGGGACCTCATGAGTATCGTGGTTTGAGAAGTAGAGTAAATGAAATTCGGGTGTATACAAGATAAAGTCTATTCTGATGACCATGAATATTAAGTACAATGACGCTGAGAAAACGACTGGCCGCTAAACTTAATGCGCGGGGAACATTGCATTTTGCACCGCTAGCATTACTGCTACTTTTAATCCCTACATAATGTAACTGCAATGTAACATCTGCCTTAAACAAATGAACATTATATTCATTACAGAGAGAGCACAGTCTTTGCTCTCGACGGTTGACGTATCAACACGTCGGGTCCGGGTTCGCAACAAGTCAATCGTCATCCTGAGGATGCCTCGTTGAGCGGTGAAACACGTGTCGATTTCTTACAGGGTTCTTTGTGACTCTTTAAGAACAGTTAAGCGGATTAGGTTACTTAATATACGTCGTTTATTGTATTTTATAATGGATGTCCGCAAGGTCACGCCTGAGTCAATGAACTATTATATTTCTTTCAAATCTCTTTAAAAACAATGTTATTAAACAGTACTGCAACAAATTGCCCCATGATCCTCGAGGCTTCGATACTATACATGTTTACACGGTAAAACAAACAACGGCGAACTAGGTCACTGTATAACCAGCCAGCATTTATTGCAAAAAAACGGGTAGCTTGCGAATCATCGTTGCATAGGAAGTATCCGCATGTTTTCCGCGCTGTTCGCCTGTTATTGTGAACTTTTGATAAATTTTCTTGATAAAAAGATTTAAAATGCTTGGGTCATTATGTAGCCAACGTAGAAGGAAGTTGTCTAAACTATCTAAACTAATATAAAAAGAAAATATTTAAGAATTTGATCTTTTTATGTTTGTGTGTTACGCTTTCAGGCTAAAACGGCTGAAAGGATTTGGATGAAATTTGGCACATGGGTAGACCATGACCTAGAGAAGGACATAGGTTACTTTTTATCCCGATATTCCAACGGAATCGAGACTTATGCAGGTAAAACCGCAGGGCGCAGCTAGTAGATAATCTGAGTTACTTCTGACTGGTACTAATTAAAGATAGGGCAAGATGTAAGATATTAGTTAGATTGCTTCGATTGATTGATAGCTTGTGTGAATCCTAGTCTTCCAACTAACGGACGTAGGACGAACACTGTGGGATTTGAATCGGTAGATACGAGTGACATAACCCTTTGTTCTCCCAGACTACCATTCCAGAGGATTTTCCTACTAGACTTTAAGCCTTTTTTTAGAAAATAATACAAGTACAAGAACGTTAAATATTTATGATCGTGAGTCAGGTCAGCTGTCACCAAACCAAAAAATTAAAATAATTGGTGACTGTATTTTTTCGAAGAAAACATTCCATAAAATCACACGGTTCCTACGAATGAATCACCTACTTATTATCTTTCGAATGAATTACTTATTAAAAAAATAAACATTACTATGAACCTCACAGAAAATGTTATTATTATTTGTCTCAATTTCCACCCACACAAAATTTTTATTGCAAAATCTTTATATTATACGAGTATCTTATATCATATTTAATGCTAGCTTTTACCCGCGGCTTCGCCCGTGTAGATATTGGAAGATATCCCACGTGAACATAATATCGGGATTAAAGTATGTGTTAATCCAGGTTATAAACCATAATTGTGCCAAAATTAATTCAAATCCGTTCAGCCGTTCCTGCGCCAATCCGGAATTTATCGAGACAAACGGTCAAAAATTCAAAAACTATAATAGTTAGATTGACTACAAACTTTAATTGTCCGTATAATAATCATACATTTCTATTCAAATTCAAGTCCTTTATTCAAACTAGGCTGAGAATCAGCAATTTTCGAACGTCAAAATTACATAAGACAGTCCCCCAAAACGCCCACCCTTCACAACTTCCTAGTGTTTTAGCTGGGAAGAAGAAGTGGTGCAACAAACTCTCCAGCAGCACTGCTGTCTGTTCAGTTAGAAAATTATTTATCTCGAAATCTTATTACAGGCACTGTTAACATAATGCACAATCTAAAATTGTCTGAGCTAGGATGAGCCTCAATTACAGATCACGCGGCCGGCTCTCTTAGATTTTGTACATATTCTCATCGCAACAGAACTTCTTTGACATATGAATGATTGGTTTATCACAGTAAATTGGTGTAGGGTTTGATAAACAATTAATTTGCCGTTTTTCGTGCCTGTACCAAGATAAATGGTAAAATTAAAAAAAAAAAGAGTGCAATACCTACGCGGTCAAAATGTATGGAAACGCTGATAAAAAAAAAATACCGATGAAAAATTTCAACGCAGGGGTTGTTCAGAATCCGGCTGGGGTTGCGGGTTTGTCTGAAAGGGATATCGCGGCCCCGGCACACAGGCAACAGAAGGAACACGGGTGGATTTTAGTCAGTAAAAGTCTGACACACCCTCTCGCTCCGCCCAGAGCGGGAGGAGTCATACAAAAAAAAAAGGGGGTGTTCAGAATCATGTACTGTACTGAATTCATGGTAACAGTTTTCGCGTCGATGTCCCTGCCACCCTTTATATTATGTACAAGGATGGAAAGGACAAAAATAATAAACGGTCATTAGGCATCAAAAAATTCGTCCGCATCGCTGTCAACGGTAAAAATTGCACAAAAGATAAAAAAGTTATTGTTTATTATGAAACTGCAGTACCGTACTTATACGATTTCCTGGAAAGCTCGCCGATCTGTCTGCGTGGCGAGACGAATCCTTTTCAATTACTTTCTCTCTCTACTATGGAAGTTAATGAACTTGTTAGTAGGTGAATGAATGAATGAATCAATCGATAACGAAAAAGTCAATGTTACAATCAATCAGTTTAAAATATTTTTTAACATTAAACAACAAATCGTTAAGTAGTATTACAGTATTCCACGACATTGCATTTGTTTGACATTTTATGGGATTCTTATCAAATGGTGTATATGCACGATATCTTTCGAAGTTGAAGTCTCTGTTTCTATATCTATCTACACAATAAACATAGTAAAAAACAAAGTCGGTTTACGTGTGACCGCTGAGATCTTCATAACTACAAGAACTTTTAAGCGCAGGCCACACTGGAAACGAAGCGAAACTAAGCTAAGTTCGTTTAGGTTTCATCCGCGTCTTTTTATACTTCGGTTTACACCGCGTACAGTACGACACAACTTAGATGTAACATAAATTTAAAAATTTGCATTCATTCATTTCAATTTTACAAATGTATTTGGATAACGGACTGTACAAGTTATTGCGTTTGTGTAAAGATCATTTTCACTTAAAGCAGTAATAAAGATTGGTGATTTTGAAGGCGCACTCAGTTCAGACAGTGATCGGTTTTACGAATTTTGCCGATGCTACATCTATGTTGTGTCGTACTGTATTATGGACGGAAGTACGAAAAGACGCGGAAGAAAGCTAAACGAACTTAGCTTCGTTTCTTTTCCCAGTGTGGACTGAGCTTTAGACTTACTTGCATCCCGGAAGGTTTACGTATAGTACAGAAATCTTGATGATTTGAGATGTCGCCATTGCACCCATGAGAAGCAGGGGCAGCCAGGCCAAAGTATTTTAATAAGTTTAGGAATAAAACAAAAAGAAGAATACAGGTTATTTGAAACTTTGAGTATCTTAGGTATAGTAATAAATTACATCGGCCCCCATTGAAAATGTATACGTTCGGTAAAATGTATAAGTCAAACCAGCTGCCACCTTGCTGACTAACTAATTATTATCACTGATCTAAATCTCTTGTAGTTCTTACTGATATCAGAGAAGGAAAGAACTAATGCGTGTCAATTGACTTTAAAGTTCAATGAACTGCCTGTTACAGTCAAACCCACGACGCATACAGTTTTACTTTAGTGTGAATAATTAGTTGATGACATGGAAGATGGAACACACTAAGAATAAGGCAGCTACAGGCCTATTCTTTTGCAGAAGTAACAAAAACCAAAAACACACAAAACATCACGCTTGTAATCCCTGAAGTGTAAGGCAGTATTATTCTCCCACATTTCGCCAGTTATGTTTAAAACCCATGTAATAGGGGCAAGCATACAACACACACACACAAACGCAATAGTGGGCAGAAACACACACACTAGTAGCAACAAAACGCTTGTAAAAATCATGTTACAATAAAATGTTACATTATCTATGTCAAACAGGTTCACTGCTACTAACAACACTGTCAAAACACGACTATCAATTCCGATACGTGATAGATACGACGACTATGAGCTCGACTTTAGTATATATAGGATGTTCTGTAGCACGATATCAGTGCTAAAAGAGGAGGGGAACATTTTAACCAAAAGTGTCACCAAATACAGCCACTTTTGAGATATCCTACAATCCTAGTAATCCTACTATAATTCTACTTATATATATATATATGTATATATATCCGACTATCCTACTAATATTATAAACGCGAAAGTTTGTATGTATGTATGTGTGGATGTTTGTTATTCTTTCACGCAGAAACTACTGAGCGGATTTGGATGAAATTTGACACACAGATAGTTTATAACCTGGTTTAACACATAGGATGCTTTTTATCCCGATATTTTCACGGGATCGAGACTTATGCGGGTGAAACCGCGGGGCGCAGCTAGTAATATTATAAATGTGAAAGTTTGTATGTTTGGATGTTTGTTACTCAATCACGCAGAAATTGCTGAACAGATTTGAATGAAATTTGGCACACAGATAGTTTATAACCTGGATTAACACATAGGATGCTTTTTATCCCGATATTTTCACGGGATCGAGACTTATGCGGGTGAACCTGCAGGCGAAAGCTATTTTGTTTTCTTAGCAAGTCCAAAGTGTAGCCGACTTGGCTTAATTATTTTTTGTTTTCTTAGCAAGTCCAAAGTGTAGCTGACTTGGCTTTTAGCAGGTGTTAAAACTAGTATTTTGGGATTCTTTGGGTCTTGGTCATTAGATACTCAAGAAATGACACCGCAAAGTCATAAATACGTCTAAACAAGCATCTTAGGCTAAAGTGACGTTTCTTGACCAATCTCGTAAAATTATTGACATTGTATGCCGTCTGTACAAAACACCCTAAATACAACAAAGTGACCGACAATAAACGTATCCACACTCACAGATCATGCGGTGATGGATCACATCCTGCAATTTTATCGCCCTAGGGCTTTGAAGTGTTAAAACTGTCATTGGGACATTACTAAAGAGGGATGACACCATCTATCCCATAGCTCCATCTCGTTCCCGTACTGGAACAATAATGGGTCTTAAACGACATAATATGACTACCATACCATTATCTTCTTTTAGAAGCAACTCTGCCCCAGATTCGATTACCTACACGATAGTTGACTAGGTTTAGATGAGTCAAGAGTTTATCATAGGTCGTAGTTAGTACATAAAGTACCAACTGGTTTTGAACTTCTGACCTTAAAGTGCACCAGTTGGATAAAGGTCAAATGGTAGTTGTGGAGACTGTTGGGTGACTACAGAATGTTTGAGTATGAGTTTTTTTGCTCCTCGTGTCATCTACCCAAGTATGTTGACAATCACTTTGAGGAAGTTTCATATCGCTCAACGAAACAAGCAAAAGTAATTGATATATCAATGATCACTAATAGATCAATGTGGTATTTTTGGACATTTCGAACTCGAGGACTCGAAAATCCTACAACGGAATGCCAATGCACAATTATTGGACTTTTATTTTTCCATATTATTTTGTATTGATAAAATGAAGTAGATACGGTTATCATTACATCATTTAATTTAATATGTCACCAGACTTTATAAATATGAAAATACTAGCTGCGTCCCGCGGTTTCACCCGCATAAGTCTCGATCTCGTGGGAATATCAGCATAAAAACTATTATATGCCCTAACCCAGGTTCTGGCTTACCCATGTGCCAAATTTCATCTAAATCTGTCTAGCCGTTTTGGTGTGAAAGCGTCACAAACAAACAAACTCACTTTCGCATTTTTTTAGTTAGGTTTTTCTGCTGAGAAAATAAACCAAACTCATTTTAAAAAAATAATTAAAATCGTAATGCGGCGAATACGCACTCAAGGAATTACGATTTTCGTGTGTAAATGTATGTATACTTACAGATGATTCTCGTTTGTATTATGTATGCAGTTACAGGTGATTTATTGTTTCGCCTCTGAATGGGGATCGGATGAACAGAATTCATGCGATAAATTCAAATTCAAATTCAAATTCAAAAGTCATTTATTCAAACTAGGCTGAGAATCAGCACTTTTCGAACGTCAAAATTACATAAGACAGTCCCCCAAAACGCCCACCCTTCACCATTTCTAGTGCATTAGCTGGGAAGAAGAAGTGGCGCAACAAACTCCCCAGCAGCACAGCTGTCTGTTCAGTTAGAAGAACAAAAAAAAAAGATTCTATATAATAGTATTCAAAATAATTTACATTACGCAACACAAAACATAATTCAAATTATTAGCCATATGTTAGCTAGCACACGCCAATATACCAAACAAAATCATCGAGAACTCAACCAATCAATCATCGATACTCAGGCCGAAATAAAAAAAACTAAACGTAAACAGAATTAATATCTAAATAAAAAAGCCTCCAGGCATAAAGGGCGTGCCCGCTTACATATAGTTGTAACTGGAAGTTATAAATGATAAACTAGGACCATCGATGTAAAATAAATAAACAAAGAGTTAATTACTAATAACAGTAAATAATATGATCAATTGTCGAGGTCACTAGCTAACCACATATTGCAATACAACTCATAAAAAAACAGTGTGATGAGTAGATATTGTCAAAAATGATATTATTTAGGTTAGCAGGGAAATGAGTTATTTACGTATGGTTGTCGGTTTTGGGACGTAGCTGCTACCTTCACCTACCTTATACCTACTTATAACAACTATTTGGACAAATAAGTCATTACTGTAGTACTGTTTTAGCTGTAATGCAATGAGGTTGATCATGTGTGAGTATGATCACCTGTTTTACAACATTTATACCATACAGTACCTGATCGACCGAGCTCTGCTCTGGTGAAAATAGAGAACTCTCATTTAATAGTATAGGATAGTTCATACTAATTCCATGCTGCCATGATAGTAGGGTACTTTCTAATTCCATGCTGTCATGATAGTAGGGTACTTTCTAATTCCATGCTGTCATGATAGTAGGGTACTTTCTAATTCCATGCTGTCATGATAGTAGGGTACTTTCTAATTCCATGCTGTCATGATACTAGGGTACTTTCTAATTCCATGCTGTCATGATAGTAGGGTACTTTCTAATTCCATGCTGTCATGATAGTAGGGTACTTTCTAATTCCATGCTGTCATGATACTAGGGTACTTTCTAATTCCATGCTGTCATGATAGTAGGGTACTTTCTAATTCCATGCTGTCATGTCATTATTCTAAGGTAGCCATCTTGTTCTAAACTTTTGGCGACCGAGCTCTGCTCGGGTAAAAATACGGAAAACTCGAAATTTCCCAGTAGACCTAGATAGATCGACTATTCGAACTGCAACTTTCATCGTAATCGTCTGTAAAACAGTTTTGTTATTAAGGTACATGGTTTTGAATGTAGCGTGTGATGCACTCTGCAATCACTTTAAAGATTGTTGAGTTTGTTCTTCCACAAAGCCATGACCGACAAACGGTACAGTAGGTACAAAACCGATCCGTTATTGAAGCCAAAATCGTGAACATAATCGATTAACCGCTAAACGAGCGTATCTCGACTTTGTCTAAAGACAATATCACACTTAACTGACCCAATTCTTAAAGGTTGCATCTTGTCCTAATTCCGTTGTGGGCTAAAATGTGATTTCAGTGGCCCAGCATTTCAGTGGCCCAGCATTTCAGTGGCCCAGCATTTCAGTGGCCCAGCATTTCTCCGCTGAATATCAAAATAGCTCTTTACACAGAATTTATTAAGTGCTACCAGAGTGAATTGTTGAATATCTGTTAATATTAATACTGATTTGGTTAGATCTGTTATTGTTTCTAGATTAGGTAAATTTTGTAAATGCTCGTTAAGCTTTTGTTGTTAGAAAAATGTTTGATTAATTCAAGTAATTACCTACTTACAACTTTTGAATAGTTTCACTTACAAACATGTCTGTAAGCTAAAAATGCAAATCTATTGGAATAATTATTTATTAACCACCGCCTTCAAAGTTGAGCAAGTTCTGAATTGCATAGGTGGTTTATTCAAAACCATACCTAATGCTTTGGGAACTTATAAAAGCACAAACTTTGAAACATTCCATAACAGGATTATAATCGATTGATTAAGAAAAGAATAAACCAATATCTTTTGGCTTGTTGGTTGATTCGCACGAATTATCTCGCCTGAAACGGGCGAATCGACAACTCTAGAAATACATATTAGGCAATTGGCACATATTGTATTTTATATAATAAAGTACCTACAAGTAAAAGTGCACAGAAGTGATAAGAGTGAAATATTTTGAAATGAAATGAAAAACATAAATTACTTGAACATATCTATAATAAAATAAAATAGAATCAATCAATAAGCCATGTGTTTGTATAGAATCTCTCTGCATCGTCAACACATTACATAATAAAAATGGAGTTGTTCATCAAGCATTAATTTTGATACTTGAGTTTAAAAATTATATAGACCTTAAACATGATGATGGGACCAGAAACATCAACCCAGCTAAGAGGCTATATTTCTCATCTTTTCATTAAATGCCTTATCAGAGGCGTCTGTCATACATAACTGATATTTTTATGATGAAAACCTTTTATTTTTATAAACTACGATAACAATTATTATTTCAATAACTCATCACAAAACTGTATTACCTATCAATTATCATGATTCTAAGATTATCCTTAACATAAAATGAGTTGTAGAAACTAATGTTGACAGTGGAACTCTACAGGCAGTTATGGAAAGTTTTAGTCATATTATTTAATATGATAGTCCGAACAATAAAACCACTGTTATTGCTTCAGTGTGACGGAAGATAGGTAGGTGGGCATTTATAGCTCGGTAAGTTTGAGTATTAGTTAGTAGTTAGATCTTAGAAACATTATCATTTAGATTAATGGAAAAGAAAATGTACTGTTTTCACTTTAAAGTAACAACTAGCTTCAATAGGCAGCTTCGCCCGCATAATATCTTTATAAATTATAGTCTATGTTATTCAGTGATAATATAGGATACTACTGGTGAAATAATTTTTATAATCGGTTCAGTAGTTTTTGAGTTTATTCGTTACAAACGATTTAAAAAAAAAATATTATTGTAGAATACTACAATTTGGCAGGTACATGTTGTCAATTATATTATGCTGAAAGAAAACGTGTACTAACATCATAATGCTTAGATTCTGGGACTTGTTTTATCCTCTGGAATATTAGGTTTGAGGTTATTTTATTGCTTACACGTCATTTTAACTTTAGAAGCCTATTTCTGTCCACATTTCTACATAAAACTTTACACAGAGAACTGAGCCAATATGATGAAGCCACGGTTCCATAGATGTCAAGTGAAAAAATCTTTGTGAATATATAAATAAAAAATAATAATATTCCAACTGCTGAAAACAATACATTTTACATTAACTGATTGATAATTTTTATTCGAAATTGGAACTTTAGGTCACCTACGAAGCATGCGTGGCAAAGTATTGGAAATTGAAAAAGCATAAAACAGATGTATTATACAACTTTAGTCTAACAAAAATAGCCTTTAAATTAAATAAATACTTTTGTACGCATTTCTGTATATAAAAGGATATATTTTCAGTTGTAGCTAGTGCTCTTTTCGCTACGTATAGTACCGCCATCTTTAGTCCAGTCTTAGAAACGTTTTTCGGAGAGCCGTGAAGTTAGCTCCTTTAATATAAAGATTAGGACTATTACAGGTATATGTATATGTATATAATATAACTGCTGTACGTGAGCAATGTATATTGAATAAAAATTCGGGTTTCATGACTTTTCAGGTTATTTTCAGTTTCTGTCATAACCTGTTTATTGATCATTTTATGATAGAAAACACTTTGTAAATGAATACTATATCATTTTTATCTAATCACTTTATGTTCACGTGTGTGCCCTACATTGTATGATTGCAGCTCATATTCACGCGATGAATAAAATATGATTGACTACTATGAGAAAATCGTGACGTATAAAACGTTGTAATTTTACTTTAATAAATTAAATAAAGGAAGAATGGTGTTTATAATTAAATTAATTGGATGTGAAATGGCTGAATAATTACTACGGCGTTGGTATAATCCACACGCAGTCCCGAGGCACACAACGTTACGTATCGACGCAGACAAAATTGTAAATACAAAATACACTTCATCCACTCTTGTTTCGAAACATCTAAGTTATTGGCTTAGGGTGATAAAAACACCTACGCGGTATTTCTCGCAAAAATGGCACACGAAGCCTTACAATCTATCACTCACCAGAGTTAAGGGCATGGGCGCGGCGCGACTCAGCACCCACCGCACTCCTTTAACTAAATGAATCCACGACTATTTACTGCTTCGATTCTCGCCATTCTCTTAATAAAACCACCGAACATTTAGCTAAAGACTCAAGAAGATGGTCGCCCTCGCCGCCGTCGTTGTTGCTAGGTGCAGATCAATTGCCAACCCTTGTAGGTTACATGAATGAAACCTACACATTTTCGGTGCGTCATAGCTATCATATCGCTCGCACCCGACGCGGACCTTCAGATACGCCACGATTGTACAAAAATTACAGAATATTTTGTAAACGTCTTCAAAATTCAGTCGATTGAATGTGAACGTCTCGTTTTGGATTTGGCACGTAAGAGGGGCGGAGGGTTAGTGTAGAGCCTGACGTGTCAGTGTCGTGTGTCGAGCGAGTGGTAGACGGCGCTGACGGAAGGTCGGGGAAGCCGGGCCGTCGGCTGGGGCGCGAGCCCGGGCTCCGCTGACGTCAGCGACGGCTCGGCGCCGAGCGGCGGTGCTCACCACCGGCCTGCCAATTATTATTTTATGTACATGAACGGCGCGAAACAAAAGGCGGCGACGGCGACGGCGGGGCGCGGGCGGAGAGCGCTCGCCGCAGGAGCGACTCCAGGCGCCATCTAGCGGGCGCGCGGCGACCACTCGCGCCTACTCCTTTCGGTCTGCGGACGATCGAATTGAGACGAGACCTTTGCGCTGACCGACCCTCACTGGCCGACCGGACTCTGGCAACACTGTCACTGATCGGGAGTAGCGCGGAGCGTGGATGGGGGTGGCGGTATACGCTGCGGGCTTAGGGGTCACGTTTCGCAAAATGCGTTCACTGATGCGTACCGTCGTCAGAGCGTGGCTGCGTGTGATGGTGGCGGTCGGGTGGGCCATGCTGTCAGGCGGCGCGGGATAGGCGCGGGCCGGGCATGGCGGGCTCCTGCTCGACACTGCGGTGCGGGCGTCCGCGGCGCGCGCTGCACGCCACTGACCCGCGCACCGCCCGCGCCCGCCACGCCGCCGCCGCTGCGCGCGCACGCCCGCACCGCCGGCGGCCGCACCGCGCGACCGAGCCTTCGGCCTCCGGCCTGCACCGCGTGCACCGGCACCACACCGCACACGGCCCACGCAACACAACACACGCTACCTATCGATTCTACTCTTGGGTTCTGCACTTTACAAAAGGTCGTCACTGTGTATTCTCACTAGGAGACAGATTGACAAGTGTAAATAAACTCGATACGCAGACTGATTGACGTAACGACGTGGCTCTTCATTATTCGTGATAATGGCCATTCGGAGTACGTGGAACAATTTTTCAATTCAAGTAACAATGACCCTAATAAAGGTGTATACTTACGGTACACATAATAGGTAGATATGTATCGCTAGGTGTTGGTGTTTGAATCCAGTTCGCTTGCAGCGAGACACGTCGTCGCCGCGTCGTCAAATTTTTACGACTTCGCTCGAGTGTGCTAACCCAAACAGATTCTATCTGGCACAATGCGATGCAGGATTTCCTTCCTGCTATCTGCCGAGCCACCTCATCATCTCATAAACGGCATCTATGGAGGATCTTCCTCGGGTTATCTTATCAAAGGTAGCTATGCTTGTTCACAAGTAACTTATAAATATTAGGGCAAGTAACTTTGTGTTACTATGATTAAATAAAAAAAATATTGACGATATTTTCAGATAGCTAAGAAGTTTTATAATGTCAATATTAATTATGTTCAACAAAGCGAAGTAACTTTTAAACAGTTCCTAGAACTAAGCCAATTACAGCCAACACGAGCGCACATTTAGACAATTCTTTTAAATCGGATTCTCTGCTCTGCCTTACATTCTGCTTATCCTGTTATTTTTAAAGCGACGCAGCATCATCTCGAAATCTCCGCAGTTCCCCCTTACCTTGTTTATGCAAGTGTATAGCTGTTACATATTCTATAAGACTCGGGTGACTTTCATATAGGTGTTAAACTCCTGTTTTGTGACTGTTATTAAATCGTCACTGAGCTTATAGGATGGGAGAAACTAGTCAGGACATACATTTACGGATTAGATATCTGTCTGTTTGTTCCAGCTAATCTCCGAAATGGCTGAACCAATTTTTACTGAAATTTCGCTAGCAGATAGCTGATGCTAGTTATAAGGAGTAACTTAGACTTCTTTTATTTTAGAAAACGCCTCGTTGGTCTTTTGGTTGCAAGCACTACTGCTGAGCATGAGGTCCTGGGTTCGATTCCCGGATCGAGCAAAGTGTTATTGGAATTTTTCATCTGGAATTCCTCAGTAGCAGCCTAGAGTCTGGATTTGTGCCCGGTTGGTGGTAATAGGCTCGGCCCCTATTACATGGGAGTTAAACATGACTGGCTAAATGTGGGTGAACTGTATGGTCACATCTGCCTAACCCTTCGCTGAAAACAGGCGTGATGTTATGAATGTGTTATGTAATTAGGGTCTACGCGGACAATGCCGCAGTTAGCAGCTAGTTGGTATTATAATAATTCGGACAGTACTTTCTTGGATTCGAACTCGGAATAACGTACAACAAATTAGGTTTTGAGATATACTCGCATAGAATCGCGTCTGAAAAATTTTGGTCGATTCTTTTAGTATCAGATCTGGGTATTATGAATAAACAGGTCAGATGGAACATTAATGTCTTAGTGATCTCGCGCACTAGACGACCACGACGCCGGCCAGTTGTAGACGTCTAGTGGTATTGTATGGTGTGCAGCTTGTTGGCTGTTACGACCAAATGCGCCATTCGTATCGGTGTCTATAGTTTAACTGGTCGCTGTCGTGGTCATGGCCGTCTATTGCGCGAGGTCCCTTAAAGAGACAAGTTTGGTAATCAGCAGAGTCGTTGCAATACATCTTTACGTCGATGACCTGCCGGGATATTGTAAAATCTCCGTGAAAACTTAGGTGAAGTAAGCTTGAAGTGAGGTGTCATTCCAACTGATGCTAAAGATCTCGAACGAACTCAATTATTACGGTGAGATTTTTACAGAATATATCAGCTGTTCTTTACTGAAGACCACATTGTCATTACCTGAAGTCACGTAATATGTAAAAGAAACAATTAAAAACCGCTTAATCAAAATTGAAATTAAAATATCCAAGAAACTAAGCTTATCAGTCAAGTATCCAAGAAAACTGGCTTAGTCACTGTGATCGTGTGACTCTTCCAAGAAACTGAAGGTATTAAGTACGTTTTATTAAAAGTGAAAGCTATTATACCTGATAAGGCTTGTCCTAGGTAGTGAAACAATGTATAAGATTGTTCTTTTTTAGTACTTCTTGATATACAGAATGTTATTGAAATAAGTGAAAGTCAGAGTCGTTGTACTCATAATTATGAACAACTTTATCTACGACACCAATACTCATATCGCAAAAAAAAATCTGTTCATCATTTATGTTTGTATCTTGACAAAATGTATGGAACCACAGGTTTTTTTATATTTCAGAGTTAATCCCATAATCCACAAGTTTTTCATTTTCATGAATATAATAATAATAATAAAACAAATCAAGTATGGCTCGCGAGGTTGACGACATGTGGGATGTGGACTCAGCGATCATTGTGTTGATAGTCGTATCAGCCAATGGCTTAATCGCCAAGAGCCTCGACCAACCTAAGGAGGCTCTCGTTGGGCAGCTGGATCAAGGGCTTGATTTAGAAAGTGGTACTCCTGGACACAGCTCGCATTGTCAGGAGGTTCCTCTCTCTGGAGCCCTGACCGCCGGTAGCATGGGCCCTGTTCCCGATACCGGTGGGCTACTATTTTTATATTTTTAAATGTTTTAATATTTTTTTATGTTCTAATATTTAAAAATGTAATTTATAAGTGTTTTAAATGAAATAAAGGAAATAATAATTTACGTCACGACATTCACGATGACACGATCTCCCTGTTATTCTCCACGTTTGAGGACGGAGTCCCAAAATACAAGCCCTGGCTTCGTTTGGATATCAGTTTCAATACCTAAAGAAAAAAAAAATAAATACTGTATCTATGAACCGATTTCTTGTGAATTTTATTAGTTCACTCTCAAAAGTATGGCCCTCGTTTAACCTGACCGTTTACTATAATCATAGGTACAACTCATAGCTAAACGCCACACGCCTGTCCACTGGAGCGGAGAGGAGAGGAGCGGAGTAGAGGTGTGCCAATATTAACAGTGGACAGGGATTTGCGAACTAGTTTAACAATTCATACAAAACTGGGAAGCTGAGCGGGGAAATGGAGCGGAGAAGCGGAGAGGGGAAGCTGAGCGGGGAAACGGAGCGGAGAAGTGGAGCGAGGAACCGGAGCGGGGAATTATTACTCGTCGCGTGAACTCGGTCTAGCTCCGCACAGTCCGCAACACCGCTCCGCTACCTCGCTCCGCACAGTCCGTAACTCCACTTCGCTACCTCGCTCCGCATCAATGAACAGACAGCCTAAATGCATGCTGTTAATTTTATGGCAGAAGAAAGTTTGTGGGAGTTTTATTAGTCTAAAACAAATACCTATATATATAATAGACTTAAAATAATAATTATTATATGTACACATGTATATAAAAAAAGAGGGAAAGCATCATCGCACATCCAAAAATAGACGTATTTTTGGTTACCCTACGATGCTTTCCCTGCATCGCTGTAAACAGGAAAAGTGCCCTTAATGCCAGCATTAAGGGCACTTTTCCTGTTGACGGCCACCCCCGCTCTCCCACTAACCAACGTGGCAATGCTGCAGCATTGCCACGTTGGTTAGTGGGAGAGCGGGTGTGGCCCAGTGGTAACGGTCGCGCCTTACGAGTTGTAGGTTGTAAGTTCGAATCCAGACAGGCGCTTCACCTTGTGTAAATTATTTCATCACCACTGCTCTCCAAACGGTGAAGTAAAACATCGTGAGGAAACCGGCATGTCCTAGAACCAAAAATTCGAAGACACGTGACATCTACCAACACGCACTGGACCCGCGTGGTGGATTATGGCCCTCTCCCTCACACAGAGAGGAGGCCGGTGTCTCAGCAGTGGGAATATTATAGACTGATTGAGTTGAGTTGATTTGTCACGTTTTATGGGGATGCTGATTCTTTGTGGGGATTGGTTGATATTGCGGTAGGGTCAGAAGAGTGCCTGACCATGACTGCTGTTTATAGATCTGGCTCTTAATAGTGGAGAAAAACAATAGTGATCCAGGCTGTCCCGTCTTGCTGTCCTCCCCCCAGCGACGCCCTAAGCCGAGGTCCGTACACACACTGAATTATATTTCAATTTAGATTCCGACACTTGAACTTCGTTGGATGCAAATACCAAACGAGAGTCGTTCAGTTATATTCAAAGTAACTTGGAGCTAATACACGAACTTTACCTCGACGTCAACTAACAGTCAAGACTCATTGCCGTTTTACATTGCTATTTCGAACTCCGGTTGCTCATAACATCATACATCACGACTTATTTGCCCGAAGTGTTGGGCAGAGATGTACGACACGACTTAGATGTAGCATCGGTAAAATTCGTAAAACCGATCACTATCCGAACTGAGTGCGCCTTCAAAATCACCAATTCTTATTACTGCTTTAAGTAAAAATGATCTTTACGCAAACGCAATAACTTATATAACCTATATATACGAAAAAATTGATATCATTGAATGCAAATTTTTAAATTTATTGTAAGAAAGAAAGAAAGAAAGCATTTATTTGTCAGAATATTGTACAAAGTTGTTATGTGCATTATGTATTACGATCATAATATTCTGCCGTTTCCGGCGTACAAATATGGTTTGTAAAATTATGGGTCATCATTACATTAAAATTAAATTATTAATCATTAGTATTACAATTACAAATAACTTTAATAAATTAAACAATAGTTGTAGAAGAGATTAATTATATAAGTCGGAATTTAATAAAGTCAAAGAGATAAAATATGATTTATAGGAAATAATGTCAAATATTTAGATTTTTTCATTCATAAAATCTTCAATCGAGTAATAACATTTGCTTAAAATAAGGTTAAATAATTTACTTTTAAATGTTCTGAGGCTGAGAGTTTTGAAGCCATCAGGTAATTTGTTATAAACGGTAATGGACATGCAGTATACATTATTAGAAAACAATTTAATTCTACGCCTAGGAACATTAAGCATATGCACTTTGCGACTGGGTTTGGATACAACATTATTAAATAAGTCAAATTCATGTCTGTTTTGGTGTACAAAGATACAAATTTCCAAAATGTATAGTGCTGGAAGTGGCAGTATTTTAAGTTTTTTAAATAGTGGAACACAACTGTCCAGTGGGTGCGCTCCACAAATTGAGCGCACGCATTTTTTCTGAGCTCGAGCACTCTCTTAAGGTCAACCGAATTACCCCATATTATAATGCCATAGCGCAAAATTGATGAGACATAACTATGGTATGCACATAGTGCCGCATTAACACTAGCCACACGTGTTAGTCTAGGTATATAAAACAAATACAAATCTATCTATCTTCTTACATAAGTCATCAATATGAGATTTCCAGTTACAGGTTTTGTCAATTATTATCCCTAAGAATTTTGCATTGTACATCTAAGTTGTGTCGTTCTTTAAGTGGTATAGTGTACCCACATTTCGCCATTTTTGTTTAAGCCCCATGTAATAGGGGGCGAGCCTATTGCCATCAACCGGACACAAATCCAGACTTCGGACTGCTACTGAGAAATTCTAGATAGAAATCCTAATAACAATTTCCCCAACCTAGGGATCGAATCCAGGACTTCATGCTCAGCGACAGACCACTACACGAACGCGGTAGTGTGTTTGCTCAATTCATTTAAAATTATAGATAACAATATTTTACAGAAATGGGGTCATTAATTCGTAATATTATGGGATAAAATATGTCCTTTGTTGAATGCAACTGAAGCAATATCATAAATAAAGAATTCTATCGTTGCATCTCACATAATGTATGTTTCTATATGAGACGGGAGCCCGTTTTAAAGTCACACGGTAACCAATTTTTGCTCGAAAGGATACGCATGAGAAACATTATAAATTATGCTCGTCGTATGTTCTCAGGTTTCATTCGGAATATGGTTTAAATTACATACATCCGAGTGATGTTCTGAATTCAAATTTTGTGTAAATTTCCAAAAAGCTTGGGAAATGAGCTGAGCCTTTTGAGAATGTGCACTTGTCTTTTCCAGAACGCCCTAATTCCTACTTACAGGACTTACAGAAACAGTTAACCTAAGTCAATCCTGAATAGAAAAAGTGCTCTTTGTGAATAAACTTTCAAATCAATACATTTATTTTTAAGTTAGTCATTAATGTCTTGATCTTTTTAAATAATAAACTACGTTCTTAATTACATCAAAAGGAGAGCTCGTGGCTAAGTATCAACAGCCGCATGGGTCGATCCATCAGGTTAAGCTACGCTTACCGGGGTTGGTCCATGGATGGGTGACCATCTTTACATACCGAGACTCCTCCGTGCCTCGGAAAGCACGTTAAGCCGTTGGTCCCGGCTGTCATTCGTGGATCTTTGACAGTCATTAAGAGTCGTCAGAAGCCCGAAAGTCTGACACCAGTCTTATCAAGGCGTATCGTATTACCCAGTTACTGGGTTGTGGAGGTCAGATAGGCAGTCGCTCCATGTAAAATACTGGTAGCTGCATCTGGTTAGACTGGAAGCCGACCCAAAAATAGTTGGGAAAAGGCTAGGCAGATTGATTGTTCTTAATTACATCAAAATCTTCTTTGTGCCAAATTTGTTTACCAATTATGACAAGGATAGTAGAACACAGTATATGTACCTACATTCTACTTCACACGCATGACAACAACAAACAGGACGAGAAAATCATGGTAGCACCTTGTGTCGCAGCATTGAATATTGTATGACCATGAAGACGTTTCGCAAACTGCGCCCACTAACCCGAACAACTCACTTCGTCTTGGAAATTACCTCATTGGCCTAGTATCCGCAAGAGGCTACAAATCGTGAACACCTGGATTCGATCCCCATGTTCTGTTACTGGTTAATTTTTTACTAAATTATTCCAGGAGTGTGTACTATAGCTACTCATTAATAGCCCGAAAATTACTGACGACTCGTTACGACACGGCTAAAGGGTAGAATTCAGAAGCAATAGTTAGGACGATATGAAAAATATTAAAGATTGACGCCCCCTTTTAAAGTTTTTCGATATTTTTCATGAATATTCAAAAATATATGGACGATCACATGCCCATGGAGAGTATTGTTTATGATTTTGGAAAAATCACTTTGAACCAGTAGTGAGCGACAAAGGTTTGAAGAATAAGAATAACAGTAAATGTTATGTCTTTATCAATCGTGAGGAGCTCGTGACTAAGTAATAACTGCCACACGGGTCGATCCATCAGGTTAAGCTACGCTTGCCGGGGTTGGTCTGTGGATGGATGACCATCTTTACATACCGAGACTCCTCAGTGCCTCGGATAGCACGTTAAGCTATTCGCCCCGGCTGTCATTCGTGGATCTTTGACAGTCGTTACGGGTCATCAGAGGCCCGAAAGTCTGACAACCAGTCTTACCAAGGGGTAGCATATTACCCAGTTACTGGGTTGTGGAGGTCACAGTCGCAGTCGCTCCATGTAAAATACTGGTATCCAGCTGCATCTGGTTAGCCGACCCCAATATAGTTGGGAAAAGGCTAGGCAGATTGTTATGTCTTGATCAAAAACAGAACTTAAAGGTGCATAGCAAAGACAATATTTGCGAACTCCCAGGTCAGATGCTGGCAACTTACAGCTATAAGGATGAAGCCATAAAAGAAGCGGTGACTGCAGCGCCTCGTACACATACGAGTACGTATGTAGATATCTGTCCATGTCTTGCATGTTTGGTTTGATGTATGTTTGTGTTGGGTGTTACGTTATATTGCAAACGAAGCAGTAGTTTACACATAGGAACCTATATCCCAATTATTGTTGCAAATTATATTTTATGTAGTTTGAAGCAACTACTGAACTTTATTTGGCGAAAATTGTCTACTGCTTGGGCAATTAATTATTTCCCTACTATTTTGTTTTGTGCGGGGATGGTTTTTCTCCTCAAACACACTAAAAGTTCAGTTCAGTAAAATACCGGAAAAATATAAATTTACTTACCTAAGGATTAGGTTACCTAAGGATTTACCTAAGGAAATCGGCAATGTATTAAATGCGAAGAACTGCTGCAAAAATATTAAAAAGATACTTTCTAGATAGCAGTGCGATCTAGAAAAAAAATCCATGTACCTACGAATTTGTAAATAATTAATAATATGTAGTGGCAGCGAGTTGCCGTGTCTGGCCACACCACTGTTAAGCCCGCGGTGGTTTGTGTGGTGTGTTTAACCAAATGTCTGTTTTTAAGCTATTGCATAGCTTCTATCGCGGGCCTTGAGCGTGGAGACCGAATCCAGAAATTCCGTAACGAAAATAACCTAACACCCCCATAGAGTGAAATTTTAAGATGCGCGCGCATCACTGTGACACAAATTGTCACTGTGACACAAATTGCATAAGTTGATAAAAAATGCTATGCAATAGCTTTACCGCGGCAGTCTCCGAGTGCCACACGTCTTTTTTTTTATTTTGTATTGATTAATAAAAAAATAAAAAACTACGCGATAATATTCCCCACTTTACAACCGAATAAGCGTAAAAATACTTTATATCCCTGCACAGCTCATTTCAGTGCACCCGCTAGTTTATTGGCCGCCGTACCCTGGGCTGGCAAAGAGCTGTAGCAAGTTCTGTCGACTCAGTTATAACCAGCCTCAAACGTATGGCACGGGGAAAGACGACTGGTTGTTAGGGTAACGCAGACATGCTACTTTATGCGCCTGCTATCAGCGATTTTGCGACTTCAAAAATGCTACATCGCGTTTTAGCAACTCTATGGGCAAGATTTCACTGAGATAAGAGTAAAGTAAGCGTCTCATACGAATGTGAACTTTATTTTTTTAAGTGGAATGTTCATATTCAAATGAAACAGTTGGTCACATTCGCTTAAACGAATAAAACATTCTAATTATGCGTAAATTATGGTATATATTTGTATGAAATGCTTAATTTACTTAGCAACGAAAATCAAAGTGCGCTCTATGAATCTTACCCTATGCGTTCGGTTGCGATAGCAAAATAGCGCGTTTCAGCAATTGATTCGATGCCGCGCGTTTTGACAACGCGCATATATCCCGCATATGCCTAAAGCCTCACTAAATCGCTGCGACTGGCATCCGAATCTGTGCATAGTGTTCAGTCGCTGTATCGAGCTTCTAAAAAGCTGATAGCAGAAGCGGTAGCAAGACTACTTAGCCCCTTAAATTTATGGCTATATAAAATGAATCTATTCCATGTATTTCAGATTGGTTACATAGGTATCGAATGTGGGTGTAAAATTGTAATTTGTTGGCTATGTTTTCCTAGAAAACTTGTTTCGTGAGAATTGAGTCGGCCTGTTGCAGGTAATGGCTAGGGACAGGGTCTTTTAAATTACTGGTTCATATAAGTAAACAATAGTTGTAACGTATTTTTAACAGTAAATGTGCATAAAATGCAAGGTTTTGCTCAGCCTACAATAAAAAATATTCTATAAATACTAATCGTTTTTGGCCTAAGTAAAGCCTCCCTTGAGGATTGGTTTTACTGGTCCGACCAGTAAAACCAATCCTCAAGGGAGGCTTTACCAACTTTTTCCCATCTATGTTGGGGTCGGTTTGCAGTCTAACCGAATGCAGCTGAATACCAATATTTTATATATAGCGACTGACTATCTGACCTCTACAACTCAGTTACTGGGCAATACGATACCGCTTGGAAACACTGGTTGTCAAACTTTTCAGCTCCTGGCTTCCCGTAACGACTGTCAAAGATTTACCACGGAAGGACGTAGTACGGAGTGTAAATAATCTGATCGTTGAAGAAGGCTGAAAATTATCCATTGGTCACCTTCTATGAGTAGGTACTACGTAGGGGGATGACCAATTTTTTCCCAGAACACCCAACCCTAGCACGCGATGCATCATGAAGATAAATATGGCATCATTCGCGCTGTGCAGTACCTAGAAATATTAGTCAACAAAGTGATACGACGAAATGCTTATTACACATTAAATGATTTTGGTTTTCAGAAACTGGTAATCAGTGTTGTTTTTGTTGACCTTTAGTTTATAATAGCTTTCTGTTTCGTAATAAAAACGATGTTTGTATCAAGATTAATCACAATTATTTTTACGGCCGCAGGAGGCAACTGCAGGCGACGTGTCGCCGCGACACGACAGGTTTCCAAGTTTCTATGAATTTCTATTAATTTCTATGATATACCTTCCGTAGCTAGCGACACGTTGTTGGCAGCTACGGGTGAGTGACAGGCGACACGTGCCGCCCGACCGTAGACCAGTAGTGACGTATGCCGTAATACGGGCTGCTGCCGCCTGCAGTTGGGTTCGGAATCGTAACTGCAGCGACATGACGCCGCGACACGTCGGTTCCGGAAACGGAACCGGGTCGCAGGTTGCGGTCGGGTACGGAATGGTACCTTTAAAGAGCATCAAAATTGTCCTACAGGCATAAATTTGTAAAGAGAGATCATTAAAAATCCGGGCTTCTTCTCGACAATGTAAAAGTCCATTACAGCGTCAAAACTGCAGCAAACTCTTATACGGGGTGTCAGGGACATCGACGCGAAGCCGGTTACCATGGATTCAGTACATGGTTCTGAACCCCCCTGCGATGAACCTGTATACAAGTACATCCTCTCCGTATCACCATTTACCTATCAACAATGAACTACCCTCTAAACTGCACACCCCGAACAACGTACATAATCCATTACATCGAAAAACTGCATCTTCGAGTTCGACGAGTAAATCCCGAACTTGCAAGGTACTTGACCAGCCGCCTAAAGTAGAGCGGCTCACTAGCGTAGCCCGTTAGACGCGAGCCTTGCTTGCACGATTAAAAGGGGTCCCAGTTTACATTACACGGAGCTTTAAATGAAAAATAAAAGACTGGTTTTGAATAAGTTTAAGAGTTTTTATGGAGAATGGTCGCTGGTATAGCTTGGATGCTAAAGACAAAGTTATCTTAATCGACAAGAGATCAAATTTTTGAGGAAAATTTGTAAGTAAGTATCTTTATTTTCATAAAATGTTGTAACAATACCCTTGCAGCATCATTAAAGCAGCCATGCTGGAGCAAGCTGATGATCGTCGCTTTTTGGTCGCTTTTATTTGAATTCATAACATGTCCACAGGCCCATGAACTACAGTAATTATATAATGATCTATGGATTTTTTAACTATTGTGTCTGGTTCGCGCATAGCAAACCCGATAAAAACTTAAACTACTTGTCTCCTATCTTCATCCAACGCGCCCACAACAACAACCATAAAATCCAATCCCGAAATAAAAAAAACCCATAATTCTTCACAATTCATTCCATCACCACTCCACGCTCTTGTTATTACACTGCATACGTAACCCGCAATGTATACAAAACCGTAGAACGAAGTTCAAATCTACGTATAAATATTTTCGAGCCGTGTCCGCGTTTCAGAGATCCGTGTCCAGCGAATATTGCACTTTGCAGCGAACTCTTTGTTCATGTAGGCTGTATTGGACTGCTTTTTAGAGTTCCGTACGATGTTGCTTTGTTCTTGTACGATGTGCAATCTTGGAGGAAACGTTTTGTTTGTATTTTTTTTGTTAGATATCTGGGTCTGGTTTGTTGAGACTTAGAAGATTTTTTGGGGTCATGACCTGGACCTGGACACAAGGAAGGTGATTTTCTTACGTTTACATTGTTGCAAGTCGTCTAAGGGCGAATTTCAGGAATGAAACTGAACGTGATCAGCACGTGTAATCCGCGATCACGAGCTGTCAGGTGTCAGGGTCAACATTCTTCAACAATTAGCACATATAAACCACGTTCAAAGGCTGTCAGTGTCAACAATGATGAGACTGACAGCTGGTAAACGCGGTTTAGCCGGCTGTTCGCGTGCAGTTTTATTGATGAAATTCGCCCTAAGAGTCATTTACAAAATCAACTAAAATAAAGGCCTTTTGAAAGTATGATAGTTTACACACAGCTAGCTTAACTGCATTTTTTTCTTGTACCCAGTTGTTATTTTAAACGTTTTTTTTTAAACTAAGCTTTAACAATAAATTACTGTGGACTGGGGTCCAAATACGATCTAAGCAACTTTGACAAAAATCAATTCATATACAGGGTGGCAGGGACGTCAACACGAAAACTGATACCAAGGTTTCAGTTCATGATTCTGAACCCCCCTGCGTTGAAATTTTTCGTCGGTTGTGCAATACCTACGCGGTCAAAAGTATGGAACAGCTGTTTAAAAAAAAAAAATCGACGAAATATTTCAACGCAGGGGTGTTCAGAATGGCTCGCCGTCTGTTATGGACCAGGCCCGGGTCGACGGCGCATTGTGTTCTACGCGCGCCTCAAAAAGATGTCAGCACAACTGACGACCCTCCCCTACGACCGATGTTACCGGGGTTGCGGGAAATTCAGAAAGGGATACCGTGGCCCCTGGCAATGTACAGGCAACTGAAGGAACACGGGTGGGTTTTAGTCAGTAAGAGTCTGCACACGTCTGACACCCCCTCCCGCTCCGGCTAGAGCGGGAGAAGTTATTTGATAATTTAGCACACATAAAAAAAAAAATGGGTTGTTAAGAATCATGTACTGAATCCATAGTATCAGTTTTCGCGTCGATGTCCCTGCCACCCTGTATATTATCAGAAATATTACAACCCAACTCGCACTTTACTGATTTTTTCTTTTCCATCGTACACTGTCTTCGCATAAAGTATTTCAATGTATAGCCGGTACGTTGTAAGCGGATAGTTTTCTTTTTACTAACTCAGTTCTTACTATATGTACCATAGTTATAGTGAAATATTTTAATATGTTTGTTTTCAGCTCGAGCAAAATACAATGACCGGGGAAGTGGAAGCCGGGAACTTGTAAGATATTTACAATGTTGGCACAACAATCGTAAGGGGTTCTCGTCTTGTAGTACGTACATGGAGTTGTTATCATGGATATCCTCCATCAAGGGGTTTGACTGGGGCCTATCAGGTAAAAGATCCCCAGTAGACTTTCTCAGCACATACTTCAGGATCTCCAGTGATACGTTATCCTTCCTGTCCTACGTCAAAAAAGCTCGTTGCGTCCCCGAAACATTCCGTCTACCCGGTAAACCTCCCAATCTAATAGCAGGACCTGAATCAATTTTCTACCTTATGAACCCTTTTGAAAGTCTCCCTGTAGTTTTAATGGCACCTCAACTGTCCAAACAAAACCTGCTTGATGACAGAATAGGGATGATGCCTGGGTAAAAAAAATGAAATTCTAATTAGTCCGTCAGACAGATAATAAAAAAATATTAGACACGTATTTTTTGCTTTATCATATTAATAAAAAAATACTTAGATAAAACGCATTATAGGTTGGGGTCGCTACGTCACTAGCATGTATAAAATCTACATTCTCGCCTTAATCTTTAAATTACGAAAAAAAAAAAAAATACGTGTCCAATATTTTTTTATAATCTCAAAGACGGACTAAAAATTTTTTTTTTGTCATCATCCCTATTAAGTATAGTAAACTTCTTCTACCACTAAATAATCTTTCACAATTAATTCACTCCCCACACACCACCATTCTACTGCCCTTATACCGATTCATTTGTGGTCAGCACAACATGTCCCTTTAATCCATACTCCTCTATTTGTCGTCATCTCGGTAGTCACTCCCTTTCTATCTATATCATCTTTCACACAGTCCATCCGTCGTTTCTTTGGTCTTCCCCTGCTCTTATAGCCATCGACATTCATCATACTCAAAACTTTCCTCACGACATTTCTCTCATTCCTCCGCATCACATGCCCATGCCATGACAACCGATTTCCGCACAACTTTTCAGTCACCAGTGACACTTTCGGACTTCCTCTTATGTACTTATTTCTTATTCTATTCGTGTACTCGTAACACCACACATCACTCTTAGCATTCTCATTTCAGCTGTATGCAATTGCCTTTCATTTATCCCTTTTGTGGCCCTACATTCTGATCCATACAAGACAGCAGGTCTAACCATTGTTCTATATTATCTTCCCTTAAGTTTAAGGCGGAAGCGTCAAGGTAGCCCGCGAAATTCAAATTTTGTTACGTTTTTTACAATTTGCAGGTCAGTATCATGTTGATTTAAATATGATTCGCGGCCGTATCAAATGTATATTTATAGAATTGTAATCATAATCATAAATACAACGCTCTAAGTTCATATAATTCCATTGAATGACTATTTCATGAAATCATGACATTTGACGTTTGTGCTTATTATGGAGTTGTATTCCTGATTGTAATGATTTTATTTATCTAAAGCCATGTTTGTTACGGTCGCGAATCATATTTTAATTAACATACAACCTGAAACTGACCTGCAAATTGCAAAAAACTTAAGAAAATTTGAATTTCGCGGGCTACTTTAGCGCATCCCCCTTAAGGGGAATGCGGGAGTCACAGATTGATCCCGTGACCTGCCGCTGTGTTAGTTCTGTGCTTGACCGCCCGATCTACTTCGCCATCGCTTTGCACGAATTCACTCTCCACACAATCATCATAAAAATACATCCAACACACTGCATTCCATTGCAATTCCAACTGCCACAGTCAGATGATTTAATAATAAGCCGTAGTAAACTATGCGATAATGTAGGCACCGTTCAACGGTTCAACATAGTGCTTGGCAAACAATTGAGAATTTGTAATTCATAAGTGAGCAGGCGCCCCGGTATAAATCATTATTATTAATAGTACGTATGTTTTACTACGAGTAGATTCTGGTATTGGAATGTTGCTGGATGACTGTATTATTTTCTGATTAAGGTATCTACTGAAAAGTAGGTTCTTGTGTCAATTTTTTATTGGTCAATATAAATTTAAAATAATCGGGCTCTAAACATATGTATAACCCGACGTCATTAGCAGCAATATATAATTATATATTTATATAGCATTATATTATATTATAAGTACTTTTTATTTTATTTTATATTTATGTATAATTCTTTAAACCTGACTTGGTTTCCGTACGTTTTTTTCGGGTGACAATCAGCGCTGTGCTGAGGGTCTCCATAGCACAGCATCTTGCTGAGTGGAAGCCTTCTTGTCACAGTCATGACGTGCCAGCAGCTGCCAACTATTTCTGTTTTGTGCTCATTATTGTATTGTTATTGTTTTGTAATCGAGTTTTATAAAAAAACAATATCCACGTGTTTCTGTGGCAAATAAAATTATTTTTCTTTCTTTCTTTCTTATTAGTCTCTACTAGAGATTTTAATTAATACTAAAATGTATGAAAATATATCTACTTGTCTACTTCAGTTCTCTTTAGCAGCGTTCGTACGTTGACCTCATAAAGATTTTTAGCCTGTGCGGACGTGAGCTGTAAAAGCCACTATTCTTTTTCTATTTGTAGTAGCATACATTATGCAGGACCAATAGCTGTAGCCCATAGACAGCTACTGCAAACAGCCATAGGTTTTTGGGAATCACTAGATAGTGGCCTCTTTCAAATTGCCACAATTACTTATTATTCAATAACTGCAGTAGAGCGGAGCAGTTGCAGCCCAGTGGTAACAGCCGCGACTACCAAGTTGTACGAGTAGGTCGTAGGTTAAAACAGAAAGACGCTTTACTTTGTATAAATTATTTTATCGCCACTGCTCTCAAAACGCTCAAGAAAAGCATCTTGAAGAAACTAGATCCGAAAATTCGAAGACATGTAACATCTACCAACCCGCGCTGGGCCCGCGTGGTGGATTACGGCGCACTCCCTCTCACAGAGGGGAGGCCTGTGTCTCAGCTGTGGCAATATTATAGCCTGATTATGCAATGAGTATATATTTCTAAACAAACATTTTTAATAATCCACAATCTTTTCCACTACAAATTCACGTTAAAACTTTTGCTCCATCGATGCCAATCCATTACAGCAACATGAGTTAACAATTCTTCAGCGTTCCTACGGGAGCACAAACCGAGGGTAGTCACGCAATTCAGTTGCGTATAACTATATACTCCATTACGCAAATTGTTCATAATAATTAGTGGGTAAATATACATATGCATGGATGAAAATAATTACTGCTTTATTGGTACAGTACCTGGCTGTAAAAATGGCATTTACAGTTTTAGAAAAAAAGGTCGATGTCACTCATTGTGTGTCAGCCTCTCACTAATTGGTAGGTACAGTACCCGGCCCTAAAAATGATACAACGAGTTTAAGGCGAATGCGTCAAGGTCAGGGTAGCCGGCGAAATTTAAATTTTCTCATGTTTTTTTTTGCAATTTGCATCATCAGGTTGTATGTTGATCTAAATACGATTCGCGGCCTACAAACTGAAAAAAAACTTTAAAAAAATTGAATTTCGCGGGCTACGCGGCGGGCGTTAAGGTAGCCCGCGAAATTTTTTAAGTCGATGCTCGACTATGCTTCTTTTTCTAAAAAGAAGCATAGTCGAGCATAAACTTTCACTCATACAAATATTTTTTTTTTGTTTATTTGTTTAAGGGGGTTTGTACACATCAACGATGTCAATCCCATCGTGCTTTTACAAATAATAACTTACTCCTAAACTAAATGAACTAATCTTATTTACACAAAACTTAACTTAAGCTAACTTCTTACCTAAAAAAGTATATAATATTTTTGCTGCTTCGAGGTAGGCTTAGCAAAAATTTCTTGGGACATTATAATATAATAATAAAATATATTTATTTTCTCTCACAATGGCAGTAGCAGTTTTGACAAATATGAATTCACTTTAAGAGAGCTGGTGTCTGATGTAGGTTTAGGAAAACCTGTGTTACAGGTCACCAGGCCCCACTTGGTGGCCTCATACAAATGAACAAGCAGGTAACAAGTATTTCTACGAAACAAAACAAAAAGTTAAATAAATGAAAAGAATAATAAAAGTAACCACAAAAGCAGTCAAAGGGTGTATAGTGAATGGTGGTAAATGTGAATTGTGGTGGAGTGTAGGTAAATCGTGGTGAATGTGTAGGTGAATTATGGTGAAGTGTAGGTGAAT
The DNA here is from genome assembly GCA_916701695.1 of Agrochola macilenta. Taxonomy (NCBI): domain Eukaryota; kingdom Metazoa; phylum Arthropoda; class Insecta; order Lepidoptera; family Noctuidae; genus Agrochola; species Agrochola macilenta. Next base: position 19,175,152 of record OU753554.1, on the reverse strand, counting down.
AGTGGTAAATGTGTAGGTGAATTATGGTGAAGTGTAGGTGAATGGTGGTGAATGTGTATGTGTATGTGAATTATGGTGAAGTGTAGGTGAATGGTGGTGAATGTGTATGTGAATTGTGGTTAAGTGTAGGTAAATGGTGGTGAATGCCTATGTGAATTGTGGTGAAGTGTAGGTAAATGGTGGTAAATGTGTATGTGAATTGTGGTGAAGTGTAGGTTAATGATGATGGAAATAAGGACTGGAGGACTATTATATAGAACATATCCCACCAACACATGGTGAGCAATGCGGGCATCCTCTATTTTTCCACATACCTCACAGTTAAGAGCTTTTAGCGCTAATGAATGGGATGGGCGGTTCGCGCGCAGAAGGTATTTCCCCCGTATTATTACAACAAATACATACACCGTACTAAGGGTTTATTTTGACATTTAGAGATTACTTTGGATTTTTTTTTATCGAGGAAACAACAAGTAATCGTATTTCTAAAGTATACGATTTATAGAGTGTATCCTTAAATATCTTATATATTAATTGCATAACTAAACGTTAAGTAATAACGATGCAGCAAGGGATCAAACGAACGTACCCTCGCTGCGCTCTTAAAGAGTCCGATATTCGCCTGAGACTTGTTTGCAGTCTCTTTCTTAAACTCGATTTGTTGTATTAATACCCCGTTGGATACATGATACTAGTTAGAATGTACACAAACAATAGCCCAATTTTGAAATAATTTATTTTTTCTGTAGTGTGAAATACTCGAAATACAACTGATAATTGTAGAGTGGTATCGGCATTGCCCGATAATTGGGTTGTGGAGGTCAGATGGCAGTCGCTTCATTTAAAACATTGATATTTAAGCCGCATTTTTGTCGTTTTCATTTCCCTGTTACTAGAAAACAATTTTCAACTCAAAAATTCCGTATTATTCCTGTCAGAACATTTTCAGTAGCGGATTTGAATATGAGAGTAGAAAATACATGCATTTAAGGTACGATAGGATAGATACGAAGGTGTTTATATATTATTTATTTAAACTCGTACTTTATTGTACACCACAAAAAAACATAACGAAAAAATAATAATCAAACACTACAAAATATACAATTGGCGGCCTCGTGTTTGACGACGTTTTCGTTTCATCTGGTTATAGAGCTTCTTTTATGCCTGGCTTATACTATGGCAGTGACTGGCCCCAGTGGCTAGGAATTTCGGACCCAGTCAGTAGGTTCATGTAAACGAGGTCGGCAGTAAGTCAGTAAGATAGGTGGTTCCCCCGAATAGACGGGTAGTTTATTCAACAGCTGTACTGACTTGAGGGCGCAAAGTAGTGTCTACACGAACCCAGTTGCAAGTCAGGTCTGAACTGACTTACTGTTTTGTCAAATTACTGGGCCCGTATAAACCTGAATTTACATAAAGGTTAGGTTAGGCTACATAGGCATGATAGATACCCTTTGTACCAAATATTTAAATCGCTAGACTTGCCCTCACTGTAATTTGTCACGCGAAAAAGTGTCCATACCGAAGAGTGGACTCAGATTAATAGCGTTTCCATGGCAATCAAGTCAGTCACTGTGTCATTGTGTGTGTCAGAAGTGTCAAAACGAAATAGTAACGCGGCTATCTTTTCATGCGGTAAGGCGAAACTAACGATTTAAATCTTTGCTTAGTACTAATCCCAAAGGTTTTACTTTTCAGTATAGTGCATTTCATTCTAACGTTGCCTTTTACATGTAAATACCATCGTCAAGTGATGTGTTATAAGTTATTTACGACAGTAATATGAAAGAAAAACGTTATGTTTATCAGTTGCGTGTCACCACAACTTGTGCTGTCATGTAGTGTTTTATGTTTATGTGTGGGTTGCACTTTTTATAGCTTGTACTCGTAACACAGCGTAATAACGGATGATGGCCGTTGTATTTTCATTTAAATTGTAAATATCTATTTAATAGTGTTTATTGTTGCTAGAAAAAAAGAAAAAGAAAAAATAGACCTAATACCTACCTAATCCTAACATTTGAGAAAAAATAGTAGATTGTTATACAAGGGGCTAAAATGACCCATTATAACGAGGTAGTTTTCTCACGAGCTTTAGGGAGAGAGTAAAATAAACCGAGTTATAATGGGTTTTTACTGCCGTGTGTTACACTCTATTTTTCACAACGATTGCGAGAAAATAAAATAATCCAATACAATATTAAATAGTTTATTTTATTCAAAATTCAATGAAAATAATAGAAAAACGTTTACGTAGGGTAACGGGTAAGTAGGTATTTACGAAATTTTCGATATCTTTCCTCGTGAAAACTTTGGATTTCTAGGCCTTGCAGCCGGTGAATAATTTCTTCAGAAAAGCCGTTAAATTTATATATTTCTTTATATTGACATTATGTCTTGTCTGTTTAAATGTTGTTCGTAACATTGAATATGTGCTCCAAAGGGTTGAACTATAATATTCCTTGGAAAGTTTATCAAAATACGGACGAAAAACTCCTTTCGTAAGTGAATCCACTCCTTTTTCTGTCCTCCACTTCATAAACTAGTATTTAAATAAATGCTTTGTGACCTTGACGGCAACAGATTTAAAATTATTTATTTTTCTTTCTCTTCCATCTGCAAATTAGGGCCTCCATTCTCACTAGATGATGACATTTCCACTGTTGTAAATTATATTACGGTCACCAATGCAATTTGTAATAACACAAACACAAAAACTTTTTTATTTCTTCTGTAGCCGGAACGCAATGCACGCATTCTACCGAAGAGACCGCCGGTTATAGTTCCACAAAAAAAAAAAAGTTATTTTTTTTGAGAAACAGTAATAAGTCTAGTCCTTATTCATGATTATACTACATTTATGAATAAAAACAAAAATGTTTTTGTAGGCTCGTTAGTAATAGACAAAAATTTAAAATTAAATTACTTTTTCCCCTAGAGGAATATATGCTATTTTATCCCCGCTCTGGTACGCTACAATGACAGAATTTTTGAGCAAGGGGAGAAAATTGTATCGTATTGTTTATCCGTGCAAACATATTGATGATTTCCTTAGAGAAAAGTGCTTTATTGGGTGTCTCTTACAAAAATCTTTTTAAAGAAATGCTATTTTATTAACTTATAATCACAATCATGCGTGATTCATTTCTACCTCCACACTAAAATAGCTTGTAATTTTCTCACCAAATAGATTCTATATAATGTCGATAACTCCGTAGTTTTCAACCTATTTGGGAAATTTACTAGTCTTTTACTTACAATTAAAACCAGCACACGAGTCTGTCTACCCGCCTAACACAATTTCCCTTCATTCGTCTAGTTCCAGCGTACAGTGTAGGAACTAGGGAGCGTTGTTGACAATGCCGTCCAGTACTTTATAACAATAAGTGCTCAGGTAACCCAGTTAGGTGCTGCATCAAACAATTATGTGAGGACCTGAGTGATAGAGGGTAGTTTGATATGCTTTTGTTTTGCGGCAATAGTCCCTCGCTTCTCATTAAATTGGACTTGAGAATTAACTGACAAAATGTACACCCTCATTTCGATTCAAGACCTCTGCCTACCTCTCTGAGGAATACAGGCATGATGTTAGTATTGGATGCTATTTTGTTTTGTCTATTTCATTTACTGATGTTCTAAAATTCTTATTACAAAATTCAAAATTCAAATTAAAAAGTCATTTATTCAAAGTAGGTTGAAAATTAGCACTTTTCAAACGTCAAAATTACAGAAGACAGTCCCCCAAAACGCCCACCCTTCACCACTTTCTTGTGCTTTAGCTGGGAAGAAGAAGTGGCGCAACAAACTCCCCAGCAGCACAGCTGTCTGTTCAGTTAAAAATAAATGATTCTATATAAAAGTATGCAAAATAATTTACATTACGCAACACAAAACATCATTATTATAAATCATTAGCCATATGTCAGCTAGCACACGCAAATATACCAATCAAAAATATAGAGAACTATACTCGGGCAGAAACAAAAAATAGAAAACGTAAACAGAATCTAAATAAAAGCCTCCAGGCATATATAGTGCTAAAGGGGAAAGAAGTATGCTTTGATTATTTACATGTCTAGATAAAGTGTAGCGCTGCAAAGGAAATAAAACAAACAAGCCAACTTTTTTATGCTGTTGTGCGTGACAGCTACGTCTTACACTCGCATCACGTCCTTGTGCTGTCATTGTGCTTGTCTAGTATGCGTGCATTTAGCGGCTAACAGTTGGACGCTATTTTTTTCGACGAGTTCACAGATTTGAATGTCTATCTAAACATATTTATAGTTTTGGAAGTATGATTGTTTGTTTCTTTGTAAGAGGTTAATTAATCTCTGGAAGTACTAAACCGATTAAAAACATATTTCTTTGATAGACATTTACACTATTTCCAAGTATTATAGGATATGTGATAGTTTTTGTGGCAGAAACTAGTAGAAAATATAAACTGAAAGAAAAGCGTATATTATTTTTTACGTTCATAATGAAATTCTATTTAATTTGTAGTTATACCTAAGTGCTAATTATTGTATTTACCTACACTTTTTAGTAGAATAATTTTAAGGTTGAAAATAATGTTTGAGATTCACAAATAATATAAAGAAAACAAAAAAAAAAGTCGACGAAGTTTGTTTAATCTATACCCAATCTACTTCTAATTTTGAACCAATACTTCCTAAACACAGAATTACTTACGCTATAAAACAGCCCTATACAAAAAAAAAACGCGTAAACAAACCCGTAAACACGAACGTGAAATAACGAGACGCAGTTGCAAGCCACTTCCCCGAAATTCACAACTATTTACTATACGTTGTTACATCATCAATTCTGCGAACATCCCTACCAGCTCCCTACAACCGTCCTAGTTATACAGCCCGTCAATCGCAAAGTTCAAGTACGGAAGGGGATGCAGTGTCCTGCCGCGGCGGCGGTGACCTACTGACCGAGGTCGACGACCGGTGCACTGCAACCGTGCAACGTGCAACGTAGCAGACGCGCTCGCTACTCGTGTGAGCGGGCATTTTCATGTCGTCTTTTTTGTGTCGTGTAAAGGGGTCTTTTTGTGTTCGAGTTTTGAATTTTTGTGTATTGTTTCTTTGAGGAATAGGTAGTGATATATTTAACGTGATGTTCTTTTGCTATTACTTTTGTTAAACGGAAAACTATGGTATTGTACAGCAACTTTTTGTTTGTTATTTTGCCTCTTAAGACTCCCTGTACATGACCCCGGAGCCGCACCGGTGCCGGACCGCAAGTTTGGGTATATGAAGGAATATCGCACAGGCATCGTACCGCTGCCACACCGAAACTGCGTATAAACTGGCATTGATGCTGATTTAAATAGTAAAGCAACGATCAGAGTTCAATAATGCATTGCCAACGAAATATGCGGTTCGGCGCCGGCGTCATGTACAAACTCAAACTCAAACTCAAAGCATTTATTTCAAATAAACCAATTACAGGTACTTTTGAATTGTCAAGAGGTCGGTCAGTCAGAAATATGAAGCTAGTTGCCCATTCCAACGCGTAGTAGGTTCCTATGGAGAAGAACGGGCAAGAAACTCCACGGACACTCTTTTAAATCAGAATATTTTTACAGGAAGCCTTTGTTGCAAAAAAAAATTGTATAGGGAAAATGGATCAGAGCCTAACGAAGGATTTTTTGTGTTTCTCGCACCAACTATGGACGCATAAACATGAAACCTACGAACGCATTAAAAAATCATAATATGTTTTATGATTCATTGCTACTACATAAAACTTTCTATAATTTTTCTTTCCAAAACTCTCAATTATCCGCTATCTCCGCCCATGCAAATAATTCGATCGTTGCGCCATCTAACTACAACAAAAATCTAAAAACTATAATTAATTATTCTAAGTCTAAGAAATTTGTAAATTGTTATCGGTCTAATGTAGTTAAAAGTTTAAAAAGTTAACTACAGAAATGGGTCAGCAGCCCGAGTGGCTTGCTCCGTTTGTAGCGTTGTAATCTTTGAACGCTCAAGTAACGTTCAAGTTACTACTTAACTTTACTTAAGAGCTGTTCTGTGTTCCTTTAGCTGTTTAGCTAGTTGAGTTTGGATTCTTGTTTGAATATTGCATCTGGGGTTTAAAATTGACTTGACGACATTGTTGCACCTGTAGGTACACGTTTTGTGTATGCATCTCTATTTGTTTTTTTAACACCTTATGTTAAAAACATACATCTATTTTCCATAAGAGTGAGTAAAAAGTACAAAACGCAATCATGTTTTTCTTACAAACTTTTTTGCTTACGGTAAATGACTTAGATCTGTAAGCTCTTACATGTCAACAACAAACATCAACATGACATGTCATGTCATGTCATGATCATGTCATGTCATCTCAACTTCAACATATTTTAAGAATTGAAATAAGTGCGCCTCTGTACATTTGTGTGCTTAAAATATTAAATAAATAAATATCCAGTTGAACAATTTTGTGTTTGTTCTCATTTCAAAAATAAATTACTCAAACTCAAGCTCAAACTCAAAGCATTTATTTCAAATAAACCAATTACAGGTACTTTTGAATTGTCAAGAGGTCGGTCAGTCAGAAATATGAAGCTAGTTGCCCATTCCAACGCGTAGTAGGTTTCTATGGAGAAGAACGGGCAAGAAACTCCACGGACACTCTTTTAAAACTGAATATTTTTACAAAAAAAATGGTTACATCATTCATGTTGTAATTACAGATCGTTACCCCGTTTCTACATTCCATTTCATTAATAACTTGGAAAAAAAATACATTACATTTTCTCTGTGCCTATTAACTTAATGAATTAAAAGCTACAAGTTACACACAGTAGATATGTACAGTACATTTTCTCAAAGGCGTTGGTAGATGAAGGTGCCGTGACCCGACTGCGCTGCAATTGACCCACGAACCTAGAAAAGTGTCAACGTCGAACAATAGACGGTTCACACTACATAGACATAGGCACCTACTGCATAATGGGACAGACATTTTGTTGAAAATGTAATAAAAAAACTAGATTTTTGAATATTATGAAATATTCGCACAATGGAAATTTTGACGAAAATACACAAATAATTAATTCGGTACAAAAAATAAGATATATTATAATATAAATTACTGTTAATATATAATTACTGTACACAAATAATTAATTCCTTTGTTTCAGATGCCATAATATAATTCCATAAAACATAGTTTCTTATCTGTATAAGAAAAGGCTTTTGCGTCACACTTAGACCTTTTCAGCAGTTCATTTTGCTTTCTCTCATTATCAGACTCTTTGAAAGTTGAAAGAAAAATAACATTTGCACAGATTAATTTTGACTAAGGTCATCTGCAGCCATTTTCTACATATTTCAGGATATGTGATTTTTAAGGTTCCGTACCTCAAAAGGAAAAAACGGATCCCATAAAGGATCACTCGTGTGTCTGTCCGTCTGTCACAGCCAAATTGCTCCGAATATAATGGACCGATTTAGTTGAAATTTGGTACACATATGTATTTATGTGATCCAAACACGGACGTGTAACGTAAATAAATTAATTTTGAATTTTAGGGTTACTTTTGGGGGGCAAATAAGAAAATAAAAATAAAAAGTTTTGCAAACTGAACCGTGTGACGTATCAAATGAAAGGACTTGTTGCGAGGATCTCAACTATGTTTTTTTTATAATTTTAAACTAAATATATTTAAAGATATTTAAGAAAATTGTTGAAAATTGGCCATTCCCCCCTTATCTCCGAAACTATTGAGCCAAAAATTTTGAAAAAAATGCAGAGAATGGTTCTTTACTCATAGATTACAGGAAAACCGATAAGAAGTCTATGGTCTTAAAATAACAAAGTAAATCTCTCAATATTGTTGTTGTAATGTTAAGTCTGTTCTTGGGATTAATTCATCTCAACTACGGAACCCTTCATTGTGCGTAGTCCGACACGCACTTGGCCAGTTTTTTCTATACACTTTACTCTTTTAGCAATAATTGATTCGTCACGAAAGTATAGCCATGAGAGTCATCTGCCTATTCTTTTCGCAATTATGTAGGGATCAGGTTCCAGTCTAACTGAATGCAGCTGAATACATGAAGCGTCTATGGCGTTTTATATGGCGATGAATTTCCATTAGAGTGAACCTATTAATTTACGCATATTCCCTCACAATCGTACGCACATTCACACTGACTAACAACATGGTCACAACTCAATATTTATGGTGCTGCAGTGCGCCGAGCTGCTGTGGCTGCGTCCTCTATTCACGGGACTGTGGAACTGACCGCATCTCTATGTAGATACGTTATACGCGGTAGATACGGATCGCTTAGTAAAATTCAAGTTACAGGCTTGTTTTGAGTTTACAGAATGTTTTATAATGTGGGCGTGTTCTTGCACAGTTCCCTAAACGCTGACCGTACGCAGACCATCTTTTATTCCTAAAGACATTAACCATTTCCATAAAGGTTTTACCTCCAAGAGATGCATGTGCTCTTACAGAGAGATTTGCCAACCATGTCATGGTAATTTATTGCATAAACTACACAGGTTGGCGTCAAGGATTATCAGAAAATCATGGTGATAGATTTCACATAATACTTACGAATAATACAAGATTCAATGTTCTGATCAAGCGATGTAGTTGTGATTCGGTAGCCTCTTAGAAGGGACAGGAAGGGGTAGAAAACCCAGGGATTACTTAAAATGCACTCATGACAAAATGTTGTCAATTACGAGTATGATGTTTGAACCTTCGTGGTGTTGAACATGTCAGAGCACAACTTCGAGGTAAATATTGCCAAAAATATACTAGAAAATGGAATTTTAAAACATCCACGAATTCAATAAATAATATCTCTTTATTTTCATGATTATCTAATGTGAACAATGTGCAAATGTAAGTAGAAGTTTAAGTGCATCACATATGCTCCATCCCACACAAGTTTTAAAGTTTGGCTCCGGAAAAGGATTGTAGGTAGTGCTTGTAAGTGATTGGCTGTTACTACACAAATACACGACGTACGGACGCCATTTTCTTCAGTCTCTTATTTTTGACTTACTTTTGTGAAGTTCGCCATAGTATTGGAATGCTAAGAGATTGTATGGAAGAATGAGGATGTTCTAGCAAAATAATTACGGTATCATATTTGTAATAGGAACCTGTAATTGCATAAGAACCGTGTGTCTTTTCCTTCATCAGTATCCCTGCGGAGATGCAGGGTACAGCTTTCATTAGGTAAATACTAAGCCGGAAATCAGCTTGTCATGGGCAATGGGCATGCCATCATAGACTATCTCTCAATTGGGCAAATAGTATCAAATCATCACTAAAGCATTAAATGAAGAGTTTTAATGAGTCCAAATGTTGTTAAATTGTGTTCAGACTTTTCATAAAATATAAGTAGTTGTGAACGCTGACAGGCTATATTTTAATTAACTCAGAAGAAATTAAAGCCCACCTACACTACCAGCTTCACTTACACTTTCTAAGCATTTAAGAGCGTGCCTTGTGAAAGTGAGCAACGTCGCAGATAGCTGTCAAATATTTCGCTGTTTTGATTTTTTTGGCAACAAAAAATCAAAAAAGAAAAGTCAAAATCTTTTTTTGGTATGGAAATATGAAATATCGTAAGTGAACTAAAATATTGATTATGAAATGCAATAAATAATATCGTAACACTGAATATTTAGTTGTAGATATTAAAAAAGTATTTGGAAACTTTCCAAATGCCCATTTTACACTTAAAACGGTTAGAACATCAATTTCAGTGTTATAGTTATAATTAATTATTAATATTTTAGGTCATTATAGAGCGATATTACATATTTCCATACAGTAATATTGCCTAATTTATCAAAATAGCGAAACATTTGACAGCTTTTTGCGACGTTGCCAACTTTTAGAATGCACGCTCTTAATCTTAACCCATTCACCTAAACGTAAGTGCAAGCAATTTGAATTGAACGATCCTTTGAACTCTCTTTGACACCCGACACTTTACGGGCTAACGCCTGCCTTAGTCAGTCAATGTGCAAAGCGATTGATTGCTAATTAAATATTGAACGTGGTAATAGCGTAAGTGATTGAGTTAGTGAGTTTACATTGGTACTGTGATTACATGTCAAGTACAAACTGTATTAATTGGCTTAATGCCAACATATTCGTAAGAAAAGGGGGTAACGTAGAACGTTCTCCACTCCAGTTTCATGCAGATAAGCTGTTTCGTGAAATCAAAGGTTTTTGTTGTGAAGTTTTTTATGGAATGCTATACTCGTTGTTTTGGATTCATTTAGCAAATCAGACTATTGTGTGGCAGCATTTACATCTTCACATGCGAACTACGTATCAAAGACCTGACGTCACACAAAATCCTGACGTCACACAAATCCTGCATCGCGCAATTAGAGTTTACCTTGCGAACGACATATATAAGACTATCCTACATCAATAGATGGGCAGTTACTCGCCAGACACAACACCCGTCTGGTTGGAGGATCCCCCCTCTTCTAATGAGGATGAGTGAACTTTACACCCTGTTCTTCATACCTCTAAAATTGTTCTGATGATGTACGTGGTTATTGAAAAATGAAATTAAAGGGCACTGCACGGCAAACAAGAATAAACTGCTACTTACATGTTTATCTGTATTCCAAGAGTACTAATGAACATTTTAATAATAGCGGCCATCGAGACCCATTTTCAGCCGTGAACTTTTACCAACTTTGACGAGGATTGTACAAGCAAACATAGAAAACAGGACCAACCTAAATAAAACAAAAACGAAGCGCGGATTAGGCTGCGGTAGCATCGGAGCGGTGAAGGTTTAAGGGAGGGAGAAATGGGCATTGGCATGGAATGCTATAATTTTTGATTCATCAAGGGGATCAGACTATTGTCCTGATTAGACAAGCGTTGAATAAAAACCAATGTTTACTTTGACGAAGACAATTTATTTCACTATAAACGAAATACGTCATGTTTCTGCGATACTCTTAACACCGCGATTCAGTGGAAAGTGCTAAATGTGCGCCATCTATCGATACATCAGGAACTAAAATATCGTTTAAAGTATCAAACTTAAACCTAAGATTGTACAAGCGTGGTTACTGAAAAATTAAATAAAAGGTAACTAAAGACGAGAAGAAGAAATAATATTGCTAAAACTGCTAAATGTAAATCCGTATTCTACGAGTGGGTAACATAGACATTAAAAAAAGTGCTTATTGGGAGGCCCTTTTCAGCCGCGAGCTAGAACTTTGACGAGCAAACATAGAAAGCAGGACCAACCTAAATAAAACAAAAAGTCAGCGTCGCGTATGAGGCTGTGGCTACACCGCACTGGTGCGGTGAAGGCACAAGGGAGAGAGAAATGGACATCGTTCTACGCTCCGACGACAAGAGGGAAATAATTTCACACGTCGTGTTCACAAAGCTGCCGGTGCCATACATTTATAGGTGGAAGTTTTGGGCATGTCGACGTGTGCCTTTATAGTGCAGTATTTTTAGTGTGTGTTTTTGCATGTTTTTTGGGTGGACTCATGAATAATGTGGAGGAAAAACACATCTTATGTAAACTATTTTTGTTGACTTAAGTTTGTTAACTGCAAAATAGTCATTAGTCATTTATTAGACTGTCCAGCGTTTAATTCAATGTGTTTTGCGAAAAAATCTCAAGCAGGTCGTAATTGCGCTTACAACAGAACTAGATCCTGCCAGGCATTTTACATTATTGCATGTCCAGGAAAGAAAAATACCTAAAATAAATGAACAAAATACATCACTTTGTAGTCATTAAAATTCCAACATGAACTCTGCAAGCATTTGCTAACACATGCTAGCAAAACAAGGTAGTAGTGCTTATATATTTTTCTACTAAAATAAAATGTTTTCGTGTAGAGGAGAACAGCGTTCAATTCGACAAACCCGACTACCAGAAAAAGGTTTTTAGTTCACAAGCCATTACAATCACTTTTAGCTATTGCTTGATGCTAACAGTTTTGTTAGAGCACATTCCAATAATGACGTTTCGCCATCACAAAATTCAAACAATGGATAAGCAGGTCAATGACCCCAGCTCAGAGCTCAGAGCGTTCATAAGTTAAATTTTTTCAGCCTGAATGAGAGTTTTTCAATTTACAATCGGAAAATGTGGCGGATGCATTAGGATTCACTGTATGTTGATATTGCTACCCAGGAAAACGCTAATGTTCGTTTTTATAATTTCTAACGTGACAAAATTAACGTGGACCTCCACGTCCATAAAATTTATGGAAATACATTCACGTTATTACCCGTTATAACCTGCACGACTCGACGATACACGACTTACGTCTGTATATGTTTTTTTTTTTCTAATGTTATTTTTTTCTGTTTATTTTTCCAATAATAATCGTTCTACTTCGCGATGTGTACAGGACAGTATATTGAACGGAACGAAGCATAGATCTACGGTACGAAGTGTGCATTTACACTCCGCCCTGCAAGTGCGACACAAAGCAAAAACTTCATGGCCTACAAAACGTAGTGTCGTCGCTGTTTTGCGACTTTCAATTGTTTTAAGTTCCATTTCCATTGCAAACTGTTTTATTAAGGAAATAGCATACAAATCAACTTAGAAAGAAATCATCACCATATCAACTCGAGCCATTCAGTATTCTTTGTGTAGTCTCCCTACTGCAACGCACAGTAATCGGAATCGTAACGTAATCGCCTCGCCTCGGGACAAGCTCACGAACCGCGGCGATACAGTGACGATCCCTTTCTGAGTTTGTTAAGTTTACCTTTATCGTGTCACTTGAGGGCCTAGGCAAGTTGCAAAGCGTTTCTATCACGACTTTCATACAAGACTGGCTGACTTTTTGTCAATGCAATACATTTTTAACTTCTATATTATTATTGTCATCGTTATCGCTGATCGAATGACACTTAATCTAGGCCCTTTGGTTAAAAAATAAGCATAATTCTAGCTGTAATTTATTTTAAGGCACCCTATTTTAGTCATTATGTTAAATCATTAAGGAGGATCCACACTGGTAGCCCGCGAAGTTTATATATTATTACGTTTTTCCATAAGAACAAATCTCGAAAAGTTCTTATGAATAAATCTAACTTAGAGAGATGTATTAATGATTCTACTGATTATAATTCTGTAAATACATATTTTAATAAAGTCGCGAGTTATATTTTGATTAAGATACAACCTGACACTGATCTGCAAATTGCAAAAAACGTAAGAACATTTTAATTTCGCGGGCTACTGCAGCGGCCCACGTTAAGGGTCCCCGATACGATTAATAATTGCAATTGTCAATGTTTTGTGTGTCTATTGTCAATCACTTCAATTGTATTTTGTAGGCGATCATTTTGCGCATCAATGTGTCTATATCACGTAAAAATTGACAATTGCAATTGATCGTTTCGGGAACCCTTTAGGTTGAATACTACAAAACCTGTCCCAACTGCCAATCAACGGCCCACAGCATTTGAACTTTGTCTTGTCCGACATTGTTAAACAACAAATACTGTGGTGAAAATCGTACCCACATGTTTTTGGTCCTTCGAGGCGGAAATGTACCAAAGACCATCTCATCTGCCTAGCCTTTCCCCAACTATATTGGGGTCCTGGGCTTCGAGTCTAACTGGATGCAGCTGAATACCGGTATTTTACATGAAGCGACTGCCTATCATCTGATCTCCACAACCCACTGGGTAATGCGATACCCCTTGGCAAGACTGTCAAACTTTCGGGATTCTGACGACCCGTAACGACTGTCAAAGATCCACGAATGTTAGCCGGGACCAACGGCTAAACGTGTTTTCTGAGGCACGGAGGAGTCTCGCTATGTAAAGATGGTCACTCATCCACGGACCAACCGTGGCATGCGTAGCTGAACCTGATCGATCGACCCGTGCGGCTGTTATTACTTAGCCACAAGCAGTACCAAGGACTAAAAGATATTATTTGCACATGTAGGAAGCTGTTATTATGATAAGACTAATTTATGGCAACATGTTACGATATTTATTGAAGTTAGTATTTATTAGGAGAGCTATTACGAAACGTGTCGCCGCATTGTTTCGCAAGATTCAATTATTTCAAGTTCCGTTTTCTTTCGCCAACTCTTTCGTTATCGCCTTGCCGTAAAGGATTGCACTCATTTACAGCTTCTTTGATTTGCGACAACACGGTGCTATCTTCTTTTGTTTTTCCTTTCTTTTCTCGTTTTTTTTAAATTAGAATTTTAATGGGATTGTTGCTGAAATTGGTATTTTAATCTTTGAGGTCCTTAGTAAGTAATTTTGGGCATTTAATTCTTAAATTAATGAGTATTTATCACCAGGTTTTTTGATGCGTATGTAGGTGATTTTCGTCTGTTTCCACGATAGTATTGAGCAATTTATCTAATTTTTTTCTTTCCTTATTGTTAAATGTGTAGTTTTATTTATTCAAAACTAGCGATTCGTCCCTCCTTCGCACACTGTTTTGATTTGACAAAACATCGAGATTATTAATGAATGAGTTTTTAATATTTATGTATTATGTACAAAAATATTCAGTTTAGAAGAACCACGCAGTCACACAGACAGACGATTAGCAACTTTAATTTACAATAAATGTAAGATAGTTTTTTTGTTTATCTTTATTTAATTTAGAGGCTTTTGGTTTTAGAGTCAGAGCCACCACTGAAGTCCGGCGGAAAAGTTTTGGAAATACATATTTTTAAATGCAACTTGATGTAATGACAGACACTAGCGCCATGTCATCGGACTTGAGTGGTGGCACGGACTCCACATTCATTACCATGTCAGCCCCATAATGATATATACACAGGACACAATATACATTTTACTGCTATAAAACTACAACTACACACTATACTGGGTAACAGAGTTATAGATAGTATTTACTTGCAGGTGTTCATTCTTTATCAGCTTCCTTTTATAATGTAGGGGAGCACCAAGAAGGGGTTTTTGAAAATTCCACCTTTAAGGGGGCGAAAAGGGGGGATTTCGGTTGTATGAATTTTTTTATTCCTTGAGTTAATAAATTTGAAACTTGGCACAAAAAGTCACTTGCATGAATTCAATATAATATTTCAATCATTTGACACTGTGCAAAATTTCTGAGCAGTAACCTAACAAACAGTACTAGGCATGCATGAATTTATTCAAGATAATAGGTATTCAATCATTATGTTATGCTACTAATAGGATTTGGATGAGGCAGACAGATAAGTTTATAACCTGGATTAACACATAGGCTGCTTGTTAACCCGGAAGGAAGTCGGTAATTATCCCATGGAAACGTACTACGTTTCCATGGGATAATTACCGACTTCCACGCGAGCTAAGCCGCGGGAAAAAGCTCGTACAAAATGAACAATTGCTACAGTGTAATTTAATTAGTTCCAATTAGTAATTTTATGAATCCACTAAGGTATTCAGCATTCGTATTGCTATTTTGCGATGCATTGTAACACTAGCCGGTAGTAAATTGTAATAATCCTTTCACTCGATGACTTTAATACATTGTAGTAACCATTTAATGGATAATTAATGAGTAAGTTATGCCGGTGATTACTTTTTATGGGGATTATGCGTATGACTGTCATACTTAGGTACATAAATAGAGCTTATTGTACGCGGTAGGTATTATTAAAGCTCGATGAATGTTTATGTAGTAGTTTAGTTGCATTGTTTTACAAAGATATTTGCAACTAGCTGCGCCCCACGTTTTCACCCGCATAAGTCTCGATCCCGTGGGAATATCGAGATAAAAAGTCTGGCATGCGTCGGAAGTTTATTATTTAAGAACTAGTTTCATCCCGCGACTCTATTCACATAGTTGGCATGATTCACGGGCCCAGTTTATACGAGAGGTTAAGTTCCCAAAGTAATGCCAAAACCATTGAAAATCTATACTTTTCATTCATAATTTGATAGGAATTTTATGTAGGTTATCGTAGTAAGTAGCAATTTAAACGTAGGTTTATCCAACTTTGGCATTAATTGTTATATTAGCAAGATTGCGTTTGCTCTCGAAGTTTGATTTAGTTACATTTACAAACCAGTTTTTTGGAATGAATACCTAATGGTAATAATGCTAAATGTGTTCCATAATTTCATTCTATGGAATGGACGCACTTTGATCTAGGATGGCGTGATGGTGAAACGAGGTTTTAATAAAATAACAGAAATTATGTTTGTACCAATACCTTTTTTTTTTTTTTTTTGGGTGGGATATCATCAAATTACTCCTCCCGCTCTGGGCGGAGCGAGAGGGTGTGTCAGACTTTTACTGACCAAAACCCACCCATGTTCCTTCCGTTGCCTATGTGCTGGGGCCGCGATATCCTTTTCAGACAAACCCGCGACCCCAGCAGGCATTGGTCCTTCCGGACCCCGTCAGTTGTTGTGTCACCCCTTTGAGGCGCGCGTGGAACACAACGCGCCGTCGACCCGGGCTTGGTCCTTATCGGACGGCGAGCTGCCCATCGCTCACCGTCCGCAGGCCCGCGCCTACGGTGGCCGGAATTCAGCTTGTGACTCCCGACGCCCGGGGCGTCTCCTGCGGTGACTAGGGGCGCGAGGGCGTGCAGCTTGAATCTCCCTCGCGCGCTCCGCCTCCTCCTTCGCGAGCATAACTGCTTCGCAGAAGGAGGTGACGGCGTCCCATGCACTCTCGCTCCGGACCATGGCCTGAACCAGGGCCGGACGCGAGAGATCGCCGCCGCCGATCGCCTCCGTGAGGACACGGCGGTGCTCCGCCCAAGCAGGGCAGACCTCCACCTTATACTCCACCGTGTCCTCCGGGCGATGTCCTTCGTATCGTACCTTAGTTATCATAACTTATGACAAAAAAACTGTTACCAACCTTTCGTTATTTTGATATAAACGTAATATAAACTGTGTTATTCCACGATAAGTACAAAGCCATTTAAGCTATTTAACATTTACATTAAAAAAATTACTCTAAAGTGCAGTAATTTCAACAATATTAAATAATAACTGTGGTTAATTAGCCGTTATTTTTCTAATGCAATAAATGTAGTATAGACACATCGGAATAAACATATTTTCAACCAAAAGTTCTTCAATTAAAGTACTAGGTAATTCAACAATTAATGTGTTATAAAATGGAAGGGTTTCGTAAAAAATGCCATCTAGGAAACGAGCGTAAAATAAGCAGCAGAAAACTCATTATTCTTTGATGAAAAGTGCTTAATTATTTAATGACACTTCATTTTAAAATATTTTCAACAATTTCCTCTACATATACGTATAAAATAAGTCCAATTAACGCGGTGCTAATCCCGGGTATTTATTCCCGTAAGCCGTGAGGTGCAGGTGCGTCGAACCGCCGGCCACCGGTAATCCGCTGATTTACTGTTCAACCCACAATTGTTGCTCGGTTTGGTGATTACTGAGAATGGTGATTGTAACACAATTAGTTATTGATAGGTTTTTTTTAAGTTTGATTTTATGATTGTTAAATTAACAATAATTAATGTGTGCAATTTTATCATGAGAAAAAGGTTGATGATAATAGTTTGTAAAACAATAGTTTTATTTAACAATAATTTTTGTATGTAAATAAACAATATTTTACATATTTTATATAAAATATTAGATAGAGTACCTATCCATACTAATATTTATTTAAAGAATTAAAGCTAAAGTATGTTTTTAATAAAATGATCATTGAATCATTTAAGTAGATACATACTCGTACATTACACGCATTCTATTTATTCATTACACATGACAATGATTTGTAAATCCAAAGTTCAACATTGAGAGTAACAAAGCACACTGCCCCTAAAACGTATAGGTATTAGGTACCTTATCCCTTTTTATTATTCAATCCACAATTTCGAGCAAATTCGGAAAGGTTCTATTCCGTCCTCAATGACGCGAAGCAGTATCGTAGTTCAACATAACACGAAAATCAAATACAAAAACAAATACACCATTATAACCGAACCACTGTTCAGATTACATCGCGCCAACCGAAGTTTTCACCTAATTACTTAGGCTGTATTAATATAGGGAAAGCGGCATAAAAATAGGTCATATATTGGCGAAAGAATGGGACGGAAAATAGTGCAACAAATTGTGGTATGGCGCTGTCTCGTTCTCGCGCCGGAAATCAATAATGGCATCTCACCACGTGGAGGCAGGAAGCAAGTCTGCTCCATTTACACTGGCCGAACGTGGTGAACGGACGACTTCACGAGACTCTATTATTACAGAATTGAATCCGACTGTCTTCTGTTTTGGACTCGGAATGGAAATTGAATTTCCAATCGATAGCATCGGTCGGAATACTTCGACGAATAGGCCTTTGTCGATGTTGCGGCACACTGGCGAATGTAGACTCTGATTTTGGATAGGCTAAATATTTTTACAGATCCAGTCTAGATTAGATTACTTAAGTTTATTTTACTTAAAACTATAATACTTGGTAGTTATCGGAATTAATTTATTATTATTTAATTAAACTTTACTTAGAAGCCACGTTACACGTTTCTTTAAACACGAAACTAGGCCAAGTACGCTAAGCACGAGTCAAAGACTTCCAACCATTGTCGTATGTATGAGACAAGTAGGGACATCTATCGGCCGTGAACAAAAATCACCCAAGGTCACCCAAGCTTAGTATCCGCCCTCTGACATAGCGAACTTTCGATACATAGAAGTTTTTCCGCAATATTGTTGAATCTAGATGGCTCTAGCGTCGTCGCAGAAACAAGTTACTGTTTTTCCCATACCGGGCGCTGTTGTCAGAGGACAATTTTAGTTCATGATTTTCCCGAGGCTGGTGCCTTGGCGCTAGATGGCGTTACTAGATAATTTTAGTTAGTGGTTCAAGTGACTGTCGCTAGAGTGCTCTGGAAACGCAGTTATGATTAAGTTCCACTGTTTTCCACTTGCTACGGGGCTATGGTGGCGCTACGTATGCTTAAAATCTAAAAGCTTTGGCATGAAATTGGTAGAGGGCGTCTGACGTTAAGTACTTACAACTTTTTGTTCGTTTGTTTATAATGTTTTGCTACACATTTTATACATTTTTTATTATAAATTCAACCAATATTTCTAGGAAATAAGTAACTTAGAGTACGGGTAAAATGATCTGCTGGAAGTGAAAGTATTATTAGAAGTCTAAAGTTATCAAATTCTTTATCATGTTATATCATGGTAAGTTTGATTTTGCGATTCATTGGAACTAAGTGGTTTAAAAGAACTAGTTAAAAACTTTAAAACGTTTCAAAATTTGATGTGTTTATCATTCTTAGCAGAATCAAACAATGCGCTATACATTGATATAGTATAAAAGTAACAATAATGACCAAATCATATTTTTAGACAGCCCTCAGCTTAAAAACTTATTTTTCTTCCCTATGAGGGTTTAGTAGCGAAACCTTACATGTAGATTACAGAGAGAAGGTAGAGATTTATATTTTGACGTGACAACGTCTAATAAATCGATGAACGCCGGCTGCACGCATGAAAATGTGTCCCGTTACGCTCATTGTCCCGTTACGCTTATTGTAACGTTACGATCGGAGCGAGGGAAGGGTTGTTTCGTTATGACATTATCACGTTAAACTATCGTCCGTAAACCGACTTTACAGACAACCAATTTTTTTACGAAATGATTTATGAAAACATAAGCTAGCAAAGGGCCCGTTTCAAAAAGCCGAGTAGTGATAACCACTCTACTAATCTACCTACTAGTCACTAGACAATTATATAAAATGTATCTTGGGTCAAAACGAGAGTAGCAGCCGTGTAGAACTTGTAAGTTGCGGAATGCGTTTGATAACGCTTCATATAATATTATAATTGACACAATTCTTTTGGAAAAAAAAATAGTTTTATGAAATATCAAATAGAAAGTAAATTCCTGGACTGGCTTTCCAGAATGTAATTGTAGCAGAAAATAGATATAATAATTTTTAATATGTACGGTCACGAGCACTAAATATATACGTACACTTTGCAACTTTTAAAACTGATTTTCTCCTACTGTATTGATTGTAACCATATTTAATTTTTTTTGAGCATCTGAAATCATCAAATGACTTCTCCCGCTCTGGGTGGAGCGAGAGGGCGTGTCAGACTTTTACTGACTAAAACCCACCCGTGTTCCTTCCGTTGCCTGTGTGCCGGGGCCGCGATATCCCTTTCGGACAAACTCGCAACCCTGGCAGGCATTGGCCCTTATGGACCCCGTCACTTGGTGCTGACATCTCTTTGAGGCGCGCGTGGAACACAACGCGCCGTCGACCCAGGCCTCGTCCTAATCGGACGGTGAGCTACCCATTGCTCACCGTCCGCAAGCCCGCGCCTACGGTGGCCGGAAGTCGGCTCGCGACTCCCGACGCCCGGGGCGTCTCCTGCGCCGACTAGGGGCGCGAGGGCGCGAATCTTGCTTCCCCTCCCTCCTTGATTGTAACCTGTACGCAATATACGCGCTTGAACGTGGACTTGCGGACACCAGCCTGTTATACTATTCTTTACGAAATACTACGTATATAATATGGAACCCATACTTTTATGAAATAGGTCTTATCTCCAGTTGCAATAGATATTCCACGAAAAAATTGCTTTTGAATTGTGTAAAAGTGTATAGATATCGCAGTAAGATGTTTGAAGCCGTGATATAGTTATATCCCTAGGTATATACGTATAGCTATATACCGTAATATAGTTATATGAAAGCGGTTCATAACCGTCAGAGTGTCCTAATTTTGCTACAGCGACCAATTCCGCGTAACGTTCGCTCAGCTCGCGCGTTCACAGTTATTAACTAAACTAACCTATTTGATCGGAGTGTAGTTATATTACTAGATCATGCTTGTATCATAGTTATATTCCTAGTAAGACAGTTATGAACCGCTTTCATATAAGTATATTACGGTATATAGCTATATCCCTAGATATCCCTAGGGATATAACTATATATCACGGCTTCAATCATCTTACTGCGACGGACATACATATTAGTGGTCGTGACTGTACACTGCATAAATTACAGATATGAACAACATTCAGTATGGATGTTTCAATGTGTTTTAAATTGATCTGTCTCTGGAAAAAAATGTTTACGTTTCCCATCTGGCAAGAACGACGCCACAGCGAGTCCATTTCGTAATAAAAAAGAAGTATTAACCTAAACACTTACATAATATCTCCCAATTTGAGCCTCGTATGTATGAGCGCGCAGGTCTTGTGGTCTGACGCAGCCATCGCGGCCCGGCGCCGGCGCACCGGCCGCGGCGACGCCGGCGGTGAATCGTCTGCGGCGGCCGCGCCTGCCGCATATCGGCGCACGCCTGGGGAGCTGCCGCGCCGGCGCACGGACGCGTGCCGCCCTCCCACGCCGCCCAGCATCCTGGAAAAGATAAGAAGGTGGATGTTAGATCATTGAGCTGAATAGTGCCCACACATACGTCATTTTCGTGAATGGACGCCGTCAGTAGGTACTGGTCATCTCTTAGCTGCCTCGGATTATTTTAAAGAAGTATATTTTTGTACTTGAACGCTTTTAACGTACACTATACCGGTTTTCTACATCGTTCTTACATATATTTATAACTAGCTGACCCGACAGAAGTTCTCCTGTCTGTATTTCAATAATTCATACAAAATTCCCATGGCATTTTTAGTTTTCCCGAATTTTGCAACTTTTTAAATTTTTATTTCCGTACCTGATTCAAAACATCTTACCCGTTTTTCTTCATAGAAACCTCTTACGCTTATTAGGCAACTAACTTCATCTTTCTGGCCGACTCACTAACAATTCAAAAATGCCTGTTTATTTGAAATAAATCTTTTTATATATTTATTTAACTTCGGACTTAATGCCACAGGCATTTTCTACCAGTCAACCTTTGGGTGATGCAGAGATAAACAGGGTTAGGTGCAATATCGAAAATTGTGGAACAAATATTTATTTAAATAAAAGGATATACATATACCTATCTTATATCTATATTATATATTCTTATATTTATATCTATCTTTAACCACCACTTTTTTTTTTCTTTTTTATATTTATCTTTTACTATCTTTTTTTTTTCTTTTTTTATCTTTCTATCTAGGTATCTTTTTGAGTTTAAGAAGGAAAGAAAATACGTTTATTTGCGGTAAACATTACGCAAAGAAAGAACACAAGTTGGGGGAAAAACGTCACATCCACGGAAAACTGCCATGCTCATAATGCTGCGACCCCATGCAAGACAGAGCTCCAGCGCTGATTTTCAGCGACAGCCGGCGTTGACGTCATGACGGTTTGGTTTACTACAGTTCCAGTTCATAGTAGGTGTTTTCGTTTAGATCATTTGTTTTTCATGTCACTGCTTCATCATTGTAACATTTTATCATTATCATTTTATCGTATTAACATTACATTTGTAATCATGTGTGTGTCGGTGGGTTAGTCTTGTTTGGGACTCAACCAGAGCTCTCATTCATCATGACCTAACTTGGTGTCATCATGATCCAAATGACGAAGTGAAGGAAGACTCTCACAGAGAGGAAGCCTAAGTTTTAGTGGAAACATAATAGGTTGATTTTGATAAATAAGTAAATGTGCGATATTATAATAAAACAGGCCTTGCGCCTGACGGGATTTCTCACCGGCAAAGATGATGAAATTCCATATCTTATTTTATTTTTTTTGAAAATTCATCCCCTAAAGGGGTTTAGGTTATTTTATTTATTGTCAAAAATTCTTCTTTAGTGCTCACCTTCGATATATAAGGAACTCTTGTGTAACATTTCAAGCATCTACGGTTACGCTGTGCGTTGTCTGTCAGTGAATTTAAGATTTTTATTATGTAAATCAATTTTGTAAACCGCAAAATGTATCGAGCATTTCAGTAATTTCTGCCCTATAATTCAGTAAAAGCAATCCCATCTTAAATTGCGTACACAATATCATTTTCATGCCTATTTCCAATTCCGTTTTGTGAATCGACAAGACGCCTTTCGGTGCCTTCATTGAAAATTAAATGACCTCCAGCCTTTTCCAGTTGAGCCGTTTGTTGATCTCATTGAAGGAAGCCATTAAATATTCAAATTAAAGTGACCGCAGCCATATTTGAATCAGGATCGAGAGAGCTAATTTTATGATTTCCTTGGCAATCAGAATAGGACCTCTTTTGATGCTTTGTGGGTGACATCTATCAACGTTAACAAATGCAAAAATATTTTTTCAATCCGACAGGCTTTCAAGACAAAGCGATAAATGCTTTACCTAGACTATAAGCTTTTTTCATATATTTTGTGCTTTATAAAGCGCAGGCCACACGAAGCTAAGTTCGTTTAGCTTCGCTCACGCAAAAAGAGGGGTATTTTAAGTTTGACCATTGTGTGTTCGTCTGTCTGTGGCACCATAGCTCTTAAACGGGTGAACCGATTTGAATGCGGTTTTTTTTATTTGAAAGCGAGTTTTCTGGCGATGGTTTTTAGACATGTTATATCTAAATCGGTTCAGCCCTTTGAAGATTATCAGCTCTTTTCTAGTTGATGAATGGATGTGAGCCTCTTCCATAGGTCTGATCGATTTGAAATTTGGTAAGTTCAATGATATTAGAAGAACATAGTAAACTTGAACGGATGCATCACCTGGAATTTGCAGGATACCCAACTCCCTTACCAACTTACAGCACAGGTATCGTGTTTGGGCTCATTGGAATGGTCTCAATAAATAGGTTATAGATAGGTGATGAACAGGGTCTGGTGATGGAGTAGGAAAGAGAAAAGCGGAAATGTTAGTGTCGGGGGTTTTAAAATTTATCGGTTCATAGTCTCCAGTGTGAACTGAAAGTATGCAAACACGCGGTAGCGAGCGCTAAACGAAACAGCACCAGTCGGGAAATGCGTCAATTTTTGACAAGAATTTCGCATTGTCAACTACATCAAAAATAGGGCTTAGATTGCTTTAACCCTGTACATTTAAATGATAAATGATAATGCGTAGGTAGCGACAATTTGTTAACACGCAAGAAAACCGCAGAATCTCATTTCCATTAATGTACATTTACAATTTTGATTAAGTTTCTCGAGTCAGTAGGTACAGAGAGGTAAACACCTGTATCAAAGAAGATGAGATAAAGATTATATCAGTGATAAGGTAGATTGTGAATCTTCTGCAAGACTGGGCGTTATAACTTTTAAATGCAAACTTATTTGAAAATTATTTTGTGCATAACATTAGTAGTTAATAATGTAAAAGTATACAATGTCGGCCATGGGCATGTGCCCGACCGTATTTTTCTGAATATTCATGACAAATTAACTTAAAAAGGGGGGGTATATCTTTTTTTTTTTTTTTTGTTATATTCTTTTTTTTTTCATTATCCCGCTATGATTGTATGGATATGTATATAACACTTGTGTTTTTTTTTAATAAAAACTGTTTTTTTTTTTAATGACTTCACCTCCATTTTTTTTTTTTCGTATTCGGCAAATTTTATAAAAATGTTAGTTATTCCAATAAAATAACTCATAAGCTTTTAGAAATAATAAATAGAATCGAAATCGAGCCAATAACATAGGAGATAATTATGGCAAACGCTACTAAAAAATAAAAAATTGAATAACATGAAAAATATTAAAGAAATTATGGAAAATACGGGCACAACATGCCCATGAGCGACATTGTATATTAGAAATGTTAAAGAAATTTTAAAGGTAAACAATACGGCTACCTAAGTACCTGTACTGTCATTATGCACTAAGCATAATCAGCACAAAAGATTCCCACTGCTGAGACACGGCCTCTTCTCTGTGAGAGGGATTGGACTATAACTCACCACGCGAGCCCAGTGCGGATTCGTATATGTCACATGTCTTCGAATTTATGTTTTTTTTTGGTTGGGAAATTATCAAATAACTTCTCCCGCTCTGGGCGGAGCGGGAGGGTGTGTCAGACTTTTACTGACTAAAACCCACCCGTGTTCCTTCCGTTGCCTGTGTGCCGGGGCCGCGATATCCCTTTCGGACAAACTCGCAATCCTGGTAGGATGGTTCTAGGACATGCTGTTTCGTCACGATGTTTTTCCTTCACCGTTTTGAGAGCAGTGGTGATGAAAGAATTTACATATAGTAAAGCGCAAGGAATCGAACCTACTACGACCTACAACTCGTAAGTCAAGGCCGTTACCACTGGGCCACCACTCACTGCTCTCATTATGCACTAAACATAATTATCTTAATTAACATTTAGGCTCGAAAGCCGTCCTTGAGCTCGCGTTATAGCAAATCTGTTTTTTGAAAGTTCCTTAAAGTTCAATCAATCTGCCTAGCCTTTTCACAACAATGTTGGGGTCGGCTTCCAGTCTAACCGGATGCAGTTGAATACCGTATTTTACACGGAGCGACTGCCTATCTGACCTCCACAATCCAGTACCTGGGTAATACAATACCCTTTGGTAAGACTGGTTGTCAGACTTTCGGGTTCTGACGACCCGTAACTACTGTCAAAGATCCAAGAATGACAACCGGGACCAACGGCTTAACGTGCTTTCCGAGGGACGGAGGACCCATCCACAGACCAACCCCGGCAAGCTTAGCTTAACTTGATGGATTGAACCGTGCGGCTATTATTACTTAGCCACGAGCTCCTCTCCTCTCTGTTTTTTTAAAGTTCCTTAAAATTATGAGTTAAAAAATAGTTAAAACTTACATAGCCCTGAACATCGAAATGTCTCGTTGTTTTAGAAACCTTTAAAGTAATTGCATATTCATATTAGTGACTACCTACGTAACATCCCAGGAATATTGTTATAGTTGTTATATTATTATAACCTTTGGATTTTGACATTCAAATTATTAGGCAGAAGCGTGTGTACTGTATAAAAATGCTTTTGTTAAAGGAACCTTCCTACCTTTCACAATACCTATTAATTCCGTGCTCATTAACAATTTTACGTATTGTTGGACAATTTGGGACCATTATACAATAAGTCCCCTATTATTAATTTTATCGCATAAAGTGTCGTGTAAAATTAAGAACACGTCACATTGCTCTTAATTTGATTCTTAATGACTTCAAGACACGCCACCGTGATTTCATTAAAGTAAAGCAAACTGTTATTTCTTTAATAATATTTTCTTGTTAGGTACCATTTACCGTCTGGATCTGGCTGATGCTTGAGGAACGCGTACACACAACAGTCGGAACAGGGCGTGCGAGTTTCCATACAAATGGATTCCCCTTTTTTTTTCTGAAAAATGCCTTTAGAGCAATAATTTTTTATTTTTCATAAAATCAAAGTCCGCTGTTCAGGTGTCCTGCAGAAAGGTCTCTGTTATTTCCTTTTTTTCAGCAACTTATTGGTAAAGACAATATGACGCTATTAAGGCTGCCTGTCCATTGAAGCGGAGTGAGGCAGCGGAGAGGAGAATGGCAGCGGAGTAGAGCGGAGTTGCGAACAGTGTCTGTACATTGATGCGGAGCGAGGTAGCGGAGCGGAGTTACGGACTCTGTGGAGCGAGGTAGCAGAGCGGTGTTGGGTGTTGCGGACTGTGCGGAGCTAGACCGAGTTCACGCGACGAGTAATAATTCGCCGCTCCGGTTCCCCGCTCCACTTCTCCGCTCCGTTTCCCCGCTCCACTTCCCGGTTTTGTATGAATTTTTAAACTAGTTCGCAAATCCCTGTCCACTGAAGCGGGGCGGAGGTTTTATGCAATTCCATTGGTTAATATTGGCACACCGCTCCTCTCCTCTCCACTCCAGTGGACAGGCAGCCTTAATGCCCCATTTACCTTTATGATTAGAGGACTACCAGACAAATTTGAAACGTTTTTAACATAAAAGAAAATGATAGGAACCTAGATATAGTCTTTCTTAAAAAAAATATGGAAAAAATAATTAAATCGGCTCTGTTTCGAGAAGAACAAAAGGGAATACGAATGATCGATCTCGTCAATTATTTTTTGTGATAGAATCGGTCTGAGCTGCAGCTGTCCCTATCGCACTCTACAGAGGCAGACTTGAGGTAAGACGATGACAATAATTTCTTCAAATACCTATTTTTTTATTACTTGCAGGCCCTTTTCCCTCTTAAGAGAGCACCGAAGAAATTGCGAAATAATTGCGTTCGTTTGATCCCTTGCTGCATCGTTATTACTTAACTTTAAGTTATGCAATTAATATGTTAGATATTTAAGGATTCCGTACAATTTAGTAACACGATTACTTGTAAATTCCGCGCTAGAAAGAAAACCAAAGTAATCTCAAAAAACAACATAAACCCTTAGTACGGCGTAAATACTTCACGGAAGGTCATCAGTTTTTTTCTACATGTTTTCGATACACATACAATTTAATTGATCAAAATGAGTATTTTTTTTAATAATACGAAGGAAATTCCTAAATAAGCGCGTGAATCGCGCATTCTTTATCCCGCTCATTAGCGGCAAAAGCTCGATGCGCCCTTAAAATTACTTGCAAAAAACACTGATCAAAAATTAGTTGTAAGTATATGAAGTTAAAAGGGATACCTTACCCATCAATCTTACTCCTTACTATTAATATAATAAAGTGTGTTTCTTGGATTCGCGTGTCGTGATTTTTAGCGTACAGATAGTTTATGGGCCGGAAAGTAACATAGGCAATTTTTACTCCAATAAACCACCCGGAAAGCAGTACACATTATGAAGGAATCCGCGGTAAAATAGTACAAAACAAATCAATTAAATACAAACTATGTTTCTACTTACACTATCAAACGCCTCATTCATATCAAAGCAACAGGCATCTCAGTAATGAATCCTACACGAGTATTAATATATCGTACAAATCTCACAAAAGACGAGCGCGATCCGAATCAACAGGTAGATCAATTTGGGAGAGTTCTGCGGATCGCAGCTTGGTGTCAGAGCCCCGGTCTCTAACTTTATCTTGACGTGGAGGTGGGAAGACAGATTTGGGTGGAGGTGGCAAAAATACGTGTACCTACGTACGCAATAGAGTTTAGTTTTGTTCATCAAGAAACTACTTCAATGAGGTTAAGTGAACTATAGCGTCGATTTGTCTAATGATTCAAATGAGTTAAGAAATATATGAATGCCCTTTGTATTGCATCTGAGGACTTGGCAGTGCCTCCGCAAAGTCGAGCAAAACAGACAAACGAAGGCACATCCGTATTCTTTTCTCGAAGCCACTCAGGACATTTTCGACCCCCTGTAACGTCGACGAATCTACATACAACAAAATCTACCTCATATAGCGCTTTATTTAATTAGAACTATTTAAAATAGAAGATTAGTCTTACCTATGTGATTATGTTGCCGTGCGATGGCCAAGTAATTCTATTTATTAAAGAAATTAAAGATATCTAATATTGATACGGTCTTTAACTACACACAGGTAGTTAACTAATTAGGTAATAATTTACGACAAAGTTGTTGAATAGATGCTCCCAAATAGGACTTGGTTTTACATTGGACCTCATATCTTTTTTCGGTAGAAAAACTGCGTTGCGCGACTTGCATTTTTTTACATGTTATGTTTTTGATGTGATTCATTATACCTACGAGTAAAAATCATCATTACCTAAGTAGTGCTATTTACCTATCAAAGAACATCACTTAAAAATTGACGAAGTCCATAAATGTTAACTCTCTCTATACTTATCTAACATTTCTCTTGCAACCATATGACACTAGACATGATCCAAAACTATTTTATTTCCAGCTCTATACAGTGTTTTGTAGGAACTTGTAATTATTTCTGACTAGAGTTACAGATGAAAATCTTTACCAACTTAACGAATTTAATCTTTTACTTGCATCCGTAGCACCTATAAAACCCAAATGGTGGCTGTACACCTCCTGTCCACGTGCTCTCGCTAAGTCTCGCGAAAAAGTCTCGAGCGAGATGCTTCAGCTCGAGTGCGGCCATGTACATTCTCGCTTAGTTCAGTTGAATTTGTGAACCTTGAGAGGATGGACGCAACATTGAACTAGCTTCTCTGTCAACCGGCGCAAGCAATACTGGAGACAAAAGAGTGTACAGCGACACACTCGCAACTGATGGGAGGTCACTCGGGCACAAAAAACCGACACGGGACCGAGAACGAGCGAGGAACGCCTACTGTTAAGGCTTGCTCTTTTTTTTTCACACGATTTATGTAACTTATAGTGAAAAGGACACCGAGGCGGCTGGCCGAGCGCTCTCATCTACATTCTCGCACTCGGCCTGTCTCAGTGTGTCGCGGCGAGAGTGTACAGCCGCCATAAAAGGACTCTGCACCAAAATGCTAAGTAATTGAAAAAATACTTTACCAATGAGCCTTCGTAACAGCTCCAAAACTTCTCACATCCCGGTTGTCACCGTAATACGAAGTGGTGAGCTGGATCCCGACTGTTGTATTAAGGATAAGGTTAGGTTTGGCGACTGCCGCCCAATGATAGCACAGTTATGTGCCCGAATAAAATTGGATTTACTGTTTGTGTCAACCTTTGTTTATTGTGAATGCTGCCTTCAATTGCTGGTAGTGGTGTAAAGAGGATTCCGGGTTTTAGTTTCGTTCGTGAATTGAAAAAGAGTGAATCATAGTTGTGCCTAGTGATTTATTGTTCATTGAATAACTGGAATTACAACAAAGGTATAATCAAAAGAATAGCCAAAGCCTTTGTTCTGCACTTTTTGAATATAATTGGGAAATAAAACTAGGAAAAGATTTATACGCAAAATTCCGGTTGATTGAAAAATCCTAATCCTAATTAATATTATAAATATATAAATACGGAAGTGAGTTTGTTTGTGACGCTTTCACGCTAAAATGGCTGAACGGATTAGGATGAAATTTACCACATGCTTTTTTCTCGATATTCCCACGAGATCGAGATTTTATAAAATTGGCGGCGCAGCTAGTAGTAAAATATTTTTGAAGAGAACCAAAACGTTTGACCAATTCGTAAAATTAATATTGTGTTGCTGGGGAGTTTCTTGCGCCACTCATTTTTCCCAGCTTAAGCACTAGGAAGTGGTGAAATGTCGTTTTAGGGGACTTACTCATGTAATTTTGACGTTCAATAAGTGCTGATTTTCAGCCTAGTTTGAATAAATGACTTTTATTTTGATAATAAAATTAGAATATAGCTGATAAATCCTTTCCTAGTTCTAAACACAAGTTCAAAATCAATCAGAACTTTCGGCTTTCAACAATGAAAACTTTGTCTGACACGTGCGTCTCCCTCAGAACATGTCGTATGTAATTTTTCCCTGCAGACAAAAAGAGTGAGAGTTGAGGTACTTACATCATTTCTGTCAGTAATTCGACAGAAATTGCTCAGGCCGGCCAGCGATTTTCTTTTTCACGATATAATATTGTAAACATGTTCACGAGGGTTGATTTTTGTCAAGACTTTCTGGTCTATTCTATTCTGAACGAAATAATTTGATCGACTCTTGATATTCGATCGATTGAGAATTCACGGGCGTGAAGAGAGTTCATTGTTTATTTTTTATAAGAACTAGCTGCGCCCCGCGGTTTCACCCGCATAAGTCTCGATCCCGTGGGAATATTGGGATAAAAAGTACCATAAGTCCTAACCCAGGTCCTGGCTTACTCATGTGCTAAATTTCGTCCAAATCTGTTCAGCTGTTTTAGTGTGAAACCGTAACAAACAAACAAACTCACTTGAGCTTTTTTTATAATATTAGTTAGGATGAGACCGACGTTAAATACGAAAACACTTCGTTAAAAAAGCTACCAATAGTTGTTAAAGCTATATGCGACACCCCTTCAAAAAGACACTGTCAACTTTTTACTACGTCTGCAGTTTCTTCAAATTAAATGATATACATCACCAACAGGTAGTTGCGACTTGCCAGTTGCTGAAACTCGAGGATCAAAATTGCTTGCAAACTGCTGAACAGGAACATTGTTATGTCGGTGATGTATTACAGATAACATAACATATCAGAATACAGATGAACAATCACCAAGCTTGATAGGTGATTCGCAATATTTTTAGACAGACGGATACAATGATCGACACAATCACCAAGTTTGATAGGGTCAATGGGGATTTCATTACAAGTATTATCAGACAGAACGACATTGCTACGCCTCAGTAGTACCCTTTTACGTCACCCACGAATAGGGTAGGAGTTTTACGGAAACGGTTGTGAATTAAATATCCGATTTAAACAATGTAATTGTCTGAAATCGGACATTTAATTCACAACCCGTTTGTAATCAGATATTCTATTAAATAAATTGAACCACCTCAAAATCCCATTAGGTTATTGTTCGAGTGTAAATAGAAAACGTCCCATTTGTATGAAACTCATTTCGTGAGACCCATTCATTAAACGAATTGGGTGGAATTAAGGATTTGTGAATTGAAATATGAGGTTCATGTTGCTATGGGCTGCTTAGTAGACTGTGGGAAAACGAGATTTGCCCTTTGTAATACTGGTCCTAAAATAGGAATGATATTTTTAGATTTTTTTTTTCTTTACATTACGTACATAGTATAAAACAAAGTCGCTTCGCGCTGTCTTTCCCTGTCTATGCTTAGATCTTTAAAACTACGCAGCGGATTTTGATGCGGTTTTTTTAAATAGATATAATGATTCAAGAGGAAGGTTTTTGTGTATAATACATTAAGGTTTTGTGTAAATTGGCTGAAATATGATGATTATTGTCGAAGATGTCGGAAAAAATCATGCCGAGCTTTACTGGCGTGCGCTGCGACAGCCGTAAGAGATACATCAAATTTATGTTTTACAGAATTGTATATCTTAAAAAGTTCAAACATAAAGTCCGCGATAGCATATGTCTATCTTCTAAGGATGACCCACAGTAACCATTTTTATCTTTCAGAATTTAATAAAAATTTCATTGTTATTTCCGAAGCTATTTTGACCGGTATTTTATTTATACTTATCCAATAAAATATTTAAATTGGGCATTTAATTTAGATTAAAATATGCTTTGACATCACATCATTAAAATGAATACTTTAAAAGATATCACAGATTCAAAATTACGCGTGACAAAATAATTATGGTTGCCGACAACACGGGCGCAGCGGTAGGAATCAACGACTTTTCCTCGAATATTAGGTATGATCTAACTAATCCCGGTAGTACGTACCCGTGGGATATTTTCTTACATCCACGCGGGCGAAGCCGCGGGCAAAAGCTAGTATAAAATAAATAGCACACGAGAATAAAGTTTGGTAGTAAGTAGGTACATTCTGCCAATCTTTAAGGGGCCGTGCACGAAATCGACTGATTTTGAGAATAAAGTATAGTAAAGTAACGGAATACTTTAAGAACTCTAAAAACTTATTGACCTTCCAATGATGGACACTTTTTAAAATAATTGAGCCACTTTTTAACTTTCTGGCCTTTTCTGACAGTTGGTCGTAGTAACTAATCCAGGGGTGTTCAGAATCATATACTCAATCCATGGTACCAGTTTTCGCGTTGATGTCCCTGCCACTCTGTATACTTGTACATATTATAATTATTATATTTTAAGTTTCTAAGTTTTTAAATTATTTGGTTCAGAAAAGAACATACAAATATTAAAAACTTAACAACAAACAATTTCAATTTCAACTAAGTTAGATAGGTACTCGTTTCAACCTTAGCGAAGTTTAAATTTAGTGGAAATTGTTGTCAAAAGTGATAAAGCAGTTACGAGGTTAACAATAAAACACGGGCCATTAAATATTGACCTTGTCGCAACTTGATTTTAGATTAAAGAACACGTTTTATCAAAGGATATTTTCATTAGTTCTGTTATCTTTGTTTTTGGCGTCAATAAATCTAAAAGGTTCTATCGCTGACTCTACCGGCTAATGGAGCCCTTAGGCGATGATGTACCTACCCCTGATTTATTCTAAACGAGCGGAGATAAGCCACTGTTATTCTTACTGTTTTTTGCTAGAGAAATAGGAATTTAACTAATTAATAACAAGATCTTCGTGACTCATCTTTAAATTAGTAATTTTGTTGAAAAATCTTCAAACCCACGGAAACCAAATAGCAATTACAAAAAAAAGGTAAGTAACCGTATTCTTACAAAAGCTAACTTACGAAGAGACTGAATTTATACTAAATATACCACAGTGATTGACTAAGTACTTACCACAAAAATACACTCTCTCACATTCACGCACACACATATCACATCACACAGAGAGGACTCACACACACTATCCATTCAAACAGATTTTATGTTTAATTTAAGTTTTGATTTTAATTTTGATTTCAATTTTGTTTTTATTTTAATTTTATAATTTTTTATTTTTGGAAAATTATAAAAATATGCCTTTAATGATTTAAATATTATTTTATTTTATTGTGTCCAACTAATGTCATAATATTTTTTTTCAATCTCCAAATGCTAACTCTACTTGATGGCTATTTTCAAGTGATTATTATTTAAGGGGTTTGGCGCTGATAGCCGAAAGCCGAGGGCTTTCGCCTAGTTTGGCTACATATAATGTCAAATTAATTTGAAACGAGAAAATTTATATAATTAAAAAAAAAAAAAATTGTAGTTAATTAAATTAAAAGCCAATATAAAAAAATAAAAAAATAAATTGTAAAGCCTACCTAAGTACTCGTGTTTAGAAAAATATTTTGCTATTAGTTAAATGTGGTAACTACATACTTATCACTTAGGAGCTATGAGCGAGGAGTGCCAAATCAATCTGTACCTAGGTTTGATTGTATCTTCATAAGTCATACATCACCTATTCCAACGAAAAGTGTTTTTCTCATAGATTCCGTCAGGAATTATGTCCACTACGACATGCGACACAACATACCTACGATTTAATGGACGCAAAAATTAATTAACACAAAAAAATAATGGCTCATTCCGAAAATCAATCTCCAGCACATTTGGTACGAAATCTCTATAAAAACGGTCATAAAGCCATTAATTTCAATAAACAGGACCGGAAGGACAATATTTACGACACGTCTATTAACGTAAATTCCATTCTCTCGCCTTTATTATCGACGACATAATGTTTCACTATATTCATTCTGTTTTGGAACATGTGGAACATGTGGAACATTTTTGTATTGAAGAAAATGTAGCCTTTATATATTCTTTTGCGCAGTTCTGGAGTGAATATAATTATGGAGCGATTTTTGATATTAAATTGTGATTTCATATAAGTATCTAATATCATGTGCTTTAATATAATAGGCACACGATACATGATAGAGCAGCGGTCGCCTAGTGGTAACGGCTGTAGATTACGAGTTGTATGGTCGTAGATTCAAACCTTGACAAGCGCTTTACCTTGTTTAAATTATTTCGTCACCACTGCTCTCAAAACTGTAAAGGAAAACATTGTGAGGAAACCATATCCGAAGGCATATCCTAGAACCAAAAAATCGAAGACATGTGACATCTACCAACCCGCACTGGGCCCGCGTGGTGGATTGCGGCACTCCCTCTCACAGAGAGGAGGCCAGTGTCCCAGTAGTGGTAACGCTCGGAAATAAAAAGTTTAAAACAGAGGCCACCCAGCTTAAAGTGTCACAATAGTTTAGTAAGTACTTTTGGCGGGTCTCCCTTGTTTCATCGAAAAGAAATTGCCAAATTATCACTTCCCAAACAATTTTCCGCATAATTTCATTTGCCAAATTATTACATAGCAAAAAATCTCTTCCCAAATAATTGTAATGCAAACCTAATGTTTTGCAAGTGAACGTTTAAACAATAACTTGTTTACCAACTAGTACTTTTACCAATTTTTATTTAGTCAAATGTTTCTGTTGGAATAACTCATTTTACGCAAAATAAAGACGTTTTATTACACGGGTGTTTTTTCCACTTGGGACAAATTCTAAACAGGTAATAATAATATTCATTTATTTAAATATTTTTTTTAGTTAGTAGCATTTTTTTTAATAATTAATCTCTTCTAACTAGTTCAGTTTCGGGTAGCCTGTTTTTTTTCTATATAATCTAGTCGTGTCTGGCACTCGCCGGCCGCTGCCGCGGCACCGCTCGCTACGCTCGCTCGGCTCGTGCGTAGGAGGTCACAGTTTTAACCTAACCTAACCTTTTTTTTTTTTTTTTTTTTTCCGGGGTGGAAAATCCTCATGGATGTCCTCCGCCCTGGGGCGGGCGGAGGGGTCTGTCAGACTCTTACTGACTAAAAACCACCCCGGTGTTCCAACTCACACCTACGCCGGGGGTCGCGGGAACTTGAAATCTTCCGCAACCCCCGGCTGGTGCCGGCCCGGCTCGGGTCCTGATGTGTGGGGGGCGACGGACGTCCCCGAGTCCGTCACCCCTGGACCCATTTAGGGGGGCTGGAAGAGGGCGTTATCCGCCCTCCGCCGACGCCCGGTGCGCCTGCTGCGGGCCGGGTGAGTGGACGAGATCTCCCTCTCCCTTTCCGCAGCCTCCTTCTGCGAGACGACTGTCTCGCAGTAGGAAACCACCGCGTCCCAGGACTCGCCGGGCCGGCAGCGACAAGTCACTGCCTACTTCTGAGATGAGGGCACGGCGCGGCTCCTCCCAAGCGGCACACTCTGCCAGCGTATGCCGCGCCGTGTCCGCCGCGCAGTCGACGCAGTGGTGACACCGGGCGTCCGGCTCCCTGTTTATGCGACACAGGTACTTCCCGAAGCAACCATGCCCCGAGAGCACCTGCGTCACCCGAAACGACAGGGAGCCGTGCCTCCTCCCGAGCCAGCGGTCGAGCACCGGCCGGACCGCCTCGACGATGTCGAGGCCGGCGGTAGGGCGTGAAAGCCTGTCCCGCCATTCCGCCACCAGGACCTCGCGAAGCTGAGACCGATGCAGCTCCATGTGTCGCTGCATCGGTCGCTCGCCCCGCGCCCTCGCTTCCTCGCGCCACCGATACGATGACGCGAGTACTTTCGCCTCTAGGTCCCAGGGCGGGGATCCGGCCAGTGCACAAGCCGCCTCGTAGGAGATCGTGCGATACCCTCTGATGACTCTGACGGCCATCGCCCTCTGCGGCTTGCGCATTACGGCGATGCTACCGGCCGTCAGGTCAGCAGCCCAGATCGGGGCCCCGTAAAGGGCCATCGATCGCACGATCCCCACGTAGAGCCGCCTACAAGCGGCGCTCGGGCCCCCCAAATTGGGAAGCAGCGTTGATAGCGCCCCAGCGGCGCCCAGCAACTTGGGAACCTAACCTAACCATATTTTTTAAATAATTAACCTACTCTTCCGCAAAATTACAAGTATTAGCTTACCCGCGTTCCTGTCCTCTGTCCACAGCACTGAAAAGTTGACCGGGAAAATTTTAGCCCCCTGCCTGGTCGACTCTGAAGTGCCGTGCTTGACTGATGCGGAGAACGCCTGGAAAACGGCTTGCCCGAATACAGATCGGCCTGTGAACCTGTCCTCCCAGAGGCAGTGGGATGAGCCGCTCTGCAGGTTGGTACGGAACAATCTTATTAATACGTCCACCAATACTGCTGAGCGTGCCCGCCTGCTGGCTGTGGGTGAGTGGGAGTCGGGCCTTTGGCTTCAGGCGCTACCGTCACCCAACATAGGGACTATGCTGGGTGACACCACTTTCCGGCTCGCTACCTGTCTGCGTCTGGGCGCTCCTTGTGTGGCCCCGCATCGCTGTCAATGCGGTGAAGCAGTCGACTGTCTCGGACACCATGGTCTATCCTGCAGTAAAAGCGCAGGCCGGAGAGCACGGCACGCCAGCATTAATGACACCATCCGTCGTGCTCTTGTCACCGCCGGGGTGCCAGCTGTTCTAGAACCCAACGGCTTGGCACGCGACGATGGGAAGAGACCAGACGGAATGACCATAATGCCTTGGAAGGTAGGTAGGCCATTGGTGTGGGATGCAACGTGTGTCGACACCCTTGCGCCATCCCATCTTCCTAGCACGGTGGGCTGTGCTGGGGCTGCTGCTGCAGGTGCGGAAAACCTCAAACGGCGCAAATACTCCAATCTTATTGGGACTTATATGTTTGAGCCGTTTGGGGTTGAAACACTAGGGCCATGGGGTCCGAGTGCCCACTTAGTCTTTCAAGACATCGCAAAGCGGTTGGTCGACTCTTCATGTGACCAGAAGGCTGGCCTATTCTTCGGCCAGAGAATCAGCATTGCCATACAGCGTGGCAATGCTGCCAGCCTTTTGGGCACTTTTCCTGTTGACAACGATGCGGACGAATTTTTTGATGCCCTATGATTGTTCCCCCCCAACCCCTTTCTTATATACTTGTACATATTATTTAATATTAGGAATAGTTTATTTGTATTACTTTTAAGGAAATGTAAAGATTCTTTATTTGGTCAATAAACATAATTCACCCACCTACTCTAACTAGTTCCATAACTAAATGACCAAACGTTTATTGTCTAAAAATTGTTTGCTGTAATTAATCATTTGATTAAAGACCAAATGGCTAAATGACATTATCCTTGATAATATTCTGCCAAGTAAAAATTTGACCAAATGAAAATGTGCGTACTAAAATCATTCCAAACATTGAATTGGTATGAAAAAAGGTTGCTAAAATTTGTTTGGGTAGTGAAATTTGGGCAAAATCTTTTCGGTAAAACGGCAGGCTCCCACTTTTGGCACACCCTTGTACCTGGCCTTGCTGACAGCCTTTTTTTTTGTTAGGGTGGGAAATTATCAAATAACTTCTCCCGTTCTGGGTGGAGTGGGAGGGCGTGTCAGATTCTTACTGACAAAATCCCACCCGTGTTCCTTCAGTGTTGCCTGTACGTTGCCATGGGCCACGATATCCCTTTCGGACTTTCCCAGCACCCCGACAGGCATCGCGGTGGCCGGGAATCGGCATGCGATTCCCGACGCCCAAGGCCTTGCTCACAGCCTAGTCTTCATAACTTAATAACTCAGGCCGTGGTCAAATAATTGCTGACAGATTAGTCTTTGACCATGACCTGAGTTATTGAGTTATTCCTATAACCACAGAACAGAACTAAAAAAGTAAATAGTAATTAAGAACTACTTCCGTTGTTACTGCCTCGTTTGTTTAGTGGTTGCAAGTGCTACTCAGCATGAGGTCCCGGGTTCGATTCCCAGGTCAGGAAGTGTTATTGGGTTTTCCATCTGGAATTTCTGTACCAGCCCGGAGTCTGGATTTGTGCCTTGATGGTTATAGGCTCACCCCCTACTACATGGTACTTAAACATAACTGGCGAAATGTGGGTGTACTATTTATAGGTACACCTCTGGCTGACCCATCGGGGGAATATGGCCGTGATGTTATGTTACTACTTCCGTAAAATGTCGTGAAAGTTTGAAACTCCTACCTTACAAAGAACAAGATAAATGTCAAAACCACGAAAACCCAAACGTAAAATATTCATGAGAAGTTTTTTTATTAATTGCCCATGAAGTTGAGCAACATTTGGAAGAATAATATAGGCTATTTGATAGCTAACGTTCCGTGAAGTTGGCAGAATTGCCCCAAGTTTCTTCGGCGGTACGTAATTGTATGAAAATATTATTTTTTTGAATCTCGTTTTATAGAATTCTGTTTTGCTGAGGTTTATTTTTTAATGTTGGCAATTACACGGTTCACCTAATTTGATGGAAAGACGCAGAAAAAATTATGCCCATTAAATGATTCGTTTTTATGTTTACACTAGTGTGTGCCCAAGATTTCGTCTGGCTGTATTTTGTATTTCATAATTTTGAAGCTTCCAGTACACGTTGCGTGAGCGCAAATATAAGCAAATCAAACGG
The DNA here is from genome assembly GCA_916701695.1 of Agrochola macilenta. Lineage (NCBI taxonomy): Eukaryota > Metazoa > Arthropoda > Insecta > Lepidoptera > Noctuidae > Agrochola > Agrochola macilenta. Next base: position 19,136,430 of record OU753554.1, on the reverse strand, counting down.
CAAACACACGCAAGAAGGCCCAGTACGTTGGCCGAGCGCTCAGTCAAGGTGCTCACCCAACGTGTACTAGGATCTTTAAATTACACATAACATCACGCCTGTAATCTCCGAAGGGTTAGGCAGAGGTACACCTATAGAACACCCATGTTTCGCCGGGATTACTGCTTGATTTCGAATGTCATATGCCCGATGGCTAATTCCCCGAAGTCATCAGATCGAACGTCCTAATTGGCGAAATTCCATAGCATCGATGTACCACAATTTCGAATAGCCATTAGATCGAGGGTCCGTTTCGCCGACAAGCCATTGCAATGATAGTCCTATCCGTCGAATGTTTATTGGATAGACGTGCCAGTAAGTCGAAATTTATACATAAAATATTCAAGAAGAGTAAAAGAAGGCATGTAAAATGGGATAAAAACATACTAGCAGGGTTTAATCAACATTTTTAATATGTAACAAAAATCCTGTCTGATCCGTGCGGGTGTTGTTAGGTTACCATAATGAGAGTAAGTAGTATATTAAGTAAGGGTAATATACCAATATTTATGTGGAATTTTTCAGAAAAAACCCTTAATATTTTTTCAATGTTGCCCTTATATTACATTGGGCGTTATATGGCATTGTTAAAAAAAAGTTATTGCCATTTCAAATTCACATTTTTAGAACCAAATTATCCATAATAAAATTGCATATTTTCAACAGGGGTCGCATAAGTTATACACTTTCTTAAAACGACGGCCATGTAATATAACGGTAAAATGCCCTATTGAAAACAAAATATAATTTTTGGAACGAAGTTCCTTATCGCGCGTTGCGAAAGGGAGACGGGAAAAATTAGGACCAAAAGTTGTAACGACACTTTTTGCTATAGTTGTAAGCCGAGCGCGCGCGTGTTTCTGTCTGTCTCTCTCTCTCTCTCATAGAAAGAGGAACATCATTCCATCCGGGTGTCCCTTGACACCTCTCAAGTTTTTTTCTGAAAATTTCCACGGAGCGCAGCTAGTAGACCTCTATGTATATAGTAGGTATGGATATTCAATTTCTTTGCTTCAACCCATTTGAAAGGCATAAGTGAATCGTAAAAAATATTATAAAATATTATTTTGCCTTTGGTAAACTAACAAATATTTGAACCCGTAAATCGACTTCTTCTTCATTTGATGAAGTCGATTTACGGGTTCAAAGATTTCTAATAGGTATCTTTTGAGATCCAAGATTTTGAGTTGAATTCAATTTTCTCGTTAACAAAGACAATGATTGCCTGTCAAATAACAATGTTTTAGTCGAGTCTATCCCTGTTTTGAAAATTACTTTGCGCATAATTCAGATAACGATTAAAGGTCAATGAAATTACTTTCAACAGCGACAGGTGTTTTAATGCTTTTGTGGAGAGTTTACGATAATTTTAATTATTTTATTACAGGACTTAGACGGCAATGGGTAGGGCACATTGCTCGTAGCAATGATAGCCTAGTGGTGTGACCGTCGGACTACCAAGACATAGGACTCGAGTTTGAACTCAACGTACGCACCTCTGACTTGTCGGATTCATGTGCGTATTGTATATTTATCACTTGATTAAAAAATGGTGAAGGAAAACGTCGTGAGGAAACCGGCATGCCCGAGCGATATTTCTCGACGGCATGTTAAGCCAAGTCAGAGGCCCATGGGCGGTTTTAAAACTCTGACACCAGGTTAGTCACTAACCACAGGAAAAAAAGAAGAAGATTACTCGCAGAACAGATGGCCGATGGGTTCGAAATATTCTGGAATGGCGACCGCGTACTGGAAGACGTAGCGTTGGAAGGCCTCCCACAAGATGGACCGATGACCTTGTGAAGGCCGCAGGAATCCGCTGGATGCGGGAAGCACAGAACCGGTCAAAGTGGCGATGCTTGGGGGAGGCCTATGTTAGAACAGCGGACGTTTGTGGGCTGAAATGATGTGGACTCAGACGAAAAAAACATCATTCAGCAGATGTCTGGCATTGCTAAATGCTGACATGAACCCAAATGAACCTATGTAGCGCGGCTGTGAGACACATATTCTAACTTCTTAACTTATATAGTAAATGCGAAAGTGAGTTTGTTTGTTTGTTACGCTTTCACGCTAAAACAGCTGAAACGACGCGGATGAAATTTAACGCATGGGTGAGCATGTCCATGTGCATGACCATGAGCTGAGTTAGGACATAGGATACTTTTTATCCCGATATTTCTACGGGATCGAGACTTATGCGGTTGAAACCGCGGGGCACAGCTAGTAATTCTATATTTTTATTTTATGTTAGTTTTTAATTTGTTTAAATGGTATACATACGGTACTGCGCCAAATACGCATTTTTCTCTCATGATTTTTATTCGCTTTATTTGGATTTTTCACTTTTCTTTTGCAGATAATAATTATCAATAAAAACATAAAATTCTTGACTTAATAATCAAACATCTGTATTGCTCTTACATGAAGAAAAGAAACAGATTATTATATCTTTCTTTCTTATTTTATTACAAAAGAAAAAAATAAGTCTTTGCTCCTTAGTTATAAATCGAAGCCTCAGAATTATTAACAAGACAATGTGTGGGTACGACATGAATATTCTAAAAAGATTCAAAGAAGTTTATCTTTTGGAAAGAGGGATGTTTGATATTGTAATTCGTAATTTGTTTAAATTTTCGTTTGTAATAGGCGTTTACTTTGTTGATGTTCTTAAATTATTGAAGAAGAAACTGAACACGAAATGAACTGATTATCATAAAGTGCCAACACATAATTACAGGAGTTTACATAACCTAACATCACGACTCTATTCCCGAAGGAATAGGCACTGGTGTACCTATCTATAGTACACCCACATTTCGCCAGTTATTTTTAAGTCCCATGTAATGGCGGAGAGCGTATTGCCATGACCCGGGCACAAATCCAGACTCCGGGCTGCTACTGAGAAATTCTTGATAGAAAACGACGATTTTAACTGAAATAAAACCTACACGACAACTGAATACATAACTATAGCATGTTACCATACGAGTCAGTACCTGTACCTACCATTGTATTATTTATTTTTAACCGACTACCAAAAAGGAGGAGGTTATATGGTTTTTTTTTATGTCCGTCGATTTCTCCGTCAATTGTGGACCGCTTTTGAAAATTATTTTTTTGTTTGAAAGGGTATGCTCCCGGATTGGTCCCATATATATTTTATTAACTTTGCTGGGATAGTTTTTGAGTAAGCTTCAATAATACGAATTATTCCCACTAGTATAACTTTAATTTCGGAAGTCGGTGGCAAAAAATGAAAATTCAAAACCAAAGACACCGACTTCCGAAATTAAAGTTATTTTTCACTTATTAGTGTTTTTTTCGGAAGTCGGTTGTGTTTTTTTTGTAAAAAGTTTTTTACTTCGATGGTCCTAGTTTATTTATCATTTGTGACTTCGAGTTACAGTTTTAATAGCTAAACGGGCACGTTCTTTATGTCTGGAGGCTTTCTTTAGGGTATTAAGTTCTGTTTACTTTTTATTTTCGTTTGAGTATAGATATTGATGACTTTTTGTTGGTATTTTGGCGTCTTCTAGCTGACATATAGCAAATAATTTAATTTTATGTTTTATGTTGCTTATTGTAAATTATTTTTGCATAAGTACTATTATATAGAATCAAGTTTTTCTAACTAAACAGACAGCTGTGCTGCTGGGGAGTTTGTTGGCCATTTCTTTTTCCCAGCTAAGCACTAGGAATTGGTGAAGGGCGGGCGTTTTTGGGGGACTGTCTTATGTAATTTTGACGTTCGAAAAGTGCTGATTCTTAGCCTGTTTTGAATAAATGACTTTTGAATTTTGAATTTTTGAATTTTACCTACATTGTTTATGTATTTTTTGCAGACTAAAAGTTAACTTAAATAAGTAGGCAAAATATTGATTTTTATTAATTTGTCTCTGCGTCACCCTAAGGTTGACTGGTAGAAAATGCCTCAGGCATTAAGTCCGCCTTTATACAGTATTTTTTTACTTGTGCATGAAGTTTTAATAAATAAATAAATATTCTCGAAAACTCGTAAAATAAAAAATATTTCGTCATCTAAAAAGACAATACATAGTTTCAACGACTACTTAATAAATGATCTATAAAGAAAAGGATTAGTTTTAAAAGCCATAGATTTTAAAAATCCGACATACTCTTCAACTTTGAAGTGACTCCCTTATTGGTCGAGTGGTCGCTAGGGCTACTGCAGAGCATGAGGTCATGGGTTCGATTCCCAGGGCGGGCAAAGTGTTATTGGGTTTTCTACCTGCAATTTCTCAGTTACAGCCCAGCAAGAGTCTAGATTTGTGCCCGATTGATGGCTATAGGCTCGCCCCCTATTACATGGGACTTAAACATAACTAGCGAAATGTGGGTGTACTATATGGTATACCTCTGCCTAACCCTTCGAGAAATCAAGGCGTGATGTTATATATGTTTTTTAAGTTACTGTGTACCACAAAAGGTCCACTCCACCCCGCTAATACAAACATAATTTTTCTAACAAAACATCTGTTCCAACTTCAACCAACAAAGTGGAAGTACCAGCCGCTCCCGGAGGATCAAAGTCCATCAGAGGGAAACTTATTTCATTTGTAGCCTGTATCAACAGGCTGATTCGTATTTTTAGTTAAGGACAGACGGACTGAACTTTAGAGGTGAGAACTTAGTTTTGGACACAGTTTGCAGGGAAAGGGTTAGGTTTGGATAGATAAATAGAGAGATCGTTTAGTTGGTGCTCACAAAAGACTTATCACAACACACAAAAACAAGATTAAATCCTATACTATTTAATGAGCAATGTTTGTTTATATATACAGGCTGGCAGGGACATCGACGCGAAAACTATAACCATGGATTCAGCACATAATTCTGAAATACCCTGCGTTGAAAATTATCGTCAATTATTAAAAAAAATCTGCCTGTTCAATACATTTTGACCGCGTAGGTATTGCACTTTTCTATGAAACAGCAGATTTTTTTTTTACGCAAAGGCGTAGAAATTTTTCGTCGGTTATTTAAAAAAATAACAGCTTTGAACCCTAACAGGCGCTTTACTTTGTGTAAATTATTTCATCACCACTGCTCTCAAAACGGTGAACGTAAACAGCGTGAGGCAACCGGCATGTCCTAGAACCAAAAATTCGAAGACATGTGACATCTACCAACCCGCACTGGGCCCGCGTGGTGGATAACAGCACACTCCCTCTCACAGAGAGGAGGGCTGTGTTCCAGTAGTGGGCAAATTATATAATTATAGGCTGATTATGCTAGACTTTTCGTAATCATTTTGCTTTACAATTCAATTCGCAGATTTTTTTTTAAGGAAATTTCTCGCCGACTTGTCGACACTTCACGTGACCAGAGGGCAGGCTCGTTCTTTGGCCAAAGAATTAGCATTGCCATTCAACGTGGCAATGCTGCCAGTCTTCTGGGCACGTTTCCGGATGACAGCGATGCGGACGAATACTTCGACGCCTAAGTGTCCTTTTGTTTTTACTATCTATTTGTGTAGTTAGTTATTGTATTTAGTACCTAGTGTGAATAGTTAGTAAGTTATAGTAAATGGCAAATAAAAAAGGCTTTGGTAATTGTTTTAATTTTCAGCAAAATTGCGATCAGCCACCCACGGCTATACATTAATGGAATGAGAGGATACTGAGGAGCTCGTGGTTAAGTAACAACAGCCGCACTGGTCCACCCAAAAGGTTAAGCTACGCTTGCCGGGGTTGGTCAGTGGATGGGTGACCGAGACTCCCTCCGTGGCTCGGAAAGCACGTTAAGCCGTTGGTCCCGGCTGTCATTCGTGGATCTTTGACAGTCATTACGAGTCGTCAGAAGCCTGAAAGTCTGACACCAGGCTTACCAAGGGGTATCGTATTACCCAGTTACTGGGTTGTAGAGGTCAGATAGGCAGTCGCTCCATGTAAAATACTGGTATTCATCTGCATCCGGATAGACTGGAAGCCGACCGCAACATAGTTGGGAAAAGGCTAGGTGGATTGATTGATTGGAATGAGAGGATACTGGTAAAATGCAGAGAATAAAAAAAAACTTTACTTTTCAAAGTGGAATGTTACCATTTTGTTAATGCCGTGAAAATTAATTAATTAAAACCTGCGGTTAATGTAGGTACTCCTACTTACTAAAACGCGGAAGTAAAGCTACTAAGTTGAACCTAGTTTTAACCGCATTTCGGCACTTAGCGTAGAACAAGCTTAGCGCTACCTTAGAACCACTTAACTAGACAGCTTTTGGTAGGTTGATTACAGCTGCATGCTTCTTTTAACCATTATAGTGTTCATACATATAGTACTTTTCTCAAATAATGCGCGAAAATTCAAACTAAGTAACTTAATTATAAATTTTAGAATCAATGACGAACAACGATATTTTCTCAATCATGCTTGGAGATTCGAGCATAATTTTGACAAAGTAATTTAAAAAAAGTACATATTGGCGCGTGATAATTGTTCCTTTGTTTCTTCCCAATAATGTTCATTTGTTTCTTCTTTACTTTAAAACAGCTCTATTTGCAAGCCAAATCGAAATTTAAATAAAATCTTTGATAAGGTATAATATGCCCATTCCATGTGTCGAAGTAAAATGTTTGTTCCATTTTTAAATTACACGAAAAATATTGATTTTTATACAAAAATTGCCGGTCTCTTGTTCGCATGTATTTCACCAGCATTTTCGATTTATCTCGAAGAAAGTTGTCAAAATAATGCTCGAATTTTCAAGCATGTTTGAGAAATAAACATTTACGCGATCGAATAGGTAGGTATGACCACTCTTTTAGCTCACTCTACCTTATCAAACACACCAAAACATTAGTAGATAATTTGAAACAATAGGGATATTGACAAAAAAATCATTGAAATAATAAAAAAATATGGAACACGTATTTTTTCTTTTTTTTACGTAATCAGAAGATTATGGCAATACATTGAGCTAAAATGTGGCATGACGTCACTATCCGGTAGATTTTATACTGAATTGTGACGTAGTGATGCCCACTCCGAACTTTAATGCGTTTTATCTAAACCATTTTTTATTAACATGATAAATAAAAAAATACGAGCAAGAAATACGACTACTCGTAAGTACTTTTTTTTCCCCGTCAGCATCCCTATTCCATGACCCAATTTCCAAATATCGTGTTTCCAAATTATGGGTCATCGGGCAATATTGCCGAAAGCTATTATCAAAGGTAAGAAAGTCATGAAGGTACCGACAATGATTCATTTTTAAATTTGACAGAGCGCATAGACAATCTACAGGTTCAAAAGATCTTACAGGTATCATGACTAGAATATCTATTGAAAGGAACAAAGTCTCGAATTCTAAGGCGTAAACAAATAAGTGGCGAGTCAGTTGATCTCAAAGTTTGGGAGCAACCCCTATTAGTATACCTACACTATAATGCACTATTGAACTGCCCCGTTGGTCGCAAGCGCGACTGCTGATCTCTGAGTCTTGGGTTCGATTCCCAAGTCGGGCAAAGTGTTATCGGGTTTTTCCATTACGAATTTCTCAGTAACCTGCCGAATTTCTCAGTAGCCTGGAGTTTGGAAGGTGGCGGTGTGATACCCCCATGCCTCGGAAAGCACGTTAAGCCATGGTCTATGAGAGTGAGGGAAGAGTGAGTGGACGTGTGTCTACACACAAACTTGTGCACTATAATATATCTCACGTAGATTGCTAGACTCCGCTAAGATTGTTGCTATGGCCGGGATTCGGTCTGGTGAACTATAATTCACCGGATCGTTATATTTTCATGTGGTTTTACGGCTGCAAAATTACAAAATTGCTTTAAAAATAGGACAGGTTTTAGGTATTCATTGTGTCCATAAAAAATTGGGTGTTACCCTGTTAACAGGCCTGTGATGAAAAATACTTAGGAACGCGAATTCTTGCTGCTTCTATTAGATTTTGATAGCGTAGGAAGTAAATCTAGTTTTTAACTAACATGATCAAAACATAAACGCGTTAAGTACGTTGGCTTCCTACTTAATAAAGGTGGGTAGGCTACAAAAATATGTCAAGCATAAAACTGTGAGAGAAGCATAAAATTTCATCAGTATTCAAGAACGTAAATTAAAATATTTCACGACACTATGTAAATCTTGACATTTCAAAAAAAATAAACACCGCCGACTATGTAAGTAAATGTCAAGTTTTCTTAAAGAAATGAAAACATCCCACTGAGCTTAAAATTAACAGGAGAGACTTGAGGTAAGAAAATATCCAAAAAACATTTTTCATTTCTCATTACAACTTTTATAAATGGTAAAACAAATCTGAATGAGAGCAACTTCTCTAAGAAGTCAGCAATCTACAAAGTTATGAATGGTCGCTATAATAAGAACATAATATTGTAAATAATTCAGAAAGTTTGAAAAACAATCTCTTGCGCAAATAAGTGGGTAGGTACTTGAGTTAAATCTATTGTTTGTTTTATGTGATGGCTGACGGTGCTCTATAAGATTAAATTAGCTTTTGCCCGCGGCTTCATCCGCGTGGAGGTCAGAAATTATGGCACGGGAACGTTCTACTGGAATAAAACATATCTTGTATCCTAGCCCAGATACTGGCCCTGATGTGTCAAATTTCATCTATGTATCTATGTCAATCAATCTGCCTAGCCTTTTCCCAACTATGTTGGGGTCGGCTTCCAGTCTAACCGGATGCAGCTGAATACCAGTATTTTACATGGAGCGACTGCCTATCTGACCTCCACAACCCAGTAACTGGGTAATACGATACCCCTTGGTAAGACTGGTGTCAGACTTTCGGGCTTCTGACGACTCGTAACGACTGTCAAAGATCCATGAATGACAGCCGGGACCAACGGCTTAACGTGCTTTCCGAGGCACGGAGGATTCTCGGTATGTAAAGATGGTCACCCATCCACTGACCAACCCCGGCAAGCGTAGCTTAACCTGATGGATCGACCAGTGCGGCTGGTGTTACTTAGCCACGAGCTCCTCTATCTATGTATCTATGTATTAATATTTATTTTATCTAAATTCAAATTCAAATTCTTTATTGCGAACTAAGTGTACAGAATTTTGAAGATGTTAACAATAGGTAGGTTCTTAGAACTTAGTTGCCCGTTAAGGCATTGCAATTTAAATGGTTATAACAAAAAAAAAAACTATCGATTATGTTGAACCTGCCATGTTTTGTCTCTGCATCACCCTAAGGTTGACTGGTAGAAAATGGCTCAGGCATCAAGACCGCGTTTGTACAGTATTTTTTTACTTGTGCATAAGTTTTAATAAAAATATTCATATGGATAATGGTGTTTTGAATGTCTTACTGGGTTATTAAGATTACTTTGCTAATGACGATGCTATTTTGATTAGGTACTTTAAGTGTAAAATTTTACTTCATCTTTACAATCGTGAATCGTGTGATCGTGTGTCGTGATGGCCCAGTGGTTAAGGCCTCGCCTCTCATGCACGAGGTTGTGGGTTCAAATCCGGGCAAGTACCAATGTGACTTTTTCAATTCATATGTACTTTCTGAGTTTATCTTGGACATTACTGACATCGGTGAAGGAAAACATCGTGAGGAAACCTGGACTTGTAGTTAATATAAGTCTGAAATCACCAACCCGTCTTGAGCACGCGTGGTGATCAATGCTCGTGCCTTCTCTGTATGAGAAGAGGCCTTTGCCCTGCAGTGGGACAGTAACAGGCTGGTATTATTATTTTACAATGGCCCATCTTTCTATTTACGCCGCCGCATACCACCATGCATGCATGTGCTGTGTACTTGATGACTTTATGACTGCATCAGTGAGCGCGTAACTGAATTTTGGGCCAAAAATATATGAACTTTTTGCCGTCAATACACTAAGAAAAAAAGTGAGTAGAAATACACAGCTTAAATATTTAAGTCGCTCCATTGTATTACTTACAGGTAAAATGCAAATATCCGCTTTATAACCTAATACAAACCGAAAAATAAAAAAATCAACATAAATAAGTAATTCTGAAACCACGCTTTTCAAAATTTTTTTATATTTTAATTACATATTCAGTTTCTTTTCCTTTTCAATAAAAGCTCCTTGAAATTCAATATGCTTCATAAAATGTCAAAAAAATTTGAGAACCGCTTTCATAAACCTTACAGAAAGGTCTCGAAAACAGTGTAGTGTCGTGATGGATACGTCTCTTTGACCTGACAAGGGTCAACCTACTATTATGATTTCAGAAGACGGGTTCAAAGATATTGGTTTGGACTGATTTGCATTAAGTCTATTATTGAAAAGTCCCTCATATTATTGTGTGTTATTTGACGTTTTGTAGCTTTATTTTAACATGTTTTTTGTTATGGTGGACAGACAGTAAAGTTTAATCTATTTATCTATCATCTTTATTCTACAGGGTCAATTTAAATTAGCTGACAAAACTTCGAAGACGTGGTTGGTGGGTATCGATGATACCTGAATACGATAAAACAAAAATAAAATTATTTTCTAAACTCATATTTCAAGATCCCGTAGTTACTTGAAATATGAGTCTAATCTAATTAGCCTGTATTGTCCCACTGGAGGACAAAGGCCTCCCTCTCCCTTTTCCACACAGTTTTGTGTATTGCTAGTGTCGGCCAGTCCTTTTGGTAGGAGTCAAGTTGTTCCGCCATCTTCGCTTCGGCCTGGCGCGATGTCATCGTGCGTTTCATCATTTCAGCCAAAACGCTGGACATAGGCCTCCCCCGAATATCGCCACGCTTGGCAGGTGGGTTGGCGATCGCAGTATGGTGTTAAAATGCATAGAGAACGCTCCTGCCCATTCTCTAGTGAGTCCCTTAGTCACGGGAAGAAATGGGATGGTACTATCCTTTACGTGCGACACCACACGGAACGTTGCGGTGCGGTACGGTGCGTTTAGTGGGACCCAATCGGTGGTGAAATATGAGTACATAAGGAAAATCGTTATTTTAAGTTATCAAAGCCCTTTTACGATAGGTACTTAATACGTTTTTTTTTTCAACAAAATATTACATGCCCTTTAAGATACATAGTGGTGAAATTAAGTAAGCTGGCGAGCTAATTTACTTTAAACTTTTTAAGTATCGTAAAAGTGCATTCATTTACTTTTTTACGATAGTCACAAAATCTAATTCAAAATGAACCTGAGGGGCAATTCCGTAATTTTTAAGAACGTTCGCATTCGCATCTCATTCGCAATCTGTCAAAAATATAATCAATTTACCAACATTTTTGACAAGTTTGACAGATTGCGACTTGAATGTGAACGTTTTTAAGTACGAGAATTGGCCATCAGGTTATTAAACATTTAGTTTTACATCAAAAACAAGATATCAAGCTCGTAGTAAAATTTTAAAAGTCTTCATTCAGTATTTATTCTATGAAGTAGCACAGGAAAATTCCTTCCATTTCGACTTAAGACGTCTAAAATCACTTTACTAGTACAAGCTGTGCGCGACTCAAAAATAGGCCACTCCATTCACAAGGTTTTCAAACACCAATGCTGAGAAGCTCGCTGCAACTTTGATGAGTTTTAACTGAAAGAAATAGGACCACCGTGCTGCCATTAATAGGGTTCTTATCAAAAAGGACAAATATCAAAAGACAAATAATTTATTTCAATTAGGCACATAAAAGGCACTTTTGAACGTCGAAATTTTGTTCAATTCGTTCAGTGTGCACTCTTTGACATGGATGAAAATCGAACGAAATAACCACCACAGTGCTTTACAAGAGTTTTCAAAAGAAATACGGGCCATTTTGCAACGCTTGGTTGTTACTACGTATCAAAATTAAACGAAATAGGACCTCCGTGCATCTATAGGGATAATGATCAAAATTGCTTCTTTGAAATTGGAAGTTGTCACTGAGAAGATGTTTAGTAGTTTGGGTAACTTGAGTTTCGAGTTACGATAGTGCTGTGCGTATCAAATGTTTCTGCCTGAGGGGTCGAAAACTATTTCTAAGTAAGTAGTCGTAGTAAGTATTGAAGTCAATATTATTGAACACTGCTTCATGTCTACAGGAGACCTACCACCTCCTTTTAGAGCAGTATTATTTTAATCTTACTTCAGTGTTGGAAAGAGATGGAGCTATACAGGACGTACTGCTCCAGGTATCCGATTTTATGAACACTTCATAGCATCAATCGTTTCCCTAACAAAAAAAAAACCATGATATTTTCCCGTAATAGGAAGTTTGGGATAGGTGAGCGTGAGTACCTACTTGTAGCAATGTCATCGACGTCACTAGAGATGTTTGAAATAACATCGAAGGGTCAGCTTGTTGAAATATCATAAACGTCAATACCTGAAACAAGAGAATAGACGTGTTAGTACTTGAAACTGATAAAGTACCCGTAGAACTACTTTATGTAAGAATCCTTCGACCAATCTGGACAAAAGGACCAGCTGTACTGCTGCGGCGCCGGCGGAGTCAGTGCCGTAAACAGTGACGTCATGTGGGTTCCCGGCGAACTCCACGATTTTTCTAAGCACCCAGTACAGGGCTGCTTTCTGGTCCTTCAAGCCAGCGTTTCCTGGTGTTTCAGGCACTCCTGAAGCACAAAGAAACGCCGGCTTATGGCTTTCCGTTATTGAGCTCCATACCGGTAGTTGAAGGTCAGGATTACGAAACCCTCGTTTAGGATTTAGTAACGAACGAGGACCCAATTTAGTAACGAAATGTACAGTCAAATAAGTTATTTGGTATACAGACAGCTAACTTCAATCAACTCAGTCTATCGTGGTCCACACTGGACATAGGCTTCTCCCAGGCTGCGCAACAACACCCTATCCTCTGCCTTCCACATCCAGGCTATCCCAGCCACCTTCTTAAGATCGTCGGTCCATCTAGCTGCGGGCGTCCCACATTACGCTTGCTTATAGCTAACCTGTAGTTGCAAAAACTTTTATACAATGTTGTGAGTGAATTTACTACTCAGAAGAGTAGTACAAATTCTTTTATATCACTCTCTTAGGTAGTGAAGCTATAGGTATGCACAATAAAAATGAATATCAAATGGCATGTATTTATGATATTTTAATAAAACCTTTAAATAATTCTCATTTTGCGTTCCTAAAAATATTATTTAACACTCTAATATGATGAATGCGTCCTATTCTCAGACCTACTGAATATACACACAAAATTTCATAAGAATCGGTCAAATCGTTTCGGAGGAGTTTTGTTACAAACACTGTGACACGGGAAACTCCTCTTTTTGTTAACCAAATAACTCCTATTTTGGGACCTAAAAATACTAAATTGCCAAGTAAATGCGACCAACTTGAATGTAGCGCTTGCTAGCCATTTCCAATTTAACTCCCGTTTACCCTAACGCTGAAGTTATTACAGTTTCATTCTTTTTTTATAAATTAATGAAACTGTAATAACTTCAGCGCTAGTGCTAGTGTCATTAGGAGATCAATAAGTTTTTAGAGGACCAGTTAAATATTTCCCAACAAAAATTTATGTTGGCGGTGTAGTGAATATTTTTCGAAATAGCTTGTTCGACTGTACTTTTGGTTACCGTTTGGTTACCGATTTAGATTGAATTTTGATGAGGGAAATTCTAGGTAAACCTTTCAGTAATTCCGATATTATTTAATCGGAATCGCTATGAGGATTACTCGGAAAAATATTCTATTTAGGTTTTAATACAAACATCAAAAAGGGTGCTACCCGGAAATCTAAAAATATACCGAAGCGTATTTCGTTTATTTCAAGTTTTCGCTTTTTCCTTCAACATTTATGAATTTAACGAGCATTTTCCCGTAGCTTCGCTCGCGTGGAAGTCGGAAATTATCCCATGGAAACGTACTACGGAGATAAAAAAAAGTATCCTATGTGTCAATCCAGGTTATAAACTATCTGTCTGCCTCATCCAAATCCTATTAGTAGCATAACATAATGATTGAATACCATCGTGAATTCATGCAAGCCTAGTACTTTTTGTAAGGTTTCAGCTCAGAAATTGTACACAACGTCTAATGATTGAAATACTATATATTATTGAATTCATGCAAGCCTAGTACTTTTTCTACCAAGTTTCAAGTTTATTAACTCAAGGAATAAGATTCACACAAACGAAATCACAAGCCGCTCGCGCATCCCCGCCCGCCCGCGTGGGCAATGCTACTAAGCAAATATTCCCGGGTATGGCTTCTGTTCCACTTACACAACACACCATATTATTCTCGAAACGGTAAAAAAAATCTGCCGGTATAGAAGATAGATAATCGAATCTCCTGTTGTTCTTGTTAAATAATTGATAATTGAGTGAATGACAGCGTGATGGTTGACAGGGGAGAATGGAAAGAGACAACGTATTGCACCGACCCCGAATAAAATGGGACAAGCCGACAAGGGTAGAAAGATGATGAATTCTGCTCTTAAAGGGCCATTTAGATGGAGAGAGTTTCTCGAACGTTTCTTGGCGAGAAATCGTACGCTACTATCACAAGCAATAATCGCCATAAGACTATCGTATCATAATGTTTACATACAGGCAAGAACTAAATTCTCGCCTACGATTATGTCATACGAGATTCGCAAGTAATTTATCGCTAGGCGATAAATTACTGCGACAGTTTACACAGCGACATATATAGTGAGAAGATTTTTGCTTACGAGTTCTCGACTTGTCTATACACGATCTCGTTTGACATTTTATCAAGTTCATACGAGTATCGTACAAATCGGTTTGAACCGTTTTTGAGTGCGAGATTTGCCATTCGAGTTCAGTGATTACTACGGTATTTTTCTCAAAATGACACAAAAATCATTTAAATTTGGTACTGCCGATAATGTTAAGTTTATTGAAATTTATAGAAATTACGAGTATTTGTAGAATACGGAGAATGTGCATTATAAAAATCGTGATGCAAGAAATGCAGCTCATATGTTATATAATGCTTATATTATGTTTATTGCATTATTCTGTAGCCAGAAACTTTAAAGTTATTTCCAATTTTGTACGAGCAGCTATAGCTTGACGCATATTTGTATCTTTTTTTTGTATAGACGGTCCAATTTCTCTAAGTAAATATGAAAATTGGGCTTTTGTAACTCGAAACATATTTTTGAATGTCTCTTCATCTTCCAATTGTAATTCAAGACACAAGGTAGGTATTAGATGCTCCAAAAGTGTTTCTTCTCGCTATCCATTTTTTAACCCAACATCTTTTTTTCCGTTTTCGTTTTATTAATTCTTGTCTTAAAAGAGCAGATATAATTAAAACACCCTCGCGCACTGCACTCGTAGTAGCGACTGGCACAAAAACTCGAAATACAATTCTCGCTTTGTAGTTCTGTTTACACGGAGACAGATATATTCTATTGCGAGGCAATTGTCGCCCAAGGGGCAGGGCGACAATCGTGAATGTTTACACGAAGAGACTTTTTTAATGTTCTTTCAATAATCGTATCTTCGAGTCGAGAAACTCTCTCCATCTAAATGGCCCTTTTACAAATAAATTGGAAGTGAGAAACTAATATTGTGTAGCTCAAGTTTGCTTCATATAAACACTTCACAATATGAAAGCCGCAGGTGCCGAAGTACTCGTAATCAGAGGGCAGGGGTGCTGACTACAAATAATTTGAATATTATTAGGTTCCCGATTCGTTGCGGGTGTAATAATGACAAAATGTTGACAAGACGCGGTGTTTTGCGGTGACGAAGGTATTAAGGTGACTGTAATACAATATGTTTCAGCTCATGTCCCGATTTTACATTATTTTATGAGGAAAATTGTTCAGGTGTTTGAAGATTGTTTTCGTTTTATTCCTGACATACAACACAACATATTAATAGAACTTGAGTGAATTCGTAAAAGTTACATTATATACCGGTCAACTGCCCTAACTTCGCCTGGCATCCAATGTTTGCCTATAATGAAAAAGATGTATTAACTTGTTCATTTTACTTGTATGGCAATTGAAACTTAAAGCTCTCTATGAAAACTCAAAGTTTCGATTGCCATACAAGTAACATGAAAAAGATATTACATATTTTTCATTATAGGCAAACTTAGGATGCCAGGCGAAGTTAGGGCAGTTGACGGTAAGTATAATAATTATGTTATTTGATTTTATAGTACATTAGATTTAGGATATATAGTATGTAATAATAGGACGTAGATTAAAAATTTAGCATGTAAGGCCACTCTATCGCATTGGATCTCAGATCTGTAATGGTAGTTGTAAGTAAGATTTGCGTAAATAAAAAAAAATACTATCCTTGTAATATAATGTACGTGTCGTGTGTGTTGGTAATTTCGGGACTGGTTAGTATTTGGGCTCCCATAAAAGTAACGTGTTTTTTTCGGCGTTTTTTGCTCGATCTTAATACGATACATAACTCATCGTGTGCGAGTCCGACTCGTACTTGACCGGTTTTTAAACAATACATTTCCTTGACTCTACTTAGCAGTGATGGCCCAGTGGTAACGGCCGCGACTTACGAGTTGTAGGTCATAGGTTCGAACCCAGACAGGCGCTTTACTTTGTGTAAATTATTTCATCACCACTGCTCGGCAAACGGTAAAGGAAAACATCGAGAGGAAACCGGCATGTCCTAGAACCAAAAATTCAAAGACATATTATGACATCTACCAACCCGCACTGGGCCCGCGTACTGGATTACGGCCCACTCCCTCTCACAGAGAGGAGGCCGGTGTCCCAGCAGCATTCTTAGGAAAACAAATCAGCAGTATTTTGTTCTTAAAACAGTTACAATATTTAATAGGGATGACGATGAAAAAAAAAATTTTTGTCCGGCTTTGAGATTATAAAAAAATATTGGACACGTATTTTTTATTTTTTTACGTAATCTAAAGATTACGGCGATACATTGAGGTAAAATCTGCCATGACGTCACGAGTATGTAGATATTATACGTACTAGTGACGTAGCGACCCCCACTCCCCAACTTAAAATGTGTTTTATCTAAGTATTTTTTTATTAATATTATAAAGCAAAAAATACCTGTCTAATATTTTTTTTATTATCTGACTGACAGACTAATTAGAATTTCATTTACGCAGGCATCATCCCTATTACAAGTTCAATCAAATAAACCGAGATAAGACGGCAAAGCATTTCGTGCCGAACAAATATCCGGCCCCACGGAGACTTACAATGCCGTTATAAATTATTTTCAATTATTTCCCTTTATTAATTATTACCCGACGTTAAGGAAAATGTTAAGCAGATTTTTAGGGTAATCCCGGTAAATGAGGGTACAGGGGGTGATCTTTTGACGAGTTATGCTAAAGCCTTGTTAGTATAGCGATGCAATTTATTTGAGGAGGAGCAAACGCGGCTTTTGCTTGGTAACATGAGTAGTTATAACCATAATATTAACACTGTTACAATTTTAAATAACTATTTACTATCTAACTTAAGAGTAACAATAATTTGTTATGTTAACACCGCATGCCCCATAAATATAATAATTGCGCCACAAGCACTACAAGAAAAAAGAAACAAGTTTAAAGTTAAATGAGATAATGGGAGTTTAAAATCTAACATCAAAAGCAAAATTAACCTAAAACATAAATCAGAGATACAGAAACATTAGGTATATAAAAAATATACAAATAAAGGACTGCCTAATCCTTACGGGAAATATGGCGTGATGTTATGTTATCTAAACTAGTATTATAGAGAGAAATATTTGATTGTTTGTTTGTAATTAATTAATTAATAAACTCAAAAACTACTGAACCGATTAAAAAAATATATTTCTACTTTACAATGCAATATTATCACTGAGTAATTAATTAATAAACTTGGCTATAACTTATAAAGATATCACGTGCTGGCGGAAGCTAGTGTTAAATAAAAGGAAATAAAAAAATTGGCGGGGGTAATTATTCTGCACTAGGTAGTTATTTGGAATAAGTTTCCTTAGGTAGATATATTTAATTAGGCACTTAAGTAGATATATTTATTAATATTGCATGGTTTGTACTCATTCACGGTTCCTCCACGGAAATTCCTCATTCATTGCTTTATAGATTTAAAAAAATTGTCTATTCAGCCACATAATAACGCAATGAATGTTGTTGAACTGTCAAGATGAAAGGCATTGCCATTTTATGTCATTATGCGTAAGAAAACAGCTTCTCTGATGCGCCGGATTCGAGGTAGCGCCAACGGAATCCTAAGGATGATCTCTGAGAGGCCATAATCTGCAGGAATATTCATCCAGCTTCATGTGACGAGATGACATCATGTTTTTTTTAATGATTGATTTTATTATTCGAATTTTGAATGATGCAATACTAACATAACGAAATCGATGTCTGTACGAAAACGCCAGTATGTCAGTCTGACTCCAGGACCATACCTCTACTATCCTTCTGCAGCGAGGTGTGAGACAGGGAGATGTTATCTCTCCAAAACTGTTCACCGCTGTACTAGAGGTTGTCTTTAAGGTACTCGACTGGAAAGGGCTAGGCATTATCATCAATGGCGAGTATATCACTAACCTCCGGTTTGCCACGACATAGTTATTATGGCTGAGACCATGGAGGACCTCAGTACAATACTCGATACCCTCAGAAGAGCCTCCGAAAGAGTGGGTCTTAAAATGAACATGGATAACACAAAGGTCATGTCAAATGCCCGTAACTGTAATGTAACACCCACTATCATGAAGATCGGAGGCGCTACGCTCGAAGTTATGGACGAGTATGTTTACTTAGGACAAACTGTCCAGCTAGGTAGGTCCAATTTCGAGAAAGAGGTCAATCGTCGAATCCGCCTCGGCTGGGTAACATTCGGGAAGCTACGCAATATCTTCTCGTCCCACACACCGTAGTGTCTCAAGACGAAAGTCTTTGATCAGTACGTGTTGCCAGATGACCTATGCACTGAAACGCTCACATTGGACCTTATCAGAAGGCTAAAAGTCACCCAAAAGGCAATGCTATGCTATGGCTATGCTTGGAGTTTGCCTACGTGATCGAATCAGAAATGAAGAGATCCACAGGAGAACCAAGGTAACCGACATAGCCCAAAGAATTGTCAAATTTAAGTGGCAATCGACACATTGCTGAAATATCACATTGCTCGCAGAACAGATGGCCGATGGGGGTGAAAGGTAGCTTGAGTAGCGGCCGCGTACCGGACGACGTAATTTTGGAAGGGCAACAAGATGGACTGATGATCTTGTGACATGGGCCTCCCACAGAGTGGAAAATGACCTTGTGAGGGCCGCAGGAAACCGCTGGATGTAGGGGCAACAGAATCGGTCGAAGTGGTGGTGCTTGGGGGAGGCCTATGTCCAGCAGTGGACGACATTCGGCTGAAATGAAATTATGAATACTAACATCGTTTTACCTTTATGTGTATTTGTATTTAATCATTTTATTTTTTGTTATTTCACTATATGCTGCACCGGTTGACGTCATAACGTCAACGCCGGCTGTCGCTGAAAACCAGCGCTGGGGCTCTGTCTTGCATAGGGTCACAGCTTTATGCTGAGCGATGGCCATTTTGCGTGGATGTGACGCATATTTTCCCCCAAATTGTTTATTTTCGTGTTTTGTTCTTACCTTGCGTCATGTGTACCGCAAATAAACGTATTTTCTTTCTTTCTTTTCTTTTCTAAAAATTATGGACAAATTAATTAGTCTGAATTAAAATAATTTAATTAATTGTAAGTGTGTTACGCAATTAGCCCACACGTGCAAATTTTTATTTTGACCTGTCCGTAAAATAGTACATTCATATTTTTTTCAGTTGTTTGGAACTTTGCCTTTTAATAGACGGCACGTTGGGTCCAATCAAAACTGTAACTCCGGCCTACTACTTTTGTACACTTTTTAGCCGAAGTTCCACAACCTCATATCATCAATCATCATATATCGCGATTAGTGCATAAAAAAGCTTTTAGCAGTAACAAAGATGGACACGCATTTGATATACATATCTAATGGTCTGATCAAACCGGTCAGGTCACCGCGGTTTTAGGGTCGGTGACGAATTGATTCTGCTGTCAGTAATTTTAGAGAATCGTAATCAAAGCTAGGTTGTCTTGAAGAGCGGTGGTCGCCAGACAGCGTGTTCAGGCTTTACAAAAAGCCTTCAAAAAGTGGCAACATTTTAATATATTATTACAATGGCAACATCGCCATCAGTGTCAGAGTCACAGTGACGTTGTGACTTTTATATTTTATCTGTGGACTTTTTCCCGCCTCTTGGCGCCAATATTCAAAAAGAAAAGCCTTGATGTAACATCCTCGTCGTAAAATAAATAATATTATACAATCAATTCACCTTTTTTGCACCATTATATCCCCAAAGATATAACATGGTGGCCCATGAGGGGAACTAAAACAAGAAATCCGCGACCACAAAGAAAAAATCTTCGTCGGAATTGCTACCTACCTACATACGAGGGAATCGACGCCGAAGCCCCCGAAGCCCGCCAAGTCGAGAATCGAGAGCGTCAACGCGTCGCCCCGAAGTTGAGTGCCTTTCCGTCATTTAAAACCCCTAAATACCTTTCCTAATACCAAAATATCCATATATAGCAACCATTTGTGTAAATAAGGTGATTACAAGAATTGTAAATCCGGTCTCAGCTCAACGTTTCAATAGTACTTGCCCCCAATTTACAAAATACGAGTATTAGTGTCTCGATATTTAGTAGTCTGCCGACTATTTCAGGTCATAATCGCCGTGCTCGCTTCTCTGCCAGATCGAGAGTGCATAACTGTCTGGCTGGCGCTCCACTGATCGTGCGCACCCGGCTTCCTAATCGGCAGGTGACACCGAGACGAGGAACGTGAGCCCATTCTTTTTATTGTCTTTGTGATAATTCCTCAACTTTCATAACAATCTTTATTCACAATGCCTGAAGCTAAGCAACGTTATAAAGAATTGTTAACAAAAAGAGCATCCGCTAAAGGGCAAATTACTAAGTTTAAAAACTATTTATGTAACATTTCTAAACAAGAGGAATTGAATAACATTCAATTGACCGAGTTAAATTTAAAGCTCGCAAAGTTTGAGGCATTATCTGTTAAAGTTGATGACTTGCAAAGTGAAATAGAGGTTCTGAGTTCTGACAACATTGATGCTGAAATTGATGAACGAGACAACATTGAGCAAGACATAGTAATTAACATAGCCACTGCTAAGAACTTATTAGACATGTTTTCTCAGAAAAATGCATGCGAACAGAAACATAGTTCTGATCACTATGCTTCATGTTGTCTGGAAGATCATAAGACTTTAGGATTAAAGCTCCCACAAATACAAATAGCTAAGTTTAATGGTGAATATTTCCGTTGGTTAGAGTTTAGAGATACCTTTGAAAGTTTAATACATAAAAATGACCGTATTTCTGAAATTAATAAGTTTTATTATTTAAATTCATACTTACAAGGTGATGCAGCCAGAATTGTTTCCAATCTAGAAGTTTCTGCTAAAAATTATACTGAGGCTTGGAAGCTGCTTTGTCAACGGTATGATAACAATAGAATATTAATTGATCATCATCTTGATTCATTACTGAATATAAAACAGCTTCCAGGTGAGTCAGAAGAAAAATCTTTAAGATATTTAGTTGATCATATTACTAAAAACTTACGTGCCTTGGTCAGCTTGGGACAACCAACGGATAATTGGGATATAATTATTATATTCATGTTGTCAGCTAAGTTCAATAGTCAAACCTTGTTGAAATGGGAGGAATATCGCAGTAGTTTAGGAAGTCAGCTACCAAATTTAGAGCAGTTTTTTAAATTTATTACGGATCGTGCTAGTGTACTTGAATCTGCAAATCGAAGTTCTAATAATTCTGGCAACATAGATTCAAAGAAGCCTACTCCTCCTCACCGTTTAACACCAAATAAACAAAGTCAAAGGAAGAGTCAGAATAACAATGTTAAATCTTTTGCAAGTACTAGTGATAATAATAAGAATAAAGGACTGAAGGGTTATTCATGTATTGTTTGCGACGAGCGTCATAGAATTTATGACTGTCCAACATTTAAGGCTAAGGGTATTGATGATAGAATGACGGATGTGACAAGGTATAAACTTTGCATTAACTGTTTGAGACAGGGTCACTCCGTTAAGGATTGTCGATTCAGGTCATGCCAAGAGTCTGGCTGCACTGAGAGGCATAATAGCTTGCTACACCGTCCGCCAACGTCGGCATGTCTCGCTTCGGTTGATGAGCCAGGTGAGATAGTAGCAAACTATTCTAATAAAAACACAAGTCAAATAATATTGTCAACAGCCATGGTAGAGGTATCGAATCCATTTGGCCAGCAAAAGGTCAAAGTTCGTGCACTATTGGACTGTGGCAGCCAATCATCTTTTATAACCGAATCCCTAAAGATCAGGTTATCATTAATGTCCCGTCCCATTGACACTCTAAAGGTCATTGGCATAGGAAACACATTAACAAATAATGTTATTGAAAGTTGTAATATTAAATTACAATCAATAAATAGTAAGTTTAACATAAGTTGTTCATGTCTTGTGTTGAAGGAATTGACAGGTAGACTGCCGAAGGTTCCCATCCATATTGGTTCTTTGAAGTTACCTGAAAATATTCAGCTGGCTGATCCCATGTTTCACAAACCAGCCGACATAGATGTCTTGATAGGTGCAGACTTATTCTGGGACATTCTAGGTACTGAACAATTTTCATTAGGTGTCAAAAATCCTAAGTTAATAAGTTCACAATTAGGTTGGATTGTATCTGGTCCCATAGAATCGGTGAAGCCGCATAAAAATGTTCACTGTAATCACAGTATAGTTTCCAAATGTGATAGTAGTGATGCTAGCATTGATAATATGCTAAGTAAATTTTGGGACTTGGAAGAAATTCCTGGAAAATTAATTACAAGTGAAAATGAAAATGAATGTGAAAAACACTTTCTCACTTACACAACTAGAACCAATACAGGTAGGTTTTGTGTAAAATTGCCACTAAAAGATACTGCTGATTGTTTAGGCGATACTTACAAGTTAGCTAAGCGACGCTTAATTAACATAGAAAAACGGTTAAAACGAAACGCTATGTTAAAATTAGAGTACACTAAGTTTATTAATGAGTATGCTGAGCTAGGACATTTATCTGTGTTAAATGATAAATTTAGAGATAGGATAGGTCCATGTTATTACTTGTGTCATCATCCGGTTCTTAAACAGGAAAGTGAATCTACCAAGCTTCGTGTAGTATTCGATGGTTCTGCTTCTTCCACTTCCGGTTATTCTCTGAATGACATATTAATGGTAGGTCCCACCGTACAGGATACTCTTTTCTCTATTTTGATACGCTCTAGGCAATACAAGTATTTGCTTACTGGTGACATCGAAAAGATGTATCGCCAAGTCTTAGTACACGAAGATGATAGGTACTTGCAACTTATCTTGTGGAGAAAAGAGGAATCTGATCCTATTCAGACACTTAAGCTCAATACTTTAACCTATGGAACAGCAAGTGCAAGTTACCTGAGTACGCGCTGTCTATGGCAGGTAGGGCAGGAACAGGATGATGAGCTCATAAAGTGCATCATCCAGAAAGACTTTTATGTTGATGATCTCATAACAGGTTCAAATGATTCACAGCAATTAATTTATATACATAAGGCTGTATCTGAAGCGTTAAGGGCAGGTTGTTTTAATTTAAGAAAATTTAAAACAAATCATTCTTCTATTTTTGACAATGTAGATATGAATGAACAAGATAGTTTAATTTTTAGTGAGTCGTCTAGTACGCTAGGGTTGGGCTGGACTCCATCTAGTGATACATTTCATTTTCCTATAAAGGGATTCTCACATGATAATAGTCTAACCATAACAAAACGATTTATTATGTCAAACGCTTTCAAAATATTCGACCCATTGGGTATCTTAAGTCCAGTTGTAGTCATACCAAAGATAATGATACAAAGACTTTGGCAACATAAGTTAGACTGGGATCAGCCAGCCCCTCAGGAAATAAGGGATGATTGGACTAAGTTTTCTGAAAATATAAAGTATTTATTTAATTTACAAATACCTAGATTAGTTATAGGTGAATCGCCTCAATTTATTGAACTACATTCATTTAACGATTCCTCAAATTACGCGTATGGTGCGTGTGTTTATATAAGAACGATTAGTCATAATGGGGACATCACGGTCAGATTGCTATGTGCCAAATCGAAGGTGGCTCCTTTGAAGCCTACTACCATTCCCCGCCTGGAACTCTGTGCAGCCTTGCTCGCCGCTAAACTGACCAATTCTGTAACAGACTCGCTCCGTTACAAGCCGGATAAGCTAGTGCACTGGTGTGACTCCACAGTAGTATTAGGTTGGATTCGTAGTGACGTCAGTAAATTAAAAGTATTTGTAGCTAATCGTATTAGTGAAATTAAAGAATTAACTTCTTATTCAGCGTGGCGATATGTTCCCACGGATTCTAACCCTGCTGACTTAATATCACGGGGAGTAGATGCTAAACGCTTAGTAGCAATGCCGCTGTGGTGGACTGGGCCTAGTTATTTATTAAAAAATGAGTTTGAATGGCCTATGTTAGGTATGAATGATTCCAAAGAGTTATCGGAATTAAAAGTACATTCGGCGATAATTAATCAACCTATCATTGTCTTTGATAAGTATTCATCTTTAACTAAATTGCAAAGATCGTTTGCTTATGTTCACAGATTCATATTTAATATTAAAAATAAAAATAATAAACGTGTAGGTATATTGTCAGTTAATGAACTGCGAGAGTCATTCCATTCTCTATGTGTTATCGCTCAGGATCAAGCGTTCCCTATGGAGTATGATATTCTAAAGAAAGGTAAATCTTTGAAGAGTAATTGTAAATTATTATCGTTGTCACCATTTTTAGACGAACAAAAACTAATTCGTGTCGGTGGACGAATTGATGCATCAGCACATTCATATTCAAAGAAACATCCAATTCTACTTCATGCTTCGCATAGGCTAACTAAATTATATTTTGAAAGGGAACACATAAACAATATGCATGCTGGTCCACAATTGTTGTTAGCGTCTGTTAGAGAAACAGTGTGGCAAATAAATGGTAGGCATCTTGCAAGACGTACAGTCAATAATTGCGTACGATGTAGGCGAATACGAGGTTTGACTCTGCAACCCAAGATGGGTAATTTACCATCTCAACGTATTACGCCTGACTATCCTTTTATATCCGTTGGTTTGGACTTTGCTGGTCCATTTTATATTGTAAATCGTAAAGGTCGTGGCAATCGTGTAGTCAAATGTTATTTATGCCTTTTCGTCTGCTTGCGGTATAAGTGCATTCATCTCGAAGCAGTCAGTGACTTATCGAAAGATGCATTTATACTGACACTCAGGCGTTTCATCGCTCGTCGCGGCAAACCGACGGAAATATTTAGCGACAATGGAAGCAACTTTGTTGCCGCCGCTAAGGACATCGGATCCTTCCTAAAAGATAATCACGAGCCTTTGTCTGATTTTGCAAGTCAACAATCTATTAAATTCACGTTCATTCCGGCTTACACTCCTCATTTCGGTGGCATTTGGGAAGCCGGGGTTAAATCGGCAAAATATTTCTTAAGGCGTGTCATCGGTGACAGCCATTTAACTTTTGAAGAAATTTGTACATTATTTGCACAAGTGGAAGCTATTCTCAATAGTCGTCCCTTATCCCCCCTTTCCTCCAGTCCTGACGACCTCCTTTCCCTTTCCCCTGGGCATTTCATCATTGGGAGGCCGTTGACCGCTCTGCCGACACCAGATCTGACAGACATCAAAGAAAGTCAGTTGCGGCGTTATGAACGTCTAGAAGCAATCCGAAGACAATTTTGGAAAAGGTGGCAGAAGGAATATCTGGCAGAGTTGCAACATCGAACCAAATGGCGAACGAATACTTCAAAACTGGTAGTTGGAGACATGGTGCTCTTAGCAGATGATGGTGCCCCCCCTCTGGCTTGGAAACTCGGCCGTGTTGTTCGCCTCATAACTGGACCTGATGGGATATCCCGAGTGGCCGACATTTTCACCAACAAAGGCTGCGTGCGACGCTCTCTAGTGCGGCTCTGCAAACTACCTACAGCAGAGGAACTTAATAGCTGTTGAAAGTGATCTTTCAACGCCCCGGAATATGTTCAGGCTTTACAAAAAGCCTTCAAAAAGTGGCAACATTTTAATATATTATTACAATGGCAACATCGCCATCAGTGTCAGAGTCACAGTGACGTTGTGACTTTTATATTTTATCTGTGGACTTTTTCCCGCCTCTTGGCGCCAATATTCAAAAAGAAAAGCCTTGATGTAACATCCTCGTCGTAAAATAAATAATATTATACAATCAATTCACCTTTTTTGCACCATTATATCCCCAAAGATATAACACAGCGTCTGCAATTTACCGGAATGACGTCATGAAATGTTATTGAAAGTAAGTTGGTGTGTTTTCTTAGAGAGCGTTTTTGACACCGTAAAGTGAAAACTTTCTGCCATAATTTTCATGACAGCCGTAGCATA
The DNA here is from genome assembly GCA_916701695.1 of Agrochola macilenta. Taxonomy (NCBI): domain Eukaryota; kingdom Metazoa; phylum Arthropoda; class Insecta; order Lepidoptera; family Noctuidae; genus Agrochola; species Agrochola macilenta. The sequence continues at coordinate 19,109,894 of OU753554.1, read as the reverse complement.
GCCTAGTGTTGTGACCGTCGCACTACCAAGTCATAGGCCTCGAGTTCGAACCCAAGGCCTTTAACTTTTCGGATTCATGTGCGTATTGTATAATTATCATGGGCTTCAAAAACGGTGAAGGAAAACATCGTAAGGAAACCGGCTTGCCTGAGAGATATTCTCGACGGCATGTGAAGCCAAGTTATAGGCCCACGGGCGGCTTTAAAACTCTGACACCAAGTTGGTCACTAACCACATGAAACGAAGAAGATGACAGCTGTCACTGCGGCCGCTATGTGGCGGCCACCTCATCTTGGAAAGGTATTTGTTAAGGTAAGGCAAGAAAAAAGTTAGTTTGTTTTTTTTTACTGATAAATGTATTTTTTTGTGAAAAAACAACTTGCGTCCGTTCTTCTCAATCCAGATAAGTCGTAGCGAGGTCATATAAAGATTTTATTATTATTAAGTCTGAGAGCTTGCTGGGTTAACAGCCCGCTCGGCCATTGTAGAGAGAAAGTGCACTTATGTCCATCATTGAATTGTAAGATGAAATGGAAAATATATTGCCGCGGACTTATTTTTACGCAGGCGAGTGCTGGCCAGCCTCCGAGGAGTTGCGTCAGAATACCCGATTCTCTGTTTGATTTGGTTGCTAAATAAATATAAAGTAAAAGACCATATTCAATTCAATTCAATTCAAATCTTTATTGCATAACACATGTGTTTACAAGGTCTTAATAATTATAATAAAGTTCACATGGACCCTGTCGGGCACAACAATTTCATAAAAATATGAGTAGTAACATTATCCTTCAAAAAATATAATACAATTTTATTATCTCATTTAAATACGTGATATACGTCTTTGCAAATTCTCACTAGCTCTAGAAGTCATGAAAAATAATTAATTAATTTCAACTAAAATCACACAAATTAAATTATTCAACGATTAATTCATTAGATTAAAATTAATGTCACAGATTAAATTAGGTAATATAAACAGTCAAATCAAAAAGTCAAATAAAAATGTAATAAAAAAATAAACAATTCAATCAAAAAAAAAAAAAAAAAAAAGTTAAAGATTAATATAATAGTATTACAGAATCAATAAAAGTCAAATAAAAATAAATGTTTAAAACTGAATTAATGGTGGAGGTCATTCCATTTAAATGTCATCATTAAAAAATTCATTAAGTGAATAGTAGCATTTCTCCACTAGTAATTTTCTGAGCCGTTTAATAAATATATTTTCATTTTGTTCCATTTTAATGTCGTTTGGTATTTTATTATATATTTTAATTGATGTAACGTGGAGGCTCGTGCTGTGTAATTTTAGCTTAGGAACGTTTATTCTGAAAGTGCGTAACGTCGCAAATAGATGTTAAATATTTCACTGTTTTTATTAATTTGGCAATATTATGGTATGGAAATAAGAAATGTGGCTAACTAACGAACTAGAATATTAATAATGAATTGCAATTGAATTTCACGTTGTAACCGTTTTAGGTGTAAAAATGCATTTGGAAAGTTTCCAAATACTTTTTTACACCTAAAACTAAATATTCGGTGTTACGATATTAATTATTGCATTTCATAATCAATATTTTATTTCACTAGTTAGCCACATTTCATATTTCCATACAGTAATATTGCCAAATTAATCAAAACGGGTAAATATTTGACAGCTATTTGCGACGTTGCCAACTTTTAGGATAAACGCTCTTAATAACTTATTAACTCAATAATGCCCAACCACAGTACCTAATGTCCTTAATATTGAAGTTAACAGGTTTGTCAAAAAAAAAATTGCCCAGATGGTAAATCTTGTTTTATCATCTAGGCATCAACACCGACTAATATTAATTATTAATTCTCGACGGATCCAAGTCGCATGAAATTTATTTCGAGCCACGTTTGATTTTGTGAAACGAATCCTGTCATCTTTGAAGGTTTGAAGTAATATTTAATGGCGAGATCCGGAGATCAACACGGTCTCATTGATCTTGTTCCTGGAGTTCTTCTCAAATTATATTGAGGATGCTATTTTTCACTTCAAATTACGAACTTAATCGTCTTTAAATACTTTATTGTTAGCATATAAAAATATTTTACAATGCATCTGCTCGAAAATAACGTTTTCCAAGCAGCCAGTGTGCGGAGAGTGTCACTTTTTTCACTAGTGCTTTTACTTTTGTTTTTTTTTAATTTTTAACTCCGTCGTCAGCCCGTCGGAAAGAGTTTTTATTAGTTGAGAAAAGTTTTACAAATAAGATGATGATGACGTTGACGATGGCGATGGCGATGGCGATAACGATGACGATGGCGATGGCGAAGACGATGGCGATGACATGACGATGGTCAAAGTCAAAGTCAAAGTCATGAATATTGTTTATATCATTTACTAGCTTTTGCCCGCGGCTTCGCCCGCGTGGTTGTCACGAAATATCCCACGGGAACGCCTTACTGAGATTACATATCTAATAGCCGAGGAAAATGTTATTTAAAGGCCTATCGCCACGCCGGAGTTGCCGTCAACCATAATTATTTTGTTACGCGTAATTCAGGATCACACAATAATAATATAATAGTAAACATAAAAATAGTAATTTGAATAAAAGTTCTAACAGACATTACCATCATCGTATTGATATAAGATGGCGCTCTCCTAACCTTGTTTTGACGATAACCTACATTACACCTAACCATGGAAAGACTCCAAGCATACTACTCAATTATATCCCAGGCTAAGAAGGCTTCCATCTCAACTATTCCCATCGCTCGTGAAAAGAGTACGCAACATCCTATCCACTGATAATCTCATACTGCTAGATCTTGATTTCCCACAGGATGGCTGAACCTATCCTAAGCAAAGCAAATACTAGCAATATTTTTCGAAATACACTATGCAAAGAAAACTACTTTCCTGTGCCGTTTAGTGGAGGAAAATTATTATGGAATGAAGACGATGCAATGGTGAGGCAATATATGCAAAGGGCTCAATAAATTATTGCATCGAGGGAAAATAAAGTGACAAACCATGATATTACGGGGTACCTAGAGTATTCCTAGAATATTCTCTTAAGAGAGTGGATTCTGAATGTGGGCAATGTCGCAAATAGATGTCAAATATTTCGCTGTTTTGATTAATTTGACAATATTACTACATGGAAATATGAAATATGGCTAACTAGTGAACTAAAATATTGATTACTAGCTTTACCCGCCCCGACTTCGCACGGGTAGCTTTAAACCCTACCTACTCTACTTACCCTACCTACCCTACCTTACCTACCCTACCTACCCTACCTTACCTACCCTACCTACCCTAACCTAATTTTCTCACCGTTTAAACCTTCTCTGGACTATGACAAACATTTCAAAACCAAAATCAGCTAAATCGGCCCAGCCGTTCTTGAGTTATAAAATTACAACGAAAAGTGGCATTGATTTTTATAGATATAGATGAAATGCAATAATGAATATAACACTGAAAAAAAGTTTTAGATATAAAAAACGTATTTGGAAACTTTCCAAATGCCTTTTTGATACCTTTAATGGTTACAACATCAAATTCAGTGTTATAATTGCAATTCATTATTAATATTCGATCTCGATCACTAGTTAGCGATATTTCATATTCCCATACAGTAATATTGCCAAATTATTAGTCTCAGACAATATTATATCCAGGTAAAAATACCTAAAAAAGAGCATGTCTATACAAAGTTACAAGTGCCAATTGATATGAACATTGAACAACATTCGCAGGTCGAATATATATTGAAATATTTGTTAAGCTCACAATAACGATGCCAGAGTAATTGGCACCGGCTTCACTCAAAGTAAATGGAACAGTAACGAACCTAGTTTCTAGTAAAACCTTCAGTGTTGTTGTGTTATCGAGTTTTTAAGCGTATTCCTGACTACAACTCTAACTTGAGTCAAAAAAACATGTAAGGTCAAAAATACATACCTATTTAGACTGCACATTAAATGCAGCATAACTTTATCAAAGGGGTCCTCATGCTTGCGTTTCCTAGGAATGATTATAGGGGGGCACTCGAGCTGAGGATTTTCAAACTACTACCAATGAATTTTCCCTGTGAAGTAACAGCCACCAATATACTTCACTGAAAATGCATCGGTTAACTCATTTCCACTTCAGAAGTCTTGCGAATGTTTTGAAGAACATATTTCATACAAGAAATATTAGGGCATTGAGGGAAAAACGGAATAAGAATAACAGTTTTAAACTAAAAAAAAAACAACTTCGACAAATAAGTCATCTAAAAAGACATAAACAAGACATCACAGACAGACAAATTAAACACTGTGCCGTGTGACTCCTTAAATTACTTTGGGATTATAATATATACGAGTATATATTTGGAATGTGCTAATTAAGCCCTTTCATTCGATAACCATTTTTTTCATGCCTCTATATCCTCTAGACGGTGCCATATTCAATTTAATCTGACGTCACCAGCGCATGATCAAGACGCAACGATACCTCATTTGTCAAATTATAATCAGTAGGTTAGAAATGATGAGGTAGCAGATGAACATACATACATACATACATATGCACATACATACCGGTCAAATCATAACCATCCTTTTTGCATCGCCGTAGTCCGGTATAAAATAAAATTTCCTTCGGAACTTTCCTTTTTCGGAAGAGTACATACTAACCATTTAGGCATAAAGTAGTGGTCAAACTGAGGTGAATCCCAGACGCGACTGTGCGCGGTGTGCTTTAATGATTAAGAAGTCGCGTGACTATCCGCGCCAGGGTGAACACCTTTTTTTTGTTTTGGGTGGGAAATTATCAAATATCGTCTCCCACTCTGGGCGGAGCGGGAGGGCGTGTCAGACTTTTAATGACTAAAACCCACCCGTGTTCCTTCAGTGTTGCCTGTATGTTGCTAGTGGCCACGGTATCCCTTTCGGAATTTCCCGCGACCCCGGCAGGCATCGGTCCTAGCTGACCCCTTCTGTTGTACTGACATCTCTTTTAGGCACTTGTGGAACGCAACGCGCTGTCGACCCGGGCTTGGTCCTTATCGGACGGCGAGCTACCCATTGCTCACCGTCCGCAAGCCCGCGCCTACGGTGGCCGGGAATTGGCCTGCGATTCCCTGACGCACAGGGCGCCTCCTGCGGTGCCTAGGGGCGTGAGGGTGCGAAATTTTCCTATCAGTCACGCGTTCCGCCTCCTCCTTCGCGAACATTACTGCTTCGCAGAAGGAGGTGACGGCTTCCCACGCCCTCTCGCTCCGTATCATGGCCTGGATCAGGGCCGGACGCGAGAGATTACTGCCACCGATCACCTCCACAAGGACACGGCGGTGCCCCGCCCAAGCCAGGCAGACCTCCACCGTATGCTACACCGTGTCCCACCGGGCGATCCACACAGTGGTGGCACCCGGGCGTTTCCTCCCGCCTTATTAGGGACAGGAACCTCCTGAAACAACCGTTTCCGGTGAGGACCTTCGTCAGGCGGAAGGTGAGGACGCCGTGGCGCCTCTTTAACCAGTCCTCAAAGAGGAGATTTATCGCCGCAATTGTGGCGTGCCCAGCACAGGGTTGCGACAATCGCACTCTCCATGACGCCATGAGATCCCGCGGGAGCTCTGTCCGTTGTGCCGTGATTTCTCGCGGCAGCGGAGTTACACCCCGGCGTTTCGCCTCCTCGCGCCACTTCCAAATGTGCGCGAGGACTTTTGCCTCCAGATCCCATGGCGCTGTGTGAACACCTTCATACAAGTTACTTGATGCAATGCATTTCGTCCCGCATCCAGAGCGGGATTTGCCTCAATTTAACCAGAGCTTAAGAATTTCTGCGAATCAACATAGTAGCTAGAAACTAATTATAAAATGTGGATGTAAAAGGGTGTTTAAACTGGAATTGGTTTAGGTACTCTGTTAATGAGTTTTGAACGGATTTAAAGACCTTATTAATGAACTGGTTGGATTTTAATAGAACGTTTGTGGGGTAAGGCCACTTCATTAATAACGGCAAATGTTATCGACATATTTATTAATGGGGCAAGGGATTTTTTTTGAAAAAGCCTAAAAGAAAAGAAAATATGTACGTATTTATGTACTAATACATAAATACGTACATATTTTCTTTTCTTTTTCTTTAAATACCAGCAGAATAATAAGGCTAGAAATCGCAATATCGATTACATAAATATGTAATTAGAAATTACAATTATAATGAATTTTTGGGACTTTATTTACAAAATCCGAGCAGAGGAATATACTTTGATATTTATTTTATTTTAACTACTTTTACTATTATTACTTTTGATATTTACTTTGAAATTGATTTGATATTACTTTAATACTAGATGTGAGTTTGTTATTAGTTGTTAATAGTTTAGAAAAGGTAGTAGGTATTTGTATCTAAGCCCAGAGTTTATTAATCAAAACGACGGAACGGAATGTTGTCACTTTAAATATAGTACAGGGTGTTCGGCAGAAGGTTGAACATACGAAAATGGCGGATCCGTGGGGCCGTCTACTACGTTTTTAGGCCCAATAACAAGACCCAGGCCACGTATATTATATTTATATAAACTTTTAGGACTAAGTATTGTACTTTTTATTTTGTTGTTTATATCTCATTATATATGCTGTACCGGTTGACGTCATCACGTCAACGGATGTTGCTCCCAGGGCTCTGTCTCGCATAGAGTCGCAGCATTATGCTGAGCGATGGCCGTTTTGCGTGGATGTGACGTATATTTTCCCCAACTTGTTCTTTTCGTGTATGTGTTCTTTCTTTGTGTCATATTTACCCCATATAAACGTTTTTTTTTTCTTTTCTAAAACTGTTTAACATAAGAAATGGGAAGTTACCATCTATTTTAATCGAAAGAATGAACTTTGAAACATTTAATAGTCAAAGTAGAGCTCTTGATAAGATGAGCACTTTAATTCCCGTATACGTAAGTAACTACTGGATGTTTTTTCAAAGTTACTCGCCAACTTTTCCATGAGAAGTTTCAGCAAACCTAGAATTAACTCCATTTTTACCGGCGAAATAATACGATTTACTTATATGCGACTTTGTTTTATACTCCATCAACATCATCTACCTAGTCTTTTCTCAACTATGTTGGTGTCGACTTCCAGTCTAACCAGATTCAGTTAAATATCAGTATTTACATGGAGCGACTGCCTATCTGCGGTTTGAATTCATTTATTTCTAAAGATTACAAATCACTCATACAGAAATAAATAATAAAAATTACTTGATTTATACATTTTTGTTGTCCAGGATTAGTAGGATCTGACCTCCACAACCCAGTTACTGGGTAATTATTTAACCCCTTGGTAAGACTGGTTGTCAGACTTTCGGGCTTCTAACGACCCGTAAAGACAAAAGAAAAAAAGATAAAAAAGAAAGTAAGTTTTTTTTTAGCACAGACTAAAAGGCACACAAAATAATAATAATAATAATAATATCAGCCTGTTACTGTCCCACCGCAGGGCAAAGGCCTCTTCTCATACAGAGAAGGCACGAGCATTGATCACCACGCTTGCTCAAGACGGGTTGGTGATTTCAGACTTATATTAACTATAAGTCCAGGTTTCCTCACGATGTTTTTCCTTCACCGATGTCAATAATGTCCAAGATAAACTCAGAAAGTACATATGAATTGAAAAAGTCACATTGGTACTTGCCCGGATTTGAACCCACAACCTCGTGCATGAGAGGCGAGGCTTTAACCACTGGGCCATCACGACACTAAAAGGCACACAACACAACATAATTAGATAACAAGCAAAAAAATGGTCAACCATCCACGGAACAACCGCGGCAAGCGTAAGCTTTGCTTGGTTTGCTTGCTTTATACCATGTATTGATATTGATATTGAATTTACTAGAAGACACTACCAAGAAACTAGACCACAGATTGTCAGTCGGAAAACGAGTTGAAGTTTTTTGATAGAAATAGTAAAAAAAATTAAAACATATTTTTTTACCATTAAATAGACCCATGTATCAATTAGTACTGACATTGTCCCCAAATACGCTGCAATCAAAATCAGCCACCGTTTTACAAGAACAATGTTGATTTACATAAAACAAAACACTACTCACAATGTTCTCGTATTTAATATTATTTTAAACAAAAAACTTGAACAAAATAAAAACACACGTTCCCGTCAGAATGACGACAGGAACAAACGGTTTGCAATCATGTGTTCGTCGCCTGGATGTAGTGAGAATGTAGTGTAATTTTCACTTGTTAAATATCATAGTGGTGGTGTGAATAACATTTTATAAAAATAACGTGTGTTGTGCTGGTTTGAATTATTTTTCTTGTTTTTTGTGGGACGTATATAAATGAAAATATTCTGATGAACACTGATTTGCATAGCTAGATAAGTAAAATTTTGGAGATGCTATACTAACATGTTTAAGAGGACTACGCGTTGGTTATTAGGTTAAATAGGTTGTTTTTATGCCATTGACTCGAAAATAAGAAGAAGTTATTAGGTATGTTCTAGAGGCAAGATTCGAACCCTCGCGCCCCTAGTCGCCGCAGGAGACGCCCCGCGCGTCGGGAGTCGCAAGCCGACTTCCGGCCACCGTAGGCGCGGGCTTGCGGACGGTGGGCAATGGGTAGCTCGCCGTCCGATTAGGACCAGGCCCAGGTCGACGGCGCATTGTGTTCCACGCGCGCCTCAAAGAGATGTCAGCACCAACTGACGGGGTCCGTTAGGGCCAATGCCTGCCAGGGTTGCGAGTTCGTCTGAAAGGGATAACGCGGCCCCGGCACACAGGCAGCGGAAGGAACACGGGTGGGTTTTAGTCAGTAAAAGTCTGACACGCCCTCTCGCTCTGCCCAGAGCGGGAGAAGTAATTTGATAATTTTCCAAAATAAAAAAGAAATAAAAAAAAGTATGTTCTAGGATATGGCTTGGATACATCAGACTTTGGCATCCTCATTAGCAACTGAATTCACTGCCAGAAAACCTCTTCTATTTCTCCTTTCTATCTTTATTGCACTGTTATAAGCAGGTCTTTTAACACTTTCACAAAATTCCAGTGTACATAGTATATTGTCTGCCTACATTCCAATACATACTCGTATATGCAGTACCCACTTCTTCATTAACTTTAAGGTTTGTAGTTGTAGGAGCTAAGATACAAAGGTTTGGCTGTTGCATTTAACGAGCATGCGTCAGTCACTGCAATTTAAACCTTATGTGATTGACGTAAAATTTACTTGACATACTCTCGTGATTTACAACGACTACAGCATATTATGTTCGAGGTACCGTTCCAATTAAAATCGAATTACGAGACACATTCCCGTAATAAAAACTCTCGTTTATTTCATTCCTTTGTTATTCTCGCACAAAAACAAGGACCTCGACCTCAAAATAAAGTCAAACTCAACAGGCAACTTCCATATTGAAACGAAAAAACGCTAAACCACTCGCAGACAAGCATTTATCCTCATGAATATATGTATTTGTTCCCCCACTTGAAAACACAGTTTGAAAATATACCTCGTCTTTTGAATAGAATATGTCGTAGAAATGTACGAAGTTTAGTTAGGCTGGGTTTTGAAAGATGAGCTGAGCGAGGGAAGCTTAAGCTGTAAAAGGATGTGTTTTTCTCATAAGTAGCTGTGTAGCAAAGCGGGTAGGATATGCAAGGACCGTGGCGGAAGGATGTGGTAAGGACTGCCATTTTGAACGATTCCGTCGTCTAAACTATCTTTGTAGTATAGTAACTATGTGGTTAACAGGGTGGGAAACATCTCATATAATCCTAATTTACAAGAAAGGACCAAAAGAAGATATAGGAAATTATAGGCCAATAAGCTTGATGTCCAACGTCTACAAGGTTTTCTCCAAAATCATCCTAGACCGCATAAGTACTAAACTAGACGAAAACCAATCAATGGAACAAGCGGGCTTTAGGAAAAACTTTGCCACAGTGGACCATATACATACTATTAAACAACTTATAGAAAAGTACAACGAGCATAACAAGCACCTGTATATGGCCTTCATCGACTATACCAAGGCCTTCGACAGCATTAGCCATAAAGCTATATGGGAAAGTCTAGAAAACCAAGGAATCCCCACACAATACATAAAAACCATCAAAACTATTTACTCCAACACTAAAGCAAGAATACAACTAGAAAGTTTGGGGGAATCCTTCAATATAAATAGAGGCGTACGGAAAGGAGACCCACTGTCCCCCAAGCTTTTCTCTGCAGTATTGGAAAATATATTCAGAAAGATGGAATGGGACCAACTCGGTTTAAGCATTGATGGACGAAGACTAAACCACCTAAGATTCGCAGACGATATTGTCGTCGCCGAAGAAAACCCTGAAAAATTAGAGAAAATGATCCAAGACCTAAACAGGGAAAGCGAGAAAATAGGGCTATCCATGAATATCACCAAGACCAAGCTTCTGACAAACTCTGATAACCGAGCTATAACAATAAATAATGAACCCCTCGAATACGTGGAAGAGTACATATACCTGGGACAGATTATCTCGTTCAAGGATCAGACGGACAAGGAAATCAAAAGACGAATAGCAAACGGCTGGAAAAAATACTGGTCACTTAAAGAAATCATGAAGGACAACGACCTTAGCATCGGTACAAAACGGAAAGTCTACAACACTTGCATTCTACCTTGTATCACATATGGCTGTGAAACATGGTCTCTTTCAAAACACCACCGAGACAAGCTGCAACACTGTCAAAGAGCGATGGAAAGAAGCATGATAGGCATCAAGAAACAAGACAGGAAACGAAACACCTATATAAGAGCCAAGACAAGAGTTATGGATGTACTTATGAAGATAGACCAACTAAAATGGAGATGGACAGGTCACATGTTAAGGAGCACTCATGAAAAGTGGAGTAAAATTGTGACAGACTGGTATCCCAGAGATGGAAAAAGGAAGCAGGGAAGACAAGTTAAGAGATGGGAAGATGAGTTGAAGCTTACAGCGGGCCCTTACTGGAGAAGGGTTGCCAGAGATAGAACACAATGGAAAATGTTAGAGGAGGCCTTTGCCAACAGGCACACTGAACTTAGAGATATCCTCTAAATGAGGAAGACAAATACTTTAAAACTACGAAAGTTCAGGATAGAGGGCTTATTGATTGATTGATTGAACTATGTGGTTACACTTCTCGAAAACCATGTGAATAAAAAATGCCTTGGTTTGTTGATCTTTGGTTGACCAAAACCACGGTGAGAGAGGACTGAAAAACGAAATCTTATTGGTAGATCGATACCTCGTGTTTGAAAAGCTTATCAACTGGAGTAAAAGTTTTTGATTGGTTGTGGTAATTTGTGTCGCAATAGGCATGACATTGCTCGCAGAACAGATGGCCGATGGCACAGATTAACACAGATGGCACACTGTTCTGTGTAGGTATGAAGCTACAAGTACGCGGCGGGACCGTCTTGCTGGGCCAATTCAGTGAGTGTAACGAAGTCAGAACATCTAAGAGTCACAAGATACAAAGAGAGGCAACTTCTAGGTGAATATAACTGTAGGTGATTAGCGCTGTGCGACCTGAATTGCACTTTATTGTGTCGTAGCAAGAATCGTTTTTTGTCTAAATGAATTTGCGGAGTGACCCATCTGGATTAACCTGTGCCGATGGGGCCGGAAAGGCCGGTCGAAGTGGCGGTGCTTGGATGAGGCATATGTCCAGCAGTGGACGTCTTTCAGGTTAAATGATGAGTCATTTTAGTGAGTTTGACAGTCTTTTAGCTTCTGCTTTGGTTAGAGAACCTATTGTTCTACAAAACCGATGGAAAATAATCCTAAAGAACCTGGGCCACCATTGTCCGCAGTTTCTGCAAAAATCTGTTCAGCAATTTTTCAGCTGTACCGCTTGATTTTACCTGTCTATAGACACCTCTTTTGTTGAAGCTATTGATTTTGTACTGTCAACAGGATTGTATGGGCTTTGCTGGCGAAAAGTTGTTGATTGATTTTGAATAAAACTGTTGAAAAAACTTTGTGTAATAGGCTTTTTATGCTTTTGGTAGAAAATAGAACTGGGTGCAGTTTACTTTAGAATTTTCGTTGCTAGATTATTATGTCCTCTATTTATTTGAAGTTTGCAGGGTTAAATCACTATTATAAAAAGCCTTTTATTTCTTACGTTTACAGTAATATCTTAATTCTAGTAGGTATAATATTTGGTTAGATTAAACTTAGACTAATTGTTAGTTTTATTAATTATACGAGTATATATCTAGAAATCTATATTAATGCAAGAACCCCAGTTTGGGTAAAGGCCTCCTCCAAGGATGCCCATTTGTCTCTGTCTTGAGCGACTTGTCTCCAATTTGGGCCTGCTGTTCTTGTGATCTCATATTCCCATCTTGTCAGAGCTCTCCCTCTGTCTCTTTTGCCTACTGGGCCTTTCCATCGGGTTACTTTTATGGGCCATCTCTGGTCTGTGAGCTTCGCTACGTGACCTGCCCACTTCCATTTTAGTTTTTGTGCATAGCTCAGGGCATTAGTTGCTTTTGTTATTGTTCTAATTCTTGTGTGTCTTATTTTATCTATTCTCCTTATCTTGAGCATGCTACGTTCTAGTGCTCGTTGGCAGGTATTGATTTTGTCTTTTGCTTTGGCTGTAAATTTCCACGTCTGGCACCCGTATGTCAAAACCGGTAGGAGGCTGGAGTCACTATTACTACTAGTAAATTCTCCTACAGGTATTTACATGGAAGATGTGGGTGGAAACATCAGGAAGATGGACGACCGAGATGGACTTGATAGTGACCTAATTGTTGATGTTCTTCAGAAAGGTCAGGTGCGTAGTACTCGCAACCGCCGTGCGTGTATGACCAGATGTATGGACGTGAACGAGGCGAAAGGAGTATGTAAGGATCGTAGCAGGTGGCGTACTGTAGTTACTGCATACTCCTATGGAAAGCAAGCGTGAGTTTGTGTTATGTAATTCTCCTAAAAAAACTTCATATAGTTCTTGACCAGACTGGCAGCTCGGGCGCGGTGCGACGTACTCAAACTGTTTGAGTACGTCGCACCGCGCCCGCCCCGCGTGTTTGAGTCAAACATAAGAACTTCATTTGAATGTCCATAGTGTTCACGCGGGCGCGGGGCGGACGCGGGGAGTGGTGCGAGCTACTTGGCGCGGGGAGCGCGCGGGCAACTCACGCCACAGCTCGTTCATACAAGTGGCCGCAGTCGGTGCGCGGGCGGCAAGCGACAACCCGCGCGGGAGCTGGGATCTCAAACTAGTTCGAGCTTACCGCGCGCGTTGTAGTGATGGTCTTCACAATTAAATTAATGTTATTAATTCCATTTTTCACTTTTAGCATTTGCCATTTAAAGTAAGAATTTTCCAGTAAAAATAAGTCTACTTCGTCCATATTATATTTTATGTTTGCAAGGAAAAATCACCGCCCTTTTCCGTACTTATAACATGATATCAATCATAGCTGTCAGACTCAAGGTCAGAGCAAAGGTGTTCTTATGACGTCACATCAACGTATCGCTCATAAGGTCACTGACCTCTAGCAACATTTATGAACTCCAATGAAAGGGACCTTTGGAATTTTGCACTTATTTTTCCGCCGTTGCCTCGTATGAATGAATATAATGGAGTTTAGTAGATATAGAAACTTATTTTTATGAACTAGTGGAGGTGAATTTAGGTTTTTAGGTTACTTTGTTGTTACCGCTATCGGTGTTATCAGTGTTTACAAAGAGAATTTTATGAGTATGATAGGTTTGTATGCATGCTTTGTTAAAAGTAATTTGAAGCAGGTACTGAGACATATTATTTACTTCAAATTATTGCCATTGTTCATGGTTTTTTTCCATAAAAAAAAACAATTACCAATACCACTGTGATTGTGAAAATATCTCCACACCATTATGTGTATCGGGTATATGTGTTTGTTCCCAGATTAGATAATCAATCTAATGATTCGGGGAGCCAAATAGAAAACCTCCAAATTCTAATAAAGGACATGTCTTTTTAATTGGGGCTTCAAAGGGGCTCGTTTCCAAATAATAACAGCCGCATGGGTCGAAGGGAAGCTACACTTGCCCAAAAGTTCAAAAGTCTGACACCCAGTCTTGCCACGGGGTAACGTGTTACCCAGTAACTGCGTTGTGGAGGTCAGATAGGCAGTCGCTCCATGTAAAATACTGGTATTCAGCTGCATCCGGTTAGACTGGAATCCGACCCCAACATAGTTGGGAACAAGCTAGGCAGTTCGATGTCTTCTTAATTAGAGTGCAGTGTAACTTACCCAGGAATGATTGAACGAGAGGTCTGGCAATATATGACGGGCAAGTTGTAAAGGCGCAGATATTTATAAAACATGAGTAGGTAAATATTATAATAAAAGTAATAAATGAAACGTTGGCAAGCTAAGTTTAGCTAGCATTTATATATCAAAATGCTATAGTTACATGACTTCTAGGTAGGCGTAACAATTTCTACAAAGGTCAACGTAGTTTGAGATTTACACCCCAATAAATCTTCAGGCCCGTTTGATTTATAAACCAATAATTTAAATTTGTAAGGTATTTGACCTTAGTTTGACGTTTAGTCTACCGTCCACTGCTAAGTAGGATGTGCCCGGAGAGATGCCCATGTTTGCTGCGCGATTCATTTGTGCGTTTCAACGGCGTCTTTAATTTTTTTGCCACGTATTCTTAGCGCCACATTTGAGGATACCACCTATTCTTTCATACAAAATGAAAAAGTGAAGCTGCTGTGGATCTGCGCCTTTACAACTTGCCCGTCATATATTGCCAGACCTCTCGTTCAATCATTCCTGGGTAAGTTACACTGCACTCTAATTAAGAAGACATCGAACTGCCTAGCTTGTTCCCAACTATGTTGGGGTCGGATTCCAGTCTAACCGGATGCAGCTGAATACCAGTATTTTACATGGAGCGACTGCCTATCTGACCTCCACAACGCAGTTACTGGGTAACACGTTACCCCGTGGCAAGACTGGGTGTCAGACTTTTGAACTTTTGGGCAAGTGTAGCTTCCCTTCGACCCATGCGGCTGTTATTATTTGGAAACGAGCCCCTTTGAAGCCCCAATTAAAAAGACATGTCCTTTATTAGAATTTGGAGGTTTTCTATTTGGCTCCCCGAATCATTAGATTGATTATCTAATCTGGGAACAAACACATATACCCGATACACATAATGGTGTGGAGATATTTTCACAATCACAGTGGTATTGGTAATTGTTTTTTTTTATGGAAAAAAACCATGAACAATGGCAATAATTTGAAGTAAATAATATGTCTCAGTACCTGCTTCAAATTACTTTTAACAAAGCATGCATACAAACCTATCATACTCATAAAATTCTCTTTGTAAACACTGATAACACCGATAGCGGTAACAACAAAGTAACCTAAAAACCTAAATTCACCTCCACTAGTTCATAAAAATAAGTTTCTATATCTACTAAACTCCATTATATTCATTCATACGAGGCAACGGCGGAAAAATAAGTGCAAAATTCCAAAGGTCCCTTTCATTGGAGTTCATAAATGTTGCTAGAGGTCAGTGACCTTATGAGCGATACGTTGATGTGACGTCATAAGAACACCTTTGCTCTGACCTTGAGTCTGACAGCTATGATTGATATCATGTTATAAGTACGGAAAAGGGCGGTGAAAAAACTAGAATACCCACGAAATTTCGCTGACATGTTTTTTTTTAGATATTTAATTCATTTTCTTTATGGCCCTTTAGGCCATGAGCAATGTCCTAAAAGGCGTGAAAATTGATTCGCTGTTACAATGTATGACAGATAGCACTATCACAGAAAATTGACGTACGGTATCAATTTGCTTAATTTCCCTGACTACATCGCTTATCATATACGTATGTAGATCCACTCCCAATAAGTGTTACATACGTTTAAAGTCAAGTTTCACGTCAAACAAAGAAGATATATGGAGTTACGGTGTGACATTAATACTCTCGAATGTCTTGTCAAAACGTCAATTTACGAGAATTGGCCTTCTGACAAGACTCCTTAAAAACGTTCACATTCAAGTCGCAATCTGTCAAAATTGTCAAAAATGTTGGTAAATTGATTATATTTTTGACAGATTGCGAATGAGATGCGGATCTGAAAGTTGTTAAAAATTATGGGAATTGCCCCCTCTCTTGAAACTAAGACCTGGGACATAGGCCCAGCCTTTAATAGAACTTAAAGAAGATCTCATTTAAAAGGCAGTTTTTTTAAATCAATCTCGCGTCAACACGGCTGTTTATTATTAAGAAAATTATTCACGATGTAGGTATGTGAACATGACTGCTACTTTTTAAATCTTCCGTTTGAATAAGTACTTATGGATTAAAAATAAGACAATAGTGAACGAAAGCTTACAGTAGTTTTTACATAACATAACATCACACCTGTATTCCCGAAAGGGCAGGCAGAGATACAACTGTAGTAGGTACACCCGCATTTCGCCAGTTATGTTTAAGAGCGTTTTTTCTGAAGGTGGGCAACGACGCAAATATATGTCAAATATTTCACTGTTTTGATTAATTTAGCAATATTACTGTGTGGAAATAAAAAATGTGGCTAACTAGCGAACTAGAATATTGATTATGTAATACAATAATTTATATCGTAACACCTAATGTTTAGTTTTAGATGTAAAAAAAGTATTTGGAAACTTTTCAAATGCGTTTTTTACACCTAAAATGGGTACAACATCAAATTCAATGTTATAATTGCAATTCATGAATACTATTCTAGTTCGCTAGTTAGCCACATTTCTTATTTCTATTCAGTAATATTGCTATATGAATCAAAACATGAACAAGGGACTTAAGAGGGTTTATCCTAAAAGTTGGCAACGGCGCAAATAACTGTCAAATATTGACCATATTTGACAGTTATTTGCGCCGTTGCCAACTTTTAGGATAAACCCTCTAAGTCCCTTGTAGCAGGAGGCGAGTCTATTGCCGTCAACCGGGCACAAATTCAGACTCCAGCCTCCTACTGAGAAAAGAATAAGCATTTTTATTTAATTAAAAACTAGTAGTTTCTAACTTTAAATCCTAATTAATTATCATTGTTCATAACTGTGCAGCTTTAGAGCATTAGCATGATTGTAAACTTCTAATCCAGTTATTCAGTATCACATATACGCAACTTTCAAAAGTTCTAACTTCAGCCACAGTAAACAAACAAAGAGGAAATGGTCATAATTGCTGCCGTGCTTTATTTTTTGTGAATGGTTGAACAATTACTTATATCTTACAAAATACGAGAATTATAGTATTATAAAGTAAAAAGATTAGGTTTTTGTACCTATGTTTGTTTGTTACGCGTTTACGCTAAAACACCTGAACGAACTTTGATGAAATTTGGCACATAGGTAGACCATGACCTGGATTAGGACATAGTTTAGAGATACTTAACATCTCGATATTCCTAGGGGATCGAGAGGTATGCGGGTGAAACCGCGGGGAGCAGCTAATTGTTACTTGTAAAGCTAACATATACGTAAGCTAAGCGCACATAATAGCCGCGGCGGGCCGCATTGCAAAAATGCACCAAAGCACGTTAGGAGCCCCGGCGGGCTGCACCGCAACGCAGTAACTGTTTCAGACGGATTCAGTTTGAATTTGGCACATTCGAGCGGGCCGCAAAACACCTCCTAGATTACTTTCGTACATTTTGTATGAACCGTCGCGCACTACGGGTGGGCTGCATCGCAACGCAAAACCGTAAACACAGAAATACGCCTGTTGAGCAGTGAACGAAAATAAACATTTCGTTCACTGCTGGTGAGTGATCCGTCAGTACATTGCGCTGCGGCCCGGTGCGGCCCGCCTGTAGTTCCATGAAAAATATACTAAAGCGATGCAGAAGTATTTTTTACATGCGTTCATTGTGATGCGGGTCGACCCGTTCAAATTTGCGTGAGACTTAACAGCCAATCAAATCGATTGTATTGACATCATGACATTTGGCAACAGATTAAATTGAAAAAAAAAAATTAAAAAAATCCTGAGAACAAAAATCTATTCAATTCACTCTCGATTTATAAGCATTGCATCTGAGGGAAGAGAAGTCAACACAAACATAAAATAACATCACGCTCTATTTCACCAAAGAGTTGGGCAGAGGTGTACCCGTAGTACACCCACATTTCGCCAGTTATGTTTTAAGGGGGCGAGCCTATTGCCATCAACCGGGCACAATTACAGCATCCGGGCTGCTACTGAGAAGTTCCTGTTGGGAAATCCCAATAACACTTTGCCCGACCTGGGAATCAAACCCATGACCTCATGCTCGGCAGTAGCGCTTGCGACTACTAGAACAATGAGGCAGTAAATACAAATAATATACTACAAATAAATCTTAAATTCACTGACAGGTAACGCACAGCGTAAACCGCTGGATCGGAAGCATGTTTGCAAAAAAATCATTATTCATCCCCTAAAGGTTAACTATACTCCATACGTTTAGGTAGTTAGAGAAAGAATAACAAAAAAAAAAAACCACGTGACGAGACTGTTGTCTAGTAACCGACGAAACGTACTTAATACCACTTCAGTTGTCATGTTACGTCACAGTTGTTGATCACACCTTTCTGATACTGTATATATGATTTCTTCCAAAACAAGCAAACATACGAGTACTCGTACACGTATAATGTCAATAATAAAGAGAATATATTCTCTCTCAAACGAAACTATAAAATCCCAAGCCACCAAAGCAATAAATAACCCATTAAATGTTGTTCCCACACGTTGTTAGCGAGACAACTAGTCCATTATTTTATACTCGATCCCTGGCGAGTACTGGAAAAGCAACAGTTGCTGTTATTAGCGGCTACTTGGAAAATATACTCGGGGTTGTTTTGAAGTGGTTTAATAAAAGAATGGAAGATAATACATTTAATAAACCTATAAATTATTTTAGATTAATTATCAAATTCAATTTGACCTAGGTACAAAAAAGTCAACAGCAACATAAAGACAAAAAAAAATTAAAGCTTAGTGCAAGGTGAGTTTGTACGTGTTGACAAATAATACATTTCTCTTATTTCATATTTTATGCATTTGTTAGTGAGACAACTAGTCCATTATTTTATAATACTTGATCCCCGGCGACTACTGAAAGTGCAACAGTTGTTGTTATTAGCGGCTACTAGGAAAATAAACTGAGGGTTGTTTTGAAATGGGTTATTATAGGAAAGTCTATTAGTTTTGTACTTTTATATTATATTTATTTTAAACTGAAACTGCTTTCACATTTTGTTTTCACTTTAATTGAATGAAGAATAGAAAGTGGCGCGATTTTCACAATTTTATTTTGGGTTTTTATGTTTAGAATTTAAAATAGTTTATAATTTAAATGTAAGTGTTAAACTATGGACTGGAATTATGTCTGAAATAAACGATTTTTTTATTAAAACGAAATTGATAACTTCTAATATTTTATACGATTTTCGTATTTTTTCCATAAAATTTCGGTATATTGAGGCTAGGAATAGGTAGATGGTAGATAAACGTAAGAAAGATATAGGTAAATAATAAATTATTTACTGCCATAAAAAGGTTACAGAAAAACAAAAATTGATCTTTGCTCCACACTAGGTTAGAGTGCCTGTATTTCAGGAGCCAGTGACTTCTTACATTTAGGTTACAAATAAGCAAGTATGTACATTATATAGAGCAGTGGTGGCCTAGTGGTAGCGGCCGTGACTTACGAGTTGTAGCTCGTAGGTTCGAACTTTTTTTTTTTTTTTGACCGTATGTTATTATCAAATTAACATAATTAACAAAGTATCTATGTCATAATGTCACTCTATTTCTTTAAGTACTAAACTTATGTTTTTATTTTTTGTATATTGGCATCATGTTTTTATGTATTATTCATGTAATTTGTTATCTTTTAATTGTGCTTTTGTGTGTCTTTTGTATGCACTAAATAAATGTTTTATCTATCTATCTATCTAAATAACTTCTCCCGCTCTGCGAGGAGCAAGAGAGTGTGTCAGACTTTTACTGACTAAAACCCTCCCATGTTCCTTTAGTTGCCTGTACGTTGCCAGGGGTCATAGCTTTTCGGACTTTCCCGCGACCCCTGCAGGCATCGGTCCTAGCGGACCCCTTCCGTTGTGCTGACATCTCTCTGAGGCGCGCGTGGAACACTACACGCCGTCGACCCGGGCCTGGTCCTTATCGGACGGCGAGCTACCCATTGCTCACCGTCCGCAAGCCCGCGACTACGGTGGCCGGGAATCGGCCTGCGATTCCCGACGCCCAGGGCGTCTCCTGCGACGGCTAGGTTCGAACCCAGACAGGCGCTTTACTTTGTGTAAATTATTTCATCGCCACTGCTCTCAAAAATTCGAAGACAATATATGTGACATCTACCAACCCGCACTGGGCCCGCGTGGTGGATTACAGCCCACTCCCTCTCACAGAAACGAGGCCGGTGTCCCAGTAGTGGGAATAGTATGGGCTGGCTATGCTATTATTATTATATACCAAAAGGTAATAAAATGATCTTCCTTAAGGCTAATAGTAAACATTTAATTTATAAACATGTAAAATGTAGTAAGAATTACGTATTGTATAGATAAGCCAAATCAAAAATCCCTTCGAAGTGAGATCGAATATCCTGATCCGTTCCTTATTGATAAAATAATCAATACTCGACTAACGAACTTTCCATGCCATCTCTAAAATAAGCGTTTAGCATGAATTGACTTTCCGACCGGGCAAGTGAATGGATGACTTCGCAACAGACACGGCAAGTTGTCAATAATATTAATTGAAGCGACAAACGACAGTCCAATGGCGTGTGCTCTGATTGGCTATTAATTGGCAAGTTATAGTCTGTTGAGCTTTAGTGGTGAGCTCACTGTTAGCAAGCATACTCGAGCGTAGTTAGAGGAGTTTAATTTTGAGAACTATTGATATTATAACAATTAAGTGATCGTGTAAACAGTGTGCTATGTTAATCTGTCTTCTCCGTACTCCTTTGCTGAACCTGTGTAACGATTATACTTTAAAGAAACATTTATTTAATTTACGATTTAACAAATTGGGTATAATAAAAGGTCAAATTAAAATAGTTAGCAAAACTCCGCTGACATGATAGGTATCGATAATATACAATATAAAAAAAAACCCTGTCCGATCCAAAAGGGGCACATAGGTACTGCACAACTAGACTAGGTACTGCTGTAAATTTACCAAAAAGTAATAAAAAATCTTATTAATATTGAAAAAAAAAACGATTTAATATTTACATTTTTAGTACCAAAAATTCTTTAAAAATTTGCAAATTTTCAACAGGGGTCATAAGATATGACTTTTAGACACCTGCTAAACGACGGCCGCCCGCGCCCCATGTAAAATCAATAACCCGGTAAAATTCTGCATAATATTTATTTTATTTTTTCTCTTTTCCTGAATTTATCCACATAAATGTACTCTCAGTAAGGTTCCTAACGGAACCCTCACGAAGCGGAGTTTTTTTACATATTTAATAAAAAAATAAAAATAAAAATTGGGTTCAGTAACCGCCAGTGCTGTAATAACTTGTTGAGAATATCAGTTGTTTTTGTTTTATCGAGTTAAGATATCGATACCTGTCTGTCTTTCTAGGTTTAAAAAAAAAAAACTGAAATTTCCTGGTTACATTACAAAAAAAAGAGTTTTTACCAAAACGTAAGCAGAGTTTCGAAAATTAATTTAATACGAGCCTGTATAATAACCTACCTAAATATATAAGCAACATATTTATGTTGTAAAAACCCAAGATAAGATTACATTTTACCACTACAGACGTATTTATTAAGAATCACAAATCACAACTAACAGAAGTCATAATCTGCCTAACCTTTTCCTCGCACCCTGTAGAAAAAAGTAAGTTAACAAAAACATGTCACTCCACCACAAAACATTATGACTTGTTATCCTAAACACAAACTTAGACTGAGGCCGCAAACTTTGTGTACTAAATCCTAAATACGTCACAATCTCCGTAAGTACTGTAACCCCGGGTCCACACTCTCGTCGGAGGCAAGACGAGGTGAAGCGAGCGCGATAGTGTAGATGGTGCCTTCGCCACCTCTCGTCATCTCTCACCTCGCCTCGCGTGCGCTCCACTCGTTGTCGATTTTTTGACCGGAGTCACTGACGGGCAACTGAATAAAACGAGAGTGTGGATGGGTAGCACTCGTGTATTCTCCGCTTGCCACAGCTCGTGCAAGGGTCTCCACGAGGCGCACTCGCGATAGTGTGGACCCGGGGTAAGGTTTTATGCAAAAAGCAACCTTACGTTGTACAGGCTGTTAAGAAAATAGCATTCGATCAGTCTGACAATTTGCATTTTTAAATAGGATTGGAACTTCGATCAATAATGCACTTGATCGAAGGATTGGAATGTGGTTTTTTGTTTGATGGAAAACAGTAGAAAGCTAGCCAACGAAGTGTGCGCGTGTCATTATTAAATATGGTGTTGAACTCAAAATAATTATATGAAACACAATTTAAGTATATAGAAATACCCTCTCTATCATTGTTGTGTAGTCTCTCTCACACACACTCTCGCACACACAAGTTTAAAGAGTGACGTCACTCCGACGTTACAGTACTATCACGACTTGTTATCATTGTGCCAACATTCTTTTGTAAATAGTTCTAACTTTTCAAACTACCCGCATTATTTAGATGAAAGTTTCGCGGTTTCATTATTTAGTGGCGAGATAGGAAAGTGTCTTGTGTCTGGCTGTTACAATGAAGCGGAATGAGCTAACCATGTGTGTAGTTATCATAACGGTAATGTTATAGTTTAATAAAAATAGTGTATCAAAACTTATGGAAACTAATTCGATATGGTATTAAAACTCATATTGTTTTTATGTAAGTAGCTAAGCGTCAATATAATTGTATCTAACTGTATACAAAATCAATGAATAAACTTATTGATAGCACTGATAAAAATCATTTTCAAACTTTCCACAATCAAAAGAGATAAAATCCATCGGCACGTTTAAATGCTAATGAAATGAAATACACTAAACGAATTCATAATACACTAATTAAACACTCAATTAACATATTCCCTGTTACATGAACATAAAACATTTTTAAAATTTAATTATTCTCAACACGTGTAAACTTAACAGAGATGTCGTGTAACAATCTAAAACAACTATGTGCTACGAGCGCTACGGGCTACGAACTCGCTACGACATGCTACGAGCTCGTGCCACGTGGAATGTGTTCGCGGCTTTTGCAGGAACTTGATATTCTTTCAAACTTTAGTTTTAAAAGACACAATGGCGCGGTTTCCTACTAGTTGGAAGGTAAGCAGTTATTCTTTAATTAAATATTCATTAAGCTGAAACCATACTGGAATAGAAAATGTTGGATGAATCCTAACTAAAATTATAAATGCAAAAGTGAGTTTGTTTGTTTGTTACGTTTTCACGCTAAAAGGGCTGAACCGATTTGGATGAAGTTTTGCACATGGGTAGACCATGACCTAGGTTAGGGCATAAGATCCTTTTTATCTAGATATTCTTACGGGATTGCGACTTATGCGGGTGAAACCGTTGAGCGTAGTTAGTTTTAAATATTTTGAAAATACCTTTATCATCACCATTCTCTTGCCCTTATCACAATTTATGTCAGCGCAACATATCTTTCATGCTTCTCCATTTGTAGTCATCTCTGCAGTCACTCCCTTTCTAGCTATATCATCTTTAACACAGTCCATCCATCGTATTTTGAAAATACCTTTCCTAATAATTTTGACACTGGATAAGTCGCATAGATTACAATGACTACCAAACTTAATTTCGACAAGATTTTGTTTCGACCTTACGGAACTCCGACACGTCTCCATTTCGACAATAGTTCGAAATACCTTAAGTCCGACACTACTGTACTCCGACAAAGCGTTTCTTCGACATGACTTAGCTAGGAAATGAATAGTTGCCAAATGATTATGTCAGGACAAAGGGCGATGATATTCAACCTATGTAATAATTAACATCTTCCATAACTTCACATGTAATTACGGGAAATACCCTTGAGGATGTTTGCTGAACCCTTAATCACCTCCTAATCGATAGTACTTAATTAATCAAGACGTGCCATAGTTTGAATTATCTGATTACATGATCATAATATGCCTCATATTCGATTAGTAAGCGCAAGTACCATCCAGAGTGTGAGTTCCTGGGTACGATTTGGTTTTAGGTTAGAAAAGGTGATGAGACATTTTATGAGAAAATATTCTCAGTAGCCTGTCTCGTTGATCTAGTGGTCGCAAGCGCTACCGCTGAGCATAAGGTCCTGAGTTCGATTCCCAGGTCGGTTAATGAGTTATTGGATTTTTCTATCTGGAATTTCTCAGTAGCAGCCGGGACTCTGGATTTGTACCCGGTTGATGTCAATAGGCTCGCCCCCTATTAGGTACATGGGACTTAAGCATAAATGTGGGTGTACTATAGGGACACCTCTGCCCAACCCTTCGGGGCAACAAGCCGTGATGATGTTATTCTCAGTAGCTATCTGGAGTTCTATTGAAAGGACAAAGGCTTCTTCTTATTACGTAGCAGGTCCAAGTTCTCGATGAAATCATATTGTTAATTTGAGATGACAATTTGTTAATTTGAGATGACTATTTGTTAATTTGAGATGACAATTTGTTAATTTGAGATGACAATTGACAGCATCTCCCGACGATTTTGGGGAAAACAGATTTAAATTATAATTATTATTTATGCCTTTTATCGAGAACACCCTAATGGCTAAATTGCGGCTTATCCATTAGACTAGCGTGCGAGAGGATGTGAGTTCCAAGCCCAATGATTGCATTTATGATGGTAAACTTCTTTTAAGCAGCACATTTTTTTTATAATGTAGGGGAGCACTATGAAGGGGTTTTTGAAAATTCCACCTTTAATGGGGCGAAAAGGGGATTTCATTTGTATGAAAAATCGTATTCCTTGAGTTAATACACTTGAAACTTGGCACAAAAAGTACTAGGCTTGCATGAATTCAAGATAGTCTTTCAATCATTAGAGGTTGTGCACAATTTCTGAGCAGTAACCTAACAAAAAGTACTAGGCTTGCATGATTTCACGATAGTATTCAATCATTATGTTATGCTCCTAATAGGATTTGGATGAGGCAGCCAGATAGTTTATATTATATATGGCTAATCTCCACTGAGATTGGCCTCCGAGGCTGAAATCGGTGGAGGATATTATCAACACACAAAGGTAACTATGTAGGTACCTAATGTGTATTTTGTGCAACCCATATTCCTAGTAGGTAGCCCTCGTTCGCAAAATGTTAAATACTATTTACATAATCTGTGTTCGCAATTTATTTTCCAAACATGTAAACAAACACGAATTTTCCACTTAGATAAACATCAACTTTATGCAAGTGTAAATAAAGTTGATTTTAGACCGACTAGTAATGTTGAAAAAGTCATAAAAAAATATGAAGTTGTACCGCAAACTGCACATTATGTGTAGGCATTACATTGCTTTTTCCTAAAACTTGTGTTAGTTTACATGTTTGGCAAAAGAATTGCGAACGCAGATTAGGTAGTTGTGCTAGAAATGGCAACATTACAATAAATCTTAGTCGCTATGAAACGTATAAGTAACAACAGCGCTATTTATTACGCACCTACGCTTAATAACGTGTCTTATCTAGCACTAGTAAATAATGTTAATGTACGTATCGTATGTTTTAGAATAATTTATTTGAGACACGAATTACTATGAAAACTATTTTCATTTTCACATAGTTTTGTTCTATTTGGCGATATAGAATAGAATAGAATAGAATAGAATAGAATAGAATATATTTATTTGCTTTAAAACATGGTACATTAAGGTCTTATAATATAGTAATGATCTTACATGTTTCGCCATGGACTGGCATACAAATATTTAAACATGTTATTTATAAATTTTATACAACACATTATTATTATTTTTTACACTTGTCTAATAACATTGGTTATAAGGATTTCGTATCTATTTAAACACTTAACAATAATAAATAGGTACATAAACTAATTTAATTAAAACTCATTATCTTATTTTATATTTATCTGTTACTTTTTTATCAAAAAATTCTTTTACACTATAAAAACTATTTCCAATAAGCCATGTGTGTAGTTTGGATTTAAAGTGTTTTAGAGGGAGTTCCCTTATTTCTTTTGGAATATTATTGAAGATTTTAATTGCTGTGATAAAGCTATTTCTATGACATAATGTGCTTTGATGTGAAGGAATTCTTAGGCGTGTTGGGTCTCGACGGGTATATTTTGAATGCAAGTCGTACGTTATAAACAATTTAGAGTGTTCTTTCACAAATACACCAGCTTGCATTATAAGAAGACCTGTTAGGGTTAAAAGTTTAAATTTTTTATAGAGAGGTCTGCAGGATGTTAAAGGACTGATACCATAGATTGCTCTTAGGCATTTTTTCTGCACTAGGAAGGCATTATTTATATTCGTCGAGTTCCCCCAGAGTAGTAGCCCATACCTGAGTAAAGAGGAAACATACCCGTGGTAAGCAGTAAGTGCAACAGCTACACTCGCGGTACGTCTTAAACGTTTAAGAGCAAATATAAATTGGTTTAGTTTCTTGCAGACGTGCTCTATGTGTAATTTCCAGTTACAATGCTGGTCTAGAATAAGTCCAAGAAATTTGTATTCACTAACTTCGTTAATTTGTTGTCCTTGACAATTAACTTTAAATGCTTTTTGTTTAGAATTGTAGTTTTGAAAATGTATGTATTTGGTTTTATTTAGATTTGCACAGAGATAATTATTTTCGAGCCATTTTAAAACTTGGTTTAATGTTTCATTAAGGTTTTTTTCATGACTTGTTCCTGATTTACTATCATTAGTTACAATTACCGATATGTCGTCAGCAAAAAGTATGCATTGTTGTTGTAAAGCTGTAGGTAAATCGTTGATGTAAATGAGGAAAAGCAATGGGCCAAGTATGCTTCCTTGGGGTACTCCTGATTTAATTTGACTATATTCAGAACTATATGAAGTGGACTCGTTATTTTCGTTTATTGTGCTTATTTCTACTTTTTGTTGGCGGTTAATTAAATAGCTACTAATCCAATCAATAACTATTCCTCTAATTCCGTAGTTATTGCATTTTTGTATGAGTAAATCGTGGTTAACAAAGTCGAAAGCTTTGCTCATATCAAAGAAGATGACAGATACTGGAATGCGTTTATCTAAATTTTCAATTACATTTTTTATCAGTTTAAATCCTGCTAAAGTAGTCGACTTTCCCCTTTGAAAGCCGTTTTGTTCCTCTTTTATAATCTGAAATTTTTCTAAATAATTTGTGAGTCTACGATGCATGACTTTTTCAAAGATTTTTGATAAGTTAGATATTAGTGTTATAGGGCGGTAATTAGATAAGTCTTTTTTGTCACCTTTTTTAAATAAAGGTTTAACAATGGAGTGTTTGAGTTTATCTGGAAAAATACCTTGCCAGAATGAGAGATTTATCAAATGTTCAATGATTGGGGATATTATGGTGACACAGGATTTGAGAATGTGAGTTGCTATACCGTCAAATCCAACTGATTTTGTGTTGTTAAGGGACATGATAGTATTTTTTACTTCATTTTCATCACATGGGTATAAAAACATGGTTTGTGACATATTCGATAAATTTAAATGTTTTTTGTCTGATGAAGTTTTATTTTTGTTATAGAATCCTTTGGCAATATTTATGAAAAAATCATTGAAAGTTTCAGCAATTTGTTTAGGGTTGTTTATATGATTATTGCCGATATTAATAGTATCAATATTCGTTTTAGTGTTTACGTGATCAGTTTTGTTTTTGATAATCTGCCATGTAGCTTTGCCTTTATTTTTTGCCGATGACATTATTTTAGAATTTATGAGGTGTTTTGAACTGCTAACGCATTTTTTGAAGATAGTACTGTATTTTGTATAGTTTGCTGTATCGTGTTCAGATTTGGACATGTATTGGCGATACCTTAGTTTCCTTTTTTCTTTACTTGACTTTCTGATTCCCATTGTTATCCATCTTGTTGACTTACAGTTTGAATTAATTCTAACTTTGCTAATTGGAAAGCAAAGGTTATAAAATAAACAAAACGTATCATGAAATATATCAAAGCCTGAATTTAAATTTTCTTGTTCATATACTTCTGACCAACTTAGTGCTGATAAACAATTTATAAATTTGTCTAGATTGTCTTTACTGTAGTCTCTTTTGTAAACATGCCAAACTTTTTAGTGTTACTGGTTTATTATTAATGGGGAAATTTAAAGTTTGACCTGTATTGTGGTCGGAGAGAAATAATTCGTGAACTTTACCCTTCGCATCTTCAATGTTACTTATAAAGTGATCAATGCAGGCTTTTTGTCTAGTTGGTTGGTCTATATGTAAGGAGAGACCAAAATTTACTAAAGTGTCTTTTAGACGTGATGCTATTTTATTGTTTTTGAGTGTGTCTATATTTAGATCACCTGTGAGAATAATTTTTTTATTAGGTTTGTTACAAATCTTATGTAGTAGTAATTCAAGTTTGTCAAAGAATGAGTTTATGTTACTATCTGGTGTTCTATATAAGCAAATTACAATGCAGTTGAGAGAAGGAAATTCCACGCCGCAACATTCAAACACTTTGTCTATTGACATGGTGTTACAAATCGCCAGATCTTTATAATCTAAGGAATTTCGGCCAAAAATACAAACACCACCTCTTTTTTCTTTGATTCTAGAGTATGACGTAATTAGCTTAAAATCTTTTAAAAGAACGTTGTTTTCATTGCCTCTTTTTATGAAAGTTTCCGACAGGCAAATCACGTCAATGTAATTATTATTTTTATCGAAGTCGTCTATGCATAATTCTATATTTTCTTGTTTGTTTAATAGGCCTGCTATGTTCTGATGGAACAGAATAATTGAGCTTGAAGTATTACATTCGTTTATATAGAGTTTATTGGTATTAAAGAAAAAACGTGCTTTTTTGTTTAGGTGTCGTTTTTTTATCTCTCTCTAAATTATTTTTGCACATTAAATCGAAAAAATATGGTATAGTACCTTTTATGTGGTTGTTATTATTAATGCATTTGCTATCTTTTTTATTTTTACTCTCTGTATTTTCATGGCTGGATATTGTATTTTTATGTGTGAAAGCATTTTTTTGAGATAAAATCTTGTTTTTAACATTTATGTCATTAATTTTTGAAGAAAAATTTAAGTATTTTGCATTATAGTCTAAAGTGTCTATAATGGAATTAATTTTTTTACTAAGTGAATATACAGATAACTTATAGCAATTAATAAAAGTACAATTAACCATATTAATAGAAAAGTTTTTCAATGTTTCATTTAATGTCTTTTCTTTCAAATGATAACTCTTATTTACACCAAGTATAATGAATTTAGTTTTTTCAAACTTTTTTAGTACATATGACAAGTTGTATAACAGCTGTATGGGGTTGTCATCATTTTCACCAACGCTTATAATTATTTTATCTTCGCTAGTTATTTTAATTTGTTCGCAGCTGCTAAGTATGTCATTTGCTGCGGCTTGCGGTTTAGTAGTAGACTCAATTCTATATTTTTCATACCTGGTATTAGTTCTAGAATGAACCAATTGAGCTGCTAGTCCTACACATTGTTGAGCACCAAATATGTAGATAGATTTCTGTTTCCTATTTATGACTTCTTCTTCTTCTTTGTACGTCTGTTTTATTAAGTCATTTTGTGTAATATTTTCATCTTCGTTTGCCATTGGTACCTTTGCAGACGGAGTGCTCATACTTGTAGTTTGGTGTAATTTCGAGTCATATCCGGTTGTATGGCTATTGTTTTTTCGGCGGTTTAGACACCGTGGCTGTATACTTATATCTATGATATCATGAGATGCTTTTATTTTTTTTGTTTTTCTATTTGGAGTATTTAAGCTTTCGGTAGGTGACTTGCATGTAGATAGATATTGAATTTCCTTACGTAGTTGAATATTTTCTAAAGATAGTTTATCAATTTCTGTCTTTGCGTTATCCAGTAATATTTGTTTTTCTTCTAATTCTTGTCTCAGCTTAGTGATTTCATCGGACGGAGCGCATGTAGATAAATCGAACATACTTAATGCTGTCGTATTAATTTCAGAGTTTATCGATTCTAGTGAGTTACGTTTGATACAAAGT
This sequence comes from Agrochola macilenta, assembly GCA_916701695.1. NCBI lineage: Eukaryota > Metazoa > Arthropoda > Insecta > Lepidoptera > Noctuidae > Agrochola > Agrochola macilenta. Next base: position 19,079,645 of record OU753554.1, on the reverse strand, counting down.
GATTCGTATGATAATGTTCTCACTAGATTATGTTTACAACGCATTGTTATATTTTTTTCTTCGGACCCCATAGTTGTATTTTTTTTTCCCTCTACTGGGTAAATCTTGCAGTTTCCAAATAAATTTTCAAGCAAAATTATCAATGCACTTTATGTAACTGTGTCTGGATCGAAAATGTGTTTTCAATTCATCCGTTATACATTATAACCTCGTGGCCTTATGAGCCTCTATAACAGCTGCTTAGAGATATTGTCTATTACGAATATTACGATGTTCAAACAAGTGTTTCTCTAATGTTAAACATCCGCTACTATTTTTATTTATAAACCAAATTTATAAGTCGTGGAACAGAGCTTCATAGAATGTCAAAGTAGGCTGTCAGTGTCGTATGTTTTTGCTACTCGTCACTAGATGGTGCTGTTTTCATATTTTAGATAGAAAAGTTTCGTGGAACAGAGGTTTACGTTTTAGGACGCCAAAATTCAAAATTTCAAAACAAACAGTTTAAAGATCGGATTTTAAAATGTTATGGTTTTCTCTAGCTTTCACCTAGATATTTGAATTATTTTATAACACTATGCACTTTATTCACAGTTATTAGTTTAAGAATGAGTTTGGAACTTATTATCAGCGAAATTAGAAGTTAGTTGAAACTATCAAAACGTTCGAGTAGTTCGATTTTATTGTTATTATGCACAGTTTATTTCACAAACGTTTTGTCGTTACTATTGTTTGTTTACACACATGTTACACAATAATTTAGTCACTTTTAGACGATATTACTATTTTTTGTTATTTTTTTATTACGGAGCTATTGTTTACACTGCGAGTGGCGCCCCCGGTGTGATGATGGTTGGACGATGGTTTTATTACAGTACGATAACTTTTTCACTAAATAGTTCCAACTATTTAACGGCAGACGATAAGCCTTTACCATGAGTGGTCTTCGTATAAGAGCTTTACGTACTATTGTCAGGATTGTACCGAAATATAGAACTAAATTTTTATAACTGTGCGCTTGGAGCTGTCAAAATTGTCAGTTCGCCGTGGACGTGGTACGACAGCGGCTCCCCTGACATAATTTCTGTCATCAAAAGACAGCCGCCACACAACCATCAATTCTGCTGGAGTGACAGTCACCAGCCAGTGTCACTCTTATTCAACCTTTTCGGTGATTCCAGTGACTTGCTGCGCCATCATATTTATTAATTTTGCTGGTAAGATAGTGACAAAATTGTAGTTCATATTATTTTCAGGTCCAAAAGTAATTCACGAATATATTGTTATTCAGTACCTATAAAGCAACTGTCAAGAGTATTTATGTTTCTTTAATATAACCTAGTGGCGTGACCGTCATGCTGCCAAGTCATAGGTCTCGAGTTCGAACCCAAGCCACACACCTCTGACTTTTCGGATTCATGTGCGTATTGTATAATTATCACTTGCTTCAAAAACGGTGAAGGAAAACATCGTGAGGAAACTGGATGCCTTTTTTTTTTTTTTTTTTGAGGTTGTGAATTCATCAAATGACTCCTCCCGCTCTGGGCGGAGCGAGAGGGTGTGTCAGACTTTTACTGAATAAAACCCACCCGTGTTCCTTTCGTTGCCTGTGTGCCGGGGTCGCGATATCCCTTTCAGACAAACCCGCCACTCCAGCAGGCATTGGTCCTTTCGGACCCCGTCAGTTGGTGCTGACATCCCTTTGAGGCGCGCGTAGAACGACGACCCGGGCCTGGTCCTTATCCGACGGCGAGCTGCCCATTGCTCACCGTCCGCAAGCCCGCACCTACGATGGCCGGAAGTCGGCTCGCGACTCGCGACGCCCGGGGCGTCTCCTGCGGCGACTAGGGGCGCGAGGGCGTGCAGCTTGCATCTCCCTCGCGCGCTCCACCTCCTCCTTCGCGAGCATAACTGCTTCGCAGAAGGAAATGACGGCCTCCCATGCACTCTCGCTCCGGACCATGGCCTGAACCATGCCCGAGGGATATTTCTCGACGGCATTTGAAGCCAATTCAAAAGCCCTTGGGAGGCTTTGAAACTCTGACACCAGGTTAGTCACTAACCACAAAAGAAGAATATACTCGTAAAGGCAAACAAAATAATGTATATACATATCTACGTAGAAAAAAATGGCCTTGGTGAAGTTTTTTTAAATCTACGCAAATAGAAAAGATGACCATAAATAGGTTACATTTGTGACCATTATATCTACAAAGAACTTCATGTTCGTTTCCTGTCTACTGTTTACTTTATTAGTAGTTGTTAAGAAAATACCTAATATTATGTTTATGTTTTGACCATATTCGGCTCGTGGGTAAATAATAACAGCCGCACAGGTCGATCGCAGGTTTAGCTACGCTTGCCGCGGTCGGTTCGTGGATGGGTGATCATTCATTAGTTAACGAGACTCCTCCGTGCCTCGGAAAGCACGTTAAGCCGTTGGCCCCGGCTGTGATTCATAGATCTTTGACAGTCCTTAGTCAGAAGCCCAATCGTCTGACAACCAGTCGTACCATGTTACCTAGTAACTGGGTTGTGGAAGTCAGATAGGCGGTCGCTCCATATTAAATACAGGTTACAGCTGCATCCGGTTAGACTGGAAGCCGATCCCAACATAGTCGGGAAAGGCTAGGCAGATTGATTTTTTGTTTTGACCTGTTTGAATACCAGAACAATACATAATTAAGTACATGCTTCACGACACCTACACCTTTAAAATAGGTACATCATAATGATCTCTAGTTTGATTGGAATACCGCGATGCATATCTGAGTAACCTTCACATTCCTGACCCATCCGGGATTAGTAAGACGTGACGTACCGTACAACACCTACACACCTTCATAGACGTGCAGAATAAAAATACGTTGGATGTAAGTAACATTTGATTTATAAACGTAACGTTTGTGCTTTTTATTGGTTTTAGTTCAGTGGCAGATGTGTGTGTGTTTGTGGTGAGTGGTGTAGTATGTGTGTGTGTGTGTGTGGGGGGGAAATGTGGATAGACCATAGGTGCATCTCTGCCTAACCATTTGACGAATACAGGCGAGATGTTGTGTTAAGTTAAAATGATGTGCGTTTTTTGACGATTGTAATAAACTGTTTTAGATTCTGGTCATAGAATTATGCTAAGCGATGGCCGTTTTGCGTGGATGTGACGCATATTTTCCCCCAAATTGTTCTTTACGTGTATTTTTTTTTCTTTGCTTGTTTGTTGTGTTGTGTTGTGATGTTTACCATAAACGTATTTTCTTTAAATCTTTCTTTCAAGCAGTAGTACAATACAGGTAAATAAAATCGGGCGTTCCTATGGAGGAACGCCCGATTTTATTTACCTGTATTGAAATAGCTATGGAGCTATTTCTAAAAATATCCCGTCACAACTACAGTATTCCATTTACCTCAATCTCTGTTAAAACATACAAGGTAATAAGCAAAATCAAAATGGAAATTAAAATGCCGGCGGAACCATTGCTGTTTATATCAGCCGGTTTTATTCAAGCTTCCGAACGGACGCTGCAATATTCCCGTACATTGTGTGTTTACCCGTCAGTCAAAACGTCAGCGGTGGAACTTCGGCAATATAAATGTAAATTATCGTTCGAGGCCGATGGCACATACTCGTATGTAAACACTAGTTTAAAATGTACATGATAACGGAATATTCGGCGTACACAGTCGTCAAAAATGTTGAATATTGCATACTTCTTTCGTGTTCAGTGTTTTGTGTTTTGACGAAGTACCTATTTGACAGAGCTCTGTAAGAGATTGGTTAGGTATTACCCGTGTCACCGGTTATTGTTTTTTTGGGAAAAGGTAATGCGTCTATATGTATTTTGGTGGCTAAATTTGAGACTTTAAATCGAACATTAAAAAAAGGTGTTAGGAAAAATAAAAAAAAATTGCTTATTTGAACGATGGAATTTTATTCTATTTGAAGAAAAGACATTGAAGCATATCTAAATGAAAGTATTTATCTGCCCAAAAATAAATACTAAAACAAAACAAAACTTTAACATTTGACGTTGGTTTGTTTACACCGAACTAAATATAAACCGTGTTTCTGGGAATTTTCATCTATCTGTCTGTTTGTTTGTCTGAAATTATCTCATAAATGGCTCAATCGACCCGAATTCCTGTAACGTATTTAGAAAACCGTGAAGCGAAATCTGAATCATTCTACCGATTGCAATCGTTCCTAGAATTTTGCCTAGGTAATATAAATTAATAGATTACAGAATTGCTTTCAGCGCCCGCGGCGCGCGTGGCGACCGCGTACCGGAAGACGAAGCGTTGAAAGGCCTCCCACAAGATGGACCTATGACCTTGTGAACGCCGCAGGAAGTCAGTATAAAATCTACTGGGTAGAAAATACGTGTCCAATACAAATTTTAATAATAAGAGTAACTTGACGGAAAAAAAGCATCCCTATTATTTATTCACTTATTTATAATTTAATTATTGATATTTTAGTATACGTGTTTTATTAAAATACGATTTGTTTAATAAGTTAATAATGCGTCTAATTTGCGACAGCGCTCCTTGATGGGCGAATCCTATTACTGGCGTACGACGCGTTGCGTGAGCTCAGTACAGAACACGCAAGCTAACCACTCAAGGTCACTGGCATTTATCTGCGTCTTAAGTCGGTCCTGGACTTGACATACGATATCAGTTTTGGGGGTAGCTCATTCACTCTTATGAGCTGATCTGAGGACGGAAACCTAAAAAAAAAAAAGGTTTTATTTCCAAAACTTATGTACAATCAACAATATAATGATAGGAACTACCTTTTAAGCAAACAAATGCTTGTATTAGGTACTTCCGTTCTTCCGGTTTATATTAACAATACATAAGTGAGAAATTTACCAGTAAACAATAACAAAATAAAAAATTAGAAACCAAAGATAGTCTGTTAGCGCAAAATCGTTGCAATAGTTTGGTTTAATAATTTTTTTTTTTACTTCTTTTGTAGATAGAACGTAAGATAGTCATGAATCTTCATAATTGACTAGGTACTTCATTTAATTTAGTGGTAGTAAGAGCTGACACGCTTTATTGGATTTTTCTGCTGGGTACACTATCAGTTTAGTAGATAGGAGTAGGGTTTAGGGTAGGGTAGTTATCAGTGTTTGATAGAACGTATGCGTATTCTTTCATGCAAAAACATATGGACGAGATAAGACATTTTAATAGGGATGATGCCTGGTTAAAAAACATTAAATTCTAATTAGTCCGTCAGTCAGATATAAATAAATATTAGACACGTATTTTTTGCTTTATCATATTAATAAAAAATAACTTAGATAAAACGCATTTTATGTTGGGGAGTGGGTGTCGGTTCGTCACTAGTATGTATAAAATCTACGTACTCGTGACGTCATGGCACATTTTACCTCAATGTATCGCCGTAATCTTTAGATTACGTAAAAAAAGAAAAAACACGTGTCCAATATTTTTTTATAATCTCAAAGACGGACTAAAAAAAAAATTTTAGTTATCATCCCTTTTGACAAAGCTTACTACAACGATCCAAGATTTTCTTAATAACTAGTACCGACTACAATCTGTCACCATCCACCTAATTGTTATTTTGTAAGATTTGCTTTATAAGTGATACCAAAGATTTTTTATACTGCACGTTGACATAATTATTGTATGCCTAATACATAATGCAGGACAGAACGGCAGGACTTAATGGAACTGTAATTTACCTAACATCTGTCTGTATAACCTATGCCCATAAATAAAAAGATTTGATTTGCAGTCTTGGTCTTGCCAATCGTATACCTACAATAGGCGACGAATTAAATCCAATCGAAATCTATTCTAAGCTTCGATCAATAATGCACTAGATCAACAGCGCATTATTGATCGAAGATTCTAAGAGTATTCCTAAACGTCAAAATTATAATGGCGCAGAAATAAACCCAGCAACCACCGCTTTCTAGAGTACTTACATAACAGCAAAAAAAAGGCAGCTAAGGTAGAAATGAGTTACCAATTCCTTCTAAAAAAAAATGTTTCAATTTGCAATTTCTGTGTTTATTTATTTATTTGGTACACCAACAGCAGTACATACACAACATTTAAAACAGAATAAAACCATAATACAAGTACTGGTATGTATGCCTATTATAGGATATATAACTAGAAAAAAGTAAACATAAAATACAATTAGTAAAATAAAAAATTCAAAATAAACGAGTATTGGTATTAAACAAAAAAAAAAAATTACCACGAAAGGTGGAAGGTGAAAAATGAAAAATGAGTGTTATTAGTTAATCATTAGACTCAGTATATTATGGTTTATTTAGTGCACTTCAACTACCATAAAACATGACAAGAAAACCTCAGTAGCTACTTGTAAAGCAGATCACGTCACCGCCCACGATATTGTCATACATCCCAATTAACACTGAGCGAACCCCATATCTCTAATAATAAACTATTCTGTGAACTACCAAGTGGGCGGAACCTCACATAACACATACCGTACCCGGGCCACAGTATAAAATAAGTAGCAGTATTATGTCTTATAAAAAGCGGCTGAAACGACGCGCTTCGAAATCGTAACAGTGTAGGCATCAGTCTCGAGTGCGCGGCAGTTACGCACGGATGCGGAAGTTTTATCTACAGAGCGGCCGTAGATAATTATTTTAAGGTCACTGCCGAGACAGAATACGGTTACTTTATTATACTGTGCCCGGGCGTAAAAGTTACCCCAGGTTCTCACGGGCGAGTTTTTAATGCGACGATTTTTTATGGCACACTGGATTTTCAACTCTCGGTATGAAGCCGAACATTGAGAATCTAACAGAGCGCACACCAACGCAGTACGTTAAAAAATATCGCCCGTGGGTACGAGGGCTTACTGACACAGACGCTCATAAAAAGCAAGGGTAAAACAAACGTGCATTTGTCTATACATAACGTGACGTCAGTTCAGAACAGAACCCACGTTTTATTTTTCATCCCAGTATCGGATATACGTTTTATTCGTTTTAATTGAACTAGCACGTCTGGAACATATTCGTTTGAGTGACGGGTTTATTACAGAGTTTTATGATAATATCAAAGAATTAAAAATCGCTGTGATTTATTGTATTGTAGGTAATACGAATAAACGAATGATGCATAAAATCACACCAGTCAGCTGTTGTAGCCTCCACGCACGGCTGCGCTTGTGCGTTTTATTAACGTCCATATTCTCTTTTCTGCATTTGAACCGACACCGTTTGTAATTTCACTTATTTAATTAATTATACAATTTCAAGTCAATTTCAATTTATTTTTATTGTAGGTAATCCATAATGTACACATATAGGTGGTAAGAATAAATAAATAGACACAATTATGGGTGTCGGGCACAGACAATTTTAATAATGGGAGAGGAAGCTTATTACTAATAATTAAAATAATTTTCTATCTATTTTTTTTTTACAACTATTAGTTAGTCACAGTGTTGGTATTAGTCATGTGATACAGTCCTCACATTTTCATTTAACTCCGCCACGACCTACCGTTGCGATCAATAAGAGTAGAAGTTTGTATGTTTGGATGTTTGCATATTTGTTACTCAATCACGCAAAAACGGCTGAATGGATTTGGATGAAATTTGGTACACAGATAATTTATAACTTAGATTAACATACGAGTATAGGATACTTTTTATCCGACCAACACGCGGACGAGGTCGCTAGCAAAAGCTAGTAAACTATATTAGGGGGATAGTTTGTCAAAGTGTTGTCTGTAGTCTATCTTAATGTAGTTTATTTTTTTACTCTACAATATAACAGATAAATCAATAGTTTAAGACCAATTTGGATGTATTACTGAAACTATTCAGATTAGCTTGCAAAAATGTATGGTAAGCGTGGTGTAAACAAGAAATAAAGGTATCTAGTAGGTAGTATATACCCAAACAACTTTTAGATGCTGATTGATCGTATCATTCTATCGTATCCTTTTACTTGGGGACCCGTGCAAGACGAATAGGGCTCTCTCCGCACTCGAACTGATAACATTTTTATTTATTTGAAATATCTTACGAGTTTATCGGAAGAACTTATTGATACGGAAATAGACATGTGGCTATAGAAACGACGACTACATTATTTTGCAAACAGAAGCGAACAATTTTTAACGAACAGTGTTTGGAACAGGCTTTTAAAAATCAAGAATAAATTATTTTAAAGGTGAAATATCTTCAATAATAACACAGTCGTGTCTATTTTCGTCATTATTAATTTATCGTGGACCTGATGAGTAACACATTTTCAATTAAAATCCGAGGGATTATGAAGGAAATTCCTAATTCATTGCTTCGTATGTTTGAAAGAAAGAAAGAAAGAAAGAAAAATTATTTATTGAGACTCGCACAGGAAATCACAAATTAAACTAAAAACACACTAAACATAAATAAAAAATACAAAACAATAAAAAACAAAGTAAAATTAAAAAATTATGCAGTCCTGTACGAGGCCAAAAGGCTCCTATCTCAGCATAATGCTACGACATTTAAAAAATAAATGTCGCAGCGCTGGTATTCTGATAGGGCCCGCGGGTTTAGAGAAATCGTCTGCTTAACAACGTAAATAACACAATGAATGTTGTTTAACAGTCAAATGAATGGTGTTGCCATTGTAATTGGCGCAACTATCCTGCTGATTATCTTGAAACTACAACACACTTGTTTTTTACCGACTTCCAAAAAGGAGGAGGTTCTTTGTTAGTCTGTTGGCCCAGTCGTAACGAGCCCTACTTATAAGTTTAAGGTCATGGGTTCGGTTCCAGGCAGGCGCTTTACTTTGTGTAAATAATTTCATCACCACTGCTCTCAAGGGAAAGTGTACATCGTGAGAAAACCGGCATAGAACCAAACGCAATGAGCCCGCGTGGTAGATTACAGCTAATTACCCTCTTGAAGAAAAGAGGCCTGTGGCCCAATAGTGGGAAAATTATAGGCTGGTGATTGTTGCATGATACCTGATAATTGTTGCTAGGCTGATACTATGGTTCGAATGTCGCTACCGTTCTTCATTTTGCTTTATGTATGTGTCTATGTTATGCATTCTTAAACATTTTCGCCTTTCAGGTTTATAATTAGAAACAAAATACTTCAACACTTGATCAAAATATTTTACGTCCTCTTGCTGCCCTGCCGCATGGCGCACCCTATATTTCGTTAAACAAAACCCCTAAAACTGCAAGGTTGCTGCACGTTCCCTAATAAAACTACGGCAACTGTCATGATGTGTTTTTCTGTAGCCTGATAACCCTATTTGCATGGAAGGGAACAAGAGAACCCGTTCGCGATGTTCAAGCTAATTATTGAGCGTCACTGCAGCTGCTTGAAACGTGCTCTCATCGAGTTTGATTTTGTAGTGTTGCCAGTTTCCTGTACGTGAACATTTCAAAATGTTTGAATATGGGTCATTCTATTTTTGAACTGAGTTGTTTTATTCATTGACTGCTGGTCAAGTCTAGTAGTGACCAGTCCTTGTAATATTGCGAGGTCATAAGGCCAAAACCGCTGGGTTTAGAAACATGAAATTTTGCAGAAGAGTTCTTTTTTTAGCGAAAATGAGCACTAAGGAAGGGTTTTTAAGGGATGCAATTCTGTTTGGAGCTTGGTCATTTTTGCCAATGGGAAATCCCTTCGCGCACACGGTTTGTACCACAAGAAAACACTATGTACTAAAAACAAAAGAGTCTTCTTCTTCTACTTTTCGTGTGGTTAGTGACTAACCTGGTGTCAGAGTTTTGAAGCCGCCCATGGGCTTGTGACTTGGTTTTACATGCCGTCGAGAAATATCTCTCAGGCATGCCGGTTTCCTTCGATGTTTTCCTTCACCGCTTTTGAAGCAAGTGATAATTATACAATACGCAGATGAATACAAAGTCAGAATTGCGTGCCTTGGGTTCGAACTCGAGACCTATGACTTGGCAGTCTGACGGTCACCCCACTAGGCTATCACTGCAACAAAATTGTTATTACCTATGATAGATAAGATACTCGTAGATAAGCACCCACTTTCCACCTGAAATAGTTCGTAATATTTCGGAATGAAAAGTATGCTATATGCATATTACGCACATGAATCCGAAAGTCAGAGGTAAGAGCCTTTTTTTTTTTTTTTTTTTTGGGTGGGAAATCATCAAATGACTCCTCCCGCTCTGGGCGGAGCGAGAGGGAGTGTCAGACTTTTACTGACTAAAACCCACCCGTGTTCCTTCCGTTGCCTGTGTGCCGGGGCCGCGATATCCCTTTCGGACCAACTCGCAACCCTGGCAGGCATTGGCCCTTACGGACCCCGTCAGTTGGTGCTGACATCTCTTTGAGGCGCGCGTGGAACACAACGCGCCGTCGACCCGGGCCTGGTCCTAATCGGACGGCGAGCTACCCATTGCCCACCGTCCGCAAGCCCGCGCCTACGGTGACCGGAAGTCGGCTCGCGACTCCCGACGCCCGGGGCGTCTCCTGCGGCGACTAGGGGCGCGAGGGCGCGCATCTTGCATTTCCCTCGCGCGCTCCGCCTCCTCCTTCGCGAGCATTACTGCTTCGCAGAAGGAAGTGACGGCTTCCCATGCACTCTCGCTCCGGACCATGGCCTGAACCAGGGCCGGACGCGAGAGATCGCCGCTGCCGATCGCCTCCGTGAGGACACGGCGGTGCCCCGCCCAAGCCGGGCAGACCTCCACCGTATGCTCCACCGTGTCCTCCGGGCGATCCACACAATGGTAACACCCGGGCGTTTCCTCCCGCTTTATCCTGAACAGGAACCTCCCGAAACAACCGTGTCCGGTGAGGACCTGCGTCAGGCGGAAGGTGAGGACGCCGTGGCGCCTCTCTAGCCACTCCTCAAAGAGGGGCCTTACCGCCGCAATTGTGGCGTGCCCAAGAGGTAAGAGCCTTGGTTTCGAACTCGAGACCTATGACTTGGCATTCTGACGGTTACACCACTAGGCTATCACTGCAACAAAATTGTTATTACCTATGATAGATAAGAGACTCGTAGATAAGCACCCACTTTCCACCTGAAATAGTTTCTTATTTTTTGGAATGAAAAGTATGTACGCTATATGATTTTCTGCAAGAATTCAGTTTATCCGTGAAATAGGTATACCTATTTACACCATTGGCAAATGGAGCCGCTATAATTTTTTTTAAATAGTATGTAAGCACTGTGATTATATACCTATGCAAACCTTCTTACATACGTACTCTGAAGGCTTATTGTACTATCGAAGAACTTCATATCTAAGCAGTTTGAAAACAAAATCCCGTGAATACGATGACCACATCTGTTACCGCCCTGGTTCTATAGCGGCCGAGGGTTGCAAGCAGAAATAGTCCTTACGGTGTATAGATATGAACTTCTTCCATGGTACGTTATCTGTACTAAGTCGAGTAAGCTGAAACATTAGCAAGCATAATAGCATTATAGGCATCTACCGTCATAATTGCAAGTAATTGCCTAATGTATGCAAGTAATACCAATTTGGAATTCAATTACTGAAGAAGCTTATTAATCATTAGTCTTGTTTTACCCTAAAGTTAACCAAGTTTCTATTATAACTTGTCAAAAAGCCAAGCCTGTGCGCCTAATCTTTCGTGTATGTTTGCGAGTTCAGCTTTTTTTTCAATCATATGTGGGTGTACTATAGGTGCATCTCTGCCTAACGCTTCGATGAATACAGGCATGATTTTATGTTACTTTATTATTGATATTCCCGTAAATCTACTGAGTATACAGATTATATTGTATTTTAGCCGCACTATACAGAAGCAATCGACAAAGCATTTTCAATGTTAATTGTCATTCATATATTTTTTAAGTTCTTCAAACGATTTTTCTGCATCGTACGTAATCGAGAAGCTTGCTTTTGCTGATCTACACGACCAACACATTGTTCACTTAATCACATTAAATTAACACAGACAAACGGTCATTAATTTTACGCGTTGTCACGGATACGATATTCAGGCCTCGGCATTTTGCGTGATACTGCCAGCGAGCGGTCCGTCTCTCACCACGCGGCGCGCAACCTACATTAGGGTACAAAATTAAAGCACTTCCCGATATCTCATCCTCGCGATTTTGATATTAAAAGTTGCGTAATTTTATTTTCTAGATGAGTTTTTCGATTTATATTGATATCGCTTTTAGTTTTATAGTTATCTAAGCTTTCGTAAAAAACAACCCAAATTTTATTGTGTATTTTATTGATAACTTCAAAAAAATTTGAGGTTAAAGTTTTTTTTTGTAAATTTAGTACATCAAATTCTGCGTTTTTTTGTACCCATTTCACTGTCGTAATTTTATTTCATTTAACATAATCGCAGATGCGCACTTACGCTGGAAAAGGGCTGAAGGCTGAGGACTGAAGCGATCAAAAAAGCATTTTCAATATTCAAAGGTCAGAAAAAACTTTAAGCGAAAACGAAGTTATAGCATGGGTGGGCACCAAAATTTCATGCGGACAAAGTCGCGGGCGGAAGCTAAGTATTATAATATGGTTATTTAATTGAAGCATATTTCAGCCGCCTCAGGAGGCGCAGGTTATCATTGACGGGATGGTTTGCATTTGCATGTGTCTAGTTAGAAGTAAAATCAGCTATACTAAACAGTTAAGAAATGGTCAATATCTAGTTGTCTTTAACTTCCCTTTATTCCAAATGAGCATAGGAACGGTTTTTTATTGTTACGGAACTCGATATAATATTATAGCGATGGTATTCCACATGGACGCAGATTAATAACTTAGGTATTTGCAAGCAATCTAAATAACACGCGACACCGGTTGGCGCGCGTGGGCGTACGCAAGCCGACACTCAACGTGTTGAAGGCACTTCGTTCATGCAGCCCACGCCTTATGATATAAATGTTCCTCTGCAACCTTGACAAGCTATTATTGGAGCTAATAATAGTCTTGTCCCATACAGAAGATAATAATGATTGATTGTATTTGTCAAGTTCGAAAGGATCATCTTCACGAAAAGGGTCTTTAATCTCTAGATAGTTACGAGAAATGTTGTCATCAAGAGTTTCTCTTATAATCAACGATATAATGGTAAATTCCTTTATAATGTTACATGCAGCAGACTCAATAGAAAATCATTGTTTCTTAGCATATGACCCGCATGGATACCGATCAAAAACATAAACTCATTTTTTTTTACATTTCTGTAACATGTTTTATTTTAAGAATAATTTATTATATAGGAATTTACATTCGAATGCGTTGATTCCTGGAACTCACACTAAATCCTTGTGTCGTGAGATCCAGGCTCCTTCGTTCCGTTTACAGTTATTGCTATACATGAACAACACTTACAATTACAATAAATTTCCTAATTTCATATCTACTCGTAATCTACTAGAAGGAATAAACAATAAAAACTAATACACATAGAAAACTAAAACTAATACACAAATAAAACAGTAGATAACCAAGTATGTATGTTTGTTGTGTGTGATTGTGATTGAGTGTATGTGTGAAATGGTGTGTTTGAGTGGGTGTGAGAATTAAGACAGTTGTGTTGGTGGTGAAAGTTTGTCCGAATGTTATACCTGAGGATGTATATAATTACCTATGTGGATGTTTGTGATAAAGCAAAGCTCATGTTTTTTTTTTTTTTTTTAACATTAATACGTTTTCAGTCATATCATAGTCCAGAGTAGGAAGCCACTTTGTAACCGTAATTTTGCATTTAGTTTGAGTAAGTTGTAGAATTTTGAGTTGGTTATTGAGTTTCGAGTAAATGTGCGGTCCCATAAAACTGTACGATCTTCTACCGATTGTTTTACGGCATCGAACCTTTTCCCAGTGTACTCTTCGACTTGACAGGATACAAGTGTCCATGGAGATTTTGTGAAATCTTAGAGTGACTGATAGGATGTAAAGCTGTCTGATTCTAAGAACTCCAACTTCGATGTAGTGTGTTAGTGGGGTACTTACTTTACCTTACTTTAAATATGATTTTTTCACATTTGATTATGGAGCCACACTGCCCCCACATTGACAAAAATAAAAACAATGCAGCGAACATATGATGTAGGGATCGTTAGACCCCATACATCCAAATCTGTTCAGTATTTGGCATTTAAAAGTGATGGTGTAATAAAAAAACGCAAATACAAACATTCACCCTGAAAAAGTTACACTCCTTTTTTGTGCAGTCGTATAAAAACAACGACTATATATTATATATTCCATATATTATATTATAAATTCCATTACCAAGCCACGCAAAAAAAAAAACGGAGGAAAACATTTTATTCGGAACATCAAATAAAGACGTTTATACATGTGGCTGTGGCTAAATAAATACCGAACATTGGCAATTAGGATCTAATTGCGTACTCCTGAGACTTGAGGCACACACGTAGTTATAGCAATAAGTTCAATAGTGGCACGCTGTGGTCACACATGAGGCCAATATGTATTGAACGCCCGCTGTGCGTGTTGATCAAAAATTAATTAATTTGTTTTGATTATCGCTTCTGTTGTTGTTGTCTGTGACTTACTAAAAGGTTTATTATGTAGTTTCACTTGTTTATTATACGAGTATATATATATACGTAATGTCGCCCATCGGCATGTAACCGTATTTTTCTGAATATTCATGACAAACTATCGAAAATAAACTTAAAAAGGGGGGTCTATCTTTTTTTTGTTATTCACAAATTCAATTTTTATTTTTTCAATATCATGCTATGATTTTATGGATACACATATTTAAACTTGTGTTAAAAAAAAAAACTGTTTTTTTTAGAAAAACAATGTCTTCACCTCCGTTTTTCTTTCATAGTCATCAAATAGTTGTCTATAAAGATTAACGAATTTCATGTTTATCGTTCTATTTTTGTTTGTTGGCTCAATTCGCTGTGTTTTGGCATTCACGTAGGGATGCGAAATTAATGTGAAGAATGTGGGCTTTAATGTTGAGGCATTCCAGCATCGATTGGGTTAAATATTAATTGTGTAGTGTTATATGATTTGATCAGATTTAACAGACACATCTTGTTGTGTAGATATTCTATTATTGTTCCTATACACCATGCCTACCTGCTCATCTCACGACGTTAGACGTTATCTGGCGAAATATGCATGTGTATTTTAGACATCTGCGTGCCCCTTTGAGACATGAAGGCGTAATGTTGTTAAACGTTTGACGGAGGAGGGTGTGTATCTCTTCCGTTATTATCAGGTATATTTTAGCTACTGTGGGCGTACTGTGGGTAGTGTTGGTTATTGCGCAGTAGAAAAACAGTTTGCAGTTCAGATCAAATTATAATTCACGATCAAATTAATCACACTAGCAATACACACACCTACGTATACGACACAACTTTTTGGAACGCACGACAGTTTCTAAACGTGTTCACTGCTTGGCTGCCACCGATGAACCCTGCTTAGCATCAGCCGGTCCGAGCGTTATGACGTAGACTCTGTCGAGCGCCGCTAGGCGGCGCTGGCGTCCCGATTAGTCAACTCTGTGACGTATTTCCGACACGTATATTATCCTCTATTACGTAAACGACAATGTTCAGTATCATTATTCTAGGGAACCCTAAAAATTACAAGCGCACCTTTTCTAAAACAAAACCGATATCTTTTTAAAACTCAATACAACATCTTCTTCTCATAAATCTATGTTTTAGTTCCCTACAAAAATTACTCAACATTCATTTTAGTCGACCTGTTGCGTTCTCCCGGGTAGAGTACCAATACAATCTAATACCGTCTTTACACCGTTACTGTTACGGTTCATTTTTCGAAGTACTGTCTTGAAATTGATAAAAATCTAAACCCAAAATGAAACATTGAGAGTAAACTCAATTTTGTGATGTGTTGAGCGATATTACCTAACATTAACGTTATGGAGGCTCGGCACTGGCTTTAAACCTCTCGACTTATTCATGAATAGGATTATGACTGAAATGTTCCAAAAATAACAGTGAGTGTTTACATTTTTAAGGTTTTGGAGTACATTGTTTTGATTTAAATCTGAGTAATTTCCCGAAATACTTAGATGCCGTTTACGTGCATTGTTTAAGATTCTAAAGAATTGCGTCTACCTACAGCAGGAGTCACCAATTGACGGACGGCCTATCCATTTTATGCGGACTTTAAGTAAACAGTTTTTATACAAAAAAAAGAGTAATTTAATGAAGCCCACGCTTTGCATTTTCTGCCGTCGGTCGACACGACAACGGACAACGCGAGACGCAAGCCGCATGAATCTGAAAATGTTTTCGGGAGTAATAGAGCTAGGTACTCTATAAAGATGGAAATGATCGATTTATATTTATATTTTATTTATATGTATGTGTACTTTTTACGTCAAAAATAAAATTATTATTTAAACGGGAGGTCCTTGAACATTTTTTAATCTTGGTTGCCAGTAATCGTCTTCCTAACGGACCTCGACAGTGATATTTTTGTTAAACAAACCCCCTATGAAACTAATTGGTGATCCCTGACCTCCAGTGTTGGAGTGTGAACTGGTTACCAATGCTCTGCCCATCCCTTTTTCTGTATGGAAGGATGCCATTTCCCCGCAGTGGGATAGTGCAAAAAGGAAGGGAAGGGGAAGGGTGTGGTGTAAAAAGGATCCATACCCTTTAAATTGCTGCCTGATTGTTGACATAAATATGGCATGGCGTTACCTTTACATCCGCAGATGCACCTACTTTTTTACATACAGGCTTTATTTCTGATACATACAGGGTGGCAAGGACATCGACGCAAAAACATAGCGCACCTCCGCCGCGAAACCATAGCAGCGAAACCGCAGTATTAGTTCAATTCAACTGGCTCGCGTCATGTTCCGCTACTGAACGAAATCCACTGCAATGAAATTTTTCGTCGGTTATTAAAAAAAAAAATCTGCTGTTTCATACAAAAGTACAATAAGTACTTACGCGGTATAAATGTATGGAAAACCATTTTTTTTTAATAGCAGCCGAATAATTTCGACGCCCCCTGCGTTGAAATTCGTCGGTTTAGAATCACTGAATCCATGGTAACAGTTTTCGCATTGATGTCCCTGCCACCCAGTATAGATACGTATTTTTTTAGTAATTCACGTGTTTGATATAAATGTGGAAATAACGTTCTTTAAATCCTCTTTTAGCTTGTTTAGTATTCAAGCGTGGTAAAGTTATTCCGTTTGTTGTTTGTTGAAGGCCTATCTCTATGGCAACCTGTTGGTTGGACCTGAACGGTTTATGATCGGCCATTTATCGTTCAAAAGCACTATAAAGCTGGACAAATGTGATTTTGAACACATTTATCAAAGTATTGGGGGTAGGGACAGTATTAATTAATTACGTATTAGTTTATATTATACGGATGTGTTCTTACAATTAAAATATAAACACTCAAATATTTTATAACAATATTTTGATTTAAAAGAGTGTCCGTAGAGTTTCTTGCCCGTTCTTCTCCATAGGAACCTACTACGCTTTAGAATGGGCAACTAGCTTCATCTTTCTGACTGACCGGCCCCTTGACAATTCAAAAGTGCCTGTAATTGGTTTATGAAATTCTTTAAGTTTGAGTTTTCTGAAACCAGTCTAGGCTGGAGAATTAGTTAAGGTCGTTTTTTTAGGCTTTCATCCTAATTCTAATCTCACCTGAGTGAAATTCAACATAATATTTTATTTTACATAAACCTTCACCGGGCAATTATGAAACATCAGAGTAAAAATAAATGGGTAATATTTAAGAGCGTTTATTCTGAAAGTGGGCAACGTCGCAAATAGATGTCAAATATTTCGCTGTTTTGATTAATTTGGCAATATTACTGTATGGAAATAGGAAATGTGGCTAACTAGCGAACTAGAACATTGATTATGAAATGCAATCATTAATATCGTAACACCGAATATTTAGTTTTAGATGTAAAAAACTATTTGGAAACTTTCCAAACGCCTTCTTTACATCTAAAACGGGTAAAACATCAAATTCAATGTTATAATTGTAATTCATTATATCTAGTTAGCCACATTTGTTACATACATACAGAAATAATTGCCGAATTAATCAAAATGGGTAAATTTTTGACAGCTATTTGCGATGTTGGGAACTTTTAGGATAAACGCTCTAAAATTCTAGATTAATAAAACTAGTTCCATTTTAATTACGGTTGTGCAATAATACCAGTCTTGTAATACATTATAATAATATCATAATAAAGGCAATTTAAAATTCTTATTTTAGATTCCTTCTACTGAAAAGCTTTTGGCAAACTCTGCCAAAGATGAGGTTAGACCATACGTAAACTTTTTACTCTTATTCCACACATTATCGTTTCAAAGCACTTAAACGAAAAATCTAAAGCATTTATCGTAAAAATACTCCGAAATCAAAATAGCGAGGAATGAATTATTTCTATCGATTGATTTACAACTTTAAGATTTACACCTCGCTCCAAACAAACATAAAACTCAAAACTATAAAATGAAACAAAATGCGTTGATGTCGTAGAAGAAAAGTTGCGATAAAAATCTATCACGGCGATCTGGCAAGCGTGGTGATCAATGCTCGTGCCTTCTCTGTGTGAGAAGAGGCCTTTGCCCTGCAGTGGGACAGTAACAGGCTGGTATTATTACGGCGATCTGGCACATGGAGTAAGATATCCAACAGAGAACAAACTTCATACAATTAAGAAGGCATTGTAGGGTTTGTTTTGCAGGCAACATTTTAACATCCATGCATTATGCATACCACACACTAGACTACACCATAACATGTCTCTCTATGTGCATAACAACTCTACCTTAAAGAACAGCTCAGACCATCACAGAGAACCACTCGGCACACCGATGACTTTCTTAAAAGCAATAGGTAGTGACTAACTCCTTAAAAGCTTTTCCCACTGCACACAACTACGTTGCACAGCAGTGAGTGCATGATGTCTCAGTTCGATTGGGAAATCTATCTGGATGAGTGGATAATTTCACCTAGGATATAAGGAACTTCCAGTAGAGCGATGGTATTGATATGGACAGGAGGATGATGATCTTCTCCTATACGTCATCGGGTAAACAATCTACGGTCTAATAACCGGTTGTAGCCCCAAAAAAAGAAAGTTTTACTCAAGCCCCGCCGCGGTTTGACATTGACGTGCGCTTTACGTCACTTTCGACATTTTTCAGATTTGTTTGGTGTTTTCTGTAATTTTTTGATTATTTTAGTCTAGTTGACGAGAATATCCGTCAGGCCATGGAGTGAACTGACTGGCTGACTGACTAGTACTGTTCAAAAAGTCATAAATAATATGAAGTTGTAGCGCAAACTGAACCTTGGGTATAGGCGTTACAGTTGTTTTTCCTAAATCTCGTGTTTGTTTGCATGCCCGGTAAATAAATTGCGAACGCAGATTATACTCATAGGAAGTTTTCAAAGGGAACTAATTTTTTGAGCTGTTATTTAAATATTCGAGATGTTATTATGATCAGTTGAAAAACATATTGAGCAGTTATTTAATTTAATGGTGGTTGATTAATTATTGCTACTATAATTATATTAAGATTATTTATTTCAATATTAAACATATGACTATATATATAATAAAGTAATCAACAATACAATCAACATATTAATGAACAAGAACGTTTCCCAAGGCAAAACTTTACTGTAGCATACTCCATAATTTAAGTTGCTGGTATACTTACTTTTTTCACGCGCATAACACTTTGTCACAACACCAATTTATCTCGTCTGCTAGACGTCCGTATGTCACTGCAGGGATCTAGCAGAATATCAGCGTTAGGTATATTTGCCTGACATATGCTGAGCTGGACTCCCATTTGGTGCAACCTTGAGACGCACACCGCACCTTGTTTTTCCTTTTTTCATTTAAACAAAGTACCTATGTCATAATGTCAGTCTATTTATTTAAGTACTAAACTTATGTTTTTATTTTTTGTATATTGGCATCATGTTTTTATGTATATTCATGTAATTTGTTATCTTTTAATTGTGCTTTTGTGTGTCTTTTGTATGCACTGAATAAATGTTTTATCTATCTATCTATCTATTGCGACAGTAAAACATGGACAGTAATAAAAAAACAATTTGTCGGTTATTTTATCATACAATGTCAATTCTAAAAATAATTGAGTAGTCCAACACTGAATGAGCGGTAAAAATGATGGTCTATTGTTGGTGAATCATTTGGGTTCCATCCGTCACACCGCTATATCTCGAAAACTACTTTACCACCTCATTGTTTATAGAATTGCTTAGAATGAGATTTCTTACCGACAAATTCCGATTTATTACCCACACGTAACCGCTCGTTCAATAATTTTTACCGCCCATTTAATTATTTTCCTGCTCAATTATATATTCACTGATCCATTTCTTTATTTTTTATTAATAATTTTTGTTTACTTTACTGCTTAGTTTTAACTGCTGAACTAGTTATTAAACGTGCCATTTATAATTTTTAACTTACCAAAACCGCTATTTACAACTGCCTCTTTAAATCAGTGCCGTTTTCAAATAGCACATGATTGTAAGCTTCATCTCTGTTTGATATCTACTCATGTTGATTTTCTAAACTAAATCTGCCTTAATGGTTTTCTCAAATGTTTTCTTTGCATATGTAATCGCACTGGGGCCATTTGTTTCCATGGGATAATCCTGTATTTTGTGAGGAGCCCCAAAAATCTTTAATGCATCGTACAAACATGTAAACCCTTTCAACAGCGAAGGTAGAAAGTACCTATAGTAGCAACACGTTTATTTATGGGAATAAATTGACTTGTTATTCCTGGTATTTTTAATCCCAGCTTTTGCGAATATTCATCTAAAATCGTCTTTGAATACCTACATAAATCTGTACAAGGCTCTGATCTAAAATTGGTGAATAAAATAAATGTGCTCAAAATGTGATATCCAATATCCTCATTAACCATAATTATTAGCAGATTTTCAATGAAATTGACTCAATTAATGAGGAGATCTGTGTCTCAACAAGATTTAATAATCCTTTATTTATTTATTGGATCTCCAACAGAGGCTACACAATGCCTTGGGCACGCCACAGTTGTGGCGATAAGTCCCCTCTTTGAGGAGTGGCTAGAGAGGAGCCACGGCGTCCTCACCTTCCGCCTGACGCAGGTCCTCACCAGACACGGCTGTTTCGGGAGGTTCCTGTTCCGAATAAGGCGGGAAGAAACGCCCGGGTGTCACCACTGTGTGGATCGCCTGGAGGACCCGGTGGAGCATACGGTGGAGGTCTGCCCTGCTTGGGCGGAGCACCGCCGTGTCCTCACGGAGGCGATCGGCGGCGGTGGTCTCTCGCGTCCGGCCCTGGTTCAGGCCATGGTCCGGAGCGAGAGTGCATGGGAAGCCGTCACTTCCTTCTGCGAAGCAGTAATGCTCGCGAAGGAGGAGCCGGAGCGCGCGAGGGAGAGGCAAAATTCGCGCACTCGCGCCCCTAGTCGCCGCAGGAGACGCCCCGGGCGTCGGGAGTCGCGAGCCGACTTCCGGCCACCGTAGGCGCGGGCTTGCGGACGGTGAGCAATGGGTAGCTCGCCATTCGATTAGGACCAGGCCCGGGTCGACGGCGCGTTTTGTTCCACGTGCGCCTCAAAGAGATGTCAGCACCAACTGACGGATTCCGTAAGGGCCAATGCCTGCCAGGGTTGCGAGTTTGTCCGAAAGGGATATCGCAGCCCCGGCACACAGGCAACGGAAGGAATACGGGTGGGTTTTAGTCAGTAAAAGTCTGACCCGCCCTCTCGCTCCGCCCAGAGCGGGAGATCTTTGAATCAACTCCGTACTTGTAGCCTACGATACCCATATCAGGAACCAGCTTATATCTCTACTAATTATCACGCTAATGACCCTTAGAGTCAAAACAATCAACTGTCCCCTTTTACTCAAGACAGTAAAACGTAACTCCATAATCGAATAACACATCAAATCATTTTCCCCCGAAGTATTGTTTCAAATATAACTGTTTCTTATTCATCATGAACAGCGTTTTCCACTCAGTATTACATCCTGCAATATATTTACCACTAGTTTCTGCTCGCGACTTCCTCCGTGTGAAATGTCGGCCTCCGACCCACCGCGTCGTATCGCATCGCCGGCCCGCGCTATTACTTCGTTTTCGCTTAGCGTACTTTCTGTTTTTTTGTCTTCACATCTGACAGGTAGTTCCGGAGATTACCCCTACACACAAACTTACAAACAAACAAACAAACTTAAACCGTGTCTTGGAAAGCACGTTAAGTCGTTGGTCCCGGCTGTCATTCGTGGATTTTTGACAGTCGCTACGGGTCGTCAGAAGCCTGAAAATCTGACAATCTGTCTTACCAAGCGGCATCGTATTGCCCAGTTACTGGGTTGTGGAGGTAAGATAGGCAGTTGCTCCATGTAAAATACTGGTTTTCAGCTGCATCCGGTTAGACTGGAAGCTGACCCAATATAGTTGGGAAAAGGCTAGGCAGATTGATACAGACTACAAACAAACAAACTTCAATTTGCCTAGCCTTTTCCCAACTATGTTGGGGTCGGCTTCCAGTCTAACCTTACAAACAAACAAAGTTACAAACGAAAAATAAATCCTCTTTAGAATATTAGTATAGAAAGACCTATAGATAAACAGCGTTATTCACTCACTATTACATCTTGCAATATTATATTTACCATAGACCACGGAATCGTCGCCAGCGCCTACAGATTTCAGTACTAATAAAATTAATGGCACTGAAAGTGCGTTGCGTGCACAATTTCTGTCGCGGATGCCATTCAAAGCCGTCCGTTTGAATACTGTGTGCTAGAAAATTGTGTCTCTCTAGGTTTGTGTGGAAACTGGTGACATTGCCGCCTCTAGCAGTGATAGCCTAGTGGTGGGACGAGTTCGAACCCAAAGCACGACCTCTGACTTTTCGGATTCCTGTGCGAATTGTATAATTATCACTTGCTTCAATAACGGTGAAGGAAATCATCGTGAGGATGCCTGTGCGATATTTCTCGACGGCATGTGAAGCCAAGTCAGAGGCCCATGTGCGGTACAAAAACTCTGTCACCAGGTTAGTCACTAACCACACGACAAAGAAATCCGCCTCTAGCAGCGGTCGCCTAGGCTTCTCCCTGCTCTATCATATTTACCCATTTATGTGGGTGTTATGGTTTCCTATGTTGGCAACACATCGGTATAACCATATGGTATTATAGCAATCATTATATTGTACACTCTCTTTTATCTTAGCTTCGTATTTTTGTAGCGCGAGGGTTGTACGTTTGAAAGAGCACTTTCAAACGTTCAACGTTTTATTATATCCTTCATTGGCTAGGAGAAAATATTGTGGTAAAAATATTCTGTTATGTAGCGAAGAACAAATAAAAATAATGGTTGTACCACCTAGTGGTGCTTACCTACGCAGTAGAGAAAAATAGTGGGAATCCTAAACTGCAAATGCATTCCTTACATTTGCTTGAGTAAGAGATAATATATTCTCATACTTAGGGATGAACAAGGTGGACTGATGACCTTGTGAAGGCCACAGGAATCCGCTGGATGCGGGAAGCACAGAACCGGTCAAAGTGGTGGTGCTTAAGGGAGGCCTATGTCCAGCAGTGGACGTCTTTCGGCTGAAATGATGATGGAGATGACTAAGCGATAACGCTAAAAAGGTGACCAGCGTTTAGTCAGAAGAGGCAGGCTTAAGGAGGCGGTGGCGTGACGACTTGGATTCATTCATTACGCCTTGGCCAGAGAAGGAAGCCGAAAGAGAGACATATGGAAAGCTTTAGGAGAAACCTTTGCCCAGCAGTGGAACAGTAGATAAAGGTTAAATAAAAAAGATATGACTTTGACAGACCCAATTTTTTTTTTGGGATATTTTCGCATCATCATAGCCATTCACAAACATTCGATACGCTTCCATGCCAAATTGAACATCAATTAATGTAGTTAATTGACTCAGGCGTGACTTTGTGGAAATCCATTATAAAATACAATAGACGACGTATATTTAGTAACCTAATCCGCTTAACTGATTTTAAACGGTCATAAAGAACCCTGTAAGCAATCGACACGTGTTTCACCTCTCAAACGTCGAGAGCAGAGTGAAACAGAGTGAGAGTGTTTTTACTCTGCTCTCGACGCTTGACGTATAAACATGTCGGGTCCGGTTTCGCAACAAGTCAATCGTCATCCTAAAGATGTCTCATTGAGAGGTGAAATACGTGTCGATTTCTTACAGGGTTCTTTATGACTCTTTAAGAACAATTAAGCGAATTCGGTTACTAAATATACGTCGTCTATTTTTTTTTTCAATCAATGTTAACGAAGGAGGAAGGAGTCCTCTAAACGCTGTTCACAAAAGACGAAACCAGAAAATTTTGACAGTTTAAACCAAATATGTGACCGCTATTCTTCCAACAGCGTTCGCTCCGAGCTTCCGACATATTTGTTGTCGGGAACTAGGCAAATCAGGTAACCGATAATGTGTCATTTTTTATTCGGAAGCCTGTCGAATGGTTAAGAATGTGTGATCAGGTTATACTCTCTACTGAGTAGAATATGTAAGCGGCCACGCCCTTTATGCCTGGGGGCTGTTAATGTAGATTTTTATTTCTGCCCGAGTATAGTTCTCGTTGTTTTTGGTTGGTTTAATAGTGTTATATTAGCGTGTGCAAGCTGAAATATGGCTTGTAATTTTAATTATTTTTTGTGTTGCGTAATGTAAATTATTTTGTATTTTGCTCGTGGCTAAGTAACAACAGTCGCACTAGTCGATCCATCAGGTTAAGCTACGCTTGCCGGGGTTGGTCAGTGAATGGGTGACCATCTTTACATACCGAGATTCCTCTATGCCTCGGAAAGCACGTTAAGCCGTTGGTCCCGGCTGTCATTCGTGGATCTTTGACAGTCGTTACGAGTCGTCAGAAGCCCGAAAGTCTGACACCAGTCTTACCAAGGGGTATCGTATTACCCAGTTACTGGGTTGTGGAGGTCAGGTAGCCAGTCGCTCCATGTAAAATACTGGTATTCAGCTGCATCCGGTTAGACTGGAAGCCGACCCCAACATAGTTGGGAAAAGGCTAGGCAGATTGAATGTAGGTAAATTATTTTGTATACTATTAAATACCTATTTACTATTTTTTCTGCTGCTGGGGAGTTTGTTGCGCCACTTCTTCTTACCAGCTAAAGCACTAGGAAGTGGTGAAGGGTGGGCATTTTGGGGAACTGTCATATGTAATTTTGACGTTCGAAAAGTGCAAATTTATCCGCCTAGATTGAATTTGTGAACAGCCTTGATGTAAACCGGAACAAAAGATGAAAGAACTTTCAAATCAAATGTAACACACAATTTTATTCAACTCACAAATTGAAAGCTCAAACCCACAGTTTCATAATTTCCTACAAATCATTGTGGATACGCTGCCCACATTCGTTACACTATTAAAACAGAGTACGTTATTTGCAGATTCTTGTTTGCCAATACATATTACATACTAGTGTTTGGTTTTAAATGTTTTGCACCAATGTTTGATTTAATTCATGTTTGGTTTTCGCTCCGATTCACTGCCCACGCGCGTTTGTTTCAGGTGTGTATTTAAACAGTTATATTTCATTTAACAAGTACTGTCTCGTTGGTGTAGTGGTCGCAAGCAATACTGCTGAGCATGAGGTCCTAGATTCGATTCTCGGGTCGGGAAGTGTTATTGGGATTTTCCATCTGGAATTTCTCAGTAGCAGTCTGGAGTCTAGATTTGTGACGATTGATGGCAATAGGCTCGCCCCCTATTACATGGGACTTAAACATAACTAACGAAATGTGGGTGTACTAACACCCACATGTGTGTGTGGGACACCTCTGCCTAACACTTCGGGGAATACTGGCGTGATCTATGGTACGTACTACTAAAATTGGAACTCCTTACAGGGATTCTGAGTTTGAAATACTTACTTCAAGGCGAGCAATAAGACGTTCTTTGACAGACAGCGTTGCCGTCATATATCGGACGCAAAATAAAAACCATCATGAGAATCTGTAATTTTTTCCGGTGTTCGATACGGTGTCAAAAAAGTGTCAGTGTCTGTATAAGGCACGATTTCTTTACGGTACGGCGTCTATACCGCGCCGTAGAAAAACGCGTCTGTCAGCACGGTTCTATAGTGATCCGTACAACACTGACGACCGTGCCTACACACGGCGTAGGAACCGCGCGGTAGAAAAAACGGGTCTGCCAACAAGCTTCCATAGTGATTCGTACAAGACTGAAGACCGTGCCTACACACAGCGTATAAACCGTGCCATAGAAAAAACGGGTCTGCCACATAGCTTTTTTTTTGGGTGGGAAATCATCAAATGACTCCTCCCGCTCTGGGCAGAGCGAGAGGGAGTGTCAGACTTTTACTGACTAAAACCCACCCGTGTTCCTTCCGTTGCCTATGTGCTGGGGCCGCGATATGCCTTTCGGACAGACCCGCAACCCCAGCAGGATCTGCCACCAAGCTTCCATAGTGATCCGTACAACACTGACGACCGTGCCTACACATCGCGAATAAACCGTACATTTTCACGGTAACAAAAACATATGTGTACAAATGGCTTAAGGACTTCCGTCATTTTACGACCGCTATATGACGGCACCGCTCTTAGAAAACCCAAGTTTTCCAAGAAAATAAGACCAAAGAACTCTTTAATCGTTCTAAAAATAACAGAGTTTGAATCACAAACTTTTGATTGATTTAATTTTTGCATGCTCCCGAACATTTATTATGTAAATACGGGAAATTTTGCGGCCTTCAGCTGCCTGTCCTGTGAGAAACTTGGCGTGCAGTGAGTAATTAAGCTCACACATTGAGGTGGAACCTCGTATCGTGGCTAATCTAACCAACTAACCGCTAATCTCCGTCTGAGAGCAGACCATAATTGTATTTGTGTAGAATAACAGTAGTGTTGTTCTGCAACATTTCTTGTCATAGGTATCTACAATTATTTTGAGAAGTGTGAAGTGTCTTTGTGCGTCTGTCTTAAACTTTTCAGACGTACCGAAGAGTTTAGCAACTGAAACGATTTTGATAACATACAACGTATTTAAAGTTAGGTTTTTTTTTCCTTAGATAATGTAATATTTAAACAAGTAAGTACAGTACCTACAACTATTTTCGTAACGTCTCTCGGGAATCATCGCATTTCCGAATACAAACAAATGCTAATAATTTGAATTCAGAACTAAGTACTTTAGCTCTAGGTATATAGTTCACACTGAAATCAAAACAAAACAACATTATAGTTCTTAGTTCTAAATTCAAATTATAAGCATTCGTTTGTGTTCGGAAATGCAATGATTCCCGAGGGTCATTAAAAAAATAGTTGTACTGTAGTTAAGATTTGACTTACGATTTTCCAAAAAAAGTAAGCTGCCTTCAAGTTTACCCTAATTTTATAATCCGTAACACTGCAATTTAGAATAGAATACGTTAAAATGTGCACAAAAATTGTAACGAGCAGTCAATTCGTAAACTAAAGGTACAAAATACAATAGACGACGTATATTTAGTAATCTAATTCGCTTAACTGTTCTTAAAGAGTCATAAAGAACCCTTTAAGAAATCGACACGTGTTTCACCTCTCAACAAGGCATCCGCAGGATGACGATTGACTTGTTGCGAACCCGGACATGACGTGTTGCTACGTCAAGCGCCAAGCGCAGTGTGAGCCACATCGCCCGACAAAGATACAAATCAGAATATCTCCAAACAATATTGAACCTCTTTCCCAAAAAAACATTCACTTAAAACATTGTTTCACCCCCTGATTACTTAATAATCCCCTAGACAGCAATACCACGGTTATCTTCAACGTCCCTTTTCTAATCGACTCGGTCGTGGAGATTAAAAAACGAGAAAGCTCTTGTTAGAAGTAATTTGATTAGAGGGATCTATTCTAATCCATTTTGGGGTTCTTGAGGGATTTAGTCGCGTTCAGATGGATCGCTGAACGAAGGATTACGGCTGTACATTTTGCAAAGGTATGACGGTACCTCATTAAGGGAATTTTCAAACAGTAATTTCGACTTTTTGATGATTATGTATTCGATTATGCTTGGAGGGTGCTGTGATGGAATTTTAAAATGTTTATGAACAATATGACTGTGTCCCGATGGGATTGGCAGAGGTTTTTAGAACACCTAATAAATTAGGTTAGTATGTTTATATCCTATGATATCGGAGTATTGGTGAGTCTTTAAATAACTAATTTTGAAATGATTATGTTTTATGAAAAACTATCTGACCCGGCAGACTTTGGTCTGTCTAAACAATAATTAATACGAAAATCTCATAGAAAAAAGACGTCTAGTTTTTCCCAAATTTATTATTTATATATACCTAACCCAAACTATACCTATAAATTCTAAAAGTGAACATGCAGCAATATAAAAATCATGCTTAAAAAAAAAAACCTTTATTAATATTAAATTATACGTACAGCTCGTCCATTGAGTACAAGTTTTTATCTAACAGAAATGCTTTGAGCTTAGCTTTAAAAGAGCTAGTGTTTAACATTTTTTTCGAATCCGCTGGCAGTTTATTAAATATTTGTACAGCTTGGTAATGAGCCATATTTGAAATATTTCCGAGATTTTTTTCCAAAAACCTAATTCGTACTAAATATTATAAACATTTTAAAATAACAAAATTGTCAATACGGTCCAGTCCTCAAGCGATTCGCTTACTAACGAACAGCATTTTATATTTATTTATTAAAATGTGTTCTCGCTCCTTTGACCAATTTAAATTGTAATTGCCTAATGACAAAATTATATTTTCCTCGAAAGTCATTAAGAATCAAAAGGAAATTGTTTTGCCAACCACTTTGATGTCGATATTACAAAGTTATGTTGTTAAAACTAAATAGTTCTTCGAAAACTTTTATTGAGAACTAAATCTAAATTAGTATCTAATGGCTAAGTCAAAGTTTTCTATTACTAAATTACTAACTAAGCTTACTTTTTATAAAAAAATAAGTACTCTTGGGCCTAGTTTACGGCCTTGAGCGATGCGACTTTCGACACGACTTGCGCCAGGCGACAATCGCGGGCGTTACCCTTTTCCGTACGTCGCTCCGCAAGTCGCGTCGCGATGACTCGTGGCATGCCCTGAACAATAATTTGTTTTCTCCGCAGTTGGTGTCGCAAAACGCGTGTCTTTTGAGCGTGGAGGTCGCGCACGGACGTCGTAGGAGTTGCCGACGGCTGCCATGGTAACGACCTGTTGCCTCCTCTGATGACATCGATTGGAACTAGGTACCTATACGAGTATAGGGACCTAATATTAGATCGTTGATATGGTTACAGACTAAAATCATAGCCTAAGATCCCATCTAGAGACGACTTTTCCCCATTTTTTATTGGATGAAAAGTATTTTATATCAAATTTAGCATGTTAAAAATATATCGCCAGTGGGTTGGCTAAAAAATTCCTGGCCAGACAAAGTAATTTTTGATTTTTTTATTAATCAATAACTGGCCAGGAATATTTTATTCCAACCCACTCGCGATATATTTTCTAACATACTAAAGATTTCAAATACTTTTCATTCTCTAAACAGATAGGTGAAGGTCGTTCCTAGGTCGGATCCTCTACTATCAGAAATAGCTGGTATTTGAAATTGTGATATTGTTACTGTAATAAAAATACATGTTAAAGAATTTAGAAATACATACATGAATAACCAAATTGTTTTATTCGTTTTAATTAATTCTGGGTATATTAAATTACGAATTTAAAAGAGATAATAAATTTTAACAGTTTAACGTTATTGTAGCATAAATACGAGTATTTAAAATAATGAATCTGAATTTTATTTTTTATTCCGTCGAATCAGTTATTATAGACACCTTGCTGACGGAAACTAAAAACAGAAATACCCCAAATCTATATAGTTTCATTTGGCAATGTTACATACACCCATCTAAAGTACTGTATCGGGACAACCTTCTGGAAAAACCTTCTGTTGGCTGTCAACAAGGTGACCCCCTCGGCCCAGTGATTTTTAGTTTATAAAATATAAGTAGTTTTGGTAAGAAAAATAAATAAGTAATGTAAGTACGTATCGCAACAGGATCATTATAAAATTACTTTATAAAGAAATAATTCGTTTATTGCTTTTCAGTACAGTACAATACAACTTAGATGTAGCATCGGCAAAATTCGTAAAACCGCTCACCATCCGAACTGAGTGCGCCTTCAAAATCACCAAACTTTATTACTGCTTTAGGTGAAAATAATAAAAATAATTACAGTAAGACAAAATAGATGTAGTAAAAAAAAAAAATTTTTTTTTTTTTACTACATCTAAGTTGTCTTACTGTAAGTATCTATGAGAAAATTTAATGGACATTAATGTGCCTAGCGGTAAGCGTCTCAAGACCTTTCATAATGAAGGGTTAACCCAAAACCAACCAATTCATTATTTCCCCACTTAACATACGAACATATTGAACTTATTTAAAGACAGTCAAGGGGGTCGCAAACACGGAACCAAGTGACCTGGAACAGTTTGTTTAAGAGTAATAGAGCTGGGTATTGATTAGTGGGTTGTCTGTTAATGTGACGTGTGTATATTGGCTTTATTTAGAGACGTGGTTTAGACAGTTACAAGTTTGGGGGAATTTAGTTTTGATATTGTTCTAAAAATTCCAATTAGATAAATAGAAACGTTGGTCAAAAAATCAACATCGAGAATTATACAGTAGCCCATTTTAAGATTTATGAATCAATCTGCCTAGCCTTTTCCCAACTATATTGGGACCAGTATTTTACATGGAGAGACTGCTTATCTGACCTCCACAACCCAGTAACCGGTAATACGATACCCCTTGGTAAGACTGCTTGTCAGACTTTCGGGCTTCTGACGACCCGTAACGACTGTCAAAGATTCACGAATGACAGCCGGGACCAACGGCATAAAGTGCTTTCCGAGGCACTCACTAGTCTCGGTATATAAAGATGGTCACCCATCCACGGACCAACCCTGGTAAGCATAGCTTAACCTGTTGGATCAACCCGTGCGGCTGTTATTACTTAGCCACAAGCTCCTCTCATTTTTAAGATTTATGTTGTTATAAATAATTTAAAAATACATATTCTCATTCGTTCCAAGATCTGCTAATCTGATATACCGATTTGATACGCGCATGAATGAAATGCAAATATTTTCAATATAGGTATACTTCCAGGTTGGTATCTCAATCGAAGTAGCTCATCCCTAAGTAAATGCCCCGCGGTAAATATACCTTCAGCGGTAGAAAAGTAAATAAACAACCAACCTTATCCAAGCGTTACAAAACCAATATTTGCCCAAGGCTTTCCAAAGAAAATGATATACTGTATAAGAAAAATATCTACATACATACACGTCTATTACATTCATAAGTAGTCACGTTAGTTCATAAAACACAAATATATGTAGAAGTTTGTAAACTGTGAAAAATAATGAGATGACGATTGAATCTTGATAACAAAACATCATTCCTGTATTTTCCGAAGTTAGTACCTATAGGTACACCCACATTTCGCCAGTTATGTTTAAGTCCCATGTAACATGAAAAACCTAACCTAATAACAATTTGAACGACCCGGGAATTGAATCCAGGACCTCATACTCAGCCGTAGCTCTTAACATTGTATAATTGCATAGCACATGTTGAGTACTATGTACCGACTATAAAGCTACCATTTAAGTACTGGGTATGTCTTTCATTGACTTGAATGTGCCTTGGCGGCTGAGAGTATGTCATGCTCACTCTAATGTCTCGCTGACGGTGGTGCGTGTGTTGGATCATTTAGCTCCCTTCAAAATGGTTGAGCTGAATGGTGCTAATCCATGCGTCATGTTCGTGAACGGGCGCCGTCACTGGGTACTGGTCATCTCTTAGCTACCACGGCTTATTTTAATATTCGAATTGTTATTTTATTTTATTTTTGTTACGGACGCTTTTAACGTTTTGCATCGTTCTCACATGTATAACTTCAACATGAATGATGTAACCAATATTTTGTAACCATTATCACGATTTAAAAGAGTGTCCGTGGAGTTTCTTGCCCGTTCTTCTCCATAGGTACCTACTACGCTTTGGAACGGGCATCTAGCTTCATCTTTCTGATAGACCGACCCCATGACAATTCAAAAGTGCCTGTAATTGGTTTATTTGAAATAAATGGTTTGAGTTTAGCGCTTGCGGCCACTAGACCAAAGAGGCGGTTTTCGAGGCAAACTTGATATGTTTTATAATATTAGGGGGGGGATGCGCTAACAACTGACGGGGTCCGCTAGGGCCGATGTCTGCCGGGGTCGCGGGAGTCTGAAAGGGATACCGTGGCCCCTGACAATGTACAGGCAACTGAAGGAACATGGGTAGGTTTAAGTCAGTAAGAGTTTGACATGCCCTCCCGCTCCGTCCAGAGCGGGAGAACTTATTTGATAACTTCCCAACCTCAAAAAAAAAAGAAAGGGGGATGGGCTAGGGTAGCACGAGAAATTAAAATTTTCTTACATTTAGGTACATTGGTCGCAGACCATTACTTTCATGAAACATTCAAATATTTTAACTTCGAGCATTGTATAGGTGATTTTAATGAGTCTAACAATGTAAATGCATATTTGTTATGGGTGCGTCTAACATATTTTACCATACAACCTAATACTGAACTACAAATTGCATAAAACGTAAATTTTGAATTCCGCAGGCTACACTAACGCTTTCGCCTTAAGTCCAAAGGTTCTTAATTATAAAGCCTTCGTCCAACTGTAAGCTAGACGTAGGAGTTTAGGAGTGGGATACTACGCACTGATGCGTTGGGATCTTTTGGTGCGTGACCAAAATCAGAACTAATGCCGCCATCTTGTTTTTTCAATACATTTCTCAAAACAATATTGCACAACTGTTTACCAACAGCGCCACCCCGGTAACGTCATTTGAGCGCCAAGAGATCCTTGTTTATGATTATGTTACACTGCAAGCTTAACGCATTATGCTTTCAGTTATTATTAAGATCCAATATTACTAACGTAAAAACTATTCTTACAAAAATATTAGAGTAGCTACTGAGCATGAACAAATTGAGTTGGTTCTCGCTGATCTCATAATCTTATTTATACGGGGGCTATTTTATACATCAGTGAGTTTATTGGCTGTTTAGTTCTCAAAATCGATAAAGTTGGTGAGTGCTTTCCTTCGTCTCAGTTAGTGGTATCGGTATGTTTGAGTACCTATTGGCAATGTGATTAAGTTATTGGACTATCCTCCTTCTCCCTCTGTTTTTATTAAACCCCGACGCAAAAAGAGGAGTGTTATAAGTTTGAACGCTATGTGTGTGTCTGTCTGTGGCACCGTAGCTCTTAAACGGGTGAACCGATTTGAACGCGGTTTTTTTTTATTTGAAAGCAGGTTTTCTCGCGATGCTTCTTAAACATGTTTTATCAAAATCGGTTCAGCCGTTAATTTTCAATTATCTGAATGGATTTGAACGTCTTTCACAGGTCTGATCGATTTGAAATTCTGTTACTTCATGATATTAGAAGAACGTAGTCACCTTGAACTGTTGCTGCAGGATCACCTGGAATTTGGAGGATACCCAACTCCCTTACCACCTTACAGCACAGTTATCGTGTTTGGGCTCAATGAATAGGCTATAGATAGATAAACAGGGTCTGGTGATGGAGTAGGAAGGAGAAATGAGGAAATGTTTGTGTCGTGGGTTTTTTTAATGTTTAATAAAATTTAGCTTGTGTAGGGTGAGAGAAAATTCGACACGTGTGTTTGACTGTTCTATCGAGAAATTTTTAGGTACGTGTGTTCTATTATGTATGGTGTTAAATGTGTGTGTGTGTTTTTGTGGTGTGTGGTCGTGGGTGTGTTTTAGTTTGGAAGACTATTTCTACAAATTCACTGTTTATCCAAGACGCGTAGTGCCATCTTTCAGAATCTGTGATTACTTTTTGGAATCTTTTCTGCAATAAATATTGCAATATCATGTACTAAAATAATAGTAATGCAAAAATGCCTTTATGCACAAAATTCAGTAGTCTATGCATAGAATATTTAATATTTTTTCTGAAAAAAGTAGAGCCTCTCGCTGAATAACACATGTTCTTCAGTGAGATACAATTTTAATGAAAATTCTGCTTTGATAACGCAAACGACTGACTAAAAAGAAATAAAAAGTAACTCACTACATATAACTTTAGATTAACTTGGAAACATTGATTCATTTCATTAGTTGCTACTGTAAACTAGAAAAATAAATAAAAAATTAAATTGTTTGTTCTTCTGGAATCTAACTCAAAAACTACCAAAGCTGCTGCTGCGGCTGCAGAAAACCTCAAGCGGCGTAAATATGATCACCTTACAAGTAATTATATTTTCGAGCTGTTTGGGGATGAAACCCTCGGGCCGTGGGGTCCGAGTCCGCTTACGGTCTCTTTAATGAAATCTCAAAATGGCTATTTGACATTTCCCGTCACCCAAGTCGGCCGGTTTTTACCTTGAGCAGAGGCTAAGCATTGCCATACAACGTGGCAATGTGGCCAGTCTCTTGGCATTACCAGTCGACAGCGATGCGGATGAATTTTTCGATGCTATATTTTAGTTTTTGAATAGTTTTAGTTGAGTTATTATATAATTTGATATTTTTATTAATTCATTCGTTATACTCGTAAGTTGTTATGCACCCATTAGATACTTACAAGCAAAGTTAATATTTATAGGAGACGATCTCTGAAGTGTACCAAATAATAAAATAATTATCAAAATCAATTCATAATTGGCGGAGTAATCGAGTAACAAACATGTAAAAAAACTTTCGAATTGACAAATTCCTCCTTTTTGAAGTCGGTTAAAATGTGACAAAATTACAAAAAATACAGACGATCACGGTTTTTTCAATGAAAGGACTAGCAGATGTGTTAGTATGTGGTACCAACATGATTGCGTATCATTTTGTGTCCTATCTACCATGAATGATACAACGCGGTGCCAAGTAAAGGAGATCTGATACACCAAAATTATACAAGGTTGGACAAGCCTGTCTGAATGTTACAGCAGCTTTAGTAAGTCCCATATTGTAACTTCTTCTTTTCGTATGGTTAGTGACTAACCTGGTGCCGTCGAAGAAATATCTATCAGGCATTCCGGGTTTCCTCACGATGTTTTCCTTCAACGTTTTTGAAGCGAGTGATAATTATGTATACATGTATTCGAATTTTTGTAAATTCATTCCCTACTGGGAGCAGTGGCGGCCCAGTGGCAACAACCGCGACCTTCGTGTTGTAGGCCGTAGGTTCGAACCCAGACAGGCGCTTTACTTTGTGTAAATTATTTCATCACCACTGCTCTCAAACGGTGAAGGAAAACATCGTGAAAAAAAAAGCGGCATGTCAAGACCAAAAAAAAACAATCGAAAACGTTTGACATCTACCAACCCGCACTGTGCCTGCGTGGTGAATTACGGCCCACTCCCTCTCACCCAGAGGAGGCCTGTGTCTCAGTAGTGGGAACTTTATAGTCTGATTATGCTATGCTGGGGGTAACAGTTTTATGGAAGTTCGTCATTTCTGGCAATGGGAAATTCCATCGGGTATACGGCTTGTTTCTAAACGGAAGCCTCTTAAATTGCTAAAATTACAGGTTGAAAACAAACATTTTCAATCACCACGCTTGGCAAACGGATTGATGATCGCATAATTAATACTTTTGAATAAAGGGTTACTCACGCATATAATTAATTCAAACACAAGTACCTCTCATACCTTAGAAGCTTCACTTGAGCCCGTAATAGACACCGTTCGTTTGTTTACTTGCCGCTTGGAATTCTAAACACAATAAATACTAAAATATAAGACGTAATATTTTATTTCATTTATCGTTATTTTGTAACTGATACATAACACTTTACACAGAGCTAGTAATCGCTTATTATTACCAACTTGTTTATTTATTTATTGGATTATTTATTGGATGCGGTTCCAATTATAGAAGACCACATAATTCATATAACATTTAGGTAGGTACAATAAGTTTGACAAGATGAAAACATTAAAATAAATCAAGTACATTACACGAAAATCATCCAAAGGAAAATAAAATGAAAAGCAATTGTCATAATTATAAATTTATAATTTATCATTAGTCGTAGGTTACATAACATATAACATCAAGCTTTTACAGCCTGAAGGGTTTTGCAGGGGTGTTTACTGTACCCATAATTCGCTAGTTTTGTTTAAGACCTATGAAATACCCAAAAAAATATTCTTGGGTATTTAATAGGTCTTAAGAGGTAAGGTTTATCCTAAAAGTTGGCAACGTCGCAAATAACTGTCAAATATTTACCTGTTTTGATTCTTATAGCAATATTACTGAATATAAATAAGAAATGTGGCTAATTAGCGAACTAGAATATTAATAATGAATTGCAATTATAACATTGCATTTGTGTCGTGATGGCCCAGTGGTTAAGGCCTCGCCTCTCATGCACGAGGTTGTGGGTTCAAATCCGGGCAAGTACCAATGTGACTTTTTCAATTCATATGTACTTTCTGAGTTTATCTTGGACATTATTGACATCGGTGAAGGAAAAACATCGTGAGGAAACCTGGACTTATAGTTAATGTAAGTCTGAAATCACCAACCCGTCTTGAGCAAGCGTGGTGATCAATGCTCGTGTCTTCTCTGTATGAGAAGAGGCGTTTGCCCTGCAGTGGGACAGTAACAGGCTGATATTATTATTATTTGATGTTTGACCCTTAATAGGTGTAAAAAACGCATTTGGAAAGTTTTCAAATAGTTTTTTTACATCTAAAACTAAACATTCGGTGTTACGATATTAATTATTGCATTTCATAATCAATATTCTAGTTCGCTAGTTAGCCACATTTTTTATTTTCACACAGTAATATTGCTAAATTAATCAAAACAGTGAAATATTTGACATCTATTTGCGACGTTGCCCACCTTCAGAATAAACGCTCTTAAACAAAACTGGACCACATGGGCACAAAACAGACCCAGACTCCGAGCTGCTACTGAAAAATCCGAATAGGTAATAGACATTACATTAAATTACAGAGATTACAGAGATAAAACCTTCTGAAAATCTACTTATGGGGCATGCGCTAAGGTAACCCGCGAAATTCAAATTTTCTTTAGTTTTTTACATTTTGCAGGTCAGTATGAAGTTTTATGTTGATTCAAATATGATTTGCAACCGTAACAAATATGGCTTTACATAATTATAATCATTACAATCAGCAATACAACTCCTTATGTAAGCACAATCGTCAAATGTCATGATTTCATGAAATAGTCATTCAATGCGATTAGAAGAACTTATAGAGTTATATTGATAATTTTTATGATTATAATTCTATAAATAAACATTTGATACGGCCGCAAATCATATTTAGATCAACATACAACATGATACTGACCTGCATTTGCAAAAAACGTAAGAAAATTTGAATTTCGCGGGCTACCTTGACGCTTTCGCCTTAATAAAAATCCTACATTCTTTCACTGACAGACAACGTACCTCCTAAACCTGTGTCTAGAAGTATGAAATATTGCACACAAGTTCCTTTTATAACGAAGGTGACGAGTGCTTAACGGTGCGGATTGATTTTGAAAATGCATCCGACACGGGCGTGTAGCTTTTGGCTCAGGGGGTGGCAAATCAGAAATTTCTTAAGGTGGATCCGTAAAGGTAGCGCGCGAAATTAAAATTTTCTTACGTTTTTTGCAATTTGCAAGTCAGTGTCAGATTGTATATAGGAAAATATGATTCGCCACCTTAACTAATCTGTATTTACAGAACTGTAATCTTTAGAATCATTAATACATCTCTCTAAGTTAGATTTGTTGATGATGCCTGGATAAAAAAATAAATTCTAATTATCCACTACCACCACTCTAATTGTCCATCAATCAGATAATAAAAAAATATTAGACACGTATTTTTTGCTTAATCATATTAATAAAAAAATACTTAGATAAAACGCATTTTAAGTTGGGGAGTGGGGGTCGCTAAGTCACTAGTAAGTATAAAATCTACATACTCGTGACGTCATGGCACATTTTACCTTAATGTATCGCCGTAATCTTCAGATTGAGTAAAAAAATAAAAAATACGATTCCAATATTTTCTTACAATCTCAAAGAAAGACTAAAAATAATTTTTGTCATCATGCCTATTCTGTAAATACATATTTGTTATGATCGAGAATCATATTTTGATCAAGATACAACATAACACTGACAGAGCAAAGTCCATTTAACCTGTCTTTGA
Source organism: Agrochola macilenta (assembly GCA_916701695.1). Taxonomy (NCBI): domain Eukaryota; kingdom Metazoa; phylum Arthropoda; class Insecta; order Lepidoptera; family Noctuidae; genus Agrochola; species Agrochola macilenta. The sequence continues at coordinate 19,041,310 of OU753554.1, read as the reverse complement.
CCATTGTTGATCTCTGCCATGGTTTTAAGCGTCTGAGTGTACTGAATGGCCATTCAATTGTAGCCATAGAAAAAGGCATTGATAATAAAATTTACAACAGCCGCGTAACTCGGTTTTTCTAAAATTAATGCATAAATACGAGTATATTGTAATTGCAAAGTGTTAACGTGACTAACATAACTTTTATCGACACCTATCGTAGGTACTTAGGCCGATCCATCAGGTTAAGCTGTGCTTGCCGGGGTTGGTCTGTGGATGGGTGACCATGTTTACATACCGAGACTTCTCCATGCCTCGGAAAGCACGTTAAGCCGTTGGTCCCGGCTGTCATTCGTGGGTTTTTGACAGTGGTTACGGGTTGTCAGTAGCCCGAAAGTCTGACAACCAGTCTTACCAAAGGGTATTGTATTACCCAGTTACTGGGTTGTGGAAGTCAGATAGGCAGTCGCTCCATGTAAAACACTGGTATTTAGCTGCATCCCGTTAGACTGGAAGCCGACCCAAATGCAGTTGGGAAAAGGCTAGGCAGATTGAGTAGGTACTTTGGCATATAAAACCCAGAGGGGGGCAGCTGCCCTTCCTGCCCCCGCCTGGGTACGCCCAGCATCCGAGTTGTCATGCAGGATGAAATTTTGTATGGAAGTCTCTAATTTTTTCCAATGGCAGATCCCATCCCCCGTTGTGATTTTCCACTGTCTAAGTTCAACCTTCCTCCCATTCCCTCGTCATTTCAAATAAACAATAAAACAAAAACGCATCGTCGAACAAAAACCCACCAGTAGCTTCGAGATCCTCATAAAGCCTTCTCACTTAATTAACATAGAATAGCTTCAATCAACATGTGCTATCAACATAGAACGTTTTCATCTGCCGCGATCATTTGGGATGATAATAAAGGGTGCCGTAAACACTTGGGATTGTTTGGAACCCTCCATAGCCATGTTTTATGACGTGGAGGCAATTTGTGGTGCTCTGAGCTTCGTTGTAAGGCTACGAATAGTAGACTGATTATGATAATGTAAGTGTCTTTGTTTGATGGTGTTTGCTGATTATTTAGTTGACTGAATTATGTACGTACTTTCACTAGTTATGTGTCTTAACTTACTTCTGTTACTTATTGTGGTAATAAGCACATCGTCTTCACAAACAATTTTATTGTATAATTAATGTTGATGTTCAAAATATTGTAAAACATTTTAATGAAGTAACTGTGGAGTTTCTTGCCAATTCTTCGCCATAAAAAACTACCATTTGGAAAGGGTAATTAGAATCAATTTCATTTTCTTGATCATTTTGATGATCAAAAGCCATTTTTGCGAAACGTAGGTAACTAATCCATAAAACAAAGGCTTGTCGGCTAAACAGGGCCTGATGTGTAGAGCTCTTTAGTATTCAAAAGATTCTAGATCTAAAGAAAATACTTATTCTAATATTATTATCGCTTCTCGTAAAATAGCGGCAAATGGTCTTTATTTGCATTTATATTACTGATTTGTAGAAGAGATTGTTTTACTTTTTCATGATTGGTTTCTTGAACTTTACCTATAATTAAGCCACTAGAATGTTCTTTTTCTATAATCATAATAAAGCAGAAACGTTTTTTTTTTGTTTCTTTGAACGCGCTAATCTTTGACTACCACTTGGATTTGAAAAAATCTTTTTGCATTTGAATAGTCCAATTCTTGAGGTTATTTACGATAGGACCCTTAAGAGCCGAACAAACAGAAAAAAAATCGACGAAGTCATAGTGCGGACAGGCGACGCGATGCGATGCGGCGGGTTAGGGGAACAAGAAATTTCACGCGTACTAAGTCGCGGGCAGAAGCTAGTATATTATAAAGAGGTAAAGTTTATAAGTTTAGATGTAGGAGCTAATCTCCGAAACTTATCATCCGATTTAAAAAAATCTTTCACTGATCGTAAGCCAGAATGTGGCACCATTCTGGCTTACGATCAGTGAAAGATTTTTTTGTGCCATAGGATATATTTTATGGTTTAGTTAACTTAAACGTGGACGGAGTCGCGGGCAGAAGCTAGTTAGTCATAAAGTTACAAATATAATTCCAGCGGAGCCAACAAATAAGTTAAGATTTCTTATTTTTATATAGGTACCTACCTACTTACTAGAGGTTGTGTAAATGCGATTTTTGGCTCACAAAAGGTTTTGGTGTAAGAATGAATTGGTTCAATACCTAACGTATGTATAGCGTTTTTTCAGACCGTAAGTAGTATAGTAAAAAATTATATCTACCTTACTAATATTATTTAGTTTTGTATACACCTCTATTTTACTAACTGACTTGATTTGATTTGATTCATACCTAAGCTACGACATATTTGAACCAAGTTCATCTCTATCTAAACTATTTATCCAATACAAATATTAATCCTAGAGTAATCTAGACGAACTAACAGAAAACAATTTTCACAACCAACAATTTAATATTTCCGTTGCAATCTAGAAATTATTCGTAAAATCTTTTTAAAATCCGTTTCTGATTCCACGAAGCACTCGCGAGCTAGATCGTGCTTCGTCGACTCTTCGAAGGAAACAATAATTTACAAATCGATGCCTTACGGGCGAAAAAGGATAACCGCCTCTTTTCAAATTTTACAGGGGAGTGATTTAAAGTTCAAAATAAACGAAAAAAAATCATAAAAAATTAAGTATAGCTCCCGAAAGCCTGGAAATGAGTTTTTATAATATTTAGCATGCTATCTATAAGATGGTGTTTTTATTTTTACGTAATTCAGCCTGCAAGAAGCAGTTACTGTCGGTTATCCCCAAATGGTCTTTATTTTAAAATCACCCAAAATGTCGTAAATTGAATTATCAAATTATCTGATGCGAGTAAAAATGACCTAAATTCAACCCATGTTTTATTTAAATTAAGGAAAAAAAGGTCAAGTCTTGGTTTTTAGAGAAAAAAATGTGATAATATAATCTAACCAACAATGTAACAATAGTTGACTGAAAGGAAAATTGTATCAAGCACTTTTTTTGAAAAGATGTCAATTATTTAGTGGATGTATTTTGATTATTTTACTTTAAAAAACTGTTATCTCTGCATTTAACATTTCAAGTTCACCCAAGAGATATACGTATACAATAAAAAACCATTTAATTAGGTAATCAGCTCAGTCTTTAATTAACATAAAAATGGCACATCGCACTTATCAAATTAAAAACATACTAAATAACAATTGTTTGTAATAAACCCTCGTATCAAAAAATCACCGTGATCAAATAGACTTAGAACTATTGCAATTAAAGCAACAGCTACTTGTATCACATTGAGATCAATGTTTAAAATCAAATTTATCAAAATAATGAAAACAAATTCTTAAAATTAGTGGCCCTTTCAACATCATAATCACTTGTCTCAATATATTTTTTACTAAGAACAATTCAAATAATTGCAATATAGGTACCTAATCTAAAAACTATAAAAAAGTTCAACTTTAATAAAGTAACAAATATTCTTATGATAGACAATGTACTGTACGTATCACAATTTGCTTGCATCAGTCTTTGACCTACAAATACACATAAAAAATTTAAACAAGCAGAGCTTCTTATTCTACGCTGTCATCCTCGATATCAGACTCAGGGAGTGTATCCTTAACATTAATGGAACTAATCAGGCTGTTGTATTCACTATGGAGAAAATTAGGAATTACCTTATCTCTACACAATTTAAGTAAGTCATCATGTTTGGCTTTAGATAAAGGAATTAAAGATTTATAGCATGCTGGTGGACTAATTTTGGTTTTTGGTTGCACTTCAATACTATAAGATTCAGCATCGTCACTCATCGAGTTTTTAACAAAAATCAAATTATCCTTCTTATTCCGAAAAGTTACAATACGCATCTTACTTATTTTTCCTGTTAAATTTCCTTTAAAGTATTTATCGCTGACTATATCCCATTTATTAAAGTCTGAAAACTGCAAACGCTCGACATTGTACGGTTCTGGATCTTGTCTTGCAGTTGTGAATACTGTATACCATTGTGAAGGTGCATAAATGATTGTATTTTTTAGATTTTTTTCTATCACGGCATGAACGGAATCAACCGGCATGTAAGTATGGCCAGTTAGTAGAAAGTTAAGCTGTATAGTCTGGATATAAACACATGTTTGCAGTGTTGTATGCAGCATTGCCATAATAATTCTGTTTCGGTTCTGACCCGGGCAGCAATCGGCATACAGCAACAAATTTTTAATTGTGCCACGTTCATCAACCGTCTGAATGTACTTATTGAGTATTGTTGCTATTTCGTTGGCTCCTCTTTTTCCATTACATTCATCCCAATAATAACAAAAGACGTTGCGAGTCCCATTTTCATACACGCAAAAATTATACACAGCTAATTTACGAGAATAAAATAAGAGCATACTATCTCCATATGGGGTATTTAATACCTTTTGAAGGTCGAAACTAGCACATAAAGTAGAAGGATCACTTTTATGTATATTCTGATGAGCTTTAAATCTGTTGTAACTTTCTGTTTTTTGTAATTCATGTTGCTTCTTTTCTTCTTCTAATTCAGGATTATCTTTATTTCTTTCAAATTTCAGGCATTTCAAACATTTGTCTTTTTTAGGGACATGGAAACCAATATTGAATTTTTCATTGAATATGGAGCGAAACACTCTTTCGCTTACTATGTCAATTCCTCTCTCTGTATAACTGTTCTTGTAAATTTTGTATATATTTGCCAAATTTTTCATTTTAGTTGGAAGGTAAACACGGCTAGTGTCCTTGCGACAATAATGGGATGGCACAGCAGGTAAGCCTTTTATAAAGTTAGTAACAGACAGAATGGTTGAATCCTTAGTTTTGTTAGGCGGGTCACACTTACCACGCTTATCTTCTTTAGCTAGTCCGAGAGTAGAATTTTGAACGGTGTATTGGATGAATTTATGGCCAACATCCAATGTAGCTGCTAAAAATTGCAGACAAACTGCTCGCTGTCCTTCACCTTCAGTTATTGTATATTTGTAAGTAAAGCTTCGTTTATCAGAATTTTGAACTCTCTTTCGTTTCACAACTGTTTTCTGGGTCATAGATACAAGCCAATCTTTACGGCGTTGCACGGATAAATTCCAAAAATAGGTGTGTATACTTTTTCGTTTCTCATCTGACACAGAACCACAATCATTACCGCACTTTTTACCTATGCATGGGTTTGGTTGGATTTCTTTAGAAGATACCTCAGATCCATCATGCTTCACATATGCTTGTCCAGATTGCTTTAGTTTCTGTCTCTCTTTCTTAATATTCTTGCGCTGCTGCTTTGTTGCATTCTCTCCTACTATATTAGGCCCTGGTGCATCTGTTGACGATACCGTATTCCCAGCATCTTTTTCATTATTTTTCTTTCTTTTTCCTTTACTTGTTTTGTGCGAATTATTAGAATCGGATAAGTCTGATGAATCTGAAGTAGGCTTGTATGTATCAGAATCAGTTTCACCTCCAAAAATAGTTGTAAAATCTTCTTCATCAGATAAATAATAATCAAAATATTGCTTGTTTAATTTGGCTTTACGTTTCTTTTTAGGATTCGATATGCCACTGTTATTTACTTTTGGGTCCGGCCCAGAACTCGTTGATGGTAAATCATTGGCCGTCACAGAAAATATAGGGATTGGTGATATTGATCTTTCAATTTCAGCAATACACGGTTCTGGCAACAACTGAGCGACTGTTTGATCTTTCAAGGCTTCAGACTCCATAAGCAACTGATTAACAGGCTCAACGTTTTTAACCCGAACATAATCGAGTGGTCTTACATTGGCCTACAAATAAAATAATTTCATTAATAAACATAGACAAACAAATAGTAGGTACGCTTATTGGTGGTTACTGTTACCAATAAAATCATACGTTGCTGATCCTTATTTAGAAGCAGTAAGAGGGACCAACATTAGACCCGACGGTATCTACCTAAACTGTCCTACTTAATGTGTAGGTACATTCTTTCGGAACTGAGTAATCTCCTATACCTACGGTACGTAGTAAGTAGGTACATAATAATCTTGTACAAAACATAATGTCACGCCTTAATCACTGAAAGGTTAGACAAAGGTGTGCAGTTCACTAACGTTTCACCAATTACGTCCCAAGTAGATATTAGGAAGCGAGCCTATTGCCACCTACCAGGCACAGTTCCAGGCTCTGCTGCTACTAAGAAATTACTAGTGGAAAAACATAATAACACTTTGCCCGACCCGGGATTGAACCCTGGACCTCACGTGCAGAAGTCACGCTTGTGAACACTAGACCAACAACATCAAATAGTAAGTAGGTACATAATCTACTTGTAATGAACATGTCAATAACTTATACCTACACGCTCGCGTATAAACACTATCACAATAAAATAATACCTAACATCGCACGCGGCTCAGCCCGCGCTATTCTAAGTACCTACCTAATCACACAAAATTATGGTACGTAACTATTTTGCGGTGCAACACTTTAAATTGGATCAGTAGATTCAAATATTGCACTATGCAAAATGGAACTAGTTTATAATATTAGTGCCTATACCTATAGAATAGATAAGTTACCTACCTACTACTACTTTTATACCTAAACATACATAATTACGATAATTTTGAGAAGTATCTTACCTGAGCAGGTTCTGGTATATCAAAATTTATCACTCTTGGTGTCGGAAATGTTATGTCAGAACTGTGCAGTGCTTTGTCAATTATATTCATCGCCCGTTTTCTTGCAGTCATGTTGTTAATCTGAAATATAAGTCACAATTAATCAATATCTTTGAAATTTTAGTTATGTAATCTATTTGTAAACAAGAAATAAATAAATCTATGTCCTTTTTCAGCATGAAATTTAACTTACCTTATAATAAGTAATACTACATTTATCGCGCCGAAACGGCTCGCGTGCGCACGTGGTGCTTGCCCCGTGGTCACCTGGTGACTAAAATTTGTTCCGCTGCCGCTTGCGCTCGTAGTTTTCAGAAAACGATACCGACAACCGCCAATTTAAATTATTTTTAATTCGATAAGCGCCATAACGCGTAGAGTATGAATTGGGATAAGGATAAGATTTTGGTCTAGCTTTTTATCTAACCGCCAAAATTGTATAAATATCGGGAGGGAAAAAAAGGATAAGCTAACTTTTATTACATATTTGTGTGCGGGTAAATATGTAGTAACCTCCATTTTTTCATTTATTTTTAACGAGGAAAAAAAGACTACAGACCAAACAGAGTCTGCAAAATGCGGCCAAAACGGAATAAACGACTAATTATGTTTTAAACACGAACAGGCATAACAAACTAAATACATATTTCTGAATTTTTACTTCCAGCCAAAATAGTTTAACGTACAATCATTAAAATATTACAAAAAGTCCAAAAGGTGTAACTTCTTTATTCTTAAATAATTCGTAGATCAAACACCAAAATAATAATTTTACAAAAATTGAAGTCGTTTACAACGAAATAAATTGACAGAAGTCTATATTTTTCCTACCGCGTAACCGACAAAAAGTTTCACGTAGGCAAACGTTACCTAGACCAATCGACGCAGAAAAAAAAGGCGATTCTAAGTATGTATATAACTGAATTTCTCAAAAAATGTCGGTTATCCCTTTTCGGCCGTAAGACATCGAAATGTATTTCGCAAATAAAATTATTAATTAATAAAAATAACAAAAATATATCCTAACTTTTCTAAAATTATTCACAAACTAAAATATGGCGTTGAAAAATTTATCTGCATCGCATTACCACGTTGTATAGCTATGCTTAGCCTGTGCATGGTCAAGATAAAAGCCAGCCCTTGAGGCACGGGAAGTGTCAAACATGCAGTCGTTTCGAGATTTCCTCAAAGAGAGGATGAGCACTGGGCCCCCACGGCCCTAGGGTTTCAATCCTAAACGGCTCGAATATAAAATTACCAATTAGGTTATTATACTTAATTTCCGCAGCCGCAGCAGCAGCGCCAGCACATCACGCCGCACTAGGAAGATAGGATAGCGCAAGAGTATCGACACACGTTGCATCCCACACTAAAAGCCTAACTACCTTCCATGAAAATAAAGACATGTCGTCCGGTCTCTTGCCATCGTCGCGTACCAAATCATTGAGTTCTAATACAGCTGGAACGCCGACCGTGACAAGAGCTCGGCGGATGATGTCGTTAATGTTCGCGTGCCGTGCTCAGCGACCACTCTTCAGCTGGCAAGACAGGCCGTGGAGTCCGAAACTGTTGACAAGGCCACAGTGACGGCAATGAGGAGAACAACATGGAGCTCCTAGTCGTAGGGAAGCAGTGAGGCGGAAAGTAGTGACGGTAGGGCATGAAGCGGCGCACACGCTCCGTAGACTATACGGAACGTGTGCACCGCTTCATGCCTACCGTACCTACATAATAATTTACTAAACACGTCTGCTACTAAGCAGACGTGTTTAGTAAATTATTATGTACTACTCTGCAGAGCAGCTCATCCTATCGTCTCCGGGAAGATGGATTATCGGATAGCCTCGGTAAAGCACGGCACATCAAAATTAATCAGTGTGGAGGCTAGTATTTTCCTGATTAATTTTTCAGTGCCGCGGATCGAGGATATGAAAGCCGAGAAACTAATACTAAAAATTTTGCGGACATACAGGCCCCATACGAATGGGAAGAGCTGTAGCTTGTGCCCAAGAACGGTCGTCCATGGCTACATAAAAAATCGAAGTGTTAATTGATAATTTGTACCATTCTGTCTAAAAGTTAAATGTGCTTCCATAAATGGGAAGTGCGAAGGAATGATAAACACACACATGTACATACTATTTTAGTTCTGTATTTCATAGTACACTGGATAATGTTGGAGATTTCGAATTTCCTTGAAAACTGTTCACGGCTTAATTTAAAAGGAAAATACAAGCGAAAGTAAGCAACGTCGACGTGTGGAATGCAAAGGGGATTTCATGATTTTTCTAGCATAAAAGAGAATATGGCTGTGCGTTTTATTCATTCTAACTGCATTTACATATGACTGATTCTTTTAAAAACTGCATGAACCATAGATATAAGAAAGAAGGAGATATGCCCGGTAGTTGAAAATGTATCGAAACCCAATGTCTTCTATCTATCCCTACTCTCTAGCCTGCGATCACACATGCGATCAGTAAACCCAATAAATACGAGGCCCCGCTCACACTTGCAATTTGCAAATCAGAACGTACTACATAATCAATTATAAACCTTATCCCATCAAACACAGCGTGCATTTACCATGCACCGTACAACTCACCCACACGAAAACATCGTTCGCTATCGTTGTGCTGTGCAAAAGCCATTTATTTTACATATACGCTAGTGATTGACTAAATCGGAAACTTATCGATTCTCCCATTTATTATTGTATTAAAATTTTTGGAAGTTGCTAAAAAAATTATAAATAAAAAACGATATACATATAATAAGATGATATAAATAAACAATAAGTAAGTAAAAAAAAGAAATATTAAGTAAACCAAAAAAACAACATTATGAGAAAATCTAAATGAGTATAAAACAAGATTTCACATCGGTCTTCCAATCAGGCTATAACTGTTGACAAATTGAAGAATAAACTTTAATAGTAATATAAATTCATACGACAATCGACATTATCGTCGATAGCCTACGTTAGTGGATCTGCACAACCACATCACTAATCCGTCACAAGACGCTGCGGCCGTACTAACGATGCAACCGCTTAAAGTAAATATCGTTTTGTAATTTTTACATTGTTTGTCCAGTTACTTAGCGACATACTTTGGTAGTGGTAAAGAAGCAATGTATTTACTACAATAAAAGTACAGTCGCTGTGATATATGAAAACAAAAATAACGTAGTAAAGGCAAGAAATATTTTACGATTTGTTGTTTTTCATGATTTTCAACACAAATATAGCAAAATACTTGTGCTGATTTATGAAAAGTGGTTCTACGATTTATAAAGTTTATAGTTTAGCTTCGATTTTTACAAGAAACCACTGAACAACACGGTATTCTTAAATGTTATCACGATCGCGCTCGAAAGCGCACTAGTTAGCGGAGACAGCCATTTGCCTGAGGCATGAGCATTGTGATCAAGACGCGCGGACACAGACACGCCCCCATACCACTTCTCCTGTTATTTATATTTCTATGGCATGAACGTATGTTATTTCGGATTTCTGGAAAAGTATTGGTAAATGATTTGGTAGGTATAATTGTTTGTTTGAATGCAATCACGTTTACCTTTTCAAACATAAATTGTAGATATTGCGAGTATTTTTTTATGAATGAGACCTAAATGTTTGCCTTTCTCATGTAGGCATACGTTTTTACCTACATTCGTAAGGTAAAAGAGTGTGCTATTTCATGTCTAGCTTTGGAACCGCCGCTGTCAATATGATCTGTAATTATCAATTGCAACTTCTCAAGTAATATCAAAATCAAAACCTCTATACCTACTAAAATCATCATCCTTTCCCAGCTATGTCGGGGTCGGCTTCCAGTCTAACCGGATGCAGCTGAATACCAGTATGTTACATGGAGCGACTGCCTATCTGACCTCCATAACCCAGTTACTTGGTAATACGATAGATAGACAGAATATTATGTACACCATAAAAATTACAGATATAAATGTAGACATTTTACATAGGGTGACACAATGGGCGGTCTTATCGCTAAAAGCGATCTTTTACAGACAACCTTTGGATGTATTAAAGGGAGAAGGAGAGACAATACTGCAGGTAGTCAGTGGTGTACCATTTACATACACAATAAATACATACATAGTGTTTCATGTTTAAGATGATAAGTATATGCTTTATGTATGTATTACATACATAAAGCATATACTTATCATCTTAAACATGAAACACGAGCAAGGAACTATATGTTATGATGATGTTTAAGGAGAGAGGAAGTGTTGTGTTTCGATACCCCTTGGTAAGACTGGTTGTCTGACTTTCGGGCTTCTGACTACCCGTAACGATTGTCTATCAATAGACCGGAACAACTACGCTATGAAAAATCTATCTCCTCTTATGTGCAACTTTAAACGTCCCGCCCACAACTTACTGACTTGGAACCTCAGGGTGCCAGTTATGACTTTGCAATGGAAGTTAGTATACTTGAGTTGAACCAAGTCGAACTTATTGAAAATTCTATATGCTATAAATACTGACCAGGCAACTTTTAGAGCTGTATTTTCCTGTGACTTGTAATTTACTTTGTGACTCGACTACGGCAAAGTCAAAGGAGGGTTATGATTTTAACAGGCTTTGTAATGTATGTACGTGAGTATGTGCGTGTTATTGTTGAAAGTGTCATGTTGTTCCACAGGCTAAAAAAAACTATCGTATTTTTAATTTGTGTCTTGTCCGTTTTAGTTGTGTGTTTTAGTTGTTAGCTTTTAGTTTTCGTCGTTTATTATAGTCGAAACCTCTAATATTAAACGAGTAATATTTGATATCATATCCTATTCAATTAGCAATATTTGTATATATATTTATAATCACGTTCTCGAAAACGGCTCTAGTATGAACTTTCCTATACTATTAAATGAGCATTCTCTATGTACACTCGAGCAGAGCTCGGTCGACCAGGTACTAATGTCTTATTGCAGATATTTCTGCTTTTCGGTAAATTGGATTAGATTCGTCACATGGCTTGAGGATCATGATATTTTCATTAAATTTTTTGAGACTTGCGTGGGTGACACGTGTCAACGTAAGCTTCTGAAAAAGATACCGGAATACCGAAAATATCAAAATATATCACTATTAACGATATTTTCTTCAGGAAATTCCTTGTCTGGGGATTTTAATGGTTTATAGGTACTCTTTTTATCAAAGAAAAGATGGATGTATTGTGTGAGGAATGATATGAAAGAGAAGGGAGTGAATGATAGCGTGACGGTTGACAGGGGGCAGTGCAAGAAGAAAACGGGATGCGCCAACCCCACGTAACTTTGTACAAGGGCAGAAAGATGATGATACTCTTTTTATCAATCTCTCTCTCTATCTACCTTGGCTCCTTTAGTTTTGAAGATCGTGAATTAAAATATCTATATTTGACAAAAAACCGGTTTCGCTTTTAGAATTTTAAATATTTGATATTGCTTGTCTATTTAGACTTGGTAAGATTATTACATCTAGTATAAATAAGTGTTATTTCGGTTTTCGTTAGTTTTTTATCTGTGGCCCAAAAAATTACTTGGACAAATTTTTACAGAATATATTATTCTTGAATTTGTTTGGACTTAATATTAACGTAAAAGTATGACAGGTTTCTTAATTTAAAAAATGTACAAAAAGAAAATCATATTTTAGTGTCTCGCACTAAAATTTGATTATCTTTTGGTACCTACTAAATGTTCTTTCAAAACTAATTTCCTCGCGTTAGTTCTGAAGATATTTGAACCGTAAAAATATTTCTAGGCCTATTACGTTCCCAATTTATTACGTGATTATGTGTCTGACCGTTATAATTACAGGCTTACGGCCTTGGGTGACGCCTGATAATTTTTATAGGTGCTTGTAAGCAGCGTGGAAATTATAGTGCTTGGAGGTAGAAAAAGGTACTTATTATATGTTGGAATTGCTTTTCCGGAAAAAGAGAAATAGGCAACTTGCTTTCTGACGAGCTAACCGACTTATTCACAATTTTTTTTTTTTGGTTAAGTCCTCTCCTCTCATGCACGAGGTTGTGGGTTCAAATCCGGGCAAGTACCAATGTGACTTTTTCAATTCATATGTACTTTCTGAGTTTATCTTGGACATTACTGACATCGGTGAAGGCAAACATCGTGAGGAAATCTGGACTTGTTGTTAATATAAGTCTGAAATCGCCAACCCGTCTTGAGCAAGCGTGGTGATCAATGCTCGTGCCTTCTCTGTATGAGAAGAGGCCTTTGCCCTGCAGTGGGACAGTAACAGGCGGGTATTATTATTATTATTTATTAAATGATTTTTGAAATACCAATTTTACAAGGAGTTTTCCTACAGATATTTTAATGTTCTTTTAAATCTCAATACTAATACAGGAACTTATATTCACAATTTTGTATACGTCAAAGGAAAAGAACCGTCAAACCGTCGTCGTCCTGAACGGTGTGGAAGTCATTAAAACAGGAATTCGAAGTAAGATTTCGAACGAGAAACGAATATGAACAAAATGGAGAGTTTCCTTAAAAAAAATATGTTTTATAAATATTCATGTAGCCTCAACTAACATTACCTGATACCGAATGCATTTTTTATATTTTTATTGGATTAATGTAGTCGCAATAATTTTATTTAAAGTTCATAATTGTATAATAACATGTCTTTAATTAGAAGAAATTTCTGACTTTAAAATGTTGCATTAACCACCATAAGAAGCCGTAATTATTTTTTTTTTTTCCGCAGTTATCTTCAATTTGAGCGTTAATTATTTAAAGAAGAGAGACAATATAAGTAAATCAAAATATAAGAAATAATAATTTATAATTTTTTTATTTTTTTTTGCTGGTTTCTGTCACAGTTACTCGTCGTTTAATCTATCTTTAAAATACTCAAAACTTTGTACATTGTGTTTTTGTCTAGGATAGATAAGTCCCCCACATTTGTTAAATATTATTATAATTATTAAATGTCTTACACATTATTTTTAGGGGTAGCTAACGTTACGTTCACGACGAAGATTACCAACAATCAATAAGTACTAACGCAATTACATCTTTTAAATCAGTAAAATATGTAATTTCGTAAGTACTTAAATAATAAATTAGTTTCACTTCGTAATAATTTAGTAACACAATAAAACTATCTTCAAGCCCGAAAATAAAGCTACATTTAATTTTCCCTACAGAAACCAGAAACCTACCCAAGAAGCTACAAAAGCGACGAACATTTATTCTTTATAAGCCTCAAATACAAACTCAAAAGGGTACCTACTTACATCTCTTTGACAAAAATGAAACAAAAAGGTGGAAGCAACAATAGAAGATACTCCCGGCTTCGATTGCTGATGGCAGATATAATATTACCTTTGAGGTAATATAAGGTTGGTAGGTTGAATCATGAATGTTAGTAATAGTGATAAATTCATTCTTTGTTTTCGTCGAATCTTCATGTTATCAGAGGGCTAGCCTATTTTTTGGCAAAAATAATCAGTATTGCCATCGAACTTAGCAATGCTGCCAGCCTTTTAAACACTTTTCCCATTGAGACTGAAATTAATTTCTTGATGCCCCATGAGCTCTACCCTTTTCTATATATGGTTTGTAGATAATATATATATTTATATATTATTGTTAGCTTGTATATTGTATGTATTTAAGATTTGTCAAAGCGATATAAAGTTTGATTAAAATAAATAAAGTTCTTTGTTTTCAGGATACAGCGAAACGAACTAGCAAGGTAATTGAGAAGCGCACTCACAATCCCAATGCCATTAATTGCGACAATATTCAATAATATTCATTACGCTATTTACGTTTTCAAACATTTGAAGCAATGGATTATGAATTTTCTTCAAAATCCTTCGGATTGTGTTAGTGTGTCACGCAATTGGAATGCAGGAACCCTAAAATTTATATCAAGGATTCAAAACAAAATATCACATCAAAATCGTAAAACAAAAATACCTTCTCAAAACTCTGGTGGTTAACAAAATACAGGCAGATAATAACGCACACCTGTGGAAAACGAAAACTTTTTCACTTTTGAGAAATTGTCTTACATCTGCCATTTTGGGCACATTATTTAGAAATACCTAGTAATAAACAAGTTACAGGTGGAAGATACCCGCAAAGAAATACGTCTGACCAAAAGGTTAGAGTACCTTCATTTATGAGTAGTTTTAAAAATAAAGCCTGGAAATGTCAAAAGTCATTTCCAGAATTTAGTCAGACTTCGTACTTCCTTGACCCCTGGATCCTTAAGGAATTCTAACGTTTACAACGGAAGGCAGGGACAGGGAAGGCGGATGACTTAAGTACACCCACATTTCGCCAATATATAACGCCCCGTGTGGGCGCGCCTACTTATCTACATTGGCAGCATAGAAATCCCGAATCTGGGATACTTAGGTAATACGCGACCCGCGACTTTTGAACTGAAGACGCTTAGAGCAATATTAGAAGTCGTACTTAAGCCACTAGCCTAGACCAACGAAGCAATATTCTAAATACACATACTATAATTCCTCTCAATTTTTACTCTGTGTCGTCTAAGGTGCGGGACATACACAAATAGCGAATGGCGCGGGCATGGACACGGTGGGGCGCGGGCATTGCGCTGCCCGTTTTATATTTCATACAAAATGTACAGGAACGACGTGGCGCGGGCGTGGTAACGGTGTGGCGCGGGCGTTGCACCGCCCGTTCCATATTTCATACAAAAGGTATAGGAACGACGTGACGCCTCTTGTGTATGTTCCGCGGCGGAACATACACAAGAGGCGTGGCGCGGGTGAGGCTACGGTGCCGCGCGGGCGTTGTGTATGTTTCGCACACCGTCGCCACGACCGCGCCACACCGTCGCCATGCCTGTACCGCTCGCCGCTTGTGTATGTCCCGCGCCTAAAACGCCACATACGACCCTCGCATTACACCTGACGTCATGCAAATCCTACATCGGCATCGCGCAAGCAGAGCTTTCCGCAAGATTAGAACAGCCCAAAAATGAGCAACGGGCTGTAGCCAACTAGACACAACACCTGTCAGGTCGGAGGATTTGCCCTTTTTAATGTAGGATGAGGAACTTTCGACTCTCAATCAATCTGCCTAGCCTTTTCCCAACTATTTTGGGGTCAGCTTCCAGTCTAACCGGATGCAGCTGAATACCAGTATTTTACATGGAGCGACTGCCTATCTGACCTCCACAACCCAGTAACTGGGTAATACGATGCCCCTTGGTAAGACTGGTGTCAGACTTTCGGGCTTCTGACGACCCGTAACGACTGTCAAAGACCCACGAATGACAGCCGGGACCAACGGCTTAACGTGCTCTCCGAGCCACGGAGGATTCTCGGTATGTAAAGATGGTCACCCATCCACTGACCAACCCCGGCAAGCGTAGCTTAACCTGATGGATCGACCAGTGCGGCTGTTGTTACTTAGCCACGAGCTCCTCAACTTGGAACTTGGAACTTTCCACTCTATTCCTCTAAAATTTCAAACACCTATTACTGGCCGCACAACTCATTCGCTCAACAATTCAAACACAAACAAAGCAACAGATGAAGAAGTACAGTCAACAGAGCGATTACGTCACCCAACTCCACACGTAACCGGTTTTCCAATAAAACCTGACTTATTTATTACATGGATCGGCTATCAACAGGTCGCGCCAGCTGTCGAACTGTTCAATGCTTTTGACAGCTATCCGATGGCGCTGAACTTGGCTAAGTGGATTAAAATGAATTGTTACGTGTACCTAAAAGGGGTTTTTGGTGGTGCTGTGCTGTTTGAGTTCGAACATAATTCAAACATAATTCTGTCTATCTTCTTCAAACGATTAACAGATACAGCACGATGTTTCAAATTCGTTTAGCAATAAACGTGTTTAGTGATTTGTTACTGGACCTTACTCTGTAAAATATGAATTTAAATGGATTTTTCACGTTGAATCTGAATATCAGAACCAACATCTAACAAACTACTAAGTACTAGGAAACTATTTTGTTTGCTTCGATGTTTACGTACGAGATTAATCTGAATGCTAACGCTGCTTTTTCTTTCAAACTAAAACTAAAACTACCAGTTAGTTCCTCCTTTAAAGAAAAAATATCATGAATTTGCTAGCTCTTTCTTTTCATTAAAATTATGGACTAAGCTGTTCTGGAAATAAAAATACCTACCCTTTAAAAGTAGAATACCCTTTAAAAGTATAATACCCTTTAAAAGTAGAATACCCTTTAAAAGTAGAATACCCTTTAAAAGTAGAATACCCTTTAAACTAGAATACCCTTTAAAAGTAGAATACCCTTTAAAAGTAGGATACCCTTTAAAAGTAGAATACCCTTTAAAAGTAGAATACCCTTTAAAAGTAGAATACCCTTTAAAAGTAGAATACCCTTTAAAAGTAGAATACACATTAAAACTAGAATACCCGTCAAAAGAAGAGGGGCTTGTGATGGCTAAGTAATAACAGCCGCACGGGTGAATTGATCAGGTTAAGCTACGCTTGTAGCGCTTGGCCCGTGGATGCGTGACCATTTTTACATACCAAGACCCCTCCGTGCCTGGGAAACTACGTTAAGCCGTTGGTCCCGGCTGTCATTTGTACATCTTTGACAGTTGTTACGGGTCGTCAGAAGCCCGAAAGTCTGACAACCAGTATTACCACGGGGTATCGTGTTATCCAGTAACTGGGTTTTTGAGGTCAGATAGGCAGTCTCTCCGTGTAAAATACTGGTATTCAGCTGCATCCGGTTAGACTGGAAGCCGACCCCAAAATAGTTTGGAAAAGGCTAGGCAAATTGATTGAAAGAAGATCTCATTTAAACGGCAGTTTTTTTAAATCAATCTCGCGTCAACACGGCTGTTAATTATTAAGAAAATTATTCATGATTTATGTGAACAAGACTGCTATTTGTTTAAATCTTCCGTTAGAATAAGTTCTTATGGATTAAAAGTAAAACAATAGTGAACCGGTTAGACTGGAAGCTGACCCCAACATAGTTGGGAAAAGGCTAGGCAAATTATGATCCTTTAAAAGTAGAATAGTTTTTTTATTTAAAAAAAAATAGAAAATAAAACTCCATACGAATTACAGATATAAAATTTACATAGGGTGATACAATGTTCGGTCTTATCGTTAAAAGCGATCTTTTAAAGGTAACTTTTGGATGAATTTTAAGGAAGTAGAAAAAAAGGAGAATAAATAAGTGTTTTGTTGTAATATGTGGCCACAGTTAATATTCATATCTATATCTCTATTATTAATATTATTACTTACTTATTTATTATTTTCCATAGACTGTGTTTTCTTTAGAGCAACAAAATAGATTGTTATTTTTTTTTTCTTTCTTTTAAATTTTCAATTTTGTTTTCATGCAGTTTTGTGTTTCTTTTTTTTTTAGCCTATATGTACTCTATGTAATAAAAACTTGAAATATGTAAGTGCTGTGCACACCTGTAAGTGACAAATTCACTTTAGATTTTAAGTATAAATTTTACAGTACCCCAAAAATGCCATAAATAAATAAATAAAAATATCTTACAACAGTTAAAACGATATTAATAGCTATTTAATTTACATAAAACCACAAACCGTGTCGCCATTTAAATGTAGGAACGTCTCAAAATTAACCTGTATATGAAGCCCAAGAAAAAGTTTATGTAGGTAGGTATATTAATTTCAAAAGAATCTTCTAAACCATTCACTCAACTAAAGAACATAAGCCTTAATGTAAAGACAGCAAATTGGAGACGCTCTTCATCAAAAGAGGGAGGCATTACAAGTATACGAAATAATGTACCTACGTAATTTATTTTTCATTTCGTCAAAGAAAATTAAAACCTCTATGAAAAAGGTACTCAAGTATAAAAGTTGTGTGGATTCAATTGAATACTTTTGAAGAAATTTGTGGCTGGATTCTAGTACATTGTAATCTTGGTTTCTTGTGTAGATTAAAAGTTGGCTTCGACCTCGTGACAAAGGGTATATCTATTGTGAGTAAGATAATACGGACAAGGAGTCCGTATTATCTTACTCACAATAGATATACCCAATGTAGCTCTATCTCTTCGTGTACATTATAATTAATCGAGTTTTGTGTATGGTCTACTTCTGTTATTACGGTGAGGTTATTGGTTCTATAAACTTGACCTTGACCTTGAACCTTAATCACGAGAATGATCTATAGCTCAAAAACTCGTGGTCCTACAGGAATCAGTCATTATAATTTTTATACATAACTTTTAATTATGTGTTCCCCACAGCAAAACTACAAAAAAAGTAAAAAAAAACGAATTAAAGTTTTTTTATTACATGCGAGTTTTTTCTTTATTACTCTTATGGATACGGATGATTATTATGTCTTAACGATTATGACATCTAATACGTATATTAGTACAGAGTACCTGGTCCACTGATCTCTAATCGGGTGAAAATAGAGAATGCTTATTTAATAGTATATGATAGTTCATACTAATTCCATGCTGCCATGTCATTATTCTAAGGTAGCCCCGTCTTGTTAAACTTTGGGCGAGCGAGTTCTGCTCGGGTGAATATTCATGAAAAATTATCGAAAATTAACTTTAAAAGGGAGGGTCTATCTTTAATATTTTTCATGTTATTCAATTTTTTATGTTTTTAGTAGCGTTTGCCATATCTTTTATGTTATTGGCTCGATTTGGATTCTGTTTATTATTTCTAATAGCTTATGAGTTATTTCATCGGATTAACTAAATTTTTTTACTTAAATTGGTCGACTATGAAAAAAAAACGGAGGTGAAGTTTTTTTTTCCAAAAAAAACAGTATTTATTTTAAAAAACACAAGTGTAAATCTATAAAATCATAGCGGGATATAGAAAAAAAATAAAAAAAAAAATAATAAAAAATTAAAAAATTATAAAAATAATTAAAGATAAACCCCCCCTTTTTAAGTTTATTTTCGATAATTTGTCATGAATATTCAGAAAAATACGGGCGGTCACATGCCCATGGGCGACATTGTATTGCAACTTTCATCGCAATCTTTAGAGCCGTTTTCGAGAACGTGATTACAAATATTGCTCGTTTAATATAGGATTAGAAACATACGTCATAGACATAAGACGACATTCTTTATTAATATTCCAGTTCGCTAGTTAGCCACATTTCATATTTCCATACAGTAATATTGGCAAATTAATCAAAACAGCGAAATATTTGACATCTATTTGCGACGTTGCCCACTTTCAGAATAAACGCTCTTAAAGTAGTCTGTAGTAAGTACTCTCACACAACTCTTCCTATTTGCAGCAGATTTAAATACAAACCACAATCTACAGGCTAACTTAGAACTTAGAAGTAAGACACTATAGAGCTGTTCCCTACAGAGCCTTCATCGCACAGCTTGGTTCATTTTAACTTTAATTAATATACGCCTTTGTTTCACCACCAATACGAGCTGTGTGTGGCGTAACTACAAGTACAGTCAGCCTTAAGAAGCGTATACATGAACAAAAAATAATTTATCTTTCACTATCTTTGTTCCAAAATATTGTATCAATGTGTAGTGTGTGTGTTGTATGTGTATTTAGAGGCAAGAGGAACAGGGTGTAATTTTCACTCATCCTATAGAAGAGGGTGGATCCTCCAACTAGACGGGTGTCGTGTCTGGCAGACAGTTATATGTCGATCGCACGGTAAACTCTAATTGCGCGATGCAGGATTTGTGTGACGTCAGGTCTTTGATACGTAGTTCGCATGTGGCGATGAAGATGCCACCACATGTATGTGTACCTTGGCCGACTTGGAAATCTCTAAATAGACTTCGAACCTAAGTCAGCCGGAGCAAAGACAATCTCCACAGATGGGGGTTCATGGAAGGCTCAGATCTCAAGTGAGATGCAGCATCTCCCCACAGACAATGGCCCACCTTCCATCCTGCGTCACATGCCCTGTCACTTGTGCACTTGACTGCGTCAGTTACCGAGTTACCAAACATGTTTGAAGTTTTTGGCATCGATAATCTAAGAAAAAGAATGTGTAGCCACAAAATAAAACATTGGGTACTTAGTTGTAACACACATTTTAACTGTATTATGAACACAAATTTTAGATAATCAAATAAATTCTTGTCCATGTATAAATCTTTTTGGGGCTGACTGTATCAACTTAAAGTACTAATCTAGACTTTCACTGAGTTTCAGCTTTATTTTCTAGTTTCTATTAACTTTATGAAATTGAATTTTGATTTTGTAGATTGTAAATTAAATAGAGGAATATGATTAAACTGTCCTCCTAAATCGAGTGATATGTGTTCTTGACGTAAATAATTTAGACCGCGAGGTTAAACGATGGTGTCGATGTTATTGAAATGAAATTATGTTCTATATATAGGTCATCATCATCATCATTTCGGCCAAAAGATGTCCACTGCTGAACATAGGCCTCCCAAGCATCGCGCGGACTTCATAAGATCATTATATCTAGAAATCAATTAAGTTAATAGTGCCTGTTGTTATAATAATGAAAATGCCAGTAATAACAGAACTAAAATCAAACTCAGAAAAATGCAACATCCAATTTTTACAATTTCATTTGTTTAGGCTTTCAGCCTAATTCAAATCTCACCTGAGTCAAATTCAACATATTTTATTTCACATAAACCTATAAGGTTTATGTTAGCAATAAATAACTTAAAAAATTACTAAAGTAATAGATTCGCAAGCTACAATGTTTTCAGGATTACGTTACTTGATTGAAGGGATTTTTTAAAAACTATTTTATTTACTCTTTCGTTTCTGGTGCATTAAATAAATTTTTGAATTAATCTCCATAAAATTATCTATACAATGGTATATAAATTAAATAGGTTATGTTTACTAGCAGGAGTGTAACAATAAAAACAGCTGCAGAAGGAGGCAAAACATTTTTTTCGATCACAAAGCACTCTCTAATGCATTATGATTCGTGCAAAAATTCAAAACCAAAAACACCGACTTACGAAATTAAAGTTATTTATCACTTTGTAGCATTTTTTTTTAAACTCATTGTTAAGTTTCTGTTAGTTATTGACACATTAACTTCTAATTTTAATATCAACCCACTTGGTAGTTGCAGAAATCGATACGGACATCAACTGTCACAAACTGCTTGACCTATATAACTTTTAAAATCAAAGTGAGCTGCGTATTAATCATACATAGCAGGTATTCTACGTAAAGTCTGTTCACTTTGATCATAAATTCTCAGTGGGTTTCACTTTATATTTTTTTTACTACTTGATGAAAGCTTCAGTGTGTTTTCGTGTATCGTCAAAATAATGACACAGTACAAAATCAACACAGCGCAGTGCAATAGGCTCGCCCCCTATAAACATAGGACTCAAACATAACTGGCGAAATGTCGGTGTTATAGTACACCTCTGCTTACCCTTCAGAGAATATTGGCGTGATGTTATGTTGACGGTTAAGTAAAAAAAAAAAACTGATGTAAAGATCCTGATCATGAAATGCTTAGTTTTTCTTTGAACTTAATCTAATAGTTGTAATGATCTTCACTTAGTGCGGATTTCAACAACGAAACTGAGCGCGATTCTATTCTATTTTTAACCGACTTCCAAAAAGGAGGAGGTTATATGTTCGACGCGAAGGTATTTTTTTTTTTTTTTTGTGTGTCCGTCGATTTCTCCGTCAATTGTGGACCGATTAAGAAAATTCTTTTTTTGTTTGAAAGGGTATGCTCCCGGATTGGTCCCATATAAATTTTATTAACTTTGCTGGAATAGTTTTTGAGTAAGCTTCAATAATACGTATTTTTCCCACTTAGTATGTGTGAATGATATGATGATAACTTCCTGTGACTGTTATTTACATAGCAGGTAGTGATAATCGACTTTGTGTGGTACCACAACTAAAAAGTGAATTGAATTTCCGTTTTTTGCCACCGACTTCCGAAATTAAAGTTTTTTTTTCAGTTTGTAGTGTTTTTTTCGGAAGTCGGTTGTTTTTTTTTTTTTTAAAGTTTTTTATCTGTATGGCAATGGTGCCGATGTCGTCAATTCTGCATAAAAATTGTAGATAGAAGCCAAAATTAAATAGGTACTACTAATTGAATTTAATGTGAAAGTTGCTAACGGGTATTAGTGAAACAAACAGTTAATGTCACTGACACGAATAAAAAACATCAAAGCCACAAAGAGCTTTGGGGAAGAATGTGTTAGTAGGGGGTTCGACTGAACGTGATGAGCACATAAATCACGTTTAAGAGCTGTCAGTGACAATATTTTCTTAGGAATATTGACACTGACAGCTCTTGAACTCGGTTCAGATATGCTTATCGTGTTCAGTTTCGTTAGTGAAATCAGCCTTTAGTCACTGAGCATTTATTTTCAAGTCCTTAGTTCACATAATTAACAATGCAAATGGCTGTTTTATCCACACACAAACAAGAAGTTAATAATTACTAAGCATTACAAATTCCACTTATACTTAAACGCTTAGGTCGAGATCAATCTTAAACTAAAGCAAGCATACCAATTGTGGAGATGCCAATTTGCATGATTAAACCTATATACGGTAATAGCTAGGAAGGTAAGCCATTTACTAACATTATGCACAGCAATTAAGACGATTAGTAGTCATCTCAAAGGCCGAGTTGTTACCAGGTATATAGGGGTGTATTTATATGATTACGGAAATAGCTAGGGTGTGGCAGAGCGCTGTATGGAACACACTGTGTTTTGGAAATGGCTAGAAGTGTGCAGGCAAGCGTAGTTTTAGAAGTTCGCGATATTAAAAATAAAAATAAATAGTGTTTTAATTCAGGCAAAATACCAATACAAAAAAATATAATTAAAAAATATCAATAAAAATTATCATTAAAAATTATCTGTCTTCAAAAAACATAAACCAAACGTAATTTCAGAGACTTATTTTGAGCGTGCTTCATTTCAGTTGCGCTCACCAGCACTCTTATTGTGTAACACACTTTCAATCACAATCAGAAAGATTTGGAAATTGCTTATCCCTTGGTTCTTACGTTTGATAAACTCGTCTGTTCAACAACGTAAATAATGAAATGAATTTTGTTGAACTGTCAAAATGAAAGGCATTGAAAATGCCAATGTGTGTGATCATGTGTGGAAAATGTCAAAGTCAAAGTCAAACAATTTATTTCAATTAGGCACATAAAAGGCACTTGAACGTCAATTTTACAAAAAAAAATATTGATTCTAGTCGCCCCTTCCAAAAGGTAGTTTTCGAAATGGGCATGAAACTCCACCGTTACTCTTTTAAAAATGTTTTTACAATATTTTGTACAAAAAAAATCTACTATCGAGATTTTCCCTGAATAATGCATGCAATTGCACTTTTTAATGCTTAAAATAATTATTTACATCGTTTTGCTCTAGTAGATAAGTAAAAGCAATAAGTCTACTGATAACATTATGGTGACTACTGAAATGCATGCTGATTTCCCAACGGCTCAAACCACTGAATGTAAACAGATATTCGCTTAGTCATGCATGACTCCCCCCAAAACAATACTGCCTAATTCGACCTAGCCTACCCCAAACACTACCGTGGCAAGACATGCAAGACACATGTTAGAAAATTCGTGACAGTTGTCGTGAGAGAACACTACCTCAACCTAGTGCCAGTTCATTTGTACTTTCCTGGTAGTTTTAATAAATAAACAATTAAAACAGTTGAATTTTAAAACGTCTATCGATATCATTAATTGCGAATCCTTCATGCTCTTCTCTATGTTTAATCGTTGGTGCTTTTCGAGGAATACTTTTGGTGCGTTTCAAAGTTGGTGCGCCGGAACACCCCGTTGATCCTGCGCCCGATCTCTCTCCGGTCATGTCGGATTGCCGTCTCATCGGACTATAAGAGCGAGGGCAGAGAGAGTGCACCAGGTGTCTGCGCATACACTTGTGCACTATAATATCTCGCGCGCCAAAGGCTAGTTTCTGTTGAGATTGGCCGCAATGGCCGAAATACGGTCTGGAGAAAAATTATTATTCATATAAATCGACAAAATGTATGAGATCCCAGATTTATATTTTAGCTTTTTAATAATGACTACAGTGAACCCTTAAGGCCAACTTGCGCGTTCATAGGTTAGCTAAATAACTCGGGAGTTAACAGCTAACTCAGGGTTAATCCAAAGAAAATGATTGGATAAACCCTGAGTTCGCTGTTAACTCTCGAGTTAGCAGTTAACGCACAAGTTGGCCTTAAATAAAAACTAAGCTTATATATTACGTTCACAAGTAGTTATCACACACCTATCTATGACAATAAACGAATCTCAACGTAATAGTACCTCCATCCTATTAAAATCCATCGCATTATTGACCATGTACTCGGTACGAGTACAATCAAAATCGTGGATATTGCGTCCTGGTGATTCGTATGAGAGTCGGTTTCTATTGTTGCCGGCTCGTCCGTCACGTGCCCGGACCGGATCGATTCTCGAGTATCTTTGTTGAAAATTGAAAGGACGCAACAAGAATAGTTAGCTTTTTCGGTATTGTTATATTTACTACTCTCCTCCCTGTATGATTTAAGCACCTGTATTGTGCCAGCTTATGAAATATCGTCTCTTTGTACTGTAGCCAACGATTGAAATTATGATGACATGATTTATTAAGTCATTTAACTAACAAATACATTGTTAGCTGACTTAGCGATTGGCCAAAATCTCAGATGATATGTTCGGAATTTCGGATGGATGGGATTCCGTTTTACCTAGTGTGCAACCCCAAATCCCCTCAAACAAATACGTATATTAGTGCCTACTACGGCTAATTCGAACAGTCATTTATAGGATTCAGACTGGATTTGGATCGAATTATCATCGGATGCAGTGCGCAAACATCCTAGGACCATCTTCAGGACCAGGCCCGGGTATTAGGACCAGGCCCGGGTCGACGGCGCGTTGTGTTCCACGCGCGCCTCAAAGAGATGTCAGCACCAACTGACGGGGTCCGTAAGGGCCAATGCCTGCCAGGGTTGCGAGTTTGTCCGAAAGGGATATCGCGGCCCCGGCACACAGGCAACGGAAGGACGCACGGGTGGGTTTTAGTCAGTAAAAGTCTGACACTCCCTCTCGCTCCGCCCAGAGCGGGAGGAGTCATTTGATGATTTCTCACCCAAAAAAAAAAAAAAAAAACCTTTCATAACATCACGCCTGTATTGTTATGAAGGGTTGGGCAGAGATGCATAGTAAGGATGGGTTATTAGTTAAATCTTGAAGAAAAAAATAGTCGCCACAAACATTATCACAGCTAACAAAATGATCGTAAGAAGAAGCTATTAGCGTTCCACTAAATCGACTCGACTCGACTAAACCTAACTTATTTAATCTGCGTCTGGACCAAGTTTAATGAAATAAACAGCAATCAGAGAGTCAATCTTACGCTGATGCTTCGTTAGTTCACAGCTCATTAGTATTTGTCTTGTTTAAACTTATCTTAAAAATGTTGTTAGGTTTTAGGAGCAAAAGTTTCGTGGTGAAAATCAAGTTTGTTTGTCGGGAGAGGCACCGAACTTCAGTTTATCCAAGAAAACTTTGTGACAACACCTATTTTCATTGATTACTTTTATATTAAAATATGTTGTGTTACAAGGTTATTGTTATTCTCCCTATCTTTACATACGGCGCACACTGATCAAATATTAAAATTTTTTGTTTTTTGTATCTATTTGTGTAGTTAGTTATTGTATTTAGTACCTAGTGTAAATAGTTAGTAAGTTATAGTAAATTATAAGTAATTGTAAGTATATAATGAAATAGACAGCTGTTATTAACATTTAGTTTTTGTGTGTAATTAAAAGTTAGCGTCCCATAATTATTTTTGGTCAAAATGTCGGTAGTTCTTTGGAACAGCTAAGTTGTTTCAGTCATTAGTGTAATGGATATGCCATTTCAAAGTTATCTCGAAAGCAAAACTGATTACAACACTGATAACAAGACTGATTTAATTTTATCGTTGTTTTGCGCTCCTAGTCAAAAGTTGGTTAAAACTGGTGCACTTTAAAGAAGGTACTTTTTACTGGTATATAAACAAAAAATAAAATGGTTCGATTTACATTATAAAAAATAAAAAAAACGTACAACATATATTTACTAACTTTTCTAAGTTTGAACTGCGTTACCTACGTGTAAAACGTCCAACGGCGTGGCGGAAGACCCAGGCGTAGATGGCGGGACGAGCTTGACACTTGTAGGAGGGATTGGTGAGGAAAGGGAGGCCTTTGCCCTGCAGTGGGACAATACGGGCTAATTATTATTATAACAAGGTTGTGAGGAAAGGAAAGGGGGGCCTTTGCCCTGCAGTGGGACAATACGGGCAAATTATTATTATAACAAGGTTGTGAGGAAAGGAAAGGGGGGCCTTTGCCCTGCAGTGGGACAATACGGGCTAATTATTATTATAACAAGGTTGTGAGGAAAGGAAAGGGGGGCCTTTGCCCTGCAGTGGGACAATACGGGCTAATTATTATTATAACAAGGTTGTGAGGAAAGGAAAGGGGGGCCTTTGCCCTGCAGTGGGACAATACGGGCTAATTATTATTATAACAAGGTTGTGAGGAAAGAAAAGGGGGGCCTTTGCCCTGCAGTGAGACAATACGGGCTAATTATTATTATAACAAGGTTGTCGGGTTGCCTAAATCATCATTTTCCTGCCCTTGTCCCATGTTACTTGGGGTCGGCGCAACACGTTTTCTTTTTCCATTCTCCCCTGTCAACTGTCACGCTATCATTCACTTCCTTCTCTTTCATATCATTCCTCACACAATCCATCCATTTTTTCTTAGGCCTTCCTCTCCCGCTCCATCCATCAACATTTATATTCATCACTCTTTTAGTCACATGCGTTTCCTCTCTCCTCATCACATGCCCATACCAGGCCAAACGATTCCCTTTCAACTTTTCTGTCACTGGCGCAACTTTTAAACTTCCCCTTATATACTCATTTCTTACTTTATCCAGTTTCGTCACTCCACACATCCATCTCAACATTATCATCTCCGCTACATGCAATCTTTTTTCATCCGTCTTCTTCACGGCCCAACATTCCGATCCATACAGTACGACAGGCCTTATCACGGACTTATAGATTTTCCCCTTTAACTTGAGGGGCTGTTTAACTGTCGGGTTGCCTAAATGCGGGATTTAAATGTGCCGTCTAAATAACTGGCCAAAAGTAACCATAAGATATTACTTTATTCCTCTCTAGATATTCTTTATGTCAAAGACCGAACCGACCGCTTCGTTTTATGGTCTTGAGTATACGAAACCAACAGGGTCCAAAAATACTTAAAATCATACGGTCTTACGAATGGTGAAAAAAATTCAGAAGCTTTCTGTAAACGGACATCAAAGTGAAGCAGTGTTGGTCATTAGCCTATAATGAACCAACATTGCTTCACTTTGATGTCCGTGACACAATCTGTCTATCTTCTATAATATCATTTATATATATAAAAGGAGAAACTGACTGACTGACTGACTTATCAACGCAGAGCCGACACTACTGAGATTAGGAACGTGAAATTTTGCACATAGCTTCCTTTTATAATTTCGGAGAGCACTAAGAAGGGGTTTTTGAAAATTCCACCTTTAAGGGGCCGAAAAGGCGGGGGTTTGTATGAAAAATCTTATTCCTTGAGTTAGTAAACTTGAAACTTGGCATAAAAAGTACTAGGCTTGCATGAATTCAAGATAGTATTTCAATCATTAGACGTTATGCACAATTTCTGAGCAGTAAACTAACAAAAAGTAGGTACTAGGCTTGCATGAATTCACGATAGTATTCAATCATTTTGTTATGCTACTAATAGGATTGTTATGAGGCAGACAGATAGTTTATAACCTGGATTAACACATAGGATGCTTGTTAACCCGGTAGTACGTTTCAAAAAGCTAGTTCTCATATAAAGCCATTAGAAATGATGGATTGGAGAGAATATTGTTCTATAAAAGGCAAGGAAAGTTATTTATATCCACTCGGAGGAAAAAGTAAAATGATAAAAGATAGGTAATATTGAGTTCAATTCCCCCTATCTTTGAAGTTCGTTACCTAGTCGATTTTATGTTTACGTGGTAGTTCAAGTATATAACGCTTCTACTTTCTTGTTCTCTGTTATCATGCGATAAAATGGAAGATTATTTTCTATATTTAATAAAAAGGAATATTTTTTCGTATTCGTAAGTCGGTACCTACTTTATTACCAGTACAGGTCTGATAATAGGCTTAAGTTAAAGTTTTTGGCTTTTAGTTAGCAAACATTTATAGTAGGTACAACTTGACATAACCATTTCAAATATATAATCTTCTAATACCTATATAAAATTCTCGTGTCACAGTGTTTGTAACAAAACTCCTCCGAAACGGCTTCACCGATTCTTATGAAATTTTGTGTGTATATTCAGTAGGTCTGAGAATAGGATGTAAACTACAACGTCAACACTCGCCATAAAAATAGGTTATGCGCTCCAGCATCAAGAATTAAAATGTTAAGTGATAGCCCATATTAAATGGCAATAAAAATATGTAATAAGTTGCCCAACGTGTTTAAAACTGAAAAATCAAAAACAATATTCCAAAAAATGCTAAAACTATACTTAATCCAAAAATGTTTCTACTCAGTAAATATTTTCTCTCATGTACAAAAATGCCGATCTGCCCTATACAAACAATAAGATTCAGTCTATCCTATTTAACTTCTTATAAAACTATAATTATAATTTGTAAAAAAGAAATAATTAATAATTTTTCAACCTGAAAAGGATGACATTCATATTGCTGATTATTTGTATTAAATTCATTATTATTGACATTTAATTTTGACATAACTATAATTCCTCAATTTAATTGTTCTAATATAAAAGAAAATAATTAAGTACTAATAATGTTTAATGCATGCTAATTTAGGATGATAAGGGCAGGCGAATGATAATGGTAATGCTTTTAAAAGGCTGCTAAGTCGTAAGTACTAACATAACATAACACCAACATTGTACACTTAGTTCGCAATAAACGTTTTGACTTTGACTATTTTTCATAGGCAGGTCGGGTAGGGCAGGTAGGGCAGGTAGGGCAGGAAGGACAGGTAGGGCAGGTAGGAAAGATGCACCGTAAATGAGTACTTAGAGCTATCCATGCGAATCCGGGGCAGGCAGCTAGTATTATATATATGATGAATATATCTCTATACATATACAATGTCGCAGTAGGATGGTTATAGCCGCGATATAGTTATATCCCTAGGGATATAGCTATACACCGTAATATATTTAGGTATATGAAAGCGGTTCATAACTGTCGAAGTGCTCTAATTTTGTTACTGCGACCAATTTTGCTGTAGCGCTCCCGCGGCACCGCTCGCTTCGCTCGCTCGGCTCTCACGACGTTGGTCACAGTTCTAACCTAACCTAACCTATTTGGTCGTAGTGCGCTAATATTACTAGACT
The DNA here is from genome assembly GCA_916701695.1 of Agrochola macilenta. Lineage (NCBI taxonomy): Eukaryota > Metazoa > Arthropoda > Insecta > Lepidoptera > Noctuidae > Agrochola > Agrochola macilenta. Next base: position 19,011,170 of record OU753554.1, on the reverse strand, counting down.
ACTACTCGTGCTCTTATCATAGTTATTTTCCTAGGAAGACAGTTATGAATAGCGTTCATATAACAATATTACGGTATATAGCTATATCCTTAGGGATATAACTATATCACGGCTATAAACATCTTACTATATACAGGTTGGTACAAATAGTGACGTCATTAAAAAAATAGACTCCTCATGCCCAGGGGTATTAAAAAAAACCCCATTTAAGTTCCGCGATTCTTGATAGTTTTCAAGTTACAATTATTTCTTTTAATTTCTTGAAAATTTTATTGGAACCGTTTTAAACGATAATCTATCTTCATTTTTACACGGCTTTTTCATATTCTCTTTTTCCAATTTTCAATGTTATGAAATATTTTTTCATACATAAAATAATCATCTTCCTATCATTAATTCAAGATACAAAAATTTTGATCGAAACGGAAGAATTTACGTTCGAGTGATACAGAGTTGAACTTAAATATAATATACTCGTAGATATCTCGGTGTTTTGGCAAGTCGTCGTGGGCGGGTAGCTAGTTGTAGATACAGAAGTCACAATCATCTTGATGTAACGTATTGTAATTAGAAAGAAATAAATAGAATACATTTATTTAGCACACAATTTAAACAGCAGATTAAAAAAAAGATAAAAATAAAGAAGTTTAAAATGCGATGTAAGAAATTAGCACAGTGTGCCTCACGGTTGCGCCAAAGAGGCCCAGTTCAGCAAAAATGCCAGACAAATATAATTGCCTGACGCTGGTCTGGTTTTCAACTGGACCTGAGACTGATGCGACAGATGTAAATACGTTTTATAATGTAACGTGTGTGTGCATACTTAAATAAAATAAATTTGGGTCAGATAAAAATAATAACGAATATAGGTAGGTACATAAAATATTGCGTTTAATATTTCATAATTACGAAGTATGATGCTGCCATTTTCGTGTCTACATGCTTTCATAATACGAATAAGTTATTAAACATAACCACATCATAATAAATATTATAGTCGGAATGTTGCCATTTTAAATATTATATTTTAAATATTATATCACTTAGTTTTTTTTTTTTTTCTAATCTGATTTATATCTCATTGTATGCTGCACCGGTTGACGTCATAACGTCAACGCCGGCTGTCGCTGAAAAACATCGCTGGGGCTCTGTCTCGCGTAGGGTCACAGCATTATGGTGAGTGATGGCCGTTTTGCGTGGATATAACGCATATTTTACCCCGACTTCTTTTTTTTTTGTCTTGTGTCTTTTTTTTGCGTCATGTTTACCGCAAATAACCGTATTTTTTTCTTTCATCCAGTAATATAAAACCTCCATTCAATATGGCATTTAACAGCCGTTCCACTTGCACGTTCCGCTTATTAAAAATACTTTCAACTTTCAATAAATCTCCGATGCAATACATAAAGGCGGCGAGTATTGAACGATACGGTTGCACCTTTCAAATGGAGGCTCGAATGATTTTCAGGGCTGATGCTAGCTTCTGCACGCGACTACATCCACGTAAAATTTCTTGTTTTTACATAAAATATATCCTATTATACTCAACAATAGCGTAGCTTTCTATCAGTGAGATTTTTGTAATCATATCATTAGTTCTAAAGATTACCCCCTACATAAAAACTTACACATTTTACCTCCTCATAATATTATAAGTATAGATTTCAAATTTTAATAAAACGTTTCTATCTCCAATGCGAGACATATAGGCAGGGAATATTGAACGATACCTTTCGAACGACCTGTAAAGGTTTTCAGGGCTGACCTTTACTGGTAGTGCTCACAGTGTAATTAATTATCCAGTGGTACAACGCGTTTTATTTATGGTGTGAAGGACATCAACGTGTAAACTAAATAAAACAAAAAAATACTGAATGATTGGCTATTGTGCTTGCGTCGTAGGAAGGTCGTAGGTTTGATTCTTGTCTGTTACAAATCATTTGCAAGCAGTAGCTTTGATAAAGGTGTTTGTAAGACTTCATTCATAAAACTCGCAATACAGTCATTAAAGCACTGCTATAAAAATATAAATGCAAGTGATTCAAAATGAATATGCACCAGTAACTACCTGTAGGTAGATGTTATGTTTCAGTTTAATCAGCCCCATTTTTTCATTCCGCCACACATGCATGGTCAAAATACTTACATTGACCAACTGTACATTAGGACTGTGGATGGCGCTATACTGGAGGCATATTTGCAAATGTCAGGAACGCGGGTTGAATTTTGTGCAATCTATTGTTTTACAACCGCGCTCGATTGATACTGGCAGGTACCTAATCCACTTTGGTGTGGTTAAACGAGTAAGTACTGCATGGTTTATTACAGCATTAATGAAACTGCTGTTTAAATAGGCAATCACTTCTAATTTAACACCCATATGGGTGTTATAAAAAACTTCACCGTTCTATGTCAATCACAAATTCTATCAATTGTTACTTCACACTTAAAGATCACTAACAAGATTACCAAGAGCAGCTTTGATCAAATCTAAAGTCGTATCAGAAACCGCCAACCCAACAATTAGTAAACACCAATCCAATTACAACTGAATCAATTCGTCTCAAAGACAAGCAACATGAAGCTACAATCAAATATTTGAACTTACTCCTAAGCGCGCGTACATTGCCGAATCTCTTGGCAATATCTCTGCATCACTAGCTCTCCAATCCTCACTGAACACTTAACTCATTTACAAACTCGCTGCAACCGAGTGTAGACGTAAGCTTCCGTGTAGTTACGAGACTTACAAAGCTTAAGCTCCATATTAGTCGTTCGTAGACATTCGAAACGAGTACTAGCATCCCGAGAGGTATGGCGGGGCGAAAGGGGGTGAGAAGGGGGGCTGCCTGGGCAACAGGTGCCCGGAGCGTTGCCAAGCAGCCCCCCTACTAAATCAAACTTCAACAATATCACCGTTCACAATTTCCTCCTACATTGAACCACGCAGCCGAGCGTACGCATTCGCAGCTTATTAAAAACGATCATTGGACAGTGCTTACCTCGACAGGCTCGTCACGCTTTATCAATTTGGGGAATGGTCGTTGTTGTAAAAGTACCCTGCAATGTTGTGTAAATTAACAGACGTAGTAGATGCAATAGCGAGCCAATTAGGGTGCAATATTAAAATCTCGGATTGCGACGCTCGGTTCATTTATTATCATTTGTTTAATAACGTTAAATATGCTTTGTGTAATTAAATTATCAGTCGTGTTTTATTACACGAGTTTTATTATGCACAATTTGTTGAACAATGGTTGTAGTTGGCAGGTAAAGAGATGTTGGGAGGTAATGAAATACTAATTAATGTTGTTATTAAATCTGAACTTATATTGTTTACTCAAGCTGAGCACTAATTGGTTTTATCAACAAGTTCAAATCAATCTGCCTAGCCTTTTCCCAACCATGTTAGGGTCGGCTTCCAGTCTAACCGGATGCAGCGGAATACTAGTATTTTACGTGGAGCGACTGCTTATCTGACCTCCACAACCCAGTAACTGGGCAAGACTGGTTGTCAGACTTTCGGGTTTCTGACGACCCGTTTCGACTGTCAAAGATTCACGAATGACAGCCGGAACGAACGGCTTAACGTGCTTTCCGAGGCACGGAGGAGTCTCGGTATGTAAAGATGGTCATCCATCCACGGACCAACCCCGGCAAGCATAGCTTAACCTATTGGATCAACCCGTGCGGCTGTTATTACTTAGCCACGAGCTCAATAAGTCAACAACAACAAGTTAACCAAGTTACTTAGTTAAGTTAGTTGGTTTAATCAACAAGTTAATAAGTAATCATAATAATTGCATTTATGAACGCAAATCATCATAAATATATTATACTTTTGAGCTTATCCAAATATATAAGGGCAAAGCACATCTTTTTCTCCCATATCTACATGTGTATTACTTTTCGTCTCAGAGTTCACTTCCTTACTAGATATATTACTTCTTCATCTCGCACACAAGTCATCCATCTTTTCTTTAGTTTTCCTTAACTCTATTCATACTTCGCATTTTTCTCGTCAAACTTGTCGCTATGAACAAAGAACAATATCAATAAAATCACATGATTTTTCTTTTGTCCGATTTAAAAAAACTACTTGATTGAACATGTCCCAAATAAAGAAACTAAACTCAACCTCTCAGCCGCTTTATATCCCACAACAACAAACAAAAAGTAAAACTTTTGTCCTAGTAACGGATCTAGGTGAACAGCCGCTTACTTATGCAAAATCAATATTTCAAGACAGAAGAACATGCTATGTCCGACATCATAGTTCGAAGAAATTATACGTCTTCAGCCAACCGGAATTAGTAATAATATACTCGTGTGTGGTCTATTCCTCGTGTCTGTGGTTCGTGCCAAAGCACGTTAAGCCGTTGCTCCCGGCTGTCATTCGTAGATCTTTGACAGTCGTTTCGGGTGGTCAGAAGCCCAAAAAAGTCTGACAACCAGTATTAACGAGTATATTCTAAGTCGTCACCTCGAAAGCTCCTTGACTCACAACTCAGTCAAGGAGACCTCAAGGAGTGCCTCGAAAGATCCTCAAAATCGGTATTCATAGTCGTAAGACTAAGCAAATTATGAGGTTCCTTGAATGAGTGTGAGTCGAGGTGATACGTCACGAATACGTCATTATTCCGTTTATTATATTGGCTAAACTTATTTTTAGAACAGTCTGTGAACGCGTTACCTGTGGTTTTCAACTTGAAGTGTCACATTTGTCAAATGAAAGTAGATGGAGTGATAAACATAACCAAACTAATAATTTATCCACTTGAACCAAAAAGCATGTCCTGGGCAAAAAATAAGGTGAGACTTGAGAATTGAATGGCTTGAGAACATAAAAATACTTCTATAAGCGTTTCCTAAAATATCAGTTCATCTTGAAAGTTTCCTGTTGCATAAAATCGTAAAGCAGCTAAATACTTGGGTTATGGGTGGAATTAGCAATTATACCACAACCAATATCTTGAAACAATAGTGGTAACAAAAAGCTCACCACAATATCTTTAGTAAAGCGAAATCTCCGATTATCCGAGCTTCAGTGTGCGTATCATCTGTATGCGGATGACTTGCAGTTGTACTGTCAAGGGAAGGTTGATGAAATACCTGACGCTATCGACAAGTTAAATAGAGACTTAGCTACAATAAAAACCTGGGCTGATAGATTTGGTGTTGCAGTAAACCCTAATAAGTGTCAGACAATCATAATTGGGAGTCCTCGTAGTATTAGTAAGGTGGATGAGTCAATCTTGCCACCAGTTCTCTTCAACGGTACGATCGTTCCATTTAGCACTGACGTGAAAAACCTAGGCTTACACATCGATGGGACCCTGAACTGGCGTACTCAAGTCGCTAGGGTCAGCCAGAAGGTTACTGGAACGCTGCGGGCTCTGTACCGACAAAAAAAAATATTACCATCAAGTACCAAGACAATGCTTGTGCAGTCCTTAATTTTCCCTATCATCGATTATGGTGATGTGTGCTACTATGACCTGAATGCAGATCTCCTCGACAAACTAGACCGTCTTCTCAATAACTGCATTTGATTCGTTTTCAATCTTCGTAAATATGATCACGTCTCTGCGCATCGATCCCTTCTAAAGTGGTTGCCCATACGGCAGCGCAGAGAGCAAAGGGCGCTGACCACCTTGTTTTCATTTCTTGACTCTCCCTCTTCCCCTAGTTATCTAGCCCCCCACTTTCAGTACATTTGCGCAAACCACAATAGAACTCTACGTTCATCACACAATCGTCTTCTTCAATATCCCACTCACCGCACTGACTTCATTCACTCTTCCTTCTTCGTTCAATCTATCTCCTTGTGGAATGCGCTCCCCCAAGAAATCAGGATGGCAACCAACCGATTGTCCTTTAAAGTTAAAGTTCGCGAGCACATTCGTAAGAAGCTGGCAGTATCATACCAACGGTAATGTTTTCCCATTTTTTGTCTTATTTGTTTTAGTATATTCGTGTATTTATGTGTATTTATCTGTTCTTGTATTTACTTATATTTTATTATAGGTTAATAGGTATATGTATATCCTTATATTTAAATAAATATATATTCCACAATTTTCATATTGCACCTACCACTGTTTATCTCTGCATCACCCAAAGGTTGACTGGTAGAAAATGCCTATGGCATTAAGTCCGCCTCTGTACATTTGTGTGCTTAAAGTATTAAATAAATAAATAAATCTCATTTTAAATAAAATTTCATCATAAATCTCAATTGGATTTTCTGCATCTCGTAAGTAGCGTCGCGATCCGTAATTGTATGGATTATCGTACAGATATTCAATAAACTCACAAAAATCAGATGAAATAAGCTTTTTTTTGGTTAAAAACTTCCTCAAGGTAGATCGCGACGTACCTTATATTTGACAGTTGGTTCCGCAACTCAAACTCACCTCGAATGAGGAAATTCGTTAAAATGAGGATTAAAATTGCAACTATGAATATCTAACTACCTAAGTGAGGTTGAGTCGAGTCGAGGAAATCATGAGGTTTTGACTTAGAATATACATAGGTGTAAGTTTATATCAGAAAAAGGTGTTTTTCATTTGTCAATTGAGGTTAATTGTATAACCTCAGTGTTCGTCGATGATGTTTCTATTACAATTTAATCATTGATTTTAAACAATAATTGACACCAGACAACCAGATTGACTCTAACAATCTCTTTTAGTGAGTGATTGCGTAAGAATTTAACCTGAACAGACTTTGTTTACACTTTCATCAGATACTTCTGGAACAGAGTATCGAAATTACGTGAAAATAAAGAAAATATATAAAACTATTTTCGGGTCTTTCAAAAGCTCTTTCATGAAGTAACTCAACGAATGCTTTTGTCGGAGTAAATCTTTGAAAAGGGTCACTCGAACTTTAACAACGGGGAAATAATTCGGGGAAAATTGGAGAAGCTTACGGCCGATACCTATTGTGGCACCTCTTACTTAGTATAGTGTATTTTTCTGGCTTGCTTTATTAGGTAAACAAATGTGGCGTGGTGAGCTTTCGATTTTGAGAAATTAATGCCTAAATGGTTAATTTGAAGATGTTTTTGATCAAATTCATACCTTTGCACCACACGTCACTAAATCCATTTAGCGTTAAACATATTTTTAAAACATCTTTCGTCTCTATCATCTTCAAACCATTGACAGAAACAAAACGATGTTTTAAATTCGTTTAGCACTTAGTGATTTATGGTACAAGCAGGCCTAAGTGTTTTTTTTTTCACTAAGATCAAATAGTAACTTAAGTAGGTAAGTGATTGATGCCAAAACTCGTGATTTATATACCGTTTATTTACTAAATAGGACATGTAAGAAAAAAACATACTTTACAGTATGCACAGTCAGCCCCAAAAATATGTATACACGGATACGGAAACATTTTATTGTCTACAACCATTGTTCCTTATCATTGCACCGTTCAGGTACAAAACATAGTACAAGTACCTAGTAACCTACCTATAATATATTTTACCCAAAAAAGGTACTTAAACATTTTGTCCCAAAACATCTATACACTCTATGACCACTACACTCTATGACTACTACACTCTATGACTACTGCACTCTATGACCACTACACTCTATGACCACTACACTCTATGACCACTACACTCTATGACTACTACACTCTATGACCAATACACTCTATGACTACTACACTCTATGACCACTACACTCTATGACTACTACACTCTATGACCACTACACTCTATGACTACCACACTCTATGACTACTACACTCTATGACCACTACACTCTATTACTAATACGCTCTATGGGCTGACTGTACCTATGTACGGGTAAGTAAAGATTCAGCTGAGTACACAATGGGACCTGTTGGTTTAACGTAGGTAGGATACACTGATGGATTGGTTTCATTTTGATGGATCTATTGTGGGTGGGTAAGAATGGTGCATATAGGCTATGTACTGGTTTGAAGACAACACCAACCTAGTTCTCTTAATTATTATTTTTGTAATTTCTGCTGTCGCAGAGCTATCGAGAATTACGCGTCTTTTAATAAATACTCGTAAATTAGACTTATGTAAAAATATTACATTACTATCGCGGCCTGCAACTGGGGCATTGATAGACGATCGTGAAAATGTGGGCAGAGGTGAAGCCGAGATATTTTCGTGGCACACATAGCAACCAGGGAGGTAATTTACCAAAGATTTTATTTAAATTTCGATTTGACTTGTAAATAGAGCTGTTTAAAGTAAAGTAGAAACAAAAGAACATATTGCGCGAAAAAAAAATATCGTTATCCTTCATTGATTCTTCAACTTATAATTTCATTTATTTAGTTTGAATTATACTATACAAGGCTTGACCACAGCCAGACATTGATGGACACACGTATGTCTGTTGCAGTCCGCGACAGTTATGTACAATAATCTCTTGATAACAAGTAGGTACCATTAACATTGATAACAGAAAGATGCTTTTAATATTTTATCGCACAAACAATTTTGTAGGTAGGTACAAAAATAAAACACAAACTTAAATCTTTAAGTAAACAGTACCGTGATCACGGAACACTTACCACTGATCAATAAGTAGGTAATCTCTCCACCGACTACTAACATAAAGGATTCGACAGACAAAGTTACCGCACCTTACGAGACAACGTTCTTAAACGATATAATATTAAATAAAAGCCCGATGTGACAGCGGTGGTCTCAACGGTAATAGACACAGGAATGAGGGTATTGGCAATAATGTTGATGAAGAGCTTTCTTGTCTGCGCGTGTTCTTACGACGGACGTGTATTTACTTTGCTGTCAACGTTGCGTGTGAAAGAGGTCTTACTAAAGGCATGGAAGTGAACGTTTTCGATAAATAAAGATAGGACTTCAAATTTTCACTTCTAAACGTGATCATTCAGTACTTTTTAACCGACTTCCAAAAAGGTTTTTTTATTTTATATATGTTCACCGATTTCTCCGTCAATTGTAGACCGATATTGAAAATTATTTTTTTGTATGAAAGGGTATGCTTCCAAGTTGGTCCCATATAAATTTTATTAACTTTGTTTTAATAGTTTTTGAGTAAACTTCAATAATACGTATTTTTCCCACTTAATATATCTGGATGATGAGAATTTCAAATTAATGTTTAAAGGAAAACCTTGGTGACGTCACTAAATTACGATAAACTATGTTCAGCAGAGCTCACGAATATATCTTTACCAATGATCTCAGAAGAATTTCTTAGAAAAGTGTTGATTTATGCGAAGCGACTAAGACTTTCCTAGTTAATGGCTAATAAAAATGAGTCAGCGTAATGCAAGCAGAAAATTATATTTCAGAGCTGCAGATGACGTTATTTAAAAATAACTAGCAGCATAACTTCAGTAAAAAAGTAAAAGATTTATATAAAATTAGGTACGGTGGACTGACCGACGTCGTCGTCGCCCTCAGCCAGGGTTTGCAAATTGAATTAGGAGGTAATAACGATGCTAATAGAGGCAACGCCATTAGGGGTGGCGAATTATTTTAGAGCCAATCGCTTGATATTGGCATAACAATGAACCGTTATCATTGTTACTTTAAGAGTTCATGTTTAATAGATTCAGCATCTTTGTCGTTTTGAGGATTTTATTTAAGAGATTCATCTGATCAGTTTGTTACCTAACCAACTCAAAACCTTATAGATAACTTATTGATAGAACAACGAACTAAAAAAGATGGAAATAAGTATTTAATTTTTAAACCAAGGAAATGTTAAAAAGATGTATCTTTAAATATTTAATCTGATAATGTATTGTAATAATTCTAGGAATGACATTGAAATAATTTATTAATAAATAAATAATTAATCTGTATTAATATATCTATAAGGAAGACATTCCAATAATTTAATATCTAAAATATTTTATGTAATTTTATATTCATGTTTCAATCTTGAATTTGATAGACCATGATTGTATACATTTTGCATGCCTTACGGTAGAATCACTTGAAACATGTACATCTAATAACACCATTGTAACAGTGTTTTCTGCAAAAATTAATAATTTGATTGATTGATTGATAGGAATTTCATAGTAACACCCTGGAGTTTGGAAGTTGGCGGTGTGATACCCCTGTGGCTTGGAAAGCACGTTAAGCCGGTGGCCCTTCGCCTGATCTCAATCCGGTCGTGTTGGATTGCGGGACGGCAATAGGACTATGAGAGTGAGGGAATAGAGAGTGCACCTGCGCACACGCTTGTGCACTATAACATCTCCCGCGCCGAAGGCTGGTCTCCGCTGAGATTGGTCGCCATGGGAGAAATTCGGTCTAGAGGTCTATTGTTTTAACAGCAACTACATAGATTAAATAGTCATAGTCTAAATCTCTGAGCAACTATAAAAGATGAAGGAAATCTTTCACCAACTGTAGATCAGTAAAAGATGCAACTAAATCATTAAAAATATGCAACCGACATCAAAGATACTTTACACTATTACCCTCAATAACTGTCAGTAATGCTTTACAAAAAAAACAAAGTTCAACTAAATCCTAACGGATTGCAAAATGAATTACTGACAAATTAAGTTTAGAAGACACGTTTGGTAAGTAGAGTCCAAGATACGTGTCACATGTTCAAAAACAAATGCATTTTTGATCAGCTTTTAAATGTTTACCTTTTTCATAGAAACGCAGATTGTGTTTTTTAATTCCTCCTCCTTCTTTACTCAATTCCCACTACAGCTTCTAGATAAAACAGTAAGTTGAAATTGGAAAGAGCTACTTAGTTGTTTTTCCTCTTTTATTCTTTCTTGTTGGTCAAGTAGTTTGTCAAACACAAACGTACGATTTTCTTACATCAAAACTGAAACTAAAAATGTTGGTATTAGACACTGGTGCCGATTCTCTTGTACAACGAACTAAACTATCACTAAAATTCCTTACTTTAGGTTATGAGAATCTTAGAGCTATTCTGTAAATAAAATTCTCTAAAATAAAAAAATAATTTTGACACAACTAAAATAGAATTTGACAATCGCGAATCCACGTGGTACCCGTGGTTTGCCCTCACCCGTGATTTTTTTTAGAGTCGGAGGCGCGCAGGCGGTGCCGCCTCGACGTGTTTTATATGGAATTTTTCACTTTTTGTATGGAAAACATGAAAAAATATTACCTACATGTTCAGGTTTAGGGGTTTATGGGTTCCTTAAAGGGGGTCGAAATTTTCATTATTATTGCGATAGGACGCACCATTTTCGAGATATAAGCAAAAGAAAAATACAGTACTGTTTTTGCACGTGAAGTCGAGATGTTGGTGTGAATTTTAGTTCATGACAACTTATTTTAGGTACACCACACCTTTTTAATCGCTATTAAAAATTGTCAGAATTAGTCTGGTTTGGTATTTTACAATCAAAATTTTAGGTGAACAATGTCATATTCAGAATAGCAAAATTGCCATTTTCACTAAACTAAAAACTCAGTACTATCTTAGTGCTGTCAAACTAAAATATAGTTTAATTGTGTCACTTTAGTCTATTTCAGAATGGGAAATCGTCGTTTGACAGGATTAAACTTAATTTTAGTGATTTTTAGTTTAGTTTAGTTTAGAGGCATTTGTGACAAGAGAATCGGCACCACTCTAAAGCTACGGTTTCCTTGAAGAGCGAGCGGTGGCGGCCACACAACAGCGCAGTAATGGCCGTCATGAAAATGATGGCACCGGGATTTGTCTTTACGATGTCAAAAAACACTCTCTCGGAAAACACACCAACTTAATTTCATAAATAACGTTTCATTGACGTCATTCGCCGGTGAATTTCGGACGCTATGTTGCACTCTTACGAAAAACGTACGATTTTACGGAATTGAAAAATAAACCTGTTTATTATGCGAATGAGTACAGAAATTTAATCCATCAAATATGTTTTTCAAGTGTTTAGCCGAAAAATAACTATTAGCAGTGCGAAACACTGTTTAAAATTACAAATAAATCAAAAACTTTTTCAAAGGAATAGCAACGGAAGAAAAATACCGAAAATCGACTGTTTCTCATCTGGCGGAAGGTGTAAAAGTCGGCTAAAGGAAACTGTTCACTTTGATGTCTAAAGTGATAAACGTTCTATTAAGTTTACCCTACTACCAGGATGTAAAGAAGTTTTCTTACAAAATATACGTTTTTATTTTTCACTTTTTAATTGTAGTACATACCCGATACAAACTCGAATACCACTACCTTCTCTGTAAATAACAGTGACAGGAATTTATTATAACATCGTCCACATAGATTAAGTGAGAAAAAATACATATTTATGTATGTCTAAGCATGTATGTTTTGAATCTTGAGTACGAGGCTTTTGGCTAATTTGTAAAATAGTAATAAACGTCTTTTTTTTTGTAATGTGTGTTTAGTTTGTGCAGAATAAACAATATTTCTTTCTTTTCTTTGTATGAAGCTAACTCAAAAACTACCCAAGCAAAGGTAATAGAATTCATATGGGACCACTGCGCAAGCTGCCTCCAAGTAATATTTTTTTTTAAATCGGTTCGCAATTGTCGAAAATATCGAAGAACATTCATTAAAAAAAAAAATACCTTCAGACGAACATGGAAACTCCTCCTTTTATGAAGTCGGTTAAAAATAAAGAAAAATGCAAGTGGTGACAAGTCATGTTTCACGGACTTTTACACACATGTACGTTAAACTGACGTAATTAATTAGGATGCGTGCACATACACGGACGAAACAATTCATAAATCAGTTTGAAGGAGTTGCTTCAAGTCTAACTCTAATAGCTGCTCCGGGCGCCGTATTCACGCGCGATAATACCACTGAAAAAATACCCTTAGCGAAGCCGAAATTACATACTATTCTTCCCGTTATTATGATATTTTTTTTGTACTCGATCATAACCGGGAACCTTCTGGTTACGGAGACATTGACGCTCAAAGTTTTAAAAAAAATTGGCGCTTTTTATGAAAACCAGTTTTTACCACAGTTCTTTTTAAGGAGTTTTTAAGGAGCGTACTATAACTTAACTTTAAATCCTCCCATGGTCTCTGTATAGTTGAATGCACTAATAAGCAGAATGTTTTGCGTGCGTTATACCTCCTATACGCTATGCCGGCGGCATGGCTACCGGCTTTTGCCGCGCTGTACGCACCCCCGGCTTTTGCGCCTTCATTTCCTTTGCGATCCTTTGTGCGGCAAGGCCGAGCGCGCCGCGGCTTGCCGCCACCGCCGCCGCCATGCCGCTATGCCGCCGGCATAGTGTGTAGGCGCTACTACATTGTGCAATACCGTAAACAGTCAATTTTCAAACCTAAAATAAAAAATTGTTTCCCAGCAATTATTATTGCGCAAAAGTTATTTAGCTAGATGTTCACAATCCGTAGATAACGTGCCGATCCGTTGATGTACATACAGAATCCGTAGATGACAGCTTCGTGATGGGTCTTTTTACACCCTGTAGATGAGGCGAAATTGATAACTGTATTTTGTCATTATGACACTATTCAGGGTGGCAGGGACATCGACGCGAAAACTGATACCATGGATTCAGTACATAATTCTGAACCCTGCGTTGAAATTTATCGTCAGTCATTTTTTTTTTATCAGTTGTTCCATACATTTTGACCGCACTTTTCTATGACACAGCAGATTTTTTTAAAATATCTTGTCGATAAATTTCAACGCAGGTGGGTTCAGAATCATGTACTGAATCCATGATAACAGTTTTCGCGTCGATGTCCTTTGTGACCCTGTATAGGTCTGCTGATCGATATTTTAAAGCGTAGGTACTTATATAAGGACAAAGTTTCTGTTCAGAAAAGCACTCTTATCTAAAAATGTATTCTCGATGATGATGATGATGTCATCTAGCCGATTATGGCAACAGCGATAGCTTTCTATGGCTTCCTATGTTACGTTTAAGAGTCTCTCAAAATCCTCTCGAGTATCCTAATGTAGCATTATCAAAAATAAAGTTCTTATGAATACTCGTGAATTTTTAATGCCTGCTTGATATTGGACAACAGTCTTACAGTATGCATGCAATCCATATTCAATCAACGATTCAATTGATAAGGATGTTCATTTGAACATGCAATTACAAGGTATAGCAATAATTACAGTACCAATCAAAATGTACAATAACGTTAGCTTGCTCAATACGTTTTTATTTTAATATGAACTTTAAGTTCGTACTATATTAAAGAATTTACTACGTCTACTTACTTACAGCTCATTCACTCGGGACCCGTCATTGACGAATCGTCAAAAGAAACGATACGTCATGAAAACGGAAAAGAGTTTTTTCGCGATTCGTTAAAATATCCGAAGAGATAGATAGATGTTCACACTTTATTCGTGATTTAAAGCTCAGTCTTGGACGAGCGCTTCAGCGGATCTGTCACAAAAAATCACTATTCATGTTTTTTGACGACCGTGATTTTTAAAAGACGATACGTGATAAAGACATGTCCGTAATTTTTCACGATTCGTGATGCGTGTGAACACGGACATTTAATAAGCATTGCAGCCGAAAAAAAAAACGAATCGTCCTCGTGTGAACACACTATTGAAGAGATCATAATACATTAATTGCTAACATAAACATGATTAATTACATTCGAAGTTTAATTTAAAAAAAAAATGGATTCCTAGAAATCTTTCCAAAAACAACGTAACACGGAGAGGTGGACAACAGGTAGTAATAATATTACAAACAAAGTTCCAAACTCCGACGTTCCGTAGTCGGGAACAATCTCCCTGACCAGTGCGCTCGTTATAATAAATAATACAATAACCAGTTTCAATTCTATAGGAAATCCTTTGTGTGAAATTGTAGTTGAATTAACTTATTGACCGCTTGGTTTTATATCAATTGCCGCGCCCTCTGCACCCTGCTCATAAATCGACTAATCGTTATCGGGTCGTGCAAGGAAATAAAAAACAAAAAAAAAATAACATAGGTTCTTAGTCGTGTAAATCCGACTGATGCGGCACGGACACGAAAACATTTGAGAGATGAGAGAGAGGGGATGAGAGATGCGTTTTTTTTTTTTGCCTTTTTGCAAAGATCGTAAATAAATGCATGCAATAGCTTAGGTATTCAAAGACCATCGTAATAAGAAGTAAAACTACTGTCGTGCATCGGAGGATTCTCGGTATGTAAAGAAGGTCACCCATCCACTGACCAACCCCGGCAAGCGTAGCTTAACCTGATGGGGAGTTTGTTGCGCCACTTCTTCTTCCCAGCTAATGCACTAGGAAGTGGTGAAGGGTGGGCGTTTTGGGGGACTGTCTTATGTAATTTTGACGTTCGAAAAGTGCTGATTCTCAGCCTAGTTTGAATAAATGACTTTTGAATTTTGAATTTTGATCGACTAGTGCGGCTGTTGTTACTTAGCCACGAGCTCCTCCAAAAAATTCCAATTCAAAAAACCAAACACCACTTGCAATACTTATATATCGCAAATATTGATTCAAAACCACGTACGCAAATACCTATACGAACATCGAATACAAATACCAGGTATCTATCAAACGAATCTCTCTGGGAAACCCACGATCTTATAACAGGTCTGGTATCGTCAAAGGCGGTATCGCAGAGCAAATACCTACGCTTCATAGCTTACAGTACAAGTGGTGAAGTGGGTAGGCCTCGCCACTCAGGTTGCATTTCAACGACCGATGCGGTTAGCCCACTGACGTAATTTTATTATTTTACTATATGGCTCTGACGTTTGTCTTATACAACGGATGTATGAAACTAACTTAGTAAAGTAATGTTTGTGAATTTATTTCGTATACTAGCTGCGTACTGCGGTTTCACCCGCATAAGTCTCGATCCCGGGAGAATATTAGGATAAAAAGTATTATATGTCCTTCTCCAGGTCATGGTCTACTCATGTGCCAAATTTCATCCAAATCTGTTCAGCCGTTTTAGCGTGAAAGTATAACAAACTAAAATAAACAATACAAAAAAAAACTCACTTTCGCATTTACGAGTATAATATTTGTGTTTTTTTTTTAAATTGGGTTTGTTTGGAGTGTTATCATTATATTTAAATATAAATCTGTTAAGTATGTTGTTTTGAACTGAGTTTTTTTTTTTTGCTATGTAGACATATGGGACTATTACTAACGAGATCTCAATCGTCAGTTCTCACCGTAAACGGTGGGCTATTGAAGCTTATTCATAATTTTCTTTGAAACCCAGTCATCCAAAACCACCGTTGAAAAGTTGCACCACTTATTGGCAGCCTGTTTGATTAATTCATTCAGTCAATTAACATCGTGAACTGTTCATTCCACTGAATGATCGATGAGTTATTGGTCAATCTGTCATTACGAGCATAAACTTGTGGAGTTGTGGTCATCGTTGGTTAATTAATCTGTAGTGTTACGAGTAATAGTAAAATACAATAGACAACGTATATTTAGTAACCTAATCCGTTTAACGGGCGAAATGGCTCACACTGCTCTCGACGCTTGACGTGTCAACACGTTGGATCCGGGTTCACAACAAGTCAATCGTCATCCTGAGGATGCCTTGTTGAGAGGTGAAACACGTGTTGATTTCTTACAGGGTTCTTTATGACTCTTTAAGAACAGTTAAGCGAATTCGGTTACTAAATATACGTCGTCTATTGTATTTTACAATGGGTTTCCGCAAAGTCTCGCCTGAGTCAATTAACTAGTGTTAATGGTGTTTCTCAATAGAATGAATCCTTATTGTAAAGAATAACTGACATAAATTATTTAAAATATTATTTTTGCATAAAAACACAAACGACTTTTTTTATCAGAAATCGGACTAAAATTTACTTCGCAATACTGCTTCACAATTTTCAGTTCATTTGTGCACTTTATACATGAGTCGAGTTGACTTTTAACAGACTGCATGTAATCTATCACGACACTTTATTATCAAGGGATAATTATTCTGTCGACAGCGTAACAAGACATAGGCAAAGATAATCGACCAGTACGTCAAAGATAATAAGCCGCCATGTTGATAACTGTTGATATACTGTGACACGGGTTAATGAGTATAGAGTGTTGGTTTAATACATAATTAATTGTAATGTATGATAAACTGATAAAAAACGTGTTCCTTTCGTTGTGTGTTCCAAAATTGTTATTTTGGAACACACAACGAAAGGAACACGTTTTTTATCAGATAACGATAAAACAGATCAGAATCAGATGACGAGATGTTTTTAACTTAGATATCACTTACCGAGAGTCTATTATAGTGTTATGATATCGAAACTATGTTTAGCTTCGATATAATAACACTATAATAGACTCTCGGTAAGTGATATCTAAGTTTCATAAATAATAATAAGTACGAGTAAATCATTTTCAGTCAAACCAATCATTCATATTTAAAGCTAAAAAAATGCGACGTTATCATATTTTTTTATGGATAAAATATAGCCGGTTTTTTTTAGTATATGTATTTATATAAATGTATTTCTCGTAACGGTGGTTTACATAAACAATCGTGATTTTGTCGAGTTACTTTGTACGAAAAATGAAAACGAAAAAATAATACCTATTTGAAAAATAATTCTTATGCCAGTAATAGATTCTTTGACATGGTCTTGGGATATCAAAATGAACACGTATATATATGTAGGTATATATTACTTGTACCTATTACTTTTAGCTTGGGCTAGGCGGGGACAGAAATTATACTAAACCAATGTTTCTCACGGGTACTTGATATTTCCAGCAACAGAACTGCCAAAATAACACGACAGAAAGTTCAGCATTTTCATGCCTGCAATGCTTTTTAAATTACCAATTACACATCAGGCCGTATTTTTAGTAAAAGAACAAAGCAAAATGCTGCAAGAATTTCCATCACGTCATTTTTAGTTAGATTCCACTTGTGTCGTTATGCTAAGTTAACTCTATATCAAAACAAAATTAAGGCAAAAGTTGTGTTAGCAAAATACCTAGACCGGAAAATCAGTAAAAAGAAACATTTTATTAGCTACCTTATTACGCGAATACCAGGCATGCTTATAAAATTGTACGTCATACCGTATTCCGAGACGTAGGTATCATTATAAAACCTTAGTGATACGTACTTGAAAAAGTTGCTCTGGGATCTCGTGAGGTTTCTTATTACTGTGGTAGACAGAACAAGTAAAATAACTTTAGTTTTATACTCGAGTTTGCCAACATTGTAAATGAAAATAACAACCTTTGTTTAGTTATCTCTAAAAAAGTATTAAGAGCGCTTAACCTAAAAAAAATAGCTGTCAAACATTTACCTTTTTTGATTAATTTGGCAATATTACTGTATGGAAATAAGAAATGTGGGTAACTAGTGAACTAAAATATTGATTATGAAATGCAAAAATTAATATCGTAACACCGAATATTTAGTTTTAGATGTAAAAAAAAGTATTTGGAAACTTTCCAAATACCTTTTTTACACCTAAAACGGTTACAACATCAAATTCAGTGTTATAATTGCAATTCATTCGTTATATTCTAGTTTGCTAGTTAGCCACATTTCATTTTTCCATACAGTAATAATGCAAAATTAATCAAAACAGCGAAATATTTGACATCTATCCGCGACGTTCCCCACTTTCAGAATAAAGTTACGATTTCCTAGAAAAGCGGTGGCCGCCCACGTAGCGTCCGCAATTTACAGAATGATGTCACTGAAACGTTTTTTATGAAAGTAAGTTGGTGAGCTTTCTATTTAAAAAAAACAAAAAAAAATCTTCGATTGATATGTTGGGTTATTACGGGATTGAAACAAACAAAATTTATAAATATTGTGTGTTTTCCTAGAGAGTGTTTATTGACACCGTATCGTCAATTTCTACTGCCACCGTTTTCATGACGGCCGTCACTACGGTTGCTAAGGGGCGGACACCACTCACCGCTTAAGTGCGAATAACAACTAGACTTGATTTCTTTTCAAAAATACATAAAAGTCTACAAATAGGAAAAACACAAACTTTTTCTGTGAGAGGTTTAAACCACGCACACTTATTGTATTACTAATTTAGTATTCGTTTTGAGCTAAACCGCACTTCAAAACATTTTAAATCCAGAGCTCAATATTTGATGATGGTAAAGTACCTAACTATTTTACCAATCTAGAAAAAGTATTTTTATTTAAAAAATAAAATGACAAACAGTTAAATGTCTCCTCCAAAAATATTCTCTTAACTTCTGTAACTTATTTAAAAACAAAAAGTTTCTAAAGTGATTCAGTGTTTGCGTTCAATTTATAAAAGTTTATGAATTCATCAAACATTTTCATTATAAAATATAATGAATATTTTAAAATAGACTGGTTGGTCTATTTTCATGGAAATGATTTAATTTTTAATTAACTTCAAAGAGACGAAGGTTTTAATTTTTCAACCTTATCAAAATCTTACAAATATTTTTGATGTCAGTTTATTTTTTTGCTTATTTGTACTTCTAACCGGCCAGCCTTATATACTGTCAGGGAAATTAATAGTTTTTTTAATTAACACATGTAAATTTTCACAACAGTGAAAGAGTCATTCTTTGACTGCTGTTGTATAAAATAGCTGTGCTGCAGCTGTGATTTAAATAAACAGGCAATTTAATTCAATAATAATTATGAAAATACAGATATACACACATCAAAATATACATTAATGATAAAAAATAAAAACAATATAATAAACAACACATAACAACATAATACATACAAATAATAATAAAACTCGTATTTTTATACATTAAAATATACGTTTATATATATTTTGTTTTTATATTCACTAAACAATTAATTTCCCTGACTTTACCTACTGAGTTTTTCTGAGACTTTTATACAAAATATTTTTGATAAACAATAAACTGAACCCTATGTCTGGTGACATAGGGTCCAGGTTACTATACAATTTGTACCCCATTCCACTCGCAAGAGAATATACCTATGTAACAAGCAATTATACTAATTCACACGTTCTTCAATCAACGTCTGTAGCATTTAACTACTATAATTATTAAGTCTCATGACATAAGACAGCTGTCAGATTATTATTATTAACTTGCATTTACTCTAATTGAGTCTTGAGAGGCATTAACTTAACGATTTAAATCTTGCAGTTGGTACCCATGGAGTTCATAAAAATAAAACTGCATTTAGATTATTTTTTTATTGGATCAGTTCCAGTTTAAATATATACCGTATTTTTGCCTTTTTAAGCAACCTCCCCTCTATATGGGAAAACGGTGCATGTATTCAAAGGTGACAAATTATACTAAACAGAGACCAAGAGATGCAACAAATTTATTTGTTCCTTTTTGTACTACAATTCCAATAAAAAAATGTTTATCATAATTATGTGCAATGTATTAAGAATTGTATTCTTAATACATTTACAAAGATCATAATCCCAGCTCCAATTTTAATATTTTAAAATTAAACTGCGTAGATCGTTGATAGAAAATTGTTTTATATTTTACAAGAATTACTAAAATACAAAGAAAAAATATATTTTAAGTTTCTTATTGTTTTGTGGGCAAAACAATAAGAAACTTATTTTTTTTTGTTTTATTTGTGTTTTATTTAGTTTAACTTATTATGTCATCCGAGTGCTCATCGAGTATTTCGGGACATCGCCAAGCGGTTGGTCGACTCTTCACGTGACCAGAGGGCAGGCTAATTTTTAAGTAAAAGAATCAGCATTGCCATCCAAGGTGGCAATGCTGCCAGCCTTTTGGGCACTTTTCCAACTGACAGGATGCGGATGAATTTTTTGATGCCCAATGAGCTCTTCCTTTATTTATTTTTTAATTATTATTTTTTTCCTCTGTATACTTGTACATAATTCATAATTTATATATTTTAGTGTTTGATGTATATTATATTTAAGATTGTATATTACTCAAATAATAAACAATAAATTACTGAGAATATTTTTTTTTTTATTATATTAAATTTATGTTCATTTAAAAATGATATTTAAAGAACATACAGTAGGTACCTACAAGGTGGGCCAAAAGAAGTCATCCGATGTTGTTTGGCTCTCTTTTTTTTTCTAAACGAAAAACTTTGATTCTGTTTTTTGATTATGTTAATTTGAACCTTTAGAATTTTATTGGTCAAGTCGAGAAGATTATATCGGCCAAATGGGCGCCTTCACAATTGATTGCCATACGGGCTCGTTTTATGGCATTTTTCATCACTTCGGCGAGAACTTCGGGCGACAGATTCTCGCACTCGTGTCGAATGTTGTCCTTGAGGGCTTCCAGAGTCTCGGGCTTGTTCGCGTAAACACGGGACTTCAAAAAACCCCACAAAAAAAAGTCTGGAACACTTAAATCGGGCGATCTTGCGGGCCAGTGCAAATCGCCAAAACGAGAGATGAGGCGAACCGGGAACGCTGCCTTCAGAATATCGGTTGTGGCTCGTGCAGTGTGTGCCGTTGCTCCGTCCTGTTGGAACCACATGTCCTTCAGTCCTAATTCGTCCAATTGCGGCAGAAAAAACTCGGTCAACATGGCCCTATAGCGCGCACCGTCCACTGTTGTCGTTTGGCCAGCGGCATTCTCGAAAAAAAATGGCCTGATGACTCCTCCAGCGTGAACAGCGCACCATGCAGTCACTTTGAGCAGGTGTAATGGCTCCTCGTGCATCACTCGTGGATTTTCGGTGCCCCAAAAGCGATAGTTTTGCTTGTTAACGTACCCGCTGAGGTCGAAATGAGCCTCATCGCTCAAAAATCGTCCACTTCTTCCTCGAGATTGAGGATGGCTTGGGCGTAGATTACGCGCGTTTGGCGGTCGGCAGCCAGCAGCTGATGCATGGACTGGACTCTGTACGGGAACATGCGCAGGTCTTTGACCAAAATTCGCCTTAGGGACGTCCGGCTGATGGCTAATTGCGTGGCACGGCGTCTGGTCGATGGTTCCGGCGACAGCTCGACATCCTCGGCAACAGCGGCGATATTATCGGCAGAACGGGCGCTCCGGGACCGGCCACTCTTGGCAACGTCTCGTGTGGTTCCATACTCTTCAAGGTTGGTGGCCAAACGGCGCAGTGTTTGCGCAGTCGGTGTCGGACGGCCGGGGAATCGGCGACGGATTTTCGCGCTGCGCCAACACCACAGACGAATTGTTACGCAAAAAAATAGACACGATTTATTCCGCGTTCTTGGGGAGTGTATCGCTCCATGGCTTGTTCACTTGTATTCTGCATCTGTCTAGTCCATAAATGTCAAAACAGAGTTGACATTGGTGGCCATAAGCAAAAATGAGAGCATCTTCCAATAGGGTGATTTCTTTTGGCCCACCTTGTATAAGGTATTAACTACGAATACTAAGTCATTAATTAAACATTTATTTGCATGCCCTAAATAGGCAAAATATGGACTGTATATTAAACCACCAACTTTTACAATGGTAACTTGTATTTTCTGCAAACAAATAATTCTTATTCTTTCCTTTGGTCTTATTTTTCCTCTGGTGTTTCCTCGAAAACCAGGCATACAGCGGAATTAGACTAGAATATTTGGTGTGACAGAAATTAATAATAATATTATCACATCGTGATAATACTGAACCATTATAGTAATCTAGCTAAACCACAGACTGAGTTCATTGTTATCGTAAAGTTGTTAATACGCTTTCGCAGAAATCCGAGGGGAAGGGAATTGCACTTTCCCGTAAATACGGATTACGCCTTCCTACGCTGAAATAAACGATTTCCTAATCTCTTGTTGTGAAACAAGAGATTAGGATATTTTTTATTATTTCGCAATTAACATCATATGTACTTTCTGAGTTTATTTTGAACATTACTGACATCGGTGTAAGAAAAAAATTGTGACGAAACCAGAATTTATAGTTAACTAGCTGCGCCCCACGGTTTCACCCTAAGTCTCGAGCCCGAGGGAATATCCGGATAAAAATTATCCTATGTACTAACCCAGATCACAGTCTACCCATGTGCCAGATTTTATCTAAATCGATTCAGCTGTTTTAGCGTGAAAGCATAACAAACAAACAAACAAATAAATAAATAAACAAACTCACTTTCGCATTTATATAATTATTAAGTTAGGTTAGAAGTCTGAAATCGCCAACCCGTCTTGAATAAGTATGGTGGTCAATGTCCATGCCTCTATATGAGAAGAAGCCTTTGCCCTGCAGTGAGACAAAAATAGGCTGGTATTATAATATTAATCACATACCTCTCTCTGTGAAAGAAAGGAAAAAAAAGAAACAAAAGAAAAGAAAAAAAAGAAAATAAAAGAAAGAAATACGTTTATTTGCAGTAAGCGTGACGCAAAGAAAGAACATTATAATTAGAAAGAACACAAAATAAAAATGAAACAAGTTGAGGGAAAATATGCGTCACATCTACGCAAAACGGCCATCGCTCAGCATAATGCTACGACCCTATGCGATACAGAGCTCCAGCACTGGTTTTCAGTGAGAGCAAGTGGGCATAATCCATCACGCGGCCCCAGTGCGGGTTGGAAGATGTCACATGTCTTCGAAGCAGGAGGCCTTTGCTTATGTTTTGTGTGTCTGTAGTCTCTATCAACTTATGACCAACTCATGGTTCAAGTTTACATAGTCCCCCAAGAATGGGGGACTATGTAAACTTGAACCATGACATTCATGTCGTAATGTCTATTGGTCAAATATCGTCAACCTTTAAAACCAATCTATTAGGTAACCCATTAGTTGATTACTTGTCACTGAATCATGAATATAAAATTTATAGTTCGGTACCTATTCGTTTCGACGGTATGATAATCGGGAATATTTCTCTGTTTATTGTTGATTAATAACATTCAATTTATTTGTGCCCGATGGGATTTCCCATCAGCAAAGACATAAGGAACTTCCTCTCCCTCTTTTTCTTTCTCTCGTCTTTTCTTTCCTTTTCTTTTTTCTCTCTCTTTCTTTCCTCTCTCTCTTCTTCTCTCTCTTTCTCTCTTTCCTCTTTTTTTTTCTCTCTTTCTCTTCCTTATTTTAAGTTATTTTTATTTTTTCTGTTTTTTTTTGTTTATGTGTGAATATTGTGTGCCTTAACCTGAGTCAAATAAATTTATTTTCTTTCTTTCACACATTTTCAGCCCCTATTTATCATTTTTATGGGAAGCATAATCAGTCTATAATGTTTTTTTGTTTCTAGGCCATGCCGGTTTCCTCACGATGTTTTCCTTCACCGTTTTGAGAGCAGTGGTGATGAAATAATTTACACAAAGTAAAGCGCCTTTCTTGGTTCGAACCTACAAAATACAACTTTGTAAGTCGCGCACTATCTAAAAGCCAGTCCAAGAGAAACAGGTAATTATTTAAGCAAAGAAACAATTTCCCTATTGCATCAGTCTGACGTATAGCTAACCTTTTATCCTTGCAAACAGATATATTCTTTGAACGTCCTTGTTATTTCCTGTAACGACGGATGCACTTAGTTTACGAACTATCTTTTCAAACAACAGCATATTCTATTACAGAGATTGTATAATATACAATTCCACCCGTGGGCATCGGCATCAGCAATCTGAAAAATACGGGTGGTCACATGACCGCCCGTATTTTTCAGATTATTATTCATGAAAAATTATCTAAAATAAACTTTATAAAAGGGGGTCTATCATTATTTCTTTTTTGTTTTTTTATTTGTTTCTTACATATTTTTTTTTGCAAAATCCTCCTATGATTTTATGGACTTGTTTTTAAAAAAAAAAAAAATACTGTTTCTTTTTTTTAATGTGTTCACGTCCGTTTTTTTTTTCATAATCATCAAATTTAAATAAAACATGTTAGTTAATCCTATAAAATAACTCATAATGTTTTAGAAATAATAAACAGAATCCAAATCGAGCCAATAACATCGAAGATAACAATACTCTAAATGGCAAACAATACTCAAAAAATTTATAACATGAAAAATATTAAAGATCCCCTTTTCGATAATTTTACATAAAAATTCAGCTAAATACGGGTCACATGGTATATATTAGTATGATTGTTTAATCACCATAGCTAGTCATAGATTGGCAAAATCCATAGTCGGCCCATCACTAGGAACTATTGATTTGAAAAAGCACTTTTGCTCAGATTTATTTGGTAGGTACTTCCAAAATACTCTTACGCATTAGTATTTCCAGTGTTTTCATTTAGTATCGTTTCTTTCTCCACATTGTATACAGCAACCTTCAAGTTATGTACATAATTGTAAGTATATTACGTACATCAGAAATCACTAATTGATATCACTTATCCACATTCATAAGCAAGGTAAATGAACGGAACTTCCTATCAACGGTGTTTGCATTCCCAAAACAGAAATTATGTGTGTTAATTTAAACGCAGTAGGTATTTCTATGAATCTACGCTTTGAGCTTTGACCGCGAACACTAAATTAATCTAGATTCAGTAGAACTTAATTAGTGTAGCCGGATAGATAGGTAGGAGATGAGGTGCCATATAATAATGATTTACTTCAATGTGAGTATTGAGGAAAAACTTAAAATCCTTAATTATATAATATTATAAATGCTAAAGTGAATTTGTTTGTTTGTTTGTTACGTTTTCACGCTAAAATGGCTGAACGGATTTGGATGAAATTTGGTACATAGATAGACCATAATCTAGGTTAGGACATATGATCCTTTTTATCTCGGTAGTATGTTAAATATGAATAGGAGGCAACATGCAAACAGATGTTAGGTATCCAGGCAGTTTAGTAAAGTAGATGTAGGTAGAGTGAAATTAAATGTTAAGCAAATTCAAACCCTACGTCAATTTCTTGTACTATAGCCATTATATAATACTGTCAAAGATGACAGTGTTGAATTGAATATACCTACTGATAATTAAAGTTGGTGGTACATTTACTTAACAAATAATTTCTCATACTTCACGAAAACAGACAGGTAATGAATAACCGACACAAATACACGTTGAATTTCAAATCCTGTATTTACAAAAGAAATTAACCCAGCAAATAGGTACATTCGCGTTTACTTGCCCAAAAACAATAATATTCATTTAAAATCGAACTTGACTCCGACAAAATAATTGAGCGACAGTCAAATTATAGGTAATTAACCCGTTATTAGCGCGGTTTACTTTCCACCCCTTTAGTATCATTATTATTTATATTATATCTTTATTAAATTTTTATACATACAAATTACATTTTTAAATATTTTTATGAAAAAGAAATAAAATTAAAAATACATTTAAAAATATAAAAAGTAGTGGTCCATCGGCATCAGGAACAGGGTCCAAGGTGCCGGTGGTCAGGGCTCTAGAGAGAGGAACCTCCTCACGATGCGTGCCGTGTCTAGGAGTACTGCTTTCTGAATCAAGCCCTTGACCCAGCCGCGCAATGAGAGCCTCCTGAGGTGTTGGTCGAGGCTCTCCGCTATTAGGCCATTAACTGCTACGATTATCGGTACAATGATTGCAGAGTCCACGTCCCACATGTCGACAACCTCGTGTGCTAAGTCGACATACTTGATTTTTTTTATCTTTCTCAGCTTTCACGAGATTCTCGTCATGAGGGACAGCGATATCAACAATCATTGCACGGCGCTCTCGTCGATCTATCACCACAATATCAGGCTTATTGGCTACAATAGTCCTGTCAGTGATGATAGATCGATCCCAATACAATGTGGCCTGACCATTCTCGAGAACTGGGTCGGGCACATACCTGTAGTATGGTACTTCTGACTCAACAAGGTTGTATTGCAAGGCAAGTTGCTGGTCGATAATCCTAGCCACTAGATTGTGTCTATGCAAGTACTCGCCGTTAGCAAGACGAGAACATCCGGAAACAATATGTCTGATTGATTCACCGGGACGGTGGCATGCCCGACAGATGTCAACCGTACCGTCCTTGACAATGTATTTCCGGTAATTATTCGTCATGATAACTTCATCCATAATCGCACAGACAAAACCTTCGGTTTCCCCGAAGAGGTCGCCGAAACGCAGCCAGGATACAGATGCCAAAAAGTCTACATCAGGCCCATGGAGGGCCCGGAAAAACCGTCCGTGAAGCTCTATGCCTTGCCAGACTTCCTTACGATCGTTAGTATCAAGTACTGCAGGTTTGCGCCAGTTCTCTTTCGCCAAGGAGAGTGGAGTAAGGCCCTTGTCCACTGCGACCACATCTCGGTGCATCCCCACGTCAGTTTGAAGGAAATATTCCCTGAGACTGCAAATCTCGCGGTTGTGGAGGGTTTTAGCATTTAAGAAACCTCGACCCCCACACTTCCGCGGGATGTACAGTCTCATCACTGATGATCGTGGGTGATGCATCCGATAAGCTGTCAACAATGTACGGACCTTCCTATCCAGAGCGTCAAGTTCCGTCTGAGTCCATTTGAGTATGCCGAAAGAATACATTAAAACCGGCATGACCCAACCATTGAAGGCGCGCACCTTGTTTCAGCCTGATAAAAGACTATTTAACACTTTATTCAGGCGGCCAAAGAAACGCTCCCTCAACGATTGTTTCATGTCGGTAACCTTGATGCCTAATGCTTCCGACATACCCAAATACTTATAGGTTTCGGTTGAGGAGAGAGATGTAAGGTGTATGGAATCCGAGAGTTGGGTTCCCACGGATTCCATAATCCCCCCTCGCTTTACATGCATAACTGCACATTTGTCCACACCAAATTCCATCCTGATGGCGCGACTGAACGTTTCTGTTACCTTCAGTAGCTCCATCAGTCGCAAATTGTTGGGGGCAAAGAGTTTCAGGTCATCCATGTAAAGGAGGTGAGATATAACCTGACCAACTCTTGTCAACCGATAGCCTAGACCTGAATTCTCCAGCAGTGTGCTTAGAGGATTCAAGGCTAAGCAGAACCAAAGTGGACTCAAACTATCGCCCTGGAATATTCCCCGCTCAATCCTGATCGGTTCATCGATCCCCCGGATCTGTCGACATCCTGGATAGAGAAGGACCGTCCTCCACTGCCCCATACATGACATCAAGAAGGTGCGTAGAGTTGTGTCTTTTTGTACAACTCCAGCACCCTAGTGAGCCATGTATGTGGCACCGAATCATAGGCCTTCTTATAATCTATCCAACATGTCGACAAATCCTTCCGGGATCTACGGACCTGTTGGTTTATGGCCATGTCTATAAGGAGCAGCTCCTTAGTACCGCGGGACCCATTCATACATCCATTCTGAGACACATTTATATTTTTATTTTTATTTATCTTATTATTATGGAATAAAAAAAAGAAGAAAACAAAAAAAAGTGTAAACGGAAAATGATATCCTGAAGTCAATAATGTTTAAACAATGTAGGACTTTCGACATGTTCTATATACATATTACAAATTAAATAATTAATTGGCGAAATGTTCGCCAATTAATTATGACGTGTACTAAAAGGGACGCTTCTGCCTCGGCGATTACAGGTACTAATGTTACGATATTATTTTACTCTTCCTATTACATTATTTATTAAAGAACTCCGTCATCATAGGTACCTACCTAAAATACCATAACTCTACAAAATCGCATTGTCTGTTCAATTTCGTGTAAACTATTCAATTCTGATGCAACAAGAATTTCATAAAGAAATATTCCCTATGCCTCGCTTCAAATATAAATAAATATGTCGGATACCTATCTGGGATATGCAAGCGGAATAACTTTACTTACTGCATTTCTATTTCTATTATAACATAACATAACATCACGACTGTAATCTTCAAAGGGTTAGGCACAGGTAGAAGAGGTGTATAGTACACCCACATTTTGCCAGTCATATTTAAGTCCCATGTAATAGGGGGCGAGCCTATTGCCATCAACCAGTCAAGAATCCAGACTCCGGGCTGCAACTGAGAAATTGCTGGCCCGACCTGGGAATCGAACCCAAGACCTCATGCTCAACAGTAGGGCTTGCTTGGGCAGTTGGGCTTAATAAACCAGGCTTGAAATATTTCAGTTGCATCCCTATTGAATGTAGAGGTAGGTTGAAGTTTCATGGTTTATGAAATTGCGAATCCTCAATTTATATTTTAAACTAAGTGCTTCCCGCGGCTTCACCCGCGAAGAAATGAATTAAGGTCCTTAATTAATTTCTTTTATACATAATATAAGCCTAAGTTACTCCATATAACATCAGCTATCTGCCAGTGAAAGTCCCGTCAAAATCGGTCCAGCCATTTCGGAGATTAGCTGGAACAAATAGACATTCAGACAGACAAAGATTTTAGTAAAAACTTTTTACAAAAAAAAAACAACCGTCTTCCGGAAAAAAACACTACAAAGTGAAAAATAACTTTAATTTCGGAAGTCGGTGTCTTTGTTTTTGATTTTTCGGTTTTTGCCACCGACTGCTACGACCTACCACCGACCTGCTACGTAAATAACAATCACAGGAAGTTATCATCATATCATCCACATAATGATATAATAAGTGCGGCAAGTACGCTGACAATGCATGTAATTGTCCTACTTTAGCAAAAGCCGATCATATGAAATATCTTGGTGTGACGATTGACACAAATCTGAACTTCCGTAAACACATTGATTTATTATGCACTCGAATGCGTAAATTAATATACATTTTTAAGAATTTACGATATATAACGGACTACAAATTAATTAAACAGGTCTATTTAGCTTTGTGTCAATCCATTCTTACATATTGCATAACTTCATGGGGAGGGGCTGCAAAAACAATCCTACTACCATTAGAACGTGCGCAGAGAGCTATCCTTAAGGTAGCCACCTTTCGCCCATTTAGATTTCCCACATACGAGCTTTATACGGCATGTAAGGTTTTAACTGTGCGTCAACTATTTATATTAAAGATAGTATTACACCAGCATAGCAATCTCCCTTATACCCCCATACCTATACATAAGAGAAGAAAAGACTTAGTTTGCATAAAGCCTCAAACTAGACATATTTTTATAAATAAATTTTATGGTTTTTTAGGTCCGTTCTTATATAATAAAATCAATAAGTCTCTATGTATATATAGTGTAAATTGTAAAAAATGTAGTGAAATGTTAAGTGAATACTTAGCGACATTAAATTACTCAGACACTGAAAAATTGCTAGAAATCATGCAATAAGTTTATTAATGTTAAGGCAATTTTTATTTAATAATATAATTATTATGTATCAATGCTAGCTCTATGTACATTAATTTAATAGTCCAATAAAACACTCAGCGTTGTTACGTGAAGGCCTGAAACACAGGTTTGAATAAACCTACATCAGGCAGGTCGCTATTGTTTTTCATTAGGCCTTTATCCAATATATTATATAAGTTATACCTACACTAGATTTATTTTAGGCATAGTTTAATATTTGCTTAATAATTTTAATATGTAACTCTGTACTGATGTCACTTCTATGTAATTTATATGTGAACTTATGAATAAAAATCTTTTTTTTTTCCATTTTTTTTTCCATAATTATACTAAGTGGGAAAAATACGTATTATTGTAGCTTACTCAAAAACTATCGACTTCTCTGAATAATACACAATATTTTCCCTCCCTCCCGACTGTGGTACGATATATAAAATAAACTCATAATGATAGATAGGTCCCATCAAAGAAGCTCATAACTAACCACCGTAAGGACTATTCTTGCTTGCAGCGCTCGGCGGCTAAAGAACCGGGTCGGTAACAGATGTGGTCATCGTGTTCACGGGATTTTGTTTTCAAACTGGTAAGATATGAACTTCTTTGATGGTACTGTAAAGGTTACAAGCAAAAGGCGCCCTTATGTCGTACAGGCTGATAGACAAACAACTCTGGTAGCATTCAAATGAATTTGGAAATAATAAAAAAAAACGGTTTTTGTTTTCAAAAAAGGAGTGCTAAAATAGACGCATAGAAGTGTGCACGTTTCTCTGAGATAAGATGTCAAATATAAATAAATTTATCATCTTTTATTCTACGACGACGGAGGAGCTCGTGGCTAAGTAATAACAGTCGCACGGGTCGATCCATCAGGTTAAGCTAAACTTGACGGGGTTGGTCCGTGGATGGGTGACCATCTTTACATACCGAGACTCCTCAGTGCTTCGGAAAGCACGTTAAGCCGTTGGTCCCGGCTGTCATTCGTGGATCTTTGACAGTCGTTACGGGTCGTCAGAAGCCCGAGAGTCTGATACCAGGCTTACCAAGGGGTATCGTATTACCCAGTTACTGGGTTGTGGAAGTCAGAGAGGCAGTCGCTCCATGTAAAATTCTGTTATTCAGCTGCATCCGGTTAGACTGGAAGCCGACCCCAACATAGTTGGGAAAAGGCTAGGTAAATTGATTTTGATCTAATATCTACGCCCCCACATAATATCAGTAGCTACAGCTCTTCTAGCGCTACAGTACCTACAATCGAATCGATAAGCTAAATTTTTGCTCATCACATTTACTGAAATGAATCATAACAACCAATATGTAGTTAGATTTTTAAATAGAATCCTTCCACATACCCAGGGCAATTCAAAATCCTTCAAATACTTACCTACTCTTGTTAAATCAACATCACAAAGAAATAACGATTCTAAGAACAAACGAAATTCCAGCCAATCATCGATCAGGATTGCTTTTCAAACAAAATCTGGTAATAATATCGTCTCTAGGGAGCGTTCCACGAAAAAAATATATTCTTAAAAAGGTGAAAATAGCTTCGCATGGTCCACTGAACAGTGGGCCGTTCACAATGGATACCGGTGGGCCTAGCTCGAACACGCGAACGTCACATTTACATATTTTGAACGATTTTGTAGTTGAAAATATTTCATCTTCATCACCAGCCTGTATTCCACTGCTGGACAAGGGCCTCTTCAATTGCACTCCATTCAGATCGTTTTTCGGTAACTCTTATCCAGCTGCTACCCTTCGAAGTTCGTCGCTCCACGTAGCCTGAGGGCGTCCTACTTTACGTATGCCGATTCGCGGTCTCCACCCGAGAACATGTCTACCCCGACGGTCATCAGTTCTATAGTGTATAGTAGTTCAGTTATCAGTTGTATAGTAGTTTTTTGTAACCATATTATGATTTAAAAAAGTGTCCGTGGAGTTTCTTGCCCGTTCTTCTCCATAGGTACCTACTACGCTTTGGAATGGGCATCTAGCTTCATCTTTCTGACTGACGGACCCTTTGACAATTCAAAAGTGCCTGTAATTGGTTTACTTGAAATAAATGCTTTGAGTTTGAGTTTGAGTGATTATGGCCGGCCGACTGCCACTTCAGCTTGCTTATACTGTGAGCTACGTCGACAACTTTGGTTCTCTGTCGGATCACCTCACCCTCAGAGAGATTCCGAGCATAGCTCATAGAATATGCTTGTTGCTCACACAATATCTTGGTATGCAATTTTATATTGGTATTCTTGAAACGAATTGTGCTTGTCGCATAAATTTTAACCTAAAAGCCACAATATAGTTGTATTTTCGATCAAAAAATACGTTTCGTTTACCTGCGTCACGTTTTCGTGGCAGGGCCTCTGAACAAAATTTTGTGAAGCCACCACATTCTGTCAGCTTTATGATTCAAGTAGGTACGTTGTAGTAGAAGTCTGTCGCTGGCTTTCGAAGGTAAGAATCTCTTATAATTTTAGGAAAAAAAATAATTATGTGTTTATATTAGGTAAAAAAAATTGTTCCTTATTATAATAAAATTACGGTTTTCACATAATGTAGTAAATAACAATGATAAATAATGTTCAAATCAAGTAACGGACTCAAATTATGAAAAAAATTGTATAATCAGATTTTGCATTCTATCTTTTCCATGATTCTATTTACAATTTCAATAATTACCATTTGAACCTAACCAATTTAAATATTCCTACAAAAATAGTAAAAGACAATTGTTAAACTTTTCATTTTGTTATTTCGATTTTGAATATTATTTAACTACCACTACGAGTAATAACACTTAACAATCTATTGTGTATTCATATAATGTATCGAGTAATATATCGGAGACATGTCTCAATAGTAACAATTCTGAGCTGTTGAGACAAAAGACGACGGTTTGAAACGTCTACAACTCATGTAGGTCGCAAGTCGCAGGCTTACAGAATATGTTATAATAGGCACCAGACATTATCACTGAAATGTGTGAGTAGTATTCAATAAAATGTATTGTGAAGGGGCTACGTTAACCAATAGACATCTTATGAGGTGATGGATGTTTTTCTTTTGTAAAAGTAGTGATTATGACCATTACAGCACAATACACTATAAAAAACTATATTTGCCTGATCTACCGTTAATGGAGGACCCTCCCATCGCAAAAAGGGAGGGTTTGTCTACGTAACTAAAAGTTTGTAAAGCTGAATCATGGCCTAACTGATTTGGCAGAATGTATATCTTGAATCTTTAAACCTCTCGACCTCTATTAATTTTTTAAACACTCTCAACAATGGGACATGCGTAACAAAATACAAATAAAACCTGTATTGCAAATAATAGAAAACTAACATCAAAATTTCTCTATTGCATTCTCGAACGCACAATTAAAATGCATACATTGTTGGCGGTCATTTTATAAAAGCTAACGAGGAGAACAGTTCACTAATTAAAGTAAATTTTACGCTGACATACTGTATTGTAATTACAATACAATACTACATACATTGTTAATGCATTGTTAGGTATAATTATATTGCATGTACTGCGAGACATTCATCTAGACTACGTTAAGGGTTATGTTGGTAGGTAGGTTGCTAGAGATACGTTAAGGGTTTTGTCAAATTGAAGTTGACACTAAAACTTGTATATTAAGAAATTTTTTGATCGTATCTAAAATCAGTTATAAAATTGAAACGGTTCATGAAGCAAAATATACGTAATGTGTTCATAAATTTATGAAAATGTTGTTTAAAATTATTCAAAATCATAGTGATTATGATTTACTTTAGACGATGTATGTATGGTGTAATTAAAAAATAATAGTCATTAAAAAAGTCTTAAGATTTTTCTTACGTTTAAAGCATTTTATTTACGTTTGCTGATATTTTTTTACTTCTCACAGGAATGGAGCAAAAGGACCTTCATTAAATCCGCAACAAAATCTCATATTAATAACAGCTTAAAACGGATGACCCATAATTATTTTTTTCTTTTTTCCAACGATGAAAGGAAAAATCTTTTCCACCTCAAATAACTTCGTTCCTGACTTGAAGCACATCAGAATAATTTGACTTAACATAAGAAACAGAATTTGGTTTAAAAATGGTGGAATATACGTTTGTAAACAGTTTAAAAGTATTAAATAATGAAGATCGTCTTTGAGATCTGAACTATGGAATAAGTAAGGGATACAAAAAAATACATTACCTACATAGTTTTATGGTGTTAAATTATATTTAAAGGAGCTTTAAATAAGTCATTTCTACGACATCTTCTACCACTATCTGACTAGTCCCTCATAAATACTCCAAGATAAAACCATAAAAAATGTTCAGTTCCGAATTTGTCTACTCACATGGCTTATCAGTAGTGGTAAAAATAGACCCTAATATAAAAAATTCACATCAAGCCACTATATAGGTACCTACATAAATAATATAAACCCTAAAAAAGTGCGTTAGGGCAGCGGAATAGGTGTATTTACTATATCGAAGACTTCGTAAGAAATTGTGTCCATTTCTGGCGAATTTTATTTCAATTTACTGAGGCATAAGCGCGTCCATACATAATGTGTTACACGCTCCGTTCGACGAGCGAGCAGGTAATATCCTCGGCAGTTGCCCTTCATGTCATGGTTTTTGGATTACGGTGAGCCAAGGGATTATACGGGGCAGTACGTGACTTCATTACGTTTTAGAGTCCAAACAACACTGTTGTAATGCATTTTATGTTCCATTTACAGCTTTCAGACGAAGTACAACGTAAACTCCGAAGTGGTTTGAAAGAAAAACAGATTTAAAAACTCACATCAATCAATCGGTAAAAGTTTCAAAGAGCTAAATTAATTCGGAACCCAATATTGGACTTTTAAAATAAACTCACCTTTAATTTACTAAAGGTAAAATACAAACAGTGAGTGGAATACGCGAGCGAGACTATTCAATTTAATTTTCTGATTTAAATTAACGTAGTACATCTCTTTGCACTGCTGAAGATAATATTTCAACCGATCCGGTGAGCAAAACAAAATATGCATTCATCAAAACTACTCATAAAAGTTACATAAATCCCCGAAACAAGTAAATAGCAGTTATAAATGGGATTTTGAGCAAGCTTTAACAGAAATTTATTTCACATTCAAAGTTATGCCTTCATTACTGAAACTGCTTACTCTAGGGAAAAACTCCACCCTTTGGTCTATACTGTGTAACTATTTTTTCAATTTTTTTCACACTCTCACATTTGGCACAAGTTTGCTCGCATAATGTAGCGTTTTCAACAACTGTTATAGGGTTGTCCCTTCGTAGAATACAACAAGTAAAAAAAACCCTGTCCAATCCGTAAGGGTGTTGTACGGTATCGTAGTGACAGTCATTTATGAGGTCATTTTCAGGTTTTTTTTTTTCAACGGGTAATATTATCGGGTAAATCTCGTTTAGCGGGTCAACAAGTCATAACTTATTACCCCATTTGCAAATTTTTAATGGGTTTTGGGTCATGTTGGTACTAAAAATGTGAATTTTAAAATGCAATAACTTTTTATTTTCTTTAATAATAAAAAATATTACTTTTTGGTAATGTTATTGCAGTAACTAGGTGCTTTCGGATCGGAAAGGGTTTTTTTTACATATATTTTCGACTTAAATAAAATTGAGGGTGGGATTTCTTTTTAGTACCTATCTATTATTTACGTACTTACGCTAAACTTTCAGGATGACACATACATATAAAAAATTTGGAATATGCCGCAATTTTGAGCTCAACGGTTCCTAAAGCGTTTACAACAGGTTCGTTGCATATGCCAGGCCTAGACAAAGTGACATTGTATCTGTGATAATAATGGTGAAAAAGCCAAAAAATTATGAGACTGATATCATCATTTCAGCTGAAAGACGTCCACTACTGGACATAGGCCTCGCCCAAGCACCGCCACCGGTTCTGTGTTTTCCGCATCCAGCGGATTCCTGCGGTCTTCACAAGGTCATTGGTCCACCTTGTGGAAGGCTTTCCAGCGCTACGTCTTCCGGTACGTGGTCGCCACTCCAGAACCTTTTGGCTCAATGAGCCATCTGTTCTGCTCTACCCACTGTCATTTAACTTTGGCAAATCTTCGGGCTATTTCGGTTATCATAGTTCTCTTGCGGATCTCTTCATTTCTGATTCGATCACGTAGGGAAACCCCACGACTACGAGACACGAACACTCCGAGACTGACATAAGCTACCGCGCGAAAAGCTTATGATAATCGCGTTCAAGGTCGTTGATGAAATACGAAACGCTTTGAAAGTGATTGCCACTTTATTATATCATCAGGAGCACTTTTTCCGTTTCTTTATTTTTCTTGCCTCATAATAAATGTATCCATCCCTATTTATAAGCAGCAAGAGTCGAATGCGAAATCAGCGGTACTCGAGTGAAGTGCCCAAGAGACGCGGGCGTGCCTCAACGCCCCACTTTGTCAAACTATGACCCAATATGATTTATCACGAAACATGAGTATACAGGTTCACTCATATATCTCGGAATCCCTCGAGATTTGGAGTGGTCAGTGAGCGATGAACTGTCGTGTGACCCAATCTCATTATGGTGTAAGTGAATCTGGTTACCAAATAAGATATTCCAAATTCGGAGTCTGTTTTGTGGGGTCGAAATCTTTTTTGGCAATGTAAAATGGAAACTTGTAGAGCGTTAGAGGGTGATTTGATTTAAATTATAGTAATTGGACCTTAGTGCCGTAGGAAAGATCTTTGTCGAAGCAAAAGTATAAAGCCTATGAAAACAAAATCCGCTGTACAATTTTATTTTACTTCACCATCCCATAGTTTTAACCCCTGCCATTTAAAGCACTCTCGGTCACTGGCAATCGGGTAAACCATAACCACGGGATTCATTAACTTTAGTTCAACGGATAGTGCTCTTGTAATACAATTTCCAACTGCATTGAGTTTAAGTCTTTTTTCAAATGACCAAAGAAAAATATACGTAATTAAGGCTTTGTCGTTCTTTCTTACGAAAGAAACCAATAAGGTCGATTTTTCCTTACTATATTTTGTAATGACAAAGGAATTAATAGCTAACTGATAGGAAGCATTGTGCAGGTGATATCTAACATTAATAAGATTATCAATTTGCCGACTATAGCTTGTAATTAGGGCGTCGATCAAGATCAATGGATGTAGCGATCTGAATAATGAATACCACCTGCATTACAGGCTTGTAATCTTTCACATACAGTGTGTAATTTCAACCCTTTGTAAACTACGAAAGGTAGTGCGTTTACATATTGCAATCTAGCTTATCGATCTTCTGGTCGAAAGAGGGGTAACAATGTCTGAGTCCGTTTTTCAGGTTTGACATAATTTTACCAAGTTATTTTGTCAGGAAATTATTTGGAGCGGCCTGAAGTTTGGAATTGTTTCCGATAAACGAAATAGACCTTTTTAACCCCCGAAAAAAGACGAGTGTTGTAAGTTTGACGGCTATGTGTGTGTGTCTGTCTGTGCCACCGTAGCTCTTAAACGGGTGAACCGATTTGAATACTGTTTTTTTTATTCAAAAGAAGGTTTTCTAGCGATGGTTCTTAGAAGTGTTTTATCAAAATCGATCAGCTGTTTGAAGATTATCAGTTCTTTTTTAGTTGATGAATGGATGTGAACGTCTACCAAAGGTCTGATCGATTTGAAATTTGGTATTCTGTTACTTCAATGATATTAGAAGAACCTTCAACTGATGCTGCAGCATTACCCGAAATTTGCAGGATACCCAGCTCCCTTACTAACTTACAGCACAGTTATCGTGTTTGGGCTTATTGGAATGGTCTCAATGAATAGATTATAGATAGATGATGAACAGGGTCTGGCGATGCAGTAGGAAAGAGAAATGTTTGTGTCGGGGGTATTTTAAATTTTAATACTTGTTACATAAAACTGAACATACCGTACATACCGACATATGGGAATGTAATCGTATTTAGGTAGACGAATACGTCCATCCAGGATGGATATAAAATTCAATCGTGTAAATATTGAGTATATTCTTTTTTTTTTTCAAATAGAAAAATAACACGTTTTGTCACCTAACATGTAGCTTACGCAACACTAAAATTCGAAACTCAAAGGAAACGTTTTGTCTAGTAAAGCAGACACGTTTGTCGCTCGCGACACGTAGGTCTACAACAAAACCTTCCAGACAAAATGTCGCGAGACACGTCCTAACAATTTACATCGACAAGTTCGCAAGACACGCGAAATCCGTCATAACACCCGATTCAAATGCTTGAGAATATCCGGATTTTGACGAAATAATCGAAATTGGATCTTGATTAGATTGATTAGACATTAGATTCAATTTCGTTAAACGTCAAAACGTTTTCTTTATTGGTATGAATGAAATATGGTTTATATTTTTCGGTTTTTGAGTTAGGGGGAAATATTTGAGCGGAGAAACAAGTTAAAGTTTTTGATTTTTTGAAATGTATATTCAGGTTCGTTTTAGCGATGAAACAAAGAATACAAAGAATACGGAATTGGATTTTACCTTGTTTTACCGCCTTTAGTATTGTTAAGATGATATAATATATACAGTATTAATGTACTCGAGTTTGGCTACAATACAAATATTATGGAAGTTTAATTAGATTTACTTAGTGATAGGACACAAATTATCCTGGGTTATGAATATGACCAAAAGTCTACCTTGAAAATAACGTGAAAAAATAAGCAATTTTTTAAATCAATAGCTCTAATTTTCCAGTATCCAATTGCAATATCCGCAAAATGACAACAATTTCATTAAATCTCAACCTGCAGAGATACGGAGGAAAGC
Organism: Agrochola macilenta; assembly: GCA_916701695.1. Taxonomy (NCBI): domain Eukaryota; kingdom Metazoa; phylum Arthropoda; class Insecta; order Lepidoptera; family Noctuidae; genus Agrochola; species Agrochola macilenta. The sequence continues at coordinate 18,972,247 of OU753554.1, read as the reverse complement.
TCATAATTATATTGCTTCTAATCCAATAATTACTGTAAGTGACGTCTCGTATCTAATTAGTGACGTCATTTACAAAGCAGATATAGGTACTTACTTACAGTTACGTTGACATGGACACAGACTAACTGCTTAAACCAGGAACATATTGAAGTCTAGATAAACACTGTAAATTTTGGTAGGTATTTAATTCACAGCTAGTTATTTTTGTTGTCTTAAGCCCAGTTAGAACTATGAAAGGATACATTATTATTCTGATGCTGTCACTTGCGCAGGTGGGGGAAATACCCGCTTTGTAATGTTAATACACTAATTACATAGATATAAAGGCAATACGTCTTCGTTATCAGAAGAGGTCTTATTGTCTCATAAGCGTGGGTTGCGGGCTAGGAGATGTAATTAAATGAAACACAATAATATTCTGAATAATAACAAATCTCTGATCACATGAGGAAATGAACAATAATGTAAACGACATTTCCCCGAGTACGTAAGACGTAGTAGTCACCAATCACCATGATCACCACTGTCCCAGTCGCCATATCACCGTCATTATTAATCAATGCCGGTTTCGATTCATCTTCGCGATCTTTCCTTCTGACCGGGGACCGCCTTCCTAGTACTCGGGGTTACGTCAAGTTTACAGCTGTCAAAATCGTTCAAAAATCAACTCCGTAAGTTTAGCGTCGTAAAACCTTTAGACGGGCCATCAGATAAATCTTTTCGATTTATTATATTTTGTTTATGTCGTGTTTATTATTATACGTCACACATGTTTTCGTATATTTTAAAGAGCCAATTCATAGTAATCATGCCAAAACGAACCAACACATAATTCTGCCATTTTAATTAACGCTGAGTATTTAAATGTATTTCAAGCATAAGTTTTGCATGTATATTCGACAGATTTTGATGAATAGTAATAACGCATTCGGAGTTAGATTAGATACCCTTATTCAAATTTAAATATTAAAATAGTAAATAAATAATTTATTGAAACTTAAATAATTTGGCGGTGTTTTAGTTCATTTAGAGGAAAGATTTGTTTTACGCAATTAACTGAATTAATGAGAGATTGTGTGTTGGCTCATTTTAGCAGAACTAAGTCCAAATGATCATGTGCTAGACTTTTGGAGCAGGCCCATCGTTTAACTGTCAAACTAGGTACATATAAAGGCTTCTGCGTAAATAGTTGGACGCAATATTCTAACGTTAGATATTGAACAAGCTTGACTCAAACAAAGCTGCTGAGAGTTCGAGGAACCGAGCTAAGTCCTTTTGAGCTTAGCTGAGTCCTTCGTATAGCTTCGCTTATACGTGCATGTAAAGGCTTTTCGTAAGAACCTTGAAAGTCGAACAAAGCTAGGCTCTATGCCTATGTGAAGGGTGAAGGATGGGCGTTTTGGGGGACTGTCTTATGTCATTTTGACGTTCGAAAAGTGCTAATTCTCAGACTAGTTTGAATGACTTTAGAATTTAGAATTTTAGAATTTTATGGATAGTTTCTGCCATAAAGAAAACATTACCTACTGTAAAAAAAAAAGCTATTTACACATAAAATAACATTACGCCTGTATTCCCCGAAGGGTCAGGCAGAGATGTACCTATAGTACACCCACATTTCGCAAGTTATGTTTAAGTCCCATGGAATAGGGGGTCGGGTAATTCGCAATATTTTTTTTGGTAAAACGACTTTACTTGACTTTCTTTTTACTTTTATGCAGACAGAGTGAAATAGCTATAGGTATTGCTATCATATCTATAGCCCTACTAAGTCCCAATACAGTAATAGGCAGAATGAGCCACTTTAAAATGGGCATTCGTCTTTCAATACAGTTCTTTTTTTATATATTGTATGTGCCTATTTGAAATAAATGATTTGACTTTGACACAAGTAGTGTGCCTGATGGGATCTACAAAAATAACAAACTCTTGCGCAAAATTTCATCCTTATACGGAACTGGCTTCACAGGCGTGAGCGTGCGTGCCTGGGGCAGGCACGATGCAGCATGGCCGTGTTGGCAAATCTACGGCCGGTAGCAGCTAAGCAGCGCCCCTGCCGAACGAGAGTGGCAGCATACTTGAATCCCCAACCCTTCCCGTTCGACACGGGATTATAAAAGGGCGAACACGAGCTGCGCGCGTCGATTATTATTCGAAAATTAGTCTGATCACCATCAAATTGTAAACTAGTGTTCTAAAATTAATTAAAGTATTGTTAACTGTGTAAGGCCTAGTTTACTTCCATATCGACCTGTTCCTCAGAGCCTGCCTTCAGTTAGTTTGATAAAAAGACTCAGCGGTTTATTTAGGCCAGGGATTCCCAACCTGTGGCCGCGCTCCCCCGGGGGGCGAGTGACCACTGGGGGGGGAGCTATAATAATAAACTATAGATTTATTACATTTTATGTTCTTGATTTTGAAAGGGTTATTTTTAAACCGAACGCTTCATAATGTTTTAGGTAGGTTTGGGTTTCCTGCATAAGTCGACAAACTACTTTTTCTCTGTATGAATGGACTAACGAAATCCGAATCTATCCGAGGCGGCCCACTACAATTGTCGAGCTCACGTTGTTCGCTCTTCCATTCTACATTCTCTTGATTCTTCTACTACTCTGCATATGTCGACAAAGTAACACCTTTTTCTGTATGAAAGGTCAAAAGAAAAATGTAACGAATCCGAAATTGTACAACATTTTTCGAGTTCGCTTTGCTCGCTCTTACATTAGGCATTCTCATAATTATTGAGTTTTTCTGCAAAACTCGACAAAGTAACTTCTATTTCTGTTTAAATGAGTAAAAAAAAATCCAATCCATCCAAGGGGTCAAACATTTTCGACCTCAGTTTCGCTCGCTTTCCATTCTTATGCTTTTCTGCTTTTGTCGACAAAATAACTTAGGGGCGTAGTGATTTTAAAAGGCTGTTAGGGAGGGGGGCGCGTATCTTAAAAGGTTTGTACCCCTGATTTAGGCAGTTGTCGTTGTCTGAAAATAAGAATGTAGTAGATTACTTTTTTTTTACTTGTTTCTGTTTGATTATTATTTGACTCATATTTAAACTATGACTTGTTTATTTGTATAATTTTTTGTAAATTGACATTATGTTTATTTATTTTTTATATTTTTGACTTGTAACATCTAAATGTAAAGATGTTTAGTAGGATGACTTGTAAGGGATACCCCTTACCAATAAATGACTATGACTAAATAAAATACATTTCTTTTCTTTATCTTCATTTCGCTCACTCCCAAGATTTATGAATACGACACCGAACCTTAGTATTTTCTTACTTACCTCCATTTCACGATGATAAGGCGTCCTGTTCATAACAAAACCAGTCTCAAGCTTAGCTGTTTCTCGGTAAGACAGTCTTATTAACTCAAAACAATTCTTCACCTCAGAAACTCAAGTAATAAGAAAATAACTTGTGTAGAAGTTCTTAGCAAAATAATTACATGGAATTTCGTGAAGCTAATTTACTTTGAATAAAGTGGTTTGAGGAAGCTCCTCCTAACTACAGTTTGCTAAGATCGACTGTGTTGGATAAAGCAACATTATGTTTTATACATAACATCTAAGTTCCAATACTCGTTGATTCAAAACTTCCCTGGATTTAGCTTACCTATAACATAACACCACGTCTTGTTTCTCCGAAGGGTTGGGCAGAGGTGTACCTTTAGTAGCACATGTGTGAGCACTGTGACCATTACCTTCTACAAAAATACCGTTTACTGGGTATGTCTTTCATTGACTTGAAGGTCCCCTGGTGGCTGAGAGTATGTCATGCTCACTCAAATGTCTCGCTGGTGGTGGCGTGTGTTGGATCACCTTTTGAACGCCTTTGTCACATATATGTGCCAAGCAAGCGCGTGCGTTTATGCTCTGCGTTCAAAAGGTTAAGTTCCCTTCAAAATGGTTGAGCTGAATGGTGCTGATCGTTCATGAACGGGCGCCGTCAGTAGGGACTGGTCATCTCTTAGCTGCCATGGCTTACTGTAATTTATTTTACGAGTTTTGAATTGTTTTTACCTTTTTATTACGGACGCTTTTAACGTACATGTGTTTTAACATTGTTCTCAGACGTATAATTTCAACAGGAATGCTGTAATCAATGTTTTGACTTAAAAGAGTGTCTGTGAAGTTTCTTGCCCGTTCTTCTCCATAGGAACTAGCTAGGAGTTTCATAGGAACCTACTACGCTGTGGAATGGGCAAATACCTTCATCTTTCTGACTGACCGACCCACTGACCATTTAAAAGTGCCTGTAATGGTTTTTTGTTTTTGAGTAAACCCACATTTCGTCGGTTATGTTTAAGTCCCATGAAATAGGGGGTGAGCCTATTGCGATCAACCGGGTAAAAATCTAGACTCCGGGCTGTGACAGAAATTTCAGATAACAGAAACCCAATAACACTTAGTCCGACCTGGGAATCGAACCCAGCACCTCATGCTCAGCAGTAGCGCTTGCGACTACTTATTATACAAATATTGATATAATTAAGAAATTGAAAGTGACATTAACAGAGCGTAAGTTTTATGCTATGAAAGTCGATATAAGTACCAATACAACTAATCTTTAACGCATAAGACTGAGCTAAGTGGAAAGAAATGAGTATTTTTTTTTTATGTATAGTCTTAATGCAGGTTCATGTTACAAAAATTTTCTTTAATTTCATTAAACCAAAAATGGCTTGTATTGGTACTCACATTAGCTATAAGAACACTTATTTTAAACTTTAAGGCCCGGTGTCTCCGAATCGGAGACAGTTTGCCAATTCACTGATGAGTCACGAGGCTTAGATCTCATACTTATGCACTGCATAGGTGCATATGACATTTGGAGTGTTTTCTCTTATGCACCTATGGGACATCATGCGACATTCAAGGAAAAATAATTTAAAAAATGATCGGTAATACCGATTTTTTTTTAATGTCGCAGGTTTCATTGTCAATCCGCGGGGCTTGACAGTTAAAACGGCACAAAAGGGGCGGGGCTTAAATATAACTTATATTTACTTATTATAGTTATGGGCCTCCAACTATAATAAGTAAATATAAGTTATATTCAAAACACTAGATCAGTCATTAACCACACGAAAAGAAAGAGCGGGCTTCTGGAAACACTACAAACAAATTTTCAGAAGACATTTTCTCAAATACTAGCCGACAACAAGGTTTTTTTGACAATCCAACTTATTAACCACTAAACAAATTAGATAGTGCTAATCTATCTTCTATACCTACATTGATTTACGATCTTTAAAGCACGTAGGCCTTCAACGATACTGGCCAAAAATCTTTTTATGGATCACTCCCCTAATGACTAGCCATTTTCGCCTATCCTATACAAACTCTATTTTCAGACTGAATGAGATTGAAACCGAAAATAAAGACAGTAAAGAAAGAAAATAAATTATCTTGATCGACAGGTTGTCCTTCGAAGCCTCCCTAATCTCGGGGCTGATCCCTTAAATGTGTTTAACTAGAGCTGTTGAAATTGAAAAGATTTATCGACTCTTAAGTGATGCGAAAAGGGTCTCTATCCGAGGTGTGTATCGATAAGCTAAAGCGATTGTGATTGAATAGCCCCTGGTTTCTGGAAGTCCAATGAAATGTATCTGTATTCAAATAATAACTTTTTTGATATTCTGAAGTTATATTGATCAGCCGATATTGATAGATCACAAAGAATAGAATAGAATACTTACACACACACACACGCATAAGACATGACAACACACACAACACACACATACACAAGACACACACACACATATACACACGATATCTGCCAGTGTGCTTTTCACAGACTGGAAGCGAGAGTTCTCAAGCAATACCGAGATAATCGTTAATTTCACCGGTGAAAAATAAAATTTACAAATCGACGTTACTAACCAATTATTAGATACACACGACACTTCACGCGACCAGAGGGCTGGCTCGTTCTTTGGCCAAAGAATTAGCATTGCCATTCAACGTGGCAATGCTGCCAGTCTTCTGGGCACGTTTCCGGATGACAGCGATGCGGACGAATACTTCTTTTGTATAGTTAGTTATTGTATTTAGTACCTAGTGTAAATAGTTATTAATATAATTTAATAGATTATTAAATCGAAGTCTGACAAAATATTAAGCCTATATTTCGTAAATACTGTAAAAAAAAAAAACTGGGGTCATTGGCCCCTACAGTCTAAAAGATTTCACATATGACGTTCTATTGTTTCGACACGTCACAAAAGCGATTCAAACTTGTTAAGCTTTGTTTTGTTTCCAAGACTAATTACGTACACACGTGGGACATTTGTAATCAGATTGCGCCGGATTACGCTTGAATTATGAAGAGCGTAGAGGCCAATTTAGCTTGCAGAGCGCTTAAGGCCATTTTACTTTAATACGAAGGGTGTTTAATCCAATGAGGCTTTCGTTTCCGCCACCGACACGAGTCTATGACGACTCTGAATATTAAATTGCAATTGTGAATTCGTGGTTTGGTTATATTTACTTGATTTTTATTAAAGCTTGAAATTAGAAGCTGTTCTGAATTGCAAGTGACAGTCACACAAGAATCGGGGCTTATTCCGAGTATTGTCGTGGTCATCGAGGTCGGCATATCGTATATCTTAACCGAGATCATGATCTAGTAATCCGTTCAGCCGATAGTGTGATTGAGTAAGAAACATCCAAACACACAAGCCATTTATAATCTAAATCGTCGCGAATCTCTCAGGGAACTATTTAAAAAGATTAATATTATGACAGTAACTTTTTTTTTTTTTTGTTGGGTGGGAAATCATCAAATGACTCCTCCCGCTCTGGGCAGAGCGAGAGGGAGTGTCAGACTTTTACTGACTAAAACCCACCCGTGTTCCTTCCCGTTGCCTGTGTGCTGGGGCCGCGATATCCCTTTCACCTTGCCAATTCATTTATGAAAATATGTATGTAAGAAAAAATCAACATATTTTTAATAAAATAAGTGATAAACATAATTTTAATACTAGAAATAAAGATAAAATAGATCAAACATTTTTCAGATTATCTAAAGTACATACATCTTTTATGGGGTACTGTGTTAAATATTACAACAAAATACCTTGTGATATATTACAATTAAATTAAAGAAAATTTAAAACTTATATTAAAAGTACACTCTGTAAACAAGCATATTACAAATTAGAGGATTATATCCAAGATAAGAATGCTTGGAAACATGCTGGTCCCGCTCCATAGGACAATTAAGAGTCTAGACAAAAACAACCTGGTTGCTAAAATAATTATATAATTTGTTATTTTTTATAACACTGATTTTACATTCTGTGATTTCTTGAACTCACACACTGACTTATTAGTATTACTTGTTAAAATATTAGGAATATCGTATAATTTTGCAATGTTTGTAAATATGTGAGCACCATTTATCTATCACATAATTAATTTATTTGTCATTGCTTAATTTTTCATTATTTTTTTACCTATATCTCTATATCTTATTCTAGAAGCAGCGTATTCACTAATATAATTCTATTTTTTGTAAAATTGACGTTCATAAGTGCTTTTTATGTGCTTAATTGAAATAAATTGTTCGACTTTGACTTTGACACAAACTTTAATATTTTTAATATTAGTAGAATTTATTGTTTTAAAGTTAACTAGCTGCACCGCGATGCGTTGCAATGCCACTTTTTAAAATTATTTGTTTAGATTTTTTGGTCCAGAAACTATCGCAGGCGTCCTCAGAGCACCCTATCAAAGTTTAATCACAATCTGATCAATGTTTTCGGAACGTATAGAGGACTAACATACAAACATAGATTTTTATTTATGTGGATATAAGATAGATAGATCGATAGGTAGAAGATTAAAACGGTAGAATACCAATTACATTACTTACCTCTTTAGATATATGAATATGACGAGTCACATGTCGCACACGTTGTTGACATAATAAAGATTGTATTTCAATTCTTTTGAAACCTCTACTAATGTTATCAATGAAGCTACAAGTGAAATCTGCTGACCTACCACTTCAAATCCACAAGTCGGGAAAGCAGTTTGGTGTCTAGATTAGTGCCCGGTTGATGGCAATAGTCAATCAGTAATAAATCAGTTATGTTTAAGTCGTATTTAATAGGGGGAGAGCTCCCCTTATTAAATACGACTTAAACATAACTGAGGAGCAGTGGTGGTCCAGGCCCTGACTTACGAGTTGTAGGTCATGGGTTTGAAACCAGATAGGCGTTTTACTTTGTATAAATAATTTCATCACCACTGCTCTTAAGAGGGTTTATCCTAAAAGTTGACAACGTCGCAAATAACTGTCAAATATTTACCTGTTTTGATTCCTATAGCAATATTACTAAGAAATGTGGCTAACTAGAGAACTAGAATATTAATAATGAATTGCAATTATAACATTGAATATGATGTTGTACCCATTTTAGGTATAAAAAACGCATTTGGAAAGTTTCCAAATCGTTTTTTTCACAGAGAGGAGGGCTGGGTCCCAGTAATGGGAACATTTTAGGCTGAGACTCTAAACATATCGGGCGAAATGTGGTTGTACAAGAGGTACACCCTTTTTTTTTGAGGGTTGGAATTTATCAAATAACTTCTCCCGCTCTGGGCGGAGCGGGAGGGTGTGTCAGACTTTTACTGACTAAAGCCCACTCGTGTTCCTTCCGTTGCCTGTGTGCCGGGGCCGAGATATCCCTTTCGGACAAACTCGCAACCCTGGCAGGCATTGGCCCTTACGGACCCCGTCAGTTGGTGCTGACATCTCTTTGAGGCGCGCGTGGAACACAATGCGCCGTCGACCCGAAGAGGTACACCCCTGCCTAACCTTTCGGGTGTTACAAGCGTTATATTAAGTTATGTCATGTTAAGTCGGGAAAATTATGTTCTAAAGCGTCCTTCAAAAACCATCCAAGTCTACACTTTCGACAAAATTCCACGTATATTGAACATGAATGAACAATATTGTCATTGTAACAACATAAAACTTATCATATTCACCGACGTGCACGTGCAAATGTAGTGTAACCGTATTTTCTTCCTTTTATGGCGAAAATATATATAATATATTATTTTTCTTACTTTTAGTTGGCTTGTGAACTGTACATGTACCTAGTGCTTACAAATTAGCATAATTTTAGTTGATGTGGTGTTTACCATTAAGTAATATTGTTACACTGTTCAAAGTTTTTAAGTCGTTATTTTTATCAAGATGTTAGTGTAAACAATTGTTGGTGAACCAAATAAAAATAAAAATAAACAACCACCACAATGTCGGTAATGATCGTTCATTACACGATATAAAAATAATTTTAGTAATTTATTTATTAACACTTCAAACTCTCAAACATCTGTGTAACCCTGGCTCTTGTACTAGGAGTTCCTGTATCATAAGAGCCAGACCTCTCAATTTACAGGGAATATGTTAAAGAAGCGCGATAGACAATAAGCGCGATGAAATAAAATTTAAATACACCACTAACTTAAGAGTTCCCTCTTTATACAGGCTATGTAATTTAGAGGGGACGCCCTTTTTTTTTTTTTTTTAAGTGGGAAATCATCAAATGACTCCTCCCGCAGAGCGAGAGGGAGTGTCAGACTTTTACTGACTAAAACCCACCCGTGTTCCTTCCGTTGCCTATGTGCTGGGGCCGCGATATCCCATTCAGACAAACCCGCGACCCCAGCAGGCATTGGTCCTTCCGGACCCCGTCAGTTGTTGCTGACATCCCTTTGAGGCGCGCGTGGAACACAACGCGCCGTCGACCCGGGCCTGGTCCTTATCGGACGGCGAGCTGCCCATCGCTCACTGTCCGCAGGCCCGCGCCTACGTTGGCCGGAAGTCAGCTTGTCACTCCCGACGCCCGGGGCGTCTCCTGCGGCGACTAGGGGCGCGAGGGCGTGCAGCTTGAATCTCCCTCGCGCGCTCCGCCTCCTCCTTCGCGAGCATAACTGCTTCGCAGAAGGAGGTGACGGCCTCCCATGCACTGTCGCTCCGGACCATGGATGGCCTGAACCAGGGCCGGACGCGAGAGATCGCCGCCGCCGATCGCCTCCGTGAGGACACGGCGGTGCTCCGCCCAAGCAGGGCAGACCTCCACCGTATGTTCCACCGTGTCCTCCGGGCGATCCACACAATGGTGACACCCGGGCGTTTTCTCCCGCTTGATCCTGAACAGGAACCTCCCGAAACAACCGTGTCCGGTGAGGACCTGCGTCAGGCGGAAGGTGAGGACGCCGTGGCGCCTCTCTAGCCACTCCTCAAAGAGGGGCCTTACCGCCGCAATTGTGGCGTGCCCAGCGCTGGGTTGCGACAATCGCACACTCCATGCCGCCATGAGATCCCGCCGGAGCTCTATCCGCTGTGCCGCGATTTGTTGCGGCAGCTGAGTTATACCCCGGCGTTTCGCCTCCTCGCGCAACTCCCACATGTGCGCGAGGACCTTCGCCTCCAGATCCCATGGCGGTAGTCCGGCAAGGAGGCTCGCCGCCTCGCGGTAGACCGTGCGGTATAAAGGGTCATGGCCTAATGGCCATGACCCTTTGGGACGCGTTCAACCGCTGGGCCGGTCACAGCCTCAATTAACGCGCCCACACCGGTGCCCCGTAAAGGGCCATAGACTGCACGACCCCCGCGTAGAGCCTCCGGCAGGAGGCGTTTGGACCCCCTAGGTTGGGCAGAAGCCGCTTCAAAGCAGCCCCAGCCCTATCCAGTTTGGGAGCCAAACGTCGGAAGTGCTCCACGAAGTTCCACCGGGTGTCGAGGACAAGTCCCAGGTACTTCATCGTCGACTCGACACCGATGTGAACCCCTCCTGCCGTTATCTGGGAACCCGACAGTAGCGCGTTCCAAGGACCATAAAAACACATGGCCTCGGACTTGTGCAAGGCCACCTCGAGTCCCAGTTGCCGGATCCTATCGACGATTGTCGCAACCCAACGTGTCGCCAGTTCGGCCGCCGCCTCATGGGACCTCCCCTGCACCAGGACCAGCGTGTCGTCAGCGTAGCAGACTACGCTGACGCCGCCGCGCCGCTAGGGAGGTCGGCGCGCAGCACCCAGTCGTAGCCGATGTCCCACAGATGCGGCCCCAGGACCGATCCATGTGGGACACCACACGACATCTCAGAGGGGACGCCCTAGAAGGACATTATATATAGTCGTCGGAACACTAAAGCTGTAGAATGTAATACACTATATCTCATACAAACATGGGTACAGTACGTAAAGATCATTTTCGTCTAAAGCAGTAATAAATATGTGTGATTTTGAAGGCGCACTCAGTTCGGATGGTGATCGGTTTTACGAATTTTGCCAATGCTACATCTAACTTGTGTCGTACTGTACTTGGCCCATAATAACTATTTATTTGTTTATTTCGGTGTTTCTTCTCAGAGTCGATTAGGAAACTACTAACTAGTTTTAAAATATTATTATTTCTATTGAATAAAAATAAAAATTGTGTGTGTGTTTTGTTTTTAAAACAATTTACAGAAATAAAATATCATTTAATATTTACTTCGATAATTTTACCGTGAGTGACGTTGTTATTATCAAGCAATAAACAGCGAATTCTGCTAAATATTTACCACTGCGAATTTGGCTTCAAAGTTGACCCTTCCACGGTTTCTTGGAGCTGCAACTGGCAGGTGATTAATTTATGTTCCAACGGAAATTCGGTTGGTCAAAATGTACTAATCGTTCAATCGACCGATTCCTCATCATTTATCATAATGTCGACTACCGGTAGTCATCGATATACATTTAAAAATAAATCGATTCATTTTGAATCACGCCCACAGTTTATTAAGTTACATTTCGTAGCCGCCTACGCCTGCTGAACTTCTACGCCGTAGCACCTCTACGAAATATAGCTACGCATTCTCTTACCATCACAATAATCGCTAATGGTTCTTTTCCACAAAACATAAACAGTAACAACAGCTTTCAAACTTTACGACTAGCTATAAACTAAATCCAGAGCGTTGATTTATTACTATTCCCTTGGCAATAGTGGTTTATGTCGCCTTTTCCTCTAATACAACGCGCAATATGCCCAGGAGATTTTATCTGGACTCGACTCCAACTAGAATTTCAATAGGTACGTCGATATCTGTCGGGGCCTCGCATAAATTACTCAACAGGTAGGTTGGAAAGCTCTGTGAAGTGGTTAAAGGCTTTTTGAGATTGTTTAGTCAGTCCGTGAATGAAATTGGTATTAGTTTGGCGATCTAAATAATACTGAGTAATACTCACTATATTGTACAAGTTCAAAAAATTGTTGTGATTGTGTCGATACTTCATATTTCTATACAGTAATATTGCCAAATTAATCAAAACAGGTAAATATTTGACAGCTATTTGCGACGTTGCCAACTTTTAGAATAAACTCTCTTAATACACGATGTGCGGGACATATAGGTTGACAAGAGTATGAATATACATAAAGGTGTACCTATTAATACGTGTGCATAACATACAAAATCTTCGTCACACGCATGTCACTATGAATGACATATTATATTGAAACACGACGTGATTACATTTGAGAACGTGCGTCAAATGTCAGTTACATTGTTCTCATAAAGCGGTTTATATTATTATTTTATGTTAACCGTTATCGTCAGCAATGTACATTTTGTAAGAGGATTTATTTGTGTCCTACATAATATTGCGGCGGCATCTACAACGCCACATACATACTACGCATCAAAGACCTGACGTCAGAGAAATTCTGCATCGCGCAAGCAGTGTTTACCGCGTGATCAACATATATATAACTTTCCAACTTCAACCTCTGGGCAGTTGCTCGCCAGACACGACACCCGTCTGGTTGGAGGATCCTCCCTTTTCTATAGAGGATGTGTGAACTTTACACCCTATTATTCATACCTCTAAAATTATCATACTTTTTAACAAAACCGTAGATTCATTTTGTTAGGAATGGTATATGACTTGTTGTTTTTCTTCACAGATATTACGGGTACATGTATGTTTTAATGAAGAGTATAAGCAACTCTGAGAAATGAAGCGTTTCATTTTATAAAATTCAATATCCAAAATTCAAAAGTCATTTATTCAAACTAGGCTGAGAATCAGCACTTTTCGAACGTCAAAATTACATAAGACAGTCCCCTAAAACGTCCACCCTTCACCTATAAAAAAAGGAGTTGTATTAGTAATTTTATTATTGTGAGGAATTTTCAAAATGGAAGCTGATCATTAATAAAAAATATTTTTCTGAAGTTTTACCTTTATACTTCCTATTGGTAAGGAGAGAGACAAATGCCATTGGGGCAAATATTTGCATTATAATCTGTCTCAATTTGTTTAAAACTAGCTGCGCCCCGCGGTTTCACCCCTATAAGTCTCGATCCCGTGGGAATATCGAGATTAAAGTCAAAAAAAAAAAAAAAAGTCAAATCATTTATTTCAAATAGGCCCTTGCAAGGCACTTTTGAACGTCAAAAATTACAAAAAAAATGAATTGATTCTAGTCGCCCCTTCCAAAAGGTAGTTTTCGTATGGAGAAGAATGGGCAAGAAACTCCACCGTTACTCTTTTAAAATGTTTTACAATATTTTGTATATATGTAGGTACATTAGTTATATAATTATATGTGAAGACGATGCATCTAAAAACAAAAAAAATAAAATTTACCATACCACAATAGGTAAAAATAAATTAAAAAAGAGAGCAACAACAGATAATTTAATTACCTATGTGATAGATACATGGTTCTCACATATTTACAAACATTGTAAAAGAAGACGATTTCCCAAAAAAAAATAAAAAAAAGTTACAATTAATAAGTCAGTGTGTGAGGAAGTCATCACAGAATGTAAAATCAATGTCATATAATAAAATATAATAATTTATAAAACTTAAATTCGCAACCAGTTTGATTTTGTCTAGATTCTAGATTATCCTATGGAGCTGGACCAGCATGTTTCCAAGCATTTTTATCTTGGATATAATCCTCTAATTTGTAATATGCTTGTTTACAAAGTGTACTTTTAATATGAGTTTTAAATTTTCTTTCATTTAATTGTAAAATATCACAAGGTATTTTGTTGTAACATTTAACACAGTACCCCATAAAAGATGTATGTACTTTAGATAATCTGAAAAATGGTTGATCTATTTTATCTTTATTTCTAGTATTAAAATTATGTCTATCACTTATTTTATTAAAAATATGTAGATTTTTTCTTAATATTTTCATATATGAATTGGCAAGGTACCGTCATAATATTAATCTTTCCAAATAGTTCCCTGAGAGATTCGCGACGATGTAAATCATAAATGGCTCTGACAGCTCTCTTTTGTAAGATAAAGATGGATTCAATGTCAGCAGCCCGACCCCACAGTAAAATTCCATACGACATAATACTATGGAAGTAGCTAAAATAGACCAAACGCGCGGTTTCAACGTCTGTTAACTGTCTTATCTTTCTAACCGCATAAGCGGCCGAGCTTAGCCGCCCCGCAAGAGATGTTATATGAGGTCCCCATTGTAATTTCTCGTCTAGCGTGATTCCTAGAAAAACCGTTTGATTAATAAATTCCAGTTTTTCTCCATTCAATATGATGTCACATTCGCTACTTCTAACATTAGGTAATTTAAATCTAATGCATTTGGTTTTTTTTTTATTTAGTACCAAATTGTTTACCGTAAACCAATCTTGGACCTGAAGTATAGAGCTATTCACGTCGTCAAGATTTTGTGACCGTCGGTTGATTTTAAAGATCAATGATGTGTCATCTGCAAATAACACCATCTTCGGTTGATTTTGAAGTAATTGGGGTAAATCATTAATGTAAACTAAAAAGAGGAATGGACCCAATATCGAACCTTGAGGAACGCCCAATGCCATTTCAGACCCTAATGAGTTTACGCCGTTTACTTGAACTTTAACCTTTCTATCTTTAAGGTATGATCTTAGTAAATCAAGAGCTGTATTTCTAATCCCATAGTGCTCCAGTTTCAGCAGAAGTGTCTCATGGTCTACGCAATCAAACGCCTTCGAGAGGTCGCAAAAGATTCCAATGGCATCTTGTGCTTCTTCCCAGGCATTAAAAATGTTCTTTATTAGGGTGACACCAGCGTCAGTGGTACAACGCCCTTTGGTGAAACCGTACTGTTGTTCATGAAAGATGGAATTTTTATTAAAGTGACGTAACATTTGATTGAGCATCAACTTTTCAAACACCTTACTGAGAACTGGTAGAATTGAGACGGGCCTATAATTGTTAGGTTCTTTACTATCACCGGATTTGAACAATGGAACTACTTTACTGTGTTTCATGAGATCCGGAAAGACTCCTTGGTCTATACTGGTGTTAAATATGAAAGCTAAATAGGGCGCAATGGTTTCGATAATAGTTCTACAGACTTTTACAGACATTCCCCAGAGATCTTCTGTTGATTTAATTTTAAGATCTTTAAAAGCTTTTATAACAGCCTGTGGGTTTGTATGCTGAAACCTAAACTCCAAAGAGCATGCCTTCACATTCTGTCTAAGTAAGGCAGCAGAAAGCGCGGGTGAGGAATTTAAAGCTTCAGTAGTTTTAATGGGAATATTAGCAAAAAAGTTTTCGAATTCCTGAGCTATTTCTACATCTGAGTTGATAGGGCCATGTGCAGTCTCTAAATTAAATTCTGTATTTCGCTGTTTTTTCCTACCTGTTTCATTATTTATTATTTGCCAGGTAGTTTTTATTTTATCATCAGCTGATTTTATTTTATTGCTAATATAAAGCGCTTTGGCTATTTTGCACACACTTTTAAAAGTTTTTGAATATTTTACAACATACTTATGAAAGTTTGTATTATTCATATGTTGCTTTAGGCCATAAAGTTCAAATAGCTTTTCCCTGCTTTTACGAATACCTGGAGTCGCCCAATCACTAAATAAGAACTTTGTGTAAATACTTTTAGTCTTTAGTGGAAAAGTGTCCTTAAATTGCGTGTTTAATAGTGAAAAGAACTCGGCGTAGAACTCATTTGGGTCACCTATATTATTAAAACTCTGAACACATAATTTACTGGCCAAAGAATAATTTAATTTCTCTAAACTTTTACATGTAATTGACCTAAACCTTATTTGAATTTTTTGTAAAGGTATGTAGGAGCAAAATGTTATTGTTTGTCCACTGTGATCTGATGGCAACTTGTTTACAATTTGTTTGTGTAAGTAATCACAATTACAAAAAATATTATCTATACAGGTGGCAGAGGAAGCTGTCACTCGGGTTGGTTCAATAAAAACATTTGACAAATCAAATGACTTAAAAAGGCTTAATAGTCTGACAGTATTCGAGTTATTTTCTAATAAGTTAATATTAAAATCTCCACATATGATTATTGACTTACTACTAGTACTAAGTTTCTTTAATACATCTTCCATTACAGAATCAAACATGGATAGATTCTGGTAACTCGGAGGTCTGTATACACATACTATAACATGCTTATCAAGCTCGACACAGGACAATTCAATGTTGTGTTCAACAGATAGTTCGATGATGTCTTTTCTTTCTTTCGATTTAATAGAATTTTTTATTAATATTAATGATCCACCATGTATCATACGTTTTCGGCTGAAATGGCTAACTACACAATAATTTTCATAATTAATTGACATCACTTGATGATCTTTTAACCAATGCTCTGTTAAACAAACAACATCAAACTTAGTATTTTCCAAAAACAATTCTATTTCCAGTAATTTGGAAGAGCAACCTTGGATATTTTGATTAAATAATTTAATAGTATGTTGCACTCCCTTGGATTTATATTGAGTTATATTGCCAGAAGATACCTTTTTATTATTCTCTAATAATAATTGGTTAATTGAAGGGGTAACTTCTGTTGTCTTACAGCCTAGTTTAAAGAATTATCCGGAGCAACATCCACAACTACAAGTGAAGAGTCTAAAATGCCTGTATGAGCTCTAGCAGGAAGAGAATACCCTACCTGACTGGTAGTGGCCTCCACGTGTGTTGGTATTGTAGGTGGATCCTCCTTCGTACAACATGTTAATACAAAATTACTCACTATGTTGTTAGTATAACTAGACAACCTAGACTCGTCACTAATGCTACACTTTGTTATATTAGCTATAACCTCGTTAATATTATATGCTATCAACATAGCAATCATATGTCTACATTCCCAAGACAGAGATAAAGTTCTCTGAGTTAACTTAAAACCACTAACAAACTTATTAGTGTCAAAATACAATAATTTGTCACTATGACAACATGTCAGCCTGTGAATAGTATTATTCAACTTAAAAATATTGTTATTTTCATCATACGATAAAGTATCAGAATAAGGAAAAGCACACAACATCAGTTTCCCTATATTTAATTTTAATAGGGTGTCCACACCATCTAGTATGTCCTTTCTGGTAATACCAGTACTATTACCTAATAATAAAACCATTGTAGAATAATTATTTAGGTTTGTGTTTACAATTCTTTTAATCATTTGTTTAAAACTTATGTTATGATAGCTATGATTGGTAAAACTATGGCTAAGGTAATTGAGTAAAATTTTTCCAAAGCCTGAACCTAATTCGTCACAAAAAAATATTGATTTATTTTTCTGTGAATTAACACAAGTCTCTGCTGGAAGAGCCAACACTGGAGGGGGCAAGTTAGGCTGAGGCTGAGGAGGTAGCGGTTGGTTGGCACAGCTGCATGAGAGGTTGTTAGTCAGAGACTCATACATCTCAGCATTGCACTTCACCAAGTCAAGCAATTCCCCAGCCTCAAGCAAGCGGTCACTTAGTTGCTGTTGTGAAGTCTCATATTTTTCAAAAATATCCTTCAGCAAGTGCTCCTTGTGTAGTATATCATTATATAGGAGCTGGATATCAGTGTCATATTTTTCCCTACATTTATCTAATTCAATAGTACAAGTATTTAAACTTTTTGATAAGACAACACGTTCCTTTCTAAGTGAAAGATTTAATTTTAAGAGATTTTGTTTTTTGATTGCTCTCTGTGACCGTTTAATTAATTTCTTGATTTTAATGTATTTTTTTAATTTATTGTGACTTGCAACAATAGGACATAATGGTATGGTGTCATCACCAGTCAAATCTATTGTTACAGCTGGCTCACACACTGATTTTAACTTACTACCTACCAACTCACTAAATAGATTACTGGTCCTAGCAACCTGTTTGCTAACCTGGATACACTCTGAGAAAGATAGTGCATTTTGGGCTTCACACAATTTTTGTTCAAGTTCTATAATTTTATTCAGAGCCAGTTCGTGGGTGTCACTGCACTCTTGAAATGTTGACACTAGATGTTGAAGTTGACTGTGCTGGTCGGTTAAGTGCATGTGTTGTAGGTGTAACTGAGACAGTTCATTTTTGAGGGAGGTGTTCTTTAAATTAATGTTTTCCACTTCCACTTCACTGTCTTCCCTTTCCTGGAGCAGCTGTTGGCATGTAGCGTTAGAAGCCTCGAGCTCCGTCAAGGTAGCTCTTAGTTTTGCTTCCAGATCCCTGATTGTAGCACTGCGGGTCATCATTTTCTTTGTAATATCAGTCCTGACCTGGAATGTGTAAAGTTATGCAGCTAAATAACAAAGTAAGAAAAGATGTTCTAATATTTAGATTAGTAGGAGGTAGAAGAGAAAAAAAATAAAAATAAAATTATAAGTACTTATTAAAAATTGGGAATGAACTGTTAACAAATATATATTACAATATTAGATAAAGTTAATAAGGAATTAGATGGGAATGTTAGACAAAAGTGAAGTAACAAGAAATACACTGCTTTTATACTAATACACATAAAAAAAAATAAAAAAAAACTTGATTGACAATAAAAAGTTTTTGACAGATTACAGGATTAATTATATGAATAAATATTATTCAATAAGACCTAATGACCATATTTTTGTGTAGTAAATTATGTAGTGTTTCTTGTCTGAGCGAATGTTTTCGTCGTCGATTTTGCTTCCACTATTTGTCAAGCAAAAAGAGACATCAACCGTGCTAGTGTGTGATGGACGTTGCTCAGAAACCTGAGCAGTATTTTGTGATGTTCTGCGGTCTTAAATATTATGTAGAAACAACATAAATAGAACAAAATACTCCCCGGGATTGATGATAATTTGAAATCCGTCACCGTTGGGTTGGTTGAGTTGACAGCCGGTTTAATATCGCTTTTGTGCGAAGTTCACGCAACAAAAAACACTGTTTATTCACTGAATAATCTACTTAATAACTAGGTACGACTATATTACTCTAATTAAACATAAATAAACACTTTTTATTAATTTTCTAAATATTTAACCTAGAGATCGTGTTTTTTTGACGACCGGCTACCAGTGTTGCCAGCCGAAAAAAAAAAAAAAAAAAGGTAAAGGTATCCTATGTCCTTTTCCAGGTCATGGTCTACCAATCTGCCAAATTTCATCTAAATCCGTTTAGCCGTTTTAGCGTGAAAACAATCTCAATTTCGCATTAATAATATTTTTTTATGGCATTGGCATTTTTGCCAAGTTTTTTATATTGATTGTCGCTGAGATTAGATTGCGACTAGATTTTGGAAAAAAAAATAATACGGGACTTGACCTTCTGATATTGTTTTCCAACACAGATCTAATTCCAGCCGGTCTTAGTACACTATTGATCATTCCATACATATTGTGTCGATGTATTGACGTGTAACATGAGTACATCAAAGGGGTAGCAATCATGCAATGATATTACAAACACACACACACTCACACAGACACGCACGTATACGAGCCTAGATTGCTTATACCTCGGAGATGACAAGGTAACAATGACATGTGTGCAATATTAGACATGGAATATCATATGATATGATATCATATGATATGATATCATATGATATGATATCATATGATATGATATCATATGATTGCGCAAGACAGCCTTTACCAGAAGAGGTCATCGTATTAGTGGTTCAGCAGCTTCAATATTTTAGAGGCATGAGGAACAGGGTAAACTTCACTCATCCTCTATAGAAAAGGGAGGATCAAGGTTGCTGATGAGGCTGAGGGGGATGACCAGGAATGCGCGATAGCTGGATGCCGGTTGTCAGGATGCCCGTTGAAGCCGTGGGTGCTGGCTGTCGGTGTGACTCGCCTCACGAAAACTTGTGGGAGTGATGATAATGATGACGTCACGCTGAAATAGTTTGACAAAGGCTGCGCTGACGTTCATACACGGGTTCACCAATTTAGAGGCATGAGGAACAGGGTGTACATCATCTATAAAATATGGAAGAAAATGCGACCAGACGGGTGTCGTGTCTGGCGGGCAACTGCCCAACGATTGATCTCGAAGAAGTTACATTATATGCTGTTCGCGCGGTAAACACTAATTGCGCGATGCAGGATTTGTGTAACGTCAGGATTTTTTGTGACGTCAGGTCTTTGATGAGTTGTTCGCATGTGGCGATTTAGATGCCGCCACAATATAATCAGGATTGTGCTAGCAATTCGTGGTACGACGGTAGCTCACATTATCTGTCATCAGAAGACAGCCGCCACGCAACCATCGATGCGAGGCTCTGTTAGAGTGACAGTCACCAGCCAGTGTCACTCTCATCCGACCTTTTCGGTGATTCCAGTAGCTTCGTAACAAAACCAGATGGCGCCACTTGCTCCGCTGTCATATACTATGTATGGCCAGTTTCAGATTAGATCATACCTAGGTTATGTCGCAGTCATAACAGCTGGCCTACCAAACTGACTACATTGCTCTTTGCGTAAGAGGTATCCATGCGTAATCTTCATCTACGGATTATTTCATTGAACTAAGACTGCATTTTGTAACGCAATAGTACCTGCATGAAAATGCAAAACGATGTATGCAGTAGCATTTAAAAGCGAATCCCTTTGAATATTAATAGAATATTGTAGTTTCACATAAATCATATATACCTTCTCAAAATGATATGTAAAGTATAAATTGATATGTAAAGTAAACGCTTTAATTTTTTCAACAATACTAGCTTCTGCCCGTAACTTCATCTACATGAACTTCAGAATTGGGTCCAGAGAGAAAAGAAAAATGCGGTCATTAAGCCATTTACGAGAGATAAAATGCATCCTATGTGTTAATTCAGGTAGTAAACTATCTTGTGTGCCAAATAAATTATTTCAGTGTTGAGTAACAAACATCTAAACATACAAACTGTCACATTTATAATATTAGTAGATAGTAGATAGTAGATAGTAGTATTAGTAGAAAATCCGTAGAATATTAGTAGAGTATTAGTAAAATAGTAGGATTGAAAACTTGTGCAATGGACATTTCTTAAACTTATTCTCGCATAACATTGTACCTATACACAATTTAATTATACACAATACATTTGGTCCTCAAAATAGCTAACTACAACGTTATTTCTTCCGTCTGCCAAGCAAAGCGACATTGTTAAATCACTTTACAGTGGAATTATACATTTAATAATGCACGCGGTTGATTTCTAAATGAACGTTTACATTTAACAAATGAACAGCTAGTAGCAATCCACCTAAAAGGGGTCTTAGTGCAGTTAGCTGCTTGTATAATTAAAGAGTTCTAGAAAATAGCAACATATCTGTTTGTTTTGTTAATACCTGAAACCGATAAAAATAAAAAATTTAAAAAATTGTCACAAGACCATTATCATTATTTTGTGTTTACTTTCATCTTTTTACTATTTTGTTATTGGCCACGGGCCGCGTCTTTACCGACAGCGATCGTCGGTAAGGACGCGAGGAGTACGCTATCGGTTCCGAAATATAATATTTAACATCTTTCACATCAATCAGACTGTTATGTATAAGTTTTGTTCATAAAATATTGTTATATATTTTATTCAGTTTGTGTTTGTTTCATTTCTCTATCAGCATGCATTCTATTGGGTCCTTTACATATTATGAAATTAGTATTTTATCGAACTGGCCACTTTGATTTCAAATATCTGAGGAATTCTAAATTCAAATTTACTTCAAATTTAGGCTTGTGTTTCGAATTTAGTGATTCATTTGCTTTCACGCCAATTGATTTTTCTTTGACATGTTTCTCATGTTTTTTGTTTCTGTTCACATCATGGAAAACTTAAAATATCGCGTCATTTACGAATACGAGTTCAACCGTGGCACCAGCGCTGCAGAAACAGCTCGAAGGATTCAGGATGACATGTGTATGGGGAAGCTACTGTAAAAGAAAATATAGTACGTTTTTGGTTCCAACGTTCTCATTATGGAAATGTTGATCTACAGACATCCCACAGAACTAACCCCGTGGACGACCCGAGACCGTAGTTGACAATGAAGAATTAAAAGTGATCGTGGAAGCGGATCCATAGCAAACTACGTCAGAGGTAGCTGCAGGCTTCGGTGTGAGTGATAAACAATTTTAATTCACTTGAAACAAATTGGAAAAGTGAAAAAGCTCGAAAAATTTGGGTTTTTCGTTTTGCTTTTTCCATAGAAAACGCCAATTTCATATGTATGAAAATTATAACCTACCTACATTGATTCTACATGATTACTATCATTATTATACCCCTAACTGTACTATTTTCTTATTCCCATATCCATATCGCAAATTGGTTCAAAATTACTCACATATCCGTTACCTAGAGTTGAAATCCTATATCCCTAATAACCGTACCGAGCCGTTCTTCAAACTGAATACGCTTAGTTGCGCACAAACGGAGATGACAACATAATTACTGCCGAAATTAGCAACAAGAATCTGTTGCCATGTTCCGGTAATAGGGATGCCAGACGACTGGCGGTGCCGAATGTCTGTATTTCACACGTAGATACACAAACGCAAATTTTTCAAGCTGGAATAAGCATTCTGGGTAGTATGTAAGTTTGTCATAATGATTGATGACAATGACGCAACTTGTGACAATTTTTGGAAATGTCAAAAACTATGTTTAAATAAAGCGTTTTTCGAAATCAATCTACCTTTTTTTTTTTTTTTGAGGATGGGATATCATCAAATGACTTCTCCCGCTCTGGGCGGAGCGAGAGGGCGTGTCAGACTTTTACTGACTAAAACCCACCCGTGTTCCTTCCGTTGCCTGTGTGCCGGGGCCGCGATATCCCTTTCGGACAAACTCGCAACTTACGGACCCCGTCAGTTGTTACGGACGATACGACGACGATGTTTCGTCGTTATCATAAAATAATTATATCAGTATGTCATCACCTGCCTAACCTAGTATTTTAGGGCCATTCATCTGCCTAGCCTGTTCCCAACTATGTTAGGGTCGGCTTCCAGTCTAACCGACGGCCTATCTGACCTTCACAACCCAGTTACAGGGTAACACGATTCTCCTTGATAGACTGGTTGTCAGACTTTATAATCGGCACCATTTCACCTGTCCTCCTCTACGTCTTTATCCATTTATAATGATCAGCTGCCAAAAGTTTGCCCATGAACATCTTTGGTCGGGAATAAGTCGAGGGAAATAGAGGAGGCCCATGTCACAAGACTGCCAGCTACCAGAGCTGATAGTTGCTATTATAGAGGTAAGGATCAGAAGATATAATATTATTAAATGTTTTATAAGTATTAAGAACTTGTTTTAAGTACGAAAAAGGGACAGAAGAAATAAAGGCCTTTAAAAAAAATGTTTCTAATATCTAATCTCACCTGTCGTGCGAGTGGAGCAGCGGCGTGAGGCGCGGCCGATCGCCGTCGTCAACTTAGCAACATGGCGGAGGCGTCCGACAACTCCGAGCCTGCGCCTGCGCACCGCGGCACAGCACTAGCACTACACTACACTCAGGAGCCTGTGCACATTATATACACTTGCACACGTATTTACTTTCTCACTACACTTCTCTGTACCTGGAAAGAAAAGGTTTTGATTAGTGTTGGAAGTTGTTTGGTACTGCGCAACTTCTACATGCAAGTCCTATTTCACCCTACTGTAACTTCCACGAGTTACAGTTTTGGACAAAATGTACATTGCAAAAAGTAAACTATCCGCGAGTGCTTTTAACTAAACTCAAACTCTTCAATTAAATCATTTACAGACACTTTTGAAATGTCAAGGAATCGGTCAGTCAGAAATATGAAGCTGGTTGCCCATTTCAAAGCGTAGTAGGTACTTATGGAGAAGAACGGGCAAGAAACTCCACGGACACTA
The DNA here is from genome assembly GCA_916701695.1 of Agrochola macilenta. Taxonomy (NCBI): domain Eukaryota; kingdom Metazoa; phylum Arthropoda; class Insecta; order Lepidoptera; family Noctuidae; genus Agrochola; species Agrochola macilenta. Next base: position 18,948,081 of record OU753554.1, on the reverse strand, counting down.
AGCAAAGACCACGCAAAGACTACGCAAAGACTACGCAAGAACTACGCAAAGACTACGTAAAGACTACGTGAAGACTGCGTAAAGACTATGTCAAGACTGCGCAAAGACAACGTCAAGGCTGCGTAAAGACTACGTCAAGACTGTGTAGAGACTGTAAAGACTACGTGAAGACTGCGTAAAGACTACGTCAAGACTGCGGAAAGACTACGAAAAGACCACGCAAAGACTACGCAAAGACTACGAAAAGATCACGCAAAGACTACGCAAAAACTTCGCAAAGACTACGCAAAAACTACGCAAAGACTACGTCATGACTACGCAAAGACTACTTCAAGAATACGTCAAAATTACGTCAAGACTACCGAGATGACGACTAATAAAGAAGTACGACCAATATCATATTTACAGAATAAACAATTTCATTTCATTTCATTTCCGTAGGCCTATTTTACGAGTATTACACAAAGTTATCGTTTTTTGTCATCGACTTGTAGATGGCATTGAAGTAAAGCAGTAAATGCATTGAACTCGGTTGTAAATATATTTGAGCGGCAAAAGCGCGGCAGCAACACGCGGCGTTTGCAAGACACGTTTCTGCCGCGTTCTAGTTTAGGACCAAACCGACGAACGTTTGCGCGGCAGTACTGCGCGGCACATCCGAGACGCGCCGGGCACTTCAGTTAGCAATATCAATCTGCCTAGCCTGCCTAGTCTGTATACGTCCGCAGAAATACGTCCAGATACAATTGGTGACGAATGTTTCCTAAAAATGTTCGCGTGCGGGAGTCGTCCAAACACAGCGAGGCAGGACGCGCGCGGCAGTCGCGCACGATTGCCGCTCAATGTTTGGACACACCTTTACGGCAACTCGAAATCAAAAGGTTTTAATTAAAATGTGATGCACTGTAACGAAATGTGTAACAATTATTTTGTCATAATAATGAAAATATTCCGTAACAGAGAAAATTATTTTAATAAAAGCAGTAATTATTTTTGCAGGACGGTTTGTTATCCGATACGTTTTTAATTTGCAATGGCATTGAGTCTACTTGTTTAAGCAAATTCACATGAACGATCCTGAAAAAGCGGGGCCACTTTTAATATTCATCAAAAACTCGACACAAGTACGGATGAATTTATTCTTGAAATAACGAACCGAGAGCAGTGACATTTGTTCTTCGTTACTTTGTGAGATGAACTTCTACTTCATAAAATCGAATTATATGATAATAAAAACAATAATTTTGTCTATATACGTCTATAAACGTCTATTTACAGCAAAAATACATAACTCACAATATGACTGTCATAAATGGTTCGTAAAGGTGTAGCTAGCAAGGGTATATGCTGTTGGTATATGCCATATGGGTGGGTACTATAAACTACGAACTCGAAATAGCCGGCCACATCACGTGATCGAGTACTTATAATATCAACTTTATTGACCACCTTTATGGTCTTAAAGCGAGATAACAATCGAGTTTGATGACCGTGGTAGGCTTTCAGCGAAAATCAATAGATGCATAAAGCCGAAATGAAATGATTCGCAATATGAAAGTAAGTTGGACGGCGCGTGGGTGGTTATTAGTGATTTTACAGCTTTATTTATGGTATAGATGTGGGATTTTATTGATCGATTAAACGTTATTTTTATTCATTACAGAGAACCTTTATTAAGGCGTGTACGCACGAACGGATAAAATATGGTGAACACGAACATCGAACACGATACATTTGGTTCGTACGTGTGGACGTAAATTAGCAAAGCGAACACGAACACCATACGAAAATTGTTCGACTTGTGTTCACGCTCAACCGCCCCGCTCTCTTTAGTAGCCATGCGCAACTGCGTTCGTCAAAAAAGCAAGTGAGTCTGATGTTCGTTAGAACTGAGTTCGTCAAAAAAGTTAGTGAGTCTGATGTTCGTCAGCGGTACGCACATGCAAACAAACTGTTCGATGTTCGTGTTCACCATGTTTTTGTCGGTTTTCGTGCGTACACGTCTTTACGATAGTAGTTACAGCTAATACATTAAAACTCCATGAAGACGAGTCACTTTAAACAATGAAGTTCATTGTATTTTTGTGAAGGTAAAAGAATAGTTTTAAATAAGTTCAGCTAAATTTAATTTTGTGATTCGTGCTAGTTAGCCTAAACATTCCAGACTTGACTACAATTTTCCGAAGTTTCTATCTACAATTCAGCGGTTCTTCTTTAACTTATTTGTAAAGATAGCATGCCACACGGAATGCACCAAAAGTTTTAAAAAATAGTTGAAAACATAAACTAAAAACTAGAACTGATTGGCGGAATCAATCGATATTACAATCATTGTACAAAAATGTTTACACCGTACTCGTAAAACTGGTTTACAGTTGAAAACTATGTAAGATCACTCGCTTGGGTGTCTGCCAATAGGATCAGCTGTAGGATGAAGATCACAGCGACTGACCAAGGTCCAACAGGTCATCATAGAAACGTATTGCGTATTTCCGATTAGCTATTTACCTATTATTTTAAGAGACAACAACGTAGGTTGATACAATGTTTTTTTTTATTTATTTTTTTATTAATCAAAACAAAAGCAAAAAAACAGACATTTGGTTAAACACACCACACAAACCATCGCGGGTTTAACAGTGGTGTGGTTACCGTCCTAGACAACTTTTACGAAAACCATGGTGCCGTGAACGTAAAAGACTTGCATAATCAGCAATACAGTAGCCATTGCTGGGACAAACTTGAATAATAACTAAAGATGGTCACGGAAAGAACCATAAATAAACTGTCAAGCTATCGACAAATATTCACCAATATAATGAAATGACATGAAATGTAATGAAATTGTTTATTCTGTAAATAGGATAACGGAATCACTTTTACACGTCATATTAAAAAAATAAGCTAGATGAGGTCGGCGTTTCCTATCTGACTACTCTGAGAAGAAAGGCCGCAACAAACTCAGAGGTCACAGTCTCTTTTAAAGTCCAGACATAATCCAGGTCAGGCCATAAGAGGACCATGTAGATTAGTATCTGCAATGGTGGCGGCATCTACAATCACCACACGCGAACTACGCATCAAAGACCTGACGTCACACAAATCCTGCATCGCGCAATTAGAGTTTACCGCGCGATGGACATATATAAAAACTCCAAACTTCAACCTCTGGGCAGTTGCCCGCCAGACACGACACCCGTCTGGTCGGAGGATCCTCCCTTTTCTATGGTGGATGAGTGAACTTTACACCCTGTTCCTTATGCCCCTAAAGTCTTTTGAGGAAAGAACCACACAGATTTGAGTGGATCCATCCAGCCAGTGCAAGCATTTGTCAGTAATCGTGGAGCTCAACTTAGAACTTAAGGAGCTCATCTCGACGAACAATACCAAAGAAAGGACATTTGGGTGGGCGGCATAAACTACTCAAACTGCCAGACCATCATTAAAACTAACTGAGAAAGAAAAAATAAATTAAAGAAAAAAAAGAACATAGTCCTCACATTCACAGTAATAATACAGAATTAAATACGTGGGGTAGTAAACTAAAATTAATGAAAAACACTACAAAGTGAAAAATAACTTTAATTTCGGAAGTCGGTGTCTTTGAATTTTCGTTTTTTGCCACCGACTTCCGAAATTAAAGTTATTTTTCACTTTGTAGTGTTTTTTTTCGGGAGTCGGTTGTTTTTTTTTTTCACTTTTTAGTTGTGGTACCCACCCCACACAAATTTGAATACCACTACCTGCTATGTAAATAACAGTCACAGGAAGTTATCATCATATCATCCACATAAACTAAGCGGGAAAAATACGTATTATTGAAGCTTACTCAAAAACTATCCAAGAAAAGTAAATAAAATTTATATGGGACCAATCCGGGAGCATACCGTTTCATTCAAAAAAAGAATTTTCAAAATCGGTCCACAATTGACGGAGAAATCACATTACATACATTAAAAAAAAACATACATACGCGTTGACCATTTATAACCTCCTCCTTTTTGGAAGTCGGTTAAAAAGTAAATAAGATGATAACGAGCACAGAATAAAAATACGTTAAACATTCTCATCCTTAAGGTGTACAAAATATTATATTCTATTCTCCGCAGTTCCAAATCATTTACTCCTCCGTGTCTACCGAAAATTATTTTGTTCCGATTGGGTTCGGAAACCAAAACAGTACGTATATATATACGTACTGTACGTATTGCACTTTGATTTTGCGTAAAAGCTTTTACCGTTGCCTCTGGTTTTAATTTTCCAGGAAAATTCGTACATTGAATCTTTTTGACATTCGAGAATGATACTACTTTATTCATGAACTCATACATACTCTGTATGATTTAACGTGGTAAATAATAATGTGTTGTTACTAGCAAAGTGTATTGAAATTTGGTAAAACAATCACATTGATTAGAGATCGAAACGTATTATCAGGAACGGCTCGGATAACGGTAAATTTGTCGAAACGGTTTCGTCTGAAAAACCTAAAGAACGATTTGTTTCGGTTACGTTAGAACGGAACATTATTGAAACATTTTTGAAGAACAAAATTTTAATCGTTCTCGGTTAATAAAACGTTATTAACCATTTTTGGGTTGATCTTTATGAAACTCGCAATACAACCCTAGTCAATACGTAAGCGGCAAGCGCATTGGAATCAATGATGTAATGAAATGAAGATAAAGTACGTCAGCATCAAAAGTTGATGACCACATTTAGATTTTCAAAATCGCTGTACACTATTAGCACTTTAATATACAGCGATTTTGAAAATCTAAATGTGGTCAACAACTTTTGATGCTGACTGTACAATTTAACTAAAAAAGTTCATGCTGCGTCCTGCGGAAGAAACCGGCTTTGAAAACGTTCTCATTTCGTTTTCGTTCCGAACAAAATGTTGTACGCACGGCTACACATCAAGCTATACATTTCCAGTATAAGCTGACCTCACATTGTACCGAAATCCTATACAATGCGAGATCAGCATAAACTGGAAATGTGTACAAAGAAGAACGAGATCTGTTAGAAACGTTTTATAAACGTTATTTTAAATAAAGTTTACGAGCCTTTTTTTATTTTTATTGTTGGTATTTATCAAATAACTCCTCCCGCTCTGGATGGAGCGGGAGGGCGTGTCATACTTTTACTGACTAAAACCCACCCGTGTTCCTTCCGTTGCCTGAGTGCCGGGGCCGCGATATCCCTTTCGGACAAACTCGCAACCCTGGCAGGACGTTTCCGATCCTTGGTCAGGGATTAATTAATTCATTTATTATTCATCAAGTTGACTCATCTTCCTCCTGCCCTTATCATAATTAATCTGGGGTCCGTGCAACATGTCCCTTTCTTCCATACTTCTCTCTCTATTAGTCGGTAGTCCCCCCCTTTCTATCCATATCATCTTCCACACAGTCCATCCATCGTTTCTTTGGTCTTCCCCTACTCTCATAGCCAATATAGTTTATCAAATTGACTATCAACTTGAACTGTCATTCTTTGACATGTTGTATGAAATGGCTTTAAGGCTGGTTTCAAAGCTTTCCGGGAGAGTCGTACGGGCTCCTGGAATGGAGACGTGAGGCGCTAGGAAATTGTTTCACAGCGATGCGGATGGTCCGTCTGCGACCCGCTCCTTTTAGAGCCCGTACAAAGTAACGTACTACTCCCTCGTTTCAGAGCACTGCGGGCGGTACCCGTACGGGTCTCCCGTGTACGGGTACGTACGGGTCTCCCGTGTGCGGGTGGCCCGTACGGGTCTAACACGGCAAATTGGCGTAGCCGCGTAGTGTGTCAATTTGTTTAACAATTAATTTTCCTGAATGTAGTTGGAAATAAATATTAAAACGAGTCAGAAATTAAGTTAACCTTTACTTGAAATGTGGTACTTACTTGAAAAGGGCGTTAAGATTGTCGATACTTAAGCAAGTCCTATTTTTAATGCCCTGTTGGTCTCGTGGTCACAAGCGCGACTGCTGAGCGTAAGGTCCTGGGTTCGATTCGCGGGACGGGCAAAGTGTTATTGGGTTTTCCATTAAGAATTTCTTAGTTACAGCCCGGAGTTTGGAAGTTGGCGGTGTGATACCCCCGTGCCTCGGAAAGCACGTTAAGCCGTTGGCCCTGCGCCTGATCTCTCTCCGGTCGTGTCCGATTGCCGTCTCATCGGACTATGCGAGTGACGGAAGAGAGAGTGCACCTGTACCCTAATTGCGTAATACACGATCAATCAGAATCTGAATCGTTTTGAAACAGATTGCTAATCCATACCCTCATGAGTTCGAAAAAAAAATCTGCTCTAAAACGTAAATAACGCAATGAATGTTGTTGCACTGTCAAAATGAAACAGATTAGTCGTAATCGTTTACGAAAATGTGTTGCGTAATTAGATAGCTGTGTATAACATCTCCCGCGCCGAAGGCTAGTCTCCGTCGAGATTGGCGGCCATACCCAAAATACGGTCTGGATGACTATAAAAGTCCTATGCACCCTTGGCTCAGTCCCACTGCTCACTGTGCTGACGGCCTGATCGATATACCACTGAATTATTCAGGTATAACGCGTACCGATACGATAAAATGACACGATCAATGAGTCAGTATATATAAAACGCGTTTGCAGTAACTACAATAGCGATCTTGACTGGGGTAAAAAGATAAAACTAAGTCCGTCAGTCAGATAATAAAAAAATATTAGACACGTATTTTTGCTTTATCATATTAATAAAAAATGGTTTAGATAAAACACATTAAAGTTGGGTAGTGGGGGCTCGCTACGTCACAAGTCAGAATAAAATCTATCGGGGAGTAACGTCATGCCGAATTTTAACTCAATGCAATCCGTAATCTTTTGATTGCGTAAAAAAAGAAAAAATACGTGACCAATATTTTCTAATAATCTACCTGACAGATAAAAAAAAAATTGTGAACATCCCTATTAAATGCTCTTTTAATTTCTAAGCCACAATACCACCAAATTATGAATATAGAGAGTATAGGATAATACAAATACCGTTTACAGTATAGGGGTATCGTATTACCCAGTAACTGGGTTGTGGAGGCCAGATAGGCAGTCGCTCCATGTAAAATACTGGTATTCAGCTGCATCCAGTTAGACTGGAAGCCGACCCCAACATAGTTAAGAAAAGGCCAGACGTGAGGATATCAGGAAAATAAATAAAAGTATATTTTATTCAACCTCTATAAATTCATTGGAATGACGTTGATCGTCCTAGCGAGATGTGAACTAACAAGGTGCGAAGCATTACCGTAGCTAACGACTGCACGTCACGACACCAGAGAGTATAGACTAGGAGCTGGGTACAGTGCAACACAACTTAGATGTAGCATCGGCAAAATTCGTAAAACCGATCACCATCCGAACTGAGTGCTGATCTTTACGCAAACGCAATAACTTGTGAAGTCATATAACATACGTGTGTACCTCATACATCTTCGAATTATAGGCAGAACAGTCATGTTGTGCGCGCAAGCAGAGAGTTCAATGATATATGCAAGGAATATGATTTTGATCCATTCACAATTAGTGTGAGTTCGGCCAAAAGGTGCTTAACCCTCAAACTTTTCAAGTAGCGGTAAGTTATATTATTTTTTCTTGTTTTTATAATTTAATTTTTTTCTCTATTACTTTAATCATAAATTGTTTTATATTGCTTCTTACTCTAATTAAGGCGATGCGTTTTTTGTTTTTGTTGTCACACCATAAATTCTTATTATAAGTCTATAGGTGAGGATTTGTAATTGGCTTTCTGGTGACTATGGTCTCCTTTTTTTTTTGGTCTTTTTTTATTAGATGTAAGTTGTCCATGTATGAAATAAATACATAACCAATTACATTCGTAAAATTAAAATGAATTAACGCAAAATTTTCATTTTTATGCTACATCTAAGTTGCGTCGTACTGTACTTGGATTTTCATTATACCTAATTCATTAAAAGCAGGTACAGACTTCACTATCATACGAGTAGTGTAGCAACGCTGAGTAATATAAAAATATATTTTACATATACTTTTAGGGGGGAACAGGGTGTAAAGTTCACTCATCCCCCATAGAAAAGGGAGGATCCTCCGACCAGACGGGTGTGATGTCTGGCGGGCAACTGCCCAGAGTTTTGAAGTTGGGAGATTATATATATGTTTATCGCGCGGTAAACTCTAATTGCGCGATGCAGGATTTGTGTGACGTCAGCATGTTGTGTGACGTCAGGTCTTTGATGCGTAGTTCGCATGTAGCGATGTAGATGCCGCTACATACTTTTACATGATTTCGCAAAAAAATACAGTTTGATTTAATACCCACGAATTTACATTTTAACAACCTACTATGCTTACGATATGCTTTTACGAATGTTACTAAAAAAAACAGCGTTTGGTGTACTGCTGTTATCCTCTCCAATACAGTCGCCAAAACATATTTTCTACATAAAATAAATAAGGCAATTTTCCACTTTTAGAAATCGTCTATTTTTCTATATGGTTAAAGTCATTTTGTCACCTATTACTATGCTGTTTTGAAGCATAGCTCCTAAACTACTGGGTGGTGTAAGAGACAGTTATGTCGACAACGCCACTTGGAAAGTAATTTTCAGATGATCGCGCGATCGCTTCGAATTAATGAACATGGAAGATGGAAATTCATTCAAGAAGTATGGAATACTTTCAGAAGTTTGTTGGAATTGAGTGTGATAATATTTTTGTTTTCCAAGTTGTGGCAAAATTCACTCAAGACTGTTTATTCAAGATGTATTTTAAGAAAAACACACGTTAGAAGAAACAATTTGAGTAATTTGTCTGATTTCAACAAAAACAAAAATTATTTTGTAATAATATTATTATGTGTCTTCGATAGAAAAATATAAATGATTTCCTACTTTATTTTTACCAAAAACATTAACAGTAGAAAACTGTAACTAACTGTACCTATTTAATTTATTTTAATTTCCTGGTGTTTGTGATACAATGATTTTTTCATTAGTACAGTCACTTACGATACACTTATTTCTGGAATGTACAATTTTTACTTGGAAAATTGTTTTTGGGACCGAAAATGTTTCTTCTGTATTTATTTATTTTATGTTATACCGCAAAATGTAATTTAAACTATTTCTAGAGTTGAGAGGAAGACATCAGGCACTCGACACTCGACATCAGACATCAGGATTTATTATGAATCGATATCCATATATAATATAAAAATAAGTAGTTTTTCGTAACAGTCTGTGTGTGTATTCCGGTCTTTTAAACTACACAATGTGCGTGTTTATAATGTTCACGTCACGGCACACTGTGGAACGAAAAAAGGCTCTTGAAGACATTTAAGCTTAAATGTTAAAGTGTCGGTTTTTTGCTTGAAATAGCTTCTGTTCAAAAATCCACATTATATTCCGTTATATAAAATATTTAAAAAAATCATAAATAAAATCATAGATAAGTAAAATGTATGGAAATATATATGTAGACGCTTTTAAATTTCCGTCCACGTTAACGTTATAACGTGCACGTATGCATTATTGCGCATGTGCGCATACATTTAATGGACGTGGACGTCCAAGATAATATCTTCACGTTAGAAATTATAAATAATTAATTCTAAGTAATACTTATCAAAACTCTAATATTGTATTAAAATAAGCAAAAAAGAAATAAAAAATTACCAAGTAATGTACTTCTTATACCTGTCTGAATAAAGGCTTATATTATTAGAAATTACAAAGTGCAACAATGGATACGATCCGGTTTTCATCAACTGTGTCCAAATAAACATTTTCTTTCTTTATTTCATCATCAGCAATTTTCCATAAATGTAGTTTATAGTTTCCCGATACATCAATGACCAGAGACGTGTTATTTGAGGATGTGGCAGCAGCCAACAAGTTAAAATGATTGGTTTTCCTGGAACTGGTTTCGAATTTCCCGTTTCAAAGTTATTATGGCAATTTGAATGGTTTGGCGTAATGGTCATAATATGACCAGAGGTTTGTAAGTAAATCTCCTACAATTTGATTTAAATTGAGCCCTGTAATATAGCATACCAATGCTTTTATTACAATTATTTTTAATATCTGTGTTCAACAGTAGATAATGTACGTTATGTTTATTGATTACGTACTCAACAGTGAGAAATCAAACGTAAAAAACTACACAAAAAAAGAAATCTAATACAATCCAATAAAAAGAAGTCTCATATATTGGTACTTAACTTGACACCGGCACTAAGAACAATACACGATTTCTTTTAAAGGAAGATCTTGACATCTTCTTTCTCAGTTTTTATTAGTCAGTCAAAATTACGCTCTCTAACTCCCAGACTATAAGGGCCGGTTTCCACCAAAGCGAAGAGAGAAATGTCTCTGAAAAAACCATTATGGTTATTGCATTGCGCAATCAACTCAGTAGGTATCCAGTCTATCACAGCCACCTTTTTAAGATTTTTGGTCCATTTAGCTGGGGGGCTTCCTACACTACGCTTGCCGATACGTGGTGTCCACTTCAGGTCTCGTCTGCTCCACAGGCGATAGACACTAAAGGCATAGACAATAAGTAACTGATATTACGTCGGGTGCTGACACGCGGACTACATATATTTTATTTGTAAATATATTTCACACGTCTATTATATTTTATTTTATTTATTCCTTTTAATATTTATTTCTGTATCTATCCGTGACATCACTGCGAGCCCTATACCAGCGCTGCGATATTTATTTTTAAATGTCGCAGCATCATACTGAGATAGGAGCCTTTTGGCCTCGTACAGAACTTTCTGCTTTTATTTTAATTTTACTTTGATTTGTTATTGATTTTTTTATTTATGTTTCTATGAGTGTGTTTTATCTAATTTGTGCTTTCCTGTGCGAGTCTCAATAAATACTCTTTGTTTCTTTCGACAAACATGGCCAGCCCATTGCCACTTCAGCTGCAAAATAATGCACGCCTATTGGTTGTTCCTCTTCCTCTCCTCTCGTCTTTGGTGGAACCCGGCCCTAAATCACGCACTCCAAAGATAATATTTTATCAGTGTGTTATAACATTACACGCCATATCACCCTTGTTTATTAATGTACTGTTGCGTCACTAACAGATTTCAGCAACTACTCTAGATAAAGGCTTCATTTGGGCTTATCGTACGAGTGCATTATCTATTATTATGTATGTTCATAGGTATATGGTATTTTGTAATGATTATTGCAGGAAAGTCCAGAGACAAGTGCTATTGACATTTATCGTGGAAGTTGTAAAAGTTGGCATCATTAACTACATATATCATAAAGATTAACATTAGGGTATTCCTAAAATGAAAATACTAAAATGTATTTATTTTCCCTCTTACATCTACCATTACAGGGTTACCTATTGCGATAGTGCACTTATTTAATTAACTCTTATCCTAACTTATTATTAAGATTAAATTTTGTAAACTTATTATAATTACAAACAATGTTCTTTGTGAACTCACTCACAGAACAACAGAATAGGTCCGTGTCACTAGCTATGAGGTTGAGAATGCTGAGTGCACGCGTCAGTGGCGCCTCGCATAATAGATTGGCCGAACGTGCTGCTCCGCCAGCAGCCGTGGCTGTCGTCGTCGCCAATCGTACCTGTCCGGAACATTTTTTCATGTTCGAGGAAAGTTAGTACCCTATATAAGAAAGAGATAAGAGACTGCGTAAGAGTGAGAAATCAGTATCTACCTACTTAGAACATGAAGTTTATGCGAAAACTAGTGTCAATACCGTAATATCGAATATCAGCCTGATGTGTCTCCATTATACATTTAGCTAATTATTAAAGCTCCTAAAAGTTCTTTTTTAACATATTGTATACCGTTGGAAAGGGGACAAACTAGAAAACTTTTAAAAAGAATTCGAAGATCCCGATCTCTTTTAGTTTATTTTTTACAGGAATTTGAAGTTGAGTTTTAAGTTTACTCTTTTTTATTAAAAAACTTTGTGAGTTAATAAAAAGGGAACTAGATATTACTAGCACGTAATTTTGAATTTCATAGAACCACACAACTGTACACATGAAAATTAAAATGAATTTTGAAGGCTGTACTAATATTTTTTTTTTTATTTTAGCTTAAATGCAGAGTTCTGGATTTTTTATAAATAAAAATTAAAAACTTATAATAAAAAACCGGTGTGACTAGGAATGAGTTATTGGGCCTGAAGAGATAGCAAATGACCTCTCTTGTCGGCCAATTTAATTTGGCAAAAGATGCACCAAACACCCTGTAACATCGTAACGTCCATACCCCAAAATTACCACTGACTGACATTTAGTCAATTTCTTTACATGTCCCCGAATGTGACCAAATTAAAAATGTGACAGTAACACTGCTACAAGGATTGGTATTTACATTTACAGGGACGTTGTAGGTGTTTACCTATAACTTCCCCTGTAAATGTACCTACATTGTACATGTGTGATTTTTTTTTGTGAAATTTTATTGGAAAATCAAGATGGCGCCGTTAGTTCCAATTTTGATCACGCGCCACATAATTTTTGTAGCGCTTTATAGACTCTGACAATAAAAAAAAATAAAAAAACTTATGATAATGAGGCCATTATAAATGTTTAAGTTTGATGTCAACTCGACATTGGTCAAAGGAGTAGAATTTTGATATATGTTATAAAGTAATTAAATATAGCTTACTATGCAAGCCTGACGGAAATATAAATGACTTGAATGTACACACGGCTACACATCAAGTTATACATTTCCAGTATAAGCAGACCTCGCATTGTACGGAAATCTTAAACAATGCGAGGTCAGCATAACCTGGAAATTTATAGCTTGATGTGTACATAAAAAATATAAAATGGACGTTAGAGTAATACTTCAGTATCAGTCCACTCTATTTGTCGCTTATCTCAGTGCAACAAGCATAATGATGACAAGTAAACGTACATAGTGATCACTACAAGTATTTTATCTATATTCACGAGAGCTTTAAAGCAACATGCTCGCTTAATTGACTGCAAGCACTTGCATGGAACAACGAATAACTGGATACGGTAATTAATAAATAAAATACTACCTCTTCCTCAAAACAAGCCCTTTCATTTGATATGCCACACGGTACAGTTAGCAAAACCGTGTTTGGGTTACAGAAATTGATGTGTACAAAATTTCAAATTAATTGGTTCATAAAATTCGGAGAAAATTGGCTGTGACAGACGGACAGACAGACACACGAGTGATCCTCTAGCTAGGGGTTCCGTTTTTTCTTTTTGAGGTACGGAACCCTAAAAACGAGCGATCCTTCCAGTAGTAGCATATGATGTGTAACATCTGACATCTCACCTTGGTAATAAGCAACATTAAAGGGGTGGGGCCTCGTCAAGGTCGTTTCTGACGGCCAGCACAGCGCGCGCTCATTGGTCAAATCAAATACCGCGCGCTTCCTCGGCTTCCTGTAATACACTTCCGTCCCTTTTGACGAAATCACTCCCACAGATTTTCCACTCGCACAGATTGCAGGAAAACGAGAGGAGAGATTTACTGGAAAATGAGAGAAGAGGTTACACATTTTAAAAAAATGTTACAAAACTCAGGTTATGATGACTCGGAACAATTAAGGCGAAAGCGTCAAGGTAGCCCGCGAAATTCTTTTTTTTTTAACGTATTTTGTAATTTGCAGGTCAGTATCATGTTGTATGTTGATCTAAATATGATTTGCGGCCGTATCAAATGTTTATTTATAGAATTATAATCATAAAAATGATCAATACAACTATCTAAGTTCATACTCGTATGAATTGAAAGACTATTTCATGAAATCATGACATTTGACCATTGTGCTTACATATGGAGTTGTATTGCCGATTGTAATGATTATAATTGTGTAAAGCTATATTTGTTACGGTCGCGAATCATATTTTAATCAACATAAAACCTCACACTGACCTGCAAAATATAAAAAACTAAATAAAATTTGAATTTTGTGGGCTACTTTACCGCATGCCCCTTAATATAAATACCCTGACCTGACACTGAAACAAACGATGCACAATGGGAACAAATACGCATACAACAGACTCACATCACACGTACACAAACACTTCAGATATACCATACCTACAACACCTGAAATCTCCACTCTAGAATTCGTACCCCGAGCCCCAAGATACAGACAACTGTCTAGTTTGAGGTTCACTGGCAAATTATACTTTGTAACCTTGCTAGAGTTAATATTTTAAGCTACTCATATCGTCTCAACTTGGTGTTTACCTTTAAACTTGCTTATTGTATTACCTGGACAATAACTATGTTTTATTTTGTACGCTTCATCAAGAGTGGTTTTTACGTGTCTTTTGACTTCCACGTAAAAATAGGTGTATTGTGCCAGAGCAAACTGTGCGTTTAGTTGCTGCGTCTAGTAGCTGCAACAAGACGCAGAGTTGTCGGTAGCATCTGCGTCTTGCCGCTGCGACTAGACGCAGAGCTGCCGTTTACGTCTGCAACTAGTCGTTACAACAGACGTCGTGCAGGAAGCGACTGTTTTCTTTAAGTATTCGAGAGGAACGGTCGTTTGTTTATCTTGTGAGTAAATATGGAGCCTCTAATTGCACTTGCCTTAGTGCTTATCATGCGAAGGCGAAAACAAATAAAAAAATAATAAAGAAAATACGTTTATTTGCAACATGACGCAAAGAAAGAACACAAAACAATAAAAGAACAAGTTGGGGGAAATATACGTCACATTCACGCAAAACGGCCATCGCTCAGCATAATGCTGCGACCCTATGCGAGACAGAGCCCCAGCGCTGATTTTTCGCGACAGCCGGCGCGGCGGTTCGACTTCGATGACGTCGACGTCGCTGTACAGTTTATAATGAGATATAAAAATAAAATAAATGTACAATAATTAATCTACATGTTGTCGACTGGTAATGTACCCAAGAGGCTGGCCGCATTGCCACGTTGTATGGCAATGCTTAGCCTCTGCCCAAGGTAAAAACCAGCCCCTGGGTCACGGGAAGTGTCAAATGAATTCTTCGATGCTATATTTTAGTTTGTAAATAGTTTTAGTTAAGTTAGTATATAATTAGTTATAAATTGTAGTATAGTTTATTAATTAATTAGTTATAATTTGTTTGTACCCCTCATATGCAATTAAAATTACATATCCAATAAAAAAAAAAACAAAAAAAACTACATGTTTATATAAAATATAATAGGTATTTAAAATGGCAACATTTCATTCAGTCGATATCGACATGCGCCTGCTCGGGAGTGCACGTGCACCGTGCGTCTATAGCAACTAGTAGCGAGAGCTCCCCTACGACGCCAAGGAGCTTTGAAAATTGTCGGCCGCAGCTTTCTTTTTCTTATTTCGCAGTTGCATGTCGCATAGTGTGCTGTGTGTGTGTCCATGTTATACACAATGTCGATTGTTTAACCGCCATTTTGGTAAAAATCTTGCACAAATAATATTTGAGCCAGACAGTGGTAATGTTCGTGTTAACATTTATACTGTTGTTTGTTATCTCTATGTCTAAAGGTAACATTTTAACTACAAGTCGTTCCGACGCCATTTACTACTGACATTAGTGTACTTATTTTATTTTTAGTGCTGCAACAAGTACAAAGATTACAGCTCCATAATGGAAGTTGTATGGTTTTAGGGTTATTTAAAAAATACAAAAATCTGTCCACCATTTTTAGCTTGACCTTTGGAGTTTATTTTAACGTAAATGGAGCCGCTAGACGGGAAACAGTGTCCTTTATTAAGTACACTGACAGTATCAAGTGCACGATGTAAATTCAGGGAAATAAATTAGAAAGAAAAAGTATTTATTGAGAAAAAAACACAATAAATTAACAAAACACGTTTAACTAAAAACACACTAAACATAAAGAAAAAACAATTAACATAAAAATTTTAAGAAGGAAGTCCTGAAATTCAATAGCAACTTATATTATCCGATTATTCTCTGGCATCAATAGCATTGACATCTTCTCCAACACGCTGGCTCAATTTTGCAATCATCTTTTACGGCATCATGTGGATTGCTAATTGCTGACAATTGATTCTTGTTTAATTTCATCATTCATAGTATTATTCTGCATTTTATTGTTAAACTTTTTAATTACCTACCATTATTATTTTACTTAATTTGATTCCTTGATTGTATTTTTATTTCCTTTATTCCATTGTAAATACTTATAAATTATATTTTTAAATATTAGAATATAAAAAATTAAAACATTTAAAAATATACAAAATATTTTTATAGTATAATAATATTATAGTATTTGTATTATTTTAAATGTCTTTGACATATCTAAAATAATAAAAATACTATAATATTATTATACTATAATAACATTTTTATTATTATTAATGTATTTGATTTCATTATTATTAACTTTTTTTTATCACTTTAATTATAAACAGGAAAACTATGTAAGTGCTGTGCACACCTTCAAGAGACAACTTCGCTGTAGTTTATAAGTTATAATATGTTATGCTCTCTGCATTTTTCTGGGATCCCTTTTTTTCGCATAATGTTCTTTTTCCTACTATACTTTGGCACAACTGTTTTGGCATAATAATTCTTTGCCATATTTTTTTTTTGGCATACAGTTTATGTTGGCATAATTATCTTTAAGACTAAATTGTTTTGGCATAATTTTAATTCGCATAATGTTAGCCCTAATGACTATTACCATAATAGTATTAAGGTTTCTGTAGCAATTAAATAATATTATTGATTAAAAATTAAATTGCTAGAAAAGTTTGTGACAGAAACGAATCGCTGCAAAACCGACTCCACGTAGTCTTGTCTGCCCTACCCTTAGAGTGTTATTTAAAATCACGTAGGCGCGGAGGGGCGAGGCGGCCCACGTGCTGAGGAGCAGGTGGTTGTAACTCTCGCCGCCGTGGCTGAGGCTGGCCGGCTATGCCAGCAAGCCGAAGCTGCGGTGGTGAGCGTTAAACACATCTGCGACGAGCAGCTCGCGAGGGAACGCCGGAGCCCCGCAACGCCGGAGCCGTGACAGAAACCATGCCTGCTGCATGTTGCATGCTGCATGCTGGCTTGCATGCTGCATGCCTGCTGCATGCATGGTGTATGGTGTATGGTGTGGCCGCGGTTTGCCTTGGTTTTAGCCACGGCGGCGAGAGTTAAAACCACCTGCTCATCAGCTCGCGGGCCGCCTCGCCCCTCCGCGCCAACGCGATTTTAAATAACACTCTAGGGGTAGGGCAGATAAGACTACGTGGAGTCGGTTTTGCAGCGATTCGTTTCTGTCACAAACTTTTCTAGCAATTTAATTTTTAATCAATAATATTATTTAATTGTTATAGAAACCTTAATAATATTATGCTAATAGTCATTAGGGCTAACATTATGCGAATTAAAATTATTCCAAAACAGTTATGCCAAAGTATATTAGGCAAAAGAACATTATGCGAAAAAAAGGGATCCCCTTTTCTACATACATACAAATAAATAAAATTGAAGCGTCTGTTTGTAATGTCAAAATAACAGCTTTTTAATAAATGCATATGAAAGCTTATACTGTAGGTACTTATAACAAAAATGCATTTATTTTTATTTTTGTCTATCTGTCAATTTATTCCGGCTCATATCATAAACGACTGGACCGATGTTGGCGGGACTTTCACTCGCAGAAAGCTGATGTTATAAGAAGCCTCAGTTACTACTCAGGCTAGCTAAAAAACAATAAATTTCCCTAACATACATATTAAGGGGTTTTACCGGAAGGTAAATGCTCTTAGCAGCAGGTACCTACTTGTAAGCGCATATCGTCCATCCGACAATAGGTCCTTGAGGGACAAAAAGTAACGTTTTGTCCCTCAGTTTGTAAAAAAAATTCTTCAACAAGGTTGAGGGAAAACATTAACTGGTTTTTTTTTTTTTTTTCAAGATAATTTTTACATAATTTAAAAACTTTATGTAGAAGTATATAAAAAAGGGAGGGGAAACCGTTATCGCTGTCATCAAGAAAAGTGCCCAAAAGGCTGGTAGCATTGCCACTTTGTATGGCAATGCTGATTCTTTGGCCAAAAAATAGCCCAGTAATCTGGTCACGTGAAGTGTCGTCCAACCGCTTGGCGTTGTACCGAAAAACTAAGTGGGCACTCGGATCCCAAGGCTCTTGTGTTTCAACCCCAAACGGCTCGAACATTTAAGTCCCAATAAAATTTGTTTTTTCCACATACTCTGTTCGACTTTATTTCAATGATGACAATCTGCTTCCTTAACATCATCAATACGGGTGTTTTCTCGTGGACCTTCAAAAAGTCCTGATTCACTGACTTACTGACTCATGAACGCCCACCCAACACATGGACCTAGACAGCTGAGGTTTTATTCCAATATCATGTAGACAATACGAAGTTTTCGAAATTCCCACTGTATAGGGCCGACGCAGTCGCTAACAAAGTGTCAGTAATGAATAAAAATATACTGCCAATATGTCATTCGCTTTAAAAATAACACATAATAATAATCGATAGCCGATTTCCCACAATAAAAAAGAATGCAACACAGAATAATTTACGACACAAATGGTGATGTAAATAATTTCCCATGCGGAAACATCCGACAAAGAGGTTTTATTTATTAACTAAGTCGTGTGGAAATAACTCGATAATCTGTTTTCATACGGAAATCGTTTTTATGTAGGTGTACACACAAAATGGAAGCGCTATTTAAAAAAATATTAATGCAATATTGGAAGTACGTTTTGTCTGAAAACGAAATTATGATGAATAGAGAATCTTTGCGCGTCTCATTACCATTATACTCAGCTTCGTCCTCGAGATTAGCATAAACACAATGTAGTAACACGTACGGTGTTGCCTTTGCGCACTGAAAGTAAAAAGCCCTATACCTAAAACTAAAAAAAAAAGCATTTTTTTTTTAAAACATTTTTAGGTGAGGGTAGACATATTTCCTTTTTTCGATACCTACCGTGTTCTATTACTCATTCACAGTTCAGTGCTCTGCCGGAGCGTACATAATTTTCTTAAATAATTATATTTAGTGTTATATTAGTTTAAAAAGTGTCATGGGGAAACGAAAAAGTAAACACGATTACGAATATATTACAAAAAAGTTAAAGAAATGGGAGAAGAAACTTCAGCGAGAGACAAGATCGACGTCGCATTCCAGAGGTTAGTCGAGTGTCAATCATACGAGTTTATTGCGTAAAATCGTTGTATTAATAACGTTGCATAATCACATCAACGTTTAAACGTTGTCATAAGTCGTTGCGGTTAACTTTTGGGGTTAACACTTCGAACTAGTAAACCATAAGTACTTACTTAACTCTTGTTTTATATCACGTGCAAGGCTAATATTGCGATCAGTTATAAGAACTGTTACCTTGTTAGTATACGTGAAGCTATACGGGCGATGCGGGCAGTCTTTGGGATTGTCACTTCACCGTAGATACTAAGCCGCACGCGGTACATATCTATATCCATAGATACACCTGCCCACCTGCGTGCGCTCATCTTATTGTTGTAAATTCATTATCCATTCATCCGTTTCATTTCAATAACAATGAGGATTGATTATCTTCTTAAATAACTAAAGAAATATACACATTACAGAGGATACACCCTCTCCCCGATGTCGATATTACGACGAAGAGTATTTTGAGGAAGTAGTGGAATTGGAACCAGAATATCATGATGAGCCACCCATGAGCGCTGGGGATCACATTCCTTCGAACAGTGCCTTGGACCCAGTTCCCTCAACTAGCGCTGCAGATCCAATTCCATCCACAAGTACTTCGCAGCAGCAGGTCCCTTCCTCGGAGACTGAAGTCCTTATTGCAACTGACACACCTTCGAGCATCGAGCTGGACTCGAAAATTTTAGAGATATTTGGAGAGGATCCGTCTGTGGAAAAGATCTACGGCCAAGAAATTCAGACCGACCTGGCTGTTCGGCTACAACATCTGGCTACTAAGGGCTTGTCTAGCGAACTTCGTAAGGAGTTGATAGAAAGATACTTACCTCCTAATAATTGCAAGCTAATTGACTCGCCGGAACTTAATTTAGAAATAAAAGCAGCCATATCAGAAGTAGTCTTAAAAAGAGATAAGGGTATTGAGATGAAACAAAAACAGTTAGGTTGTGCCATTTCATGCTTAAGTAAGGCTATTACCCTTATGATTGCTAAAGAGGACAAGGACACAGAATTAATACAAATGATGATGGACAGTGTACGCCTTCTTTGTGACAGTCAACACTCGGACTCAACACTCCGCCGGAACTTTATTTTACACAACTTAAAAAAGGAGATGAAAGAACAACTACAGAAAACAATAATTGACAAACACCTTTTCGGATCAGACTTAGTTGAAACATTAAAAATTGCAAAGACTATAACAAAAACAGGAGCAGAATTAAAATCAACCTTAACTCGGCCACCCATCAACAGAACGAAGACAGCGCCGCCTCCGCCTCAATCGACGTTCCAACAACGGAACAATTTAAACTGGCGGGCTCCTCCCCCGAGTCGCAGGCAAACGGGGACTCGGAGGACGAGGGAGCCTGCACAGAGATATCCGCCCGTGAACACCTCGCGCGGGTCTTATCGAGGTCGGCAGCAGACAACGCCCGCAACACGGGCGAGCTACCGCAGTCGTCGCTAGCTGTTACCGGGGTAAGCAATTATGCTGGTAGACTGGCACTTTTTTATGACACCTGGTCAGAACTAACTTCTGATCTGACTGTCCTATCATGGATTTCTGGATATAAAATACCTCTTTCAGCTCGTGTTATACAGTATACCACCCCCAATAAAATAATTCACTCAACATCAGAAAAGCTACATTTTAAGAAATGTATTGATGAATTGTTATGCACTGGTGCTATCTCTCATTGCAACCCTTGTGAAGGGCAATTTCTATCAAGCATATTCTTAATACCTAAGCCCAACGGTAAACATAGATTCATACTTAACTTAAAAAATCTTAATCAATTTATAGAAACCCAACATTTTAAACTCGAAGATTTACGAACAGCAATTAAACTTGTATCGGAAAATAATTTCATGGGAACGGTAGATTTAAAAGACGCATATTTTTTAATAAAAATTCATGACGATTGTAAAAAATACCTTAGATTCGAATTTGACAATGTTTTGTATGAATTTAATGTGTTACCGTTCGGCCTAAACACGGCACCTTTTGTATTTACTAAGATAATGAAACCGGTTGTCGGGCTGCTCAGATCCTGTGGTTATATGTCTAGTATATATTTAGATGATTTGTTGCTTATTGGTAATTCTTACGATGTTTGCTTAGAAAACATAACGGTAACTCAGCGACTATTGTCAGCTTTAGGGTTTATTATAAATAAAGATAAATGCAACTTATCGCCTACGACATCATGTAAATATCTTGGTTACATAATTGATACTAAAAAATTTCAAATCAGTTTACCTACAGAAAAATCGAATAAAATTAAAAATAAATTACAAACCTTTCGAAACATGTCACGATGTAAAATAAGAGATTTTGCAAGTTTAGTGGGTCTCTTGTGTTCTGCTTGCCCTGCCGTCGAATACGGATGGCTATACACAAAAGAATTTGAAAGATGCAAATTTTTAAACTTAAAAAAAGACCCATTAAACTACGACAATTTTATGAACATACCATCATACTTATCGTCAGATATTGATTGGTGGTTTAATGCATTAGATAACCCTATTAGTAAAATTAAATATGATGAATACTGCTTGGAAATTTTTAGTGATGCTTCGACTACGGGGTGGGGCGCGGCGTGTGGGAAAGAGACAGCTAGTGGGGCATGGACAGTTGAAGAACGATCACATCATATAAATTATTTAGAAATCGTTGCTGCCTTTTTTGGCTTAAAAGTTTTTGCTGTAACAATGAAAAGTTGTCAAATATTACTTCGCATTGACAACACTACGGCCATATCCTACATAAATCGGATGGGAGGCATACAATATCCCCATCTTACACGCATAACAAAAGACTTATGGGAATGGTGTCAGTCTAGGAATATTATTGTGTATGCATCATACATTCGTTCAGCAGATAATACAATAGCCGACGCGGAATCACGTAGAATTCATCCAGATGTTGAGTGGGAATTGAGCGACTCAGTTTTTTACAATATAACAAACAAGTTTGGTTTCCCTGATGTAGACATTTTTGCAAGTCGTGTTAACAAAAAATGTCGTAACTATATATCCTGGTTCAGAGATCCTGACGCTATGGCCATAAATGCATTTACCATATCATGGTCACAAATTTACTTTTACGCATTCCCTCCTTTTTCAATGGTCTTAAAAACGCTACGAAAAATTGTTAAAGATAAAGCTACAGGTGTTGTAGTGGTCCCCTTATGGCCCACTCAACCTTGGTACCCTCTATTCAGGAAACTTCTCGTATCATCTGTTTTGTATTTTAATCCAAATAAACAAACAATTTTATCACCTTCCAGCAACAACAATGCACACCCTCGGTTTACCCTGGCTGCCGGTCTCTTGTCCGGGACTCGTGGCTAAGAAGAAATGTTCCATCATCTGCAATCGACATAATGTTGGCTTCCCTCTCCGGTACATCCATAAAACAATACGACACCTGTCTTAAAAAATGGTATAATTTTTGTTTATCTAAAGATATCGACATTTTCGGGGCATCAATCAATGATGCGATCCTATTTCTAACAACATTGTTTGATTCAGGAGCACAATATGGGACTTTAAACAGTTGTCGATCGGCTTTAGCCTTAATTCTGATTGAAAAAATCAGCGATAGTGAAGTTGTAAAACGCTTCTTTAAAGGTGTCTTTAGACTTCGGCCACCGTTACCGAAGTATAACACAACTTGGGATACGTCTAAAGTTCTAAACATTTTGTCCTCTTGGTATCCTAACGATAGCTTGGGTTAGATAAACTTTCACGTAAATTAGCCACTTTATTATCTTTGGTTACTGCACACCGAATGCAAACTTTAGCCAAAATTAATATAAATAACATACTTATTCATGCTGATAAGATCACTATTAAGATACCTGATATTATTAAAACATCAAAGATAGGAACCGTGCAACCAAATCTAATTCTACCATTTTTTCGCGAAAAACCGGAAATCTGTCCAGTCCTGAACCTTTTAGCTTATCTAGATTCGACTAGTTCACTTCGTGGTAATGTAAATAATCTATTTATCGGTGTGAGGAAACCACATAAATTAGTTTCGGCACAAACGTTGAGTCGGTGGGTTAAAACTACGCTAGGAGAGTGTGGTATAGATATATCTATCTTTACAGCTCACAGTACCCGACATGCTGCCACATCTAAAGCCCACAAATTAGGAATTAACTTGGAAACTATTAGAAAAACCGCGGGATGGAGCGGTTCGTCTCAGGTTTTTATGAAATTTTATAATAGAAATGTACATATTACAGAAGAAGATGATTTATTTGCAAGATCAATACTAAACAATTAAATAAAAATTAAATGATTATTATTAAGCTCATGATAATTTGGTATTTATGTTAGATACTCATCATTTCAGCCGAAAGACGTCCACTGCTGGACATAGGCTTTTATGTTAATTAAGTTAATCTCAACTTAAAATTCTATTGTAAGCAGAACTATTAATTTATTTAATTACTGTCTTAAACGAATATGTGTTACTTTATTTAAATACCCATCATTTATGTTTTTAAACTCATACCAACTGATTAAAATTTAATGCCTTGTTACACAAAAGTGTTTAATTGATATTTCAGTAGCTCTCAAATTCTACATTGTGTTTATGCTAATCTCGAGGACGAAGCTGAGTATAATTTATGATTAAACGAACTTACCTGTACGTGAAGTTCGATCATAATTATACGATGGCTTCGTCCGAAGAGATTAGCAACCCACCCTCCCATATTTATTTATTTTTTCCCCAAAAAGAAATATTCCCTGCCTGTTCCTGAAATATCAAAAACAGGAATCGTGGATTTAGGCTCTGAACTAAATGAGTAATAGAACACGGTAGGTATCGAAAAAAGGAAATATGTCTACCCTCACCTAAAAATGTTTTAAAAAAAAAATGCTTTTTTTTTTAGTTTTAGGTATAGGGCTTTTTACTTTCAGTGCGCAAAGGCAACACCGTACGTGTTACTACATTGTGTTTATGCTAATCTCTTCGGACGAAGCCATCGTATAATTATGATCGAACTTCACGTACAGGTAAGTTCGTTTAATCATAAATTGTGACTTACCCAATTGCAGGTGTAAGTATGAACATTCAAAATTATGATTTCTTGGCTTGAACTGGCTTCGAATCTGTAGGCGTTACCACTGATACCTTTATTTACATTATTACAAAAAAAAATACTATAAATTATGATTAATTTATAGTTTTTTTTTTGGGAACTATGAAAAAAAAATATCTCAGTGGTAACGCCTACAGATTCGAAGCCAGTTCAATCCAAGTGTTTTTTTTTTTTGTTTATCTGTCAAGCAAAACAAAAAAAAATTGAATGGTTGGATACCTACGGTCAACTAATAGTTAAGTGGCTCTGTGGCAAATGGCTTTCATGATGATAGGCGGCTACAGGTCACTTACAACTTGAAACAAGAGCCATTACGGTAGAAGCCATTGGCAATAATGCATTCAGTAATATACCCTGGAGAAAATTACCTAATCACTTGGGAAAGACAAATCTAAAAGAGGTTTTTTTTTTGAACGCTTATTCATAAAAAAAATACGCAATTTCAACAAAAAAAAAATTCAATTTATCTATATCTAAAACATCGTAAACGTTTAATTTTTTAAATTCTTTAAACTTGTATTAGTTAACGTAATTTGTAGGTATTTATTGCATTTTCTTTAGTTTGATTCGTTTCGGAAAATCTCGTATCTACCCGTTTTCTTTGTGCTGCAACATGGCTGCAACCTACTGTTCCCATAAAGGTACCTACTTAAAACTAAAGGTACTCGTCTGTACCCGAATTAAAACATGACACGTTAAATGACTACGTAATTAAAAAACTACAACTAAAATTAAATAAGATACTACTACAGTACTCCACACCTTTAGTATTTATATTTTTGTAAAATATTTGTTAAAAACATACCTACACACACGAAATCCAACTTCCAAATTCAAAACTCACAACACAACATTACACAAAACTGGCCGCATTGCACTCATTATTTATCGTTCGATCCGAAAAAAAAAACCGCTTCTCAATTCAAAAGTCCCGCCATTATGAATTGCATCGTATGGCAACACAACGCGACGCGGATGGCAACCTCACGTCAACAGGTCGCGTCCCACACTGATGTCTGCCGCCCCGATTCAACGTCCCGTTCGCGCTCGCGCCAAAAATAATACTCTCGGAAGGACATTGGAGGTTCCATATAGCCCTGTTGCTATTGGAAAATGGCTTTTACCTGGACCAGCATCTGTTATTTCTTTGGAATCACATTGATTTGTTACGTGATTAATGTTAAGTAATATTAAACGATGACATGTTATCTTTTGAAAAGTTATACATTGCTTTTATATAAAGCTGTTGACAGACGGACAACGCTCTGCCTGAACAACTGAAGATACTTACTGATACTATTTATGTTCCAACAAGGGGCGTAGATGTACACATTCAAATAATTTTGGAAAATTCACCTGTTAAGAACGTTTATTCTGAAAGTGGGCAACGTCGCAAATAGATGTCAAATATTTCACTGTTTTGATTAATTTGGCAATATTACTGTGTGGAAATAAAAAATGTGGCTAACTAGCGAACTAAAATATTGATTATGAAATGCAATAATTAATATCGTAACACCGAATGTTTAGTTTTAGATGTAAAAAACCTATTTGGAAAGTTTCCAAATGCGTTTTTACACCTAAAATGGGTAGAACATCAAATTCAATGTAATAATTGCAATTCATTATTCATATTTTAGTTCGCTAGTTAGCCACATTTCTTATTTCTATTCAATAATATTGCTTTAGGAATCAAAACAGGTCAATATTTGACAGTTATTTGCGACGTTGCCAACTTTTAGGATAAACCCTCATAGGACGCTGACATGAGCTAAACCGCCGTCACTATTGACTGCATATAAACGAAAGGGAAGCGTGATGATACAACGCTTGTAATTTATTGCAAAATAGAGAGCAATTTTCTATTTACTCAGAAATGAGTTGAGTAATCGAAAATAAAAACAACCAAGTTCTGCATTCAAATAAGACGTTCTTGTTATTAATTAAAATACCAACGTACGTTGATATTTAATACATATATTTTGGATTGGAACTCAAGGTAAAAGGTTAGTTTATCATTAATTTGTATCGAGATTTTTTTTAACACGTGTTTTGGTAACAAACAAGTTCTGAGAATTACACTATGTTAAAAATAACATATATTTTTTCCGCTACCACAAGCTATATACTTAATTGGCTTTTTTTGTTTTTTTATGGCAAGCCTGCTTTTAACATTTCCCTCTAGTCAGCCTTAGGTCGAATGGTAAAGGTACCTAGGTATAGAACTTCTATATGACCGATATCGCAATCAAAAGCTAGGTTGCTTGGTTTCAACAAAGGTGTTGATTGTTTAAGTATTGAAAGATTAAACAATGCTATGACGTATTTACGATGTGTTCAAAGATATATTTATTGCCTAACGCGTCTTCGTTTGTTTATATCGACGTCAAATTCTATTTCCGTTGTGTACCGACATTTATTAAAATGTGTTTACACAAGCGTGTGGGCATTTAATCATTTTTTACATTTAAAGGTCAGATTGGAGGGATTAAGAAAAATGAAACCACGTGTAGCCTAATTGCGTAACACACTCGCAATAAAAACCCCTTTCATTTTGAAAATTCAACTACATTAATTATGTTATTTTTAAATTGTCGGACGGAAGAATTTTTGAAACATAATAAAAACTGAAGCAATAGATTTTTGTATTGTCAAAATAAAAGGGATTGTGGTTGAGGGTGAGTAAAGCGTTTGTTTCCTAGGAAAACGGTTCCGTCAAATTATAACGGCCGTCATGAAAATCTGTCATTTAAACCAGTATTTGACATAAAGGTGTCAAAAATTATGGTCTTACGTTATTGTGTGACGTGCAACGGTTTCTTACGCACCATCCACCCACCGCGTTCTGTAGTTTTGGCTTCAATTTTTTTTTTTGTTTTGGATTCATCCAAAAAGTTGCCAACGTGGCAAATAGCTGTCAAATATTTACCTGTTTTCAATAATTTGGTAATATCACTGTATGGTAATAAGAAATATGGCTAACTAGAATAATTGTAATTATAACACTGAACTTGATGATATAACCGTTTTAGGTGTAAAAAAGGCATTTGAAAAAATACATCTAAAACTAAATATTCGGTGTTACGATATTAATTATTGCATTTCATAATGAATAGTTTAGTTCACTAGTTAGCCATATTTCTTATTTCCTTATTAATATTGTCAAATTAATCAAAACAGCGAAATATTTGACAGCTATTTGCGACGTTGCCCACTTTCAGTATAAAACGCTCTTAAGGTGGATCCGCAGTGGATCAGGTAGCCGGCAAAATTCAAATTTTCTTACGTTTTTTTCAATTTGCAGGTCATTGTCAGGTTGTATCTCGATCAAAATATGATTTGCGACCTTAACAAATGTGTATTTATTGAATTATAATTATTAAAATCATTAACACATCAGTCTCTCTAAGTTAGATTTGTTCCATAAGTAAATCTCTTAAGAAAAGTTCTGAGTATAAAGCTCAATAATTTTATATTTATTAGAATATTATTGGTAAAGTTTATGTTTAGTCGCGATTTATTTTGAAAGGATAAATCTCTTAGGTAGTTGATTATTAATTATTAATCGGATAAACAAAGTTAGAATTTGAAGGGTCGGTGTTATCATAGTAGAGGTTACCAAGCAAGGGATTTCGGAATACCCTCCGGGCTTCCAAAGGGTTGTTTTTAAAACAATATTTTCCGGTTGAAAAGCCATATTCTCGTGAGATATTCGATCGAATATTCTACCTCTGGATAGGCCTTGTCAACATAACTGTAACCTGATTATTCTTCATGGGAAACTATTATCGTAAAAGCACAGGCGAACAAGCCCAAAATCTAATCTAGATATAATAACTCATCCATTTACTTTTTATTACTAGCAATAACGTCTAATACATAAGGTAAATCCAATCACTTACATAGGTTGTAGTCACCTACTCTGTCTTCTATAAGCAGTTGTCAAACTGTCAAATTTTTCATAGTACATTTTTTTGTTGCTATACCCAAAACGCTTTAACGTGGCATTAGCGGTCATTGACCCACCTACATTTTCTAGCATATTTTATTTCAAAAACTGAAATAAAGTCCGTTAACGTCCGGAATCAATATCTATCGTGATCTTCAACAACACATGGAGCATGTTCCAATAACGAAAAATCATACATAGTTTGCGTTCCTATGAAGAGATATTAGGGAAAGGGCAATGACTGATAAAGCCACGCTAAAGCGATTCGGGTATACTCAACAGTAGAGAATATATCCTATCATCCATCAGAGAACTTTATTCTTGATGTTATTAACATTGATAGTGCCTTGACGCTTGCAGGCAACTGATATGCGAATATCTTCGAATGAATTAAGTACTTCGTATAATAATGATCGAACTTCACAACAGGTTAATTCGTTTGATAACATATTATAAAAATATTAAATACATTTAGATCGACCAAAAATGCATCAAAGTAAAAACAAAAACACATATACTTGCACATACTTACCATTTGTTTGGTTACAAGCCGTGTACCCGACGGGATCTCGCATCGTCAAAAATTACGAACTTTAATACAATTTTTTTCCCCTCTATAACCCCTTTAGGGGGTTATATAAGGAACTTTTATGGAAAATGTCATACTTCTGGACTCAGAGATTTAAGAAGTGCATTGTCTGTCACTGTTTAAATGAATTCTTTATTTAAATTTAGTTTTATATTGAATGATAAAATATAACTTAATCCGCAAAGTCTATCAAATTATATTCTATAAAATAATCACGTGACAATTTGTTTCATCTTCAACTGTTTTTCAATGGAGAGTCATCACAATATTTAGCAAATTAAAATTTTCCGGTGAGAAACAATTTTAGGAAGATTTATGAAATAAAACTGTAAAGTCTTTCATGCAAACCTGTAACAAACATTTACAAAACTACTCTAAATAAGTTTAATTACCACAAAATGAAATTAAATGTGATTTACATTTGACACTACCCGTCTAACTGGTCTAACGAGACTAACGAAATATCCATCGACCTAACAGTTTCCAATTAGTGGTTAAACATTTACATCCGATAGGCGATAGGTCCAGTATATACACAGTTAATGGTTTACTAGAGGTCCATGTATTTAGTAATTTTATGTACGTACTCCTAATTAAACAGCCTGTAGTATTCCCACTGCTGAGAGACAGGCCTTCTCACGGTGAGAGGGCATAATCCACCAAGCAGGCCCAGTACGGGTTGATGAATGCCGGTTTCCTCACGATGTTTTCCTTCACTGTTTTGAAAGCAGTGGTGATGAAATTATTTACACAAAGTAAAGCGCATGTCTGAGGTCGAACCTACGACCTACAACTCGTAAGCCGCGGTCGTTACCAGTCGACCACCACTGCTCTCTACGTACGTACTCTTCTCACAGTTTTTTTTGTAATATTCATGAAATTGGCTTTATTTGGCACATCATTTTAAGGCATATGTTTGAATATGATTTCGGGCATTTCGCCACTGCGTACATGGCGTAATCTGGAGGTCAAATTTTCACACACTCTTCGCAGTAAATCAGGCTGTATTTCGCCAATAATGCGGCGAATGTTGGCATCCAAGTGCTCAGTAGGGATTTTGACTGGGCAAAAAAAAAACTTTAAAGTCCTTCAGTCAGATAATAAAAAAATAATAGACACGTATTTTTTGCTTCATCATATTAATATAATATGGTTAAGATAAAACGCATTAAAGTAGGAGAGGCTCGCTACGTCACAATTCAGTATAATCTACCGGAGAGTGACGTCATGCCGCATTTTAACTCAATGTATTGCCGTAATCTTTTGATTACGTAAAAAAAAATTCATGAATATTTTTTTTTATCTATCGGACGAACAAAAAAAATGGTTTTGATAAAACGCATTAACGTTGGAGAGGCTCGCAATCCAGTAAAACCAACAAAATCTTAACAAAAAAAAAACTTAAACCACAAACTTGTCAATGACTTAAAAGCCGTGAAGCTAGGCACTATAAATCAAAGCTAGTGTCACTATGACAGCTAACATTAACTGGCAAGTCTAACTGTTAACATCATCGCACTGTGTTGACCCACTTCCTAGTCTGACTGACGTGGGAAGGAGTACAGTTGTCTAGGATATTGTTCTTACTTTGATTAGCTTAAGGGGCCGTTCACGAAATCTACTGATTTTGATCAATTTTGATAATTTGTTGTCAGAAAGAAAAAAAAAACATAATTGTTTGTGATTTGAAAAGTCGGGCTCGTAGTTTTGGCTGAAGGGGGTTTTGGAATGAAATTTGGCACACAGATAGTTTACAATCTGGATCCGTGATGGACCTATTAACCGGTGCTGTATTTGATACGAACGGTTTTTGCCACGAAAATGGTACTTTTATAATCACACTTCTGTGTGATTATAAAAGCTTTTTCACAATTAGTTTTGACAAAAGAGTATTCTTTTCGTGCACGGACCCTTAAAACTACATATTTATTAATTTGACAATATAAAAGCAATCTGAAGAGATAACAAAACATCTCAAGAGACATGATCTCTCAAATAAAAGGTTGATATTATATCAATTTCTAAGTATTAGATGATTAAATTCAGCTCCCTAAAATTGTGTAACATACTTTCAAACACAATCTGAATTATTTTAAAGGATATTGCTAATCCATTGCTTCATATGTATGTTCAAGAAATGTGTCTGCTCAACAACGCTTATTATAAAATTAAAGACTACGTTGAAGACAAGGAAGTTTGGCAATAATTCCTTCTGCACATGTGGCTTCCCTGGTACATCATTAACGGCACATTATGTAAGAGTCTATTAACTGCTCCCAAATTTCCTTTTTTTTTTTTTTACATTCTTCCTTGACATGATGATCCTAATATTTGACATTATATACCTACAATTTAATTTCAACACTTTATTAGTGGCTTTTGTGTACATGATAATTATTCAGATTTGTTACAGTTGTAATACCAATCATGTCATTTCGTTTAAAATAGGTTTTTATTTTTATTTATTTATTTATTTATTTATTTATTTTATTATTTATGTACACACAGTAAAATACAAAGAGATATGACATAATTATAATTTGAGTACAAAGGTACTGCTTATTTCTTAAGAAATTTCTTCCAGCAGACCTGCGAAAGGAGAAATGAGAAAGAAATGTAGACAATAGTGTGTGAGAACAAAAAGAGAAAAATATGAATTTGCGAAGTCTTATACTAAAAAAAAATATAAAATATACAAATAATAATAATAATAATATATAATATATTTTTATTAATTTATTCATATTTTATATACTTAGATTATTTTTTTCTATTTTGTGAATGTGAGAACACTGTAGGTTTAGTGGACTGTAGATTTATTGACCATCTTCTATCTTGTTAAGTACCTGGTACTTGTTGAAAGACCTACACTGTCCTCCCATACCTACTAATACCTACTGTTATTTAAAAATATTGTAAAAAACAATTATTTTTAAAAGAGTAACCGTGGAGTTTCTTGCCGGCTCTTCTCCATAGAAAACGACCAATTGGAACCGTGCACCTAGCTTCTGACGTTTCATAAGTGCCCATGTAGGTATATGTGATTTTTTTTTTTTTTTTTTTTTAACGTAAATAACGCAATGAATGTTATTGAACTGTCAAAATGAAAGCCATTGCTACTGTAAATGCACACAACCACCAGTAAATCTATGTTCCTTCTATAAAATATCTAGTTTGCCGTTAATTCCAGTCATCAACAGCAAAGTATTGATAGGATTTACTGTTATAGCGATAAGAAAACTATTTCCTCCACGATGTAGGTATATTTTTTCCTACAATAAAACTTCATACAGTAACAAAACAGCAAATGGAGTGACATCTCATACGGGGCAAACGTGCCTTGCTTTCAAACTTGTGCAAGGCTTAGCACAATAAGTGTATACCGAATACCGACAGAGTGCATATACTCGTATAGCAGCAGCAATATAATAAACTGCTTGCTACAGTGTTATTGACTTGCGATAATAAATACAATATACACTACAGGGTGGCCCATGAAATGACGTCTACAAGAAAATGTTAGAATCCTCTATCCAAGGGCTTCCCGAAACACCCCGATGTATGTTCAGCGGGTATTTATAATTTAGGAGCTAGATTTTATTTTTTTTCACTTTTTGGGAAATTCTCATATGACTTCAGATTTTTTTTTCTTCTCGTTCGCTCCTAAAGTATAAATAGTCGCTGCACATACATGGGGATATTTTGGGAAGCCCTTGGATAGTTAAATATATTTTTTTCTTTTTGAATTGGATTCGTGGGTCATCCTGCATGTGCTCATCTATAAGAGTTAATAAAGGATGTTCTGTGATATGTGAGTATGTTAGTAGTACGTACACAAGAACATGCTGAATTTCCTCATCATGAGGGAGTAATACCTAATATTTCTGGCTTAAATATAACGTTCGGAAAATCCATTGGTGATAACAATGGACTTTCTCGGTATTCGGCATGCTCCTAAGAAATAATAGTTACGTCTAGTAGGTAGGAGTTTGCCTTAATCTCCACGCTTTGAAAACCGATTATAAGACTCGCGTTGTGAATTGAGTCGTCGGGCCATAAATGTCAATAGCAATAAGAATGTGCAACGTCTTATCGATACCGATAAGTAATATGATACGTAGTAGTAGTTCGATAGTTTGCTACCAGCTCCATATGCTTTATAAGTGCGCGTGAAACAGACTAATAATAATGATTTATGGTCCAAAGACTCAGTTCATAACGCGGCGACTATATTAGATGATCGTAAAAGGTGTTTATTTTAAGAAAACATTGGTGCATTCTTCTAATAAATAGGATTTAGGGTTCAGCCTTGAACCACGCTTGGAAAACCGATTAGTGATCACAGTAGGTGCTCACGAACGGAAAAGAGAGTACTACTACCCATCCTTTCGCAATAAATAAATTAACATTATCAGGTTATGTAATAAAGCTTATCTTAAAGTTCGATTTACGTGCCGACACCGTCGAAATAAGTTATTTGTTCTAATCTCGAAAACAACGAAATAAAGTAATTACTAAACTCGTATATTTTTCCTTCGAAAGCAGAATGATACGAAGTTTGGAAGTGGGCAGGCGACGTGAGTAATTAGGTAAGTTATGTAAATTATTGTGGAACTTTTGGAAATATATCTAATTAAATAAATTTTCGTCAACAGAATCCTTTTGAATAATATAATTTTCTATCTTTTTTCCCACGTGTCGGAATCTGTGATGAGAACAGCTTAGCAAAAGCATAATCAACCCATAATGTTTCGACCGCTGGGCCACAGGCCTCGTCTCTTCGAGAGGGAGTGGGCTGTAATCTACCACGCGAGCCCAGTGCAGGTTGGTAATAAAGATACCATCGGATCGGAGAACAGCTTATGCTATGCTAAAGAGTCTAGTCCATCAGTAAGGTAGCTAGCCCTAGCACCTACACCATCTGGGGATCGAGGAAGACGCACAAGTTCCCATGAGCCCCGGTCCAAGTGTGGGAAGGGAACAACGGGGTGTTTTTTTGTCAATAAGAGTCTGGCAGACCCCTCTGCCCACCCAAGGATGGAAGACATCCACGAAATATACAAAACGAGAAAAAAAATATGGCCGTCATAGGGACAGCTGACAGAAGTGAAACTGTTATTATATTATTATGTCGTAGCATTATGCTGAGATAGGAGAATTTTAGCCTCGTACAGGACTGCATAATTTTTTATTTTTTTTTAATTTTACTTAGTTTTTTATTGTTTTGTATATTTTATTTATGATTAGTGTGTTTTTAGTTTAATTTGTGATTTCCTGTGCGAGTCTCAATAAATACTTTTTCTTTCTTTCTTTCTTTCTTATTAGCGCCATCTCTATTCTATAACCCGGCACTACGCACCTAAAGTTATTCCAGTTATACTGTGCCAACCGTGGATACTCTTCTGATAAATCTTATTTAATCTTTATTACCCTACCAGCCATTATCATACCAGACTGAAGACATCACACTGCTGGCCATATGCCTCCCCCAACCATCGCCACTTCGACTGATTCTGTGCTTCTCGCATCCAGCGGATTATATAAAATATTAACCAACCAATAAAATCTTCGAAAAATCCCAGTTGTTTATATCCTTCTTTTTGTTCAAGGATATTAAAAGATTATTCCTTAAGTCCCGTAACTTAAAAGTTCAGAATATGTTGCCAAAATGTATATAAAGTTAAAAACCAATTATGCATAATTAAAAATCGATGTGTAAATTAACCTCTGACGTTAGTCCGGGGATAGTCAGTAACTCGATTTGTCCCTTTTGAGACAGACCCTTTAGGATCTACGTACGGTACTCCCAGAGGTATTAGTAGAATTAGTAAAATTAAATTACTGGTTTCAGCAGGATTGTTGCGGTTATTTTGGGTACATTTAATTGTATACGTTCGGTATGTGTTATAGAAGTTGTTTGTCAAACACATAATAATAAAGCTACATTTTATTGGATGTCTAGGGCACAGTTACAGTTTGAAATTACTGTTGTCAAGTTTGGTCAAATCATTACCATTTTCGGCATTAATACGATCATGAATTAGTCGGGAAGATTCAATTAGAACCCCTTTCGAAAAATGGAATGGCCTGTTTGCACCACCCTATTTCTAGTTACCTTTTTAGTTAATTATCTTTTTTGGAAATATAAAAAAAAGCTTTAAAAACATTGAATAAACAAAACTTGTTGGGTTTTAGGTGAAAACCAATAAAAAAAACCAGCCAGGTGCGTGTAGGACCACCCACAATGAAGGATTCCGTAGTTGAGATGAATTTATCCCCAGCACAAACTTAACGTTGTAATTGAAAAACATGTTTTCCCATACATTCCAACTACAAATGTAAAATGTACGCACAATATTGAGAGATTTACCATGTTATTTTGAGATCAAAGACTTATTATAGGTTTTCCTGTAATCTATGAGTAAATAATTCTCTGTATTGTCATCAAAATTTTAGGCTTAGTAGTTTTGGAGATAAGGGGGGGGGGGGAGAATGGTCAATTATCATCTTTTTCTTAAATATCTTTAAAAGTATAGTAAAAAAATATTAGAGATCGTCGTAACAAGCCCTTTCATTTGATATGTCACACCGTACGTACGTTACACGTCCGTGTTTGGGTCACAGAAATACATCTTAGACAGACAAACAGACACACGAGTGTACCTATATCATAATTATAGAATGTATACAAAAAAAAAAAAAAAAAAACATAAAAGACCAAACAACACTTAATTATTTCAACAGTAGTTGAGTAGATTCACTACTTTTGATATAATTAAGTGTAGTTACATAAGCTCCTAACTAAAACTAAGTAAAGTTTTCGAAGGCGATATGTTTCTACTTTGTGAACTGTAATCTCAAACCTAACACAAATGTTTGAAGTGTTCCTGAGAGGGTCTTAAGTTTCGCTAAGAGATTCTTATCGGGAAACAGATAACAGTATACAAACCAAAGATTTTTCTCAGCGGTAATTGTTTTAAACATTTTTTTTAAACGAACTTGATATTGATTTATTTTTTCTACAATATACTCGTAAGTGTTTGGGAAAATTACGAAATAATAGTAATCGTATTTTAGCTATTAGCCATAGGCCGTGGACTGGCGACCGCGTACCGGCAGACGAAGCGTTGGAAGGCCTCCCACAAGATGAACCGATGACCTTGTGAAGGCCGCAGGAATCCACTGGATGCAGGAAGCACAAAATCCACTGGATGCGGGAAGCACAGAATCGGTCGAAGTGGCGGTGCTTGGGGGAGGCCTATGTCCAGTCAGTAGACGAAAATGATGATGATGATTTTAGCTATTTAATACCGGTATCCAGCTGCATCAGCTTAAACTGGAAGCTGACCCCAACATACTTGCGAAAAAGTTAGACAGATATACAATATGTAAAAAAACCCCTGTCCGATCCGAAAGGGGCACATAGTTACTGCAAAAACATTACCAAAAAGTAATAAAAAATCTTATATTTATTGAAAATAAAAAAGTTATTTTTCTAAAAAAATTCACAATTTTAGTACTAAAATTACCCTAAATCCAAAAAAATATTGCAAATTTTCCACAGAGTCAAAAGTTATGACTTGTAGACAGACAGACACCCGCTAAGCAAAGGCCCCATGTAAACTCAATAACGCGGAAAAATTCACCATAAAAAAAAATTGTGGCGTTTTTTTTTTTCTTTTTTCCTACTGTACCTAACAACACCCTCACGGATCGGACGGTTTTTTACATGTTCTAAAACAATAAAACAGCTGTTGCTGTTTGTTGTGTTCGGAACAATAAAATATGTTTCAAAAAATTCCACGAAACATCTTTCCAGGTAGGTATCTGGAAAGATGTTTCGTGGAATTTTTTAAGACTAGCATTGGTCATGGATAGGTATCCATGACCATTGCTAGTCTTAACTCCTATAGTTAAGTAATTTTGATTTACGAAATATCGATAGAAGAAAACGGTTCATTACCGACATTTAAGTTGAATTACCTACAGGAAGAAAACCAAACTTTTCGTTAAAACAGAACAAGAAACAATTAATCTTTGTGAAACATCGTACCTTTTAAATTAAACAATTGTCGCAAGTATAAATTGATTTTGATCTTTATCTCAACGGTATACAACATGTTTCACAATACACACGCTATGCTTTTGCTAAGCGACTTATCAGCTTAGACTTTCCAGTTACAGAGAACGAACCCTCAACTATGCACATTTATGATTTCTAGTTGAAAACTTTACCCAACGGTTCACTATCTATGATTCCATGTGATCCCTGCAGAGAAAAGCCTTTCCCACCTGTTAATAAAGGCATCTCAAAATGTCTAGATACAGAGTGCATCAAAAGAATGGGTAGCAGCGTCCTCCAAAATTAATTATAAGCAACTATGTAAGTACTATTTATTACCAATCAGTCTGTAATAATAATAATAATAAATATAAACTTGTTGACTCTGAGGTACCGTATTATAAGTATGTGCCCGACCCAGTTCTCGAAAATGACCATGTCATATTGTACTGGGGTTGGTCTTTCATTACTGACACGACTATTGTAGCCAATAAGCCTGATATAGTGTTGATAGACCGATCAGCGCGCCGCGCAATGATAGTCGATGTTACCATTCCGCATGACGAGGACCTCATGAAAGCTGAGAAAGAGAAACAAATAAAATATCTCGATTTAGCACACGAGGTTGTTGACATGTCGAATGTGAGCTCGGCTATCATTGTGCCGATTGTCGTAACGACCAATGGCCTGATGGCCGAAAGCCTCCACCAACATCTCTCGAGGCTCTCGTAAGGCGGTTGGATCAAGGGCCTGATTCAGAAGGCAGTACTCCTCGATACGGCACGCACTGTGAGGAGGTTCCTGTCTCTGCAGCCCTAACCACCGGTAGCTTGGACCCTGCTCCCGACACCGGCGGAACTCTATTTTTTTATTTTTAAATGTTTTTTTTTATATCTTTTTAATGTAAGAAATATTTAAAAAAAAATTATATGAATGAAAATAAATAAACGAGATAATAATAATAAATTCTTTATTGCCATAAAGAGGTTACAGAAAAAATTGAGAACTTGGCTCCAGAGCTAGGTTAGAGTACCTGTATTTCAGGAGCCATTGACTTCTTACATTTATGTTAACAATTTTAAGCAAGTTTATGCAGCAAAAGGTGAACATTTTTCTTAAACTAAAAATTAAATTTTAAAAATATAAAAATAAAAAATAATTAGAATTAAAGCAAATAAAATATTCTCATTAAATGAAAACTAAATTAGCTTAAAAATCGAGAACAAATTAATATTAATCAAATTAGAACAAAGTCTGTAAAACGTAATAATAGGGAATACGCATGTAATTTTTTTTTCACTAAATCAATAAAACATAAAATTATTATGCCTTTAGGAAAGTATTAAAAGTAGAATTCAAGTGCTGCTTGTTGCTAGAATAAATTATGAAACTCCAACAATTTTCTACTACAGTTCAAACGTTCTGTCGCAGTCAGGATGTGACGTCATTTGGCACGTTACTGCTTTGTATCTGTTTTTTAATGTTTTTTAGCCCCAAATCATATAATTTATTTATTTTTTAGCAAACTGCTGGGGTAATTTGTTGGTGTATTTTATTTTGTTTTTTTTTTAGATAATTTCTGGGATTCCGTGTGAAGCTCGCTTCCACCTTCGGCCACATCTTCACTTACCATCAGGTGAGATGCAGGCCAAGAGCTACCCCGTTGAGGTTACAAAAAAAAAATGGTACCACACGGTGGTGCAGTAACTATTTTGTAGCATCTATCTATACACTAGCACCCTAAACCCAGTTCCATAGAGAACCATTATGATGGTAACATTCGCCGAGGTAATCAATCAAGCCCCGTTGAATCACATTCGAAGTGGCTTGACTTTCGGCCGGATTGATGTCACCACCTCCCTGCGCTTTATTACCAGATTGTCGAGGAATACGAAAAAAAAGATTAGTTAATAATTGATGAATGTGTTTTTTTGTCAGCATTTGAGCATTTTATAAGGCTGCCTGTCCATTGAAGCGGAGCGAGTCAGCGGAGCGGAGCTACGGGGTGTGTGGAGCGAGGAAGTGGAGCGGCATTACGGACTGTGGGGAGCGAGGCAGCGGAGCGGTATTGCGGACTGTGCGGAGCTAGACCGAGTTCACGCGACGAGTAATTTGTGTGCGTCAAAGTACAAAGTTTTACTTTTATACCCGCTCTCCCTTAAGTCGAAACAAAGAGGCCACATATATACTATCCCAGCCGGGCACGCACGCACTGGCCGAACATCGGTGGCACACCCCTGGGCCCCACGGCTGCAATACTTTGCGGCCGGTTTTTTTCTGCATCCCCTCTCCGATTCCTCGCTCCGCTTCTCCGCTCCGCTTCTCCGCTCCGCTTCTCCGCTCCACTTCTCCGCGCCGCTTCTCCGCTCCGCTTCCCCGCTCCGCTTCCCGGTTTTGTATGAATTTTTAGACTAGTTCGCAAATCCTTGTCCACTGAAGTGGAGCGGAGATTTTATGCAATTCCATTGGTTAATATTGGCACAGCTCCGCTCAGCTCCTCTCCTCTCCGCTGCAGTGGACAGGCAGCCTGATTCAGTAACGGCTATTTTTTTGATACAAGAAAAATAATTGGACGTCTTTTATGTCCATTGTGACTTCACGTAAAGCATAAACTCATAGAAAATCGCTACCAAGTGTCAAGATAAATGTGTACTTAGTGTCTCTTGAATGAAAAGATGCCCAGACGGCTGTGTGGGCTTTGCGGCTAAGAATGATTTACTTGGACTCGAATTGAATTACTTTTTTCATACAATACAATAATGTTACGGAGTTGCAAATCAAAAGCCAGTCATCCATCGGCATGAACCGCAAAATTGTATTAAACCTTACAACCGCAAAGATGTTATCTAAACATAACTACAGGGCTGACATTATTAATGGCTTAGCATTATGGTGGCCTAGCGTAGTTCCGTTCTGGCGAGCACCCTCGTATGCTGAAATATCAACGAACATTAGATTGACATGGTGACTTGCAGGTTTATGAACACGCTTACGCCAGGTCACAGGTCACAAACTTGACAAGTTTTTATGTAACTTTCAATCTTATATGGATTCACTTTCTAACATAAACTAACC
The DNA here is from genome assembly GCA_916701695.1 of Agrochola macilenta. Classification (NCBI taxonomy): domain Eukaryota; kingdom Metazoa; phylum Arthropoda; class Insecta; order Lepidoptera; family Noctuidae; genus Agrochola; species Agrochola macilenta. Next base: position 18,908,095 of record OU753554.1, on the reverse strand, counting down.
CTTGAATTAGTCAGTTAACTTTTAGAGGTTATTAAAAATCAGTCTGCCCCTACAATACATCTCAAAATGACATTGCATAGCTTGAGAATAAAAATTAAGTTTCGCTTGAGAACGCGGCCTTAAGTTAAGCCTTGTATGGTAACCTAAAGTTAATACAGATGGGAATTAAAACCATTGTAAAAACCATAACGCAGTAAACAAAAATGTTGGTCTTTTAGAGTCCTTATGACTTATCACTCTCAACATTTTCGATTTCATTTCATTTCATTTCATTTATTTCATAACAATTTTTACATTGTGTCGAAATCACTTAAAAATTACACACGTGCATTTAATTATATTTATTAATAGCGATCTTAAGAGCTTATCAATGTCATTAACAGTAATAACATAGAGATTTGAGTCTAAATTATGATCATAAGTCATGCAAAATAATAATGTAAAATAATAGGCAATGTAAAAGAATCATGTAAATTATTAAAGGTCATGTAGAAGAATAATAATGTCAAAACTTAACACGGTCAGGGTTATGTCACAATATACTATCATTATTATACAATTTTATTGGCCTAGGTAAACACGTCAGACAGAAACTCATCAATAGCATAATAGCATTTCTCTACCAAAAATGATTTTAATTTTTGCTTAAATTGGTTAATATTGTAAACAGACTTCAAATCTCCTGGAAGTCTATTATACAGCTTGATGGATTGAAAGCTTGCAGCATGAGTAACAACTTTCATATGTGGGACTATGTTATGTTGCAAGTCCTTGCGCCTAGTAGCTTCTCTCTTATTTCTTTGTTCAGTTGTTTCTGATCTGTTAAGTTTCTTTATAAGATCCGTGAGTACAACAAAAATATACAAGGATGGGACGGTTAAAATCTGTAGATCCTTAAAATACTGCTTACACGATACCCATTGCGGAATTCTCACCATGGTTCTTATGGCCCTTTTTTGTACTACGAAAGCAGTATTCACATTGTACGCATAACTTCCGCCCCATAGAAAAATACTATACCTAAGTCTGGATTCGACAAGTGAATAATATACCAGTTTTAATTGTTTAATGTCGATCTCATCTCTGAGACTTCTAAGAGCATAACAGGCTGAACTAATTGAGCTTTCTATGGTTGATAGTTCCTTTTGCCATGTTAATCCTTCGTCAATATAAATACCTAAAAATTTAACGCTGTCAACTAAAATTATATTATTACCATTCAAATTTATGTCAATTGTATCTTTATTTCTTGCCGTAGTTCTAAATAACATTGCATTCGTTTTGTTGGTGTTCAAATTGAGACTGTTCAAGGTGAACCAAGTATTAAAGTGAGTAAGAGTCATATTTACTTTATTAGTCAAGGCTTCTATATTTTCTGCGGTTATTATAGCATTTGTATCGTCAGCGAAAAGAACAAGTCCTATATCAGTTTGATTTGTCATGTAATTAATTAGGTCATTTATGAACAAGATAAAAAATATTGGCCCTACTATTGAACCCTGTGGGACACCTTTCTTTATTAGTTTTAGACCTGATTTGTATACTTTTTCACATTTATCTTCAGCTATTTTAATTTCTACATATTGCTTTCGATTTTCTAAATAAGATTTAAATAGACTTAAAACCTGTCCTCTAATTCCATAATGCTCCATTTTCGCTAATAGTAATTTGTGATCGACAGTGTCAAAAGCTGAGCTTAGATCAAGAAATAACCCGGCAACTTTAAGTTTCTTATTAAGTTTGTTAATTACTTCTTCCATTAGTGTGTCAATTGCGTCATTTGTTCCCACAAATCTCTGGTAACCAAATTGTCTATGATCAAGAATTTTATTACGGTTCAAGTGCTTAAGCAGTCTAGTTATAAGAATTTTCTCAAAAATTTTCGAAATTATCGGTAATAACGAGATTGGTCTGTAGTTATGTGGGTCTAATTTACAACCTTTTTTATAAATGGGTAAAACTCTGGCTATTTTCAGTTGTTCAGGGAATATACTCTTATCTATACACATGTTGACAAAATGTGCCAACGGTTCTGCTAATAAGTCAATGTGATCTTTTATTAATTGAATCGGTATTTCATCATGGCCATAAGATTTTTTGTTTGCCATTGCATTGACAATTTTTACTACTTCAAGCGCGGTGACTCGTTCAAATGTCATTTCTACGTTCACTCTGTTTACGTTACTTTGCAAGATTCCAATAGCTTGTTCATAATCAACATTCCCACCTGTTTCAGCTTTGTCAAACGTGTTCGAGAAAATGTCAACTATGTCTTGGGGATTCGATATAATCTTATCACAAATTTTAAGCAGTATGCATTTATTTCCGTCTTGTTTAGGTTCTTTATTTCTATGCCTGTTTATGACCTGCCATAAGGCTTTCGAAGACTCCTTCGCTTTAGTAATTTCTGTCCTAATAGCAATCCGTCTGGCTTTTTTTAAAACTAGTCTAAATATTCTAATGTACCTTTTTGTATAAGTCCTTAATTCCTCAGTGCAAGTCATCTTATTTGTGTTTTGAAGTAGGAACCGTTTCATTTTACTAGACACCTTTATCCCTTTAGTTGTCCAGTTTGCCATACGAAATTTTTTGTACTTAATCCTTTTTTTCCTCTTTTTGAAACTGTCGCGATATATTTGTAAAATTTTCTTTAAGAACCCATTTAAACCTTCTTCCATCCAGTTAATATTTAATAAACTATTTCTAAATTTATTTGAATTTTTAACGCTGAACTGTCTAGCCTCAATATTTATATAGTTTTGGTTGTCATTGGATGCTATTTTTTCAGTTTTAATGCCACACAATAATGCTGCGTGTCCGTCAGCCAAGCAGTTATGATCAACGAGAAATTCAGTTATAACATTATCGGGTAAATTCGTCAAAAAATTATCCAGACAAGACTGCGCATTATTTCGTCTATACGTGACTTCTTTAAAAATAGGTCTAAAATTATAGGATGTCAGTAGTGTTACGAATTTGGTAGCTTTTAGGTCAGTTTTAAGCAAGTCAATGTTAAAATCCCCGCAAATGATGCATTTTTTGTTGTAAAAGTGTTCAAGTAATTGTTCTAACTTAGATAAGAATATTTCATAGTTCTGATCGATAGGATTTCTATAACAGCAGAAAATGTATATACTGGTGTTGGCATCTCTAACGCCGCATATTTCGAAGCATTCAATTTTGTATATTTTTTTACAAAAAGACACCTCTTCACAGACAATATCATTATTCGCCATTATGAGACTACCCCCCCTAGTCTTATTTTTTCGTGCATTAAATGAGACCATTTTATAACCGTCAATGCTAAACTGTAAAGCCGTATCTTTAGTCAAAAAATGCTCTGTTACGCACAAATATAAATTGTTTAGCTTAATATCTTGTAAGTATAACTCTAATTCGTTCTTTTTATTACTTATTCCACATAAATTCTGTAAAAAAATATTAAGGGACACATATTTAGGATCAGATCTAGTTGTGTAGCTATTACCGAAGTTTCCAGGTGATTTAGGTCCGAAAAAACTCATTATTTTCAGTATTAGTCTGGGTACTAATACTATTTGTAACGGCTATTAAACGCTTTGATGATGTTTCATTCTCTGTCTGTGTATATTTATGATTATAGCACATTTGTTTACATATTTGTTTACCACTATTTATTGTAACATAGTTCAGATATTCATTTCTATACTTTAAACGTAATATTTCTTTATGGAATAACCGACATGCTTGTTTTGTATTTATGTATTTTGCGTTAAATTCAATATTAGAATGAGCTAGATCTAGTGGCAAAAATATTGTGTTAGTAAAATTACTACATGTCAGTTTCGTTGACTTATTCAGCATTTCAACATTAAGGTACTTATTTTTATAAAGTTTGCCGACTAAGACATTTGTGTGTTTAACTTGATTCAACGTATAACACAAAAATGATTGACAATACAAAGGATTCGAATCGTTAGAACCCCCCAGTATTAGTAAATAATCTGACTTAGTGAGTTCTTTACACATTTCGACACATGAGCTTATTACTTCCGCCATGGGGGCTCCTGGCTTAACCACCGATGTGACTTGGAATGAGTTCCCCAGTAGCTCTTGAAGCATACTTCTAATCTCAAGTCCGGTTTGGTCAGCAAAGATTTTCACTTGATGTTTTCTCGTCATTGATTCACTGGTTTTGGTATTCGTATTTATATCTTTACTTAAGCGAATGCTGCTATGATCTGAATCCACAGTCAAAAATGTCCCAGTCTCCGCTGCCTCTGCGTCCATTTCTACGTTACATTTTTCCACAATATTTCGATATGAAGGCTGGTGACTTATTATAGTGTTCTGTAAGTCGCATTCTACAGTTAATGGCTGTTCAAAAAAGTCACTTAAGTTCGTGATTTTGTCATCATCTTGGGCATTACCATCTACGTTAATTTCCTGCTCTTTAGAAGATGTTCTAGTCAGGCTTTTTCTCACACAACATGACCTCTTACGTTTGATATACTGTGGCGAATAGAATTTGAGGGGCGAAGCGATCGATTTGTTACTATTATTTAATTCTAAAGCGCCTACTGACTTGTACATATTTATTTTCTGCATAGCTGATGACAATTCTTTTTTCAATGCGTTATTTTCAACATTTAAATTGTCTATCTCCGAGTTCGCTATTTGTAGTTCCATGGTTAGCTTGTCTAGTTTTATTTTGAACTCTGTTATTTCGTCCCGGTTAGTCATACTATTTGGTAAACTTTGATATGAAATATCCAATTCATTCTGGCTATCTTGTAAGTTAAAGCTTTGCTGGCGACATCTTCGTTGTGTGTTGACATTTTGCATTTCTTCCATGTTCATATTAATTTGTTAAATATGTAAACTTTAAACTATAAACCTTTAAAAATGCTTCGATTGGTTGACTATTTTCTATTTTGTTAAGTACCTGGTACTTCCTTGTTGACAGGTCTACACTGTCCTCCCATACCTAATAACGTTGTAATTTGAAATGATTGTACAAGCTAATTATTTTTTAAAGAGTATCCGGGGGATTTTTTGCCGGCTTTTCTCAATACGAAACGACCAATTGGAACCGTGCACCTAGGCTTGTGACATTTTATAAGTGGGCAAGTAGGTTTATGAAAAATGTAATATTTTGAATTTGAATGTTCGTAAATGATGCCTTTGTTGGTACTACACAAGTGAAATAACACCCTGATAATATTATTGTATTCCATTGAGATGTTTCGGCGATGGCAGACGGGCTCAGACTACGTAACTATAACTAAGACCACAATCGCCTTATCGGAGGTAAGTACTTCAAGTTGAGTGCTTGTGGCAACAATTTAATTATTTTGCGGTTGTGTTGCTGGATTTCTTGGTCAAATTATCTTTAGAACAATTAAGAAATATTTAATTCTTAACAGTTTTTTTTCCAATAAGTATTTAAAGAAGAATCTTTAAAGATTTATATAAAGATGTTTTAGCTATAGATTCGCCCCCCTATTACAATCAATCTGCCTAGCCTTTTCGTAAGACTGGTTGTCAGACTGTCGGGCTTCGGGTGACCCGTAACGACTGTCAAAGATCCTCGAATGACAACCGGGACCAACGGCTTAACGTGCTTTCTGAGGCACGGAGGACGCAATGTAAAGATACTCACCCATCCAAGGACCAACCGTGGAAAGCGTAGCTTAACCTGATGGATAGACAAGAGGGGCTGTTATTACTTAGCCACGAACTCCCCTATTACATGGGACTTAAATATAAATGGGCTATAAATGTGGGTGAATCCAAACGGGTGAATAATATATAATAATACACTTCACCAGTTAAAGTAGATGAGGTAAGTTAGCTTCCTACCTTCCTCGGTTACCTACAGGTATCCTCTTTCCCCTTCGGAGAAAACGAGCGTCACGTTATGTTATTTTTAGAGAGTTAAATTCTTCGATTATACTTATCACTAGCCGCGCCCTGCGATTTCACCCGCATAAGTCTCGATCCCGTGGGAATATCGGGATTAAAAGTCACCCTATGTCCTAAACCAGGTCATGGTCTACACATGTGCCAAATTTCATCCAAATCTGTGCAGCCGTTTTAGAGTGAAAGCGTAACAAACAAACAAACAAACTCACTTTTGCATTTATAATATAAGTTAGGAATACAACAATCATTTGAAGTTTTATTCATTCTTCCAGTTTTACGACCTACCTACATTTAATTTGTGATTCGGTTATTTAATCTATCCCAATTCCCATTACAAAATTGCTTGGTAAGCGTAAAGTAAAGGATAGCTGTAGATAATAGAGTAATCAACACCATAAAATATATGCAACGGCGACGCAGCGTGTTGATCGATCGATACTGACACAGACGGTTACTTGAAAGTCACTCTGTAAATAATGGCCACCCTTTTGTAAACGAGTTTGAACCTATAATATAGGATGGACGAAGGTCGTAGTTTACTCGTACATTTTTATTTATAAGTACAAGACACAATTACTAATATTTACGAGTATGTTTATGTTTGCATATGGATTGTGTGACATATGATATTGGCTAGAATAGAGAAATATGGAAGAGAGGGACATGTTGTGCTGACCACAAATAAATTGGGACAAAAAAATAATTAAGAATAGGCTAGATGTGTTCGGTGTTTCCTATCTGACTACTCAGAGAAGAAAGGCCGAAACAAACTCAGAGGTCGCAGTCTCTTTTAAAGTCCAGACACAATCTTGGTCAGGCCATATGAGGACCATGTAGATTTGTGTCTGAGATCATCTTTTATGTGAAGAAACCACACAGATTTGATTGGACCTGTCCAGTAAGTGTACGCATTTGTCAGTAATCGTATAGCTCAACTCGGAACTTAAGGAGCTCAACGACTCGACGAACAATACCAAAGAAAAGACATTTGGGTAGGCCGTAGCCGCTCAACGGTCAATTTGCCTTTAGAAGTTGATAACAATAAAAATTCTATTGTGTCTCGTTAGTGACAGTTATGCTCATTATAGTACTCAAACTGCAAATTTTATTTTATTAATTTATTTTATTTTAACTAAGGTGATACGTGATATTAAGCTCAAAGACAATTGATCATCATTCTAAACTGCCTTTCAATTTTGACAGGATCAAAAATAACTAATGGACTTCAAAAGTTTTTAACAAAAAATTATATCTTTAAACCGATACTTGATTGATTAGTGACCAATTAACGGGACTAAGTTGTCAAAATAAAGTACCAACTGAAAATTTTTAGGTATGATAGTTAACATTAAAATAGGTATGTTCTTCAAAAGCTAAAAGAATACCTCAACGTTCAGTCAATATCCTGGCTCCGTCACACATATTTTGTAAATGCATCAAAGGGGCAGCCATTTTAATTCATTTACTGACCCTCGGCTGCCCGCAGGCAAAGGCTTAACTGTACATAGCACTCGTGCGTACATGGTACCGTTGCATGTACCGCACGTTGCCTCACCGTATCGAGGATTGTTCAATGTGGATTTTTCTGAAAATTCAATTATTCTTACTCAATTTTTGAGAGACAATGTTTTAAATATAAAAAGCTACTACAGCTGCAACAAAGCTATAGTAAGTTAGTAATAATTAATTACAATAAATGTGAGGTTGTGTTTGTTCGTAGCAGGTTCGGTCGTAGCACTGCCGCTACGCCGTAGCATGTAGCACAGCGCAGCGTAAAAGCGCGTAGACACCGCGTGGTTTTTTACTTTTTATGAAAGGTTTATTTACAAAAACTTACACACACATCCCCTAAAAAGCGAGTGAAACCGCGTAAACCCGATATAAACTTTACTAATAATTAAATTACCTATTAAATATAATAATAAACCGGTATCATCTCTCTCGTCTCTCGTCTCGTTCTCATCTAGAAATTAATTACTAGCCCGCGTGGCACTCGTTCAGTTACAAAGAAACAGGTGTCCTATGCGTGTGCCTGAAATAATTACATCTTTGTTAGCGACTCTTCACAAATTGTACGCATACGTTTATTAGAAGGGACTAATTGGAATTAAAATCAAAGGAAATGTTAACTGAGTGTTTTCATATGAAATTTTCAATCGACATAAAGAAAGATTCGGGACAACAAAATCTTCAAAGGGAATTACTTATTCCATAGAATTTGGGCGACCGCCATTTTCGAATAAAGGTCTTTTTTAGGGTTCCGTACCTCAAAAGGAAAAAACGGAACCCTTATAGGATCACTCGTGTGTCTGTCTGTCCGTCTGTCACAGCCAATTTGCTCCGAATCTAATTGACCGATTAAGTTGAAATTTGGCACACATATGTATTTCTGTGACCCAAACAAGGACGTGTGACATAAATAAATGAATTTTGAAAATGGGGTCACTTTTGGGGGGCAAATAAGAAAAAAAATTAAAAAAGTTTTGCAAACTGTACCGTGCTGCATATCAAATGAAAGGGCTTATTGCGAGGATTTCAAATACATTTTTTTAATCATTTTAAAATAAATACTTTTAAAGATATTTAAGAAAATAGATGAAAATTGACCATTCCCCCCCCTTATCTCCGAAACTACTGATCCTAAAATTTTGAAAAAAATACTGAGAATACTTCTTTGCTAATAGATTATAGGAAAACCTATAAGAAGTCTATTGTCTTAAAATAACATGGTAAATCACTCAATATTGTGCGTACAAACTTAAATTTACAGTTGGAATGTATGGGGGAACATGCTTTTTAACTACAATGTTAAGTTTGTTCTTGGGATAAATTTTATTCATCCCAACTACGGAACCCTTAATTGTGCGTGGTCCGACACGCACTTGGCCGGTTTTTTGTATTAGATGTAAGTAGATGAATTTATTTTACCAATCATCAACTTTCCACGTGACATCAAATTGTGGATGCTTCTTTTACAAATGAGTGCACTACGAGTCAATTAAAATCTTACATTAATATTATTCATCATTAGACCAGGCTTTTGCCAACATTGAAAAGGATGGTATGCCAAAATTTTTATATCCCAAGCATCATTAAGCATCTATACCAATTTTTATTTATTTATATTCACTTCAGAGACATAAACATTTGTGTAACCCTGGCTCTTGTACTAGGACTTCCTGTATTACAAGAACAATAGTGTATGCATCATTCAATACTACGGTTAACATAATTATAATAATCGGAAACATGAAATTTCACAGATACGTATGATCTATACTATATAAATTATAATATTTTATAGAGGTAAAATTTCGGAAATTACGGAAATTTCTCCGTGCCTCGGAAAGCACGTTAAGCCGTTGGTCCCGGCTGTCATTCGTGGATCTTTGACAGTCGTTACGAGTCGTCAGAAGCCCGAAAGTCTGACACCAGTCTTACCAAGGGATATCGTATTACCCAGTTACTGGGTTGTGGAGGTCAGATAGGCAGTCGCTCCATGTAAAATACTGGTATTCACCTACATCATTCGGTTAGACTGGAAGCCGACCCCAACATAGTTGGGAAAAGGCTAGGCAGAATGAAATTCATCATTCGGCCGGTGGATATGGTCTAGAGTGGACGTGTGTCAGTTGTCTCAAGTGATTTCTCAATATAAATTTTGTGATTGGTTGTAATTACTAATAACCAAATCCTTGTCACTCTTTAAGTGTTCTTACGTGTCGGTGACTCCCACTGGGCGGTCCTAGAAGAGGACACAATCATTTGTGCAAGTGCTACTTTAACTAACATTTTAAAAGTGATTGTGATTCGGTGGAATCGAACCAGCGACACCCTGATTGGAACCTCGCTTGCTCGCCCGACTCGCCACCGAGCTCGTAGCAGCGGCCCTCGAAATAGCGGTGGGGTATGCGCGGCTGACATCAGTGCTACGAGACTACGAGTCTGCTTGCGCTACGAGATTACGAATCGCCTACGAACACTGTATCGGCTACGCTCACGTTCGACGGATATACCTATGAGTGTTGATTTAAACGGGATGTTTAAACGTTGAGACATTGATCTGCGTTGGTAATATACGATATAACATACAGTGTATCAGTGCCAGATAAGTACCTACTATTACTTTCTACTACTATTACCATCAAAAATGGCAGGCGTACGCCGCACACCTCCTAAGACAACTACTTCCCATTCATCAAGTATAAGCCAGACTCAATCCGAACCCGATATTAAAAATGCAGTAACGTTGAGCGACTACGTCAACACTAATAGAAAAACGAAACGCTTTCGCAAAGGTGATTCGCCGGGAAGTGGACCAGCTTTGGCTTCACATGACTTGGAGTATGAGCCGGACCCAAACGTTTCAAAATTTCTAGCAGAACAGACCGCATTAATGAACAAACTTTTGGCTGAATTAGGGGAAATTAAGTCCCAAAACTCTGAAATAAAGGCATCTAACGTTGAAATTCGCAAGTCTAATGAAAAGATGGTAGAATCTATGTCGTTTATAAACAAACAGTTTGAAGACATGAAAAAAGAAGTGGAAGACTTGAGAAAAGAACGCCTGCAGCAAAAGCAGTATATAGAAAATTTGGATAGGAAGATACTTGACTTACAGTACAAGTCACGATCGTCCGGGATTGAGATTCGTAACATCCCGCAGGAACACACTGAAACTAGTTGTAGCCTTATTAAAACAGTTTCTAGAATCTGCGGTACCGTGGGAGTCCCGATTCAGGAATCGAGCATACGAGATGTATACCGGCTACCAGGAAAGGCATCCAGTTCAACTACCTCACGGCCGATAATTGCAGAGTTCTCATCAGTACAAACTAAACAGTCTTTAATGGCGGCAGTAAGGGACCATAACAAGGGAAAAGGAAGGGAGGAGAAATTAAATACCGCCAGCATTGGTTTACCCGGTGACCCAAAACCGGTTTACATCGCGGAGCAATTGTCTACCACTGCTAAAAAGTTATTCTATCAGGCTCGAGAATATGCCAAGAATAATAAATATAAATTCTGCTGGATCTCAAATAGTAACATTTTCTTACGTAAAATAGAAGGTGACAAGCAAGTCTTAATTCATTCAGAAAAGTGTCTTCTTGATCTTGATAACCAAATTTCAATCTGACTAGTTCAATGTACTAAACTGTCAACTTCCTTAATTATTTTTACCTTGCTTGGTTATGTAAAAAATTCGCAACACATACATTACACTCAAAACACAACATATAAAAACCAAAATTATTACACTATACTATACACCAATACTATGATATACACCCAACAACACTTACTGACATATATAATAATGAGATGTTTCGCTCTTATTCTGATCTATGTAATATCTAATTATCATGAGCGATTTTTTAGTTATCATTTGGAATACAAATGGACTCATTAAAAAACATTAATGATGACTTGGACAATCTTGGGCTAGGCAATTCCTTTTCATGTGGCCCACAGGATTGTGCACGTTATTTTGTTACTTTTGAGAGTAATATTAAAATACTACATATGAATATCCGCAGTGTTAAGAAAAATTTTGATCAATTACAGGCTCTAATATACTTAACGAAAATCAATATTGATGTTATTGTTTTAACCGAGTGTTGGCTTAGTAAAATAAACAACCCTCCAGCACTGGATGGTTACTTATCACACTCGACGAAACTAACTTCGAATCAAAATGAAGGTGTAATTATTTACTCTAAATCAACCCTTAACGCCACAATTTGGGAACCTTCATTGACTAACTCTAACTCTCTGGTGTGTCAAATAGATTCCAAGCTTGCATTTGTTGCTATTTACCGCTCTCCATCCTATAATACTGCTGCGCATATAGAAAACTTCCTTTCAAGCCTAAATAACTTACTAGAGGGTCTCTCTTCATACCCAAACATTGCACTAATTGGTGATCTAAATATTGATATAAAACCTGGAAGTAGTAACCCACATAGCTTGGAATATCTGATTTTGAGCGCTTCTCATGGCTTAATACCTACTCATTTATTGCCCACCAGACTAGAAAATTGTTTGGATCACGTTTTATTAAAGTCAAAATTACCATCTACCACATTAGTACTCGAATCTTACATTACAGACCATAAACCTATTATATTGATGCTAACAAATGCCAAAAGAAACCAAAATCCAAAATTCTCTAAATCTCGTCCCAACTTAGACGCGATCAAGTCAGATCTAGAAGATATTAACTTCGCGGATATTTATTACATTCAAGACACAAATGAATTGGTAAACACTTTTATATCACTAATTAATACCGTAATAATAAATAATACAACTAAAATTACAATTCCAAGGAGACAAAGAATCTTGAAACCGTGGATTACCCCTGGCTTGTTGAAATGTATTCAGAATAGGGACCGAATGCATATGAGTTTAAAAAAATCACCTAACAATACTACGCTAAAGATAACTTATACACGTTATAGAAATTTCTGCAATGACTTGCTTCGAAAGCTCAGAGTAACCTATGAAAAATGTGAACTTCAAAAAGCCCAATGCAATCCAAAAGAACTATGGAAAACCATTCAAGAAATAACAAATACACGTAAGGTACGCACCAGTCCTGACAAGCTGTTAAAAATTAACGATAATCCCCAATCCTCGGTGAATCAGGTATGTTCATTTTTTAGTAACATTGGTAAAAATTTAGCGGATGATATAATTAAAACAAATAGGCAAGCCACGACACCTCCGAACAGAGATCCAGGCGAAAGTTTAACCCCAATTGACTCTCTTGCCTTACTAGAAGTCAATGAAACTGAAGTTGATTCAATCATTTCACAATTACGTAATGACTGTGCAGTGGGTTGGGACGGAATATCATCATCTCTGTTAAGAAAATGTCGCCAGTTGTTAGTGCCTCCTTTGACTTATATCTGTAATCGCTGTATTCAAACAGGAACTTTTCCTGACGCACTAAAAAAGGCCATCATTCTTCCAATATACAAATCCGGGAACAGAAACTGTGTAAATAACTACCGGCCAATCTCAATCCTGCCATCGATTTCTAAAATAATCGAGAAGATCCTCAATAAGCAACTCAAAGGATTCTTGAACAAACACCGCATCATCGCGGAAAATCAGTATGGTTTCAAGGCTGGGGTATCGACAGAGGATGCTGTTTTGGACCTTACACAATTTGTGGCAAAAGAACTTGATGGTGGGTCTAAATGCTTGGGCATATTTCTAGACCTCTCAAAGGCCTTCGACACAGTTTCTGTTCCCAAACTCATAGCAAGGATGGAGCATCTGGGTGTACGAGGCACAGCACTAGAAATGTTTAAGGACTATCTTAAAAATCGCTCACAGTTCGTTAAAATAGGTGATTATGTCAGTGATGAGGAAACTGTGACCTATGGCGTGCCCCAGGGAAGCATATTGGGGCCCACTATGTTCCTAATTTACATGAATGACCTCTGCAGAATGATTCTCCCTAACTGCAAGATATACGCGTATGCGGATGACACTGCAATCGTCATTTATGGTCCTACTTGGGATGCAGTTAGAGCAATGGCAGAACACGCTCTTAGTCAGATCATGAATTGGTTTCACGATAGCCTACTAACTCTCAATTTAGATAAGACCTGTTACATTCCTTTCGCGATCCGACGTAATACTATGCCCCCTAAGGACTTTACAATAATTGCTCACTCATGCCAGAGTTCATCCAATACTTGTGCTTGCCCTACACTGGACAGATGCGATAGTGTCAAGTATTTAGGCTTGCAAATTGATGAATGCCTGAGATGGGACAAACAGATCGATATGATAACTTCGAGAATATTGCGGCTCATTTACGTTTTCAAATCGCTAAGAGATCCCGCCGACATGGGCACACTGAGAATGGTTTATTTTGCACTGTGTCAGTCTATAATTGGATATTGCATTACTGCGTGGGGCGGTGCATCAAAGACCAAATTACTGAGAGCTGAGAGAGCTCAAAGAGCTGTACTAAAGGTTATGTGTAAAAAACCATATCGATATCCAACTAGACAACTCTACGACGACTGTAAGGTCCTGACTGTACGACAACTATTCATTCTGCAGTCAGCCCTCAGGACACATAGATCCATGCCTAAATCAAACCCTAAAAAGCGCACAAATGTCCCGTCAGGCGTTAAACATAAAACCTCTTTTGCCCAACACCAATTTTACGTCTTAAGTAAACATTTATACAAAAATCTGCATAAAAAGCTAAACATACTGGATTTAAATTGATATATGTTAAGGAAAGAAATAAGCCAATGGCTATTACAACAAGACTATGTAGCTACAGAGAATCTGCTTACTTACGTAACCTAATAAAAATCACATACATACTCATAGATCACATCTCACACTTTATATCCAGTTATTACATATTTACTAAATTTACGAATCACTTCCCCCACACACACTCATACACACACCCACACCCCACACACACACACACATATCACTCACACTCCGCACACCCACACACCCCTACACATACATACACATGCATGTCTCCATCATTCACATCCCTTGTGTAACGTAGAATTAGTTTTTGTTGTTTTTTTTTTTTTATTTCTATTTCTGTACAGCTGTTAGTACAAAACATTGACACTGTCTTCACTTGTTTCTGGTTGTGAATAATAACGGAATCCACTTGGCTGAACCCTATCTTTTAAGATACAGGCTAGTCCTAGTTTAAAAGATAGAGTCTACTATTGCATCATATTGTAAATATTATTTAAAACAATGTATACAGTGCAAAGTGCTATGTTTTTGTGAAATAAATACTTTTTATTATTATTATTATTATAAATAGAAAATTTCGGATATGAAAAATTCTTCGCATTAGATACCCAAATTCTTGAGGAAGGCTATAATATACCCTTAAAAGCCGAGAAAAAATAAAAAAAGTTAGAAAGAACACTAAGCAAAAAAAAAAAGGTGGGTGGGGCCGAAATTTGACATGGACGAAGTCGCTGGCGAAGCTAGTCTGTTATAAGCTGCATTGATTAATCAATGGCTGTCAATTAACCTGCAAGCTTTTGTCCTGTTCCCTTTTTGTCAAGTTACTATAAATTGAACAATTTGATACCTATAAAGTTGCACTGTATCATAATTGTTTCATTTTCATAAACTTTTGTCCGCGACTTCGTAATGTAAACTTAAGCCCAGTGTGACCTGCCTAGGGATTTATTTACGATCGATATTGCTATCTTTTTGATATCTAATGAGCTCTTCCCTTTTTTATATAAGTAGTTGTAAAAATATATTTTAGTGTCAGCTTGTATAAGTATTTAAGATTTGACAAAATATACTTACATAAAAAAAAACAATATATTATTATCTCTCAAATCACTCTTCAATGAAACCGGTCACAATTTTTTTTTCTCTGACATTTTTATTTGACTAAAGAGAGAAAAACAGTTTTGAAAAATACATTATACTGTATATCTGTTGTTCCTATCTATACTGATGTTTTCAAAATACCTCCCCATTCAGGCAAGATACAAAAAAGGCCAAGTGAGGATTGTGTAAATACCCTTGTCAAAACCTGTAATGATCCGTTTTATTCAACAAGTGTTTCACACTCAAGGAATCTCCTCATCCTTTGTATTTACTCAGCGTTTTTAGATACCCTTTGGTGTCCTGTTTCTTTTATAATTGATGCTAGATATTGTGCAGATGGGTTGCTAAGATAAATGTGTGTGTTTAGTGGGTGTGGAGTCCGGATCACAACACGTAAGTTATTGATGTGTACCATTTTTTCTCTCGTTTTCCTGCAATCTGTGGGAGTGATTTCGTGAAAAGGGACGGAAGTGTGTAAAAGGAAGCCGCGGAAGCGCGCGCTATTTGAATTGACCAATTAGCGCAAGCGGTGCTAGAGTTGGCCTTCAGATGGTATCAACACATTTCCCGAGAGGTCGGTACTGTCAGCCAACATGTCAGATGATACACATGATCTTAATAAGAGACTACTGTAAGCTCGCTCGTTTTTACCTTACCCTACCTTTCTATAATATCACCGTGTTAAAGCTGATGTCACGTAGGTGTGTATGTAAGTATAAGATGATAGTATGATTCACCCCTTCAATCGCATAAGAGTTATCGAAATCATATCTCCAAAACGTAATGGATATATAGGTAATGTCATTTATTTCCGCCCCAATTCGCACCTCACATATAAGAGAGAGAACATTGCAAATAGGAAAAAAAAATCACGTCACTTTCAAAAGTTCTTTTTTCTTTTTTTTTTTTAATATGCACTAGTATGAAATGCACTACAAAGGCGGACTTAAAACCTGACGCATTTTCTAGTCAAAGTCAACCTTAGAGTGATGCAGCGACAAAACATGGCAGGTACAACATACAGGAACGACAGCTCGAAAATAACTACACAATAAAATAATAAATACTGATACATCGATACATATGTTCTTCTTCGTCGTTCCCTCAATGCTGAGGATCGCGACCACATACGACGCGATTTTTTCCCGTCTCGACTAAGGCCAAATTTCCCGGGAATTCCCGCTTCGAGACTTCTCGATGAGAAACCCTATATGCGATCTTCTGCAGTGTGAACCGCTCGGTAAATGCTGCCTCCAACAGTCTTCTTACCATCTTGCCGATGCTCTGCCGTGAGCGTTCGAAAAGTCCTGATTCTCAGCCTAGTTTGAATAAATGACTTTTGAATTTCGTTTTTTTTTTTGAGCGCGTTTTATTTCCAGCCGACCCAGTATTACGAGTATAAGCCTTTCCAGACCATGCTTAGGTGAATGCATAATATTTTCGAAAAACCTTAGGGCACGATCCTGGCATATTGTAGATAAGCCGCTTGGTGATGTTGAATTCCTCCAGCATGATACATGTTTACGTACATAATAAACTTTGTCAGAAGAAATATCGATCGGTAGAGGAGAAAATGTATCCAGCAAATCAGCGTTGGGATGTTTTTGCCGACTTCTTATCTTCACGTGCCTTCACGTGCTTTCTTGTCTTCACGTGCCTTAACTTTAAAAGATAACCGAACCAGTCGATTGGTTGTTGGTTTAGAAAAAGATTTTTGAATTTTCGGAGTCCGTAAATGGTAAAATAATCCACTAATAAACGTTGATTGGACTTACAACAAGGTCACCAAGAAGAAAACCTAGTGATAGCCTAGTGGCGTGCCCGTCAGACTGCCAAGTCATAGGTCTTGAGTTCGAACCCAAGGCACGCACATCTGACTTTTCGGATCCATGTGCGTATCCTTTAATTATCACTTACTTCAAAAACGGTGAAGAAAAACATCGTGAAGAAACCGGCTTGCCTGAGCGATATTTCTCGACGGAATGTGAAACCAAGTCAGAGGCCCATGGGCGGCTTTAAAACTTTGACACCAGGTTAATCACTACTCACACGAAAAGAAGAGAAGACCGAGAAGAATAATTAAATTATATAATATCCGTGATAATTTATCCGGCAGAAGAGGAGTGTCAGAAGTATGTACTTCTACTACTTATATTTCCCTTTACCTACTCATATTTCTGAGAAAGTTTCCAAAGTAGTCTTTCAATCAGCTACAAAGCTGTAATATCGCTTTAACTCTATTAAAAACTTTTAATAACCTCGTGCCGTATTTCTGCATGGAGTTAGAAACAATTTTAACCTTTTGAACCTATTACCGGGTAGTACTGTAGAAGTTTGTACCTACCATAATTTTCCGATAGACTACGGGTCATCTAACCTAGTAGCTTATTTTGAAAAGAATTACTTAGCACAGGATCAGTTACTTTGAACTTTTACTTCAAATATCGTGGTACCAATAAGTGAATTGGACATTGGACGTAAGAGAGGCAGTCGCTCCATGTAAAGTACTGGTATTCAGCTGCATCTAGTTAGACGGGTAGCTGACCTCAACATAATTGGGAAAATGCTAGGCAGATAATGGCTTAAAAAACCGACCAAGCGCGTGTCGGACTACGCACAAAGCGGGTTCCGTGGTTGGGATGAATTTATCCTAAAAACAAACTTAACATTGTAGTTTAAAACATGTTGTCCCGTATCGATTTACGTCACAGTCAATTTTCCAACTGCAAATATAAGTTTGTAATCGCAATTTTTTTATGTGTTGACTTTTTCCTTTACGTGAGATCTTGCTTCCTGCCAAATTTCATAATTCTAGGTCAACGGGTAGTACCCTGTAGGTTTTGATTTGCGCCCCTTGCCATATCTAGTGAATTTATAACTCAAGAACCCTTGCCATATCTAGTGAATTTATAACTCAAGAACCTTTGCCATATCTAGTGAATTTATAACTCAAGAACCTTTGCCATATCTAGTGAATTTATAACTCAAGAACCTTTGCCATATCTAGTGAATTTATAACTCAAGAACCTTTGCCATATCTACTGAATTTATAACTCAAGAACCTTTGCCATATCTAGTGAATTTATAACTCAAGAACCTTTGCCATATCTAGTGAATTTATAACTCAAGAACCCTTGCCATATCTAGTGAATTTATAACTCAAGAACCCTTGCCATATCTAGTGAATTTATAACTCAAGAACCCTTGCCATATCTAGTACATTTCAGAATAGGAAAAACATACCACCTTTGTTTAAAAAACCAAACACGCTTTCAATACGACTCCCACAAACGATTGATGGAAAACTCACACGTAATTCGAGAATTCACTCAGGCCGATTTAAAAATGCCTCTGTCGAATAATATATGAGGGCTGTTCATATTCAGTGTAGGACCCTACCTATATGAAAAAAAGGCAATTTGTCGACCTTCGACATTCACGTATACGCAGAGTAGTACGTACTTGGTATTATTTTGGGAGTTTTTAACCTGAGTTGTGCGGTGTGATCTGTTTTCAATTAATACATTCAAAAAGATCGAAAATACCTTACAATAATTATTTATAAAGCTGCTTAAAAAAATTAAGCCTGTCAATTTTCTATCATATTTGTACGACGTAAATAATTCAGTATTGTAATAAAAAACAAAATGTATCGAGAAAACTTGAAAAACATAAATGATTATTTAATACCGACACGACACCTATTCAAAACTACTTTTTGCCCGCGGCTTCGCCCTCGTGTATCTTGAAAAATATCCGACGCGTACGTACTTCCGGGATTAAAAGTATGTGTTAATGCAGTTTTGAATTCGTCAAGTAAAGATATAACTCTATTCCCCTTTGTCACATTAGAAAGGTTTTAAATGAAATGAAAGTATTTTGAAAGTATTTATTTCAGACCAAGCACACAGTAATTGATACAATAGTCCATTATGTTAGAAGGTAGATACTTATAGCTATTTTAGTAAAATTTAAAATCATTATTATTTTGGATATGCATGAGCGACCAATGCCTCAAGATTTGGCTGTCCACTCTGTCCGACACCACGCTCAGAAGCGTGTTGGTGCTACCCTTTAGCCAAGACCACAGGGAAGCCGTTCTTTTGCGAAGCACCGCCTGGAAGCCGTCCGCGCTGTGGCCGGCGAACATGCCGGAGGCACTGTACAGCCATGGAAGCCCCAACAAACTCCTGTTATACTGGACGCGCAGAGCATTGCAGGCTTTTTTAGTGTAATTGCTCCACAGGTTGCACGTGTATAACGATTGGCAATAGCTTTTAAATAGTGTGACTTTAACGTCACGTGAGCATCGCGCAAACCTGCGAGAAAGTATATTACCCCTTACCGACAATGCCCTGCGCTCCCCATCTATGTCCATCCATATCATCATTTAATTTCTCATTGACCCAGTGACCCAAGTACTTAAATTTGGACACTTGCTATTGGACGGTTCCATTTAGTGTAATCAGAGGAACAGGGTAGGTTGTAGTCCCAGCCTTAAATACTAGAACACGCGAACGAATTCGCGCCAAAAGCTAGTCTACTAATAATTACCTCTATTTTATTATGCGGTTGTGAATGGCCAGTAGCTAGGTCTAGGTCTAGGCATTACTCATTATATTCAGTGCCTAGGCATTCGAGAAATACCTTACTGAATTCGATTAGGGTCAGCCATACATTAGCTTGACTTTAATATTTATGAGCAGAAAATGAGGCGTACAGATATAATTTATTAATTTTGTTTTACTTTATGATAAAGGTGGTTGCTATGGAAATTGGTTTTCTTGTGGATTGATAAAGTAAATGAGAGAGTTATGCAGATATTCAATTAGTTGGCAACGTCGCCGAATGTCGCTAACTAGTGAACTAGAATATTAATAATGAATTACAATTATAACACTAAATTTGATGTTTTAACCGTTTTAGGTGTAAAAATGGCATTTGGAAAGTTTCCAAATACCTACTTTTTTTACATCTTAAACTAAATATTCGGTGTTACGATAGTAAACATTGCATTTCTTAATCAATATTTTAGTTCACTTCTTAGCCATATTTTTTATTACCTTACAGTAATATTGCCAAATTAATCAAAACAACAAAATATTTGACAGCTCTTTGCGACGTTGCCCACTTTCTGAATAAACGATCTTAAAATGCTACAATCATTCTGCCTAGCCCTTTCCCAACTATATTAGGGTCGGCTTCCAGTCTAACCGGATCTTAAAATGCTACATTTGAAAAAAAAATATTAATGACAGCATTATTAATTGAAAAAACAAGTTTTCTTCGCTGATATGTTAACTAATCGAATGTACATGGATTCCTCACTGTCGCAACTGATGTTTGTACCTAAATTCTTTAAATATATTCTATTCTGAGAGATTCATCTAGTTTTGTAGGAAGATTTATTTCGACTACCTAAGTGTAATAAACTAGTTCCAAGGTAATTTAAAAAGAACTTTATGACTCAAAGGATATTACTGTCGTCTTGCACTGACGGTCCACTGTTCGTTGACATCGCTAAATCAAATAAACCAATGTAGATGTGATAAAGAAAAGAAAATGCATTTGTTTTTTTTAATGGAATGTCAATAAAAAAAATAAAAAAATATTTTCGTTCTTTCTTTATTTTCTTTCTTTTCTTTTCTTTTTTTTTCTTTCTTTTCTTTTCTTTTCTTTCTTTACTTTCTTTTCTTTATCACATCTACATTGGTTTTTATTTGGTATGCGTATTAGTGTCTTTTAACAATAGAAATACGTTAATTGATCGTAGTTCTATTACTACTAAATTAAGTACAATTCAGTTGGATAACAAGAAATAACGGTAAACTCTTCAACAAAATTCGACTGAAAGAATGAAAGATTTACTTAGCACAGACTAAAAGGCACACAATGAAAAAAAAAAAAAAAAAAAAAACTAATATAAACTGCAAAGTAAAAAACGTTCGTACGTAAGAAATTAGAAGGAATGTGTCCATGAAGGCCAATTTAGCAAAAATGCCAGACAACTATAAGTGCCTGACGCTGGTGAGGCTTCACCAGCGTCAGGCACTTATAGTTACTACAAAATAGTTAGTTAGTTAGTTGTGGTACTTATAGTTGTTAATTCTCTATGGCTGTAGAGAATTAACAACAAAGGTTTAAAAGGAAAAAGAAGAGATTGCTGTAAATCATTATTTTAGTGGCTTCATTTTAATACCTTCAAAGATTTCTAAAATAGTTATGCAAAATTGCTTTCAACGCCGCCCTTCATGATAAGCTGACAGTGTTAAAGTTCATGCTTAACGGATCGTAATTTTTGGTTCTAGGACATGCCAGTTTCCTCACGATGTTTTCCTTCACCGTTTTGTGAGCAGTGGTGATGAAATACATTACACAAAGTAAAGTGCTCTTTTTTTTGATTATGGGAAATCATCAAATGACTTCTCCCACTCTGAGTGGAGCGAGAAGGTGTGTCAGACTTTTACTGACTAAAATCCACCCGTGTTCCTTCCATTGCCTGTGTGCCGGGGCCGCGACATCCCTTTCGGACAAACCCGCAACCCCAGCAGGCGTTGGTCCTTACGGACCCGTTTGAGGCGCGCGTAGAACACAACGCGCCGTCGACCCGGGCCTGGTCCTTATCGGACGGCGAGCTGCCCATTGCTCACCGTCCGCAAGCCCGCGCCTACGGTGGTTGGAAGTCGGCTCGCGACTCCCGACGCCCGGGGCGTCTCCTGCGGCGACTAGGGGCGCGAGGGCGCGCATCTTGCCTCTCCCTCGCGCGCTCCGCCTCCTCCTTCGCGAGCATTACTGCTTCGCAGAAGGAAGTGACGGCCTCTCATGCACTCTCGCTCCGGACCATGGCCTGAACCAGGGCCGGACGCGAGAGATCACCGCCGCCGATCGCCTCCGTGAGGACACGGCGGTGCTCCGCCCAAGCCGGTGATAATTCTACAATACGCACATGAATCTGAAAAGTCAGAGGTGTGTGAAATGAACTGAAATGAAATGAAATTGTTTATTCTGTAAATAGGATATCGGAATCACTTTTACACGTCATATAAAAATATATTAAAAATAAGCTAGGTGAGGTCGGTGTTTCCTATCTGACTACTCTGAGAAGAAAGGCCGAAACAAACTCAGAGGTCGCAGTCTCTTTTAAAGTCCAGACATAATCTTGGTCAAGCCATGTGAGGACCATGTAGATTAGTGTCTGAAATGGTCTTTTGAGGAAAGAACCACACAGATTTGAGTGGACCTGTCCAGTCAGTTCAAGCATTTGTCAGTGATCGTGGAGCTCAACTCAGAACTTAAGGAGCTCAACTCGGCGAACAATACCAAGGAAAGGATATTTGTGTAGGCCGCATCAACTACTCACTGTGTGCCTTGGGTTCGAACTCGAGACCTATGACTTGGCAGTCTGACGGTCACACCACTGCCCCACTATCACTGCCCGCAAATGCCGCAAAGCTATGCTAAGAAATTATTCTAATTCCCGCTTCATTATGTGATAAAGAGAACGTAGGGTTCATTCATATCCAAGTATGTTCCAACCAGTGTTATTATTGTTTTTTTATTTTTATTGTTTTTTCTCGATAATTTAAATCAGTGTACAGTACGACACAACTTAGATGTAGCATCAATATGAAAATTTTCATTAATTCATTTCAATTTTACGAGTGTGTTTGGTTATATGACTTCACAAGTTATTGCGTTTGCATAAAGATCATTTTCACCTAAAGCAGTAATAAATATTGGTGATTTTGAAGGTGCACTGAGTTCAGATGGTGATCGGTTTTACGAACTTTGCCGATGCTACATCTAAGTTGTATCGCACTGTACCTATTTTTACTACATAACAAATAAAACTCTATACAAAGCTAGTAAGTTAAACAAATACAAGGTGCATTACGGGACTCCACTCAGCGGGGAGTCGGTGACTAATGGATGCCTCCCGCATCCTATATTGAGTTTTCGACGTGACAGGTGGGTTTATCTTGCCAAGTTTGTCAGGGCTAATATTGAAATCTGGAATAAGAAAGATTCGAAAAGTAGCTGTTACAATATACAGGGTCAAATTAAATTAGCTAGCGAAACCCAGCAGATGTGTGTGATGGGTAAGGTATCTAAATACGATAAAATAAAAAATAAACTAAAAGTCAATCAAAAAACTAGAAACAAGACATCACAGACAGACAAATTATAAATCCGGAGTCACAGGTAATCTGTTCGATTTATGACCTAACACGTGTGACTCTGGACTCGTGGAGGAGCTCGTGGCTAAGTAACAACAGCCGCACTGGTCGATCCATCAGGTTAAGCTACGCTTTCCGGGGTTGGTCAGTGGATGGGTGACCATCTTTACATACCGAGAATCCTCCGTGCCTCGGAAAGCACGTTAAGCCGTTGGTCCTGGCTGTCATTCGTAGATCTTTGACAGTCGTTACGAGTCGTCAGAAGCCCGAAAGTCTGACACCAGTCTTACCAACAAAAAACTGTTTTTTAAACGAATATTTCATGTAACTACACTAACTGCGGTCAATGACCTCACAAAAAACTCATCAAATTAATATATTTTTTGTTTTATCATGTTTAGATATCTACCCGCCAAGTATGCGGAGTTTTTCCAGCTAATTATTTTGACCCTGTTCAAATATTTTTTCTGGCGAATAAATGAGATAGGTGAATGTCCTTCCTTTACATTATTTGGTCTTGAAGAAAGCCTAGCACGTACTACTAGAAGATAAGGCCTAATACAAAGATTACTTAGTAAATGAAAATGGTCTTAGGGGAATATCTATCTAGGGGCATCACTGGCAGATTTGTAATTAATTTATGTTTATAACGAAACCTCTTTCAGGAAATCTTCGTTCTATATAAGATAATATGATGATGAAGATGATAAACTATTAAATGAGCAATACCTATAAATAATAAGTAATGTGTGTTTGTTTTATTTGTATTTGTAATCATGTTCTCGAAAACGGCTCTAACGATTTCGATGAAAGTTGCAATATCGGGATTTACGGAGCTCATCGCTCATCGGTCTCATTTCTGGGAAAATTTGTTTTCTCTTTTTTCACCCGAGCAGAACTCGGTTGACCAGGTACTTACTTTGAAAAAATATAACAATATACAGATTAAATACAATCATGCTTGATTATTTACGAAAATCATAAAAACAAACGGTCCATATGGTAATTTTCGTAACAATTTACCTAATTTTATAAACTTTACAAATTCCTTTTACTCACAAAACCAAAACAATTCAAAGGAAAGGTGTGTGTATTTCCATCTTGTAATATAATTTCGTGGTATCCAGTCATAGTGGGGTGGAGCAGGTTTATTCTGTAATAAATCTAAAATATTATTAAAGTAATACAACGAAATTACTTTTTGTCTAGACATAGTTTATTGTTCAAGCATAGTGTATTAAATTCTTTAAATTATGTTATGTCATAAAACATTATTGAGTCTATGAAAATGACAAAGAGACATTGAGCGTCAGTACATATAGAAAGTCAGGTAAATTATATCCATCTGCCTAGCCTTTTCCCAACTTTATTGGGGTTGGCTTCCAGTCTAACCGGATTCAGCTGAATACCAGATTTTTACATGGAGCGACTGCCTATCTGACCTCCACAAGCCAGTAACTGGGTAATACGATACCCCTTGGTAAGACTGGTTGTCAGACTTTCGGGCTTCTCTGATGACCCGTAACGACTGTCTAAGATCAACGAATGACAGCTGGGACCAACAGTTTAACGTGCTTTTCGAGGCACGGAGGAATCTCGGTATGTAAAGATGATCACCCATCCACAGACAAACCCGGCAAGCGTAGCTTAACCTGACGGATCGACGCGTGCAGCAGTTATTACTTAGCCACGAGCTCTTCAGAAAAATGAAAGTCGGGTAAATTAATTGCTAAGCAAATTGACTACCAACTTAAAATGTCCGTATGTAATCACAACTGTCATTCTTCAACAGTTTGTGTGAAACGGCTTTATCAATTTACCACACGCTAGCAGTTGGCGCCACTTTGCCAAGAGAAGATAACTCATGACACCTTAGATTTTGTTAAAACATTATTTTATTATTTTAAAAGTGTAAACAATTGTTGGTTGGCCATCAGAGACAAATAAATAAATTCGTTTCATTCAATCGTTCATCATTCAGTCACGACTAAAGAAAATATAGGCGCTTTGACACTTTTGACAGGTGCCTGGACTTGACGTCTCAGTGCTACCACGTGGTGAAAGTCATTTCAGAAAACCCTATTTGCTTAGCAATGAATTTTCCTGACTGTACATTATTTATTTTAAGTTCATAAATGTCTTTGGCATCATCTTTTTACTAAGCATTACATGCTTTGGATTATACACCGTATCCTTTCTTCAAGTTGATTCGGTACGTAACTTTTTTTTCGTCGTCACAAAATCACCTAATGTGACAACCACCAATATTGAAGGTTTATGCTAAGCCACACTAATTTACATTTCATCAGCGCTATACCCACTCCATATAATAAAATTTAACCTTGAGAACGTTTACGTAACCGTCTCAATAACAACAAACTATACAAAAATTTGTCCAACCATCAAAAAAATCGTTGTTCGTAAACAACCATAACATTCCAAGAGTTACATCGTCCAAGAACTCCAGAATAACCCCACAATGGTGAAAGGCAACTATCGGCCGTATCTAGCGGAAATTGCGCCCCCAAGCCAAGGGTCGATCTAATCGGCTCGTTGCGTGTACCGCACAGATCATTAGCGCCATCTACTGATAGTTCTACCTTCTTTACCCAGTTTCACAGGGTTGGTGAACCAATGGCATGCGTGCCTAATATGCTATGAAACATAAAATGCAGGCACTAATTAATATTAGTGTACCTACTGTCAACAGAACTTGTAAACAGTCAACAAGAGATACGTGACAATCAACTACATTTCTCAGTGAAAACTTCTGTTTCTGAACAGTGAACTAAAATGAACGACTCGCGAACGAGCGTAACGGGCTCGGGTCGGTGATGCTAATTCGGGGTATACTCAAATCCAGTCGGTCGGTGAAGCTGAATCCGGGTATATTGGGCTCCAGTCGGTCGGTGACGCAGAATCGGGTAGGGTATACGCGGCTCCAGTTGTTCGGTAACGCAGGATCGGGTATACTCGGCTCCAGTCGGTTGGTGACGCAGTATCGCTTATGCTCGGCGTTGAGTCGCGTATACTCGGCTCCAGTCGGTTGGTGACCCTGAATCGCGTATACTCGACTCTAGTCGTTAGTTTTCACTTGTATCGTGTTTCTGGTTTTTTCTTATTACAATAGCGTTACTATTGTTGTGCGGTTGTTAGTATCCAAATCGTATGAGTACCTATCATTCGTCTTCAAGTTTCCGGTAAAGAACACGAGCATCGCATTACGAAGATATTATTTCTTTCCCACATAACATACCAAACTGTATTGTTCTAAGATAAAATTTAGTCTTGACACGACAGGAGCAGAAGATTATTTTTCTAAATTTCTGTCATAGCTCTAGAAAGAAAGAAAGAAAGAAAGAAAATACGTTTATTTGCGGTACATATGACGCAAGGATAGAACAGAACACGAAAATAACTCTCCATATGTGTTTGCCACCCCTGCACCACTGCCATTTACGTTTCAAAATCGTATCTAAATGTTTTGAGGCCCTTGTCACACTGTCAGTGACCTGTATTTACGTTCGCCCTCAGTCGGTCAGATACCTGATAACATCTGGTTTATGGAGAATCAGTTGAAATACCCATAATTTTCTTTTAAAATTATATGTTTCAACAATAATACGAACATTGCTTGGGGTAAAAACTAAAAACCTACGGAATGACACTAAATTACACTCATTATGACAATAAGGAGCTCTTTCAGGAGCCCTGGCTACCGGCCTGGCTTGGACCCTGATCCTGATACCGGTGGGCTACTATTTAAAAAAAAATATAAATATTTAAAAATGGAAGGTAAAAAAAAAGGTGTATAGTGAAATAATAAATATTTTATTTCAGACAGTATTACTCGTACAGTCCATATTATCACAAAATATTTAAGAATAATATTTTAATATTACACGCATGAGAGTCATCCTCTGACTATTTACAAAGCGGACAGTGGCGCCTGCCACTTTTTGACCTTATTGCCTAGGGAATAAGATCGAAAAGTGGCAGGCGCCACTGTCCGCGATAGTACCTCCTTCATAGCCTTATCCTTGTCAAAAGTGTCTGTAATTGGTTTATGTGAAATAAATGCTTTGAGTTTGAGTTTACCATCATTCACAGAATCATTTCATCGATTCATCGATTGGTTCTCTATTGTCATAGTCATAATATGTCGATAACTCTCTCTCAACTTTTCTAGCTCTTCCGCATCACAAGCCCAGCAACATCCGGGTTAAAGCCAGCGCAGAGCGGTGGCTGCCACATAACGACCGCAGCGACGGCTGTCATGAAAATAATGGCAGTGGGGTTTGAGTTTACGGTTTCAAAAAACGCTCTTTAAGAAGACACACCAACTTACTTTCATCACGTTTCAGTGACGTCATTAGCCGGTAAATTGCGGCCACCGCTCTTCTAGGTAACCGTGACTTAAGACTCAAATCTCGAATAAACGAAAATCTCGAATCGGCACTAGATAAAACGACGACAAAATTTTGTCACGCTGCACATGTTAGCCTAGTAGCACATCACGCTACATCTGACTGAAAAACTGAAGCATATAACATGACAACAACAAGTCGAACCCACGTTCCCGCACGAGTGCTTTTAACAGCGTGTGGCCGCGGTCACTCGTCAATTTGTAGAACTTTGATATTTATGTAATGATGAAATATCATAGTCATTGTTTTGTAGGGCCATTATGAAGGCTTTTCAGCCGTAATTAATTTGAGGTTGGTAGTGGAAAATGTCATGGTGTTTATATTAGATATATGCAAAACTAGCCCTTTGCCCGCGTGTATGTCGTTTTTCGTCCAAAAATATTCTACACCTCCTCCACCCCTTCTAAAGGGTAGTTTTTAAACCTAATTATGACAAACTTTGTTATTTACTAAGGCCAAGTTTCAAGTTTATTACCCCAAGGAATAATAGTTTTCGTACAAACAAAATCCCCCGTAATGGTCTGCGCAGACTGGCGGGCGAGACGGCAGAGGATTATAAATTTATCAATTGAATTTAATATTTATATTATTATTTTTATTGTAGGGGCCAGTCTATCCATCATAAAAAATTAAATTGGCATCTCATTTCCTATGAAGTTTTTTGCGATTTCTGACTTTTCTAGAATCAAACCTTAGTTGGTTCGATATAATGTTTTGATCCTTAAAAGAGACAGGATCGACTGGCATCAAAAAAAGATTTCGTGAAAATGGCTTATTTTCTTGCTGGCCGAACATTTATTTTCAAAATTTGTGAACGTGGATCAAAAAAATATAAAGACCGTTTTTCTGTAACTACAACGGTTAAGGTCCTCCTCCCTCACTGCGCCGTATATAGAGAGATAAGAAAATATGTAATTTTGAACTCAATCATTATCATTACCGTACATTACATTATCAACCGTACGTATTTTTAATGGATTCAATGTGAATTACAATTCACATTGAATCCATTAAAATACGGACGGTTTTCACCATAAGCTCATAACTACTCAAAAGCTTAAAAAACTTGTATATAAAGTTTAATCTAAGTAGGTACATATTATCACAAGTAAAACTGCATTGTTTTGTTACTTATTAGGTGCATACCTACTAGTTAGTAATAATGTTTTATTGTCCCAACGTTAAACGTAAAACGTATTCTAAAAAATGAAAGCTTCATATTGCTTTTTATATATCAAAACCATCACACAAAGGACAAAGGCATCACTAGGAAGTAGGTTAACAAAGCATTGAGTTAATGGCTACCTTTTGATATAACATGTTCGTACAACAAAAAAGATCATTCGGAGAGTAACGAACATCCCGCTTGTTATCTATATGTATAATAAAGCTGAAGACGTTGTTTATTTGTTTGAATGCGCTAATCTCTGGAACCCCCAATCGGATTTGAATTTTGGATTTAACGCCGGCAGCACACCTCCACCCCACTCGAAATTCGAGTAGAACATGACGCGAGCCAGTCGAATTGAACTACTGCGGTTTCGCTGCTATGGTTTTGCGGCGGAGGTGTGCTACTGGCGTGATACCGAATTCTTGAGGAAGGTACTATCGCACTACGACCCTTAAGAGCCGAGGAAAACGAAAAAAAAAGTGGGATAGAACTCCAAGCGCAAACGAAGTAACAGTGCTGGCTGGGATACGACGTGACGCGGTGTTCGGCGGGGACTGAAATTTCACGCTGATAAAGTCGCGGGCAGAAGCTAGTGTTTCAAATAAAACCTCTTTAATTCACTAAAATACACTTTGTTAAACATATGAGAGAACCAGGGCTCGGAAACGTTACTTAAAATAACGTCTTTAAAACGTTTCTAACAGTTCTTAGTAACATTTTGTTCGGAACTAAAACGAAATGAGAACGTTTTGAAAAACCGGTTTATTCCGCAGGACGCAGCCGCGCACGGTGCGTGCGCCGACAAGCGTGAACTTGTTTAGTTAAATTGTACCTTATTCATTACATCATTGATTCCAATGCGCTTGCCGTTCACGAATTGATTAGGGTTGTGTTGCGAGTTTCCTATCGATCAACCCAAACATGGTTTAAAACGTTTTATTAACCGATAACGATATAAATTTTGTTCCTATTCAAAAACGTTTTACGAAACAAATCGTTATTTAGGTTTTTAAGACGAAACCGTTTCGATAAATATACCGTTATCCGAGAAAAAAATATATGAAAATTTCGACCCCCTCTATAAAACCCATAAACTCGTGTGGTATTCCATTATTTGGAACCACATCTTTTAGTTTATTTACGTATAAACACGTTACTCTTTCTTTATGTTATTATATTAAACAAACCACCTTTTAATATATTTTCCTATTGATATTCTATGACACTTATATTTAACTCACTTTTATATTCTGTAGCACTGTTTACCTCTGTAAAGCATACTCTTAATTATCTCTTGATTGTTTTATCATCCAAATCGATTTTATAGTATTTAATTTTCCCTTTTGTAAAAACTTTAGAATATTTATATTCTGACGTTTTCATCTTAAACTGTCATCTGTCGTAATTTACTTTTCTAAAACATAGACAGAACACATCATAGATAAGTACACTCTATCTTCTCTCATAAAGTGGGTGTACACACTGAACCTTCGCAATAAGCATAGATCTAAGATTTCTCCTCTGTAAGCCGTTTTTATTAGTGCTGGTCATATCTAAATTAAGAATTAACTTGAATATGTTTTAAAAACGTTTAAAATATGACACAGAACGATAAAAACGGTCTTCATATTTTTGGGAGACTAGTCTTGTCTGAGCCCTCGGAGAGTCGTATTTTTAACTTGAGACGGAGTCACTGTTTTTATGCCCTTAAGTCTTATTTGTTGAACAGTTAGCTACTCGAATATGAGCCTCTTAAAACTAGCATAACTAGCGTGCGCGAGTGTCCTAATTTTATTGTGTAATTTAAACTATCGATACTGAGTGGATTATGTCAATAAACATTCTAATACTGTGTAATACTGTGTTTAATTCGCTCGGCCCTCCTGCCTAGCCCTGTAGGAGGTGCTCACTTCTAACGAACTCTTAACCACGCGGCGTAAAACGCCGCGAGCACACGCACACGAAGGCCTCCGACACTAGACGTCGTTACTCTCCGAGAGAGACCTCCGCCGTCACCTGTGACGCTAGCGCGGTCCTCCCGCTAGGTGAGGCGCCTCAAAGCGCCTCCATCTACAAAGTCTCACATCCTCTACTCCGTTCCACAGGCTGGAGTGTACCTCCAGGGGGGATAATCCTCAGCCCAGCCTCCTGCACGCTGCCTGCGGCCTGCCTGCCTGCCCACCTGTTCCACTCCCTGCCTGCCTGTTCCTGCCTAACCTGAGCCTGTCTTGTGCCTGTTCCTGCCTAACCCGAGCCTGTCCTGTGTCCTAAATTTACCTTTACTTTTGCTAATTTAACTTTTAATTTTAATACCTTTTTTATTTTAATTTAATTTGTGACCTACGTTTCCCTCCACGGAGGAAAACGTTACGTTACACTCGTAAAACTCAACATGTAGGTAATATTTTTTTCATATTTTCCATACAAAAAATGAAAAATTCCATAAAAAAACACATCGAAGCTACAACCGCTGCGCGCCTCTGGCTCTAAAAAAAAATCACGGGTTAGGGCAAACCACGGGTACCACGTGGATTTGCGATTGTCAAATTTGATTTTAGTTGTGTCAAAATTATTTTTTAATTTAGAGAACTTTATTTGCAGAAAGCTCTAAGATTCTCAAAGCCAAAAGTAAGGAATTTTAGTGATAGTTTAGTTAGTTTAGTTCGGTGTACAAGAGAATCGGCACCAATATGATTCTATTTTTAAATTTCGGTATTGTGTTCATAATGTACGTCGATAATGTTTTGAAGTTTATAATTCGAATAATTATTACGATGTAAAAGTAGATAATAGTTATTTATGCTATAAGTGCGGAAGGTAGGTGATTTCCGATGAGTGGCATTTTATTCACGAGCGAGTGTATAAGTCGACACGAGTCGGAAATCATCTTACGCACGTGTATCATACAACGTTTTACTATGCATTGTGAGAGGAAAAATAAAACTTCGACTTCACTTCACTTCGACTTCGACTTCGATTTCGACTTTAACTTTGACTCCGCCATTGCCATCGCCATCGTCATCGATATCGTCATCGCCATCGTCATCGCCATCGCTATCGCCATTGTCATCGTTATCATCATCATCTGATTTGTAAAACTTTTCTCAAATAATAAAAACTCTTTGCACGACGACTTTGGCTGACGACGGCCACAAAAATAAAAATAAAACAGAAAAGTAAAAAGCACTAGTGAAGAAAGTGACACTTTCCGCACTAATTTACTGCTTGGAAAAGGCTCTTTTCGAGCAAATGCATTGTAAAAAATAATATAATTCAACTAGCCAATATCCTGACCAAGATTATAATTAGATTTACCGCTTGGTCGTAATTTTCAACGCCAAGCTCAGTAATATCTGACGCAGCAGTATATTTTTTACCGTTAAGACGTCATAGCCATAAAAGCAATAAAGAAAAAGTTATTTTATTATAACATGGCGTGAAGTCGAAAGAAAATTGATTGAAACCAAATATTAATATTCTTTTAACCCTCAAAATGCGATCGCGTGGTCAATTAACCCCACGCGGCGCTTAAACTAACTCCAAACACAAAAGGAAGTGAATTAGGAAGTTTTCCAATGAATTATTACGATTTTTGCCTGAAACTATATACGAGTATGTGCCAAAGTGTTATTCGAATAAGCATGAAATCATAAATAACAAGATTGGGTTAACTTCGAAGAATTTCTTAACAAAGAAATGGCGTCACAAATTATTTTCGAGACTATCGAAGCGTCGCTTTTATTATGTTTCATAATTTTGAGAGACAGCGTTATTTTGCTTTATTACCATCTCGACAGGCAAGAATAATGTTTTACCTTGTAGGTTTATACAAAAAGGAAATAAGATATTGAAAGATCTCACAAAATTCATATTTTATCTATTCTAGGACTGACTGTTTTTTTTCAAAACAAAAATCCCATAGCGCTCGGCTGGCTTCGGAGTTTGTTTCTTATAAGCTGAGGATGGCCACTAAATGGCTTAAACAGGCAGAAGTCCAGGATGCTTCTGAAAATGCTCCAGACAGAATACTTCAATGAGAATTTTCGGACCGAAACCAAACCCTAGGTTTAAAAAAAATAAACTTCCTACAAAGCCGGACATGCTACACCAAAATAATAAAACAATACCTTTCACAAATCATACAATTCGTTCATTCCATAACAGTTTATATAGTTCACTCGACACAGTTACTGTCATCGCAGAAACGCACGTGCCACAAAATATATACTCTCTGACGCGAAAACCCGGCTCCTAGCGATTTATTTCACCAGACAACTTTTGTTTTGTTTGTGTAACAAATAATATAAATGTATGTTTCAGTTACTGTATAGTTTTGTACTTTATATGGATGTAAATGATTGAAGGAGGTATTACTAGTCCCTTGAGTAAGTGATACATCGTGATTATGCCAGTAGGTCTTGTAATGGATGGCTTGTAGTTACTCTGGCGTAGTGTATTGCATCGATCTATCAACTCAGTCTTTCGCTGTCTGCTGTTGGTAATAGTGTCAATTCCTAGCATCAGAGAGAATGACAGCTCACTACACTTAAGTTTTCACGTGAGATTTTTCAGAATGGATTGGCCGTACCATTTTGCTGATAAGACTGTATTTCCTAATTATGACGTAATAAATCTTCGGCGGCGATCAAAATATTGTCAAATCAAATTAACCTATACTATTGAATGAGCAATATTTGTATAAATATATATACAATGTCGCTCATGGACATGTGACCGCCCGTATTTTTCCGAATATTCATGAAAGATGATCGAAAATTAACTTTAAAAGGGGGGATCTATCTTTAATATGTTTCATGGTATTATTTATATTTATTTTTTGAGTAGCGTTTGCGTTCTCCGATGTTATTGGCTCGATTTGGATTCTGTTTATTATTTCTAAAAGCTTATGAGTTATTTTACCGGACTAACTAACATTATTTTATTAAAATTTGTCGACTATTAAAAAAAACTAAGGTGAAAACATTTTTTTCAAAAAAAAACTGTATTTATTTAAAAAAACCGAAGTGATTTCGAAAATAATTAAAAACTATTTTTTTTTAAGATAAAATAATTATCGACAATTAACTTTAAAAGGGGGTCTCCTTTTAAAGTTAATTGTCGATAATTATTTAGAGAAATACGCACGACCACATGCCCATGGGCGGCATTCGCAATATATTTGTAATCAAGTTCTCGAAACCGGTTCTAAAGTTTTCAACTAAAGTTGCAATAAAGGGGTCTGTCTACGCGGGCGAAAAACGATCTAGCTAGGTCTCATATCTAGGAAAATTCGTTTTCTCTATTCTCTATTTTCAGCCGAGCAGAGCTCGGTCGCCCGTACTGGTACAGGTACTGTTTACTTATTTGACCACACAGGTTATAACATGGTAGGTAAATATACTGATAATACATAACAACATGGTTATTGGTAACATGTCAGTATTAGACTTAGGAAATTCGTTGATCTGATGATAGTTGATACTTGTAGATCTGCCATATTTTGTGACAAATCATTTATTTCTAGAAAAAATTAGAGCAGTTACTCACATTCAACAATCAAAACGAGCAAAATACCTTTGGCTATCAATAAAAAATCAAAACCGAAAAGCGTAACATTATTACCTCCTAAAAGGCTTGCCCTATTCCGGAATCCCGAAACGATGAAAACAAAGATTGATTAGGAATTCAGTTCAGCTTCAATCAATCATTCGTTCGACTGAGGTTCGTTCTCATATCTCGTGTGTACAGACCCTTAATAACTAATTATGCACATAATTATGGACGTAGAGATTTGATTTTATTTTTGTAATTCGAGAGAGGTATGTAACCAGGATAGGTAGGTAGGTAGGTATTCTTCGTATTTTTTATTAAGTAAGAAAAACACAAGTCCGCCTGTACTTCAAAACATCATCATTTTATCTTTGTTGTGCCGATTTCTGAAGCTTTAATTTTCGACCGATAATTTAAAAAAAAAATGCACTGAGCTTGATCCTACAAGCTAAGTGCAATATTTTAAGGGGCATGCGCACTGAGTAGCCCGCGAAATTCAAATTGGCTTATGTGTTTGCAATTTGCAGGTCAGTGTCAGATTGTATGTTGATTAAAATATTATTCGCGACCGTAACAAATATGGTTTTTAAGAATTATAATCATTAGAATCAGCAACAACAAATCATAAAGTTAGATTTGAACTCAAATGTCATGATGTTATGAAATAGTTATTAAATATGAAATTATAGAGTTGTATTGCTGATTTTTATGATTATAATTCGATCAATAAATATTTGACATGGCTGCAAACCATATTAAGATCAACATAGAACCGGAAAAAAAACCAAATAATAGATATAATGATAATAAATATCCACCACAACAAGATAAAAAAATCGACAGGGAGCGAAATAATCAAAAGAGTGCGACTTTGTATTCAGGAAGGGACTCATTTTGAGCATTTGATAAATGGATTAATTTTGTATTAAACATGTTAAAATTCATGGTCTTCCTTTTATTTGTGACACTGTTATTTAGCAAAAAATTATCCATAAGATGAAGCCTTTCGATCGGTATGATAAAGCTACAGGGTGATTATTTTTCTCATGTAACGGGTTCGATTGGGGTTCAACCTTGTAATTATTTAAATATCTATGAATGCACTTTAAATTGTTTTTTAAATTCAAATAATGTGTTCTTTCAGTAAAATGTTCCATCTACAATATTCAAGGTACTTTCCCTCCATGGGACGCCCTGTATATAAATTTGAGTAGGTACAATAAAATGTCCATAATATTTAATTATTGAGAAACATCAATAAACTTTTATAGTGGCGCTATTCAACCAGCAATGGCATCTTTATTCGTGACTGGTCATACAGAATTGAGTTAATATAGTCCATCTGCAGTTTAAAATATTCCAACAAAAATATCGGAGTTCTCACCCGAGAAGAATCCGTTCCATTTATATCTTGGAATAAGGTTTGCTTCAGCATGCTTAGTGAGGGGGTTGATTTTAACATCAAACAATTTGTCTTTTTTTTGTTTTTGTAATTCATAATTGATTTCTACTTTATTTTTTATTTAGAGGTATAAAAATTATATATTAGGTATGTTAAAACTGTTTGTATTTCTCGTCCCTTGTCCTTAAGGGTTCATTAGAAAACCAGCGTCAGACAGCATTTGTCTGGCAATGAACCTTTTTCGCGCAGCAAGACACACTATTTTTGGTATAAGATTATTTTCACTTTTTATCTTGTGTGTGTTTCACGAACTGTGTCCAAATAAATATTATTCTTTCTTAATTTTCTTTCAAACTTAGCCAAAGATTTATTATTAATGTTGGCCAAACGGTATGGCCAAAATTAATGATAGATATTTTTAACATTAAAGATATTTCATTAAATAAATTGTTGACAACTGCCAACGTAATCATTAATTTTCGACGTCCGTTACTAAGTAATTATGGAACGCGCGAAGATATTATTAATTGTTTTGTGTTCAATCAACCGTTTTTCGACATTCCTTCCTGCTTCCTGTTTGAGAGAGTTTATGTCGTTTTTAACCGACTTCCAAAAAGGAGGAGGCGGGTGTTCGACGCGTATGTAATTTTTTTTTTTGTTTTTATGTATGTCCGTCGATTTCTCCGTCAATTGTGGACCGATTTAAAAAAGTATTTTTTGTTTGAAAGGGTATGCTCCCGGATTGGTCCCATATAAATTTTATGCTCCCGGATTGGTCCCATATAAATTTTATTAAGTTTGCTGGGATAGTTTTTGAGTAAGCTTCAATAATACGTATTTTTCCCACTTAGTAAATGTGGATGATATGAGACTTCCGAAAAAAAACACTACAAAGTGAAAAATTACTTTAATTTAGAAGTCGGTGGCAAAAAACGAAAATTCCAAACTAAAGACACCGACTTCCGTAATTAAAGTTATTTTTCACTTTGTAGTGTTTTTTTCGGAAGTCGGTTGTTTTTTTCCATAAATAACCTTCTACATCTTTGGAAACGGTTGGAAATCTTTTATTGCATCTTATCTCAGTATATTTTAAACCAATTTTTGATACTAAACCAAAGGAAGAAACGTATTAGATATACTTTACCGTGTATTGTATCCGCGTTATGGTGCTTAAAGCGAATCTCTGATTCTCTTTATTTCTAATTCTCTGATTGGGTCTACTATGGCATCATTACTAATAGTGATATCATTAGTAAAGATGGCAAATGGGTCCAACCAAATTGCTCCAGCCCGTTTTTTTTATATTATAGTGAATAAAAAATCTGTGCATGTACATTATAATGTTACAATTATAATTACATAATTAAACACATATGTAACACACACACACACATGTGTGTTATATGTAACATCTTTCATCTCGCTTTCCAGCAATCAAAATCTAAAAAAAAACGAAATAATCAAGTCTTTGGGACTGATTTCGTAAAAAGGGACGGAAGTGTGTCACAGGAAGCCGGGGAAGCTAACGTGCTACTTGATTTGACCAATGAGCGCGCTCGGTGCTTGAGTAAGCCGTCAGAAACGACCTTGAAGACGCCCCTTTAATATTGCTTATTACCATAAATATTGCAAGGTGACTCGTAAATTCTTATTCACGATCAACCGAAAACATCCTTCCTGACTAACAATATTACTGATATATACATACTACTCCACATTGAATATCCCAAAATAAAGTACCTACTGCCCACACGTACTAAGATATACAAGGTCCATCAACATCATACATTCAGGTTTCCTTTAGTAAATTGCATTGGGGACTACGATATTACATTCCGACCCAAGTAAAAGGCTATTTTTCTAACATTTACTAGTCCATGTACGTCTCCGTTTCTTCATATTTCAGGCCTCACAAAGTAATGTATAAGGCTAGTTTTAACTGACTTCCAAAAAGGAGGTGGTTCTATTCTCGTAGCGTACGTATTTTTTTCCGTCCATCGATTTCGCCGTCAATTGTGGACCGATTTTGAAAATTATTTTTTTGTATGAAAGGGTATGCTCTCAAATTCGTCCCATATTAATTTTATTAACTTTGCTTGGATAGTTTTTGAGTAAGCTTCAATAATACGTATTTTTTCCACTTAGTATATATGGATGATATGATGATAACTTCCTGTCACTGTTATTAACATAGCAGGTAGTGGTATTCGAATTTGTGTCGGGTAGGTAACACAACTAAAAAGTGAAAAATAAAAACTTTAAGACGAAGACGGTTGTTTTTTTTGTAACTATCTAACTATCCTTTAAGATATAGCATCTTTGAAAATCCCCTTATTTTGTACCTGATGTGCGCTTTTATAATTTCTAACGTGGCGATATTTATATCGTGGACATCCACGGCCGGGAAGTAAAACGTATGAACATACGTGGACGTTATACCGTAATCATTTCATCATTCTCCTGCTCTTAACGCAATTTATTGGGGGTCGGCACGATATGTCTTTTCTTTCATACTATAACGTTATCGTGGACGGAAAAGCGTCTTCTTACATTTCCATACATTTTTTACTTCGCTCTGTTATCGCGATGCCGTGCACGTCCGCGATAATATCGTCACGTAACAAATTATAAAAATGTCCAATAACAGCCAGTAAATGGTCAAACGCCACGGACATTGCCAAACGCATGAAGCATCTGATTGCAGTTTTTTTTACAGAAAGTGTTGCTTTTTAATAAATTGTCAGCCTCTTAGCACTGTTCTTACAACATCCAAGAAGTGGTAAAAGGCCTATTCTTTTTCAACAGTTACTGGAAAAACGTAGCGAGTAAAACTCATTCTGAAACTGTTGTAAATACTACGACAGATTTTAACAAGTTCCAGTCTTGTTTAACGAGCAGTGAGAGCCTAGTGGTGTGACCGTCGGACTGCCAAGTGAGTGACTTTTCGGATGCATGTGCGTATTATATATCACTTGCTTCAAAAACGGTGAAGGAAAACATTTGGAGGAAACCGGATGCCTGAGAGATATTTCTCGACGGCATGTGAAGCCAAGTCAGAGGCCCAAAAACTCTGACACCAGGTTACTCATTAAAAATAAAGAAATAATCCTAATATATCTTATCTTGTCCATTTCGGGACACAGCCCCATGGTGTCCCATACAACCTTTCGGTCGGAACGCTGTTGCCGATGCATTGATCATCGCTATTCGTACCACGAAATCTACTAAGTGCTGCATTTCATGGCGGCTTTGTTAGTCACTAACCACACGAAAAGAAGACGAAGAAGCCATGTTTAATCTTTTGGAATGAAGTTCCTTATTGCAAGCCTCTGCCCACTTGGTGAGTGAGAGCTGGACCGAAAAAAGTGTAACATTTTGACCGTCAGGACAATAGACTGCGCGCAAGATAAGTCCGCGCGGCTAAAATCGGAACGAATCGTATGCCGCCGGCCGCCTTGTCGATGATCTTGCGATTCATTCGCATAGGTACTAACCGCAAGTGACGTTATCCATAGATAATTAAAGGCTACACGTAGAACAAATGCAAAGTTCAAAGTCGCAGTTGTTCTAAACACTAAGCGCGCGCCGACACGGCACATAATTACATCACTACACTATCCGCTACATGCCTGTAGTCATGTAGTTACATTC
Source organism: Agrochola macilenta (assembly GCA_916701695.1). Taxonomy (NCBI): domain Eukaryota; kingdom Metazoa; phylum Arthropoda; class Insecta; order Lepidoptera; family Noctuidae; genus Agrochola; species Agrochola macilenta. The sequence goes on along the minus strand of OU753554.1, from coordinate 18,868,456 downwards.
ACTAAGTTCATACATTCTGACAGCTGACACACCACGCTACCATTTCGTCACTATGTGGTCAGTTTAAGGCTGCGTGTATAGAGGAGCGGGACAACTAGCGTGCTAGCTATTCACAAGGCTTCCGGTTCGTGCATGACACATTTTCACCTGACTTGCCTAGTCCCCGACAGCAAATAGCTATCGGCAGAATAATGCTCGTCTATTCCGTTTAAACGGTCAGGTTTTTGATTTGTAACGGCCTTTGTAAAGGAATCCTTCGAAAACTTTGATTGATGTTCGATTCGGCACGGAAGCGTATCGAATGGTTCTGGTTGCGTACGCCAGGCCACGGTATCACGTATCAGGTATCACGGATTTGTAGATTTTTTCCTTTAAAACTGAGATTATTAAACTAAGTACCAAGCTCTGCTCTGGTGAAAATAGAGAACGCTCAATAAAATAGTATAGGAAAGTTCATACTAATTCCATGTATAGTACATACTAATTCCATGGTGCCAAGTCATTATTCTAAGGTAGCCATCTTGTTCTAAACTTTGGGCGAGCGAGCTCTCGAAAATACGGAGAAAACTAATTTTCCCAGATATGAGACCTAGCTAGATCGATATTTCGCCCCCGTAAACCCCTATAATGCAACTCATCGAAATCGTTAGAGCCGTAAGTAGCGAATATTGGTATACCTTTTGCCGACTGAAACTAATCGGCCAAACTTGATTCACAAAAACATTCCGCAAAATCTTTTCGTTTTTGTCTCTAGTAGTCTTTGTTTCTCTTCTAATAATGTACCTAAACCAAAAGGCGTGTCTCCATTCACCATTGATTACCATCGGCACTTAATCGGAAAACTTCGGGTGACATCGGGTTTTTGCTCCGTCAATCACCATTAGATATTATTAGGTGTGGCAATAAAGGATTTTGGGTAGGGCTGCCACCAAATTAGTTCGCTATTTTTGTTTTATAACCTTGCTGTCTGCTTATAACATAGGGACCTTCGTGTCTGCTTATAGACTTGTAAAAAACAAGTTTATATTTTAAATAAAAGGTTGATTAATTGACTGATTGATTGGTTTTTAATTGACATTAATTTGAGTGAATTTAAATATTGTAAATTATTTTAAAGCTTTTAATGAATTTATAGATGCGATTGACTTAGGTATTAATTTATTTATTTTACAATTTGATTTTGTGTACTTATTTCAGTTATTTATTTTAGGTATTATAATATTATTGTGGCTTGTATTTTAATCTTTGATTACTAACATAATTTTTAAGTAGGTATACTAACACAAATGTCCGTGTGGTGCCGGACGTAAAGAATAGTACCATCCCATTTCTTCCCGTGGGTGTCGTAAAAGGCGACTAAAGGACTCACTAGAGAATGGGCAGCAGCGTTCTTTATGCATTTTAACAGTATACTGCGATCGCCAACCCGCCTGCCAAGCGTGGTGATTATGGCAAACCCCCCCATTCGGGGGAGGCCGATGTCCAGCAGTGGACGTCTTTCAGCTGAAATCACGATGATGATGATGACTAACATAAATATGGATCACTGTATCTGAATTAAATTAATTAATTAGATAAGATACATGTTCAAATTAAAGTTTCTCATTCAGACTAATAATGTAGGTACCTAATGTAACTACTCGTAATGGATCCCATCATCCGAACTGGATTTTGGTAAAAATGGAACCACTATGGAATTGTATATTTACAAATAAAAAAGTAATTTTCCAAATCGGTTTATAAACGACGGTTCACAAACATACAAAGATAAATCAACCGAATTGATAACCTCCTCTTTTTTGGGGACTTGGTTAAAAACATTTACCCATCTTTTGACTCCGCCGCAGTTGGGTACAATTAACATAATTACAGACTTATTGTCGAATGCAGTTATTAGTAGACAAGAGGACGCTATATTTACCTACCTAGAGATAGTCTAACTGCACGCCCCATTTGAAATGTGTATGTGTCGTAGGATGATTCGGAATATTGCGAAAACACGGAAAGTAGTGAAAACATTTCTGAGAGCAACTTGGTTGAAATAGGTTAGAACTGTGACCAACCGCACCCGAGCCGACCGAGCGAGGCGAGCGGTGCGCGGCAGCGGCCGGCGAGCGCTACTTCCAAGTTGCTCGCAGAAATGTTTTCACCATTTTCTAATTATCCGTGTTTTCGCAATATCCCTAGGTACACGAAAATTTTTATTATCAAATCATCCTACGACATATGCAACAATCAGTGAAGGGGCGTGCAGTTTTAAATTAGAAGATCTGTACATTCATATCATTGGTACGTCCGTAAATATACCTCACTGCTATAGCCCCTTTAAAGCAAACAGCATGCACAAAAAAGACAACAGACTACGAGTTCTCGTGAAACGAAATACTAAAAAAAATACGACTGAAAAAATATATTCGCTCAATGTTTAATATCGGGCGATACAGAGGACTATTGAAAAAACCGGCCAAGTGCGAGTCGGACGAAGGGTACCACCGTACAATATTTCGGAAAAAAACACCGAAAAAAATATGTTTCTTGTATGAGGACCCCATGTAGTGTTATTAAATATTATATTGTGGTACAGAACCCTTATTACTAAACGAAGTACATTTTTCATCTTAATTAAACAAATCGCAGAGTTTGTATAATTTTTCATAATGATACTGTCAATTACAAAGTATTTTTTTGCAGTTTCAGAATATCGCCTATATTTAAATAAAATACCTTTGAATCGGCGTTTTTAATATTTTTTGTACAGTACATGATATACCTACAGAAGTTTCAAATTCTTAACTTGTTTAATTGTTGCTATAGAGCTCGTACAAAAATGGTCTACTTTTACTTATTGATATCTTTCCCAGCCCCCTATTTTTTCATTTTTGAGGATAAACAAAATATTTTTATACTCTACTCGATAAGTTCTAAAAATAATACCCCACATGCCAGGGTAAGAATTGTTTTTTTTTTCAAAATCCATAGTTATGGTTTGGTATGGAAATCAAAAATTTATAAAGGTTAAAATATTATGGGGTCCCCCGTTAGTTTTTAATTGTATTATTTGTTATAGCGCGATAGAAATACATTATCTGTGCAAATTGCAACTGTCCACCTATTACAGTTCATGAGATATAGGCTGCTGATAGACAGACGGACGGACAGACAGCGGGGGTCCTGTTTGGTACCCTTCGAGTACGGAACCCTAAAAAACGATGCTTCAGAATAGCATTTTTATGGTGCCTATAAAATAAAACTTTTAGAAAGCTTTCGAGTTTAAGGATCTGCTATACAAGTATGTGCTTTACAGGTTGATGGTTTTGAACACGGTACGATTATAGCTTCTTAAAAACCTTATGTTCTATTTCTTTCAAAATAAAAGGCACCACTGAATTACAGTAAAAATTGTGTGACGTGATCATTATGCCCTGATATTAAAAACAAGCAGTTGTGTATAGTGGAGGCTATTAATGTATACCATGAAAACTTGGACACCATAACACTAGTAGTTCTGCGAACAGTAAATCTCGCGAGCTCTAACAAAAAAAACATGGCAACACGGTAATTAAACAGAAATAATTAACCGGCCAGCGACAACGACAGCGCGATCTAGCGGTGCACAGTAGCGCCATCTAGTGACCTTATTGTTAAACTAACATTAATATTGGTTTTAATTAAGCCTCGTTTTAGAGAGCTCTGTTTTTTTTCTTCAGAATTCGTTAGTTTTGTGATAAGAAGTTGGTCTAAGGTGCTCCATCAATCTCTAGCTAGTAGTTATCGGGCAGATTCCACTGGTAGAAATAAATAAAGCAATTTACTGCATTTTGAGGAGCTATTCTGTTCATCATGCTGAAGATCCTCATCAGATCTTCACCAAATTTTTATGAGACTAATATAAAATTACTATCTTTCAAATAAAAAAGTAATACCGATATCGGATCTCATGAGGCGGCGATATAGCACCCTTTTTGCCCCTTTTTGGAGAAAGAATATTGGAGGGGCCAATCAAAAATCAAAATTGACAACAGACTCAAACAGAAAAGCGGGAAACCAAAAATATGATAGAAACAAATGGAAAGCCAACAACTCAAAATAAGACCAAGCTACAAGAAAACTATAATGTGGAAGGCAATAAAATTTGCATTTTAAGTACTGATAATAAGAATAACATTCTATACATTGCAAAAAACGCTTTAGCTGAGTCCGATATTTGCCATTACATCACACCACACGGTAATATGCAAGCTCAACTAAACGGAATAAAACAGAAACTCTCAAACTACACATTAAACGATTACTGTATTATATTGCTGGGAGTAGAGGACTTCACACTTACTAACAGATACTTAGACTGTGTCGTCCAAATTAGACAAGTGTTACAAGACATAACGAACACAAACGTTATTATCTGCACCCCAACGTACAAGTTTTTTAATAATAACTACCTTTACAATTCAAGAGTGGAAACTTTCAACAACTTACTATACCTTGACATACTCACTCACGAACACGCATATTTCTTGGACAGCAATAGAAATTTAAGTTACGACGACACAATGTTTGATAGACGTTCCGGAAGGATAAATAAATTTGGACTTCAATCAATATTTAATGACATACAAAATATGATTAGGTTCATAGCAGCAAATTCTGAAAAATATATTGAAGAGTGTAAAGTAAATTCCACTTCTTGCATAAATGAACGTATGGAAAAGGATCAAGTAAGCAAGCTAGCAAACAACTTGGAGCTTTTTCTTTGATAACTACATGCACATCATGCACCAAAACATTGCTGGCCTTCTAAATAAATCTGATCAACTAACAGTACATATTCAGGAATTATTGCAAAATCAAATCAACATAGAAATAATATGCTTAACAGAACATTTTGTCATTTCTGGCCAAGAAACACTGATTAAAATATCTAACTTTAAACTGGCGTCATGCTACTCTAGAAGGGAGCAAAGACGAGGAGGTTCATGTATTTTGGTAAAGACTTATCTCGAATGCAAGGAATTAAGCGATTTAATGAGCTTTTCTATCACCGGTGTTTTTGAATGTTGTGCGATAGAACTGCCAAAACATAAATTAATAGTAGTGTGTATTTATAGGCCTCCCTACATGTCTAACATTAATCGTTTTTTCGAAACTTTAGATACCTTATTAAAAAAGTTGTGCAATAAGACTAATGTAAAGGTGGTATTATGCGGAGACTTCAACATAGACATTTTAAAACGTAACAGATGCACTTTGGACTTTGAATATTTGCTCCTAAATTACAACCTTAAATTGAAAATAAGGCAGGCCACAAGACCAAGCAGTCTTACTTGTCTAGATAATTTTGCTGTTGATGCGAACCTAAAATGCACTAGTGATATTATTGATTTTGCGATATCGGATCACTCAGCTCAAATCCTCAAAATTCGAGTTAATAGAATTTGCAAATTAAAGTATTGGCGCACTCAAAAAAGGGATTATTCTAAAGACAATTTGGTTTAGTTTAAAAAAAAATTGCAGAGTTTGTCGTTTTCAAATGTATACGGTGTGAGTAACCCTAATGACGCATATAACAAATTTATAGAAATCTTTAAACTCCTTTATGATCTGTGTTTTCCAATTAAGTGGATTAGAATTCAAGCAGAACACAAAAATAAATGGGTTTCTAAGGGCATTAAACTTTGTAGCAAGAAGCAAAGAAGCCTATTATGGAAATGCAGGTTGAATCCATCAAGCGAAAATAAAAATAAATTTAAGTCATACTCACAAAGGTTTAAAAAAGTCATCAGACTCACTCAAAGGGCACAAAATAACAACTTTATAAATACTGCTCATAATAAATCAAAGGCTTCATGGCAAATAATTAACAATAATAACTATATAAAAGAACCTGTATCAAAGATTACTAACCAAAATAGGACAATTGACGATCCTAAAGAGATAGCAACATCATTTAACGACTTTTTTATTGACCAAGTACAAAGTGTAAGTAACAAAACAAACGTTAGAACTATTGACCTGAATTACAACTCGAATTCAATGTTTATGGCCCCAACTGTCTCAAACGACTTAGTAAGGGTGATCAAAAGCCTGAAAAATACACAAAGTCATGGTTATGACGGTATAACTACCAAGGTTGTGAAGTTTGTCAGTGATATTGTAGCTGCGCCTTTAAGTCACATAGTGAACACTTGTATTACTTCTGGTATTTTCCCTAATAGCCTGAAAACAGTTGTAATTAAACCAATACATAAAAAAAATAGCAAAGAAGATATGTCCAACTATAGACCAGTAGCATTAATCCCTATATTCTCCAAGATACTTGAAAAGATTATTTATGAAGCACTTGACAATTATTTGACTAAATATAATATATTGTGCAAAGAACAAATGGGATTTAGAAAAAACAAAAATATTAATATGGCAATCTTTAATCTTCTATTTCCCGTTATGAATAATGTTGACAAGAAAGTACCGGTATGTGCCATATTAACTGATATGACTAAGGCGTTCGATTACGTTAGCCATGACGTCCTTTTATATAAACTACACCGCTATGGCATTAGGGGTAATGTCCTGGACCTTATAACCTCTTACCTCAGTGGTCGATATCAGGTAACAGAAATATCTAGAACATCTCTTGAAACGAAACGTGAGCTTAAATATGCATCAGACGGTAGAGTAGTCAAATATGGTGTTCCACAGGGTAGCGTTCTTGGGCCAACTCTATTTCTGCTCTATATCAATGATTTGCCACGTCAAATCCAACATCCTATGGTGCTATTTGCGGATGATAGTACTGTGATAGTAAAATGTAATGACATTAAAGATTATGAAGATGATATCAATACAGCATTGGAAAACATTATTGACTGGCTTGACATAAATAACTTAGTCATCAATCTTAAAAAAACAAAAATTATGCATTTTTACCAAAGGACTTGCCCTCTTAATGTTAACGTTGGTCATAATGGACAATATGTTGAAACAACAAATATTGCTAAATTCCTAGGTATCTTAATTGACAGCAATCTTACTTGGAAACCTCATGCTGAAGACGTTTGTTGTAAACTTAGCAAGTCAGCCTATGTGCTGCATAATCTATCGCATAAAGTAAGCAATAATATACTCGTAGTAGCTTACCACGGTCTAGTGGCGCCAATTTTAAGATTCGGAGTAATATTCTGGGGCAATTTCAGTGAGAGGGAACAGATTTTTAAAGCCCAAAAACGTTGCATAAGATCTATGTTAAATCTGAAAACTACAGACAGCTGTGTACCTGTGTTTAAGTCGCTGAAAGTACTGACCTTCCCATCACTGTACATTTTGGAGGTCGCAATTTTTGTTAAAACTAATTTAGATTTATTTCCATCACTAGCCGATATTAGAATGCGGTCAGGTCCAAGGAGACTACAATATAAAAACCTATTACATACAGGCAATTACAGAACAGCACTACTAAGGAAAAATATTATGTCGATGGGACCTATCATATACAATAAAATTCCGCACAGTTTCAAAGAACACCCTATTCGAACATTTAAATCTAAGCTCACTGCATTATTATTGGATAAATGTTATTATTGTATCAATGACTTTTTAAATGATAAAGAAATTTGACAATAAAATTTGTAAATGACATTATGTTTGTAAAATAATATTTCACTTAATTATAATTCCAAGTAATGAAATTCATTTTATTGACAAGATTTATTTATGTGCAATTGACTATTTGATGATTATTATTATTTTATTATTATTTCCTTTTTTATGTTTGTTAGTGTTAATTAGAATGACATGTTAGTTGTTAATTTATAATAATATTGTATGTAATCTTTTAGTTTCTATGAATTTGCATGCCGTAAGGTAGAATGTAGCGGTAACCTTCAGCTATTGTATCATCTTAAACTTGTACCTACATTGATGGCAAATAAATAAATAAATAAAATAAATAAAGGTTTAAATAAAATAAATAAAAATAAATAAATAAAAAAAAAAACTATAAAGTCATAAAACCTGTATCCCAAGTTTCGTTTAGATCAGTTGCAAAATACGACCTGCAGAAGAATACCAACAAACTGACAGAGGAAAACAAATATTGCCAGACTTGAAGCAGAGACGCTTCACTCGCTCGGTCAATATATTAGGGTCGGCTTCCAATCTTCAACCGAATACATCTGAATACCAGTATTTTATATAGAGAGACTGCCTATCTGACCTCCATAACCCAGTAACTACGTAACACGATACCCTTGGTAAGACTGCTTGTCAGACTTTCTGGCTTATGACGACCCTTGACGACTATCAAAGATCTACGATCGACAGCCGGAACGTTGGTATGTAATGGATGATAACCCCTCTATGGACCGACCTCGGCAAGCTTTAGATGGGTGACAATCTTAGAGTATATATCACTGGAGAAGCCATAAGCGCAATATTCCGAACAAAAAAGTCTGTCACTTTTTGCGGGGGACGGGGTAGCTACTGTCAAAAACAACAATAGCTGCTCGACCGGATAGAGAAGTCCGTACCATATTTTTTATTTTTATCGATATCGATATTCATTCGGAATTTTGCTTGAACCCAGAAATAAATCAGCTGTTGCATAAAATAGTTACATTTTAATAAGAAGAGAAAATAACTTCAATTAAATAAAAGTAATTAAATTTGTAATAAGTAATCTCAATAAAAAATTAGATCAAGTTCAATTTTTGATTTTTTATATACTAACACTTCAATGGACATAAACAAATTATAAAACATTGAACAATAAAAAATAAATAATCAAAAATAATTACTAAGTAATTTTTACTAGGAAATTATCGACATGTCAATTTTGGTTTCAAACATGACCTCAACACTACGGTAGTCTCGTTAACATTTTTACTAGAGGACATAATCGCATGTCAAGTGCGTGTAAGTTTTGCTGATTTGACGAACATAAAAACGAGATGTAGCGAGACTCGGTGACGTCACAGAAGCAACGTGAGGAAAATACTCGATTCATGCTACGTTTTATATTGAATCATGGTTGAATCGAATGAAAAATCGAATTGTATTATGAGGTTAGGATTTTAAATTTCAATAAAATCATGACTAAATCTTAGAAAAAAAAACTGCTTATGGAAATTTATTCAGTTCTTTAGGTAAATTTGACGTATTTGAACGCTTTTTACACCATTTAACAGTACAAATAGGCATTTTCACGGAGCTCCGCGCGCTTTTAAAACGATTCACGAAGTGCGTTAGAATCGATTTGAAAGTAGTTTTTATGAACGTACTAGAACATTTGTTCTTGTACTTTTACAGAGGGGAAGTGTTCGTAAGGCTTCTCCAGTGTTATATACTGTAAGGTGACAATGCGTTACATACCGAGACCCTTCAATCGTAGCAACCCTACCACACATAATTACTCTCAATACCTCCTTGTCTTTAGTATTGACGATTACTCCAACTTTCTCCTGACAGGGGTCTGAAACGACATCGAGATTGCGTACTAATATAAACAAAAAAGGCCTAGCTATATTACTCCCTTAACTTTTAGAGCGCGTATTAACGTGGGTGACGTGTGCCCAATATGGACTGTATGTAGAGGTTGAGATGGGTTGAGGTGGTTTGGTTATGAGTTTATTAAACATATTCCTAAATTACAAAAGTCGACGTATATTTAGTAACCTAATCCGCTTAACTGTTCTAAAACAGTCATAAAGAACCCTGTAAGAAATGCAGTGTGTTCACTGCATCCGGCGCTTGGCGTGGCAACACGTCGTGTCCGGATTCTCAACAAGTCAATCGTCATCCTAAGGATGCCTAGTTGAGAGGTGAAACACGTGTCGATGAAAACGTAAAATCCTCGTGTTGCGCCTGGCGGGCAACTGTCCAACGATTGATGTTGGATAGTCTTATACTCGTATATGTCGTTCGCGCGGTAAACTCTAATTGCGCGATGCAGGATTTGTGTTGCGTGAGGTCTTTGATGCGTAGTTTGCATGTGGCGATGTAGATGCCGCCACAGTGCGATTCCATTTTAAGTAAGACACAGTATAAAGGGAGTAACAAGACCCTTCAAGATGCCGTCATCGCTTTCTGTATATCAAACTATGAGTAACTTTGTGGAAAAATTATTGCTGGGAAACGACTTTTTTGTTCGAAAATTAGTTGTTACGGTAGTCCGCTACGCAACGCTCGCAAAACATTGTGTTTGCTGGTGCTACGGTACAGTGATCGTGGGAGTATTTAAAGTTAAGACCGTTTATTCTGAAAGTAGGCAACGTCGCAAATAGATGTCAAATATTTCGCTGGTTTGATTAATTTGGCAATATTAATTAAACTTAATGGAAATAAGAAATGTGACTAACTAGCGAACTAGAATATTTATTAAAAATGAATTGTAATTTTAACATTGAATTTGATGTTGTAACCGTTTTAGGTGTAAAAAAGGCATTTGGAAAGTTTCCAAATACCTTTTTTACATCTAAAACTAAATATTCTGTGTTAGTATTGCATTTCATAATCAATAGTTTAGTTCCCTAGTCAGCAACATTTAATATTTCCATACAGTAATATTGCCAAATTAATCAAAACAACTAAATATTGGACAGCTATTTGCGACGTTGCCAACTTTTAGGCTAAACGCTCTTAAGTTTATAACTTGTTTTTGTAAAAAAACATCAAAGAAACTTGAAACTTTGCCCTTCAATATCTCCGTAACCAGCAAGTTCCCAGGTATGGTCTAGTACAAAAAATTACCATAAATAATGGGAATAACAAGTGACTCTCGGTTTTGTATTTTTACACCTGTTTTAAGCAGTTCCACACATGTTGGTTAGATGGGCAGTCGCTCCGTGTAAAATGCTGGATTCAGCTGCATCCGGTTAGACTGGAAGCCAGCCCCAACATAGTTGGGAAAAGGCTAGGCAGATGAGATATTCAGTTACACACAGCTATATTCACAGAAAATTGTAATAGCGTTAATTATGCGTCAAAAAAATATAAGACCACACATTTTTGTAGAGCCACTTCTTAACAGGTGCAATATTATATAAATATTACATACTAAAATAATCACGGCAACAGGTACAGGTGCAATATTATATATATATATTACATACTAAAATAATCACGGCAACAGGTAAACTTGCTTTTATCTCGCGGAAATTGATAAAAATGTCCGTGACAATTTGTGATACAGATTCGCCTACATTATTAATAGGCCATCGATTTTTATTGAAGGTGTAAAGGCGTAATGAATAAACATTTTTGAAGTGAAAACGCGCACTTTGCTCACTTTCTGAACAGTGAATAATAACGAAAATGAACCGTCACGCTCGGGTCGGTGACGGTGAATCGGGTATACTCGGCTCCAGTCGGTCGGCGACGCTAAATGCCGTATACTCGGCACTTCTTCTTCTTCTTTTCGTGTGGTTAGTAACTAACCTGGTGTCAGAGTTTTTAAAGCCTCTGACTTGGCTTCACATTCCGTCGAGACATATCTCTCAGGCATGGTTTCCTCACGATGTTTTCCTTCACCGTTTTTGAAGCAAGTGATAATCACTGAATCGCGTATACTCAGTAAGTTTATGTAAGTTTCCACTTCTATTGTGTCATTAGCACAACCTCTTTTTTTTTTGAGAAACGTACAAATCACAGTGAACATAGTATTCGGGAGTTTTATGAAGACCTGAGGACACTGCCTTTGTTCCTCATTAGTTAAGTGCTCGCAGTCGCGATTCCTGCATGAGCGTGGGCTCTTAGGTTCGATCTCCTGGGTTGGCCTAATGATTGACCAACCCACACGCCACTAAGTACTGGCTCATGGCGCTCTTCAACAGTTTGGTGATTGCAATTTGATGTTATTTGCTGAATCAAATCAAACCATTTATTACTTTCAAAACATGGGTAATTAGTACATGAAGACACTGTTGTCTAACCTCATGACAATGCATTTGCAAGCATTTTCTTCACAACGGTTGTTGAACTAATTCCTTAGGGCTCTGAAGGATATCTTTGCAAAAATCGCCTTTTCTAAGGGGCCACTCGAGAACGCGCCGCTGGAAAAAAAACCGCTATAATCCTGATCTATAAAACCAACTAAGTATAAACTCTAATCGCGTGAAATAACGTATTGTGAATGGGCTTGTATTTCACCTGAATCATCACCATGATCTGCTGATAGAAGACGATGTAGAACAGTGTCGGATTAGTAGATAGGCGGATCGATTTTCTCGGTTGTCCTTTGAATTGGGCAAAGTCGGTTCAGCATTATTCCCCCGGCATCTATGTTCTATGTTATGGGGTTTGGTTTCCGCACTTAGTCCTTCAGTGGACCATTGTGCGTGGGCCATAGCGGCCGTTGGTGGTTATTCCAACCAGCCCACCTCCCTCCCGAAGTTAATTAAATCTCCAGGTCTGTTCAGAACATCTGTGAAAGATCTGGGTGTCCCGAGGGTCTGTGTTCTAATCTGGGTGACGCCTGTGCATTCAAAAAGCACGTGCGTGACGGTTTCCTCAGCCTCCATGCACGCCCTGCACAGAGGACTGTCCGTTATGCCTATTGTGTGAAAGTGTTTGTTCAGCGAGCAGTGGCCCGTGATGGTCCCCGTTACCAGGCGCAGGCCGTTCCTATCCAGGCGTAGTAAACGCCAGGTTAGCCTGGTATCCCTGGTATATTCCCCCGGCATCTATACATATTATAAATTAAAGTCGCTTTTCGTGTTTGTCTGTATGTCCACGGTGTTCTTGTAAACCATGCAACAGATTTTGATGAAGTTTTCAGAATTTATTTTGGAAGGTTTTTATGTATAATACGTTAATATTTTAAAGTTACATAAAACTAAGAAATCTCGATGTTTTGTCAAGTCGTAAAAACCGTGCGAAGCAGTAGCGGGTCGCTAGTAAACGCATCACCATAATTTACCCTCCTTCAAACAAAAGCCTCTCATACTCCTCACTATCACCAAAACGAAAATACACAAAGCACATAATCTGTAAGAACGAAATTGCTTTCTGAATGTTATCACCGTTATGCGGGCAATAAAAAGCGATGGATGTGCGTACGCGTAGCGTCTGCCCGCGGCTAAGAACCCGTGAACTAGTGGACCGTGTCACTGTCTTTATTGCTTGGTCCCGTACAAACATGTCTTCTCAATGGTTAGGTATATTCAGTTACACAAATATTATATTGGAATGTGAAAGAAGAATATTTAAAAAATGATGGAATGTTTATTTTACAGGTGTTTTGACACTTCCATGAGAATAATGTTAGTAGACAAGTAGGTATTTAAGAAAATCATAGGTGATTAATAAATATATAAAAATTACGTGTCACTATGTTCGTAAACGCTAATCTCGGAAACCACACTACCGATTTGAAATTTTGAGAATGTGTGTGGCTGTTTCCAGCTTGACAGATAGTTTTCGACCGGATAGGTGGCGCTGTTGTCGAGATTTATTTACGAAATGCGCGCGGATGAAATCGCGGGAGAATTATTAGTATCCCATTAAATGGTACATTGAAGAAACATATAGTGCAGGACACTCTATACAAAACAACCTAAGTATCTAGATCGCAGCTCACCGATTACAAGATTACGATAAACTAAAAACATAATCCTACCTAACCTATAATGTAAACTCTTTTGTAATTCCTTTTGTAAACATATTTTTTTTATTCAATAAAATATTATATTATCTATATTAATGTTCTTACCGCTGCGCTGGGATACAGGTCTCCTCTCTGTGAGATCCCGCCGTAATCCACCACGCGGGTCTAGGACATGCCGGTTTCCTCACGATGATTTACTTCACCGTTTTCAGATCAGTGGTGATGAAATAATTTACACAAAGTAAAGTGACTCGTACAACTCGTAAGACCCCACTGCTCTTTAAATAAATAGCATCCACTAAAGCAAGACTTTTGCAGGTATCTTATAAAAGTACTCGGATACAAGAAATACTTAAACATACGAAACTAATTCGGAACATAAAAGACGAATCCTACTCCGCAAAAAAAGCTACAAACTTTTCGAACCGTCGTCGCGGAATAAAAAATACATGAGCTTTATTAGAAGTGAGTAGACAAAGTTCTAACCGCGAATTATTTAAAAACTTATGTAGGAAGTAGGTGACTCTATGTCAGTGGTATCTGTATGTCCCAGTAAAGTAAGTAGGGATATAGTTATATATCGTAATATAGTTATCGTGACCGCAGTTCATAACCATCGGAGTGCTACTAATTTTGTTACTGCGACCAATTTCAACGTAGCGCTCCCCGGCGCCGCCGCGGCACCGCTCGCTCTGCTTGCTTGGCTCGCGCATAGTTGGTCACAGTTCTAACCTTACCTAACCTATTTGGTCGGAGTGCAATAGTAGTTATATTACTAGATCGTAAGACAGTTATTAACAATCGCTTTCCACCCTAGGGATATTACTATATCACGGCTATAACTATCTTACTGCAACATAATTATACTACTCTGATAAAAGTGCCTGATCACATTACTGCTCCCAGATGTGTTGATTCCATTGTATTTGTCCAAAAAACATTATATTACTCCGAAAAAAGCGCAAACAACACGAATATCAGTTATCATAAAGAATGAAATACGAAAAATGTCACGCATCTCGTGTATTTCGTGAGGAAAAAGCTGCCGATGAGTTGGTACAGCCACGAGCATAAACATGTGAGATTTAAGCAAGATTCAAAAGCAATTTTCGTCTTCAAGTATTGATAGTTTAATAGTGCTATGTATTTTCAAAACCATACTATTATGAAATAGATGAATGCTCATAATAATAATGAATAATGAAGGCTCATGGCTAAATAATAACAGTCCCTACGGTGAAGCTACGCTTGGCCTGGTCGGTTCGTAGATGGATGACCATCCATTACATATGGAGACCCCTCCGTGCCTCGGAAAGCACGTAAAGCCGTTGGTTCCGACTGTCATTCGTAGATCTTTGACAGTAGTTACAGGTAGGCACCAGGCTTAAAGTCTGACAACCAGTCTTACCTAGGGGTATTGTGTTACCCAGTAACTGGGTTGTGGAAGCCAGATAGGCAGTTGCTTTGTGTAAAATACTGGTAAGATCAGTTTTTTTTTTTTTTTGTGTTTCGTGACCTAACCTGGTATCAGAGTTTTTATTCCGCCCATGGGCCTCTGACTTAGCTTCACATGCCGTCGATAAATATCTCTCAGCTCCGGCATTCAGCTGCATCCGGTTAAATTGGGAAAAGTTTAGGCAGATTGGCTATTATGAAATACGTCGTTTCTCAAAGTTGCAATCGTAATTTCACGAGAAAATCGCTATTGAATCATGCTTAAGTGGAATGTACCGCTCGTGACTGTACGTATTTTTTGAGATCCGTGTAAATAAAAAATAACAATCCTGGGTTATGTATCCGTCTCTCAGGGAATAAGCTTGATGTATGGAGTTTCTTCGCTCTACATAGGTTGTACTACCTACTACTTATAAATTTTATTTTCTTCTGTTTATAGCACTTAAATAAAAGCTTTTTTTTTTTAAGGTTTTTTAGCTAATAATTTATTTTTATTAATATGATGAAGCAAAAAATACGTGTCTAATATTTTTTTACTATCTGAGTGACGGAAATATTGTTTTTTTTTTCTTCAATCAACATACCTATCACTTTGGGATATCATGTTAGTGGTATAATAATTATATATTTTGAAAGATTGACAAATAGACAAAACAATTATATTCATATGCTTAATTTGCATATTATTATAATCGCTGTAGCGTAAACACCTTATTTTATTATTTAGTAAAATGCTTCATACAAATTACTGCGGTTTACATTACAAATTATGATAATAACCGTAAATTGTTAGAAAAAACCCCGACCATGCTAATTAACAATGATCAATTATTATTTTCACCTAAAAGTCACCTGCTCGTACATTCTCCAATATAAAATAAAACAGACAGAACAGTACTTATTTCTGCTCAGAAAATAAAGTAGAGCAGAGATACTTTTCTATTAAAAAAAGTAATGAATAAAAGTTGAGTTGAATAAAAGGAAAACTTTGAATGAAAGATAAATGTGTCTATTCGCGTCGATAGGGCGCAATACAAAAAAAAACATTAAAATTAAAAACAAAACAACAAAAATAAATGTATGCAAAGGATACTTATCGACTACCCAACAGTCACACATACCTATTATAGTAAAACGTTATAGTTTTTTTTTTTCCCGAGAAGTACATAATAGTTCGAGCTCATCTATAATATCACAGATGAATACAAATGGTTTATTCCGCAAAATCATTTAAATAAAAAGCGACTCTTGCAACGAAACAATAAAGTGCAATTCCGGTCGCACAGCGCTAATTACCTACAGAATACCTAGAAGTTGCCTATCTTTCTATCGCGTAACTCTTATATATTTAATTTAATTAATTTATGATAAGTTTGTATATTGAGCCACACACCCAAAACATAGACCCACGCTAATCCAATCCCCTTACTTACGCACGCTTACGCAGCCAACGCTCACGCTCATGCACCTTCGCACGCACACACACACTGATCCGTACACGTACACACTCACACGCACACTCACACACACTTCAACACACGCACAAATGCGCTCGCATTTTTTACTAATACCTATTTTTAAATGTAAAAAATTAAAAAAATTAAAATTACCTGTAAAAATAATATAAAATTGTAGTAATACAATTAGAGGGGATTGGCACTGTTACTCCTTAAGAGGGCGCCCAATGGTCCACTAGCGCCACTCCTTTAAAAAAATATTATCTCGTGACTGAGAAGGAATTATGAATAACGGCTAGTAAGAACCCTCGGTAAGTGTGTCCAGAATTTTCTAATACCTTTTATAAAGTTTCATATTGAGACACGAAGCAACAAAATACGATCTAGAGGAATGTGGCCACTTTTCTTTAGATCGAATTTTGTTGCTTCGTGTCTCAATATGAAACTATATAAAAGGTATTAGAAAATTCTAGACACACTTACCGAGGGTCCTTACTAGCCGTTATTCATAATTCCTTCTCAGTCACGAGATAATATTTTTTTAAAGGAGTGGCGCTAGTGGACCATTGGGCGCCCCCTTAATACAGGCTATTTCATAGCCTAGCAAGGTGAGCAGCACGTCACCCACTTGATTGTCAGAGATAAAATTCTACTCACTTAAAAAAAAAACTGACTGTCCTACGTTACACTCATTGAATTGGGCCGACAAGACGCGCCCGTCGGTCGCTTACTTGTAGCTTCATACCATGCGGAGTGAAACATTTGTATTCATCTATGATAATGTTAGTATTTAAAAAATAACAGTGCATGACTACTGCCTTTCGCGAAAATCTTATCGTCGAAATTGTCGCGTAGGGAACCTTTAAAAAATCATCTCAGTTAAGGTGAAATGGGTTTCAAAGCAGATGTTTCGACTTCACGTAAAATCAATGTTTCTAAAAACAACGAATTTGCATTTTTTTTTTATGATTACGAAAATTGAAGAGTGTCCTTAGTGAAGTATGAGGCCCGAAACACGATTGACAAAACTTTCCTCGATAGAAAAAAACGGCAAAGTTACCTTAAAACTTTTCGCTTTTTTTTAGCTTTTTTTGTTCAACCACTAAGAGAAAAACCATACGATTGTTAAAAAAGCAAAAGTATTAAAATTTTGTATACGTGTTCACTATTAAATACTTTAAGGAATTATGGACTTATATACGAGTATATATATCTTATATCAACGCAAGTAAAAATTTTAAATTCAATATTTGTAAACATAGTGCAATAGAATTGCGCGCGGGCCGAGTCATACCGTCGCTCCCGGAACGCTACCACGATACCATTTCGTCTTAACGTCACCTTCGTTCAGCGCTCACATTATAATTGCTTTTCAAAACTCAAATACGTTTCCGAAAGTCCAAATTGTTTACTAATAAAACTTTATATTTCCCCCCGTGTTTATTTTAATGTTTTATGTATTTTCAGTGACATCTTCCGAGGCAAAGTTTGAATGATTTATTTTGTTCTTATACATCTCTCTATATCTATATATATAAAAGAAAGTCGTGTTAGTTACACCATTTATAACTCAAGAACGGCTGAACCGATTTAGCTGAAAATTGGTGGAGAGGTAGCTTAGAACCAGGAGTCTAACATAGGATACTTTTTATCCCGGAAACCACCCTCTACTCTAAAGGGGTGAAAAGGGGGGTGAAAGTTTGTATTGGAAATTAAAAACTGATGAGGTAGGTAGGGTAGGTAGGATAGGTAGGGTAGGTAGGGTAGGTAGGGTATGTAGGGTAGGTAGGGTATGTAGGGTAGGTAGGGTTTTTTATATTTGATTGATTGCGGAACAAAGTTCGCCGGGTCAGCTAGTTTATTATAAATTGAAGTCGCTTTTCGTGTCTGTCTGTGTGACCGCGTTGTTCTTCTAAACTACGCAACATATTTTGATGCGGTTTTCACCATCATTTAGAGAATTTATTTCGGAAGGTTTATTTATTTATTTAATACTTCAAGCACACAAATGTACAGAGGCGGATTTAATGCCATAGACATTTTCTACCAGTCAACCTTTGGGTGATGCAGAGACCAACAGTGGTGGGTGCAATAGCGAGAATTGAAGAATAAATATTTATTTAAATATAAAGATATACATACGTATACCTATTAAAAACTATAAATATAATATATACACCTAATCTATTTATATAAAAATGAATCCCTATTTCCCTTGGTCACGACATCACGCGTGAACGGCTGGACCAATTTCGATAATTATTTTTTTGTTGTATTAGTTATTCTCAGGAGAAAGATCTACCAGAAAGAAAAAGTAAGAAAATTGCGCAGAAAATTGGAAAATTTCAGAATACTTAACGACTATTTTAACTTCGCGCGTTGGACAGTCAGCACGTTTGATGAATGTGAATTTAGCAGAGTAGGGTAGGTTGATAGGTAGGTAGGTAGGGTAGGCAGTGTAGGTTGGTAGGTAGTTAGGTAGGGTAGGGTAGGTAGGTAGGGTAGGGTAGGGTAGGTAGGTAGGGTAGGTAGGTAGGATAAGTGGGTAGGGTAGGGTAGGTAGGTAGGTAAGCCGCATAAGTAAATAGTGCTACCTGTGCGAAGCCGGGGTGGGCAGCTAGTAATGTATAAATATAAGTACGGTACAAATAAATATACTTAAACAACTAAGACAATCAATGGGAAAACTAAGGAAGGTTGGAAGGTTTATGTGTATGATACAGATAGTTAATTGACTCAGGCGTGACTTTACAGAAATATATTATAAAATACAATAAACGACTTATATTTAGTAACCTAATCCGCATATCTGTTCTTAAAGAGTCATAAAGAACCCTGTAAGAAATTGACACGTGTTTCATCTCTCAACGAGGCATCCGAACGCAGTGTTAGGCTATTGGCGTGGCAACACGTCGTGTCCGGGTTCGCATTAAGTCAATCGTCATCCTGAGGATGCCTCGTTGAGAGGTGAAACACATGTCGATTTCTGACAGGGTTCTTTAAGAACAGTTAAGCGGATTAGGTTACTAAATAAACGTCATCTATTGTATTTTTTTTCTGTATGATACATTGATATTAAAATGACATAGAATAAAGAAATATCGATGTTTTTGAAGCCGTAAAAATCGTGTGGAGAAAGGGCGGGTCGCTAATCCTAAATATAACGTCAGGGGAGGTAAACCATTTACCTTTTTGGATCGCGTTGAGGTTTCGTTGACTGTGGTAAATCCTAAGGGAGGGTAATGTTTTTCACGCGATAATAACGGATACATATAGGTTTTTACTGCTATGTTTTATTTTACCTTGGGGTACCTTCTCACGGCTTTACCCCTCAAGCGATTTAGGCAATAAACGAGGCATCATTAGATTCGTTTTGTATTTTTATGGTATAGGGTATTTGGTACGTGTCAGCTGAAATCAATTCGAAAGACTTTAGCGTGTGAAATATGTCAAACTTTTATTAATTTTGAATATCGAGTACGAGGCTTTTGGCTAATTTGTCAATTTAATGTTTTTTTTTTTTTGTAATGTGCGTTTAGTTTGTGCAGAATAAACAAAATTTCTTTCTTTCTTTTCTTTTTCTTTCGATTAGGCGTCAAAAAAATCTCTTCGTGACGTTGTTGAGCAAACAATTTTTTAAAACATATTTAAAGCAATAGATTAGTAATATCCTTTAAAATCATTTAGATTGTGATTGAAAGGCTGTTACACAATTAGGGTGCTGGTCAGGTTGATCAGGTTCAAAGAGGTAGGAGGTATGTGTCATATCAATCACCACAAAATGAACAGAGTATAGTCAGCAATCAACTTACTACCTAATACACAACTTTATCTTTAGAAACAGGACTACAACATATTAAAAAAAATCCGACCATATGTACATACGCTCTTCACCAAACTCCATCGACAATGTTTTCACAAGAATCCGGATCGGGGATTTTACACAGCAAATACATTCTCAAGTTTCATACTCAACACCCCAGAGAACCATTCATTTTTCCAACGAGTCGCACTTACATTAGAGTATGTGATCTGCCGTTTCGGGGAGGTTAGCAACTTTTTAACGGATCATTACATAACTTGCTACATAACTTCGTAAGACGACGTACCTATATTATTTTTATAAACCAGATCTGGATCGAGTTAAGCCTCGTGCAGACAAGCGTGACGCAACGGGGCGACATTGGTAATTGTTCTACCGTAAAGTTTTCATAGAAATAGTTTTATTAGAGTCGCGTCGCGCCTTTCTGCACGAGGCTTTTACACTCAGTAAAATAATAAAATAAAGGCGAACAATTCGGTTACTTACTATACCTACCTATATAATATGTAATTAACCAAAAATATAATTATAAATACATATTATTTGGTGAGCTTCCTTACCCAAACCATTCGTTCCACCTGCTGAAGATCTCCCACCTGGACATGAGTTGCCTTGGGTAACCTGGAAGTCTCTAAACAGACTCGAACCCAGGTTGGCCGAAGCAAGGAAAATCTGTTCAGCTGGAGATTCATAGACGAGTCCGCCTTGGAGTTTAAATGTGATTCTGTTCCACAAACGATGTGACATTTAATATCAAGTCCTGCGTGTCCTGTCAGCTGCACGTTACAGGAACTGATGGACGCTAGTGATGGGGCCAAAAACGTAGCCGAATTTTGGGCCGAGTCGATTTAGATTGCTATCGACACGCTAATAAGAAGAATATTATTTGGTGATTCTACTACTAGCCAAGACCATTACAATTTACAACAAGTTTAAAAAAATATTCGGTACAGACAAAATGAAATACCAAAAACAGATTTACCGAACCGAAACAATAGGAATGTTTTATGGGTAAAAAAAACTATTTAGTGCGTTAGTCAGATAATAAAAAAATATTAGACACGTATGTTTTGCTTTATCGTAGAAAATAAAAATAATTAGATAAAATGCATTAAAGTTGGGGACTGGGGGCTCGCTGCGTCACAATTTAGTATAAAATCTACTCGCCAGTGACGTCATGCCACATTACAACTCTATGTATTGCCGTAATCTTTTGAATACGTAAAAAAAATAAAAAATACGTGTCCAATATTTTTTAATAATCTATCTGACGGACAATATTTATGGGAAATTTTTAGGCATCATCCCTATTGATGCCTAAAAATTTCCCATAAATATTGTCCGTCATCCCTATTGAATTGAATTGAATTGAATTGCCATTCACCGATTGGAAATTATTGTTTCAAAGAGAAATGTTCTCATCATTGAAAATGTTACAAAAGGTTTATTTCATAAAGTCCGAAATACGAGTATATCAATATTTTTCAATATTTTTATTATTTAGATTATTCGTGCTCGAATTTTAGAGTTTGGGACATTAAAAGACAGGAAAATATCCTTTGAACTACAAAGGGTATCAAATGCTGATATTACCTAATGTAAGTAATGTTATCTGGAGCTCAAAAACCTTTCCATTTGATCACACTTATCCATTGATATCTTCATGATATTATAAATAAAAAGGTAGATACAAAAGGTAGGTATTTTTTATATTTTTTGACTGTGTTTACTTTAGTTTGTGATATTCTTGTGCGAAGCCCAATACATATTTTTTTTCCTGAAGTAGCACGTTAAATCTTGGCAAGTTAGCAAACCTGTACTCAGTGTCGTACATCGAAGCCGCAGGCGAAAGCTAGTAGTAATATAAATTCATAGATAAATAGATAGATAAAACATTTATTCAGTGCATACAAAATACACACAAAAGCACAATTAAAAGATAACAAATTACATAAAAACATGATGCCAATATACAAAAAATAAAAACATAGGTACTTAAAGAAATAGAGTGACATTATGACATACTTTGTTTAAATTAAAAAAGGAAAAACAAGGTGCGGTGCGGCGGTCATACGACAATCGACATTGTTGTCGATAGCCTACGCTATCTGGATCTGTACAAGCACATCACTAACTCGTCGCAAGTTAGAGCGGCCGTACTACGCGATGCAACCACTTAAATAAAGTATCGTTTTGTGATTGTTACATTGCTTTTCCAGTCACTTAGCGACATACTTAGGTAGTGGTGACTTAGGTAGTGGTGGTAAGCAATGTATTTACTGCAAACATTGTACAGTCGCTGTGTTACATGAAAACAACAAAAATGTAGTAAAGGCAAGAAATATTTTACGATTTGTTATTTTTCATGATTTTCAACAAGAAATATAGTAAAATACTTGAGCTTATATGATAAGTGGTTCCATGATTTATAAAGTTTCAGGTTTGGCTTCAATTTTTACAAGAACAACGTAAAAAAAAGGCATTCTTATAGACATTGTATAGGAACGAAAAAGAGACAAACATATGCTTCTCTCTTTTTCATTCCTACATATATAGTGTGACAATACAATAGTAGAGTGCGCGTCGCGAAAGAAGGCTGGCGGAAAATTGTGGAACTACATATTCTTTAAAGCAAAGTAATGCAATGACATAGACACTAGCGCTATTCAATCAAATGGACTTCAGTGGTCGCGCGCACTCTATATTATTAATAGGTACGATAGTGAGTCAAAAAAAAAAAATGTCTTTCCAAATACAACCTAAGAGCTGACATTTTCGACAAAGTGTTCTAAGTTTAATTTTCTCTAGTTTGACAGCTAAGCAACTTACAGTTTAAGCCTCGTGCAGACTGGCGCGACGCGACACCGGTAATTGTTCTACCGTGAAGTTTTCTTAGAAATTGTTCTGTTAAAATTGCGTCACGCCAGTCTGCAAGAGGCTTTAATTGGATGTATGCGCTCCAGTTACCTTTTGTTCGCCAATTTATTTTGTAAGCACTATTATAATATTGATTGATTAATGTTATTACAATATACGGCTTTTCAGATTAGAGCTATCGAAAAATGTTGTAAAACCAGATAATTTAAATTAAATTTTCCTTAATAGGTAATGATGTCCTCCGAGAATAGGGATGATGCCGGGGTAAAAAAAAATGAAATTTTAATAAGTTCGTCAGTCAGATAATAAAAAAATATTAGACACGTATTTTTTTATTTATCAGGGTAGTATATCAATGTTATCATATTACCTAATAAAAAATTACTTAGATAAAACGCATTTTAAGTCGGGAAGTGGGGGTCGCTACGTCAAAAGTAAGTATAAAATCTACACTCGTGACGTCATGGTACATTTTAACTCAATGTATCGCTGTAATCTTTAGATTACGTAAAAACAGAAAAAATACGAGTCCAATATTTTTTAATAATCTCCATGACGGACTAAAAAAAAACTTTTAGTCATCATCCCTATTCGTTTATTTAGGTGCAATTCAGCTTACATTTTTTCCATGACAGCTTTTATTTACTTATTTGGCAGTTCATTAAAAACAACATAATGAATGAATGAATGAAATGCACTGACCCTAGCGTAGTTTAACCAGACTCGATAAATCAAATGAACCCCAAGATTTGCACTAGCCCCCTGGAGCGTCACGCTTCATGGGGCTCGAAGGCCATTGCATATCAAGGAGTAGACCCATTAAAGACTACGTTGAAGACAAGGAAGTTTAGCAAATATTCCTTCTGCACATGTGGCTTCCCTGGTACATCATTAACGGCATATTATGGAAGAGTCTATTAACTGCTCCCAAATTACCACGTTATTTTTTTATTTACATTTGTCCTTGACATAATCATCCTAATATTTGACATTATATACCTACAAGTTAATATCAACACTTTATCAGTGGCTTTTGTGTATCTACATTACAATTATTCAGCTTTGTCACAGTTGTACTCGTAATAGCAATCATGTTTTTTCGTTTAAAATAGGTTTTTATTTTTATTAATTTATTCATATTTTAAATAGATTATTTTCTATTTTGTGAATGTGAGAACGCTGTAGGCTTAATGGACTGTAGATTTGTCCATCTTCTATTTTGTTAAGTACCCAGCCAGGTACTTAACAAAATGGAAGATGGTATGGATGGTACTTGTTGAAAGACCTACAATGTCCTCCCATACCTGTTAATACTGTTGTTTGAGGATATTGTAAAGGCCAATTATTTTTAAAAGAGTAACCGTGGAGTTTCTTGCCGGCTCTTCTCCATAGGAAACGACCAATTGGAACCGTGCACCTAGCTTCTGACGTTTCATAAGTGCCCATGTAGGTTTATGTGAAATAAAATATTTTTAATTTTGAATTAAAATGCAAGATTTAATTATATATTTTGACAACAAAGACAGACAGATGCGGCGGAGGGTCTCTATTTGAAAATATGTAGTAATTTATAGTTCGATTCAAACTTAATGGCGGCTCGAAAGTTAGCCACTTGCTGCGCAGTACTTCACCCCTCACCCCCGCTGACAAATTAATTCGTTACTGCGCAGTGACTCGCCTCGTGTTCCGAGCCGCCGTTAAGTTTGAATCGAACTGTACCTACTTACATCTACCTTGATTTCATCCCCATCTATTTCGGAAATGAAAAGCGAGGAATACATAAACAAGTAACGTTATTTGTTTACTGAAATTCTTTTATCAATCCAACCGTATTGTTTCGGATTCCCGATACAATTTGATTGATAGCCAATTGAAGCACAATATTCCCATTTCAAGTAACATATGCTACCTTACATTTGAGCAAATAGATTTTGTAGGATTTGTGTGAAAACTGGTTTCGGAAAACCTCGGTCGTAGATCGACTATTGTTTAAAGGTTTAGACTCCACTCCCATTCGGAGTTTTATAAGTGTTAGAAATTTTATTAAACATGAAAAACCACAAGTCCTAAGATTTTCTTGCACACACAATAATATTAACAACCATAGCAGTGTGTATCTATTTACGAGCTGATGGTGTTGGAAAGCAGAATAAACAGAGTTTAAGCTAATTAGTTAGGTAGGTACATCATCAACATCATGCCATCATGTCATGGTCATTGCCGACAAACTCTTTTGCAATTTGACAAATAGTGAGCACTGTTGTATTGTATATTTCCTTGGGAAACAATAGACATAAGAAACAAACCTTATATTATATTAGACAGTGGTTCCTAACCTGTGGTTCGCGGACCACCGGTGGTCCGCAGGAGCCAAATATGGTCCCCGAACGATTTATGTGAACAAGGGTTTTCTGCTTTGTTGGTAAGTGATGATTTGCGTGTAGTTTGAGCAATAATTATGGTCCTAGGATTACCGAACTTGTGCAGAAGAGATGGAAGCTCAAAAATAAATTTATATAACGTTCTACAAAAAAAAAAGTTTTCTATTAAAACAATATTGTTAATGCACGTTACTATTGAGTTTTTGATTCAAGTTTATTTTAGGATTGATTCAGTTTTTTCTTGTGCATCGTGGTCCCTGCTAACAACCAAAAAATCAAAGTGGTCCCTGGTAAAGAAAAGGTTGGGAACCACTGATAATTAGATACTACTGACGCGGGCTGCTTTGCACGGTTTTGAGTACTTTAAAAACTATCAAGATTTTTTATAATATGTAAGTTATCCACAAAAACCGTCTGGAATAAATTATCTAAATGAAAGAAAGAAAGAAAAAAGATAGCAATAATTATAATGCCAATAGGGCCTCAGCTCAGCATAAATGTCAGATGGCAACACAAAGTGTACCAGTGTAGTGTGTGTGTGTGTGTGTGTGTGTGTGTATAAATGGTAGTAACAACCGCATCAAAATCCGTTGCGTAGTTTATAAGAACAACACAGTCAAAGAAACAGACACGAAAAGCGTCTTTAATTATTTTTGCAGTTACCGATCAAAACCTTCCTACTTCTATAGTATGTATAGATCTATAGCATCAATCTGCGGTTACAGATCAAAACCTCCCCCGCTAAGTGAAGATAATTATGGCAAATATCTCGGAGGCCTGATGGCTTTATTCAATGGAAGTAGCCATTACGGACAATGGCCGTTTCTAGCCGACACAGATAAGGGTGGACATGGATTATAACAAGGCATTGTCTATTGTCTATCCCGTAATGGCTAAGAGTTATACACAGTGTGATTGGTATATTGATAGACTTTTAGACTTTCTAGTAGACAACTTTATAGACTGTCAGAAATTAAAACTTAAGATTAACATGAAATTCAATTCAAATTGCGTACTTTGCGTATTTTAGCCACATTATGTGTTGGAAAAATCTTTGATATGGAAGTACTATTTCATCGATTTTTTTTTTATAAGACTCAGTTCTTTTTTATTCAAGTGAAGACTTCAATCACGTCAAGAAACAAAAATAAAAACTTTTTTTTTTTCTTTTTTTTTGTGGTAATTATCCCAAACAAATTCGAAAACCACTAGGTCTGCTTAAATAACACTGACAGGAAGTTATTATAACCTCCACATAAACTATGTGGGAAAAATACCTATTATTGAAACTAACTCAAAAAGTACCCAAAGCATAGTTAATGCTTTGCATGTGGTGCATTTGGCACTACATACACCACCTCGAAAACATACACTTAAAAAAAAAAAAAATTGCAAATCCATACAAGGATTAAAAAATTATCTGCTGTCAAAATTATCATTTTGACCGCGTAGGTATTGCACTTTTCGATGAAACAGCCAACCGACGAAAAATTTCAGCGCAGGGGGTTTCAGAAGCATGTACTGAATCCATGGTAGGTATCAGTTTTCGCGTCGATGTCCCTGCCACCCTGTATATGACGAAGTTATGCCAAAAAACAAAAAAAACATCCAAATTAAGAACCTCGTCCTTTTTTTGAAGTCTGTTTGTAAATCGCTTTCTTCATTATCATCATCATTGGCAGCCTTGTTCCACCCAAACTTTGAGAGCAGTGGTGATGAAATTATATAAAACAAAGTAAAGCCGTTTCCTATGTTCGAACTCACGACTCATAAGTCGGGGGCCATTACCACTGTACTAGTAAGTTATACAAAACAATTATTAAGCTTATCATTAATTACAATTACATCAACACAAAGAAATAAATCATCGTAAAGTTAACGATGTTTTTACACTAAGTGCGACCGATATATACTTAACCCAAAACAATCCTCAATAATATTAATGTTCCAATAAATATTAAAATACATAATTAAAGAGACATAATTGATTTGGTAAAGGCTTTCCATGGTATGGCGCTTACGTTAGCATGACATTCCGAATTTAAGGCACTGCTCAAACAGGGACACCGTAAAACGTCCACTTTTTCGTTGCTCAGTTACCCGTATTGCCACATATTACAAGCCCCAAAAAATACAGTGTATAAAAAAAATACCTATACAAAGATATTTTATAGAAATTATCTAGAACCTTGAAAAAAAACACAAAAAGACACGAGATTCAACTAAAATCAAACGTTACGCATCGCCATTTTCAACCGTTTTTATATACTCCGATACACTATTGTCACTTCACCTCCTGCAATACATAAAGATTTGCTTCTTACCGCGCCTTAATAAGATTTAGTAAAAAGAAAGCGGTGGAAGGATTATGATAATGCTAACATGGGTTGCTACAAAAACAAATGTATGAAGGGCGCTCGCACTATACAGGTTTCATACTACTACTGTTTTCTTTAAAATCAATCAAGCAAATATTCAACAGCCTTTACTAGTGACGCCACTTAATTACGTCCGTCACAGTCTGGGCAGTCAGCACTTATATAACTTTTCTAACAGGCCAATCTCTTCACTATCATCATTACAGCCGAAAGACGTCCACTGCTGGACATAGGCACGGTATAAATACGGACGGTACAAAAACTACGTAGTAAACGTTCGAAATGACAAACTCACACAAACACGCTCATTGAAGAGACCCAAGCGATTGACGCAATGCTGACAGTTGCGAACTTGCGGGTAGGTACCGTATCGAGACGAGTAGTAGCCGCGATCTTTTTAAAAATGGAGCGTAGGTAATTATTTCAACAACTGAGCCTGGTTTCCATACTATCCATATGTATACTGTGACACAGGCCTCACCCATGCATCGCTACTTCGACCGGTTCTGTGCAACAAGAGTTGTTGAACAAGTGTTACAAGATCATCGGTCCTTCTTTACTGGGCCTTCCAACGCACCGTCCTCCGGTACGCGGTCCCCAATCCAGAACTTTTGGCCCCATCAGCCATCTGTTCTGCCAGCAATGTGCCCTGCCCACTGCCACTTAAGTTTGGCAATTCGTCGGGCTCACGATAATTAATTGCTAACAGAGGTTGGCATAGCTTATGGTGAAGAAAAAACGATAACTACTACTTTAATCAATAGACATAAAATAGGTAAGTCCAACTACTGTTATGGGCTCCCAGCAATCAACATCATCCCAGTTCAAAGACTTCCCCTGGTGGACAAAAGCCTCCCCAATCCTCATCACAACGAATAAACATAAACAAATTAATTACTTTTTCGTACCACTTGCTCAAAAAAGTGACATTCTATGCCACAAAAAGCGAACATAACAATAGTCATTTTTAATCTGTTAAAAACAGGGAAAGAAAATTGTACTGAATTTCATTCATCCTCTAGGGGGAGAATATGATTTAAATTTGGAATACTTACCGAAATTTATACTGAACTACATCTGTGTTTACACCATTGAGTTTATATATAAAGCATTATACATCTTTACGACTCAAAATTTTTACGACTCAAAATGTGGAAAAATTTCTTAATGAAATGAAATGAAATTTATTCGCAAGAATTGTAGTACATTACAGTTGGTGGGGTTGTTTAACAGTTTCTAAAACAATTCGCTAAAACTAGCATGCAAATTACATGAATTAAATAAATGTAATTATGTTAATAAAATTGGAACATACATTAAAGTTATTATATTTAAGATTATTAATGTCAATCATTTGTCAAATTATCATAATAGAATGTCAGTGTGAGTCCTTAAAATTTAGGTACTCATTCACAGAATAGAATAATTTTTCTATAAGCCATTTGAATAATATTGTTTTGAAACGATTGATTGGCAGTTCCCTATAAAATTTTGGTAATTTATTATATATCCTTATAACCATTGGAAAGCAACTTCTGTTATATAAGTGGCTTTTCATTGGAGGAATAATCAGTCTATCAGGATATCTTGTGTTAAACGTAACAGTGTCTCCAAGACGTTAAAATAATTCGGAGTGCATTTTTACAAATTTACAGCATTCAAATATGTACATACCGGGAACAGTTAATATTTTTAAATATTTAAAAAGAGGTTTACATGAAGTCAATGGTGGCACATCACAAAGAGCACGGATACATTGTTTTTGGGCTATAAATACCCTATTTATAAGAACAGAGTTCCCCCATAGCACAATGCCGTATCTTATATTAGAAGCTACATAACCATGATACGCTAAGAGTCCTGTTTTTTGGTTAGCTATTTTACAAAGTCTCCACAAGGCAAAAGCGAAACGATTAATCTTTTTTGTAACATTTAAGCAGTGAGGTTTCCATGTGCAGCCACTGTCCACTGTTATACCAAGAAAAACAGCTTCTTGTGCTTCGTTAATTCTCTGATCGGAATAAGTAATTGTAAGGTCTGATTTAAATTTTCTATTGTAGAACTGAACGAAGGAGGTTTTATCGATGTTCACTTTTAAATTATTATTATTAAGCCATGTTATGATAGCATTAACAGCTTCATTAATTTCTGTATTATAATTAAGCATTTTATTCTCTGTGATAACCACCGCAATATCATCAGCAAAAAGTGAGTAGAAATACTTCGTCACATTTGGTAGATCGTTAATATATAACAGAAAGAATAACGACCCTGTAACACTATCTTGGGGCACTCCTGTATTGTTGCTTCTAATGTTAGACTTGCATAATATCGCTTCCTTATTTGAATTTATTTCGGAAATCGCTGTATATAGAGTCCTATTTGAAAGATAGCTTTCCAGCCACTTCAACGCTAGGCCGCGAAAATCGTACAGTTAACATTTAGCTAGTAGAATATTGTGGTCAACAAAATCGAAAGCTCCTGACGAAATTTTTCTGGCGACAAAAGTATACATTATTTAACTATGAACATTTCGTATCTTAGTAATGGTAATTATTCTATATATTTACCTGTTTTTTATCTTTGTTATAGGTGGCCTTAATTTTTGGACTCAATGGTGCTTGCCGCGGATGTGAACTTGTAAACTTAAAGGTGGAGGACGTTGAAAATCATTCCAATGAGTTGCTGCTGATTAATGTAAAGGAAACTAAGACAAAGAAAAATCGGTCATTCATTGTACAAGGACAATATACTAAAATCATTCATAAATACCAAGCATTACGTCCCACCAACATGGAAAACAATAGATTTTTTATAAACTATTGGAATGGGAAATGTACTCGACAAGCCATCGGCAAAAATAAAATTAGCAATATGCCAAAGGAAATAGCTAAATATTTAAAACTTAAAGATGTTGAACTCTACACCGGTCACTGCTTTAGAAGAACTTCGGCGGCTTTCTTGGCGGATTCAGGGGCGGATATTACGTCAATAAAAAGACACGGTGGTTGGAGCTCTGATGGAGTAGCTGAGGGTTATATCGAAAGCTCAATGGCGAATAAAACCATATTAAGCAGTCAAATTAACAAAAATATAAAACTTAATCCATCAGAGCCACAACCATCAACTTCCGGCATCTTATCTTCGTCCGTAACTCACGATGCACCACCACCACTATCTCCGACGTATACTATCTACAATGAAACGCAAGTTCCTCAGACGCAAGAACAGAGAAATACTCAAATCAACTCATCAACAATAAATGTACCCAACAAAAATGTAACTCTCTCTATCAATAATTGGACCAATGTTGATTTCGATGAAAGGCTAAGTAGGTAGGTAGTATAGCGAAATAAAAATGCAGCTTCACCACTTTAACACGTATTAATTTATTTCCTTTATTGCATTTATGTTTATTGATTAATTTTTTAAATATTTATATAAAAACAAAAAAAAAAAATATTATTAAAAAATGCATCACATCAAAAAATATAAAACACTGAAGTAACATTATGATTAGAATAGTCGCGGAATGGGTAATTTGACCTAAATGAAAAGGGATTACGAAAAAACTTAATGAACATCAGCTGATAAATTTTAGTTAGGCATTTGGTTTCGGAGCCAGAGAATCGATTGCAATCGTTGACCAAATAGACTCCAAAAAGTTGCAATTCACAGAGGTAACACTGGAGAAGGTATTTTCTAAAAACCATTTTCGAAATTGAAAATGGTTTTTAGAAAATACCTTCTCATATCGCTTCCTTATTTGAATTTATTTCGGAAATCCCTGTATATAGAGTCCTATTTGAAAGATAGCTTTCCAGCCACTTCAACGCTAGGCCGCGAAAACCGTACAGTTCACATTTAGCTAGTAGAATATTGTAGTCAACAAAATCGAAAGCTCCTGACGAAATTTTTCTGGCGACAAAAGTATACATGATTTAACTATGAACATTTCGTATCTTAGTAATGGTAATTATTCTATATATTTACCTGTTTTTTATCTTTGTTATAGGTGGCCTTAATTTTTGGACTCAATGGTGCTTGCCGCGGATGTGAACTTGTAAACTTAAAGGTGGAGGACGTTGAAAATCATTCCAATGAGTTGCTGCTGATTAATGTAAAGGAAACTAAGACAAAGAAAAATCGGTCATTCATTGTACAAGGACAATATACTAAAATCATTCATAAATACCAAGCATTACGTCCCACCAACATGGAAAACAATAGATTTTTTATAAACTATCGGAATGGGAAATGTACTCGACAAGCCATCGGCAAAAATAAAATTAGCAATATGCCAAAGGAAATAGCTAAATATTTAAAACTTAAAGATGTTGAACTCTACACCGGTCACTGCTTTAGAAGAACTTCGGCGGCTTTCTTGGCGGATTCAGGGGCGGATATTACGTCAATAAAAAGACACGGTGGTTGGAGCTCTGATGGAGTAGCTGAGGGTTATATCGAAAGCTCAATGGCGAATAAAACCATATTAAGCAGTCAAATTAACAAAAATATAAAACTTAATCCATCAGAGCCACAACCATCAACTTCCGGCATCTTATCTTCGTCCGTAACTCACGATGCACCACCACCACTATCTCCGACGTATACTATCTACAATGAAACGCAAGTTCCTCAGACGCAAGAACAGAGAAATACTCAAATCAACTCATCAACAATAAATGTACCCAACAAAAATGTAACTCTCTCTATCAATAATTGGACCAATGTTGATTTCGATGAAAGGCTAAGTAGGTAGGTAGTATAGCGAAATAAAAATGCAGCTTCACCACTTTAACACGTATTAATTTATTTCCTTTATTGCATTTATGTTTATTGATTAATTTTTTAAATATTTATATAAAAACAAAAAAAAAAAATATTATTAAAAAATGCATCACATCAAAAAATATAAAACACTGAAGTAACATTATGATTAGAATAGTCGCGGAATGGGTAATTTGACCTAAATGAAAAGGGATTACGAAAAAACTTAATGAACATCAGCTGATAAATTTTAGTTAGGCATTTGGTTTCGGAGCCAGAGAATCGATTGCAATCGTTGACCAAATAGACTCCAAAAAGTTGCAATTCACAGAGGTAACACTGGAGAAGGTATTTTCTAAAAACCATTTTCGAAATTGAAAATGGTTTTTAGAAAATACCTTCTCATATCGCTTCCTTATTTGAATTTATTTCGGAAATCCCTGTATATAGAGTCCTATTTGAAAGATAGCTTTCCAGCCACTTCAACGCTAGGCCGCGAAAACCGTACAGTTCACATTTAGCTAGTAGAATATTGTAGTCAACAAAATCGAAAGCTCCTGACGAAATTTTTCTGGCGACAAAAGTATACATGATTTAACTATGAACATTTCGTATCTTAGTAATGGTAATTATTCTATATATTTACCTGTTTTTTATCTTTGTTATAGGTGGCCTTAATTTTTGGACTCAATGGTGCTTGCCGCGGATGTGAACTTGTAAACTTAAAGGTGGAGGACGTTGAAAATCATTCCAATGAGTTGCTGCTGATTAATGTAAAGGAAACTAAGACAAAGAAAAATCGGTCATTCATTGTACAAGGACAATATACTAAAATCATTCATAAATACCAAGCATTACGTCCCACCAACATGGAAAACAATAGATTTTTTATAAACTATCGGAATGGGAAATGTACTCGACAAGCCATCGGCAAAAATAAAATTAGCAATATGCCAAAGGAAATAGCTAAATATTTAAAACTTAAAGATGTTGAACTCTACACCGGTCACTGCTTTAGAAGAACTTCGGCGACTTTCTTGGCGGATTCAGGGGCGGATATTACGTCAATAAAAAGACACGGTGGTTGGAGCTCTGATGGAGTAGCTGAGGGTTATATCGAAAGCTCAATGGCGAATAAAACCATATTAAGCAGTCAAATTAACAAAAATATAAAACTTAATCCATCAGAGCCACAACCATCAACTTCCGGCATCTTATCTTCGTCCGTAACTCACGATGCACCACCACCACTATCTCCGACGTATACTATCTACAATGAAACGCAAGTTCCTCAGACGCAAGAACAGAGAAATACTCAAATCAACTCATCAACAATAAATGTACCAAACAAAAATGTAACTCTCTCTATCAATAATTGGACCAATGTTGATTTCGATGAAAGGCTAAGTAGGTAGGTAGTATAGCGAAATAAAAATGCAGCTTCACCACTTTAACACGTATTAATTTATTTCCTTTATTGCATTTATGTTTATTGATTAATTTTTTAAATATTTATATAAAAACAAAAAAAATAATATTATTAAAAAATGCATCACATCAAAAAATATAAAACACTGAAGTAACATTATGATTAGAATAGTCGCGGAATGGGTAATTTGACCTAAATGAAAAGGGATTACGAAAAAACTTAATGAACATCAGCTGATAAATTTTAGTTAGGCATTTGGTTTCGGAGCCAGAGAATCGATTGCAATCGTTGACCAAATAGACTCCAAAAAGTTGCAATTCACAGAGGTAACACTGCAGAAGGTATTTTCTAAAAACCATTTTCAATTTCCTCTTAAAGCAAGAAACACTGCTACTTCCTCTTAATATTTTAAGAAGCTTTGAAAGTATTACACAATAAAATACTCGGAAATACAGTCCCTAGACGAGCAGTATTAACATCCAGTAGTTTACTACTGTACGACAAGTCACCTGCCTCGCGAGGCAATAGCTTACTTTAACTTAGAACTCTTTTAAGTGGTCTTAAGTTAAGTACTTTTATCTATATTCTGTCTGCTTTGTCAAATGTTAATTATCTCTGAGTTCACGTTAATAGTTTTCAATAGCTATTAATAGGTATAGCGATCATACATTCTAACTTATCACGTCAAAATAGTACCTAAGCATAATTGCCCTTTTTCGTGTCGGTTGACGCTGATTCGCAATAAATTTCAGTTTCATCATTCAATGACAAATAATTGCTGATTATTGTACCTCGGTTAAGGTTAAAAAATTATAAACAAAAGAAAACAATCTACTTAATCCTACTAATATTATAAACACGAAAGTTCGAGGACTTATTGTCAAGTAAACATCATAGATTCTTAGAAATTATAGGTCTTATTCCTCAGTAAAATTTTAATTAAGTTAAAAAATTTGTGTTTTAAGTTTATTGAAATATTTTGCTAAGTCGGGGTCCCATTTTAGTAACAAATTATTACTACTAACGCCATCGATTGTACCTATTGTTAAACTAATCTATCAAGGTCAATAAAGTCAGTCTTAAATCTAAAGAACACGTTTTAATAGATGGATGGATGGATATTTGTTTATTACTATTTCACCCAATAACTACTGAACGGATTTGGATGAAATTTGACACACAGATAGTTTATAACCTGGATTAACACTTATAATACATTGAGTGACTGACTTAAATTGAGTAAGTTTTTTGGTACCTTTTGCCCATTTTAAATCCTGCGTTCCTAACCTAAACTTTGATCATTTTTAATTAAGTAAGGAACATTTTAGACCTGCAGGTACTTAATTAGCGAAGTCCAAGAGTCAATGTTCAATGAACGTTGAGGTACCGGAACTCCTTGTTATTTTAACTCTTGAGTGCAGGGCTAAGCTCTTCATCGCTCGAGTGCAAAAAATACAGACTTATAGTTTCACTAGGCGTAGCCGTGACACTGCCTGTGCAAATGTTTATATTTCCAGGGTATTCTAATGGTTGAAATTAAAATAGGTTGGATAGAACTGCGAAGTTTTTTTAACCGACGAAAAAAATAGGAGGAGGTTCTCAAGTCGACGCGCATACTTTTTTTTTATTTATGGCCACGCTTTACTTTTTCCCGAGTAGTCCGATTTGAACGATTCTTGTTTTATTGGGGAAGGTATACCTCGAAGTTGATCCCATATAAAATTGAAAACTGAAATCCACCCCTAATGGAAAAAAATGGGGTTGATCGATTTTTCACCTACTGAATTTTCAACTGAGAACCGATTCTGTCGTAATTTCGCGCACATAATGTACTTCTGATGACACAACCACATAATAAAGACCTGGAGTTGATCTGATGATGGAGACGGCAGACAGTCGCGAGAGCTCCTCAGCAGTTTACAGCAGTTACATCGCATTTGGGCATATTTCATTCAGTTTGATGAGAACTTTTGACCTAGCTGGGTTATGAGTGTATTAGAGGGTCTGACGATGGAGAAGCAAGGCTGTTAAGGAATTCCTTACTTGAGGCAAACAATACAATTTAATGGTAACTTAAAAGCCAAAAATAAAAACTTTTTTATAATAAATTAATACGACGAAAAAAAAAAGCACATTCAACGAAGATCCATCAAGCTACCATTTTAAGCTATAGGTAATTAAACAATAAAATTATAGTGCCTCCTGAAAGTTACTTAAGTTTAGGAGCTTAGTTACACTAAAAGGTTATTTTTTGTTTTTCGCTTTTCAGTTCTTTTTTCGTCGGTTTAATTTTTTGTAAAAAAGTTTTTTTTGTATTACCTACTTACATATACGAGTAACCCATTAGCTGTAATAATAGTCTTCATTTATTTTCGTTGCTTATTTATTATGTAAAGCCATATTTGTTACGGTCGCAAATCATATTTTAATCAACATAAAACCTCACACTGACCTGCCAAATGTAAAAAAATAAAGAAAGTTTGAATTTCGCGCGCTACCTTAGCGCATGCCCTGGAAAGTAATAGTAATAGATGGTAATAGATTGGGTTTTCAACTTTTCAATTGGTACCTAACAAATCATTGCCACGAATTGCACACAACGTAAAATGCGCTACAATACTACAATTAGCAAAAAACGAAATAATAGAATTTAGGGGCTACATTGGAGGAATCGCCTAACTAACAGATTTGTTATTCTTTTTTGACAATTTACAGTTTGAAACTAGAGATTTCCCATCTTTCTTGTCTGTTTTTTATTCTATAAATAGTTACAGATCACATTTTAAAACACAGCTAACTTACATGGCTGATTTAAGCTTTATTGTGATTTCTACAAAATATGCTATTTTATATATAACATCCACGTCTAAAATCGCAATTATTCATATTAATAGCCACGTTTCGAAATTCTGGATAGGATACAATAAATTACAATAGTTATTAAATACCAATATGTCTCAAAAAAAAAAAAAAAACAATAGACGACGTATGTTTAGTAACCTAATCCGCTTAACCGTTCTTAAGAAGTCATAAAGAACCCTGTAAGAAATCGACACGTGTTTCACCTCTCAACGAGGCATCCTCAGGATGGCTATTGACTTGTTGCAAACCCGGACCCGACGTGTGAACACGTCAAGCGTCGAGAGGAGTGTGAGTCAATTCGTTTTTTTTCCTAACTAGGGCATCTCGCAGATTACCACTAAGGTAGTGACTGCTTAACCGGGCTTTCCTGTGGCTGCCTTAAGCTTCTACACTCAAAGCCTCCAGCCAGGGCATACTATTCTAATTAAAACTAGGCGAATGCTCGCTAAGGGCACCCCCTGTGGGATACGAACCTCGGCTTAGGGCATTCGCTGAGGGGAGGACAGCAAGAGGGACAGGCTGGATCAAAATGATTTCATGATTTAAATCAGGGCATTTAAAGCTACAGGCTCAGCGACGACGCGGGCTGGCGCTTCGTCGATCAAGGGTCGGGGGGGAGTATCATTTACTCGGGAAGTCAATTCGCCCGCCAACCCCACTTATATAGGATTACTGCCCCGCCCACCTCGGCTAGAATCGTTATCAGCGCGATAAGGGGCTGCGAACAAACGCAGTAAAGATGACCTTGGAATTGTTGTATTTAATTAATTCAACAGTGTAACGTTCCCTGTATTATTTTTAGCAGTTTCTAAACTCTCTAGTACTGACATTCTGAAACCTTTATCACATGTGTGTAAAATTTTGAAAGTGTTATTATTATGTAACGAATGACCTGAATCGATTAAGTGTTGAGCAAAATGTGATTTTTCTGGATAACTATTCCTATACGCTGCAATGTGTTCTTTATATCTTGTTTGAAAATTACGACCAGTTTGACCTATGTATATACCATTACAATCATCGCAATGTAATTTGTAAACACCTGATTTTTTATGGTTTTCTAATCGATCTTAATAAAATCAATAGTTTGCATCCAAAAATTAAGTTTAAATTAGAATTAGAAGTTGACGGATCCCTTAACTTTTTGGATTTAACAATTTCAAGAAAAAACAATAAACACGATTTTCAGATTTATAGAAAACCAACTTATACAAATGTTACGATTCCAGCGTCATCTTGTCATCCGATTCAACATAAATTAGCAACTTATCGTAGTTTTACTCATAGATTAATGACAGTACCTCTTTCTCAAGATAATTATAACAAAGAACTAAATTATTATTTATCACATAGCAGAGAGTAACGGATACAATAAGAAAATGGTGGATGATTTGATTCAAACGAAACGTCGTAACATATTTCGTTCCCTATTGTACCCACTGCCTCCAGAAAGACCAAATGATTACATAGGTAGTTTGACATATTTAGGGTTAATAAGTGATAGGGTTTCTAAAACATTGTTTCGAAATGGAATTAGGGTAGCTTTTAAAACAAATAATTCACTAAGACAGATTTGTAACGGAAAAGATCGATTAGAAAACCATAAAAAATCAGGTGTTTACAAGTTACATTGCGATGATTGTAATGGTATATACATAGGTCAAACTGGTCGTAATTTTCAAACAAGATATAAAGAACACATTGCAGCGTATAGGAATAGTTATCCAGAAAAATCACATTTTGCTCAACACTTAATCGATTCAGGTCATTCGTTACATAATAATAACACTTTCAAAATTTTACACACATGTGATGAAGGTTTCAGAATGTCAGTACTAGAGAGTTAAGAAACTGCTAAAAATAATACAGGGAACGTTACACTGTTGAATGAATTAAATACAACAATTCCAAGGTCACCTTTACTGCGTTTGTTCGCAGCCCCTTATCGCGCTGATAACGATCCTAGCCGAGGTGGGCGGGGCACTAATCCTATATAAGTGGGGTTGGCGGGCGAATTGACTCACACTGCTCTCGACGCTTGACGTGTTCACACGTCGGGTCCGGGTTTGCAACAAGTCAATAGCCATCCTGAGGATGCCTCGTTGAGAGGTGAAACACGTGTCGATTTCTTACAGGGTTCTTTATGACTCCTTAAGAACGGTTAAGCGGATTAGGTTACTAAACATACGTCGTCTATTGTATTTTATAATGGATTTCCGCAAAGTCACGACTGAATCAATTAACTATCTTAAATATGTCTCAAATAAAAAATAATCAGAATATTAATATACAACCGAAGTGCAACCATCGACAGAAAAATGCTTATAACTCTGTTTGTACTTTTCCCGACATGGCTTGGCTGCCTTCTGCATAACACGGTCCATATGTAAGTATGTATCTATTATACAGCATTTATCTGTGTATCCAATATAGTATATTGTACTTATATACTTTTTATTTGCACCAAAAACAGCCCCATTTTATGTCCAGAAAATCACTGTCCATTCCAAGGTTGCCTGGAAGAGATCGCAGTAAGCCATAAGATCGTCTATTGTATATTTTGTAGTGAATTACTTTTTTTTTTGACACAACAAAGTACAATTAAGTATCCTTCTTCTTGGAGGTCTGCCCGGCTTGGGCGGGGCACCGCCGTGTCCTCACGGAGGCGATCGGCAGCGGCGATCTCTCGCGTCCGGCCCTGGTTCAGGCCATGGTCCGGAGCGAGAGTGCATGGGAAGCCGTCACTTCCTTCTGCGAAGCAGTAATGCTCGCGAAGGAGGAGGCGGAGCGCGCGAGGGAAATGCAAGATGCGCGCCCTCGCGCCCCTAGTCGCCGCAGGAGACGCCCCGGGCGTCGGGAGTCGCGAGCCGACTTCCGGCCACCGTAGGCGCGGGCTTGCGGACGGTGGGCAATGGGTAGCTCGCCGTCCGATTAGGACCAGGCCCGGGTCGACGGCGCGTTGTGTTCCACGCGCGCCTCAAAGAGATGTCAACACCAACTGACGGGGTCCGTAAGGGCCAATGCCTGCCAGGGTTGCGAGTTTGTCCGAAAGGGATATCGCGGCCCCGGCACACAGGCAACGGAAGGAACACGGGTGGGTTTTAGTCAGTAAAAGTCTGACACTCCCTCTCGCTCCGCCCAGAGCGGGAGGAGTCATTTGATGATTTCCAACCCAAAAAAAAAAAAAAAAAAAGTACAACAAGTAAAACGACGATAGCTGCAAAAGTATAAACTGTAGCGCAGCTAATAACGCTCTTCCCCGGATACAGAATGGAATGATGTTCCAAGCAAAAAGTGTAATTTAGATTTAAATAATTTATAAAATAAATAAGCTGAAAATAAGACGATAAATGACGTGTGCGATGTTAGTGTAGTCTTTACTTCCAATAACATAGATTTGGCAAACATTGATTCTTTGGGAAAATGGAGAATCGGAAACTACCTGTTGACTAAGCATTGAAGCGAGCCAGCGACTAAGAGCGCTCTAAAGAGACAAATTACAGATTTCACTTAAAAACTTAGTCCCAACACTGAGTGAAGAAGATTAACAAAGCCATTACTTTTAAATAACAAGAGCTCTTTAAACGAAATCTTATTCCAATAAGTGAGTAGGTAATCCACTTAACTTGTGAATCGAGTTACAGTTTTTTATCCGACTGTCCCAGAAGGACGGTAATGATTTTTTTTAAATACTAGGTTATCCATCATTCGGAGATGTTGGCAATAGAAAAACTTGATTGAAGAAACAATATTAAAAACAAGTTTTTAAGTAGGTAGATCGATTTTCCCGTAATTTATTATTTATTTACTTAACTTTAAATAAAACGGCTCAAAACCTAAAATAATAATAATTAATGAAAATCAAGGGGAAACTAAACACTCGGCTACCGCTTAAGGGAACATCTTACTTCGCCAGTCATGCTGAAGCAAATAATAAAGCTCAGAAAATTATACTGCCTGTCCTTCTAGAACAGTATTAAAAGGGTTTATCCTAAAAGTTGGCAACGTTGCAAATAACTGTCAAATATTTACCTGTTTTGATTCCTACAGCAATATTACTGAATAGAAATAAGAAATGTGGCTAACTAGTGATCTAGAATATTAATAATGAATTGCAATTATAACATTAAATTTGATGTTGCACCCATTTTAGGTGTTAAAAACGCATTTGGAACGTTTCCAAATAGTTTTTTTACATCTAAAACTAAACATTCGGTGTTACGATATTAATTATTGCATTACATAATCAATATTCTAGTTCGCTAGTTAGCCACATTTTTTATTTCCACTCAGTAATATTGCCAAATTAATCAAAACAGTGAAATATTTGACATCTATTTTCGACGTTGCCCACCTTCAGAATAAACGCTCTTAATTTGTTCAGTTTAAAACTACGTATTTTTCCCTCCACACACCCCCAATACACCCCCGATACTGAGGGTGCAACCTTACAATTTTAAAGGACTGAAGTATCTTATTATACTACGTGACTTTTCCGTAAATCTATTTTACGGACTGACATCGTAATACTGAAAATTAACAAGGAAAGCATAATGTCACTCTCTGGTTTGAGTGTCCATTATTTACGGAATATACGTTACCTATCCGACTTATGACACAGTTAAATGATTAACTAAGGCCCTAGTCATAACAATCTTGTACGCTGAGTTTTGGGCGCTCAATTAAATTGTATTTCTATTAACGAATTATAACAAGCGCTGCCGTCAAAGTGCGCGCGTCCTACGCGCGACGATCGCGCGTAAGACCTCGCCATGTGTACGCAAGTTCCATTTTTACAATTTTTCTTGTCATTTTCTCTGCATCAGTAATAAACTTAAAATAAACACAATAATACTGAGCATGTTGAGGGTTCAAAGTTACAACAAAATGTGGAAATCATGTTGCGTTTGACGAGCGTCCAAAGCGCACCCCAAACGCAGCTTACTGTGCGCGCGCGCACTCGGGTGCTTGTTATAACTAATCCCAAAGACTAATATTACAGATTTACAATGGTAAAAACCTTCCTATTTTTGCTAAGTGTGGGTTTATAGACAAAGAACTAGAAAACTTCCCTTTTAATAAAACCTCTTTAGTAATTTGAGTTGTATAATTATTAAAGTCGATATTTGACGTGCAATAAGAGTTGCGTCTCTTCCTTTAGTTTGCCAGTAATCCTTATTATATTTAAAGCAACAATGATATTAAAAAGAGGTAGATAGGTTCCTACCCAACATTCGATCTTCTTTAGATTTTAGCATTTTTACGACCGCACGCAACAATTTTCCGGGAAGTTTCTGCGGTTCATTAAAATTGTTATTCTGCACGTGCAAAACTGCCATAAGTAGATATACTGATAGGTACATAAGGCAGCTCCTCAGTTTACAGTAAGCCTAGTGTCATATGTCTAATAGTAAGTACCTACATCAGCCTTTGGTAAACTAGATAAACCATAACTCAACAAGTGGGGTATGAACTCCGAAACTATTTGGAGTTCGAAATCCGACCGTTACATACGTTACGAGGGAAGCCCTTTCGGAAGATATAGGATCACTTGCGATGGAAGGTGTAAAAGTTACTGAAATATTGATTTTAATGTTTTTCGGAACTTCTTTTAATACACTAATGTATTAAAAGAAGTTCCGAAAAACATTGCTTCAATGTAAACGTAGGTACTTCTCATACAAATATGGAACCACATTGAGTATCATGATTGACCCCTAGTCCAAAGATTTGAAATCAAAATCAAATCATTTTTATTTCATTAATACACCCATTTAAATTTAAAATTAAAAGATATAAAATTTAAACCAGATTACAAATTTTAATATATATTATAATTCATCATAAACTATTAAGTTATTACATTGTTGCAAACAATGTTTTATGCTCAAAACAATTTCAGTATACCAATTAGCCTTCCAAATTTTCTTATAAGGAGGAAAATCATAAGAGCGGACGAAGCGACATGCAAAATAATGTCCAATGAAGAGAAATATAATGTGAAACTGCGTCTCGTGTCCTATTTTGTGCGATTGGTTAGTTTTTTCGACAAGGGTCATCCGAGGGGGTTGTCCGGGTTTTCCAAACAATGAGTGACAAATTAACGCGATGATCGCTTAAATTAGGACGCCGCCATAGATTTTATCTCAGTCCGTATACTGTAGATACTGGAGAAGAACTGTCACACGAAGTGTCCACGAACTTTCGGTTCTTATTTACCTTTAAAATAAAAATGCAAGCAAGCTTTTCCATACACTTTCTTTTGATCACAGAGATAGAGAACCAGAACGAGAGCCCAAAAAGTGCTTATCATTTACTTTTCCACCAATCACGGTGAATCAGACTGATGTTTTGCGTCTATTCCAAAAAGTTTTTATTACTTACAATCGATAAAATCCATGATGAGCAATTCGATTTTCAAACTTGGAACACATCTAGATAGGATTGACTGTTTTACTTGTAGGTTGTCAATGGAATTTTTTCATACAGTCTACTAGTTCACGTGTTGTGGAAAGGTAATGCCTTATTAACCTATAATACGTATTGATTAGGTGACAACGTGTAGAAACATTGTTAGGGCGCGGTTTCAATATTGGAATGTTGTCTTATACCATGACATGGATTGCAGAAAGGTTTTAAATGAGTGTAATTATTTCATGACTCTTTTGAGTAGGTACTAGTTGTTTTTGGAATGTTTAGATTTTTTCAGCTTGACTATATAGGGATGATGAGTAAAAATTTTTTTTAGTCCGTCTTTGAGATTATAAAAAAAAATTGGACAAGGAGGACAATTTCTTTTTTAACGTAATCTAAAGATTATGGCGATACATTGAGGTAAAATGTGCCATGACGTCACG
Source organism: Agrochola macilenta (assembly GCA_916701695.1). Classification (NCBI taxonomy): domain Eukaryota; kingdom Metazoa; phylum Arthropoda; class Insecta; order Lepidoptera; family Noctuidae; genus Agrochola; species Agrochola macilenta. The sequence goes on along the minus strand of OU753554.1, from coordinate 18,824,573 downwards.
AGTATGTAGATTTTATACATACTAGTGACGTAGCGACCCCCACTCCCCAACTTAAAATGCGTTTTATCTAATGATTTTTTTATTAATATGATAAAGCAAAAAATACGTGTCTAATATTTTTTATTATCTGCCTGACGGACTAATTAGATTTTTTTTTTTTTACTCGGGCATCATCCCCATTAATTGAGTCATGTAAACAAAAAAAAACCAGTTGTAGCACTACTCCCATCTTCTACGTAATAAAAATCTTAAATTCATTCATTGGCGGGCAATGCATGGCCTAAACTGCTGGGTCTGGAAGCATGAAATGTTGTACAAGAGTTCCATAAATAACGAAGGCGATCACTAAGAAAGAATTTTTGAAAATTCTGCCCCTAAAGGGGTGAAATAGGGATGACAGTGGGTCATGGGAAATCCCATCTGGCACACGGACTTTACCTAATTATTTCCTATTATATAAAATATATAATAGAATAGGGATGTTGACTGGGGAAAAAAAAAAAAATGTTGTCCGTCAGACAGATAATAAAAAAATATTAGATACATATTTTTTGCTTTATTATATTAATAAAAAATGGTTTAGATAAAACACATTCAAGTTGGGGAGTGGGGGCTCGCTACGTCTTGTGATTTAGTCAGTATAAAATCTACCTGGGCGTGACGTCATGCCACATTTTAACGTATTGCCTACTCAATGTATTGCCGTAATCTTTTGATTACGTAAAAAAATAAAAATTACGTGTCCAATATTTTTTTAATAATCTACCTGACGAACAAAAACTACTTGTCTCGCTAACCATGTTATCACAAATAGCCAAAGTTTTCATCCTAGAGCTGAGTATAATCGCTTTGCAAGTACCAAGGAACAATTAATTTACTTTCCGATCCGTTCCGATAAACTGTTCTACCAGTTTCCAATCGAGTTTTCCAATTTCCTACAAACTATTGAAAAACTAACAAAACCCTAGACTGAACACAATATTACTCCAAAGAGTTTTCAATCTTCGCCGGAGGTAAGGGTTTTTTGCTGAACTTCTTCTTTTCGTGTGGTTAGTAACTAACCTGTTGTCAGAGTTTTAAAGCCGCCCATGGGCCTCTGACTTGGCTTCACATGCCGTCAAGAAATATCTCTCAGGCATGCCGGTTTCCTCACGATGTTTTCCTTCACCGTTTTTGAAGCAAGTGATAATTATACAATACGCACATAAATCCGAAAAGTCAGAGGCGCGTGCCTTGGGTTCGAAGTCGAGACCTATGACTTGGCAGTCCGACGGTCACACCACTAGGCTAAGTTTGCTGAACTGCATTTGCATTGTCCCGCCATAATCTGTTCGAAAAATGTATTACAATTTTGGATCGGTCAATTAAACGTATTCGAAACAAGTTAAATTTTGAGGAAGAAGTTAGAAAATATTCCTCAATCCAAAAGAAAATACTCCTCGATTTTTGTTTGAAACCGAAAAACCCAGTTTTATTGTCTGTGTAATGTACGACAAACAAAAGTTGCTGAAAGAAAGCCGAAACAAAGTTGGTAACATCAATTTACGTGGCCTCTAGAATTCTAATCCTCGAGGGTAAAAACGTTTTATAAGTTTGGTTTTGCCGAATCACTGCTGAGTGTCTATGGCATTTCGCACATACACAACCTTTTTGCATATTTTGTATGTTTTTTAACTGTTCTCACTTAAAAAATTCTCTTTATCTGTCAAATAGCTTTTATCTAAATCTTTTTTTACCTAGTTTAAGGGTTCTCAACATTGAGTAGGTATCGTGAATTTAAGGTTTCTCAAATATTGGGTGATCTTTTTTGATACAAGATATATATTTTCTTTGTTTGTAATGAAATAGCGTAAAGAATGGAATTCCTTATTCCTCTGAAATACAAATCCTTTTTCTTTTTTAACTCATGTTTTCTTTAAGTGTATCGAAGATTCAAATACGCCATAAACAAAAAGAAATAAGCAGGGAGACATAAAAACAGATAAATTTTAATTTTTACGTCCGACATTAGCACCAACTTGGTTTCAAATCTCGTTTTCATCATTTTCCGATTCGCTTTTTATGAGTTAGAAGTAAATTCAATTTCCAAATGGGTTATAAAAAATCCATTCAAAACATTAGTAAAGACTATTAACGTTAATTTCATAAATAACCAAATAGTAATACTTAAAATCATACGTACCCGCACGAAAATCCAGAAAATGTGTAAAACTCCACAAGAAAATTCACAACACTAAAAAACTCACAGACACAGCGTCTCACTGCTAATTAAAAAATATAGACACCATTTAAATAAGGAACAGACAGTGTTCTTTTTTTAAATAATCGCGGTAAAGCCAAGGCGTTGATTCCGTTCAGCCAGTTGCGACGGTAGGCGTCCTAGCGTTGTTAACTCGCGTCGCTCACTGCTTCTCGCGCAGAGCTCGCGCCGTTTTCACACAATACTCGCTTTTCAGACGTCGGTTGCAATATGCTCGTGCGAGCACTATATGCATAGCACAACTGTTGCTTTTGCTTTACATAAAGCGTCATAAACACTTTTCAGGTAACGTTCTCTACGCGAGCATAGTGCCTTAGTTTAATTTGAACAAAATTAGTTTGAATTTCCTCTGTTGTATGGTATAAAAAATGGGTAGATGATGAAAGTAGGCAGGTACAAAATATAATAGATATATGGCTTTTAGTGTTACACTGTTGTGATTAGCTAGAGATAAGCTTTCAGTATCTTTACCTGAATTATTTTATCACATGGCAAATAACAAAAGTTTTAACATGTAGTCCTACTGTTTTGTGTTCCAAAATTGCAATACTTTCTGTCTAAATTTCTAAACGTCTTAAGAAGTTCTTAAAACTTCTTAAAAATACCATGCGTTTGTAAACAAGCCTGAAACATGTAGATTATTTTTAACGGAACGTAACAACGGAAACACGGTGCGTGTGAAACTCGCGCTTCGCCCCCTTCCGAACATAGATCTTATAATAATCTGTGTAACCCAATTTTACGCGTTACTACACGTAAATTAGCGACGGAACCCAGGTGTGCCGTGTCGAGTGCGTTTCATAGCTTAGTGTTGCCAGCCGATGCGAAATATTGTCCCTTTCCCCGTGGTTGTAGATACCTACCTAATCAAATATTAGCCTGTAAAATTGATGGCTCGTTAAGGGGGATGCGCTAAGGTAGCCCGCGAAATTCAAATTTTCTTAAGTTTTTTGCAATTTGCAAGTCAGTGTCAGGTTGTATGTTAATTAAAATATGATTCGCGACCGTAACAAACAATCAGGAATACAACTTCATAAGTAAGCACAAACGTCAAATGTCATGATTTCATGAAATAGTCATTCAATGGAATTATAGGAACTTAGAGAGTTGTATTGATCATTTTTATGATTACAATTCTATAAATATACATTTGATACGGCCGCGAATCATATTTAAATCAACTTACAACATGATACTGACCTGCAAATTGAAAAAAACGTAACAAAATTTGAATTTCACGGGCTACCTTGATGAATCCGCCATAAATTGTTCATTGTAAAAGTTGGCTACGCCGCAAACAGCAGTCAAATATTTACCTGTTTTGATTAATTTGGCAATGTAACTGTATGGAAATATCGCTAACTAGTGAAGTAGAATATTAATAATGAATTGCAATTACAAGACTGAATTTGATTTTGTAACCTTTTTAGGTGTAAAAAGGCATTTGGAAAGTTTCCAAATACTTTTTTTACATCTAAAACGAAATATTCATAATCAATATTTTAATTCACTAGTTAACCATATTTCATATTTCTATACAGTAATATTACCAGATTAATCAAAACAGCGAAATATTTGACATCTTTTTGCGACGTTGCCGACTTTCAGAATGCACGCTCTTAATAAGTTTCACCAACCAATCATTTTGTAGAAAAACTTTCTATAATTTAATGTTTTGTGCCAAGATCAATACAATAAAGTAAGTAAAGTACCTAATTAAGAAAGTTTAAAGTTACAAGAAGTAATTAATTTAATTTATTTGTTTTGCTTTAGTGCCACAGCTTAATCTATAAAAGGATTAGAAGACTAAAGGCCAATCAATTGAAGGCATACTTTAGTTTATAAACCTTTAATTCTATACAACTTTCCCAAAAGATAGGTTGACTTTTCCTTCTTTTTTTTAACAAAGCAATATTTCCACAATAGCAACACTGTACCAAGTGATTGATGCTTTCCCGCCAAAAAGAATTACTGGCCAGTTTATGAATCATGGCCGACAAGTTTTACATTTACATAATAACGCTTGTTTCAGCCGCGATCGAAATAAAAGATAAAAATAAACACGTTATCAACGCACCTTTTTGTTTATGAGCTTGTCAGGATATTAATCACGGGAACAGTTGCCAACAGATAGAATGTTTGGACTGTTTTACTATCGAGCAAAATATTTGTTTATGTTACTGTGAAAGAGCGGTCGAAGGTAAGTTTTAAGATTTGCCGGAAACGCCATTGAAAACTGATGAAACTTACGACGAGCAATATAAAAAATGCCATTAACTTATCATGAAATATTTCCAAAACCACGCAAGATAGCTTCTTGATGTAAAAAGCTACATTCAAGTGTATTTAATAGTGCATAAAAAACACCTTTAAAACAGTTTTCATGTTTTTTTTACTTCCTGTACTTAGCTAACTTTTGTGGTTTAAGAGATATTTCGACTTTTTTGCCTCTTTGCAAGTGGCTTTTTTATATTTCTCGTCAGTTTATTTAGCTAAATGTAGCCTTCAAATAAACAAATAAAAGCTTATAAAATCATACAGATTTCCTTTGCTACATACATTAAGATTCACATTGAACCTCTATGGCTACACACAGGAGTTTTATTGTTACTTGAGTACCGCAACAAGTTAGGGATCATGAAACGAATTGTAATCGCTCCTACACACTATCCCAGCGGCATGGTCGCCGGCACTGCCGCCGGGCAAGCCGCGGTGCGCCCGGACTTGCCGCACAAAGGATCGCAAAGAAAATGAAGGTGCAAAAGCCGGGGGTACGTGCCGCACGGCATATGCCGCGCGTGTGTAGGAGCCATAAGTTTCTACTGATTCATAATTTGCGTTGGGTTTAGTAGCAATTTTTTTAATTTAAAGCTAAAAATTACAGCTATAACTAAATGTTTGTGAAATAAAGCCCAAATGTATTAATTCGTAGCAATCTTTCGAAAACTATTTTTTATTTACCGAAACTTCTCATTATTACCCGAGATTCGAACTTTTACAGTAACACACGCAATCTACGTAGGTAGGCGAATAAAAAAACAGCAACTAGAGGAAATATAAACAACAACTATTGTTTTAATGAAGCGTAATCACCGAGCTAGATTCACTTTATGCGCTTCTTTCATTATCAGATCGCCACGAAAACGAACCCCAGCATAAACTACATCATAAAGATTAAAAGATCTCAGTATTTATCTATGAAAGTGTTTCATAGTTTCAGCTGGTTCTTTCCCGCGCAACTTGTGAGAGTAAACCAAAGAAATGGGTCACAAAAGTACTGTTGAACAAAGAGTTTGGTATGCAGGCAAAAATATACAAGTTGGAGACGACAATCCTACTAATATTATAAACGCGAAAGTTTGTGACGATTGATGGATGGATGGATAGAACTTTGTAACTCTTTCACGCAAAAACTACTGAACGGTTTTGGATGAAATTTGGCACACAGATAGCTTATAACCTGAATTAACACATACAATAAACACTTTTTATCCCGATATTCCCACGGGATCAAGACTTATGCAAAAGGCAATGGTGAAACCGCGGGGCGCTGTTAGTACGACAATAAATTAAACTTCGCATTTCTAATGACGTTCCCAGTTTGCATACAAAAAATCAAAATCAAAATATATCATTAAAAAATCGAACTAAATATAGCCTATTTAGTAGTAAAACAGTCACTATAGCTATAGACAAAAAATTGCAAAACTCATTAGTCGGTCAATCACTACACTATTTAGTTTGTTTAAAAAAAATCACTTTATTAATTTCGATGTTATGAATTATTTGTCATTTTCGAAATTACATTAATATTGCCAGTGTTTTCATTTAATGTCGTATTGTCGTCTACACATTATATGTGTGTCTTTCGACTACACTGACAAAATAAATTTTAATTGTCTGCGTAATAACTTTTTATGCTTGAGGCACACTTATGAAATGAATGCAAAAAAACTCGCTTACTCAGCACTCTCGCAACATTCTTTTGTTGCGGACAATTTCTTAATATCTTTTATAATTAGTTTGTCATAAACAACCTTTTTCTACGTTTTTATTAAAACTGTTTATGACGTACCATCAAAGAAGTTCATATCTGACCAGTTTGAAAACAAAATCCCGTGAACACGATGACCACAGCTGTTACCGGCCCGGTTCTATAGCCGCCGAGCGCTGCAAGCAAGAATAGTCCTTACGGTGGTTAGTTATGAACTTCTTTGATGGTAGGGTAGGTACATAATGTAGTAAGAATGAAACAGTCGAAATCTCCTTTTTAATGCATATAAGCAGATGTCAATTGTCTATGGAAGAAAAAGTTCGGTTGTTTTATTTCGGCAAAATATATAAAATAATTAACAGTAGGTACTAGGAGGCTTTCACTTTAAAAGTTTCAAGTTACCAATCTCTTTGTGCAACTATACTTGGTAGTCGGTAAGAAATGGACCGACAATCTGAGATGTGTGGGGTCTTTCAGTTCCGAATCTGGATTTGCAAGTTCTGAAGTGGCGATTAGAACTGTTTTTACTTGAGAATCGGAATTACATGGTAGAAATGTTTACTGTACTAATCTGTTTGGTGGAACAAGTACTTACTATTTGACTAAAAGCTCATCAGCCCAAAAATTTACCTGTTTTGAATAATTTGGCGATATTACTGTATGGAAATAAGAAATGTGGCTAACTAGGGAACTAGAATATTAATAACGAATTGCAATTATAACATTGAATTTGATGTTGTAGGTACCCATTTTAGGTGTAAATAACGCATTTGGGAGGTTTCCAAATAGTTTTTTTACATCTAAAACTAAACATTCGGTGTTACGATATTAATTATTGCATTTCATTATCAATATTCTAGGTCGCTAGTTAGCCACATTTTTTATTTCCACACAATAATATTGCCAAATTAATCAAAACAGTGAAATATTTGACATCTATGTGCGACGTTGCCCACCTTCAGAATAAACGCTCTTAATTTCAGAAATTTCCTTGCTCTAAGACCCCATCGCATTCTGATCTGTCTGGCAATTCAATCCAGGAAGCGTTTTCAATTGCTACTTAAATACATAACATAAATACCTTAGCCTATAATGTTCCACCACTGGGACACCGGCCTCCTCTTTTCGAGAGGGAGTGGGCTATAATCCACCACGCGGGCCCAGTGCGGGTTGGTAGATGTCACAAGTCTTCGAATTATTAGTTCTAGGACATGCCGGTTTCCTTACGATGTTTTCCTTCACCGTTTTGAGAGTAGTGGCGATGGAATTATTTACACATATAGATAGTGCAATCCACGAAGACGCGCCCCACTCCGCTCCGCTCCGTACTACAGTACAGCTTACAGTACAGTTATCGCGGAGTGGGGCGCGTCTTCGTGAATTGCACTATCTGTAGTAATGCGCCTGCCAGGGTTCGAACCCATGACCTACAACTCGTAAGTCACTTTGTATATCGCGACAAGCAAATGTATGGCGTATGAATTCTATGAAAAGTGAGTGGAGTCGAAAGTGTTAAAGGAAGCTTTCGACAATTCCCAAACGAGTGTTTATCAACATTGTAATCGAAAGGTGTCATCACAGAATAACGAGTTTACTCTGTAAAGTCGATAAAACGTATTCCAATAATTTCATTTTCACGTCAAAGAGTTTGTCGATACGTTGATGGCAGGAATTTGTTATCTCAAATGATTAATTTCCGGAGTCTTTGTAAATGATAGTAGGATAGCAGTTAAAAAGAATTAAATGGGGGAATAACACATCGAGCTTTAGACTTACAGAGACTCTCACAAGTTTCACACTTTCGACCATACCCACTTTTCATAGAGCTCCTACGCCATGCCATACATATTGAAAGTGAACCCTCCGGGAGGGTCACCGGCATTATGTTTGCGCTAAAGTTAACACTCTGTGAAACCGTGTAATAAAACTGCCGTGAAAATGGTTTTCCATACCTGCCATACTTAATGACAGGAAAAAAGTAAAAAAAAAAAATGCTTGTATTTTAAAACCAACGCTTAAACGAAATGTTGTTAACATGCAAAACAGATTTTATTTTCACAGTTAATAAAAACCTGCATTTAAAATGAGCTCCCCGCGAGGGCTTCCGGCATCCCATATGCGACTAGAGTGCCCTCCAGGAGGGCTAGGCACTGAACAAGTTAATTGACAGAAGAACCTTTCCTCTAAACTCAACGTACGAGTACGTATATTTATGGTCAAGTACGTAAATGTATACATTATAATAAAACTACATTTAATGAAACATTTAACGTCGCCTGCATTTTGGATTTATCAAAATGTTGCCAGCGTTCCCCTGCGCATTCTGGTTGTCACCCATTTAACGTCGCGACACTGTCATGGCGGATTTTGTCACGCATCAACGCGTTGACTACTCGTAGCTCTCGACCAAACGGCAATATCCTGATGTCAACAGGTCTTTACTACACGAATTTTAGTGCCTGAATTTCACTGAATCCTGCGAGTAAATCGCTGAATTAAGGCGACGATAACCGACTTTTAATGATTTTATACTGAAGATCACGTCTAAACGAGTAGTGTTAATGATTGGAAAAAATATACGTTAATTTAGAGATGATATGAATATTTTAGATTATGTTTAATAGTGAAATTAATTTATAAATTATGTCTAACGCGGATAAAAAACTGAGAGTCACGCAAAATCTATCAAGCGTATTTTTCTGAAACCTGGTGTAGGTTTTAAAGATTTGAGTCATATGAGCGTTTACTCTGAAAGTGGGCAACGTCGCAAATAGATGTCAAATATTTCGCTGTTTTGATTAATTTGGCAATATTACTGTACGGAAATAAAAAAATTGGCTAACTGGCGAACTTGATTATGAAATGCAATTATTAATATCTTAACACCGAATATTTAGTTTTAGATTTAAAAAAAGTTTTCTTCACTTTAAAAAAACTTTCCAAATGCCTCTTTTACTCCTAAAACGGGTACAACATCAAATTCAACGTTATAATTGCAATTCATTATTAATATTCTAGTTCGTTAGTTAGCCATATTTCTTACTTGGCAATATTACTTTATGGAAATATGAAATATAGCTAACTAGTGAACTAAAATATTGATTATGAAAGGCAGTAATTAATATCGTTACACCGAATATTTAGTTTTAGATGTAAAAAAAAGTATTAGTTAACTTTCCAAATGCCCTTTTTACACCTAAAACTGTTAGAACTTTAAATTCAGTGTTATAATTGCAATTCATTATTAATATGAATGCAAACCCACTTAGTGATATTTCAAAATGAAATTAAATGTTTCGTCGGTTATTAAAAAAAAAAATTGCTGTCTCATAGAAAAGTGCAATACCTACGCGGTCAAAATGTATGGAACAGCAGATTAAAAAAAAATAACCAACGAAAAGTTTCAACGCAGGGGTTCAGAATCATGTACTGAATACATACTCGTAGTAACAGTTTACGCGTCGATGTCCCTGCCACCCTGTATACAGAGTAATCGAGAAAAAGAAGTTATTTATGGAATATTAAATAAAGAAGAAAATTATTATTAAATATTTGTTCATTCAAACAATTTACATCGTTGTCTATATCAAATATTTTCTTCGACTTCATGTTATTTGAATGATAACTCGAGTATTGAAACAAATATTCCTAGCTAGCGTCCACAATTATTAAGATAGAGACTTCGATCATATTGATCGAAGGATAAAGAAATGAAAATGGTATCAAAAGAAGCTTACCTTAAGGACTACAATACTGTAAAAAAAATTGTAAAATGTTTAAATTTTGTTTTTAATTTTTAAAACAATGCCATTTTTTATTGTTTCTTTTGGGACTTTTTCAAAGAATCTTTAACTTCTCAAAAACGAAAAGAGATATCGAAAAAATAAAAATAAACGATCCTGATGAATTTAAAGGGCTTCAAAATGATACCATTCTGGTTTCGATAGAATTAGCATTGAAAATGTTTTTCGATCGCTTCAGTAACCCGAACCCGGAAGACATTAAAATGATATTAAAGGATGCGTTACTGAAAGGGCTACAATACTGCAAAAAAAATATTGTAATAAGCTTATTTTTTTTTTTATTAAAAAAGACGCCAAGTTTTGACCGTTTTTTGGGAACTTTTTGCAAATAATATTAAATTTCTTAAAAACGAAAAGAGATAACGAAAAATAAAAAACATATATAGGACATTTGAAGAGCTTTAAAATAATACCATCCTGGTTTCGATAGGATTATAATTCAATTTAGATCTTTACCCCTTTCGGAGACACCTCTTTGGAGAATTTTATTTAATTAAAAAAAAAAAAAAACTTTCTTTTGTTTCCAGTGTTGAGGCCCTTTCAGTAACGCATCTTTTGATATCATTTTCATTTCTCTATCTTAATTATTAAGGAGGCTAGCCCCACTTTTCTTGAAAACGGGTCTCAGCGAAGCGTATTTCCAATCTACGAGTATACAAGGTCAGAACGCAGCCATAGGAAACTGCTCGCGTATACATTGTAATGCTATTTTTAAATCTGTGATTACAATGTATACACGAATTTTGCGTACTGCTCGTGTATAGTTCGTAACGTGGACGCGCGCATCCTGGTTCTAAACTATACAACATCACTTACGCTTGACATGAGTTTTAATAATATAGATTAAAAAGAAATTGAACTGGGTGAAATGGGTTAGGTTAAGATAGAACTGTGGCCAACCGCGCGCGAGCCGAGCGAACGTAGTGAGCGGTGCCGCGGCAGCCGCCGGCGAGCGCTACTTCCAAGTTGCTCCCAGCCAGGCAGGCTATTTAGCCCAAGGCGCATTACACTAACAAGTTAAATACCAGTTCACAATTTGTCGCAATCTATACACGATTAGAAAGAAAGAAAGAAATTAGTCCGTATGCGTACTGGCACTGTATATTTTGGAATAAGGTAGTGAATTAGGCCACTACGAAGTATACGCGAGTATTTGCGTACTACTCTTGTATAGATTGGAAGACCTTAGTAAAAAAGTGATTTCCAATCTATACGCGATTAGTTTCACACCCTTGCGTTCTGGCCTTGTATAGAATGGAAAGACGCCTCAGCGAACAAAAAAGCATTTTCAATGCTAAAAATCAAAAGGATAAAAAAAAATTGGTAAACATTGCAATTTATAGTATAAAAACCAAAACTCCACCTCGATCTTTAAAATTCTGTTACAAAAGTCCGAGGTCAAACCCCCAGGCGCTCCTCTAATTACAAATAGGTATAAGCTTTAAAGCTTAGTTACATTACACGTGCTATTGATATCACAAATCAATTTAATCTCAGCAAATCTATTCCCACGTAGTCCTATTTGAATCTAAGAGCTTCTCACAAATTCTAAGAACCAATTAAGTTAAATGGAACATTCTAGTACTCGCAAACGACGCAATGTTCCATTGGAATGCTTCAACCCGACTCATTGCTACAAGAACATTCTAACAATCTTGATTTCTAAGTGATACCAATTCACGATTTACCTTGAATTCTAAAATGACTTATTCAAAAGTTAAATTAATCGCGTTAACGTCATTTATTTGCCCTTTCAAAGCCTACACAGATAAAACGATGTTGATTTACCTGATAGTAAAACTATTTAGGCGACGTTCTGGCCGGATATTTATTTCTAGTGTTCAGGGATACTTTTAGGTACCTACTAATTGTAAATGGTCTGACCTTCTACCAAAGGAAACTTCCACGCGGTACCTACTTGTTGATCTACGCAATAACCCATGCGTTAGTTTTCACTACCCCACTCCCGCTGCCAATTTGACGGAACCAAGGAGCTGTACTATTTAGTTCTTATAAGTACAAAATACTTCCATGCAAGGGCGGATCTAGGGGGGTATAGAGGCACGTACCCCCCCCCCCCCCCCCCCCCCGACAGTTTAATTATGGTAAAATCCAAACGTCTGGATGGACTGGCCTGAATCACCATGAACGCATATCTATCAAAACATTGATTCGTTACGAACGCTTGATGTCCAGAGGCAGGCGAATGCGACCCTCGCGCACGTCCAGAAGTGGGGTTTCAAAAACAAACTTAAGTTTGCGCCGCACAAAACAAAGGCCATGGTCATCTCAAATAAATTGAAGTATGACACACCACTTCTGCACATGGGCGGGGAGGACATTGCCCTGTCACGGGAGATCAAGATACTGGGGCTGACAATTGATGACAAATTGACGTTTAACGCTCACGCTTCGAACGTATGTAGGAAGGCGCTTAACATACAGAGTTGATATGACAGAGGGGCATTAAATAACACTACGTATACTATACGTGTTTAGTATTAATTCGATACGGTATAAAAATAAAAAGCACCTAAAATGAGTTTTTTTTTTTTTCAAACAAACTAAATAGCTTACAAATCAGAGTAAAACGCAACCACCCTTTGAAAATAAATTTAACTTACCTACAGATACCTAGGTAACAGCGGCAACGTCGCGCGCGTCGGCGTGTGTTATCTCGTCAAAGCGGGCGGCCGCCCGCCGCGCTGGCCCGCGCCGGCGCGGCTGCGGTGGCGCGGGCGGCGCCTCCGCTCGCGGCGGCTCCTCGGCTCGCGGCTTTTGTTAGGTATGATTTTGAAGTACAACAATCACAAAAAAATTAAATTCTCGATGTGTCATTCACATGAATGCACAAATTATACCGACAGAGAATAATGTTATATATTTTTCTAATTAAAAATCATGTCAGTGTATTCTAACGCCGTGTAAGTTACACGAGGCATTGTTGAACACTTTAATTACACACACACACACACACACAAACCCAAAGTTTAATTACGTGTCGTATCACAATAAAAGCAGTCGATCACAAAAAAAAACACTAACACTAAATAATAATAATCCCAAGTTACGTGTCCTGTCACAATAAAAAAAGAAATACTGTCTTAAACTTATTTAGTGTCCTATCACAATAACAAAACAAAATCCCAATTGTCAGCGCGCGAGTTCGACAAAACGGAAGCGGAGCAGGTGCTACCGTGTTACGTAACATCTTGTACGTTCCGAAAGAATAGCGTCGGCGCACTGAAAAAAACAGTTTTTAGAAGCCCCACTGCCCCACTTACCGATCGCAACCCCTGCCCCTCGATCGCTAGGATGCAATAGCAACACACTGATCTATTACTATTTCTTTTACGCGCGGTGTTTTGCAGATGATTGTCCCTCTCGTAATGAAAATGCAAGTGTGTGTGTATTTATTGCTTCCTTGTTTGCATTGTCATCTTTTTAGCGAAAATATTTGGTTGTACTTGTCACTTGCGTCACAGCGGCAACAACGCATAGGTTATACTCAGATTTATCGTTTTAAGGTGCATGACCTATGCGTATAGACATAATCAGCTGTTAGGAAAGATACATCGTGTTCAAACGGGGCAAAAACTTAAAAAATCATTTGCGACTAAACTACTGCTCCTATTTAATTGATTTTTGGTACAGAGCTTGAAAATGGTACCTAGTATACTCAGTTTAAAGAAAAGCCCCTCTGTCGTATCAACTTTGTATATAAACAGCTGTCAAAAGCCGCAAAAATCAGTTGGGGCCTGAAACCCGAGATAATCAGGACCATATACATCGCAGTGGTGGAGCCGGTTGTTATGTACGCAGCAAGTGCTTGGGCGCCGGCTACAAATAAGATAGGTTTGAGGAAGCAGCTTAATACAGTTCAGCGTGGGTTTGTACAAAAAATTATTAAGGCGTATAGGACAACTTCTTTACACTCGGCCTTGTTACTCTCCGGACTGCTTCCACTGGATCTCAGGATTCGAGAAACAGCCTCTTTTTATGAAGAAAAAAGAGGATATTCGCGGAGAGTGACAGGAGACCGAGAAATAGAGTCACCGGTCCCACACACACAAATATCACACCCCGCAGACCAGATAGGTATAAAGTTTGAATGCGTGATGAACGGTGCAGAAATGGATCAGCGAGGACTTAGCAACCCAAAAATTTTCACCGACGGAAGTAAAATTGAGGGCAAAGTCGGCGCGGCACTGTGTCTTTGGGAAAATGGGATAGAGATCAAAGCCCAAAAGTTTAAGTTGGACCAGTTCTGCACCGTTTATCAAGCCGAGCTATTAGCTCTACATAAAGCCTCTGAGCTGGCCTTGAAACAAACGTCACCAATAGTCGAAATATATTGCGACTCCAGGTCAGCCCTTGAAACGGTGACTCGAGGCGTTTCCCTCCATCCTCTCGCATTTAAAATCCGGAAGAACATCCAGAAATTGACAAACTGCGGTAAAACCCTTGAATTGTTCTGGATCAAGGCACATGCAGGACTGGAGGGGAATGAAAGGGCTGACGAATTGGCAAAGGAGGCAGCGATAGGCAAAAAGTCAAGACCAGACTATGATATGTGCCCAGTTTCATTCGTCAAGAGACAAATCCGAATGGAATCGCTCGACGAATGGAACACGAGATACCGATCGGGGGAACTGCTTCAACCACCAAAATCTTCTTTCCTGACGCAACTGCCGCTTACAATATTATACGAAAATTAAAAGTTGATCCCCTAGTAACACAAGTGCTAACGGGGCATGGCGGGTTCTCTGAGTATTTGAACCGTTTCAAGTGCAAAGAGAGTCCAGCATGTCCCTGTGACCCCGAAGAGAAGGAAAGCGTGCCGCACATTATTATTGAATGTCCCATATTTGGACAAGACAAATATAATTTTGAACAAGAAACTAAAGCTAGAATCAATTTAGAAAATATACCAAATATAATGGAAAGCAAACAAACTAGACAAAGGTTTTTAAAATACTGCAAGGAAATAGCTGCCAAGGTTGTTAATAGGAACAAAGTATAAAAAGATATACTTTCAAGTATTGTAAGAATAATATATTGATAAGTAATCATTGTAAGTAGAAAAGTAAACTCATGTAAGTAAATAAATAAGCTATCTTTGTACCAAAATAAGTAATTAAGAGTAGTAAGTAATAAGTAGGTAATACAAAAATAAATGTATAATTAGGATAAGTACTATAAGTTAAGAAACTCTGTTCACTGTAAAATTTATAAATAAAAAGCAAAAAAAAGGTCTCTGATTAATCCACGTCAGAGGAAACACGCAACGCCCTGTGATGACGGGTACAAAAAAAAAAATAAAAAAAAATAAACATTGATTCAATGATGAACGCTGAAGAAGTAGGTTACTGTAATCTTCAGCAGCAGTGGCGTAACAACTGAGGTTCAAAGTGGTAAACTCAATTCGTACTCGAGCCCAGAGTTCTGCTAAGCCAACATTGCACCGACCTAGAGTCTCAGTCGGCGAGAGGATTTCAGCATAACATACAATAATGCTAAAAAGATAGCGCGGTCCGAGGGGCCTCGCGTGACCAAAGTTTATACAGGTTTCCTCAACTCATGAAAAATAATTTGCTAATACGATGAACGGTCAAAAATTCTTAAACGTTACTAAGTACCGATATCGGCAAAGTAACTCTTTTATCTGTTTGGCCCATGTGCCCCTCCCAGAAATAAATCCTGGATTGTTAGTTGCTTCTATGCTCTGAACATACAAGTGAAGAACTTGACGTCTTCATTTGTACGAAAATCATGGCGCAAAATGATAGTGGAAGTATCTGCTGAAATGTAAAAAAAACAAAATACTTAATAACACTTTGAATACAGAAAATATCGCAAACTTACCTTTTTAAACACTCTCTTCTTGTGACAGTCAAAAACTAGACCAAGAAGAGTCCAAAACTATCGTTAATACACGTTTTGTAATAAAAAGGTATAGTTTTCTTAGTGTTGCACTTGTAGAATATTGCTTTTATCTAGCAAGCCGTATCAAGTTTAATAGGCAACCCTACCTGTGCAACTTCTCGGCGTTCACCTCTTTAACTTTCTTTTTATAATATTCTAGAACTTGTTTTTATTTTTGTCTCCACCACCGGCGGACGGCACGATCGCGATATGAATTAAAAATGTATTCAGAAAATGACGCGGTGCATTTGAAGGTTCCTTACATTTTTTATTATAATTTATTTTATTATTAGAATTTCCCAGGGTAGAGTGGAGGGCACTAGAGCACACGGACGAGATGAGATGAGATGGTCTGACTAAATTAAATCCGAAGTGGGTGAACCTGTATGAGTGCACTAAAAACACAAAAAATCGGAGTAGCTGACTAGAAATCGTGAGGCAAATAACATCAGCCTCTAGACAAGAAACTACATGAAGACCACGACCACTCTGACAAAAGTGCTACGAAGAAGAAGGAACCGCCTTCCTGCTGGGTAAATGCTTCCCTGGTCTCGGTTTCGGTAACCTACTCAAATTATTATTCCGAAAATAAAAACCTCGTGCCGCAAAAATCATAAAAATATTAATTAACAAAACCCGAAACTCAAGTAAAGAAGAAAAGTAAAATATTTCAATTTTCCCTACCAAGGTATGTAGGTAATAATTTGGAAATTCGGACAAATTATTTTCACCAATTCGCTTGTAAAGGCGGACGCACGAGTTTCAAGTTTTTTTGTACGGAGTTCCAATAACAAACTTTTTATTTGGAGAAGTTTTGCTGAAAATTCTCACTACGTGACAACGTGATTGGTTGTCTGTTTACGGGCTTTTTTTCTCACAATGGTAGCACGTGTTTTGGTGGATAAGATATATTTTTTATTATCTGTTGTTTGAGGTATTTCGAATAGGTGGAGCACTACAAAATTCAATTGTCTAAGGTGTGAATGGTGTCCTACTAAATGTATAGTACGATTATACAGAAGGAAAACTAAATAATATTTCAGCATCTTTATCTACTTTTTACAATAGATAGGTAGTCCAAACATGATTTACAGAACAATATCAACTTACCATACCTAACTATAATTTATTCAAAACTTTAAAAAACCCTACGGGCCCCTAAAACAGCAATATCCGTTTTTATTGCCATTTCATGATCTTGTTTAATTTTATTTTTGTTCCTAGAATAAATCTTGCTATTTCGCCCACGTCCCTCTCCTGTCGAGCGCTCGACACAGACTGCTAGCTATAGTAGACTAGCTATAGTATCAAGGAAGCAGTGTCGTATCGATCGAACTCCTAATTAGTGGTTTTGGATTACCTAGTGCATGGACTGCGCTAATTAAGAGCACCTAAGTGGACCGCAAACTTAGGTCATTCACTTGCCTACCTATGCATTTTTATAAGCAAATGAATCAGGAAGCTGAAATGTTTTGTCGATGAAGTCATCAGCCACAATATGAATCTGAATAAGAACTTTGTGCTTTTGTTTGTGTGATGTTATTCTAAATAAGAAATCACGTAATGTCGACCTCTGCTTCGCACGGGTGCAATGGCGTGTCAGCCTTCAAAGCATGAAAAGGCATCTTCTGGGCTTGCTCGTTTCATTATAGACCTCATCCATCGCTTTCCATTGGCGAGATCAAGGTCAAGAGACGGCGCAAACAAAAAAAAAATTATAATAAGCTGATTATTAATGTATTATACTTTCTCATCAACTCTCTAAAATGACAGTGAAGACCAAATCCAAATCCATAACTGCAGTTTAGAAATTCTAAGCGGTTGCTCAGACAGATACGAAAAGCGATTTGTTATCTACTTTGTATAGATTTGTGGCGGCATCTACATCGCCACATGCGACCTACGCATCAAAGACCTGACGTCACACAAAATCCTGACGTCACACAAATCCTGCATCACGCAATTACTCGTAGAGTTTACCGCGCGAACGAAATATATAAAACTATCCGACATCAACCACCGGGCACTTGCCCGCCAGGCACAACACCCGTCTGGTCGGAGGATCCTCCCTTTTCTATAGAGAATGAGTGAACTTTACACCCTGTTCCTCATTTCATTTCACCTCTAAAGATTCAGGTAAATAAAAGCTAAAAATGTATTATTAGGTTACTAATGTGCGCTGTGGTTAAGCAATTATCTTGTACAGTCTGTCTTAAACAAGAAGATAGTATGTTACTTAAAACAGTTATAACTACATTATCGACTCAACGCAAGCCTGCTAAACGCTATTAATTTGTCTATTTTCCTTCGCTAAAGTGAAGTGAAAACTGATTTTCATCCCCGCTCCTTACATTGTCTCTTATGATTAATATCGCTGCAGGCTCACAAAACAGTTTAGGCTTATAAACAGGCTCACAAAACAGTTTAGGAAGGAAAACATCGTGAGGAAACCGGCATGTCCTAGAAACAAAAATTGGAAGACATGTGACATCTACCAACACGCACTGGGCCCGTGTGGTGGATTACAGCCCACTCCCTCTCACAGAGAGGAGGCCGGTGTCCCAACAGTCGAAACATTATAGGCTGATTATGCTATAATAATAATGGGGCCATAGTCCTTCCATAGTTCCAGGACACCAGTCAACTTTAGCCACCCAAACCCATAGTCCAATATCTTTGTTTCCATATCCTGCAATAGTCCTATACCAACCGGGGGTTGTCCTTGGGTGCACTTGCAAAGTACATACAGGGATAATCGTCGGTTAGTGCCTCATTTCATTAAAAACGTCTGACGGGCCTCTGCGAGTTGGCTTCGGCCCCTCATACGCCTTCCAAAGATCCGGGACCCCAGGGTCCCGAGAATAAATAAAAACTAAAAATAATAATTATTATTATTTATTTATTTGTCACGCTATGCTATGCCCATGAGGTCATGAAATCGACCCTCAGCTAATTCCCATTTTGCACTCCTAAAATATTATTGAACACTCTAATATAATGATAGCCCAAGTAACTGTGACCAACTTGGATGCAGCGCTCACACGGCTCGCGCGCGGTTGATCACAGTTCTAATCTAACCTAACCCGTTTGGTCGGGCGACTAACTGTGACAAAAGGCCAGAAAGTTAAAAAGAGGCTAATTTAATAAATAAAAAGATTGTATCACTACATTTTAGAGGTTCATTAATTTAAAAAAGCGTTCATCATTAGCATATCAATAAGTTTTTAGAGGATCAGTTAAATATTACCCGATGTGAACCTAGCAGATTTATAATACTTGGAACTATGGTAAATATTACCGGGAAACGTTGATACCTACTAAGTACCTACCTACTCCATCTTTTCCAAGGAAACATCATCCAGACAGAAATGCAACGAGCAAATAAACTATTTTTATTTAATTAAATTTTCAATAAAATGTTTTCTAGCTTTGAGCACAGAACTCAGCAACGGAGAACACCGAAATGTATTCTCAATCAACTAGAAACTCAATAAACAACTGGCAAAATAACAAACAAATTCTATTTGATTGAGCAATAAAATTGCTCGATAGAAATACAGAAACCTGCCGTACCGTGTTTAAAACCGAACTGAAATGAAATGCATTCCGCGTTGCAAAAATAAATAGGTAAGACCTGCTTCGCACTCAGACAACGTTCATGTGAGAAGATATTAAAAACTTATCGATACGTGCACGTTTTTTAAAGTTTTAGATCTAGTTGATATAAAATCTATTGATAGAGTAAGCTATGTAAGTAGAAAACGAACTTGCTTCTTAAAGCAAAGAAGTAAAATTGGATAAGCTATCCTGACTGGGAGGTTTCATTTTCCGGGGATAAAAAATCCCTTTTTCATTCAATCTGATTTGGTAGTTAAAAATACATCGCATGGTTGATTGGGACATTCATAATTATACATAACGCATTGTTTTCAGGTCGGACGAGGTAAAAATTGATTAATCTAGAAAGTTATGTGCAGACACAATACCTATGCTGAAAACCAAAAAGTGTGGAAAAGTTCTTAAAATCCTGAATTAGGTATCGCCGTTTGTCTGAAAACAGAAATAACACAATAACATTAAGACACAAAATGTTTATGGAAAAGTATGACCAAAGTTCTCCAAAAGTTGGACAAAACATATAAATATTTGAATGATTTTCATCACCATTGTTTGGATCTCTTGTAGGTATGTACTTTAATTACTGTTTATGGAAAAGGCGAAAAAACTTTGGTGGACACTGCCGAATAAATGTTCGAGAACTTCTGTTGTTATGATGACAGTCATTTTTCTTCTGTACTTATAGCTGTTTTAGTTTGATTGGTAAAATGTTGTAGTAGATAGGTACACTTATATAGAAAAATAATTACATGCTAACTATCCAAATCCTATCTAATATTTGAAAATGCGAAAGTGAGTTTGTTTGTTTGTTACGCTTTCACGCTAAAACGACTGAACGTACTTGGATGAAATTTGGCACATGAGAAGACCATGACCTAGGTTAGGACAAAGCATACTTTTTATTCCGATATTGCCACGGGATCGAGCCTTATGCAGGTTAAACCGCGGATTTCGACTAGTATTATAAAATGCGAAAGTGAGTTTTTGTTTGTTACGCTTTCATGCTAAAACGGCTGAACGGATTCGGATGAAATTTGGCACATGAGTAGACCATGATCTGGAGAAGGACATAGGCTACTTTTCATCCTGGATCGCAGACGAAGTCGCGGGCAACAGCTAGTTACTAATATTCAAAAGTAGTAGAACTATTTCTGCCGTCAAAGATGGTTTCTGTGTTCCTATTATATGAGTTACATGAGATATTTCTGGTTTGCCTCTAGAATTCCAATGCATCTTTGGGTCTCGGCTATGGCAGATTATCATGGTATACCCCATACCTACGCAGAGTGTCCATTTACATTTACTTACCATACGGTGGACCGCTTGCTTACAATGCAAAACCATTACAAACATTTATGTACATTACAGTCTTATTTAACTTTCGCTTTTTTTGATAAACATCTTTCCTCTAGCTTTCCCGCAATCAAAATCTAAATCTAAATAATCAAATCTGTAGGAGTGATTTTGTGAAAAGCGACGGAAGTGTGTAACAGGAAGCCAGGGAAGCGCGCGCTATTTGATTTGACCAATGAGCGCGCGTGGTGATAGAGTTGACCATCAGAAACGACCTTGATGACGCCACGCCCCTTTAATGTTGCTTATTACCAAGGTGAGATGTCAGATGTTACACATCATATGCGACTACAGTAAGGCTCGCTCGTTTTTAAGACGCTTTTATTAGCTTGACCTGTATCTATCTATTATGTAACGGAATCTTTCAACATAATTTTCATCAACTTCAAGACATTCGATGAACTTGAAAATTTGCACAAGTATCAAGGACCGATGACAATACAATAATTTAGTATCTTGGAGGTGATCTAGTGATGGACCCAAGAGGTGGATAGTGGAACTCTTCAGCGGCTTCTAGTAAACCTCTCGAGTGTGGGCTCATATTATTTGGTTTGATGAGTCCAATATATTGTACTTGGTGTCGAGGGTCTGATGATGGAGGCAATTTTTTTTTTTATATTTTATTGTCATTGGAGTTTAAGAAGTGACAACCTGTATTGGTACTTATATCATAACTAGTACAAGTCAATTTTATAATTTTTTGTTCGTGTAAGTGTTACACGATCTCTTGGCAAATAGGGTTGTTGCTAAATGTTATTCTTTCTTTTTTTCTTTTAATTGATTCCAAGAAGTAAGTAATTGAATCCCCAATTATGATTTAGCACATTATTTATGTAGTACCTACGTAGTTAATCCATGTCAGTCGGTTCAAGTTTCAAATATCTACTAATTGCTATCTCGTAATTAAACCTACATACCCAATTAATATATGATTGATACGATATAGAACTAATTAACTGGTTTCAGTAAATTGAGCTGTAATATTTTAGCAATTACCATCACAAAGTTGATAACTAGTTCGTGCTTCAGATTCAGGTTTCAGTCTTTTTCATCGTTTTTCGAATCATCAAAAACAGCTAAAGTACTGTCATCATTTGCCTAGCCTTTTTCCCAACAAACCAGCTTCCAGTCTAACCGGATGCAGCTGAATACCAGTTGTACTGACCCATTGTGTCACCCTATGTAACATTTCTAAATTTATTTCTGTAATTTGTATGGTGTGCATAATAAAGAATATTCTATCTATCTATCTACTGAATACCAGTATTTAATTATTTAGTTATAAATTGAATATTTTAAATCTTTTGCATGCCTACATGGTAAAATATGGCTGAACTTTTGTATTTTTTGGCATCATTTGCTGTTACCTATATTTGCAAAATAAAATTATCTTTATTTTTACATGAAGCGACTGCCTATCTGACCTCAACAACCGAGTTACTGGGTAATATGATACCCCTTGGTAAGACTTGTTGTCAATATTTCGGGCTTCTGACGACCCGTAATGACTATCAAAGATCTACAAATGACAGCCGAGACCAACGGCTTAACGTGCTTTCCGAGGCACGGAGGGGTTTCGGTAAGCAATGGATGGTCACCCATGCACGAACCGCGACAAACGTAGCTTAGCCTTGCAGCTGTTATTAGTTAGACAGTGGGATTACCTGCCCAGGGTCAGGATGACTAACGTGTCTAAACACTTCTTTGGATACCTATTTTCCTAATACAGGCATTCACTTGCTTAAAAGGACACTTCTATTACTAGCTATGTAGTACAAAGCTTGTTAAAGAAAAATAAACTATTTGTGTTTGTATTATTTTCAAAATACGCCCAAATAAAAATTTCGTTTTATTTACGCTCTTTAAATCATAACTTTTAAGTGAGGAGCTCAAACAAATTGGGTCAAGTAACCCTCATTAGGTACTTTTTGTTGGAGCTTAATGAAAAAATGTTGGTATTTTGTACAGCTTCCTAGCACGAGATCATTTGGGATTGTATGGCGGCAAATTACGTTGCCCTTATTTTTTTTTCCTTTGGTGAAAATGCCTACGTAATTCTAATTGCAATTGGCCATCGATGATTTGACTTATGGTCTCACTCTGCCTGCATGTTAAGAAATACATAGGTACTATCTACCTAGATTATAAGATAATGTTGTGGTCTCGTATAATTGGAACCGCACACTGTATTTGTACGGTGCAACCGCACATTCTGCAATTCAGCAGTTTACGCAACTTCAACTTAGTTAAGTTCGCGTTGGGCTATCAATGTAGCCAGGCGTTCTCGTTACAGCCAACAAGGGCAGCGTCACTCACTTCATTTCCACACCATCATCAGTCCATTAAGCTCATTTAACCATTAAGTATCTTTGGAACAATACAGTAGTGTTTTGATACTTTACCTTCTTTCATTCCATTTATCCCTCATCTAAAAGTAACGTATAGTCTAGCAAGAGATCATACAGTATTTGTCCCTATTCTTAGATTGTAAACTTGCAAGAAATTGTGTAGCCTCTGTTGGAGATCCAATAAATAAATAATAATACTTCAGTGTTCCAGGGATTTTAAAATCTATAAACACCGTATTCAAGGAAACAAACTTGTATTAAAATAGAATACGACGAACTACAGTCCGGTCGCCGAGAGTATGCGTTCTTGACACCTGTCAGTGTCATACTAACGAATATTTTATATATTTTTATTTTTATTTTGATCCTTACTACCACTAGAAATGGTCCAACTGACAGGTGTCAGGAACGCATTCTCTCGACTGTAATTATTATCAGCACTTTGCAACCGTCACCGCAGCGCTTTGTGTAGCTGACACTTCTTAAAAGAGTTGTTTGAAAAGCGGGTAGTGGTTATTTGTTGTTATTTTATTTGAATTAACTGTGAATTAGATCATCAATATTTTGCAAGAAAGAAGCTTTAATAGAGAGATGTGGAAAGAGAGTAGAGGCTTTTGCCCTACAGTGGGACCATAATAAATAGCTTTTACTCCCGTGTTTATTCTGAGGTTGCATGAGGACAAAACACGACAAGGTTACAAGTTCACAATACGTATGTACGTAAAGGTAATAACCGCAAAAATCTGGAACATGCGCGAAAAACAATAAGTGGTCGAGTGAACGCGTTTCCATACCAGACAGAGGGGGCCTGCACAGGCAATGCCATTATTTTTTTCAAGATGTTTGCCAGTTATTATTAATGAATGACTCTCACGAAAGATACAGTTTAGATAAAAACTATTTTCAATATTTATAAACTACGAGGTGCACCATATTTCACCTTCTTCACAATATACCGCCTTTCCATTACCACATTATTCACCTTCACGGTGGTTTTAGTTTTACCATTTTCATCAATAATGCCCTGACACCAACAATATAAAATAAATGAGTATCGATTATTCCTAGCTCCTGGACTACAGGAGTGCACCGTGGCGACCGCGATCGGGTTTTCACAGCAAATTGGACTTTTATGAGTAAACTCCGACTCGAGAGCGCACTGCACTGAAAACTCATATGGCGATCGTTAAACTAAAATAAAAAAGCAGAAGTCTTCCTATGGGATTATATAAAGCATCCTATATTGATTGATATTGCATGTTATTCTATTATATGTAGGTACTTAAGTAAGAAGTTTATATTGTGACATTTCAACGTAGTCTCATCAATGTATACATACCTATTTATTGCATACCACAATGTGAACTTATGTCGTGAATTCTTTGTTTTTTTTTTTTTAATGTATTACTTAAATATCGAATTATAATATCCATTGTGGCAACACTGTCAAAGTTCAAATTATTAATGTTATAACAATGTTTTAAATGAGGAGATTTTTAAGGAGGAGCTCGTGGCTAGGTAACAACAGACCGCACTGGTCGATCCATCAGGTTAAGCTACGCTTGCCGGGGTTGGTCAGTGGATGGGTGACCATCTTTACATTCCGAGAATCCTCCGTGCCTCGGAAAGCACGTTAAGCCGTTGGTCCCGGCTGTTATTCGTGGATCTTTGACAGTCGTTACGAGTCGTCAGAAGCCCGAAAGTCTGACACCAGTCTTACCAAGGGGTATCGTGTTACCCAGTTACTGTGTTGTGGAGGTCAGATAGGCAGTCGCTCCATGTAAAATACTGGTATTCAGCTGCATCCGGTTAGACTGGAAGCCGACCCCAACATAGTTGGGAAAAGGCTAGGCAGATTGAAAAATGTTTTAAATGTATTTTGCCTGACGCTTTCGCCTTATTGGGAAAATCACTGCAAGGAAACGTGTCCTTCCAAACACTTCCCTTTATAAAAGTTATAATGATATTCTAAATGTCACCATAAATCTTTGGAGATTGACATTATCGAGACTGAGACTAAATCCCGTTACTTCTCCCTCACATAATTTTACCGCACTCTATCATACAAGTCTAGTTTAGCGAGTAATTTAAGTTCAATTAAGCTAAGTAACACAGCAATATTGTGGCAGCGACTATTGTTTTTTTTTTTGTATCACTTGTCCTCAGCACTTCTTTTAACCTTTAGTTAAAACGTGGACAATGGTGTGGGTTACATGTTTGTTAAATCTTAGTTTAATTATTTCTCTGTATTTTGTAGAATGTAATTGCTTTTTGTCCCTAATAAATGAATAAATATTAAAAATTATGAACTTTATTCATATGTATATATATATTATATTTTTTTAATATTACTGCCTCGTTGGTCTAACTTTCGCAAGCGCTACTGTAACTGCTGAGAATGACGGGTTCGAATCCCAGGTGGAGCAAACTCTAAGTCCTGCCGGGGTTGCGGGTTTGTCCGAAAGGGATATCGCGGCCCCGGCACACAGGCAACGGAAGGAACACGGGTGGGTTTTAGTCAGTAAAAGTCTGACACACCCTCCCGCTCCGCCCAGAGCGGGAGAAGATATTTGATAATTTCCAAACCTAAAAAAAAAAAAGGTGGAGCAAAGTGTATCCATAGTGGTAGTGGTCCAGTTGATAACCAGCGTCAGGCACTTATAGTTGTCTGGCAGTTTTGCTGAACTGGGCCTTTTTGGCGCAGCCCTGAGGCACACTCCCCATCAAATTTCTGCTTACGTCACACTTCACACTTTTTTATTTGAATTGATTTTTTTTATCTGCTGTGTAATTATGTTGTGTGTGTTTTAGTCTGTGCTAAATAAATGTATTTTCTTTCTTGTCTATATGGAATTTTCTATCAAGAATTTCTCTAGTGACTTACTGACGCCATTACCTCACAGCAGGGCTCGGAAACGTTATTTTAAATAACGTTTTTAAAACGTTTCTAACAGTTCTTTGAACAACATTATGTTCGGAACGAAAACGAAATGAGAACGTTTATTCCGCAAAACAAAAACCGGTCTATTCTACAGGACGCAGCCGCACACGGGGCGTGCGCCGACAAGCATGAACTTTTTTAGTTAAATTATACCTTATAATCATTTCATTACATCTTTGATTCCAATTCGCTTGCCGTAAGGGTTGTGTTGCGAGTTTCCTATCGATCAACACAAAAATCGAAAAAAGAACGGTTTAAAACGTTTTATTAACCGAGAACGATTTAAATTTTGTCCTCCTTCAAAAACGTTTTTATAACGTTCCGTTCGATCGTAACCAAAACAAATCGTTTCTTAGGTTTTTAAGACGAAACCGTTTCGAAAAATATACCGTTATCCGAGCCCTGCCTCACAGGTGCGGCGTACTCGCAACCGCGCGTGAGAGTATTACCAGACATGTATTAACGTTAACACAGCAAAAGTAGTATGTTAGGATCGTAACATGGGACGTTCTGTAGTGTCTGCCTACCCCCATCGGAAGAAGGCGAGCGTTTATGCGAGTTCATAAAAGTGTTAAAAAAATACACCCTTTACAATTCAAACCCAGCAGAGTCCATTAGTCAACTAAATTCGTATTTCTAGCACATATTAATAGGGTTACCACATTTAGCAAACATTCATGGTTCCTCGCTAGGGTTGCCAACCCTACTATACAGGGTGGCAGGGACATCGACGCGAAAACTGTTACCATGGATTCAGTAGATGATTCTGTACGCCCCGCGTTGCAATTTTTCGTCGGTTATTAAAATCTAATGTAATGTAATGTCGTGAGGCCCAGTGGTTAAGGCCTCGCCTCACATGCACGAGGTTGTGGGTTCAAATCCGGGCCAGTACCAATGTGACTTTTTCAATTCATATGTACTTTCTGAGTTTATCTTGGACATTACTGACATCGGTGAAGGAAAACATCGTGAAGAAACCTGGACTTATATAGTTATATAAGTCTGGAATCGCCAACCCGTCTTGAGCACGCGTGGTGATCAATGCTCGTGCCTTCTCTATATGAGATGAGGCCTTTGCCCTGCAGTGGGACAGTAACAGGCTGGTATTTTTTTTTTTATTATATTAAAATAAAAATCTGCTGTTCCATACATTTTGACCGCGTAGGTCTGTTTTTGAAATATACCTACTATATTTTTTCGCCTTCTACTATATCTTTTACAGGCAATGGCTTCGAAAATAATATATTTGATTTAAAAAAGTTGGCAACCCTATTCCTCGTATACCTACCCAAGTTTTAACTTTTCTCATTTACTACCAATTAAGTTAGGCGTTCATAGGTCCGTATAAATAGTCCTTCTGTCGAAATGAAGCACAATTTGACTACCAATGTGGGAATTGAGTTCAAGCGTTTAGTCAACGGAATTTCGAAAACTTTTCGCATTACTGTATAGACTTATGTAGGTACTTTCATTACGTATTTATTTTGTAAGGGGAAATATTTAACCAATCCCCTAGAAACTTATTGACCTCCTTATGATAAACGCTTTTAAAATGAATAATGAACCTCCTTAAATAAATGAGCCTCTTTTTTAAATTACCTCGGCAGCGGCCGGTGAGCACTTCATGCAAGTTAGTCGCAGTTACTTAGCCAGTTAGTTTTTTAGGTCCCCATAGTATGAATTATTATAAGTTTCCAAAAAAACGTTCAATCATTATATTAGAGTGTTCAATAATATTTTTAGGAAAGCAAAATTGGAATTATTTGAGGTTCGATTAAATGCCTTTTGTAAACATGACGCTGATTTCAGTAAAATTTATTATACATAAATGAGATAAGACATCAATTACCAGTGTCTTACGCTGTGGTTAGCTTTGAGCTTACTTGGAGTCTTTATAACCGACTTCCAAAAAGGAGGAGGCTATATATTCGTGTTTCTTGTTTTTTTTTTTGTATGAAAGTGCTCCCATGTTGGTTCCATATAAATTTTATTAAGTTTGCTTGGATAGTTTTTGAGTAAGCTTCAATAATACGTATTTTTCCCACTTGGTACTCGTTTATGTATGTGGATGATAATGATAACTTCCTGTCACTGTTATTTACATAGCAGATAGTAGTAGGTATTCGAATTTGTGAGGGGTAGGTACCACAACCAAAAAGTGAAAAAAAGAAGTCAGCGTCTTTGGCTTTGAATTTTCGTATTTTGCCACCGACTTATAATTTTTTTCCACTTTGTAGTATTTTTTTTGGAAGTCAGTTGTTTTTTTTTTTTTTGCAAAAAGTGTTTATAATCTCCAGACCTATAAGACAGAACTTTACTTCAGTTGTAAAAGAAACGTGAAGAATGATTGTAGACTCACATATAAAACATATAAAAGAGGTCGCGTTGATAACACCGCCCCGTTTTTAACCTCCACATAAAGTACGAGGATACAAGCTTAGCATAAGTTTATTTACTACCACGGACGGATATAGTACCTACTTTATAAATATTCTAGAACACTTCTTACGGTTACGAATTACTTGGTTTTATAGTGACTGTGGTATTTGAACTAAGTAGGTACAGTACGACACAACTTAGATGTAGCATCGGCAAAATTCGTAAAACCGATCACCATCTGAACTGAGTACGCCTCAAAACACCAATATTTATAGTAGCAAGCGAAAATGATCCTTACGCAAACGCAATAACTTATGAAGTCATATAACCAAATACAATCGTAAAATTGAAACGAATGAATGCACATTTTCAAAATGCTAAATCTAAGTTGTGTTGTACTATACGTGCTTTTGAATTTCGAACATGTCAGCGGTTGGGAAATTTATCTCATATCTATCCAAGGCTACTCCATTTAGGTTCACATTGGATGTAATAAAATCATAATTATACTAAGTAATCTGCTGCCTCGTTGGCACAGTGTCGCAAGCGCTACGGCTGAGCATGAGGTCTTGGGTTCCCTTCCCTGGTCGGGCAAAGTGTTATTGGGTTTTTCTATCTGGAATTTCTCAATAGTAGCCCGTAGTCTGGATTTGTCAATAGGCCTGCCCTTACATGCCACTTTAACATAACTGGCGAAATGTGGGTGTACTATAGGTACACTTCTGCCTAACCCTTCAGGGAATACAGCAATGATGTTATGTAATCAACTGCCTCCAATAACACGCCATTTTTTTTTTTTTCTTTATTTGTTTAAACATTGACTTAATACAGACCTTTACTTAATTCTCGACTACTCTCATCGATCTTCTTACCTGCAAAGATCGTGGCTCCACCTGGTGACTAGTCTAAGCAACATCCTGACGTCACACAAATCCTGCATCGCGCAGTTAGAGTTTACCGCGCGATAAACATATATAGAATCTCCCAACTTCAAACCTCTGGGCAGTTGCCCGCCAGACAACACACCCGTCTGGTCGGAGTATCCTCCCTTTTCTATGAGGGATGAGTGAACTTTACACCCTGTTCCTCATACCCCTAAATTGGTGACCCCGAATATGAACGTCAACGCAGCCTTCGTGCAACTACTCGTACTTCAGCGTGACGTCATCATCATCATCACTCCCGCAAGCTTTCGTGAGGCGAGTTACACAGCCAGCCAGCACCCACGGCTTCAACGGGTATCCTGACCACCAGCATGCAGCGAACGGCGCATTCCTGGTCATCACCCTCAGCCACAACCCAGCGCTGTACCACATCCGACCCACTGGATCATAACGCAGTGCTACCCCGACTCACTGGGGAATCACCGCAGACAGTTCCGACTCACCGCGAACTATGCGGCACCCGGTTCCGACTCACTGGAACCACAGCTGGCACTGTGAAGCATCGCAAGATTCAAGACTCAGCCCACTATCGACCTCCGGTCTCCGGAGGGGAGTGATGTAGCGGCATCTACATCGCTACATGCAAACTACGCATCAAAGACCTGACGTCACACAACATCCTGACGTCACACAAATCCTGCATCGCGCAGTTAGAGTTTACCGCGCGATAAACATATATAGAATCTCCCAACTTCAAACCTCTGGGCAGTTGCCCGCCAGACATCACACCCGTCTGGTCGGAGGATCCTCCCTTTTCTATGAGGGATGAGTGAACTTTACACCCTGTTCCTCATACCCCTAAAATACCAGGTCGATTACATACTTCTCTTATGGCCTTCTTCCAAAAGGGACAAAAAAAAATCGTTCGTGCGCACATAAGCAGCAGGTTCACATTTAACCCATTGACGGACACTAAACGTCCATAAGCGTAATAAAGGCGAACGTTGTTACAACTAACTACCGTGACAGATGGAAATTGGCTCGTCCTCCACAACAAAGCCAATCCTCCACAAGGCCTCCCACGTCCCTCTCCCACAGAGGTGTCGAATGTCGAATTCACAGTAAAAGCGAATTAAGTCATCATCTATTTGTCCAAATAAAACTTCTATTGTGTCTCGTTTAGAACCGTTCTTCAACCGAGTGCACAAACACTTACCTATTAATTTAGGTACGCAGGCCAAGTGAAGTTGAAAGAACAAAAATTTAACAAGTAGGTAGGTCCAGCGTGGACACTGGCGGTGAACCACTTTTCAGCCTTATTACTAAGTGCATAAGTGTGAAAAGTGTCCATTTAGTCCATTTAAAACTTCCTACCTATTCAGATTCTCTTCCTATTACAGTACGACACATAGATGTAGCATCGGAAAAATTCGTAAAACCGATCACCATCCGAACTGAGTGCGCCTTCAAAATCTTAGGGGAAAATTATCTTTACGAAAACGCAATAACGTGTAAAGTTATATAGCCAAATACATTCGTAAAATTGAAATGAATGAACGAAAAATTTCAAATTTATGCTTCATTTAAGTTGTGTTGTATTGTACTATGCAAACTTCGGATGCACTGCACAACTTCCATGATTAACAGATCTTGACAGATTTGAGTTTACCACTTAGCCAGGTAACGATGAATCTCCCAGCATAATCTAAGTTTGGACCAGATTTACATTGTCTGATAGATATTTTGATTACAGGAAGATACCTACTAAGAATTTCGACAGTTTCAAGGAGACTCAAAACTCCTTAATTCGGTTCCATGTTCTGTCATATCAAAGCGAGTTACGTTCGCTGTTTTAAATGGGCTGTTCTAATTCTCATGATTATTTTATCGGGAGAAATAATTGTTATTTACTTTAAAGGACGCGATCTGTTAAACGTGATTTACTGCAACAAGCTTAAGGGATTGCCAACAGTGTAATGAATATTATCACACAAAAAAAAAATGAAACAACAAAGTTGGAACTTTCTGAATGTTTCAATTTTCACAGTCAGTAAAAAAAAGCAAGAACAATAATGTTTTCTAGCAATGAAATAAAAAAGTTATGGTGGAATAAAGAAACTAACATATACATACATCTACCCTGAAAACATTACACTCCTGTTTTGGGCAGTCGTGTAATCAATAGCAAAGTTTACAGGTTTACATTTTAAAAGCTTCTGAAACGAAGTTACGTATTCATGAAACAGAATACAATACAGCAAAAATGAATTGTGTCCAACGCACGAGTTCACGCCACAGGCACCACTCGCTCGCGCCTCCGGTGCCGAAGTTGTTTCGGTGTGGAACTTATACTATTTACATAACTATCGATAGTTTGAATTTTATTTACCACGGGATAAAGAATACTTTTTTACCGACTTCAAAAAAGGTTATCAATTCGACATGTATGTATGTAATATTATTGGAACTGCAAGATATGCACGTATGATAATTTGTTAGGGTTTCCAAACAAATATACAAAATTTTATAGGTGTATGTATGTTTGTCCACGCATATCTCCGAAACTATTAATAGGATTGTGACCATTGTTTGTGTTGTGTTTTTATTGGCTTACATTTACTTCAACTTATTATTATTATTATTATTATTACTTAGGGTACAGTGCAAGTTTCATCAAAATCGGTTCAGTCGTTTTCAAGATATGGACTAATACGTGTAAGTACGACGGCCTCTTATTGATATGAGCTACGGGTGTGGGGTCATAGAGAAACATCTCATAACCTTGGTCAAATTCTAGCGCGTGTTAGAAAAATAAAACAGCCAAGTGCGTGTCGTACCACGCAATGAAGAGTTCCGTAGTTGGGATGAATTTATCCCAATAACAAACTTAACTTAGTAGTAGCAAAACTTGTTCTCCCATACCTTGATTTACGTCAATTCTCTAACTGCAAATGTAAGTTTGTAATCGCAAAAAAATCTATCAATTCTTACAATGAAATCTTTAAATATTAACAAAAAAACAAAAAAACGACTTATTACAAACAAATACTCCAATTTTTACTTAAAACTAAAACATAACGAAATAAAAAGTAATTTAAAAAAATGAAACCGACTTCGAAAGATATTCCCTTAAAATTATAATAATACCAGCCTGTTACTGTCCCACTGCAGGGCAAAGGCCTCTTCTCATACACAGAAGGCACGAGCATTGATCACCACGCTTGCTCAAGACGGGTTGGTGATTTCAGACATATATTAACTATATGTCCAGGTTTCCTCACGATGTTTTCCTTCACCGATGTCAGTAATGTCCAAGATAAACTTAGAAAGTACATATGAATTGAAAAAGTCACATTGGTACTTGCCCGGATTTGAACCCACAACCTCGTGCATGAGAGGCGAGGCCTTAACCACTGGGCCATCACGACACCTAAAATCTATCTTAAAATTATGAAATAATATTTTTATATTTACACGAAATTAACCAACAAAACGAAATCAAAAGCGAAACAAATTAAGTGCCAGCAAAGCCAACGAATATAAAAAATAGAAACGATAACGGATACAAAACGGAGTTCCAAGACATTTACATAACAACCTATTTTTTTTATAATACTCGTACTTGTATCACATTATTATTATACTAGCTTTTAACTCACGTGGAAGTCGGAAATTATCCCATGGAAACGCACTACGGGAATAAAATTTAAGTATCCATACATATGCGGCGGCGATCTCTCGCGTCCGGCCCTGGTTCAGGCCATGGTCCGGAGCGAGAGTGCATGGGAGGCCGTCACCTCCATCTGCGAAGCAGTAATGCTCGCGAAGGAGGAGGCGGAGCGCGCGAGGGAGATTGAAGCTGCACGCCCTCGCGCCCCTAGTCGCCGCAGGAGACGCCCCGGGCGTCGGGAGTCACAAGCTGACTTCCGGCCACCGTAGGCGCGGGCCTGCGGACGGTGAGCGATGGGCAGCTCGCCATCCGATAAGGACCAGGCCCGGGTCGACGGCGCGTTGTGTTACACGCGCGCCTCAAAGGGATATCAGCACCAACTGACGGGGTCCGGAAGGACTAATGCCTGCTGGGGTTGCGGGTCTGTCCGAAAGGGATATCGCGGCCCCAGCACATAGGCAACGGAAGGAACACGGGTGGGTTTTAGTCAGTAAAAGTCTGACACTCCCTCTCGCTCTGCCCAGAGCGGGAGGAGTCATTTGATGATTTCCCACCCAAAAAAAAAAAAAAAAAAAAGTATCCATACATGTCGTAGAAAAAATTCTCCAACTTACTTTTTTTTAACTGATAGATTTGCTCATTATGAAATAAATAAAAAGTATTTATTGAGACTCGCACAGGAAATCACAAATTAAACTAAAAAACACACTAAACATTTATTTCTGATAGGGGCCCGCAGTGATGTCACGGATAGATAGATACAGAATTATATACTAAATAAAATTAAAAGTAGGTGTGTGAAATACAATAAAAAGTATAAGCAATGGGAACTTGCTTGAAGGCAGCGGGTGTCGACCAGGCAGGACGAGCTGTTTCTCACACGGACAACTGTACGTCGCTTGCTCCCGCGTCACCAGTCCTGAATCTCTGTATATTTTGACTGCTGAAACCAAAACTACAAACGTAGGGAAGTTTAAAAAAAATGTGGCCGTTATTTTAGTATATTGCTGTATCTTACGACTTCCACGCGAACCAAGTCGCGGGCAGAAGCTAGTTAATAAAGTAACCATTCAGTTATAGACATAGGGTCAAGGGTATTTGTCAAATGATTAGGAAATGAACGAGATCCAAGACTTAGATAACTATTTTTGAAATTCACTGTCAACCTCGTAAAGCTAGAAATCAGACCCAAGATCAAAGCAAAGAAAGGTAGTTATATTACAAACATTCCAACCAAAACAACCTTAAAAAATTTAAGATGAGGAAAACAAAAGCAACCGTATCGTGAATGCTATTGTAAGTACTCAAACAGACATCACCCCTCACACGTCTCTGTCAACCGCTACAATATTGAATCAGATAGTAGTGAGCACAATCCGCTGGCATTTTATAGGAACACGTCCGGCTCCCCAGAACTGTGGGCCTAGATCGAACGCGCGGAGTAAAAGTAATTTTGATCGATTTTAAAATTGAAAATAAGTACCGTTTCACTCCATAACATTTATTTTACTTATTTTTAAAGCTTTATTCTTATTATGGGTGATACTTATTGTGCATTTCGCAAGCAATCAAAACAAATGCTATGATTTTATTCAAAAACATATATAACTATACAATAATAATAAAAAGAGGTAAAATTTGTATGTTTGTACGTTTGTATGTTTGTTTGTTTATTTGTTTGTAAGTTTGTATGTAGGGGGTAATCTCCGGAACTACGAGTCGGATTTGAAAAAATATTTTTGCATTGGGTAGCCTAATTCTTGAGGAAGGTTATAGGCCAGCGGACGAAGTCGCGGGCAGAAGCTAGTTATGAATATACAGGAAAAAGAAAGGGAAGAGCTCATTCGGCATCAAAAAATTCGTCCGCATCGCTAACATTGGGAAAGGGCTGGCAGCGTTGCCACTTTGGATGGCAATGCTGATTCTTTAACCTAAAAATAGGCCAGCCTGGTCACGTGAAGAGTCGAACAACAGCTTTGCGACGTCTCAAAATACTCGATGAGCAGTCAGACCGCACGGCCCTAGTGTTTCAGCCCTAAACAGCTCAAGCATATATCTCCCAATAAGGTTGTATTTGGCACCGTTTGGGGCTTTCTGCACCTGCAGCAGCCACCCCAGCACAGCCCGCCGTGCTAGGATGATGCGATGGTCCAAGGGTGTTGATACAGGTTGCATCACACACCAAATGCTATGTTGTATTTATTATTCAAAATTTCGTTCCAATTTATGTTGCGTTTACGTCACGCGTTCATGCTCTCATGCGCCTCTCAGGGCCTCTAAGTAGGTATATATAACACACGTTGGTGACCTTTAGGGACCTACGTCAACAGAAATGTAATTAGATACGTGATTTGCAGAAATGAAGATCGCTGAAAGTCAGAGGAAAAAATAATGCATTTTTTTTTTTTCATGATTTTAAGGACTAGTTTGTGTAGGTACTTGTGTACCATGAAATAACTGCTCAACAGTCAACGTCAAGCATTTTCTTGATTTAATTAGTTGGCTTTAAAGCAGGCTCAGGAGTATGAACCATGAACATACAGGAAAATTACTGGAAAAACAATAGGTGAAGATAAATAAAATTTATGATGCTCTAAAAGTTTTTATTACTTTGAGTGTTAAGATGACGATCGAGGTTAAATATTTTATGATCACTCCAATCTGAGTTATAATTTTCCATGAAAATTGGAGCTCATAAAATCCACGACATTTAGGTAGTTAGTACAGTAGTACACGTACAGGTAGATATTTAATACCTCATATCGGTGAAACCTGTACCAATTTTTTTTATTCTTTTTATGTATGTCCCTCGATATTTTCGTCAATTGTGAACCGATTTTGAAAAGGGCTCCCTCTATCTGGCAGAATCTTGATGCTCCGAAATTTATTTGGCATAACATACTTGGCATAATCTTCTTTAAACGATTATTTTAAAGGCATAAAAAATATTTAGTATAATTTATTGTTTGGCTGAATGTTCATGTGTCCCTAATTTACAATGGCATACTTTTAAGATGGCAGAATTTTATTTGGAGTAATTTAATTAGGCATAATGCTATTTCTATAAAATTGCATTTTTAACCTTTTTAGATTTAAATATTGTCTTAAAAAGTCAATATGTTGTGCTAAAAAAGTTAGTGACAGAAACGAATCGCTGCAAAACCCACTCCACGTAGTCTTGTCAGCCCTACCCCTAGAGTGTAATTTAAGCTCGCGCAGGCGCGGAGGTGCGAGGCGGCCCGCGAACTGAGCCTGAGCCGGCGAAGTCAAGTCGAAACTTGGGTGATGTGAGCTGACATTCCAACTGATGCTAAGGATTGACACTATTGACAACTCACTGCAAAATCACTTCACTTAAGTTTTCATTCACTGTAAGATTATTACAGATTAGAATAAATCGGCAGTTCTCGGCCTCCAAGGAATATAGGATTAGGAAAACGCCAACTACTATAACTAATTAATTAAATGAGAAAGGGAGTTTGTTTGTTTGATACGCTTTCACGTTGCTAAAATGGCTGAACGGATTTGGATGAAAATTGGCACATGGGTAGACCATGACCTGGAGAAGGACATAGGATACTTGTTATCCCGATATTTCCACGGATTTTGACTTATGCGGCTGAAACCGCAGGGCGCAGCTAGTAAAATAATAAATAAAAACTTTTATTAGTTCCTTACAGCCACATCTATACATGTAACAAGTAGCTATAAGTTTCCAGGGTGGCAGGGACGTTACCATGGATTCAGTACATGATTCTGAACACCTATGTGCTGGAATTTTTCGTCGTTTAAAAAAAAACGCTTTTCCATACATTTTGACCGCGGAAGTATTGCACTTTTCTATGAAACAGCAGATGTTTTTTTTTTTAAATAACCGACGAAAAATTTCAAGGTTTGGGGGTTCAGAATTATGTACTGAATGTACTTAACAGTTTTCGCGTCGATGTCCTTGCCACCCTGTAGATAAAAGAAACTGGATTTGTTTCAAAAGAGGTCCTTCCCTTTGAGTTATCTTACTTGGAGATTGGATACCTACATGCGAAGTTATTTATGTATATTTGAGTAAAAATTAGAGGTAAAATTCGTCCTAAGTACTCATATTAACATAAAGGATTTATTTGGTGCTTACAATATGTTAGGATTTAAATAATAATTTCTCAACTTCTTGATAACAATTTAGTATATTGTTAAAAGAGACGGCACTTTACATTTGCAATGGTGGACACGCGCGATCGCGACTAAAGATCGACATGTCTGTTGCTAAGTTTCTGGCCGAATTCTTTAGCTTGAGCCCATTAGACCCTACGACGCCTACTTAGGTGAGACAGTAATTTAATAGGTAGCCTATTACTTACCTAGACAACAAAGAAATTTCTAGCTGCGTAACTTCTGAAATAATAAAAGATAAAGCTGAGTTCCACGTTTATTATTGAAACGTATGAAACTAGATGATACTTCACAATAGTTTGAGCTCGTTAGTTTCAAAAGGTATCTCTCTACATTTTGCCTTATTATTTTCTTGCATCAAAATGATATATGTTCAATTATCTGCATTTATTTTACGGTTCGGGAATGCATTCATTGATAGTTTCAAAAAAAATCGAGTAATAATTTCAATTTAATGCTCGAGGCGAAATAATAAAAAGAACATCGAATTTAACGCGGATAAACGCTTCAATGAAATGGATTCATATTGTTTACGATTGAAACGCTATAAGTCTTACCTACTTACGTTACACCTTACAATACAATACAGGGTTAAAGTAAATTAGCCAGCGAAACCCCATAGACGTGATGGGTAGTATAAGTATAATCAGCCTATAATGTTCCGACTGATGGGACACAGGCCTCCTCTCTGGGAGATGGAGTGGGACGCGGGCCCAGTGCGGGTTGGTTCACGTCACATGTCTTCGAATTTTTGTTTCTAGGCCATGCCGGTTTCCTCACGATGTTTTCCTTCACCGTTTTGAGAGCAGTGGTGATGAAATAATTTACACAAATTAAAGCGCCTGTCTGGGTTCGAACCTACGACCTCGTAAGTCACGGCCGTTACCACTGGACCACCAATGTTCCCAAAAATCAGTTTTATTAGTGTAAACACGATAAAATTAAAATAAAAAAGTTTCGATGATTATTTTTTTGGATCAACGATGGCTGGTGTTGTTGTTAATTGAAATACTTATGTGTTTAGAAAATCTGTTTTTTTTATTGTATTATCGTGATTAGATATTGATACTGATACCCATAACCATCTGTGAAGTTTACACAATGAAAACGGATTTTTTGAAATTATATTTTAGTGACTACACTACCTGTTGCGGTTGAAAAGACCCAAAAAACGAGCGAGCCCTACAGTAGTCGCATAAGATGTGTAACATCTGACATCTCACCTTGGTAAAAAGTAACATTAAAGGGGCCGTCTAGGTCGTTTCTGACGGCCAACGCTAGCATCGCGCGCGCTCATTGATCAAATCAAATAGCGCACGCTTCCCCGGCTTCCTGTTACACACTGCCGACCCTTTTCACGAAATCACTCCCACAGATTGCAGGACGCAGGTTAAGCTACGTTTGCCGGGGTTGGTCCGTGGATGGTTGCTCTTTACGTACCGAGACTGCTCCGTGCTTCGGAAAGCATGTTAAGCCGTTGGTCCTGGCTGTCATTCGTGGATCTTTGACAGTAGTTACGGGTCGTCAGAAGCCACTTCACTATTCAGATTTAGCAGACTGATGACCACCGTTCATAATTCTAATGATGATACCAATTTTCATCGCCATCATCACCATCATCATGCAAGAAATGCAACAGGCTTTCTGTCAATTCCTATTTAGACATCACACCGTCACACGCCAAAAGAAACATGTAATCTAGTACTTAGCACCCTACTATGATTAAACCCATGCGGAGACTGACTAGGAGTGACAAGGCACTCATCCTCGCGTTTATTTTGCTTTGCTGAGTATAAATTCTTAATCGAATGTCAGGCGTGGTAAACGCTCGGCTCTCAACGCATCCGAGAAACGCCGGTAAATTAGTTTTGAATCCCTAGCGCTGTTTATGTTCAAAGCATGTTTGAATAGTTAGTAGGTACCTTGAGATTTTATGTTTTTAATTACGCAGAAGACAGGAAACTTAGTTATGAAATACTCAAGCACGTATTTTGTAAAACGCCAGAAAAGTTGCAGCGCGTTAATAATTTGGCCAAAATTGACCCAATTTTGAAATACCTGACACATGCAAGCTCTTTGAAAAATCTTTATTTATGTAACTACTTACGGCATCTACACACTATGCCGGCGGCACGGCCGCCGGCTTTTGCCACGCGGCACGTACCCCCAGCTTTTGCGCCTTCATTTTTCTTTGCGATCCTTTGTGCGGCTCCGAGCGGCATGGCCGGGCGCGCCTCGGCTTGCCCGCAGCAAGGTTTGGCAGGGCTGGCGGCCATGCCGCCGGCATAGTGTTTAGGAGCTATTAGGTAGCTATGTGTAGGTCACTCAAATACTTAGGTAGGTACTTACCTATTAATTTAAGGGTCCCCTAAACGATCCATTGCAATTAATGGAAATTGTATTAATATTGTCAAACGCTTCAATTGCATTTGGTAGAAGATCAATTTGCGCATCAATGTGTATCAATCACGTAACAATTGACAATAGTGATCGTTTCGGACCCTTTACAATACTTTTCGTTGACTATAGGTTGTCTCCCGATATCCCCAAAGGTTGGTCGACCTAATTTCTTCACCCCCACTAATGGCATCAACAGCTCCTGGGTCTATTATCTTTGCTCCCAAGACAGATGACCTCACAGTCTCACACGCCAGCACAGCGGCAGCGGCATTGGACAACTATGATCAAATCTAATAAAAATAATCATGCTTTGACGTCAACAATATTGTTTTATAAAAAAAATGTGCAAATAGCTGTGAAAATTTCGCTGTTTTTACTAATTTGGCGATAATACTGTAAGTATGAAAATATGAAATATGCATAACTAGGTAGTGAAATAAAACATTGATTATGAACTGCAATAATTAATATCGTAAGTTCGTAACACCGAGTATTTCATTTTAGATCTAAAAAAAGTATTTGGAAACTTCCCAAATGCCTTTTTTACACCTAAAACGGTTAGGTACAACATCAAACTCACTATTTTAATTGCAATCCATTATTAATACTTATTCTAGTTCACTTCACTAGTTAGCCCTTTTTTTATTTCCGTACAGTATTATTGCCAGATTATTAAAAACAGGTAAATATGTGACAGCTATTTGCGACGTTGCCAACAAATATAATAATAAAATATGACTGAATAAAAAATAAATATTATTATTATTGAAATATTCAGTGTTAAGATATTAATTATTGCATGGTATGGTTTCGGTCGACCCGGGTACGTTAACAGTTTACGAGAGCGGATAACCGCTCTCGTACTGTTAACGTACCCAATAACGTAATCAATATTTTAGTTCATTATAGAGCGATATGCATTAATACTTATTCTAGTTCACTAGTTAGCCCTTTTTTTATTCCCATACAGTATTATCGCTAAATTAATCAAAACAGCGAAATATTCGACAGCTAGGTATTAGGCGACGTTGCCCACTTTCAGAATGCACGCTCTCTGTCGACTGAAACGGAATGAGTGAAATAAGCATAAAAGACCGCGAACGCGAAGCATAGCGCGAACCGTCGATCCATTCTGTAAACAACTCACCGTGAAGAGTGAGGTAAAGTGAGCATGAAGTGAGCTGCCAATAGTGTCAATCCCTAGCTTTAGGCGAAATGACAGCTCACATCAAACTCACTTCACCCAAGTTTTCACGGTGAGATGTTTACAGAATAGCACGGCTGGTTCTAATCCCGACCCCGGTCACTCACATGCACATGTGCACAAATACGCAAACTCAGTGTTGGAGCACATTTTGGGAGAATAAGTACATAACATAATACAATTTTATTTATGTTTTGACTAGACACGAGTAAATCCGAACTCTGCGACGAACGACCTCGAGCAACACTCGTGCGTCAAGCGCTGTATATAAAAATAATGACTTTAGACGCACCAGACAGTGCAGCGATGGATTAGCTGTAGACACTAGACGGCGACCGACGACTACGCGTGCTCAGAAGTGTGTGTGAGTTGTGTTTATTTACGTTTATGTGAAGGCAACGCCAGACAAAGCACAAATACCTGCAAACCCACTATGTATGTACGGCTCGGATATTTGAGCATGTGTGCAGTTTGAACACACATTTGCACTTTCCATGGCCGTTTCATGTCGTGTTGGTTTTTGGAACGCTCGATAAAGTGTTCAAAGTTCAAATGTTTGCATAGCTTGCCACACTTGCGCAAAGTCCAGTTGCGTGTGCGTCACTGAGCCGAATGGTCGTTTAAGTGAAGTCATTAAAGATGGACTGGAGCAACGAAACTGTACTTGAATTTATTGAGTTGCTGCACGAGGAACCGTGTATTTGGAATCATAAAAGTAAAGATCGTAAAAATAGAAATTTACTTAATGAAGCCTGGGTCCGAGTATCAAATAACTTTTCAGTTCCTTGCTCTGTCGAGGAGTTGAAAAAGAAAAGAAATTCTTTATTAACACAATACAGGGATTGTTTGAGAAAAATAAAGGAGTCTATACAAACTGGTGCTGAGATTTACAAACCATCATGGTTTGCATTCGATGCTATCGACAGTTACATGAGTGAATTATATGATTATCGACCGAAGATAAGTGGCGAACCTGTGGTGAGTAAATAAACAATTTATTTAAGTAGTAGTAGGTGGGTAGGTACCTACATAAATAATATGTAATTCTGTAATCTAATTATTAAGGATGCAACGATACATCTAATAGGATAGGTAACCACGGATACGAATAACGAATGCATAGTAAATTTAGCGATTACGTTAACGAATGCATTACGGTTCATTTATTTACCTACATTGAATAAAACAGGATAATTGAGTAAAATCAACATTGATAAAAAAAAATTGATAGGTAAGACCTAATTTACAATCTAAAGGCATGGCTTTTAGAATATTTTCAAATATAATTCTAAAGAATACAACACGTTGTCTGTAGCTAAGGTTTCCACCTCTCCCGAAATTCCGGGAGTCTCCTGGAAATTTCAAAAAAACAAAATACTCCCGGAATTTAAAATTGACGCGCGCTTTCGGAATAATTGACATTGGCGAAAATCATACGCGCGCTAGACTTGTTCTTGCTCGGTCATTGAACGGATCGCTCCGATCTAGTACAATCTGTGAAACGTACTAGTTCGGCCTTCTAGTACTATTAGTACACTAATTGAATGAAGAATATTACGAGTGCTTGGATCTCAGAGTTATTACTCTGAGGCTTGGATGGTATCACAGGCTCACAGGTGTTTACATCGAACTTTAACAATTAAATCGTATCTACTATCTAAACTAAATTTAAAATGGAAACTAACTAGAACGTAGGTACTTATTATTCTAAGAAGTAAAAAATATCTTTTTTAAATCGGTAACCTCGCATGCCTATAACTTTCGAAAGAAATAAAGCTATTTTCGTAATAAAGATCTTAACACCTTGGCAAATCAGAGTTATGAAGTTGTAAGTTTCAGAAGTCAAAGTGAAACAGGAGTCAAGAGTGCGTCTAGTTCCTCGCTCCCTCGCAACCGGTCTGTTTCCTGCGCGATCCATGAATCGAGAAATGCGTGATCTCTGCTCTGC
Source organism: Agrochola macilenta (assembly GCA_916701695.1). Classification (NCBI taxonomy): domain Eukaryota; kingdom Metazoa; phylum Arthropoda; class Insecta; order Lepidoptera; family Noctuidae; genus Agrochola; species Agrochola macilenta. The sequence goes on along the minus strand of OU753554.1, from coordinate 18,781,679 downwards.
GGATCCAAGTCCGACCGAAGTACTATTAAGCTTACGGAATAGTTCATTCTAGTACAGTGTCGTGAATGAATTCTTAATAGTACCTACATAGTACATGTACTACACAAGCCTAACGCGCGCTACTGGCCAATGCAGTCGCGACACTCGAAACTACGTTTTGTCCATACCTGTATCAAACGCCGCATGCGAGTGTAGTTTAGTATACTATTCGGTAAATGGACAAAATAAAGAAACCCCTTATATGAAGAACATTTCAAGGCAGAAGGAAATCCACACATTTCAATTTTATAATTGGACTGCCAAGAGTTTTGTAAATTTGTTAGTTGAAGACCAGTTAATTTGAAGTCTGTAAGTTCAAATGGATAATATAAGTACAAAATAAAATAAAAAGTTTGAATATAGAATAAAAAACGCTGTTTTTTTTCTCCCGGACTTTTACTAACTAGAGGTGGCAACCTTTTTATCAAATGTCGCTATCAGTCATAGCCATTAGTAAATAAATTTTCTATCCTGCTATCAATAGATAAGAAACGTCAAAAATATGCAAGATGGCTGTCGCTAATGTTGCCAGCGCAAATTTAGACGCTGTCTTTCACTCCTCTTCACGCCAAATGTAAAATTAAATGAAAGTTTTAAAGAATCGTTATTCATCGTAATACTTTCACGATACGGATGATCGTCAAAAATTACGATAACCTGGGGTTTACGATTATCGGCATCGGTACCTATCGTTGCATCCCTATTAAATAGATAATTTATAAGTATGTATGAATGAGTATAACAACCTATAGGTATGCGTAACTGATGAGTTATCCAAGCTAAAGTCCTGAATTCTAATTGCAATATAAATGATTACTTACGAACTCTTCTGTAATATTCTGTGCAGGAATTGCTGATCGTCGAGGACTCGGAACAATCAGGATCAGATCATGGGGTTGGACCTCATTTCGCCAAGTTCCGGGTAGGTATAAAAGACATCATTTACAACCAAAACAAATGATTCTGGGGCGAATAATTATTCGTTTTCAAACTACTTATTATCTTGCAGGAAAGCACAGACGAACAGCCGCTTGAAAGCCCTCTTTCTCGTGAATCAAATACAGAAAGACCTTTGTCACGAGAATCAACCAGTCGGAAACATAAACAATCGAACGCAGATCCACTTTCAGATTCTTTTCCTATGTTTAAGAGGCAACGTCGAGTGCAATATTCGACTACAAAGAAACAGATGGAAGGTTATTCCCATATTAATGATCGATATAATCGTAGCGATAATGAAAAAGCGGTGAGTGCGGTGGCCGAATGTGATTTATACGGCCAGCTTCTTGCTCAAAAATTAAAGTCATTAGAAGTAGATGACAGACTCGTATTAATGAATGATATTGATAATTTTGTATTCAAATATTTGATGAATATCAGGAAACGAAGCAAGTTTAGAAGTGCACATTTGCCGTCTTTGAATCAAACGCACTCAGACAACCGTCAATCTATGGATCTACCCGGACCTTCATCTCGATCGAATCAGTATAGCTTTCAGAAAAATATGCAAAATTCTCAACCAATGTCAAATAATGAAGAGCCATTCAGAATACTTAAAACGGAGACTGAACCTCAGTAAACTCTGACAGTATTACTGTTTTTAATTTAGAACTGCAAGAAACCAATAGGTATATTTAAATTAAGCCTGGTGCAGACTGGCGCGACGCGACACCGGTAATTGTTCTACCATGAAGTTTTCTTAGAAATTGTTTTGTTAGGGCCTATGCACACCACGTTTTTTAAACGCGCCGTCGACGCACGTTTGTAGCGATACAGACGCGATACGCACGCAAGTCGTCCTGACTTGCGTGCGTATCGCGTCTGTATCGCTATTTGCACATCTGTCTGTAGGAAAAAAGCGCGCTGTCGACGCGCGTTTTACAAACGGCGCGTTTAAAAAACGTGGTGTGCACAAGCCTTTAGAGTCGCGTCGCGCCAGTCTGCGCGTCATGGAAGGTGTTACATATTCCAGAAGCCTGCAATGTATATGTACAAAAATAATCCTGTGTACCTACTTTAAATCTGTATTTATCAAATCAGTTTAAAATTGCACCGTCTGTTTTATTATTATATTTGTATTATAGTTGTAAGTACGGCGTGATAACTACTATAGTAGTGAGATGTACATTGAGAAAGTGGAACATGAGTGTGTTTAGTTTAATACAATTCAATTCAAAATATTTTATTTCACATAAACCTACAAGGGCACTTATCAAAACGTCAGATGGTTCACTCTGCAAAATCGTTTAAATAAGAAGCGCCTCTTGCAACGACACAATAAAGTGCATTTCAGGTCGCACAGCGCTAATTACCTACAGATATATTCACCTATAAGTTGGACTACGTTACGCTCACTGAATTTGCCCGCGTACTTGTAGTTTCATACCTAAAATGCGGAGTGCGCCTTCTGTACTATATTCTGTGGTATATGTAAGTAATGTCAAGACATAGCTTCGTGAGGTGTAGATAAGTGTTAGGAATGGTAAATTAAAACACTTTTTCTCAATTTCCATCACGGAAGAGTGTGTTATATTATTAATTCATTTAACAAAAAAAAATCTTGGTATGTCCTTTTATACATTAGTCAAACTAATACATTAAAATGCGAGGGTTCAATAAAAACAACACGACGTACATCTACTGAATCTTTAATTATATCCAACAAGTACTCTTAAGCGAATCTTTTAAATCATACATAACTAAAACATAATCGCTAAAACTCGAACCTTTCTCATTTGTATGTCAGATACAAAAATATTTATATCCTATATCAACAGAAAATCCACTCATACCATGTGATACACTAAACTTATTGAAATAAAACAACGCACTCATAATTTCAGCGTCCATCGTCCGGGATACTCGACTAGTATCTTATTATAAAATGTATTCACAAGCCCGTGGCGCCGGCTTTCAATATGAAGCCACGATGCACAGATCACTGTCTGGGTTACTAGTCTGCAACAAAACAGTATGCGAATAAGAAAGAGAACTGATTAAGGGGGATGCGCTAAGGTAGCCCGTGAAATTCAAATATTCTTAAGTTTTTTGCAGTTTGCAGGTCAGTGTCAGGTTGTATGTTAATTAAAATATGATTCGCGACCGTAACAAACATGGCTTTATATAATTATAATCATTGGAATACAACTGCTTAGGTAAGCACAAACGTCAAATGTCATGTTTTCATGAAATAGTCATTCAATGGAGTTATATGAACTTAGAGAGTTGTATTGATCATTTTTATGATTATAATTCTGTAAATATACATTTGATAAAGCCGCGAATCATATTTAAATCAACTTACAACATGATACTGACCTGCAAATTGCAAAAAACGTAATAAAATTTGAATTTCGCGGGCTACCTTAGCGCAGCCCCCGTAAGAAAGAGCACAGGTGGACTGCAATTTGCTTGATGCCAACTGATAAAGTAACAAGTTTATATTGCACATCGAGTTTCAGAAAACGTTATGCTTTGGGATCGTTCATTAATCAAGTAAGGCTCAAAGGGGGGAGGGAGTCCGGAAAATATCACAAGGGAGAGGAGGGGTGTAGTGAGATATCACGTCTATTTTCGTAGAACGCTCGATTTCAATCCGAAAAGCGGCGCTTGACTTTGACCCGCCGTTGCCAGGCAACGATTATACCTGTATTTAAAATAAAATATTCTGATTTTTTAAAGATACTTTGTACAAAAAAATACACCTGATTTTGGGTAGGAGGGGGTTAGTCTAAAAGGTCACCACGTATCACCTGCTCACGTAGCATCACAACCATAGAAACGGGTTTTCTACGAGCTTTGTCAACAGAAGAATAAACATGACAGATTGTGATTGTTTATCTGTCATTTTGTCTATTCTTCCGTCGACAAAACCCATTTCTACTATGGTCATGCTAAGCGTGCCGTGGGGAGGAGGGTTAACATGTTGCTAAAAAACATCACGTGATTAATGGACGACTCCTTTGCACATTGTAGTCAGTCTATTTTCACTCTCACGCTATATGTATATTATATATATAATATACACAAACTTCCCTAAACATAATGTTTGAAAAAAAAAGTATTTTATATTATACAAGGTGGAGACAACAATACGACAGTAATTACACTTCTTATAACTAGATCACACGTACCGAGTAGATGCGCGAGACAGCAAAATGATACTAGGCTGGGAGTCGGGTGGACGAGCAGGTGTTTACACGTATGTTTTTACTTGGCACCGAGTCCAGTCAATTCAGCAGCATCTGGTTAAACTCGAAGCCGTATTAACATGGAGATAACTGTATTTTACATGGAGAGACTGCCTATCTGGCCTCCACAACCCAGTATCTGGGTAATACGATACACCTTGGTAAGACTGATTGTCAGACTTTCGGGCTTCTGACGACCCGTAACGACTGTCATGGGTGGCGATGGTTACCCGTCCACAGACCAACCCCGGCGAGCGTAGCTTAACCTGATGGATCGACCCATGCGGCAGTTATTACTTAGCCACGAGCTCCTCCTTCCATTCTCCTTCATTTTTGCAATAAAAGCACTTTAATTATATATTTCATCATACCCCGTTATACGCGAATTTCGCTAACGCGATTTTGTCCGGAACTCATCGCTCGCGTAAAGCGAGGTATTACTGTATATCTAATGACTTACAAAACTCAGTCAAACAAATCTGTCCAACAGTTTAGTCACTATAGCTAGTCGACTGATCGACAAAATCCATAGTCTGCCATCACTGCTATTTAGTAAGTATGTTTGAAAATATCACTATTTTTTATTTCGATGGTAGTATTTCTTTGTTAATTTCAAAATACCTCTATGGATTAGTATTGCCTTTGATTTCAGTTATTGTCGTATTGTCTTCTCCACATTATACACGTACAGTACAACTATTTTCTTAATATCGCTGGGCAAACTTCGTGTTTCGTCAGTCGTCGGATTTCTATCAGTTGCCCTTGGACGCTCTCAATCGATTTAGAAGTATTATAGTCTCTTATAGTAACTATATATACTTCCAAGACGATAAAAAAAAGTTGTACTGTAAATTCATTTCATCAGTTCGTTAGGTAATAAAAAAGTAAATACAAGGAAAAGATCCATCTAAAACTACTCACAAACTCTACTTTAAGTATCACTCTTCCAAAGCTTGATAGTCTTGTCGTTCTCGAGCGCCGCAGACGCTATGATGTTCTCGGTGGGGTGGCATGCAGTACACAGCACGGTGTCCGTGTGGCCAGACAACCGCTGTACGATCTCTTTTGATTGCAGGTTCCAGATGTATACGAGGTTGTCTTCAGAGCCTGATACTATCCACTGTGGAAAAAGGAGATGGTTATAAAATGAGGTTAATTCGAATGTCGTGGTGCTTTTGTTTTGTCTGGCGCACTGCGTTTCGTAGAAATTCGACCGGCGTCAAAAATGTATGAATGAAACAAAACTATTTAAAAATTACTTTTATTTCAAGTACAAAAATGATTGAATGAGTTATCGAACACAGTTTGCAGAACCGCTGTGTGCAGCATCAACGTCCAATTTAGTTCTTACTATTTTAGTATCCATAGCATAGCATGTAATATTATTAAATAATTTTATTTTGTCGCACATTTGCCTGGTAACACGAATAGCGTGGCGATCTCACACGCACTATTTGTTTAACATAACTGATTGCATAAGTTGGATTAAGGCTTCCAAAGACAGGGGCGACGCGACGGTGTGACGCGATTCCGGTAGAACAATTTCCATGAAGTTTTCATAGAAATTGTTATACTACAGTCGCGTCGCGCCTGTCTGCCGCAGTCTTTAATTTCATCTCGCTGATGTAAATGATTATTTCAGAAAGCGATTAGAAAATCAGCAGGGATAAATAAATTATTGGATAGTAACATGGTACTGTACCATGTCGCTAAGATAAATCGTGGGAATTCAACTTTTACCTTGACACACTTTCAATCTCTTATCAGCTAGCTAACGCAAGATAAAGTTTAACAAATCTGTGAGAGTATTTTCAACTGATAAGCTACAAATCTGATGAAATAATGGGTTTCCGTGTGACGAAACTAACACACGTTGTTAGTTAGGAAAAGGGTAAAAATTTGATTCGGCAAACGAAATCCATTATTTATATCAGCCTAATCCAGGGATTCCCAACCTTTTAATATACGTGCCCCCCTAACTTTGTTTTAAAATCACTACGCCCCGAGTTACTTTGTCGACATAAGCAGAAAAGCTTATATGTGAAGCAAGCGAAAGTGAGGTCGAAAATGTTTGTACCCCCTTGTTTAGGTTAGATTTTATTTTGATCATTCAAACAGAAACAATCGTTACTTTGTCGAGTTTTGCAGAAAAACTCAAGAATTAGGAGAATGTATAATGTAAGAGCGAGCAAAACGAGCTCGAAAAATGTTGTACATTTTCGGATTCGTTACATTTTTCTTTCGGCCATTCATACAAAAAAAGGAGTTACTTTATCGACTAACGCAGAAAAGCTGAAGCTCATTTTACTGTACCTACCGACAATATTATGAAACGTTCGGGTTTTGAAAACTAGCCTTAAACTTTTCTAAATCAAGAACATCAAATTTAATAAATCTATAGTTTATTATTAGCCGCCGCACCCCCCATTGGTCACTATACGCTCCCCAACGGTTGGGAATCCCTGGTCTAATCATTTGGAACAAAATAAATACATTTGGGGGACAGTTATATTCAGCAGTGCATTTTATTCGACTAAGCCACCTGAACCGCATAATATGTGGTGACGACGGTCACGGAATCCATCCACAGTGCAGGACCGTTTGTCGTGGTGATAATTGGGGGACGCCCACAACCAGCAGAAATTATGATGTATAAGTAATCTTACCTTTCCACCAGTAACACTGAAGTTGGCGAAGATACAATATTTCTCATTCTTATGTCCCGTGTACGTCTTGAGGCACTTGCCCCGACTGTAGTCCCATAGTTTGAGGGTGTTGTCGAGCGTCGCAGCCAAGATATATTTGCCGTTTGGAGAGAACTTCACGAAGGAAACTGGCGGATTGTCATCGTCTATCAAAGTCTTTAGACATTGACCTGATGCTGTATCCCAGATTCGACTGAAAGTAGAAAAGAGTTTCGTTTTAAATCTCTGCCAGCCGGATAGAAACCAAAACAGCTGAGCCTTGATGTAAAATACACATGGTCAAATAAGTGAAACGTAATATCGAAAAACCAACTTGAACAAGGTTACATTACAAAACCGTGAATATTGATACAAGTGGAGAAATAACAGGGCCTAGTAAATTAGGTCTTACCATAATCCATCATAACTCGACGATACAATAAGGCTGCCATCTCTGTTGAAGTGTACTGCTGAAACTGGATCTGAATGCGCTGGTAGTGTCTTCAAACATTTGCCTGGAAACAACAATATTTAATCAATAATAAACGCGTCTTCTATAAATAATAATTAAACTACAACGCGCTCAAGAAAGGCAAGAAAAACGAAGTAAAATATAATCGTCGGGAGGTGTAGTTCGATTCAAACTTAATGGCGGCTCGGAAGTTTGCCAGTCGCTGCGCAGTACTTCACCCGTCACCCCCGCTGACACATGAATTCGTTACTGCGCAGCGACTCGCCTCATGTTCCGAGCCGCCATTAAGTTTGAATCGGGCTGTAGCATGTATGCAGCTTTAATAGCTATATGTAAGCGGGCACGTCCTTTATGCCTGGAGGTTTTCATTCGGGTTTTAAGTTCTGTTTACTTTTTATTATCGCTTGAGTATAGATTTCGATAATTTTTTTGTTGGTTTATTGGCGTGTGCTAGCTGACATATAGCAAATAATTTAATTTAATGGTTTATGTTGCATAGTGTATATTATTTTGCATAACTACTATTGTATAGAATCAAGTTTTTCTAACTGAACTGACAGCTGTGCTGCTGGGGAGTTTGTTGCGCCACTTCTTCTTCCCAGCTAAGCACTAGGAAGTGGCGAAGGGCGGGCGTTTTTGGGGGACTATCTTATGTAATTTTGACGTCCGGAAAGTGCTGATTCTCAGCCTATTTTGAATAAATGACTTTTGAATTTTAATAGGGATGATATTTTTTTTTTTATTTTAGTCCTTTGAGATTATAAAAAAATATTGGACACGATTTTTTCTTTTTTTACGTAATCTAAAGATTACGGCGATACATTGAGGTAAAATGTGCCATGACGTCGCGAGTATGTAGATTTTATACATAGGTACTAGTGACGTAGCGACCCCCACTCCCCAACTTAAAATGCGTTGTATCTAAGTAATTTTTTATTAATATGACAAAAATACGTGTCTAATATTTTTTTACTATCTGACTGACGGACTAATTTGTTTTTTTTTTTTTACCCCTTTTTTATCCCTATTTAAGCATGTCGCGATCCTTAGCAATAGCGGAACTACGAAAGAAAAGTGACTACGCGGCCCATAAAATGAAGAAAACTCTGCAGGAATTTCAAAACCGGCCAAGTGCGAGTCGCACACGAAGGGTTCCATACCACCATACAATATTTAGCAAAAAAACGCAAAAAATCACGTTCCTTCTATGGGGAACCCCTTTAATTTTTTACTTTATTTTATTTTTATTATTTGTTGTTATAGCGGCAATAGAAATACCCAATCTGTACTAATTACAGTTCATGAGATACAGCCCGCTAACATACAGACAGACAGCGGAGGCTTAGTAATAAGTTTCCGTTTAGCACCCTTCTGGTACGCAACCCTAACTAGTGACTTTGATCAATAGATTTCCGTAGTACACTGTAGGACGTAATAACGATTTGGCCAGAATGTTAATAGTATAAATAGTGCACTAACCTACTTCAACAGGAGTAGCAAGCGTGACATTAACGATTGTTTCTAGTTCCACGTGGCTATTAATAGAAGTAATTATCGTTTTGGAAATATGTCGAAAGTCGTGTGGTGAATGGTGAAAATGTTTTCACAGTATGGCGTTAATATGCTTGGCGAACGTTGTGTAACGAAGTATGTACTTTCGGATTAGCTATTGGAAGTACTACGCTCGTGACTGTGTGTCACACCTACGTTTTAGTTTCGTTGTTAAATGTATTGGAGATGTATTATTAAATCGGTCGGTATGTTTAAGATGTGTTACAAAATGTGGATCGTTGACCGGTATTCACGCATACGTTTTAATGGTCACGATAATAACAATAAACAACTAACTGTTACATTTCAGAAATATCTAGTATCTACGTACAGTAGGTACCTACATGCCACTAAATATGAGACTTGACACAGCACGTGGTTTGACTTGCGCAGTATAGACGACTAAGTAAGAAAAGAGAATGGCACTATCGTTATTCATATTCAAATAATTAAAATATCTTACTGCTGCTGAAAATTACTACATCAAAAATCATGAATTTGCGTTAAAAAATTCTAATAGCTCATACGCGCGGAAGGCGCGGTAAATTCTCATCTTTCGTGTTCGTGGCGCGTATAGTAGGGATACGCGTTGCACCCAAAATTCCTTACGATAGCCGGGAAATAAATAGGTAGGTAGGCAGAAAGATTCATCCGATTTTCAACTATTTAATTGCTTACCTAAAATAAAGATTTTACAATCGGTCCTCAGTTGACAGAGAAATCGGTGAACATACATACATACTTTTTTTTTTTAAACATGTCGAACATAGAACCTCCTTCTTTTTGGAACTCGGTTATTAAAATAATACAATCAGCGCCGTATGAGCAGGGTTGGATTTTGTACTATAATTATAGTATTTATACTATAATTTCGCCCTTTGTTCTATATACTATCCACATCTCAGGATAGTACGCTTAAATACTATAGTATTTAATTCAAAGTTTGCTCCCGAATGCTTAGTTTTACGTCATATTGTGAATATTTCGACCGTGCGTGTAGCAACATAATCCTTATACGCCATTTAATTGTCTTGTGACGCTATCAAAAGCGGTAGCAAAAGTGGGAATTGTACTGATTTTATTCCTACTGAGGATATTATGTTGATGAGATTAAATGCCGAGGATGAAGATAGAACTAATAGTAATATTCAAGAACTGATAAACTTAGAAGAGGAGTAAATTTTGCCTTAACGGGTGTTGATTATTATATATTAAATTAAAAATAATGAAAGTGTACTATATTTTTTTATAAATACTATCCTTTTTATTTTTGTGTGCTATCTTTTTCAACATACCTAAATCCAACCCTGCGTATGAGTTAACCTTTTAGCGGGTCCGAGCATGCGCAAGACAACCTTCGAAATGCCGCTGGTGCCGTTAACGGTAAAAAATGAAGGGGCAAACTTTCTGCATTATTTATTACATAACAATGGCCGATTTTCAATGGCGTAGGTACAAAAGGCTTAAAATCTCACCTGTTCTTACATCCCATATCCGTACACTCTCGTCAAAACTGCCCGATACGATAAGATTGCTTTGTGGGTTAAAATTACAGCAGAACACGTAGTTGCTATGTCCCTTCAGAGTCTTCAAACATTTGCCAGAACTCAGTTCCCATACCTGTAACATGAAAATGGGTCGTAAAATATTTGGTGTGGGTGTTGCCATTCTATTTTGAGGTTTATGGTGTAATACCTATTCTAATGAGGTGGAAATGTCGAGATTCATAGTCGGTATAAACAGGCGAATACCTCATTAGAATTTGAGTCCCTTTGCCCTATCTATACATTTTCCCTGGGGAAAAACTTAATCATTTCCTGTAGTTAACTATAAAAAAAAATGGGTAAAAGATCGTAGCGATATTATTGTTGTATTTCGTGAGCTCAATGGGTATCCGTGATGAAGTATTTAAATCATATTGGATATGAACAGTTCCCAGGCACTTCAAATGTAAGAAAAAATACATGTGGAGGTAAACATCGTGATTTGGCCCCTCTGATTTGCCCGTCCAGTAAGAGTTCTTGGCAGACAAAATGGTACTGAAGTTGCAACCTCTAGATAACTTTTGACACCATATACAATGATCGTAATAAAGCAATAATAATAGATAAATAATGAATTGCTATTGCAACACTGTATATTGAGGTCAAAGGATAATAATAACTATGCAATGTGCATAACAATATAATATTTACAACATATTACTTAATACTTTGATAAGACAGTTTTTTTTTTTTTTTTTTTTGTGCTTTATTTGAACATTTACCTTATTTTATTTGTCACACCCAAGAAAGAAGATATTGTCTACATAATTATAAAATGTAAAGTTTATTGCTGCCAGACATTCAATATTAATTTGCATAGTTATTACCAGCAGGTAAGGGGGGGGAGTTGTTACTTTGTTCTATCAGCGCGGCGGTATTTTTTTTTTAATGTCGCCCCATTATGAGATAGGGGGGGCCTTTTTGGCCTCGCACAGGTCGTTATTATTCTCTTAGTTTTAAAATGCCCCCTTTTTTTCTATTATTACTTACTGTTTCTATTTCCTGTGCGTGCCCCAAATAAAATATTTTACTTTCTTTCTTTCATAGTTATTAGTTAGTCTATAAATAACTATTTTCTACATCTGCCATAACCCAGCAGATATGTTTGTAACAACAACAAATTACAACAAAAAATCATAATTGATGCTCAGACCAAATAAAAAACCAAGATAGCACTGCAAACAATACAGTAAAGCATACCAAAACGACACCCCCGCTCTGTGCATACCCTTACAACCATTTACAATCAAACTACACCCCCGCTCAGTGCATACATGTTTACGAAACCTGCCTCACATCACTGTTGTCAGTGCTGTCTTGGTTTTTAATTTGATCTGAGAATCAATTATGTATAATTAAAATTTAAAAAGATCCCAGATTCTTATCTATTAATGCTGTGGACATAAACACACACTGATATCTTTTAAGATATCAGCTGGTTCACTGAACTAAGGAGTACTTTATCTACTTTCCCAGACTATTACAAAGGTAACTTTAGTAGTTAGCCTTTGAGAATGAGAGCAGGTGGCAATAATGGCTATCAATCATGATAAAGTCATGACACCTATTTGGTCTATTTGATATTTCTAAATTAAGAATTTTCTGAGCTTATCAGTGAAGGGTCGGCTATGACGAAAAAAAAAACAAATGTGTACAGTAACAATGTTTTATTGAATGTAAGTTGTTGAATGCATTAAAAAGACTTAATTAACTCACAGTTCACAATGGCTAGTGATAACATTTTAAAACCTACATTTTATGGGAAGTAAATTGTTCAACAGAATATTACTTGTAACTTAGATTACAAGTAGGCGACAATACAATTGAATATCATAAATAAATGTATGTCTATCTGTTCTTCTGATACAAATTTTCATAGCTACCAACGGGCTGCGACAACTCACGTCGGTAACCTTTCCCGTACAAACGGTATTTGTGAGTATGGGGACACGTAATTCGCGTGTGTGAATAGGTCCTCACGCGATTCCTTATACCCCCTCCACCTCCCTGCTAAGATCATTCACCGCGCCTGAGTTACCCCTCTTAACGTTCGCCGTTCGAAATTTCGCGCGCATTTACGGTCTATGGTTTTGGGTACCTAGTACGTGTAAGAAGTAGCCTTGAGTATGTACGGCCAGTATGTAGAAATACGTTTTTTTTCTGTTCGAGATTCTGTTATAAAAGAACTTTGACATTTAATCATCATAAAAAGATGAGCTGATATACTGTAAACAAGCACTTTCACAGAAAAAAAGCTATATCAAGCATAATATTTGCGAAAGATGCTTTAATAAATAAAAGTTTACCTTTAAAGTTTTGTCATCACTGGCACTAACTATCAGCCTGCTGTCTGAGGACCAAGCCACATCACTGATTCCCATTTTGTGTCCAGATATTGTCTTCTCAAATTTGCCATCATAAGCACCCCACACCTTAATAAGTTTGTCAGCGGCTGTAAAGTATAAAATCAAGTGTTATTTTTGTTTTTTATCGTTTTCCATTTATCATACATGCAATTAGTATGACATCATAATTTTTTTATGTGTGAAATTACTAGTAAAAAAAAAGTCATGTTTCAAGTTAAATTCTGTGGAGTTGCTTGCCTAGCAACAGCTGTTTTAAATTGTAAATTGAATTGAAGGTCAACAAACGAATAAGTCAATGGAATTAGACATGCTTTGTATATTGTGCATTTTAAGTCTAAAGTAAGTTGGTTTTTTATGCTTTATTCTAATTTGGGAAACACAACACATTAGTTTTAACATAAAAATTTTGACAATGAATGGTTCACAGGTTTTTTTAAATCTCATTCTTTCATTTACAGTATGACCTTGTTTAAAGTGCGTTGAACTATATCTATACCCAAAACCAACTGAATATGACTTATTTAGGTGAAAAGAGGTTGACTAGACTTAATAATGTGACTTCAAGACATTACATCACTATTTCAACGAAATAAAAAACAGTGATGTAAACTACTATTGGCTGCCAGTATTCAAGGCCAAACTTCATACTAAACCATTGCCTCAATATTGCTGACTGAGCATAAAAAAAAAGTTTAAAATTATTTGATTAGGTATAATAATAATCTTATAAGTAGGTCATTTGTCCAGTTGGGTGGGTAGTGTCCTAATCTTGATATATGGTAGGCATTTTATGTTAAAAATATTGTAATTTTAGAAGTTTCTGTTTTTAACGAAGCAGTAAACACCAAGGATTTCACAATTTAACATTCATGATGACTATTAATTTGATTGAACTGTACTCAAATTGTGGTTTAAAGGCCAAGCTTCATGCTTAGTGATAGAGCATCAAGGCCTATGTTGATACTCTGTAAATCTTACACAATATAAAGTAATGATGAGTACACTGCAACGATAAACTAAGTGGTTTTTAGGATACATTTCCAAAAACAAAAGTTCAAATGAGACTCTTGCTTATCAAATTGGACACTGCTTATCACAGAAGGTTGAATACTTGGTGGATACTTCAGATCTTTTAAAAATAAAGATGCCCAAAAATTGATAGTGGAAGTTGATAATAATTAGATTAGACAATATTATGACCTCTTCAGGGCTTTACAAAAAATAAACAATTTAAACATAAGGGGTCATCAAACGTAAATAAATAAGTGAGATAGACCATTAATTTACGTCAAAGTGTAATACTCACAGGAGCTTGCCAGCCATTCGCCATTTGGACTGAATTTAACCGACGACACAGCTTTCGTGTGCCCCGCAAGTGTGAATTTGAGCGTGTAATTCGGCTTCTGGAAACCGACATCAAAATTAGCGCCAAATCGCACGTGCTCACACAAGTTGAAGTTACATAAACATGTGCCGCCCGCCAGACTGACGCAAACCAATGAAATGCAATGGGAGGACGCTACTTACCGCCACTGAAGACTTGTTCGACTGAGGAGCGGATTGTGATAGCGAATTTGGGCCGGAAAGGTTGGCGGAGGGCCCACCGTGTGTCTGGTGTGCAGCAGGGTGGCCGGGGCCGGGACCTAGCGGCACCATGTTTCAACTTTCGACGCACTACGCTTTACTTTGTTCGTCACCCAACACAGTCACTATTACACAATGAAAAACAATCTAAATTAAACTTTGGATAAGGTAACACACGGAACTTGTCACTCACTCCAGTTTTTACATTTATTTCAACGTAGATTTTCAAAGAACATTCTAAATCCGGGCGTCCCAATGCGTGCATATTTCGCGAAGACGATCAGTGGTGCCAACCTACTTTTAAATTATTCCCTCCCGCACAACTCTAGCTGGCCAGCCTTTGTCTTTGTTTAGTTAATTTTGTAGAATTATTACTAACAAACTATATTTTTAATTTGTAGGTACATACTTTTTTATCAATGAAAAACAAAAAAATATCTGTAAAATAGTTTTATATAAAAAATGTTTTACAAAGTCATGGCGATGTTATTGTTGCCAGCTATAAAATAAGTATTTTTACATTGTTGGCATGAAGGGAAGGAATGACCTCTTTGACATTTCCAAGGTTATATTTGACATTTTGAAATTCGCCGCTGACCAAGTGAAGACATCTCAACATATTTTCTAAAACTACTATCAAAATGGCATTAAATAAACTCAGTATTGATGCCCTTAACTTGGCCGGCAAGCGTGTGCTGATGCGGTGAGTTTTTCTTATGAACCTTCGCACTTTATACATGGTAGTAAAGTACCGACCTTCGTTTAGGTTGAATAAAAATGAATTGAATGATTACAGAGTGGACTTTAACGTTCCCCTGAAAGAGGGAGTAATCACCAACAATCAGCGTATTGTCGCGGCTCTTGATTCCGTCAAGTATGCCTTGGAGAAGGGTGCCAAGTCGGTTGTGCTTATGTCACATCTGGGCAGGCCGGACGGTCAGGCGAACCTCAAATACACCTTGAAGCCGGTCGCTGAAGAGCTCAAGAAACTCTTGAACAAGTAAGAGATTTAAAGATGTATAGATGCTGTACATAATACTTAATTTTTTTCTTTAATAGGTACACCATAAATATTATTACAGATATAATGGTTATAAATTTTACAATGGGCGGTCTTATCGCTAAAAGCGATCTTTTTAAAGACAACCTTTGGATGGATTAGGGGAGAAAGAAAAACATTTACATATATACAATAAATACATACATACATTAAACATTTACTTAACTAGATAAATATAAGTATTATATACAGTATTAATCATAAAACAAGTGCAACAAACATAAAAATGATGTTGAAAGAGAGTTTGTGTTTCTTGGACATAATTTTAAATAAGAACAAAGATTGGGCACCCCTTATCAACATGGGCAAGGCATACCATAACCGTACTGCTAGAACTGTAAAAGGTTTATCATAGAATCTGGTGGAATGAATTGGCATCTCTAGTCTCAAGTTTTCCGATTACCTTAGATATCCATTATGTGACTCATGAAGGAACTTGATACATTCTTCAAGATGAGGTTGTGCAGTGTAGTATATTTTGTAGTGTATTTACTGGTAACACCATTTAGAAAATAAAAGAAATGTAGGGCTAGCAACCCAGTAGAATTCCATTTCCGTCCGCTTCACTAGAACGTTTCATTAAAACTATACTTTGAAAGAAAAGTGTTTTATTTGGGCAATATTATTGTATTGTATACAAGGCGTATACACAGTAAATGGCGACGAGGATAAACAAGAATTTCGAAGCATAAAAGGTACATTTTTACGGCTGAAACATGGCCAACGATTTTCGTATAGATGCTTTCAAACAAGATGGCGATATCTTGTGTTTTTTGGAAAGAATAGAGCAATATTTTGAAGCGAATGAGACTAAAACTGAAAAAAAATGCTCAATATTATTAATAAGTCTTCACGAAGATGTATATAAAATTCTAAAGAATATGTGTCATCCAAAGATGCCCAAAGAGTTGTCATATATGGAGCTGCAGAATTTGTTAAAACTAAGGTTCGAGAAAAGAATTTCGCATTTTAGAAAAAGGATTCAATTCGAAAAATTACAACAATTGGAAGGGGAGAGTATAGCCAAATGGTATGCTCGTGTTAGAGAATTTGCTGCGGGATGCAATTTTGCGAATACATTAGAAGAACGTGTTAAGGATAAATTCGTTACGAGTCTGCGTCCAGGACCAATCCAAGAAAAATTGTGTGAACAAGATGTCTCCAAGTCGGTGACATTCTTAGTAGATACAGCACTGAATAAGGAAATGGCTTTGAAGGAGGTGCAGGAAGTACATCAAGTAGCTCAATACGGACATGCTAAAACGAATAGAAGTTCCCACAACACATTTAAAAAGACTGAGAAGAAACAGGACGGTGAGTCATCGTTATTAAAATGCATTCATTGCGGTAAACCGAACCATAATTTTTCAAAATGTAAATTTAAGTCATTTAAATGTAAAATATGTAACAAAATTGGACACCTAGCTATTGTATGTAAGAGTAAGGGTCAAACTAATAATGTAGAGGTAAATGAAGACACTTTCAATAATTCTATTGATATCTTTGCAATAGAGAAAAATGTTAACTATGTTTTACCAATATCAATTAAATGTTGTATTGACAACAAACCGGTCCAAATGGAACTGGACACCGGTGCTGCAATTTCATGTTTACCTGAAAACATTTATTTATCTAAATTTTCTCACATTAAATTACAAAATTCAGATATTGAATTAAAAACATATAATGGTAATATTTTGAAACCAGTTGGAAAAATAAACTGTAGAATTAAGGTAAAAGAAAAAGAGGTGGATTGTAGTATGGTTATTGTTAAAAATGGTTGTAAAATTTTATTTGGTAGAGATTTAATTCAGAAATTTAATGTAGACATTTCAAAACTTTTACAAATTAACTATGTGCAAAGTACAGAAGAGAAATTGCAATTATTGTTACAGGAATTTGAAACATTATTTAAAAGTGAGTTAGGTATTATTAAAGGTGAGGAAATTACATTAGAGTTAATGGATAAAGATGTAAAGCCTATTTTTCACAAACCGAGGCCAGTACCTCATGCTTTTAAAGAACAGGTTGAATCCGAATTAACTAGATTAGAGAAAGAAGGTGTTATTACAAAAGCAGAAACATCCCAATGGGGGACACCTTTAGTTCCAGTTTTGAAGGAAAATAATAAAATAAGGTTATGTGCAAATTACAAAATTACTGTGAATAAACACATTAAAGATGTTAACCATCCTTTACCTAGAATTGAGGACATTTTTACTGCATTGCAGGGTGGTATATCATTTTCAAAATTAGATTTAAGAAATGCATTTAATCATTTATGTTTAAGTAAGGAGAGTAGTGAACTCTTAGCTTGGTCAACACCAAAAGGAATATACCGAGTAAACAGATTGCCATATGGTACAAAGCCAGCTAGTGCTATTTTTCAAAACAAACTTGAGAGAGTATTGTTAGGGGCTCGGGGTGTTGTAAATTTTATTGATGACGTCCTAGTCACAGGTACTAATGATGTTGAACATTTAGAAAATTTAAAGGAAGTTTTAAGAAGATTCAAGGAGGCAGGTATTCGTTTAAATAAAAGTAAATGTGAATTTATGCAACCTAAAATAAAATATTTAGGACATATTATTTCAAAGAATGGATTATCCAAAGAGATGTCAAAAGTTGACTCTGTTGTTAATGCACCTGCGCCCAAGAATGTTTCAGAAGTTCGTTCATGGCTAGGAATGGTAAATTATTATGGTAAATTCATTAACAATTTATCTATAAAACTAAAGCCTTTATATAATTTATTACAAAAAAATTACAAATTTAATTGGAATAAGGAATGTCAAAAGAGTTTCGATACAATTAAAAAGGATATTATTTCTGACAATATTTTAATTCATTACAGTAGAGATATGCCTTTACGTTTAGCTTGTGATGCTTCACAAAATGGAATCGGGGCAGTATTAAGCCACATTATGCCAGATGGGTCAGACAGACCAATTAGTTTCATTTCTAGAATTTTCTCAAAGGCTGAGAAGAATTATTCAATGATTCATAAAGAAGCGCTTGCAATTTATTGGGCAGTGCAAAAATTCTATCAATACTTAATTGGCAGAAAGTTTGAGTTATTATCTGATCACAAACCGTTATTGGCATTATTTGGGGAGCACAAGAGTTTACCACAAATGGCAGCAGGTCGTCTGCAAAGATGGTCATTATATTTGTCAAGTTTTGATTATATATTTCAGGGTTGATATGATTTAAATCACTTGATTAAAATCAGTGATTTAAATCGCGATTAAAATCAAGTGATTTTTTTATAAAAATCAATGATTTAAATCTAAATTGTTTTACTTCGACCAAATCAGCCAAAATGTGTCAAGGGACTTCCCCCGACATAAACTACGGCGCGCACACACGTGTCCAATGCTGTTTAACTACACCGTTCGGAGATTCTCCGTTTTAACTCGTGACTGAATCCGTCCGTCTAGTCTTTGGCGCGGTCATTCGTGATTGATTAATGAAAAAAGATGCTGTTTGGGTTTATATGGATGAAAAAAAGTCCACTTGCGGCAAGTTTAACAAAGCGGTGTGTAAACGTTGTAAGAAGGAATTAATGGGCTTAGTACCGAGAATGAAAAAAACATTTAGAGACATGTGTGACAGAAATAATCAAAAAAATCCGATTTAAATCAAATTAATCCGATTTAAATCAAATAAATCCGATTATTTTGTTTTTTTTATAAAAGTCATGATTTTTATCAACCCTCATATATTTAAACATGTAAAAGGCATAGAAAATGTTAAAGCAGATTGTATGTCAAGATTGCCATTACCATCAGTTATTCCAGATAACAGGAAGGAATGTGA
Source organism: Agrochola macilenta (assembly GCA_916701695.1). Taxonomy (NCBI): domain Eukaryota; kingdom Metazoa; phylum Arthropoda; class Insecta; order Lepidoptera; family Noctuidae; genus Agrochola; species Agrochola macilenta. The sequence goes on along the minus strand of OU753554.1, from coordinate 18,762,370 downwards.
TTACATTAATTTCATTGAAGATCAGAATGTTATAGATTTAAATTTAGTACGTTCAGAAACTAGAAAGGATCCAGTTTTGAGTAGTGTTTATAACATGATCAGGTATGGATTTCCAAAACATGTGAATAGTGAAGTCTTGAAACCATTCATAAACAGAAAAAGTGAACTTTATATTGAAAACGGGGTTATCATGTGGGGTTATAGAGTAGTAATACCTAATAAATTACAAAAAAATATGTTACAGGAACTTCATGTTTCACATGAAGGTATTGTTAAAATGAAAAATAATGCTAGATCTTATTTTTGGTTTCCTAATTTAGACAGTACTATTGAAAATTTTGTTAAATCCTGTCAAGTCTGTATGTCTGCTAGACCAGAACCACAGAAATCTAAAGTTATAACATGGCCAAAAGCTAATTTTCCATATGAAAGGGTACATGCTGATTTCTTAGGACCTATAAGTGGTAAAATGATATTAATAATAATAGATTGTTACACCAAGTGGCCAGAAGCATTTATAGTAAAGAATTTAGAATCTAATACAACTATAGAAAAATTCAGAGAATGTTTCAGTAGATTTGGTTTGCCTAAAGTAGTTGTTACAGACAATGCTGCTACATTTTGTTCTAAGGAATTTTCTGAATTTCTATCTAAAAACGGTATTCAACATGAAACTTCTCCACCGTTCCATCCTGCAACAAATGGGTTTGCAGAGAATGCTGTAAAAAGTTTTAAAAATGCTATGTACAAGTCTTTAAATGATATTAGAAATAGAAATGTGTCATTTGTAACTTTAATGAACAGATATTTATTTCATTACAGAAATTCAATTCATTGCATTACAAATATTTCACCATCGGAAGCTATGTTTAATAGAAAACTTAGATCTAGACTAGATTTGTTGTCTACTAAGAAAGATAGAAAACAGTGTAATGTAGGAAAAAGAGAAGAAAAGTTTAAAGAGGGAGAGTATGCTTACTGTAGAGATTATAGGAATCCTAATAAAAATAAATTTGTTAAATGTGTAATTGATGAGGTATTGGGACAAAGAACTTATTTATGTAGAGTTTTAGAAGAGAACTTAATTTGGAAACGTCATTTAGACCAGATTATAAGTTCTTGGCCTCAAGACCAAAAGGAAGATTTAAATGAAACCAGTTTTGTAGTAGATGATAGTTTATTGCAAAATTCTAAGGATTTAAGAGATAATAATTATGATAAGCAAATAGTTCTTAATGATGAATCTCAGGTTATTGTAAATGAGCCAATTTCAGAGATATTGCAAGAAGTAAATGATAATGTTAATATTATACCAGAAGGTTTCAATAAAGTCTCTGAAGTTAGCCCACACACTTCAAATACTTACCAGGATGCAAAAACTTGTAACAGTACATACAAACACTTACCTGGTAATCAACCCGTTGTTTCTTGTAGTAATGAGAATCAAACTTTGAGGCGTTCTGATAGACAGAGGAAAGCACCTCAACGTTTGAATTTGTAAAGGGGGAGTATTGTAGTATATTTTGTAGTGTATTTACTGGTAACACCATTTAGAAAATAAAAGAAATGTAGGGCTAGCAACCCAGTAGAATTCCATTTCCGTCCGCTTCACTAGAACGTTTCATTAAAACTATACTTTGAAAGAAAAGTGTTTTATTTGGGCAATATTATTGTATTGTATACAAGGCGTATACACAGTATGCAGGATTGAACAGAATACTGTAGATCTGAAATAAGATAGAGAAATCCCAGTGAAGATATATGGGAAGCCACATAAGCTAAATGAAATAAAATTATATTAATATTTAATTAAATATATGTATCTTGTAAACATCTGAAATTCTATTGCATCATGATGCAATGCCAATTGTTTTCCTTAAGATAAACACCCAAGTCAAGGTAAACTGAGTAATGTCCCAATATAAAACTTAATATTTTTACTATAATTTTTCTGACATCGATTTATATTATAGCTCATTTTACAAATTTACTATTGAATTTGTCTTGAATTCGTTAAAATATTGCCGTACCAAGTCCCTCCATATTTATTTCATTAATACAATAACTAAATACTTAATATAAATCACACTTGCAGAGACGTTATTTTCCTCTCCGACTCTGCGGGCCCTGAAGTTGAAGCTGCGTGTGCTGACCCCGCACCTGGATCTATAATCTTACTGGAGAACCTCAGGTTCCACATTGAGGAGGAAGGCAAGGGTATTGATGCGTCCGGTACCAAGGCTAAGGCTGATCCTGAGAAGGTCAAGGCATTTAGAGCCAGTTTGAGGAAGCTGGGTGATGTTTACATCAATGATGCCTTTGGTAAGCATTAAACCGAAAACGTTTTTCAGTTTCAGCATACTTTCTCTCATACAAGAAGTCACTGACAATACGCCACAATCATCAAGCTCCTGCCCCTACCCCATTTTATAATTGAAGGAGGACATCTTCTTTTTTCTCAAATCTTTATTTGCTATCAGCTGTCATCTCAGTATTACCTCCCTCTGTAGGCATAATGATCTTGTTTGTCACAAATTGATCAATCTGCCTAGCCTTTTCCCAACTATGTTGGGGTCGGCTTCCAGTCTAACCAAATGCAGCTGAATACCGTATTTTACATAGAGCAACTGCCTATCTGACCTCCACAACCAATTAACCGGGTAATACGTAAACCCTTTGTAAAACTGTTTGTCAGACTTTCGGGCTTCTGACGACCTGTAAAGACTGTCAAGGATCCACGAATGACACCCGGGACCAACGGCTTAACGTGTCGGTATGTTAAAATGGTCACCCATCCACGAACCAACCCGACAAGCGTAGCTTTGCTTGATGGATCGACCCATGCGGCTGTTTTTACTAATCCACGAGCTCCTCACAAATAAAGCAATACTATACCATGATTATAGCACATAATATTATATTCTTACCCATTACCTACTGCTAGTAAGTTAAACTGTACTTACTTCAGTTTTAGAGGTAATTTGTTTGAGATAACAGACTCTACAACATTTTCGTTCATGTATTTAAAAAAAAAAAAAAAAATTTTTCTTTCAACAGGCACAGCCCATAGAGCTCACAGCTCCATGATGGGTGAAGGCTTTGAGCAGAGAGCCAGTGGCTTCTTACTGAAGAAGGAACTGCAGTACTTTGCCAAGGCTTTGCATGAGCCAGAAAGGTAAATAAGTTTTTTTTTTTTTAATAGATAAAATATTGCCTATATGATCATAAATCTTGTTTTATCTCAACATCAAAATACAGGTTTCTTACTAGTTAGAAAATGCACAATCTTAAATAGAGAAATGAATCTGAGGTAGGACCGTCCTGAGTTACAGATCACCCAGCTCTCTTAGATGGACATGTTAATTTACAAAATGGTTAAACTCAAGATATTATATGATATAAGTCTGAAATCGCAATTATATATTAATATAAAAGCAAAACCAATTAAATTAAAAGAAAAATTCAATATGAACATATTCATTTTTGTTAATCATGAAACTGGGGAAAATTGCAAATTTTATATTGTATTAATCTAATTTGACTGTATAATAAATACATTATCAGTTTAAAAGCAGTTGATTGATCCTCATATAAAATCGATGACCATAAACATTGTTTTATTATTCTCATCGTTTTGTGTCCTCGAAAGTCAAACATACTACATTGTAAAATGCTTTTACTGCAATAGGAATCTTATTGCACATGTCTTAAATATCTTAAACAAACTGTTACTCATTCAAAATCAAAAGTCATTTATTCAAACTAATCTGAGAATCAGCACTGTTCGAACGTCATATTACATATGACAGTCTCCCAAAACGCCCACCCTTCACCACTTCCTAGTGCCTTAGCTGGGAAGAAGAAGTGGCGCAACGAACTCCCCAGGAGCTTAGCTGTCTGTTCAGTTAGAAAAACATAACATTGACTTATTTATTTTCTTAATAGTATTACAAGTTTATATGAAAAAAAACAAAACCGGCCAAGTGCGTGTCGGACAACTCACAATGAAGGGTTTACGAAACCCTTGGTTGCGATGCATTTATCCCAAAAACAAACTCAACATTGTTGTTGAAATATATGTTTTCCAATAGATATACATCACGGTCAATTCTCCAACTGCAAATGAAATTTTGAAATCGCAAAAATAAAGATTTTTTGGGTGATAAAACTACTAATTACTTACTTTCGGACTTTTTCCTTTACATGTGCTGTGAGACCTTGCTTCCTGCCAAATTTTATGATTCTAGGTCAACGGGAAGTACCCTGTAGGTTTTGATTTATTTGCGAGTATCAAAATATGTCGCATAAATGGCCGTATTTTATTGCGTTGTCTTAGAAGCTTGATTTTTTTAGAGCTCCAACCTACCATACCTACGTGTTTGGTATTAATTTCAACTAGCTAGTATTATTTTCCCACGCGTTCCTGAGAAACAGGGTCTCGACAGACTGACGGACAGACAACGAAGTGATCCTATAAGGGTTCCGTTTTTTCCTTTTGAGGTTCGGAACCGCAAGAGTGAAGTTTTTCAAACAACTACAAATAATTAGTTCCTAACAATATTTTTGTTTGAATTTTAGGCCATTCCTCGCCATTTTGGGAGGTGCCAAAGTAGCTGACAAGATTCAGCTGATTGAGAACTTGCTGGACAAAGTCAATGAGATGATCATCGGTGGTGGCATGGCCTACACTTTCCTTAAGGAGAAACAGGGTATGGCTGTAAGTATAGAACACAGACATGATAATTATTTAAAACTGTAACAATTTTAATCACATTAAAAGCGTTTATTCTGAAGGTGGGCAACGTCGCAAATAGATGTCAAATATTTCACGGTTTTGATTAATTTAGCAATATTACTGTGTGGAAATAAAAAATGTGGCTAACTAGCGAACTAGCACATTGAATAAGAAATGCAATAATTAATATTGTAACACCGAATATTTAGTTAAAGATGTAAAAAAAGGATTTGGAAACTTTCCAAATTCCTTTTTTACACCTAAAACGGGTACAACATCAAATTCAATGTTATAATTGCAATTTATTATTAATATTCTAGTTCCCTAGTTAGCCACATTTCTTATTTCCATACAGTAATATTGGTAAATTATTCAAAACAGGTAAATTTTTGACAACTATTTGCTAACTTTCAGAATAAACTCTCTTAATTATCAGCCAATAACATCAGTTGCAAAAGTAATAGACAAAGGTGATGAAAAAATAAATTGTGCTTATAAAGAGTTTTGGTTTTAGATTGGAAACTCTTTGTATGATGGTGAGGGCGCAAAGATTGTGACAAAATTATTGGAAAAGGCCGCCAAGAACAATGTCAAAATACACCTTCCAGTTGACTTTATTACTGCTGATAAGTTTGATGAGAATGCACAGGTGAGTTTTATTCATAGTGTTGTAATTAAATATGTAAAAATTGATTTTGGACTATGAAAGTCGCAAGATACATGTCTCGCGACGTTCAGGGTATGTTGCTGGTCATACGAGCCGCAAACCATTTGCCGCTTGTGTTTATGGAACACATTTAAATGATTCACTTTTTGTTATTGTTAGACTGGTACTGCTGATGTTGCAAGTGGTATTCCTGAGGGCTGGATGGGCCTTGATGTTGGACCTAAATCAAGGGAAATCTTCGCCGATCCCATCGCAAGGGCTAAAGTTATTGTATGGAATGGGTATGTATTGAAACTACCTATGTTTAATTGGCAAAGTCGACTTTATTGCTAAAGTTATAAGGTTTGTTTTTGTTTAACAGACCTGCTGGTGTGTTTGAATTCGAGAAATTCGCTGGTGGCACCCGGGCTTTGATGGATGGCGTCGTCAAAGCCACTGCCAATGGAACCATCACCATTATTGGTAAGCACCCTTGTGTCAGCATCTTCTTTTTCATAGCCAAGAACATCAATTAATCGGATCAACTGACAAGATACCGTACTTGCTTTTTTCCAAAAATAAATCTAGATGTTGAGAAAGATACGCATTTTTGTAGTTGCACCAAAGAAAATAGTCCTATTGTAATATTTTAAATTTGATCAGGATACCTATTGTTCAGCTCGATTAGGTACAGATCTTACATTTCACGAACGTGAATTGCATTATGATAATTATACTTACACAACCAAATTTTTTTTGGTAATAAAACCTGTGCTTTTTCCCAATAGGTGGAGGAGACACAGCTACCTGCTGTGCCAAGTGGGGAACCGAAGACAAAGTCTCCCACGTGTCCACCGGTGGTGGCGCCTCCCTTGAGCTGCTTGAAGGTAAGTTACCAGAAGCCTTAATTACCTTATGTTGGCACTCCACTTGGCGTATTTGCGTAACTGGAGAATAAAAAATATACCCTATTGTCATTTGAATAAAGTTCATTTTTTACTAATGAAATATTTGTGCAAATACAAAAAAGAAGTGCCAACATTAGAACCATAATTATGAATGTGTTATGTTCGATAGGCTAAAATACTATAAACTCTAGTGTTTCTCCTAAAGCCTGATGATTGTCGAGGATACAAAACAGCTTTTTTATGCATCTTATTTTACTTTACTGTTAGTCGAGATTATTATTTTTACAGTGGTATTCCCTTATTTCTCCTAACAAGCAATTCCTTGCTTAAAAGGTGATCTCCAATAACAATGTATTGAAATGCGTTTTAAAATTGTTTTTTTATTTTATCTTATTTAAAGCTGTGTTTTTAAGTTTAAATCCTATACCCAACATAATTACTGAAGACAGAAGAATACAAACTAAACGTAATTATGTTTTAATTTACTTTGCGTAGAGTTGGATTCTTTATAAATTGTTGGTAGATTTAGAAACATTAATGTGTCTATGTAGAAATATGTTTTTTAGTTTACCTGTTGTATTTTATAGTAAAAATATTTGTTTATGTAGCAATGCGTTTAGTGAGATGCCGTCTCTGACCAAACGCATCCATAAAATACGTCAAGCGTCGAGAGCAGTCTCTGCTCTCGGCGCTTAACGTATGAACACGTCTGGTCCGGGTTCGCAACAAGTCAATCGTCATCCTGAGGATGCCTCGTTGAGAGGTTTATGACTCTTTAAGAACAGTTAAGCGGATTAGGTTACTAAATATACGTCGTCTATTGTATTTTATCATGGATTTCCGCAAAGTCACGCCTGAGTCAATTAACTAAACGCATCCATATCAAAGGCTTATAACCGAACGGCGACCCAGAAATTGTTGTCAATACACCGCAAACATTGATTATTTCGACGCATGATTTCGGTATAGCCCCTGCACGTCCGTACTCGAAAAGTTCGTTGTGGTTCGCTCATATCAGGAAACCGGACAGATAATTTTCCAGAGAAATTTTGGTGCCCTCGAAATGTAGATCTACATACAA